>OY720303.1:24109695-25575092 GCA_963082785.1 Philonthus spinipes
TTATTGGTAGAATGTGCAGTAATTAATTAATTTACACGTTAAACATAACATATCCCATAGGGAATAGACCCGAGTGTGTGTTTTAGTCTATATTATACACTCAAGTATATGTATTGGTCAACAAATGATTGCTTACAGTCAGTTCTATATGCCATATATATAGTATTTTTTTCTGTCAAAGTCGCCTTAAATCAAAATGAAGTGTTGTATAACAATAATAATATTTTTGGCTGAAAGACCTAAGGTCGATAGCCATTTATAAGTTTAGATCAAATATATTGTATATGTAAATACCACAATAAAGATGATTGTATATATAATGATATTTTATATGAGTGGATACAGTCAGCCCCTCACCCGCGACCAGACGGTATATTGTGGCTCATATGCGAGGCCTCACATTTTTTCAGACCCATGATTTCTAAGTATCCCATGATCTTACTCAAAGTAATCATATGGATCGCATTCAGGTCTAGCTCTGTAGATCCAAGAATCATTCATCTGGTTAACGCTCCGCTGGGTAGACACTTAGTACATGCTCGAGTGTCTCATCATCTTCCAGACATAGTCTACAGATAGGGTTGTCCCGTACTCCTATTCTGGAGAGATGGTGGTTAAGACGACAGTGTCCAGTTAATATGGCTACTGCTATTAAACAATTACGTGAACGAAGTTTATTGAAAGGCATTCCCGAGCATTTAATAAGCAAAATGGATTAGGATAACTCTATTTATTGATCTCCGTTTACGTATGTTGACAGTTCAAATTATCAATCACAATAATATCTAACACAATAAAAAAAAAAACGCTCGCCAGAGCTTAATGATTATCCAGCAACGTTAAAATTATTTTGTATTTTATTTAAATCAACAGGTTGGTTCAAACTAATAACTTTCATCTTGTATAAATATATTTAATATAGTCAGAATACACAAATTTAAGAAATATCTTTATTTTTAAGAGATACATTAAATTATTTACATTACAATCATAAACATCTAATTAAGCTATCAACCATCGGTCTTTCTGCCTGTCTTTGTCCAGTTCTTGTCTTTTTATTCAATCGTCATGATTGCGTTACTGTCTAAGTTCTCTAAATTAATTGAAATGATTGATGTTAAGATTACGAGGATTTGTGGGGAAATTTTAAGGAAAGAATTTCAAATCTGTGTTTAATAGTGGGAAGTATTGGACAGATTGTGGAGAGTAATAATACATTTATTTACGGAATAACTTTTTTACAAAACATATGCTACAAAAAAATATTATTAT
Source organism: Philonthus spinipes (assembly GCA_963082785.1). Lineage (NCBI taxonomy): Eukaryota > Metazoa > Arthropoda > Insecta > Coleoptera > Staphylinidae > Philonthus > Philonthus spinipes. The sequence goes on from OY720303.1 coordinate 24,110,968, forward strand.
AATTAATTTTTAATTAATTATTTATGTATTTGTATTGTAATTTAAATAATTTTATTATTAATTTGTGTTGTAAAATAAAGTAAAAGTTTGGAATTGTCGAAATGTTTTTTTTAATTAATTAATATATCAATTGATTTATTTATTTACATATTTAATATTGAATTCTAAATTTTGTATTTCTATACAATGACTGAATATATTCAGAACTCATAAAAATAATTGAAACAGTAATTAAGTGTTTAGTTTCCAAACAACTACATGTTTAAGGATGTTTCAAATTCAAGTTTAACCATTGTCCATAAGATATTTGATTATGATTAAAATGAAACAATACATGCTTTTAATAAAATAAGTACTCCATCGAAAAGGTCATAAAAAATGCTGCAATATTGTCTTTATTGTATTGAAATATTGCTTTAAATAAAAAAAAGAAAATCGCATTTTTTTTTTCATTTTTCTTAAAAAATAAAGAAACTTAGCCTAGTTTTCTCAACAGGATATTAATCAGCATGAAATTCTGAAAAATTGCCAAATTCAAACCTCGTCTAACTCCTATAATAAACGAGATCCCTGTGGTGAGACTCGAATTTGAAACACACTGTATATATACAAACATCTTTCTTTATGAATCTGCAGAAATATATTTACATAAGTGAGGTATTATTCACAAATTTCCTATCGACCAAACGCCTTACAGCCACACCACAATAACCCGCTATTTATTGTGTTGTGGCTGTAAGGCGTTTGGTCAATAGGAAATTTATGACTAATACCTCAATTATGTAAATATATTTCTGCAAATTCATAAACAAAGATATTTGTATATATACAGTGTCAAACGAGTCAATTTTTCTAGATTCATTTAGTATTAAACACTAATTTTGTATTTATTTGAAAAAAAAACTGAATTTAGTAATACTAATATCTACCTATATTATTTTTTATAAATAAAATAGTTGATTACTGCTTCACTGTAAATATTGATGCTCTTATTATGATTAATATTACGAAATGGGAACAAAGAAGTGAGTCACATGAATAATTGAAATGATAATGAATGTTAAGGAGGACGTGATGAAATTAATTATACAATAAAGCTGTCGGAATAGATGACTTTACGAATGATATTGGAGTTAATGTTGAATGATTAAAAAAATCGTTCTACAAGAAAGAAAATATTGAACAATGAAAATCTAAGATAAAATATTAAGTATTGTATGTGTATTAAGAAAAAATATTTTATGTAATTAAGATTTTTAGTTTGTTATGCATTATTTGCAATTAAATCGATTTTTTATTATAATTATGTTACGTTTTAGTTACTCTTGAATTAAATACTATTTTTTTTTTCAATGAGCTGGTTGTGGAGACTGTTATTTAATTTGAATAAAATTAGTTTTCTTTCATCAACTTTTTTTTATTTTTAACTACTGAAACTATTTCGATCATCAGTAATAATAATAATTTTAGCGACACCAAATTGTACTTTTAATAATATTATTATATATATTTATATTTAAGATAAATCTATCATTGTAATATTTATGACTGATTTTACTATATTATTCGTATTATACCTACAATATATTGACCTATGTTACACAATTAGAGAATAACATCAATAATGTTTTTGTTAATAGTTAAGGCTTCCACTTGGTTGTACATGGTTTATTATAACTCAATAAAACACTTTTAACTTTGTTTGCACAACTATTTTTGCTAATGTTGTCGAAACTATAGTTACTAAATAATAAAAAATAGCTGTGCAAACAAAGTTAAAAGTGTTTTATTGAGTTATAATAATGTTTTTATAATAATTTAATTATGGATATTCTTTTTATGGTAGTAATAGAAGTTCTGATAATTAAATTCAATTTAGCTAGGCCAGTTTCAAATTAATGAACTATAATTTGTGATATTGCTCTTTCAAGCTAACCAATCTTTAATCTTAAATCAAAATTATAAATTGTTAAATAACTGTGACCAAGTGAATAAATACTATATTCTGAATAAATTCCTCATTTAGCCCGTGGTGAAACATTTTTAATTAATAATGATATAAAATTGAAACGCTTGTTTTTTTTATGTTTCACTGATTATACTTTATTATTCATTCTCCAGGAGAATAAAGTATAATTAATTAATAATGATGTAAAATTAAAACACTTGGTTTTTTATTCTCCTGGAGAATGGAGAATAAAGTATAATCTGTGAAACATAAAAAACCAAGTGTTTAAATTTTATATCATTATTAATTAAAAATGTTTCACCACGGGCTAAGTAAGGAATTTATTCAGAATATAGCATTTATTCACCTGGTCACAATTATTTAATGATATAAAATTAAAACACTTGTTTTTTTAATAAAAATTATACTTTATTCTCCTGAAGAATGCAGAATAAAGTATAATCTGTGAAACATAAAAAAAACAAGTGTTTTAATTTTATATCATTATTGAATAAATACTCTTTTCTATTTATTTTATAACTTGTTATTTATTATAAATATAATAGATTTACATTCAAAGAATGTCCTTTGTGGACGAAACAATGATTCTCGGTCGTCTACCTTGTAGACCCAAATCGTTGACGATGCCACTTGAAATTAGGCAAAAGGTGGCGCTTGCGTCGTCTTTAATATATTATGAATAATAGATTTATATCATGATTGTGAATTTGAGAAAGTGTTTATTAATTAATTTATTTATTAATGGAATCTCCTTTTTTTGCATACAAACAATACAATAACCTAACAATATAAATAAAGTAATTTACGTAACAAGTGGTATTTTACGGGATAAGTAGAAAGTTTACAGGGCGAATCGTAGGCGAGTCCTGTAATCCTGCGAGTCCCGTAAAATAACTTCTGGGTCGTGTCACGTACGATATTTTGTTTTGCAGCTGTTTTGTATGTTAACAAGAATATTTATGGATACATTATTTATGTACATTACATTAGACAACTGAATACATATATCACTTATGAATATTAATTATACAATTATAACGACTACTTATATTAATAATATTATGGATATTAATAAATGTTTCAGTATTGAAATTAATATTAGACATAGCATTTGTACTAGATTTCGAGATATTAATTTCCTTACTGCCGTTTTTAATCTATGAAGCTACGTGGATTTTATTTCTTAATTCTCTATATATCCCTCTGCCATATTGGTTGACTTCCATCCTCCGTATCTATTCAAATTGGTTATACTATCATCAGCAGGTAAAGTGGCAGAGTTCCTTTATAAACACTTTCACTACTGATTTCCATTTTTTTTTGAATATTACAAGCAGTGATAAATTTAAAAATAAAGTTGATGTTTGTTGATGTTATTTTCAAGGCTGCCTGCATGGATACCTAAAATCGTTCCGAAAGTAAAGAAATTGCCCCGAAAATGAAAAAAAAAAAAAAGTCTGAAAATCTTACTTTCGGTACGCTTTTTGTAAAGCGATATTTTAGATTTAATAAATAATACCGAAAGTTTTATTTTCGGGACAGCTGCAGAAAAAAACATATACATACGCATACGCACATACTAACCCGCTAAAGAATATAAAATTTCTAGACATGATCAAAATGTATTAATTAAATTTTTATTTTATGTACAATCCATTTAAATGAAATATAAATGATTTTTTTGTGAGTTGCATCAGCAGTCTAATGCCGAATTTTTAAATTTGATTATTTCAAGAATGAGAATGGAATAGGGTTAAATCAGGTACGGCGAAAAGATGTACAAATATAAATAGAAAAGAGGGTGAACAAATAGTAATTATTTTTATATTTAGTGCCAAAATCAAACTATTGATAAAGAGGACAATGTGCTGCTCGGAATGTACATATAATATTTTAAAATAAAGACGCAAAGAAAGAATGATAATATAAATATTACTATCAAGAAAACTTCACGTATAAGTCTATTAATATTGTGATCATGTTTCATCAAGTGATTAATGAGAACCAAATCAAAGATCTATTAGTTCCATTACCCAAAAAATTAATTTTATAAATTTATTAACTGACTTGATAGACTATGTAATAAATGTAATAATTGTAAGATCTAAAATGAAAAATTATAGAAAATTAAACGTAAAGTCGAGTTATATTTTATCTTGCGTTTACATTTTCTGTAAAGCACTCACTTCTCAGGTTAATTTAACCTAAGATTAGTCTTGCTTTTACATGTTCTCTAAAGTAACTACCATTCAGATTAATTTAATCCGAGATTAGTATTGTTTTGACATTTTCTGTAAAGTAGCAACTTATCAAGTTGATTTAATCTGAGATTAGTCTTGCTTTTACATTACAATGAAATTAAACAAGGCAAACTTCTGGCAATGATCAATAAAATTCGAGCAATTCCTTTTTCGAACTGCAAAAAAAAATACTTACACTGTTTTACAATCATCTATTGAAACAACTACTTCCCGAGCATTTACCCTGCCGGACAAAACTTTAATCTTTGTTTCATTTTATTTAACTTGCTTTTACATTTTCTGTAAAGTAACTACTTTTCAGATTAATTTAACCTGAGATTAGTCTTGTTTTTATATTTACTGTAAAGTGGCCACTCCTCAGGTTAATTTAAACTGAGATTGGTCTTGCTTTTACATGATCACTTTACAGATCATCAGCTACTTTTCAGGTTAATTTAATCTTAGTTTAGTTTTGTTTTTACATTTTCTATAAAATAGCCACTTATCAGGTTAATTTAATCTAAGATTAGTCTTGTTTTTACATTTTCTGTAAAGTATCTACTTCTCAGATTAATTTAAACTGAGATTAGTCTTGCTTTTACATGTTCCTTAAAGTAAATATTTTTCAGGTTAATTTAACCTGAGATTAGTCTTGTTTTTATATATTCTGTAAAGTAGCCACTTTTCAGGTTAATTTAAACTGAGATTGGTCTTGCTTTTACATGTTCTGTAAAGTAGCTACTTCTTAGGTTAATGTAACCTGAGATTGTTGCATACTTTAGAGAAAATGTAAAAGCAAGACCAAATATTACTCAACTTATAATTTTCTATAATTGTAAATGGAAAATTATAGATTATTATAATTGTATAATCTATGAAGCCAGATAATAATTCTATAAAATTATTACAACTTTGGGTAACCGAAAAAATAAAAATAACACTATTTTTTTAATGAATCACTTGTCACTTGGTGAAATATTTTGAACAATTACTAATAAAGATTTAAATTAAATTACATGTGGTTTGTTTCATATTTTTTTCTCGATTTACCCACTAATTTCGATTTTTGAGGTATTGTCAAGAGTAAATCATAACAGAAACTAATACTGCCTGAAAAAGCGAAACTAGTCAAGTATCTAAAAAAAAAAGATATGTAACAAACCAAACGTAATTTAATTTAAACCTTCATCAGTGAAATAAGACAATTTTTTTCAAGCTATTTTATGAATTTTAAGGATTTCCTTGTATATAATTGAATAATGAATTCATAACAATCTTTGTGAATATTCAATTACGTAATATAATCATTCTCCGTGCAATTCCATGCAAACTTTCGTTTTCCTAGTTCGGAACGGGCGTCTTGTAATTCCGGTGGCCCGGACATATTGATCAAACTGGGGCCTAGAGGTACGTACGTACCTAGTGACGGGATTTAATGCATCAGGAAATGAATCGGAGACCGCGCGCGCGGCAAAAGCTGCTGGATATTAAAAAAGTTATCCGGTAAAAATTTCTCGTGCCGGTCGCAAAAAGGGATAAGGATCCGGCGGAGGAAAATCGATGCGATATCCTCCTCCTACTTTTTCTCTTAATTCCCGTCGACAATACAACATAAATCCGGCGGCTGGCGCTCGCTCTTTTGGGATATATCCCACTCGTTATTTAATTTCCCGGGGACTCGGCACTTTTTATTGGCGCAGACTACCCGACGCCGTCCTAGTTTTCCGCTTTTACGGAAAAACAAGAACTATCCAAATCGCGCCGTTTAGTATCGGGTGGATGTCCTTGAATACGATTAAACTTATCTTTAGATTTTCGTTTTTTCTTATATATATTGAATTGAACTATAAACAGATAGTTTTATACAATTTTTTTTTTTTTCGTTTAGTTTCATTATAATTTAATTTATTTTACATAACAAGCAGCAAAATCAATTACGTTAAGATATTATTAAAATCATATTGTGTGGATTTGTTGTAATAATTTTATCAACAACCTTGAAAGCTCCGAAATTGAAAGTCTGCGATAATTTGTACGTGTGTGAAAAGTGCGAAGGGAGATTTCCCGGTGCACACCGGGGAATAAATCCGCCGGCGATGGATTATTTCTGCGAGGAACAATTTATTACAGATTGCTTCCTCTCGGATTTTAAGCGCTGTTTGCCTTCGATAAACCGTCTCAAATTCCAAGGCACGAACGTCCTGAAACGTGCCATCAACAACCGCAGAATGTGTAACCCTGCTTCTCTGCACATATTCAATTTACGCGCACGAAGTCAATGAGGATGAGAATGCAACGCCCGGCGCTTCCACCATTTGTTCAAAGGAAAGAGTATTATTTTTATTGGCGCACAAATTTGCAATTTACTGATATTCGTATAATTTTAAATTTCCAAAATCTCTTACAATTAGAAGCAGTTTACGCAATGGTATTAGATGAAAATCGAATACATACAATATCTGAAACAACAGATACATTTTAATATCTCTTATGATAAGCAAAATATTTATAAAGAATTATCGTCACAAGTATATTTACATGACTTTAAATAAAAATAATACATTTTTATCTGTACATACGCAGAAACCCCAACACATCCCTCAAATTTAAATTTCCCCATTACACCGACAGTCAAAATCAATTTATAAAAAATATAAATGACAAAACTAGAATAACGAACTATCGTCGACCATGAAATGTCTACTTTTAAAACTGAAAATAATAATAACAATAATAATCTTTATTAACGGTAGCTATTGAAAATACAAAAAAAAATTAAATTGTCAAATATTTTAAATGTTAATTTTTTTTTCAGTTAACATTTAAAATGTTTGACAATTTATGTTTTGTTTATTTGAGAATTTTGTTATTTAAATTATGATTTTTCTTCTTCTTAATATTACATTTATGTATTGAAAAAAATGGCGCTATATTTTTTTTTTAAATTAAACATTTACAAAAATGTTACTTCGTTTAAAATTCAATAATTTCTTAAAACTGCAACATTTTCGGAGAATATTGCTTTAATGAGAATTTTAAATCTTTATGAAAAATTCAAAATTTGTTAAAAACGACGAAATTAGTAAAAGAAATTGTAATTTTTAAAAATAATCTAAATATGTCAAAATATAATGAATTTATAGAAAAAAAGTTTAAAATAAAAAAAAACAGAAATTGACGAAATGTCAAAAGAGTAGTTAATTTCTACTTTTTTGACATTTTGTGAACTTCTGTCTATTTTTTATTTTAAACTTTTTTAAAAATGACAAAATGTTCAATATCACAAAAAGTTGAAAATTTTAAAAATGACGGAAATGTGGAAATGAACGAAAAATCGTTGTTGCGTATAAAAAATTGTCGATTAATTTTTCTTTGCGATTCCCACGATATCCATCACTAATTTCCAAAAAATAACTTTTTTAACATTTTTGGAAAAAATTGTAAAAAACGAAAAAATTGCAGAAAAAAGTTGAAATTTTAAAAAATGACAGAAAATGACAAAATTTCAAAAAAGTTGGAAATTAAAAAAATATGTATATAATTTTAAAATATCACGAAAATGACGGAAATGTCGAAATTGACAGAAATGAACGAAAAATCATCAAATTATGTACAAAAAAGTCAATTACTTTTTCTGTGCGATTCCCACAAAATCAATCAAGAATTTTGAAAAAAAAATCACGTTTTAAAATATTTTCTTAAAACTTTGATGATATACACGACGAAATTACAAAAAAGTTAAATCTTCCAAAAATGATAGAAAATGACGAAATACCAAAAAAAAAAAATGAATTTTCAAAAAATGATAGATAAAGACGAATTTTCTAATAAATTGAAAATAAAAAAAAACACATAAAATTTTGAAATATCACAAAAAAATAGAAATTTCAAAAATGTCGGAAATGAATAAAAAATCATCAAATTATGTAGAAAAAAAGTCAAATACTTTTCATTTGCGATTCCCACCAAAGCAATTACCAATTGACAAAATAATCCTTTTTTTAACATTTTTTTAAAAATTTGTTCAAAACGGCCAAATTACAAAAAAAATGAAATTTTAAAAAATGACAGTAAAGGACGAAATAGCGAAAAAGTTAGATTTTCCAAAAATAGTAGAAAATGGCGAAATGATAGAAAAAAGTTTAAATTTAAAAAATTACGAAAATGACGAAATGTCAAAAAAGTAAAAATTAAAACAAAACAAAAATATGTAAATGTCGAAATTGACAGAAATGAACAATCATCAAATTATGTGCAAAAAATTGTCCATCACTTTTTCTTTGCGATTCCCACGAAATAAATAACTATTATCTAAAAAAATCGCTTTTTAACATTTTCTTAATATTCAGATTTTTTTCCTTTTTACTAAATTTTGAATTTTCTGTTGAAAATTTATTAATTATTTTGAAATAATTTTTATTTAATTTATTTAAATAACTGTGACCAAGTGAGTAAATACTCTTTTCTATTTAAATATATACTGTATGAAAATAATCATTGGTTTGCGGATTTCGATCAATACAAAACAGTAAACATTAATATATAAAAATCTACACATTTTTTCAACTATCAATAATTTAAAAATTGTATTGCAGTTGAGTGAAGAAATTACAAAATATACAAAAACTTCAGATTATTTTTGAAATCGAATTTTGGTATAATACTTCCCAAATCCATTTATCCATGTATTTAAATGTAAATGTATTTTCTCACTATGTCAAGCGTTATTTTCTTTGTTACATATTTAATAGATGGGAAAATGTTCTATAATTATTGTTAGAACTGGAATTTTACTTTCATACTACAAGTATGAATTAAACATTACTTCTTTTAAAAAAATACTAAAAATCTGCCAATAATATATCTTTGAATTCCCGAAATTAGGGTTTATTAGTCCTTTTTAAGATAATTTAATATTTGTTATATTTTACTGTGGTTATAATTGTATGTATTAATTATGACGTTTTAGAAAAAAATAGTAAATAAATTATTTTATTATTGTTTGTTTAATTTAAATAATTATTTTAAAAATTATATTCTTTTTATTAAAATATTTTCAGCACTGCTAGTAAGCTAAACAAAAATATGAAATATATTTCCTGTCATGCATACGTGATATTTTATTTTTTGTGATATATCAAAAATTTATGTTATTTTTTAAAATTTCAACTTTTTTAAGATTTCATCATTTTCTGTCATATAAACATCTTTATTCTGACAGCAGAATTACAATTGTTTACAAATATTTATATTTACAATACATATTGATGGCTTAGTAGTCTGTCGTGGGCTATCGACCGGAGGTCTTTCTGCCTATTTTCTATCATTTTTTTAAATTTTCAAATTTTTTCTGCCATTTCGTCATTTTCTGTCATTTTTGTAAAATTATTAATTATGACAAAATATCAAAAGTTGTTTGATATTTCGTCATAATTAATAATATTAACATAAATAAAACATTTTTTATTCTCTATAACTCGAAACTAGTCGGGAATCTATATAATTTTAAATCAACGGTTTGAGTGTTTTAATGCATATAAAGGTGTTGACTAACAACTATTGATAATAGACACATGGTGTCCGAAATATACATGTTTAAATAAAAAAGTTCTTAAATGAAAACAGTGAAGAACGGATTTTAACAGCTTTGTTTTGAAATTCCACTTTATTTCAACCTGAGGTCATATTTATTTCACAATATTTATACGAGGTTTCAATATTAGCATTCAATTTTATAACAATACTGTAACAATATGCAGTTTCTATTAAGGGAGTATATATACAAATATCTTTATTCAGACAATTACATTTTTAAAAACATTGAGAGTATATACATTAAAATAAAGGTTTGTCTGTCCTGGGCTATCGACCAGAGGTCTTTCTGTCCACAAGGGGCTTTTTTTTATTATTCAGTCTGAATCTCATATATAAGTTTTAACAAAAATGTATATTTGAGATTCAGAAAAATATGTCTCCGAAATAAAATGTATTTTACTTGCATCTACATCAACACAAAATCAATACGCTTATTAAAGATGTAAACAAACAACGTTGCATCCGAAGAGAGGAAATCGGAACAATGCCTCCCCCGAAAGCACGCTAATCCCTGGCCCGCGTAACAGTTTCAACTTTTAATATAAAGGAACTCTGCGAATGTAAAAATCCCCGGAGGGCGGCGCGCGACAATAAAAACTTCGAACTTTTATGAAATCGAACGAACCGTCGCACAAAAGGCCTTTTGTGTGGCGGCTTTGCAATTATTTTTAGATCATTACTCCCGGAGAACTATTTCAGGGAGTCCCGTCCGCATTCTTCAATTATTTATGCGCGTTCCGTTGTCGAGGCCCGCATCAGGAATTAATTAGCAGTGGTTTATGCACAGCTTATCTTTCGTTAGGTCGAATTAAATAATTTCGGGCGTAATGTCGTATTTTTAAAATGCGATTTCCTGTGTCCAACAGAAAAAAAATAACAGAAAACGTGGTTTTAATTTCTTTTTATAGGTTGCGAAGAAGATGGGTTTATTTTTAGTTAAATGCGTTTTTTGTGTTGATCGTAAATTAGGCAAGGACTTTTATTGAGGATTTACTGTTTTGTAATGGATAACACGGAATTAAATATTATATTAATCTAATTTAGTTAAAACACTTCCTATGTTTCATAGGTGATTTCGCCTATTTACAAAAATATCTCATGAAAAAGGACGTATCTTCCTTATTAACTAATTAATGTGGATTGAATTATTTCTATTACTTCACTGAACTCATTAAAATACAATTTTATTAATGAAAATACATCACTGGACTTTAATATATGTTCCATGATTGAAACTGTTACTTGATATAGCATTTAATATTATTATCAGACAGAAAGACTTTTGATTGTTAGCCAATTTACAGGTAATATTATATTATATTATATTATATTATATTATATTATATTATATTATATTATATTATATTATATTATATTATATTATATTATATTATATTATATTATATTATATTATATTATATTATATTAAATATGTATATTCCTGTAAATAAAGATAATATATTATATATTAGAATTGTTAATATAAATCAGAAAATGTTCACTTACTTTTCACTATACGATAAAACACAGTATACAAAACTTACATGTTTTATTAATCAGTAAAATGCCAATATTTAATAACTATCCATTAATAAATTGGCGTTTAAGAATATGAGAAATATAAAAAATATAAAATAAAAAACTATAAGCAAAGTAATTATTATTATTATAGTAAAATGTTCAAGATTGATATATTTATTATAATCGTTTAGATACACTGTATCTTCATCAGGCTAATGTTTTTCCATTTAAAAAAAATTACACTACATAAAAATAATTATAATGTGTGAAATAATCAGAAGGTATTTTAAATTTTAAAAATCCGTTTTCGTAAATCCAATCATAAAATATGATTTTTGCATGATTAAAAAAATATTCTCATGAAAATACAGGAATTATCATATGTATATATCAATTTAATTCGACTTGTTATATTAATTAAAACGGGACCACTGAGCAAACCAAAAATAAGACGTTGCATCATTGTTACATTAATGTTTAATGTTATTTTTACTGATGATGCAATTTTTGTGAATATTTTTTCTGTGGGGATAAGGCAAAAATTTCATGAGTCCAACATTTTTTTTTAATTATTAATACTAAATTGATTGAGTGAGTTGTGTGAAGATCAAATGTAATTGATAAATAAGCTGCTGCCAACAAATTAAACGCAAAAATAAAATTTTACATTTAAAATAAATGTTTAAATATTTGAAGCAAAAAGCACGTTAAAACAATGATTTTTTTTCATTTTAAACGTAAAATATTGCAAATTTCAGAAGCAAAAAGCACGTTAAAACAATGAAATATTTTTTTTATTTTAAACGCATAATATTGCAAATTTCAGTAATTTCTGCACTATTGCAATGCTCAATAAACAAAGCATATCATACGAAGCCATTTATGAAATAAATTATGTACTGTGCATATACATGACACGAAAACATTAACGCGTTAATTTATTTCTTTTTTAATTATTAAAGTGTTTTATCATGTATCAGCCTCATCTGATTATTTTATAATTAAGTTAAGTAAGAATGTGCAGCGGTAAAGTGCATGAAACGCGTTACACAAAAGAAATGGAGTATAACACACAATAGTTATAAAACTTATAAAAAAAATTAGATTTTAAAATTTTCATTTATTTATAAAAAATAAATAAATTAAAACAAAAGGCATCGACATAGATGAATCCTTGTTTTGTCTGCTAGTTCAATACTAGTACTAGACATAAAGCCTTGGTCTACTTCGTATAATAGAATAGGCTAGACATTCTATCAGGTTGTCAAGTATGAAATGGAGCAAAAAAATTCACATAATTAAATTCGATTTTTTCCAATAAAACCTTTTTTTATTTTGTAATTAAAGTATGCACCCATATTATCGATACACTTTTGCCATTTAAGAGGTAACTGCAGAAATTTGGATTACGGGAGTTGATGAACTCTTGAATCACCAGTTTGACAGCTTGTGCAGAATTGATTTTTTTGAGATAAAAAGTTATTTAAATTTTGAAAGAACTGATACTTGGTGGGAGCAAGGTCTGGTGAGTACGGTGGGTGACGGACAGTTTCTAGCTTCAACTCCTGTAACTTTGACACGGTCATCCATGTGGTTGAGCGTTGTCGTGCAGGAGAATTGGAATCATCTGATTTATAGGTTATACAGAGCCAGTGAGAGGCAAGTTAGCCTCATTTGAACTGCGACCTATAAGATCTATTGTTCTGCAATCATCTGATTTACTAATTTGGCTGTTTAATCGAAAACATTTCTCATCATTTCGTCTAGTTGGAAACAATAGACATCTATCGTGATCAATTGATCTGGTTCCATAAAGCTATGGTGGATGACACCTAATCCAGATCACCAAACTATCACCATAAGCTTCTTCTGGCGGATTCCTGGTTTCGGACAGTGTTTTAGTGGTTCATCTATCTCCAGCAATTGCGATGAATGCTTACGATTATCATCACACGTAAGGATTTAATTGAGAAATTGTTCGGCTTTGTTGCGGGAAAGAAGAGAAAGACATGCGTTGAGTCTTCGTTCCTTCTGAGCATCAGTTAATTCATGCTGTATCCACTTGTCCAACTTTTTCACTTTACCGATTTTTGCCAAATGAGTCAAGATTGTTTGCTTTGATACATTGTACATTAATGATAATTCACGTGCACTTTAGCTGGAATTCGCTTCCATAGTTGCTTTCAGGACGTCATTATAAACCTGAAACTTGGGTTGACTACGTGGTTCATTAGACAGGTCTCGCGAAAGAATTTTCTTAAACCAACGTCGCGTTTGTAGCCACTTGGATTCCGAACACTCTATTAATATTGGCGATTGCCTGCCGTGTTATGGCTCTATGGAATCTATATTTAATATAGTATATAAATATATATATATATATATATATATATGTGTCTGTGTAATTAGGCTCTGCTTGTTGAGAAATAAATTATTATTATTATTATCCTCGTAGAGGTTTTAAGGGAAAACTTTGAACGAATACATCTGTAGGTGATTATAATTAAATGCAACGTGTTTTTTTTTATTCAAAGTACGTCACTTCAAGAGTCCTGTGTATATCTAACTGAAATAAATTATGAGAGGTTCATAACATATTCATCAGTCACGTGATGAAAAAAGCTCCGACTTGTGTAATGATATATCTTCGTTTATCACGAAATAATATTTGACTCTTATACGTCGGAAATAATTAATATTTTATATATTAATATATTTATTTATTATATATTTTTTAAGAGCTAAACAGCGACGAAAAGAAAAGAAAATTACTTATTAACCTTTTACGTATACGGTGTATTAAATATGTTTTTGATTTTATATTTATTTGAAATGTTATCGATATGAAATTAGGACAGTGACATTTACGAAGATATTCACAGTTTTTTTATTAGCCATGTTTTTTGTTTTATTGATATAAAAATTAAAAAAATAGTACACGACATAGTAAATAAAAAAGAAAATAATTTAGTGAAAACAAAATGTAAACATTTTGCTTTCTTTTTATTTTAGAGCGCTTAACATTTTACATTATTTCTCCATATATCCATGCATACACACTGACCTCTTAATATCATCGTGAATGGACAATTCTTGTAAAATGTAACAAATGTATATATAATAAAAGTTTTTTTTAAAACACCAATAATTACTAACATTTAAAGAAATGTTCAGCCAGCATTCATCTAGCGTATGGATAACTAGTGATGGCCATTTCGGTTTTTCGAAACTCATCAGACTAGTGTGTTCCATGTGCAATGCCTTGATCAAGGCGGCTGAACGGTCGTTTACTTTGTACACCCAAATCGTTGACGATGCCACTTGAAATTAGGCAAAAGGTGGCGCTTGCGTCGTCTTTAATTTATTATGAATAATTACTAACTTGACTGTAAATTTTAACAAACACCATTAATGCTGTTTCAGATTTTCATGATCTTTATATAGTAATTGATGATGCCATTAAGCTACACGGAACACACTGGTCTGAATAGGTCCAATAAACCGAAATAGACATTACCAGTTATCCAAACGCTAGATGAATGATGGTTGAGCAACTCATTATATTCAGTAATTTCTTTATATTAATATTGAAAATGTACCAAAGAGTGTACGCTTCAAAAATTTAAGAAAGAACGCTTACTTTGTTAGATAAATTAATGTATACAAATTAAGAATTATTTATTTAAATTATTATAAACTTCAACGTTTTATTTTAAAAGTACCATTAAATATTATATAGCAGCTGCCAGTATTAAAACATGGCTGAAATCAATCGCCGGCAACTCTGCATAAACCTTGTTTATTGTAATTTTCTGAATTGAGTACAGTAAATTAAGGTGGTAGGGAGAGGGGGGGGCGAGAGACGAATAAGGGTCGGTTTTCGGGAGGGCGGCGGCGGAACGTTACATAATCATTGCTTTCGTAAAGGGTGGTAACGTGCAGAGAGAGAGTGAGTGAGACGGGTTGAGGAAGGCGTCCGGGGTGGGGGCGAGATTAACGTGGCCTGTGGCCCCCCATCTCGAAACTGATTTAAATTATTGCCACTTTTAATCAATATTACCCAAGGCTCGATATAATAAATCGGCGGTAATTCGTAATAGAATGTTCCCAAATCTGAGGAATGTTTCTCCGCAATTTATTTATTGAGAAAAATTGCGAGCACGGGAATGGAGAGATGTATGAAGGGGGTTTGTATTGGGAATAAACAAAATTGAACTGAAATTGGATGAACTTTATATTGTGTTGGGTCGTGTAGAAGATAAAGCAGATTTTTATATTGGTTTACCACTAAAACAAAAAAAAATGTGAAACAAAGCAACAGTTTTAATTTTAATGAAATATTCAGAAATAGATCAAAAATCCTTCACCACGGGTGAAGTAAGAAATTAACCCTTATATATAATCGTAATTCGCTTAAAAATCCAATTGGGCAGGATAATTCTGTCTGTCGTTGTAGACATCCACGGGTTACAACTTTTTTTTCATTTTTATTACTGCCTGAGTATAGTACTTTTTGAGGAGTAAGGACGTGTCGCATGCTGGTCACGATTTCACGATAATAGGTATTAAAAAAATTAAAATTTCGTTTTTTGCTAGTTAAGCATATAAAAATCTATTTCCCATACAAAATGACTAATAAAAGTAAGACAATATTCAGGCAGAGTTTATTGGTTAATTTCTAGTAGAAAATTTACTAATAAATGTTTTATAGTGTTGCTTACAATTATACGCGAAGTTTAAAGTATACATTAATAATTAAAAAGTAATCTTGAATAATAATAAAAAGATCATTATTATTATTATCCAACGGAAAATCCACAATAGGAAAAATTACAAAATCGGGCGATATTTTTTTTTTGTATTTATATTTAATTAATTTAAATTATATCTCAAAATTGTGCATTGAAATTTCTTCAATTTAGATATAAATATAATTTAAAAGGAATATCAATTCAATTAAGTGACAATTCAGTTGAATTATGTCCCATGAATCAAAAATTCACAAGTAATACTTCAGAAACCGTTGCGCCGATTTGGCGCGAGAATTATTTTTTCATCCCGTCCCTGAAAAGTCATTCAGGGGAATGAATAGCAATTTAGTTAATAGGACGCCATTGTTCCGCGCCGAGCAGGGGGCAGATTAAGCCCGCACACGATGTGAGGGCGGACTAATAAAATCTGATCACAAATGCACCCCCTCGACCCTCTATCTTGAGTTTTCACTCTTTGCTCGGCAGTTATTCCCCATAAATCCGCTTAGAGACCGGAGCTTCGAATCCGACAAGCAAATTCCTATTATGTCATACATTTCATGTTCCGCGAAAGCTCTTTATAATAAGCGATTGATGTGATTTTATCTGAAAAATAGAAACAAAGAAAAACAGTTTGAATTAGTAATAGTAAATAGTTCATTTATTTTAATACATTTTTTAATAATTGATTTAATCATTTTGAATTAGCTTTTAGTTAAATTAAATTCTTATGGAGTTTGCAGAGCTGTGGGTAGGGAAGGAGCATCGGATATACGGGCGTATCATCAGCAAATTGTAAGACATAATGATTATAATTAGTGTTGATTTCCGGGCTGTTGGCTGTGGTCTATTGGTGTTTAATCCAAACGTGCGGTCGGCATCTTCAGCGGCTCCGTGAATGAAGTGCGTATGAATCGGTGTCTTCTCGGCGGTTAATCAGTAATAATAATGTTACGAAATCGGGTTTAATCAAACACGGAAATAATAATAATAATTTTTATTACGGAATCACCTTTTCACAAAAACAATACAATATATAAGTAAAATAATGTCTATTTATTTATTTACAGCACACGTAACACATTTATTAACATCACACTGTCACTATTTATTTCTAACTTGTTGTTGAGCATTCAGACGTTCGCGATGGACTGCCCGCCTCGCCATTAGCGCGCGCTTATATAGCGTGCTTGTTTCTCGAATTTTCCAGAACATTCCATGACGCCACATTTAAGGTCGCGCGCTCGGTGGAACATTCCAGAGTGTTCTTTCCAGTTGCTTCTTTTACTTTCGTTATAATATTATTTAAAAGAAACACCTTGGGTCGATAGCATATGAAACGACAATCTCAAAATTATTTAAAGTACTGTATTATACAATTAATGTTATGTAAAAGTCCCTGAATAAAGATATTTGTATATATTATTACAAGATGTAACTTCTACTGGGGTTTTTAATCTATTGATTCACTTATTCTAATAATAGAAAAAATGTATCATAAGTCAGTATATCACGTTATATATAGGGAAAATAATTTATTAATTAATTATTTTAAAATTCTTTTTATTTAATTCGCTTATTCAATTCTAAAACTAATCCAACAAAAACTAATTTCAAAAATCCGTCGCCATTTTTTGCTAATTTCCAATTTCGTTTTCGTTCCTTGTATCCGTTGTCATTGCTTTTCGAGCCCAATGGTGCACAAAACACATTCGCATCGCGGTTATTCCGCACACAGGGTCGTAAAAAGGTGTGCATTGTAAACCCATATCCCGTTCAGAGTGTGCATATGATGTATCACATTGTGCTCTTGTTTTTTTTTTATGCATTCCTGCACTGTGGAAGGAGAAAGAGAGGAAAGAGCGATCGATGGCGTGCCTCAATTCAACGCCGGGACGGGGATAATTTTCCCATGGCGGGCTTTATTTTAATTGATGCGCCGGAACGGAATATCCGCTATTTATTTTTGCCCAATGGCAAATAAAGGAATGCGTTTGTTTTTAATTTGCGATGCGAAACGTACGTGGTTTGTTTTTCGAATAATCGTGTTGAAAATTTGTTTACTATTTAAATGAAACACTTTCTTTTTTAATTAAAAAAAAAAAACAACGAAAACTATTGAACAACTATTTAAATAAAAAAATACTTCCGAACTTTAATATTCAACATTTATTTGAAATACTTTATAACTTATAAAAATGAATTATTGAAGGGAAACTTTGCGAAACATTTTCAAAATGATTTGATAAACCGTCTATGAGCTGATTGTGGAGAATATTCGTAATTTACATACAAATAATTTCCGTTCAATTACTGTTTTAAAAAATGATGTAGTTAATATGTTACGTTTGAAACTCCATTTCAAATTCAGATAATAAAACAATAATAAAAATAAAAATGTTTCACCACGGGTTAAGTGAGAAGTTAATTATTAAAATAATAAAACACTTTATAATTTTTGTTTTCAATTTTACTGTAGCTAAATGGGTTTTCAAATTACAACTGAAATATATTGTCATCTACATTAAATTTGTAAAACTAAAAAAACGAAGTCTATTATTAACTCTATTTTTTTAATATTTACTGAAAATACTTCAGAAATGAATGATAATGATTTTAAAGTCAAGGCCAGGCAAAATCCAAATTAAAATATATATTAGACCAGACACGTAGATAGAAATAATAATCGCGCGAGGGGGGTAACTTATGATTTCTAACTGTTAATAACGTAATACAAATGAAATAAAATTTAAAAACTAATAAAAAAACCCACTCAGCACACATTTAGTAATGTTTCATCAACATGAAAATAACTTTTAAAATTGTTACAGCTTTGATAAAACTTTATATATTTTTTTATTAGTCATTAAATCTACGTCGCTGATAAGGACAATAATAAAGATGGCAAACTTTTTTTTTCAAAACACAAAAAGTAAACAAATATGTATGGCCGGAATTACGGCAAACAGCGTAATGTTATTGCTAGCTGGCTGTAAGCCAGGAGTTTAGCAGGTAGTTAAATCATAATGTGCTTTACCATAGAATAAATACAAATCGGTAACCTCGTGTAAAAATATGTTCCCCGAAAAAAACTCATTGACCAATATGGTACTTGAACTACGAAATATTCCATTTGTTTCTGTTAACGGACCGTAGTTCATTTACTTTAATAAGAATGATTAGATTGAATCCATACTTCCTGGTTTCAATGGTAACATGCCGATGGGATAAATTGTAATTCATCAATCACTAAGGGACTAACTTTTTTGATTTGTATCTCGGCGACATCCAATTGCAAGTAGCCTTTCATGTGTATAGAAGTACTGTCAAGAGGACTATTTATACGGACAGGACTGTCCATCTCGTATAAACAAAATGAAATTGTGCCAGACTAAAAATCTCTATACCAATCCACAATTAACGGGAGAGCCGATCCCTCGATTTTTTAGATTAAAAGAAATGAATAATCTTTGAAAAAATCAGTTTTTCTTGGTATTGATCGAGAATGCAAAAACATCACAGGGAGCTACTTATAATACATAATAAAAAATGCTGGAAATAAAATGTATGGCAGTTTGAAGTCGTAACTGTCACATCTCACAGCCTCATTTTATGACTCATTATATAACTGATGATATTGGTTTCAAGGCTTACAGTACCTTAAATTATTGCCGTAGTATATCTTTTCAGAGATTTTCTAAATTGCTTCGTTGAAAATATTCAGGTAAACCTGTTAATCGATGAGTCAACCAAGTCAGGAGAATTACTGTAGAAGTGAGAGTGTGGTTATACTTTCAAATTTAATCTACCATATCTTCCTGCTGCCATTGAAGATGGTCCCGTCCGGTCATTAATTTCTATTTCTCTGCATTGTTTTAAGTACTAACATTTCGGGCACATTGCGTTACGCTATGTTAAAGAACATATTTGTACTTACAGAAAAGATCTTCGAGCTATAAAGACTCGATTTTCTGTATTAACCATGAAGGAATGCATTCGGCTTATTTCCGAAATTGCTCCAAGTACAAAGAGGATGTGGCAATTCAGTAGCTGAGGACAAAAGTGTTGTATTTCAACGTTAAAAACTGAGTGTATCCTAAATTACTATCTTCTGGTTTACGTATTCCCAGGCAGCTGCAAATTCTTCCAGTATAAAAAAATAAAACAAATTATGCCTGAAATTAAGGCAACTATAACTGAAATCGTCAAATCATAAATCGGTGATGGGCCCCGACTTTCAAACCGAATAACCAAAGCACTAAATCGCAGATTATTTGACAGTGCAAAGAAGTATGGCATGATGTTGTTCAAGAGTGCTATTACGGCACACACAAAAGCTACACGGTAAGATTGTCTCCCGAAGCAGGACAATTGCTGTTGGCTTCAGCAGAAGCGAACGTCGCGAGGTCCTCTAATCCCCAGACAATAGCAAATACCCTGTATACTACAGCAGCAATTAGTACGAAAGGAACAATCATCCCACAACTGAGTTCCAGTGCTACTTAGCCGTAGATAAATATGATGTGGAAAAATCTTGGCTGCTGCAGCAGCAGTTGCTACAAAGCATCCAACATACTCTGCAAGACATTGCCATCTGGGGTTAGGGTCATATTAGACATGGACTCTTATCACTGTAGAAATGATATCTTCTTTAAAATAGTAGCAGCTAAAGCGTGAGTGTCCTCATCGAACGTCGAGAAGAAGATAATGGTTACCAAGACCATTTTCATCCAGTTTCCGAAGTTCGAAGTGTGTTTCTTGCAGCAGATAAAATACTGTCGGTTGCATCAGAAGCGAACGCCACCAGATCCGCTAATCCTCAGATAATAGCAAACATCTTATCGTATTCAGCAGCAGTCAGTGCTAAAGAGACAGTTGCCCCAAAAAATAGTCCCAGTGCTACTTAACACGAGGTAAATATGGTGTCCTTTGTTGTGGAAAAAATCCTGATTACTGCGGCATCCGTTTCTGCAAAGCATACAGTACCCTATGCAGGACTTTTCCACAACCATATTAGTTTGGACTCTTATCCTTACACAAGTGATACCTGCAATAAAAGAGGAGCAGCTGAAGCGTGACTCTCTTCATCGACCGAGGAGGTGCAAATGGATAATAAAATCATTTTCTCGTCCATTTTGAAGCCAGAGGGAATATGAGGATAAAATCCTGGTTGGCAGAAGCATACACCCCAAAGACTACAAGGAGCTGGAACTGACTTCTGGAACTCTTTTGAGTTCTTGAGTAAGTTTTCGTATGGCGACGTAATTTTTTGCGACGATCTGTATTATACTTTTTGTGTATTTATTATTCATTTATTATGTCTTTCATATTTATCTTGTCCTATCTTATATTAAAATATATCCACCATTTTTGTATAGTTTTTGCTCGACGTCTCTTTACAACTCCGATGCTGCCCTTATGATATTAAGCATAGGTTTATGTGTAAAACTTGTCTTTAATGATTTTTTTTAAATAATTGGAAATATAAAGCAAGCATCAACTATTACCTAATTTCATATGTCATCGCCATTATTTAATATCTTATTTTTAATTGTAATTCTTTTCAAGTTTTCAAGTATCTGACCTGTAGAAAGAAAGGAAAATTCAGTAAATCAAAAATATAATACCGGCAAATGTCCCTCGTAGTTGGCGCTAGTTCATAAGAGGGTTTTTTAGTCGGTATTTTTTTCAGTCCTATGCTGAGAGAAATTTCATAATTGGTTAATAAATGGATTTTCCCCTCCCACAGCCAAAAAACTCGAAATCTTTAGCTTTATTATGTAGCCTTTGGAGATATAATTTAAGATGGTAGCACAAAAACTCCCCTCCGGTGTATTATATTTCAATTCCTCAACTACATTCATGTGTATTTTGATGTGTCAATCAATTTTAATTTCGGTTCCACGATTCGCTTCCTTAACTTTAATATTTGCGTTTGTTTAGTATTTTCGTTTCGTTTCGTTTGCTTTTGTGTAATATTATTAATACTTGTATTAATTATATTGAGCTTGTGTTAACCTATCAAATAATTTGTTGATATTTCATGTTTGTCAAAAACCAAAGAAATAATAAATAAAAATCAAGGAATAAAGACATTGAATAAAAACAGTTATACAAATTTTAAAAAAGTAGAACAAAGTAGAAGCTTTAATATAATTAATGGTTTTAATATTTAGACGTTCTTGTTCATATGGTATGAAATAAATATGAATAAATTATTAAAAATCAACCAATAAAACACAGATTAGATTGAATAACTTCTTAAATTCTCTCCGAAACTAGTCGAGAATTTAAAGTTATTCAATCTAATCTGTGTTTTATTGTTTGATTTTTAATAATTTATTCATATTTATTTCAAAGTAGAAGCCTTTGCAATTACTGATTTTTTTATCTTCATCCTATTAAAATAAACACACGCAACTATCATCCACTAATGAAATTCAATTTATTTCAATTCCGAATACTAAAGACTGTGCATTATCATTTCGCGTGCGGCCCAAATGAAGACCAATACGTCTCTTCGCGTGCGAACCGTGGACTCTTCCTCTTTCAGATTTCCATGATAAATCGGCCGTTCCGCTCGAGGACCGGCCGCCATCAATCAAGCCGCCGAAACTTATTTTCGTCCTCGGACTAGGAGCAAAAGAGGACAAGACGAAAGCAAAAAAATGTCCACGTCCGCCCGATTATCCCGCACGGCGCGCCGAAATTGATTCCTTTCTCCCGATACGCCGATAAAATAAGAAACCGGACCTCAATTTAGCCAGGAGTGGCGGCCGGAAGCGAAAAACCCTGTCCGAGGGTCGAAAAGTTAGAGGGACACTTCAATTAGGTTGAATTTGTTAAGTTCATATCAGCTAAATTTGAATTGGATCCTTTGATGATTCTTTTTGTTGATTAGAAAATGTTATAAATTAGTTTTATTTTGATATAATAGGAAGAAATATCATACATATATTTAAAAGAGCAAGTCTCAATATGAATACACTTTATTTATTTATTAACCATAGTCTTAAAAATAATAATAATAATAATTTATTGGTCTTAGAGGTTGAGTTAACAATAATAGACAACTCGAAAAAGGTATCAAGGCAATTTGTAATAAAAGCTATAAATTAGGCAAAAATGGCGTTTTATGTTATCTTTCCAATTATTACTAGCAGCTGATAACCGTTTTCCAAACGAAATTTCGATTTTGTTTACATACTTGTCGTTGTCAAATCGCGTTAACTAAAATCGATTTAATCATAATAAATAAAAGACGACGCAAACGCCATCTTGTTCTTGTCTACCTTGTAGACTCGAATCGTTGATAATGACACATGAAATTGGGCGAAAGATGGCGCTTGCGTCGTCTTTCATTTATTATGATTAAATCGATTTTAGTTAACGCGATTTGATAACGACAAGTATGTAAAAAAAAATCGAAATTTCGTTTTGAAAACGGTTTCATTTATTATGATTAATATCAGGTATATAGCCACAATACAAGATCAGTTCAGTCGCCCTTATCAAGACATTACACATGAAACACACTAGTCTGATGAAATGGCCACCACTAGTTATCGAATCGCTAGATAAATGGTGGCTGAATATTTTATTAAAAAAATCGATTTAGCCCAATATTAGTCAAACACGGACCAATGGATCTTTGAAATAGGTATATTAGTTGATTTGATTTTTTTAACGATCACAATACTTTCCTCGTATATTTAACAAAGAATAATAATGGAACATATTTTAGATCCTCTTCCTAAGCAATAACAATAAATCCTTGCAAACCGACTAAAAAAAATGGTTACCCAGAGGACAAAGTCCCTTTTTTGCGATCGCAAACATTCCTCATAATTACAATACACGACGGACAAACAAAAATACACTCTAAAAGGGCGGCCATTAATGCCGACATCATTGCCTGTCTCTATCTGAGGAAACGAATGAATGCTGAATGCAAAGTGATAAATGCCTGCCGCCCGCCTCCCTTTTTATCCACGTCCCGCCCGGAACGTTTAGTATTTACAGATATAATCTGGCCATTAAACTATTGTTAACAAGTGCAAAAACGATGGCCCCGATTCGGAATGGGGTGAACATTCCGAATATGCTGGCTGGGCATCGCCCATTTATACGCTAATCGCTTCCGATTGCCTAATAAATCAAAATCGCGTCACGGACTCGAATTCGCCCGATCGATGAATGTTTATTGGCATTAGAAATTTGATAATGGGGTTAAATATATTAAACTTGATAATACAGACTGGTACAAAAGTAGGTATGCAACAATACTTTTATCATTTATTTTTTAATTACATAAATTCTGAAGGTGCTCAAAATGTCCACCTTCGGCATTGATGCGTTCCTGCAACCTATCCCCGACACTCTCACATACAGTGTGACACAAATTCAAGTTAAAACGAATGACCTCAAACGTATCATCAATGAAATTCTTCAACTGTTCTATTGTGGCGGGTTTTCTTGAATAAACCTTATCAAAAAAAATCCATTCGAGTTAAATCCATCAATCAAACAATGCGGTGGGGCCCGTCCTGTTGAAAGAACAATTCTGCAGTTCTTGCATTTGTGGCACCACAACTTCGATCAACATATCCAGATACCTGAGACTATCAACGGTTTCATCAAAAAAGACAGAACCCACGATACCATCGCAGGATATGCCACCACACACTGTAACGCCTGGCTGAATCAATTATATGTTCTATTAAAATTCTATCTAAGACATAAAATATTTTTGGATTGTGTATCCAAAAAATTGCCAAAGTTTTTTTTTTGTGAAAAAATAAATAAGGCCGTAAAACACCGGGGTGGTTTTTCTTTAGCACAATACACACAGTTAGGTCTGTTGACGTGACCAGACAATTTAAAACAGGCTTCATCTGTCCACATGATTTACGAAAGCAGCTCTTGTTGTTCAGTCAGTTGATTGCGCATTATCTAACAGAACTGTAATCTACGACCAGGATCGTCCTCGGGAAGGATATGCATCAGTCTGGTGCGATACGGCTTAAGGTTTAACTGATGCATCAGAAGTTGTAATGATGTCATAGGGATACCCAGCTCCCAGGACGCTTGTGCGTCGACTTTTTCGAGCTATTTACTTATTTACGAATGTAAGAGCTACCTTTATGCCAACGTCACGAGTGGTCGTCCAGATTTCGGAGCATTGGTGACGGAACTCGTGATCTCAAACTTGTCTCTGATGAATTATTAGACGTGAAGGCGCCGACAAATAAAATTCATTTTCCTACATCCTACACACGGTATCTGCATTTTCGTACTTCTAGTATATCTTAAGGATCCACCGTCGATGATCCTCGCTCAGATTTCCCGCCATGGTTTACACTAGAAACAAAAGAAATACCTATATAACCTGTACACGTACTTTTGAGCAATTTCGTATTATTTGTAATGCCATTATTAATTAACATTGACATTATTCATTCATTATGTTGCATTAGTTGAACATGAAATGGATACGCGTTTGGAATTAACCTACTTGATATTTGTTGAATTTTCAGGTAAATTTTCTTTAATCTGTTTATACTCGATTAGTAAATCATCTCCAATATCCTCTTTGAGCAACTTGTGTTCGGAAGATGCTCTATTTTTTGTCGTCATTGGAAAAGCATTATTTTTTTAAATAACGATAAACCAAATTTTTCGTTCTTGAGAATTATAGCGATTCTGTCTTTTTAACGTATATTTCTTATCTCTTTCAGAAATGTCAAAGCAGAAGTGACATATGCTTTGACATTCAGGATGATTTAATTGAAATTAAAACACTTGGTTTGTTTCATCTTCAGGGAGGAATGGTCGATACTAGTTGGAGAAAATATAAATAATTGAAACAAGCCAAGTGTTTTAATTTCAATTAAATCGTCCTGAATTAATTCAAAAATGTTTCACCACGGGTTAAGTGAGAAATTAATTAAACATATACTTTGACATGTTTGAAATATTTTTAAAATATACGTTAAAAAGACAGAATCGCTATAATTCTCAAAAACGAGAAATGTGATGTTTCGAATATTTTGCGAAATAATTCATCTGTGCTGTTGCCGCAGCGTAAATTTAGGCACATGAGTCATTCAATACTAACTGGGCAAATAATACTGCGTTTAGCCACTCGCTTAACAGCGCAGATCTTGACAGCCCCGTAACAGCCGTTTTACTAACAATTCACAGCTATGGCTTAAGATGACCCACGCTTAGTCTATCCTGTATCTTACCAAGCGGTGCAAAGCCATGCTCAACGAGTTTAATATTTCTCAATTGTGTTTTCAACAGGATGGAGCAACGGCGCTTACTGCACAATCTACAACCGAAATTTTGCATTTCTGGCTTACCTAATTTTACGTTTTGGAGATTTAGACTTCAAAATCACCAAATTTTACTGCTCCAGACTACATTTTGTGGGTTTCCTAAAGTCTATGTCAATAAGCTTCAAGAGTCTGAAGTCTTTAAAAGTGGCAGAAGCTATCGCCAGAAGTTCCAGCAAAAGTAATCGAAAGTATCATTAATCAATTCTATCGGCGTCGACTTGGTCGATATTCTCGAATTAAAGAATAAAAATTAAGACAAAAAAATAATTTTTGGATTGTGTATCCCAAAAAAAAGCCAGCTTATTTTTTCATGAAAAAATAAATAATTATGAAAAACTGGGGACAATATTTACGTAACTCTGAGTAATAATAAAATCGAAACTACACAAAAATATTATCATCATGTTTACAGAAATTTCTACTAAGTTCTTAGGTATACCTTTCTGGCCTGGGTGGATTATGGATTATAGCGCGGTAGAGTGCAACGCCCTCTATCTCTTATAATAAGTATAATAAGTGAGATCCTCACGGTGAGACTCAAATTTGAAAATTAGTCGTCGTGTTAAACTATAGGTATCAAAGAGTTAACCCTCTCAACAGAAGTCAATAAGCTTCATAAGCAATAAAACTTTTTTTTTAATAAATTACAGTTTTTCTGTTTTAATTTTATTGCGATTTTTAATTTTCTTACAAAATATCATTAAAATTTAATTATAGCTTTATATCCGAGTAATGCATTAACGTTCGCGAACACATACGTTTCCTGATCCGAAAATGAGCTAGATGGTGCGAGACGGCTGACGTTTATTTAGGCTATAACTTCAAAACAGGAAGATCCAGATAGCTGAATTAATAATCAAAAATTAGACATCATAAATAATAGATTCGTATTGATCTCAGCCCGTCGTATTCTGTCGGATCTGATTAATAAAAAAGAGTATTTTCAATTTTTATTATCACGGATAAAGAAATAATAATAGTATATATTTTATATTGAAATATTTTTTTCTACATTGTACGAGAGTCAATTTAATACTTTTCAGAATTATTATTTCTTTATTAAATTGGATCTAGATTTTATTTAAATATTTGAAACTATCAATATAGAAAAGATGAAATGTGAACAAAAAGTGTTGCAAAAATATAATGCTTTGTAAATAAATTTATATTTTATTGGATTCAAGTCTAACATGTTTCAATAAAATTAAAGTAAAATTTAAAAAATGTTAAAAATGTATTTTTGACCGCTTTTTCTGGATTTCTGCAACTGTGAGCCAGTGATTGATGATTTCAGCGAGGATACAAAATTAGGGACTCGTGTTCTAAACTAATACAATTGTCAATATTAGTATCTCAAATGTCTGTTAAAACAACAAATGTGAAGTTAACTACTGATTTAAACCACGATTTTTGACCGCTTTTTCTGGATTTCTCCAACTGTGAGCCAGTGATTAATGAATTCGGTGAGGATACAAGATTAGGGACTCGTGTTCTAAACTAATACGATTGTCAATATTAGAATCTCAAATACCTTTAATAATAACACATGTGAAGTTAGCTACTGTTTTAAACCACGGATTTTTTATGCCCGGCGCATCCACCGTACGCGAAAAGTTTTCTACAGATTTTCAAACACGAATTTGGCAAACTTTACACTTCTGTTTATCTAGTTTAAGGTCTTTTATTTTGTATGTATTTTAACAGCTTTTTTAGTGTGAGCGCAAGTAGTTTTTCTAATTATTATCAAACACTAGTGCAGTGGTGGTGCTACTGAGTGCGTATGCAAGTGATTTTGCTCTGTATCTCGATAACCATTCAAGATTTTTATATAAAGTTTTTACCAATAAACGTTTCTCAAAAATCGGTGGCAGAATATCAATATTTATTGGTAAAAACCATGTCCTGTTTTCCTATATTTAATCTGGAAATAAGTTTTCTCAGTTAAAACCATCCAAATAGCACCATCCTGTACATGTTTTTATATATATATAAATCTTTATTGGCAGATTATTTTTAACAAAGTAATATTAATAAGTAAATACAATAAATAACTAACATAAAAATAAATTCTTCTGCCAATTGGCTATCGACCGTTGGTCTTTCCGCCTGATTTTGTAGGCGTCTGTCCTTGTCAGTTGCTGTGGTTAAAAGGTTTTGATCGCTAATGTCATCCATTGTCTTATAAATTGAATTTACTCGTCGTGATCACTAAAGTCATGAAATGATGAAATGAAATCATGAATGGTGATGGTGAAACGTTTACGTTTGGGAGTGATATTTTGGTTTCGGGGAATGCACAAAGGGTGTAGGAGATTGTACATGTTTTTATTTATAGGAGTAAATTAGTTTAGTTAAGTTATATAGAATTTCATATTCAATGCAATAACATATTTTGTGTGCATAATTTAATTACAGCAAATTATACAGTTAATTAATAAATTCATCAATTAAACGAAATAATCAATAAAACGCATAATTCCTCAAAGTGCGATTGGGAGGAGATTTTACGATTTTCGCCGATTGGCTCCCGGCGAAGTATTTCATGAATAACCGCGGCATTGCTTTTAAAACATGTAAACACCGAACGTAATTTATAAATGTTTCAAAACACGGCCGGCGCTATCGATTCGGGCTGAATCAACACGCGTTTAATTAGTTTATGTACTAAAATATATGTATGCACAAAGAAATACGAGCTAACATTTCCGAAAATACACACGAAGAATTAATTGCTGTTCAACAGCGTTTTGTTGCCGGAAAAGTTTGGATTGGATATTCAAATTCTCTAGTTTTCTGCAAATATTACGGGGAATCGATTGTGAAGTTTTGTACGGATAAGCGTTTTATTGTGGTTTGTGGTTTTTAATCAATCAATAAAAAATATCATAAATGAAAACTCCTGTAACTTTAATATTTTAATATTTAAATATTGGTAGTTCATATTGTATAAAATAAATATGAATAGATTATTAAAAATCAGCCAATAAAACAAATAAAACACAGATTAAATTTATTTATTTATTTAACAGAATATACCATTTTTACAAATATAAGACATACATGTAAAATGCAATAAATTTATAGGTATTACTAACTAATTTTAAATGCAATAGTAAACACTTTTATGAAGGGAGGCTAGGGGCCTTTTAGGCCTATGCACAGTGCTTATAGCACACCTTCACACATACAACAACAAGTAAACACTTTGAACGCAAATATAAACGCAAATTGAATAATTTTAAACTTGTTTCGGCTTATCAGCCCATTTTCAAGAGAACTCAAATACAAATTATAACCTGGAATAAATAAGGAATTGCCAAACACTCATGCAATGTTATTATTTAATTCCCCGCTAGAAACATGATATCTTCCCTTGGGAAACTAAAACTCCTTGTGGGTAATAGATAAAACACTTTAACTACAGTTAAATAGATTTTTATCCATACTGTTTTTGTCTGAACCGAATGCGTGTACAGTACTGACTCGTTACAATATTTTAGATTTACAAGAAAAGTTACACTAAAGAAAAATAAGGGCGGAGGGATAAAGTGTGCAAATCGTGCACTCTAAACCGCGTTTTTTATTATTGTCATTTTTGGCTTTGTTGAAAACATTTCCTTGAAATTCTTTATTATCTCCTGCACTATCACTAATGGCTTTTCATGAAATTAAATTAAAACTTATTCGCTTGATAATAAATAATTTGTTTAAGTTTAAATAGTTGCAATGAAATATTAATGAAGAATTGAATGTTTATTAATTGAGTAATGACAAATAATACGAATTTCAAAACATACATTTTTTAATCAACATAAATTTCATTATACATCGTTGAAATTTATCAGCCAATCTATCATTGTAAAAATAAATTGTAATTTATAAAATTAAATTCTATTTTTTAACTGTATCTTAATTTATAAAAACTGATCCATTTATTTTGACAAGGTGAAAATCTATATGTAACGTAGGAAACCTTAAAGCAGATAAACAGACAGGTAATTTTTGCTAAATTCGTGTCTTTAAATCAGTAGATCAATTGTAAAAATGGTGAAAGCGCCGGGCAACAAAATTTGAGGTTGTAAATTCGTGGCTAACTTCACAGGGGTTATTATTAAAAAGTTTTTTTAAAAATATAAAATCACAGATTCAGTTTGATAATGACAATTTTTGAAACAATGGTCATAAAAATAAAAATTAAATTTACACGAACAAAATTAATCAGTGTTTTTATTAAAACTTAAAACAATGTATAACGAAGTAGAAGCACAATATGTATTTATTTGTTTACTTAACGGGAGACATTTCATACAGTAACACATATATGATATTATTTTATATGCAAGAATTAAATATTCGTTTCATCATACACATTGTGCTGAAACGCTATAATTTGTAATTGTTGGTTTTAAGTTTTGCTCTAATAAAATCTAATTGTAATCCGTTGGATAATAAATAAATAAATTATTGACAAACCTATTTGTTTAGATCAAGAGTCGTTAATCCAGTGAGGGTATCCTGAAACCATTAATCCAGACCAAAATACCATTGGTCTATAGCCAATTGGCTATTACGATATATATTGTAATATTTTATATTATATGTAGATATTACATTGTGTTTGTCAATAAATATTATATATATACAAGGTGTACAGAAAATGAGTGAAAAGCTTTAGGTAGCGTGACTCTGACTAATTTTTAGATAAAAATATTAACGAAAATAAGTCACACGGTCCTTCCTTAAGCCTCACGGGCCACTTAAAAGAACTATACATTTGGCAACGCTGGATCAAACAAGTATGCATTTATTCTGTTTATAACTGCTACATCATCCGCTGGAGGTGTTGCATACACCTTTTCTTTTACAAACGAGCATGCGTCGTTGCCAGATCTATTTTCATTAAAAGAATGCTTCTGATGAAGTTATAAAATTGTAAAAATATCCGATTTATTAATCATTTACATCAATGGAATTATATACGTGTCTAATTGATTGTTAATGCTATTGATTTTTTACAAAATATTACGATACTAATTTATAGTCACATATTTAAAATTCCGAAGACCTCGTCAGCCATACAACATTTTTTATTTGGATTTTCTATTAAAAATTAATTAATAAATTGAGTTACCTGAAGGTTTTCACTCATTTTCTGTACTCCTTGTATATATATATATATATATATAAAGTCTGAAAATTATCAGTTTATTAATTTTCCTCTTATTCAAATTATCTATTTATACTTTTTAAATCGTTCATTATTTCTTCAATAATTAATTGAAATTGCAATTAAATAAAAATCACTGAATCTTTACTCCAGCGCTTTTCATTCGTACCACTCCAATTTAAAAAAATCAAACAGCAACAAAAAACGAGAGCACATCCGGCGAAAAATAAAACAAAACCCACCCAAATTAATTCCATCATTTTTTCCTCTCTCTCTCCTTGTTGAAACTGGAAAAATCCAACAGATGAATGTTTATCCTCGTTGAGAGTTCAGTTAACGGTCCGATGATGAACGCTTTGCTTGAATTTTGAGGGTGTAGCTTTAAATAAATAAAAAAACACAGAGAAAGAAAAGAAACGGAACAAAAAACGGAAAAAAAGTTTATCTCAATTTCGCGCTGCGAGCGTGGAAATAATGTTTAATTAAATGCTCGACACGTGTAAATGCATCTTGAAGGTGAGATAAATTTCAATGCGTGTTCAAGGTGGAATGTGATTGAAGTGCGAGTAAAGCTGTGCTTTTTTGCTGTTGAATTTGTTTCGAGTGGGAGTGGATTTAATTTCGCCGGTGTCGGGCTTTGATGTGAATAAATTTATTTGCATTTTTGTGAAAGCAATAAATTTTATTGAAACTATTAAACGTGTTAAATTTGTAACATATTTGTTTTTATTATATACGCAAGTGATGTAAAATCGGTGTCACGTTTTGCAGTGTTAAATATAAAACAAATTCAATTTAAATTTCATTGCAGAAAGCATATACATGTAAAAAAACGAAAATATTCATATTTTTTTATATATAAATTATTTTACTCAATCGAAATGTTTTTTATTCGTACACGACTTAATCCTAAAAGGCTAATTATAGAATTGAAATGATATATCTTAAGCGGATTAATATAGCTGACCATTATAATCTTATTTCTAAATGAAGACGTAAGAATGTGCAAATGCAGCATGCAACAAAGAGTTTATATAATAATAAGTGAATAAAATGTGTGTGCGATAGCTAACTTATATATTTTGCATTAATTTCTTCACATCGTGGTGAAACATATTTAAGTAATATTGGAATAAATAACACTTGGTTTTTGTTTCACTAAATCTTTAGGAAAAAAAAACAAGTGCTGTTATTTAAACTTAAACTTTATTACCCAACAGGCAAAAAAAAAACAATTACAGAGCAATAAGTACTAACTTAATATTATATGCTATTAAATAAGAGGTATGTAAAAATATAAAGAATGGCATATTTAAATAAAAATAAAATAAAAAAATACCCACTAATTTTAGAATCAATGAATACCTCAATACTCCAGCAAATTAAGTCATATAAAGATAAAATAATAGCTTAACCATAAAGTAAGAAACAAAATTTTCCTCTGTTGCTTAACAATGACTTAATCCAATTGCATCAAACTTTTTGTGCGTGTTCATACAAATTAATTCTTCCTCTAATCAAGTTAATCACAATCAATCCACACTAATCCCACTCACCGCTTAATCACTTCGTTCTCTTTCTCCGGCAAATGAAATGATTGATGCATTTTTAAAATCCTATTATCAAAACAGCCGTCGTCGAGCGTGACATTTTTATGGGCGAGACGAAAGGCGTCTGAGTTATGGGGCCCGCGCGCGGTGGGCAAAACTCTCCCGAAATATTTTGAAGAAAAAAGTGTAGAACGTGTCGGTTCTCATTGCGAAAGTGAATTCCTGCGCGACAGACCAATTTGTCAAAAAGGCGGAATTAGAACGTGCCTCCGCAGAGGAACCGCATGTGTGCGCTAATAACCGCAGGGACACCGACAGACCAACTTTTCCACTTTTGCGTAAAGTGTTTTTCTGTTTTTTTTTTCAGCGGACGTGGATGTGTAATTAATGCAATTTTTTTGGAATTAAGTTGATTATACAACTGGCGTGAAAGAAATATTTGTGTTTATAAAATTTAAATATATATAAATAAGAGTGTATTCCCTGAAAGAGTTATTGATGAAATTATTTTTAATTTTAACAAAATAATCGGGGCTATTCCATATGAGCAATGTTAAGTTTAACAAGTACGTTATTAAATAAATTCACATTCTATGAATACATATCTATTAGAAAAGTTGCTTAGACTGTGATGATAAAAATAACGCGAACATTAAACTTCACATTTCTCTTACGGAATAACACCGATTATATATTAAATCGATTTACTTAAATTAAACAAAATGTGGATTCAAGTGAATTTCTTTTTCAATATTTTTAAAAAAATTTCAACTATTTCATATTATCACTTTAAGACAATACTTTTTTTTTCCTTAATAATTCAATTTATTAATTAATTGAATACATTATTCCTCAATATTTTTTCTAATTAAATTAATAAATTGAATGGAATAAATTATTGAGGAAACATTTATTTCCTTAGAAAGTCACAAAAATGGTTAAAAAATCTAATATATGTTTTTAAAAGGAAATTCACTTCAATCCGCATTTTTTACAAATATAGTTACAAAATTCCAAGTCCATGATTTTTTTTTCCTCAATAATTTATTCTATTCAGGCAATATTAATTAATTGAATAAATTATTGGGGAAAAAACTCTTTAGTTAGTGATAAAAAAACTAGTAAAAAAATCAAGTCGGCGATTTTTCCCTCAATAATTTATTCAATTTATTAATTATTTGAATAAATTGTCAAGGATAAGAATTCCTCATGGCGTGATAAAAATAAGTTAAAAAAGTCTATTTTTTTTAAGAAATTCACTTGGATTAAACAAGGAGTTTTATCGTAAAACAAACCAAGTGAATTTATTTTTGAATTAAAAGCATTTACAAGGTGTACAGAAAATGAGTGAAAACCTTCAGGTAACTCAATTCATTAATTAATTTTTAATAGAAAATCCAAATAAAAAAATGTTGTATGTTTCTTCATTGAGGCTCACGAGGTCTTCGGAATTTTAAATATGTGACTATAAATTAGTATTGTTTTTTAAATATTTTGTAAAAAATCAATAGCATTAACAATCAATTAGACACGTGTATAATTCCATTGATGTAAATGATTAATAAATCGGATATTTTTACAATTGTATAACTTCATCAGAAGCATTCTTTTAATGAAAATAGATCTGGCAACGACGCACGCTCGTTTGTAAAAGAAAAGGTGTATGCAACACCTCCAGCGGATGATGTAGCAGTTATAAACAGGATAAATGCACACTTGTTTGATCCAGCGTTGCCAAATGTATAGTTCTTTTAAGTGGCCCGTGAGGCTTAAGGAAGGACCGTGTGACTTATTTTCGTTAATATTTTTATCTAAAAATTAGTCAAAGAGTCACGCTACCTAAAGCTTTTCTCTCATTTTATGTACACCTTGTATTTCTAAACAAGTGAATGAGACACAAAGAAACAAAAAATCTTAGCCCCACATTTTTTTTTAATTATATAGAGAAAACTTTATTAACATACACATAATATAATACATATATCGAAACATTTTTTATACATAAACATATAATTCTTCGCCTATTGATCGGATGTCGACCGACAGTCTTTCTGCCCGATTTCGGAAATATCTGTTTATGTCTTTTGCTTAGAAATACGAAATGTGATTTAACTATCAATGTATTTGCCTTCGTCATGAAGCAATAAAATAATAAAATGGATGGATTTATCGTAATGTTTTGATTGATACGAATATTAATACTATTCTATATAAGTGGGTACAGTCAGCCCCTCACCGCAACTAAATAGTCATACGTGAGACCTTACACCTCGTTTTTTATATACATGGTTTCTAGTTAACCACGAGATCTTACTCAGAGGAATCCTGTGGATTCCACTAAGTTCCAACTCGGTAGACTCAAGAACCAGCTGTCTGGTTTGATGCCTCGCTGGGCACACATAATCTAGTGTCTCCTCATCTTCCAGGCATAGTCTACATTTAGTGGTATCCTGTATTCTGGTAAGATGGTGGTTTAGGCGACAATGTTTAGTTAGTAAGGCCACTGGAGCAGCTCTAAAATCGCCTCTCGTAGAGGCTTGGCACTATTCCCGAATGGTTCCTGAAGAGTCGCGTTAGCTACTTTCATGCCTGGGGCATTCCTCCAGCATTGTAGCATCTCCTATTTCATCCAACCTTGTATCGCTGTCTTGGTCAAAGCGTGTTACGGTTACAATTACGATGTTGTGGGAGGTGCGGCTTCGTTAGGCCCCTAATGCTTCCACTTTTAGAGTATCCTAGACAATATATCAGCACAGCCAGCCTACCTCATCAAGATAGGCTAGCAGTGCCGAGACAGATATGGCTTTTCTACTAGGCTTTAGCGCTGGGCAATATCCAAGGATATGCTCCGCGGTTTCGTCTTCCACACAGCACACTCCACAGTCTGGTGATTCTACAATCCCCAATATCTGGAGGTGTGCTCTAAGTCTGCAGTATCCAGTCAAAACAGTTCTTTTTGTATAGCCGCAGATATTGATTGGCTGAACTTCCATTTGGTTATTAAAGGGTTTCCATAGAAAATCTACAGCCTGTTATATTATCCCATTTACATCTAAATTTCTTTAGAGTATAGGGGTGCAATGATTCAAGCGAACTTAGAGGGGGATGCATCAGTATGCCGGGCGTGTGGCCAGAGAGGTATACATAAGGTTTTGAAGAGTGTAATTGAAAAGATTTTGGGCATATTAATTAGCAATGATGTTAAGTCGATGTCGAATCAGATAGTTCTGGAGTTCATGCAGGAGGGTGTTGGAAGAATTGTGAAATGCCCCATGTACCTAATTTTAGTCAATGTTCTTAAAGCGGATCTTTGCGCTGCTTCGAAATTGTGGATTGTGAAATGCCCCATGTGTCTGATTTTAGTCAATGTTGTTAAAGCGGATCTTTGCACTGCTTCGAAAATGTGGATGGAATTTTTATTTGAATTGTGGAACAGGATACCAGCGTAATCTAACAGAAGGCGATGATAATCTTAGATAAAATAACTGCAGTGTTGTTGCTTATGATCAGTGTAAAATTAAAAGGAAAGTTTTGAATCAGAGTTGATACATACTGAATATTTATAAAAGGTCGATGGGAAGAGGATGTGGTTGTTAATAGTGGCATTAAAGGGAGAAAAACTTGGGTGATCGTAAAGGATAAATAGCTGTCATTCGTTAGGGTTTACTGAAATGCGCCATTTAGCAAATCAGATTTATATAGTATCAATACGACCTTGAATCGTACTGACTGATTTGGGAAGCCATGTCATCTGCATATAGATGAGAATATGCCGATTTGTTTAAGAAAGTAGGATAGGGATTTTGTAAAAAGCGTGGACAAGAATGTTGTATGATAAAAGAGATAGAGGAAAGCCTTGTGAAAGGCACTGATGGGGAGTTCATGAAACAAAAATGATTGTGGGATTCTGATTTGGAGCGATCTATTGTGAAGGAAGTCATCGAGGATTTTAGATGTGGTGGGAGATTTAATGTCATGCATTTATTCAGCAAGCCTTCGTGTCAAAGCATACAGAAGGCCGTGATACTGGGCTCATTGCGACTGCTCAGATCACACAGTATAAAGCATCACTAGTTGCCCTACTTCCAGGCTTGGAGGAGACAACTAGTGGATATTTTTTGACACCCTCTCTACAAGAGATCAGAAGCATGTGGATATATAAGGCGACCATTTTCTTAATGTAATAATAATAATGATTATAGACGATGCAGAACGGCAGTGTAGGACATAAATCATATAACATCTGGATGCTCAACTATTGTGCAAAACGATTAAAAAAGTGGCATGATAATGTTGTGAAAATATTTTTTTCAAAAATTAGCCTTGTAGCACAAGGATTGAAAAAGTCGAGCAATATCATAAATATAACCCTCCAGCCCTTCTAGAGAATAGTGCAGCACGAATATATTGGGATCGAAGCATAAGGCAATTCCAAACAATAGACTCAATATTGTACTTGTCAACAAGACATCGGGGAAAACATTTACCTAGAATTACAAAAATCTATCATTCTGAGAACTTTGCAATACCTGACGATATAAATAGATAAGTACCTACACATTGGATAAAATCCCGTCAGATATTTAACTCACGGAGAAAAGCGAGATAAAATCACATAATAATATGAATATCTAATATTATTTTATAATCTAATAATAGATATTATTATTATTATAAAATGAACTATACAATACATTACAATTAATATTATTAATAACATGATCAATCACAATGCCATCAAATGAATGAACTACACTATTCATTAGATTGCAGTTATTTATTCACATTTATTTTTTATTAATCACCTATTGAAACACTCAAAATTAAATTATCTTTTTTACCTCCTCAATTCTAACAGATAGCATCCAGTGCATCGAAACCCAAATGGACAGTTGCTAAAAATAAACCCCGATCCCTATTAATAGAATCCTCCACGCGCAAACGAACTTAACAAAAAAAAAAACATTTTTCTCTCCTCAAAATGAACCGTGGCGGCGCGAAAGACGGATGTTTCGGTGCGTTTTCGGTGAAGTAGCGAATCCAGTCCAGGTGAGGGTGAATGCAACTGGGGGATGGTGGGGAGGTGGCAGCAGCACCAGTGGAGGATCACGAGCGTCGTCGCGACGCTTCTTGTTTGAGGAGCGACGTACATCAACGCATCCTCATGAGACATGCAGATGATACTGGTGGCCGGAGGGTGAGTCTCTTCAATCAACAACACGAAAAAGAATAAAAAAAAAGAAATCACGCACACACCCTTTCACTTCTCACTTTTTTTTCCCTTAGCTTTATGTGCTTGTCGGGAAGTTTGTTTTGTATGGACCAATCAAAGGGATGCGAAAGTGTGTGTGTTTACAGGGAGCTTTAGCTAACGATACAGAAGGAGTTTCTTTGTAAAGGCTGATTTCAAATTTTTTTTACTATATTTTTAAAAGTTCAAAAGATTTATCGAAATATTAAAATTAAATAAAAATTGTATAATTAAATATTAAACAAAAACATTTATTCTGTTTAAGTTTGCTAAAAGTGATTAATTTCAGTACGTTAAACAAATGCACATTAAAACAACTACTTTCCGGGCGAATACCCATGCTGGATATTGAATTACATAATGTACACCTGGTGTTACATATCAATAAAATATTGCATAATGGAATCATTTCAAATCATTTTTATTTAATATATTTAAATAACTCTAACCGAGTGAATGAATATTTTTTTCTATTTCGATATTTTCGATTATAAAAATAATCGATTCATAACGATTGAAATTATTGTGTTTATATAATGTATGTTATCAATTATACATATAATATTCAGTTATTACTTAATGTGCAAATGAGAAATTCGTCAATAATTGAATAAAAATATGATTCTGGGTAGAATCGTATTTTTAGTCAATTATCAATTTTTATTTTCTTATTTTTATGCAATCGAATCGCAATAATTGAAATAAATTAAAATAATACGATTATTTTTCTGAAAAATGTAAATTTTTGATTGCTTAATAATAATATTATTCGACGAAAATACAACACGTCGATAGCCAATATAAATATCCAACTCTAAAAACAATTGTCATTGACACCTTATGTACACTCAATCCGTGGACACACTGTATATATATTAAATATAGATTATATTCATTCGAACGGTATCTTCATTAATTCAGCGTACAATTTTTATCCATTACTAGTCTAGATACATTAATGGTCGAAACTCAATCCCTGAATTAATATTTCTAAGCTTGATAAATCTTAGATTCGCGAATAATGTTAATGGATCTAAGGATTATTTACTATATAATTCAGGAGTATGTCTACTATTTTATACATTTCGACGCAATTTGAGAATCGCATAAGTCATTGCAGACCAAATTTCTATGATCCATGGAATTTAAATTTTCCATATTTTTTGTGGATTCTATTTAAGCAAGTCAAAATGCTGTACACTTGT
Source organism: Philonthus spinipes (assembly GCA_963082785.1). Lineage (NCBI taxonomy): Eukaryota > Metazoa > Arthropoda > Insecta > Coleoptera > Staphylinidae > Philonthus > Philonthus spinipes. Next base: position 24,150,557 of record OY720303.1, read on the forward strand.
ATACAATATAATCCAGGATTACGTCAGCAAGTCAAAATGCTTTACATTTATTTACAATATAATCCAGGATTACGTCAGCTATTTTATACAATTCGGTGCAATTCGAGAATCGCATTCAGTGCAAATAAAATTTCTATGATACATAGAATTCAAGATTTCTACGTATTTTTTAAGTGTAGATTATATTCAAGAGCACAAATATCTAAGCATGTAAAAATATTTTACACTTGTTTACAATGTAATCCAGAGTTATATCAACTATTTCATACATCTCGACGCAATTCGAGAATCTCGTAAGTCTATTAAGTCAGTGCAAACCAAATTTCTACGATACGTGGAATTCAAGTTTTACATATTTTATTTAATATAAATTCTATTTAAGTGCACAATTAATCTCTAAGTAAGTCAAAATGCTTTACACTTATTTCTCATTTTAAATCATGTATTACATTTCGATCGTAAAAATTCTTAACACGAAAAATCAATATCTATAAACATCATGCCGTTCTTTTCTTATTCTTCTAAAATTTCATTTTGGAACACAGCCCTTTTTCTGAAGGGCCGTTAAGATGATTGGTGGTTAGGGCCAATTTGGAGCCACTATCGAAAATATCGCTCCGACATAAGTGCGCACATAAATCTCCAAAAGCGGAGTGGTTTCCAAATGCTCAACAGGATTTAAAGCTGCAACCTCTTTCGTTAGTACACTCGTATAAGTAAGTTTATTTTACAAGCGTTGAGAATTAAAAAAAAATTAGTAAATAATAATTATTAACTGTTGTGTGTTATAGTCGTTCACTTTGTGACACATTTTTTTTATTACACTTTATATTTATTAAGACGTCTAGTGTTTAATGAAAGATTTTTAAATCTTATAAAACACGCGTTGTCTTCAAGATGTTTTCCAACGCTAATTTTGTAATAAACAACTACAATTTCAAAAAGTTTTGTTTGCCTATAAAACTTGATTTTCATGTTATTGCGATTGTAATAAAAGTGCCCAGTGATACACAAATGGTACCAACAAATAAATAAAAATAGAGCTAAACATAATTTTGACAGATAAAAACTAATGAAATATGACCGTTTCAATAGAAATTATAAATAAATAAAAATTAAATAAAAATTATTTTAAAATAATTAATAAATTATTTCCACATTTCACTCTGTAACTTTTGAATTACGTTAAACAAATGCACATTAAAACAACTACTTCCCGGGCAAATACCCCGCCGGACATTGAATTACATAATATACACCTGATATTGCACATCAATAAAATATTGCATAATGCAACAAATTTTGATCCGACAAAAATTCAAAGTATTTTATTTAAACTTACGGTTTTATTGTCATAGTATATATTTTTCACACAATTTCTCTTAATTTACCGATGTGTGCACCTCACTAATAAAGCCGCAGCCGTATAACAATGAAACTGCAGTCATGTCTGGCTAATCGAAGCATAATAATAAGAAGATACAGTGCACACTCTAATCTGCTCTCTGCTTTATTTGTTAATCGAGAATTAACCACTAAGCCACACTAAAGAGATATTGAATGTTGTTTCGTCGTTGTATACGGGGCCGCGTTCGATAAACCCCTCAAACACTCCAAACAGTATGCACTCTAACCGAAAATTATTGAGACAGAGATAGATAGTTTCAATGAAAATTAATTTACTGTGATTTAAAGTTGATTTATTTAAAACAAATTTAGTGTATAAACTAGTTGAACAATTTTTTAACATTTGAAAATTACAAATTGAAGTGTATATTGTTGTATCTATCCTGAAACAATAAAAATATTAATTATAATACTTTTGGGTAAAAGTATCTCATGTAAGTATATCTATAAGTAATATACTTATATGACAGTACTTTTATACAAAAGTAAAGATATAGCATAAGACAATACAAAGACGCTCTCAGAGAATTTATTTGTAACGCTCACTCGCGTCATTGGAATATTATATATATTGGCTTTATTTTTATAATAATTAATTAATTTAATAAATAAACGTTAAGTGTTTGGATAAATTCAAATTTTATTTTAACATAACCAAAACTAAATATGTATATTAGGATCGGAATAAATACTAAATCTGGCATCAGAAGAAAAGAACATTTGAAAAACCGTATTATGTTAAATAAAATAATATAAACCGTTTACAACTTCGGAACACAGCGACGTAAATAACATTTAAAAAATTCGATTGTTCTAATAATTTAATATAGCATAATATGGTACTGCTTGCGTCATCATAATAATAGTTTCAATCATTTCTATGTGATAATTCATATAATATAAATTAGTAAAAAATATTACTACATTTTATACTACTTTCTTGTGGTACATGCTATGAATTGAAATAATCTATATATATTATTGTAAATAAAACACTTTTTATTTTGTTGAACCACTGTAAATACAATGATTAAACAAAGTAAAAAGTGTTTTATTTACAAGTGTATTTAAGATGTACCACAAAGTGAACGCCTACAACACCAAACCGTTAATCTATATATACTATTGTTTACAGATGTTTCCATAAATAACTAATACATATAGAATCCCATTTATAATTTATATCTGTTAATAAGCAATCGATCAGTAGACTTTCCGCCCATCTAAATGATATAAAATACTTTTCGCTTTAATTTATTGTTAAAATAATATGGACTTTTGGTGAATGCGCCAGGCAATATCTCAAAATATTTCCATAATCATATCTTCACCCACTCTCAATAACGGAAATTATTGATAGGAGGTACGCGCAGTTTTCTCAAATATTAAATACATTATTTTATTCCTTTTGCCTCTTCTATTTTTTTATTGTCCTGTAGGCGATTGAAGAGAGAAGGGTTTAATGTATTCGTGCACTGCAGTCGTTTTCATTATACTTCCTTTTCTCCTATGGTTAATCAACGAGTTTAGTTATTTTCGCTAATTCTAACATCCTCCTAATCATGTTATCTTTCAGTAGGCGTTGGCTTCATTTCTCTTGGATAGCGTTGCAGTCTCTCCAGTTAACAAGTGAAGTGCACAATAATATTACACATGAGTCATCTTCATCTCCTACGGACAATGCAATAAAGAATTGAATAGTCTCTAGGTGGACTCTTCTAGTAGAAGTCCCATTTTGTGAAAGTGTATCCTCAATGGATCCCTAATTAGTCCTACAAACTACCTCAAATTGTTCCTGCCGAGAGCAATTACCTCAGCAGCTAGTTCATTGCAGGGTTGTTTGAGCATTAATTTGCTATGACGAAGGCCTGGAAAATTTTTCGACTATTCAGAATGATTGCCTAACGCCTGATGTTTATTCTTGGATTGTTTAACATTGGCTACAGCCCTATGTATATCTGTACAGAATCCAGTCCTAGCTAGCATTTCAACTATTTCATTTTCATCCTCCCCTGTACATCTTCATGTCCACTTTAGATTAATAATATTTTGTTTTGCCAGCTTTGAAAAGTTTTTAGATATTCTCTGGACTGGATTCTATATCCCTCAAGAGCTTTCAGATCCGTATAGCTGTCGGTGATTATTGGTCATTGTCTGTCTCCTTAGGTTTTCCATTACATACTGGTTGACCGCAAGAGATTCAACCTGCTGTGCATGAGTAATTTTTCCTCAAAGGAATACCGATGTAACACCATGGATATCACCACCAACTTCGTTTTTTTTTGTCTGTGCTCGATCCGTCCTTATAATAGATAAAATAGAGAATGGAAGTAGATTGGAGTCATCGAAGTAATGGTTTGGTTACCACATGTTCGATTTTGGAATATCTGTCTCCTGATTTCCATAATCCTGACGTAGGCAGCCGATTTTTTCTAAATCTTTCATTTCCCTTTACAGCTGTGGGTTGAATATGTTTTTCGTCGCCGCAATTGGCATGGTTCGCATGGCGCCATTTAAAGATTCTACATAGAGTTAATAGAAATTGTTAACCATGTACACCACGTTCTTATACTTTTGGCCAAAAAGTGCTTATACAGGTGAATACGGGTTTAACTATTGAATTATATATCCAAACAGTAGTCTTTTTTGTTCTTGCCATCATTGAATTAGTACTCTTGATATACATCTAGAAAATTACAAAAAAAATGCGAAGCAAGTATTAGTGTTTTCACCTTAAATCTTCACATAACTCAAACAACTAAATTTCTTTTGTTTGCTCTGTTTGATATTTCGTTTAGTTGTTTATTCTAAGTAAGATTTTAGTCTAGCGAAATGCCCAGAAATTTGACTTCTTTGGTGAGTTGCAAAGATTGTCAATGAAGGTACACGATTCAAACCATCTTGTTCCTTTCTCTTGGTGAAAGAGATGATCGTCTTGTTAGGATTTATATAAAACCCCAAAAGACTCCACAATTTTCAAGGCCATGTTCATAATTCCTGTAATACTATTATTACAGGAGTTATGAACATATTTTTTTATAATTCTTTCCCGATATAAAAATTACTATGTCATCAGCATATCCTTGGACACAGTATCCTGATTAGTTCATCAACGTATATATGCAAATATCTTCATGAAGACAAATACATTCACTTTTACGTATTTATATAAGTATTCACAATAAAATTTGTGCCATCGAGATCTTTCTACCCTGTCTTTTATATATGGTGATGGGCAATAAATTCTGTGCTAGCTAGCTGGACTATCTTGAATCGTATTAATGATTTCATAAATGGTGAGAGTGGAATGTATGTATTTTTAAGAGATGTTTGGATTTCGGAGTATACAGTTCACTAAAGCTCATTTACCACTAGGTTCCACAGATGTGATGAAAATACACCTCCTGTGAGCAGTTTTTTTGGTTCTTATGCTTATTATCTTATTTACGGATTCTGTAAAGGCAAGTCAGTTGTTCAGCATGGATTTAAACCACTGATTAATCGTTGTTTCCACAGTTAGATTTGTGGCTGCCTTTACAATGATGCTTCTTGGTTTTTCAGCGAGTTCTCTATCTCCGTAACTAAATGGTTTCGAACAAATTTGCATGATTTTCCCACTAAAAATGCGTGGTTAAAAAGTTGGATTGGCTTCTTTATCAGACAGGTTTTCCTTAAGTAGCGTTGTATCAATTTTTCTATGGTTTTCAGTAAAAAAAAAAACATATTAAAAAAATTATAAATTGAATCTAATGCAAATTGGAAAAGGACGTTAATTTTCAAGATTTTTTTTAGAGCTGTTATTGAGCTGTGAAACAATAATGACGCGGTTTTTCGGACTCGGTGATTATTGCAGAATCGTTAAATATTTTTGTTAGAAATATTAAAAAAAAAAACCTCCAAAGTCTTCCTACTGGATTCCCTCTCACTTTTTTATAAAAACTGCTCTGATTTTCTTTCAGGTGATTGGAACGTATTTGTGGGCTATGCTGCCAGTAAATAGGTTGCACAACTCCGGTATTACATGGTTTATTCTATACTGTAAAAGTGCCGGATAGATGGTATCATGTTTCGGATATTTGTATCCTTGGAAAGTGCTAATTACTAAAGTAATTGTTCCAAAGACTACAATTTTATTTGCTTTATCCTGCTCATTGAGTCTTGTTTAGTGGCTTTTATTTTAGGGTTACGTAATAATTAATATTGTGAATTTAGTGTTTGAAGTGATTAAAATAAAAAAATTAAAAGGATTCACTCACATGGTCATAGTTATTTAAAATAAATTAACTAAAGAAAATTTGGAAATAATTAATAAATGATTCCCTCTTTAACTACTGTAACATTTTGACTTACATTACGTAATAAATGCACACTTACATAATGGACACTATTATTACTTATTCTTTGCAGAGCGATCGTTGTAAATTTCGTCTTATAAAAGTAGGGCTAGTAATTTATTTGATATCTCGTGAATAGATGAGGCGGCAAATAAATATTCATCGAAGCGTATCGGACGGAATCAAGTTTTCCCCCGCAGAGATTATCTCCGCTATAAAACACACGTCCGCATAAATTCGAAGAAAAGAGCGGGATTTACATTTTAGATTCAACCGGCGTTCGCCATTTAAAATCGTTTCACCGGCAAGATGCTTGCTTTCCGGACCGTTATTAAACATAACAACAAAAAATGTGAAAACAGATATGCACTATGTTAATTAACTATGTGTTGTTTTTGTTGTTGCGTAGAACAAAAATATTATTTGGATTTTATTAATAATAATTAATTAATATTAGATTCATAATAAATTAAAGACGACGCAAGCGCCACCTTTTGCCTAATTTCAAGTGGCATCGTCAACGATTTGGGTCTACAAGGTAGACGACCGAGAATCATTGTTTCGTCCACTACAGGAAGGCGAACTTGTCCTGTTTAAGCAAACAAGGAAAACGAAATTCACATCACTAGTTATCCATACGCTAGATGAATGGTGACTGAACGTTTCATTAAATGTTATTATTAAAATTATTTTTAAAATTAAAAGTTGATTAAAAAATTTTAAAATTAAAAATTATTATTATTTTATTATTTTAGAATAAATTGCTTTCACTAGAAAATTTCTGAAATTATTAATTTATTTAAACGCATGAAGGAAAGATAGGAAAGGAATGTAGCAATTTGGAATATATCAAGTGTTTTAAATACAAAATATCTAAAATCAAAATTAAATTATACGCAATCATATCATATAAAATTAAACAATTGAACATTTTAAAACTATTTTATTTAAATTAATTATATCTTACTTATTATTGAATTTGTTATTTTTAATTCAATTAAATTAAATAATTTAACATTTTAATTAAATTATGGTTTTCATTAAATATATTTATAATTTTAAAAATAAGTAATCGATTTGGAAAAATAAAAAAAAAAACAGTTGTTTTTATTTATTTTTCTACATTCTTCTATTGATAATGGATATATAGTATCAGAAAAGTACATGTATTATATACATATAACCTGTGAGGTAAAGTGAATACAACTTTTTCTTTTAATTTTTCTAAATTGAAAAACTTCATGTAACTTCATCTCCATCTCAAAGTAATCGATAGTTGAGGCTTTTACTTGATGAAACTCTATAATATACCATTTGTAAATAAAACAACTGTTTTTAAGTTTCCCAAAAAAAATAAAATTATGGAGACATTGCTACAATATTTTTTTGTAAAATTTAAAACAACGTTGTTTTATTTACAAATAGTGCATTAAAAATAAGACTTCACAGATGTCAGATGTCATACATAGAATATCTGGTAAATTCAAATTATTTATTGAATTTAAATAATATGATTGTGTATTATAGTTGGCTATTACGAAAGAGTGCGATGAATCAAGCAATTGTGTTATATGTATCGAAACACATGTACAAGAATAGAAACATTTTATATTGCTAAAATGTTCTATATATATATATATATTGGATATGGATATTTATTATAGAAATTAAATAAATGTACATATTAAATTGTTGTATATTTACATTAAAACCATATTTATTTAGGATTGAATGAAAATGTTTTTATTGGCTGCAATATTTTTTTTGACTAATAGGCGGAAAGGCCTGTGGTCGATAGCCTTTTCAAATAAATTGTTGCATTTTTATTAATAACCGTTATTAGTTTATAAAAAATATTGCAGCCAATAAAAGCATTTTCATTGCATCCTAAATAAATATGGTTTTAATATAAATTTATATATTAAATGTTTATATATATTTTTTATTTAATTTCTCTAATATTTCGCAATATTTTTTTCGGAAAATATTTTTTTTTTTTCAGAAATCCTGTAAGCATTTTTGTAAATATTGAAGGCAAGCTACATCTAACTTATTCTCCAAATAAAAATGTTTGTTAAATTTTTATTAAACACCGGGAGCTTTGAGTGCATTCGTTAAAACAGATAAAGTTGAATGTGGGAATTACGCTCTGTACAATAGCGAACGCGGCACCATATAAAATTTATGCAATCATCCATAAGTAGAGGTCGTGTTCTTTTATAAAACTCGCGCCCCGGAATCCGGCGATGTAAATATTTCATCTTGTTATACCGCTTACTAGGGAACGTTTTTATTATGTATGCACTAAAAATAGAGCAGGACGGCGCTCATTAAAATATTGTTTCTGTTTATAAAATTACTTGGAAACATTATAATATCGTTAACGGGTAGCGTTTCGCGATGGAAATAATGAGATTTTTGTCGATTAAATTATTTGCGGTTGTTAATGTTAGCAATATACTTGAATATAATTAACAATTAAATATCGTTAAAATTCTTAGTTTAAATACAGTTTCATAAACTATGAAATGGTATCGTATATTGATTTATATTCCTAAAACATCCAATTTATATATATAATCCTTTGCCACGTCTAACATTCCGTGCAAGGCTTTACGTTTCTTGTTCTCTATTTGTCTGCTCTATACAAATATTTGGTCCACTCTTCTTTTTATTATAACCAATTTTTCAGCCCTGTTCCACTGTACCTCACTTTTCTTCACAATCGTCCATATTTAGTCATTCCAGGTTTTCTTTCGTCTGCCTCTGTTTTTCTTCGTTTCCGTTTTTGGTTGTCAGATTATTCTTTACCTATCTTGCATCGTGCTTAAATCACCAAGTCATTTATGTTGGTTCCTTTCAATCATATCAGCGATTGGCTCTACCCCTAACCTAATTATCCACTCCTACGTCTATCAGTCATCATAAAAATTACCCCTTTATAAGGGGTTTAAAAAACAAGAATTTGAGGGATGGGTGATTTTACCTAATTAAATAATTACAATACATCTAAGTGTTAGTCGGTCTGAGCTATAGACCAGAGGTTTTATGCCCTTCAATTTATATTATCTTAACATATTGTTTATTATTATTATAGACTTCTTAGTTTTAGTTTTCATTGCAGTTGTGAAAATGGATGATCCTTTTAATAAAATAATATATATATATTATCTATGGTGGTATTATCTATGGTATAGAATGAGGAGTAAAATTTATAGAAATTCTTCATTTTGCAAACCATGTTTGTTTTATTATTAATGGCTTTTATACAAACAATTCAAACTCTATTTCAAAATATTTAATTATAATAAAAATACATATTGATTGTCCTAATTACTAATATTTTATGTATGTTTGTTAATTATATATTTAATACGGTCTGCATTATACAGTATCACTTGTAATAAATGAATTAAATCTGGTTTATATGTTATGCTATCCGCCACAGAACCACAAACCCAACCACAATTTACTACCTACATACGCAATTCTCGATTAATGTGCGGGGATAAATATGCTCATTTCGTGCAAACTAATGGAAAACGCTGATGCGTCCAATATACGAAATATTGGGTAGCTAATTCGTTCCTGTTTCATAAAATAGAGTAGATTTTCAAATAAATTAAAATAAATATAATTAAATTAAAATTTAAACAAATCGAAAATAATTGATAAAATTATATATTTCGTTTACAAGTAAACATGTATCTTCATCTCCAATTTATATATTAATTTTATTGAATACCGAATCCATTTTCCCTAGCATTTCAATAAAACTTTTAACAAATCCAAAGGCGGATCCACCAGATTTCCATCGTTATTATTATTAATAAAATTTCTCTATTTATCAATATGACATGATTTTGAATTTATATATATAATTTTTTTTATTTTCAGGTAAGTCAGCTTATTTTCTCCCTTAGAAGAAATTCTACCTTAGACTTGGTAAGTTTAATCTACAACTAGTTTCGTTTATATTGAACAATTTAAATTAATTAACAAATAGTGACACTTAAACTAAACGAATAATATCATAGTGCTGATAAATAAACGAGGGAATGTATTTATATCTTTTGGTAATAATGTGAGAATTTATAAACTCAACATTCAATAATAATCATTTTTATAAATAATAATTATAATATATTCTGAACTAAAAATAACTTTTCTTTAAACTAATCAAGTGTGAGTTAGAATCTGGATGACTTTATTAACGTGTTATTTTCCTAAATAGCAATTATTAAAATATAATATAAAATATCATACGTGTTTCAATTCAAATTAAATACTTTACGTTTATTAAAATATAATATAAAATATTATACGTGTTTCAATTCAAATTAAATACTTTACGTTTTTAAGCAAAGTGTATTTAATAATAATGAAATAAAAATAAAGAAATGCACAGAATAAATTATAAGATTTAACGTTTCAATAAATTAGAATTAGAAATAATCATATAATAATTTTAATAACTGTTACAATTTAGAAAGAATAATATTTTGATAAAAAATTAACATTACTCTAATAATGATTTAACTTCCTTAACGGAAATTCACCATTTAACAAAATAATATATAAATATTTTAATATTAAATCGTGTGTATTGAATTAAATCTAAATTAAAACTAATAATAAATATATATGATAGTTTCAAGAACTTCAATGATTCATAACTCAAACACAATAAAAATGTAAGAAAAAGATAGTTAATTAACATATTATCTTCCGGATTAAATTAAATATTTGCCTGCATTTAAATCAATTAACTCTTTTTTGTTATCATTACAGACATTTCTCGTCGTTTTTCTTAAAAAGTGTGAAAATCAAAATAATATGATAATTTAATATAATGAAGAATTTGTTAAACTTTTAGTGTCTCAAAAACCCATGAAATAATAATAAGTAGAAATTAAAACACATCAAGGATAGGAATGTAGCAACTTGGAATATATCAAGTGTTTTAAATACAAAATATCTAAAACCAAACTGTTAAAATTATACGTAATTATATCATATAAAATTAAACAATTGAACATTTTATTTAAATTAATTGTGTCTTAATTATTATTGTATTTGTTATTTTTAATTTAATTAAATTAAATAATTAATTACAAAATTCATGTAAAAATTCAACCATAAAAAAGTGAATAAATGTATGGCTAATTGTGTTTTCTTACATTTGTAAAATAGATGAATTCCGTAAATAAAGATAATAATAAAATAATTAAACTATTACTTATTAATTATTTAATTTGAAACGAGTAAATAATAGAAAATAATTTTCATAAATTATAATTTTAAATCATAGCGCGTAATTAGAAATATATATTTAAATAATTTTAATACTTAGGATATATGAATACAAATTTTATTGGTTGTTGGCAATTTCCGTAATGATTCGTACATATTTATTACTTATTTATTTCATTGCAATTTCACCACAACAAATATTCGTTTTGATTCGTTCGATTAAAATTATGTAAAATAATGGAATTTTGTTAAACAAATATTACTTATCACGCACTTCTTTCTTATAATCGCTTTTAATTTTAATATTTCACCAATTTCTTGAATATACCTGGATTTACTCAACTTTATACATTTCAATAATACTAAAGCAACATAAATTAAATAAAAATGATTTGAAAATAATTAATAAATTTTTAACCACATTTAGCTCTGTGACATTTTAATTGATTGATTGTGTTGTTTATTGTACCGAGAGATTATTCCAACTCGTTTATAATATGTAAAAAAGAAACAAAACACGAATGTTTTTTTATATATAAATGCGTGAAATCCTATTTATACAATTAATAAAAAAAATTCATTCAATTACATAATGTACATCTGTTACATATCAATAAAATATTGCATCATGTAACAAATTTTTAAGGCTATCTGCAGACACGTTTTCGGGATCTATCCCTCATCAGTACAGCTCTGCCTTACATAATTTACAGTATATATCAATATGTTATAAGATTTTCTTCAGATGTGTATTTTATTGAAAGTTCTATTGATTTTATACAAAATATGTTAAGAAGAATATGAATTTTATTTATTTATTTATTTTTCACAACTGACGTTATGAAGAACATTTTTTTTATTTCGATTATTCATCCAAAATTAATCTATGAACTACCATACCCATATACTCATACCTTACCACCTGACCATATCGTACATAAAATAAACTTTTTTAAATTAAATTTATTAAGGCAAAAATGTACCTCTTATACTGCATCTATTAATTTAATTAATTATTAATTATGTTCCTTTATAAATAGAAAAGAGTATTCATTCACTTGGTCACAGTTTTTTAAATAAATTAAATAAAAATAACTTGAAAATAGTTAATAAATTATTCTCACATTTAACTCTGCAACTTTTGACTTACGTGCCCGGAAAGTAGTTGTTTTAATATGCATTTGTTTAACATACTTACGTAACGTAAGTCAAAAGTCACAGAGCAAAATATGAGAATAATTTATTAATTATTTCCAAATCATTTTTATTTAATTTATGTACCTTTAGTATTTCTCTGATTTAAGGTCAAAGAAATAATAATTCTTTAATATTTAACTCATCTTTTTTTTTATATATTTATAAATTTATTAAAGAAAATTCACCATTTAAGAAAATAATATATAAATATTATGCTAAAAATAACATTAATATTGTAATATTGTATCGTATGTATAAATTAAAGAGAAAAAAAAATACATACTATATCTAACAAAAAATATATAAATTAACAGCAGAACATACAAGTACAAATGTTACTGCATATTTCAAATGGTTCATAGTATCACAGATAAAATGTTTGTCTGTGATAGTACATTTAAGGTCTGATAAATACTAAAGGAAGAAGATGTATTTGCTGGTATGAACTATTAAGCATATTTTATTGACACAAAAATACTTATTATTGGCTTAACTATATTTACAATATCTTTATGCGCGTAAAAAACTCCATTTATTCACACTTAACTAGCGCTGTAGCATTCGCTTACTATTTATAAATATTGAAAAATCATCACCCCCATACGCGAACGTTGCTAAGGAAAATATATTGGGGTTATATTTAGGAACATATTTTTAGGGCCGAATCAATACGCACGATTCTCATTTTCTCTAGCTGCTATTATTTTTTATACGGGAACGAAAAGGAACTCAATAAATCTCTCCTGGACAATCCTGCGTCCATAAAAATGTTTATATTAACATTTCAAACACAACCTTAAATTTAAATACATTTGTGAAACTGTTGTAATTAATTACTGTATAATTTTTTTTATTATTTTTTGCAGATATTTTTTTTAATTTAAAAAATACAAATAACCCTAAATCAAAATATCACAGTAGCTTATGAAGGAACTAATTATTAATTATTTTAAAATTATTTTTATTTAATTTATTATTGTGTAGTGTAATGAAATTACAAATTAAATTAAACAAGGCAGAATTACTTACAAGAATCACTGAAATTCATTTTTTCTGCGCAGCAAAAATTACTTACACTATAATCTATTTAAACAACCACTTCCCGGACCTATACCCCGACAGACATTGGATTATGCAATTTAGCAGCGTTGAAAAAGGGTGTGATCGAATTTTAAGTAATCATTGCCAGTAATTTTGCCTTGTTTAATTTAAGTTTTCATACGCACGAATTGTTTAATTTAAATATTTCTAAAAGTGTGAATCATCTCTGTTTTTATTTATATATATATATATACAAATCTCTATTCTCAAAGAATACATACATATTTAATTTATACAACACATGAAACAATTTAAAACAAATATATATTTTTAAGAAAAAACACTATCGACTGGATGTCTTTCCGCCTGTGTTTAAATAGTTCCTGTCGATGATTAAATCTTCATGACTGCTAACTGTCTATGTCTCGTTCTGAAATGATTTTATAAATAGTTGATACTGGGTGCATACATTTTTGAACTATATTTAGGTCTATTCCCCTCTAGGCATTTATTTACATAAGGGAAACATACGTAACGTAAGTAAAAAAAGCTAAAAAAGGAATAATTTATTATTTATTTTAAAATTTTTATTTAATTTAAAAGAAAAATTTGTTATTGAAACTTTTGTGAATGCGCCCGACTCTGAATATTATTTAATAGTTTTTATTCAATATATATATATATATATATAAAACTATAAAGGATGGTATGATGGAATAGTAACATATAAAACTATAATGGATATTATACCATTGTTTTAGCATAAAAAAATATAAATCCATATTCAGAGTCCGGCGCATTCACCAAAATTTCAATAGTAGATTTTTTTCTTTTTTCCATTAATCACGAATGAAACGTTATTGCATTGATTAGGTAATGAACGAACAAATCAAATTAACACACTCACTGCATTCACACTTTTATAATTACAATTTAATTATTTCATTGTATGTAATCGGAAATTCATTACACACAGATGATTAGAGTATGGTGTAATCCTGAATGTACAATATGTGATAAAATTGGGCGAATAAAGCACATGTTTTGTTCCATAATTTCGTTATCAGTAATCTCGCACGTGTTTCGGTCTTCATACACTATTATCAAAGGGTAAATTGTGAAGTCCTGAACACGTGTCAGATTGTTGATAATATTGTATGAACATGGCAAGTATTTTTATTCGTAATTAAACAAAATTGAGAGTGGAGTACAATTAATATAAAGTTTAATCTAATGTATAATATACAATAATATATATTTCGATAATATATATGAATTTAAAAAAAAATCAATGTATAGCATTGAGATATAATTTAAATTAATCAAATATAAGTGGAAAAGAAACATCTCTGATGGAAATTGAAACCATGTCCCCCGATTTCTAGCCGAGTGTATGTATTACCAACTACAACTTACACATGTGATGTCAACTCACCATTCAGAAATCGGGGGATATGGATTAAAATCTCATTAGAGAACGTTCTTTTCCACTTGTATTTAATTAATTTAAATTATTTATTGTTATATTGTAATAATTACAACATAATTATTATCTTGTACATTGAAATTTCTTATATTCATAGATATAAATATAATTTAAAAGCAATACCAATTTAATTAATTAATTAGACAATATATTTTATTATTCTTTTAATCCTAGATATTTTTAACATGTTTCCATCTTTAGTATTATTGTTGAAAATGTTATGTTTTCGTCTGTAACAGCCTCTTTACGCGTCCACATCGTCCTCGGTGCTCATTTCGCGACGTTTAAACCACTTCCTAACGGTTGATTTTTATGGTGCAGAGTCCGAATTATGTCTATCAAGTTTATCATTTTTTTTTTTTATTTTTCGCTAAAAAGCAATGTTTTATTAACATACAATATTCCTTTTTATCCATTTTTTCAAACTAACTAAAGTTGCTTCATTCAAAATGCTATCTCATAAACTAATAGTCCGACAGCTGTCAAATTTATACACGTATCTTTTGAAGGTTAGGGCTAACTAAAATACTAGTACGATTTAATACTAGTAGCACCATCTATGTGCCAGTCTATGAACTTTTCAGCCCAACTATTACATCCGATTGAACCACTAGTAGCGTCATCAATTTGCCAGCCTATGAACTTTTCAGCCCAATGCATACATCCGATTGAACTACGACATTAAAAATATATTAAGATTTAACAAAATTAATACACAAGCCATTGTAAGAAAACTCACAAAACAAACTGTGTATTTAAAATTTTATTGACTTCAATAGTAATATAATAATTCCATCAATGTTCCATAATTTATAAATAATACCAAACATAAAAAATAGTAAGTATATTTAAAAAAATGTTGAACAAGAAAATTAATTAAAGCGTAAATTAAATTCGATTGTAACACCTTATGTACCACTAAGAATTTATGACGTCATTGCCTGTATTAAGGGATTATCGACATGGCTGAAAATATTTCTGATGCAATCATTATTTTGAACGATTATATCCAATTATTGGTATATTCAGCAAAAAAGAGTGTTGTCATTATTATAGAACAGATGTGTTTGAAAACACAATGAATAAATTAAAACGAAAACAAATTTATTGGGAAAGTCTCGACAAATTTATTACCACACAAAAAAACGCGAAGGTGAACGTCATCAATAAACGGCGTTATTTAGTAACGGAGTGGAGCAATGACTTCCAAGTAACAAATAAATATTAATAAAATCAATATTAACCACCGGCATAAAACAGACAGCGCACCGGCTTTATTAACAACCCCCCTCGCCAACTTTTATTTTTCATGTCGACCTTGGCAAACGCCCCCGCGTTTCCCGTTTTCCGCACAAGCAATAAAACTTAATTTACAAACGAAACGAAAAAAAAGGACCATCGCTTTGTTATTATCATTTTTTCATAATTCACAAAGTGTTTAAATATGAAACAAATGAGCGACCCTCGTCGGCTTCCGGCGTGCGTCGGTAACATCCGGTGCGCGGGGGGTTTCCGGTGTCCACCACTAACATTACATTCTATCACGGTCACTACATGTATTGTCACTCATCGCGCCCTCGCAATAAATTTCGCCTTTTTTTTATTTTATAATTTCCGGTTTTGTTTGTGTTTCGCAAGTGTTTCGGTCCGGTCGCGGCCCTCCGGCGCGCACCTTTCCGGGCGCGAGTGTTTTCGGGAAGTTTTGGAAAAGTTCGACACGTGCATGCCAGTGCGGGACGCTTGCGGCCTTTTCGATTATGGATTGAAAGAAAATGCCGTTTCATGGTGTTTTTCGTTGTTTGTAATCGATTTTATGGGACTTTTTTTTAAATGTTTGGTTTGTTTTAGCGGAGTGTTGTTTAATTAATTAGTTAATAAAAATTAATTTGATGCGCTTTTTTTACAACTTAATGAAAACAAATGTATAACTCGCTTTTAATTATCTTTACCTACTAATATCACTAAAATTACACCCAACGGAATTATTTAATCTCTAAAATGGATCTTAAGTATTACAGAAATTAATTTTGATGCTGAGCCTTTTTATTATGTTCAATTTCAATAAAATTATATACAAAGAAATAATTAATTTATAATAATTAATATGAAATTTGCGACTCGAATATTTTCACAATCACAATACTTTCCTTGGGAATGGAGACTGTGGAAAGTAATCAATCTATATTTAAACTGTTTTAATTAAAAAACAGTATAATTTATTTATTATATATTTTTTATTAATAATTTAATTAATTTATAATAATTAATTAAAAATTTTGGTTTAAAATAAAAACAAAAACGTCATCAGAAGTGAGATTTTCCATTTAATCAAATCAAATCAAGTAATCAATCTATATTTAAACTGTATTAATTAAAAAAAAACAGTAAAATTTATTTATTATATATTTTTTATTAATAGTTTAATTAATTTATAATAATTAATTAAAAAAATTGGTTTAAAAAAGAAAAAAAAAACAACGTTATCATAAATGAGATTTTACATTTAATCAAATCAAGTTTTAACTATACAAAAATTGAAAATCTATACTCGCGACGATATTTCACTTAATAACCACGTTTCTTTTTTAATTATCTAATATTATTCCGCCGTTTAAGAAATTCAATTAAACGCAGCTACCAGTACTTGAGTTTTTTTATTGTTAAAACTTGATTCATTAAATGGAACATTACACTTCCGATCATGTTTTTTTCTACTTTTTGAAACCAATAAAAAGGATTTTTTTGATGAAGATCAAAAGATTAAACAATGAGATTATCAATAATTGTCAAGTTACATACATTTATTAATAATTTTTTTGTGATGGCATTTATAATTCAATGTTTAGTCTACGTAAGTCAATAAAATTATATAAAAAGAAATTTAAAAATGAATTAATTTTTAACAAATAAATAATTATTTACTTTCACTTTAGCTATTTCAACTTTTTACTTACATATTGTAAGCACTTAAAATAACATTCATTGAAACAACTACCTTCCGAGCAAATACCGCGTCGGACATTTAAATATATAATGAAAATTTGTTGTTGCACGGTAAATAATTCCATAATACAACAATTTTTAATTATTCCACTTGATATTTTTTATTAAAGCGTTGCCTACCTGCCCCAAAGCGAGACACTCTTTGAGGATAAGTCGGCAAGGTTGGCCATACTAACTACGGAGACTATTACTGAATAAAGGTATTTTATTTGTAAATTTAAGTTGGAAAAGTAAAAGAGTTGAAACGACAACAGTTCTTTTAATTGACTAATCTTGCTGTCCATCCACAATCCGCTACTCAATATAGGTTGAGCCATTCGTAATCATGTTTAGGCATTTTAAATAATCTGTTTGATGCAGTTGTAGAAATAATTTACAATGAATCTATTTCTTATTGTATTTTTTATGTTGGAATAAATGTAAGAAATGTATTAATAATACATACGTTGACGATGCCACTTGAAATTAGGCAAAAGGTGGCGCTTGCGTCGTTTTTAATTTATTAGTATTAATAATAATTTAATTAAATAAATATTTCAATGGTAGACACAAATTAAATTTCAAGGGTATTAAGAATTTCGGAGGAATCATCTTCATTAAATTTTAAATTAATCAAAGGTTTTAATTAATTTAAAATTAATTAAAATAAATCAAAATTTCTTTCCGCGTATGACAGACGAATTCCAGCACGAATAATTGAAAATAATTAAGGATTACTTTGTTTTTGATAAGCCTTGCTTGTTCAAATTACAATTTTAATTAATATAATATTAATTTTTAGGCTAAAAGACCTCCGGTCAATAGCCAATTTATCTGCAGAATATAATTAATCTTTATTAACAGATTTACAGGGTGATTCGGGAGGAAATGGAAATATTTTAAAGACATGCCCAGGAAGCAAAAATAAGCCCATAAATAGTCATTTATAAAATCAAAGAATAATATGGTCAAGGTCCATTTATAAAAGCGCAAATAAGTGTATCGAAATGGGTGGTGACTTTTTGAAAGTTAGTAATAT
Organism: Philonthus spinipes; assembly: GCA_963082785.1. NCBI lineage: Eukaryota > Metazoa > Arthropoda > Insecta > Coleoptera > Staphylinidae > Philonthus > Philonthus spinipes. The sequence continues at coordinate 24,169,296 of OY720303.1, forward strand.
ATTATCATTTGATTTTATAAATTACTATTGTTCAAAATATGTATGAACAAATGAAAATCGAACTTGAATATGTGAGCTTATTTTGCTTATTTTTACTTTCCCGACATGTCTTTAAGATATTTCCATTTCCCCCCGAATCAAGTTGTATACAGGAAAATATACAAAATAAATAAATAATAAAATTTACAAAATAAAATATGTAATTTATATCAGTTAATTGGCCATAGACCAGTTGACTTTCCTCCTTGTTTATAAAAATATAACAAATTAACAAGTAACAGGTAGATCATAACTCTTATAATAATTTCCTCAAGAATGATTAAAACTTTAGACTTACACCAAGTGTATATATTTGAACCTAACAATTTCCAGCAGTGTCCCGGCACATTCACCAAAAACAACATACTTTTATTGATACTTTTAGTAATAATAATAAAGAATTTCAGGTCGATAGCCATTTAACAATTGATTAATTTTTGTCTGATATACATAATCAATGTTTTTTACGTTATTGTAAATTTAGTTGTTGTTAAATATTGTTATATACATATATATAAAAATTATATATAATTATTATATAAAATAATTCTTAAATTAAGCTCATTTATAAATGCAGTTAATTATCTAATAATCATTGAACTAAATCAATTATTTAATTTACTTCAGATTATGTGTTTTGAATATTTTACAAATTATCTAATGTAAACAATAGTATGAAGTACTTTTTAGTTTCACATTATATATTAAAAAAATGTATAAAATAAATATGAAGAGTTTATTAAAAATCAACCAATAAAACAAATAAAATACAGATTAAGAAATAAGCATTAAGAAATATTCATTCAATTAAAAATATTTCAGTGATAAATTTATTCACAGAAAAATGAAGACAGGTTATAAGTTCTTATTATTCTGTGCTGATATTAAAATATTGTGATCAAATACATTATTATTATATATACAAACATCTTTATTCAGACAATATGCCAGCAGAAATTTAAAAAATTTATTATAAAAATATATACAATTTAATTAGTAGTCTGTCATGGACTATCGACCATAGGTCTTTCTGCCCAATTATTATTATTAAACATCTTTATTACCGTTTTGATAGAACATTTATACAATAATACATACTATTTAAAATTAATCGATTTTGAAATTAAATATAACAGCAATAGGCTAACGGCCAGAAGCCTTTCTAATGGATCAAATACATTTATTTAGTAAAATATAATAAGATGATTTAATCAAGTTTTTTTTGTGATTTATTTAGTAATATAATAATTTAATATTCTGCAAAAGGAAAGTGAAAGATTTATCGACAAACGCATTAAGGAATATAATTTTGCTAAAACCGTATTCATCCTATTTCTCGTAAATTATGGGTGTATCCTAATAGATTATTTTAGGAGAATGTGTGGCATTAATGAGATTAGACAAAATATTTTTTTCTGTTCATGCATTTTAAAAATAATAAGATTCATGAAAATATTTTATTTTACTTTCATACTATGATTTTTATGATAATTTAACTAGCTATAGAATTAAACAAAAAAAAATCAAATTATAAAACGGATTTTTACATACAAACATCGTTATTTCGGACAGCAAAATTACAATTCTTTGCAAATATTTATATTTACAATACATATTGATGGGTTAGTAGTCTGTCATGGGCTATCGACCGGAGGTCTTTCTGCCCTCGAATTTTTATTTAGTTAGTCACAGTTTTATATAATAAAATAAAAATAGAATAAAATATATGTTTTTTTATATTCAGCAGCAAAACTGCTCATTGTTTCTGAAATATAATGTGAAATAAATAAATTTTTATTTATTTTACAATAAACACAATATTGTAAAATAAATAAAAATTTAAAAAGAACTAATAAATTATTCCTTCTTTAGTTTATTTATTTATTTATTAAACGATAAATATCTTTACAAATTGAAAAACTAATTAAATTACTGTGACATTTTAACTTACTTTATGTAGCTACTTAAAAACAACTATAGCTATAGAGGGACTCATTCATTAATCCTTTTCAAATACTGTTTATTTAATTGATTTCAAATAACTATGATAATCTTTTTTTTTTATTTTTATATTATTAGTGTTTATTGTTGTAATTAACAATATATATAAGAAGGTGGAATTGACTACTTAGTTCAATTAAGAATTGTTAAAAACACACGCTTAGAACCCAAAATGTATTCAGTTGATCACAATTATTTAAAGTAACTTAAAACTAGAATAAAATATATGTCCTTAAATATTTCCGACTTAAACAATTTCGCAATAGCACTATGCATTGATTTTACAATACAATAGAATCGTCTTTATTGTTTTAATTAACAATGTATAAAAAGGTGGGATATCTAAATAGTTCAATTAATGAATTGTTTATAACAATCGTTTAGAGCAGAAAAATAGCCCACAATAGGAAATAATCTCCATACTTAATTTTCAATGTTTTGTGAAAGTTAAATTCTAATAATTTCTAACTTTTATATAATTTATACACTGGAAAGTTGCTATGGTGAGAAATATGGGGAGTGTTTTGAAGAAAATCCCTTTTCACAAGCCTGGGTAATTGAAAACTGACTAGCTCCAAAGCAGGAGTATCATCAATAAAATTGTTAATAAGTTTATGGAGATACAAACGTATGTTATATATGTTATGTATATTAATATCAGCTACTATTCCTCATGTATTAATAAAGACAAATTTAGGGACATATATTTATTTATATATATATATATATAATCGATGTCCCCTTTTACCAATTGGTATCGGGGATTTATTAATTATTTAATATTTAAAAAGAATTATTGTATTTTTAGCAATTGAATGTAGATTAACCGCTAATTTATTCATACCTAACATATTTTGGTATTACGGTAATATGTTGTATGTTTTATAAGGAAATATATTTTTATTTTCTTATAATCTTTTTTTTTATTTTATTTTCTTATAAGAAAATGTATTTTTATTTTCTTTTAATCACTTTTGGGGAAGATTTAACTGATTTATGATTCATTGATAAATAATGTTGTCAGGACCGGATGTTTTCATTTATTCGAAGACCTGATTAATACTTGAGATATATTATGAATACAAACAGCGATGATAAATAGAATATCAACAGATACGGCCACTCTTACTTTCGATTGATTCGCTTAATTTGAAATTCCTTGAACCGGAATCGAGGCCGCTAATCTATTTTTTAGCAGCAGAGCACATGATTTAGTAATCGTCTTGTAGGTGGATACGAGTCGATTCAAAAACGATTATTAAACCACCCGAATAATTTTCCACTGTAGAAAATTACTTTACTTGTTCAACAACAGCTTTGTTGATGTATATTTTAATTTGATTTATTTTACGGAAATATCCTTTCTACAAAATAATAAACATTTCCATAAATCATCAAATAATAAATACACAAATAATACAATTTACCTAAAGAAGCAATACATTTGCAAAACACTACTGCGTGTAGTAGTAATCCATTGATAACGGTCACTTTGTGTTCGAAATGTGCATATGGAATTAAAAATAAAAGTATTAAGAAAGATTATTAGTGCTTTTTTATCAATTACTACTGCGTGTCTTGTTCTTGTCGCTATCTGGTTAACAATACTGCGGACGTTAGCGATCATGACGCTAACGACCGCATTATTTGATGAAATGAAAAACAGTAAGGAATTTAAATGTTGCGGAAAATGTTCTTATTTTCATGTTAATTAAATTTATGTAATTTAATTCTTCAATTTTACATATTAAAGGCACTAAATTATATATACTTTTTAATTTTGTAAATCATAAAAAAAATACTTAACTTTCTTATACTACTTTTATTTTACTCTTCCAATATGTTTCAACTATACACTTTTATTGGTAACTACTTTCAATTTCTAATAAAAGTGGTAAATAAGAGATGTTTGTTCTCCAGCTTAAAATGTTAGAGCACAACATCCAAATTTAGCATATTATTCAATCAGATGGATTCCCCTTGATGTACTGAAACTTCTTCCTCTAGTGCAAGTCGTAGAAAGTAAAAATGCTATTATTATTATACTTGAGCAATAAAAATACTGTTTAATATTTTTATTGCTTAAGTATAATAATAATAGCATTTTTTAAAGATACAAATAAACAAGCTAGAAAATACATAATTTTCTGTTTTAAGAAATCCTGGGGGACACACATCTCCTTGTCCTTTTTTTCCCATGATCTCATCATATTTTGACATCAGGAAATTGATTTATACTCCCTCTTATAAAAAAATGTAATTACATACATATTATACATTTATGCGTGTAATTTTACATAATTAATTATAATTTACAAAACATATATGGAACGAATTAATGTAAAAATAAAACTTCTTTCTTAATCTTATCCTCTTTTACCCGTATTGGGTGTCGAGGGTAAAAATAAAACAAGTATCTAATAGTTGTACAACTATTGATAATGTTTACTTGGTGGACGAAATGTACACTTCTGTCCAATAAAATTAAGCACACAAAATATGTTATAGTTTAAGGAGGATATGATACGTTTCCTAGTTACGAAAAAAATATGTAAATAAGTCAATTTATTTTATTATTTTTTGAAATTGCTGCTAGGCAATTAAAACAGACCCGAATTACACAACTAGAATATTGTGAAAAATTATCATGAGACTTGTGCTTAATTTAATTGCACAGAAGTGTACATTTAGTAGTAAAAAAATAAATCAGCGAAAAAAAGGGATACTTGTTTTATGTTTAGATAATTCAACTCATTTTCACGTAAATTAAAAAAAAATATATGCAATGATATTGTGAATTGGATATCGATTATCAGCCTAAATATTATATATTTTTTTAACTTTTAAATTATTTAAATAAACATGATTGTCCTTTTATTCTATTGATCAGGAAGCCATATCTTGTAATTTTCTTTATTTTGGTTGTAGAGACTTTTAATTAATTAATAAATTAAAAGTTTCCACAGACAAATTTAAGGAGACTACAAGAAAACAGAATAATCATTTTTATTTAAATAATTAACTGTCTCCACAGCCAACTTAAAGAAGTTATATATGTTCTCATTTTTTATTTTATTTATTTATTTAGTCTTATATAACATCGTTATATGTTCCTCTCTACTTCTCAGTGTGAGGTGACTCATTTTTAACCAGTGAAAAATCTTATTTTTGTATAAATACAAGAAACTTTAAATTATCAATCGATTATTTATAAATTATTAAAAATAACTGCTACTCAAGTTAGTCTCTTAAAAATTAATATTTTACAAAACATCTATGTAATAATATTGCAAAATGGCTATCGGTCAAAAGTCTTTCAGCAAATATTATTATTTTCCTGCTGAAAGACATCGGTCGATTGCTTTTTGTAACTCTTTTGGGTTCAATAAATGGATTTACTATTATTATTTTCTTAACTTTATTATTTAGGAGTCTATATCGTTTCATTTAACCAGTAAAAATCGTATTGGTATATAATTATATTAAACATAGAATTATCAATCGATTATTTATAAATTATTAAATCCTGATAATCAAGTTAATCTCATAAAAGTTAATATTTTATTATCAACGTGTATACATCGAAGATACAAATATTTTTTTCCGTTAAGCCGGGCTTTCTATTTTAATTGAACATTCGTTATTTGTTCCCTTCCGATAAGTAATTAAAACGGGGGCAATAATTCCGTCCTCAATAAATAAAACACACATGGATTTTCAATAACGCCAATCAATTCAGAATACAGCATATGCTACACGGGATAAAAACACTAATAAATTATACTAATGTTCAATACATTCCTTAGTAAAAGTAAATTTGACAAATATTATATTATAAGAATTGTAAAATGAAAGTCGTAACATACAAAATTTACAGTGCTTAAACACCGTCTTAATATAAAATTGGTGTAACGTTTTTATATTCATTATGCTGAGTGAAAAAAAAAATGTAACTAAAAAATGGATTGATAGAATTTTATTGATCATTGCCAGATATTTTCCTTGCTTAATTTCATTGTAAAAAAATATGACTAATTACTTATCATTTCTGTATCTCCCTTTTTTTAATCAGCCAAATATCGATTAAAAGTTGTATACTTTTTTCTCATTTATCACTTGGTAAAACATATTTAATAACCGTTTGTTATAATGAAATCACTTGGTTTTGTTTTACTAAAATTCTATTAAATATTAAATTCTATTTTAGTAAAACAAAACCAAGTGATTTCATTATAACAAACGGTTATCGACTAAAAGCCTCCATCCTACTTAAATATTATGAATATCAACTAATAAAATTTTACATAAATTTCTCAAAATTGAATAACTTCATTTTTATATGTATAGAATATTATTCACATCACTCCTCGAGCAGACTTATTGATTTGTGTGTGGCTGTAAAATTCTTGATCGCGTTATAAACGGTGAGATTTTATTGGTTATAAATAACGGATTCTCATTAAAATTTTGACAGTTTATATTGAGGGCGTAAAGTTGGCGCAGTTTCGCGTTTTGAATTAATCGAGATAATAAAACCACGCAACGTCGAGAGGGTGCTCAAGTCGAATTGTAATAATAGTAATATTAATAAAAGTTATTCGCTGATTTTTTTTATAAGAGCGTAAAAATATTTTCGCAATTTATTTTACTTTATTATTAATAAATATTTTATTATTAGTGGTAAAATTAAAGTGGTCATGAAATTCTAGCCTTGACTGTTTTTACTAAATGTTCGTATCATAGACATTAATTTAACAAGTGCGAGGAAAAGCGAAAATGTACGATGAAATATCTGTTGTTTTATAAAATTAATTTATTTATTCATTTAATGTTTACTCCATTAAATGAATAAATAAATTATTTTTTTAATCATGTTCAGTTAGAGTATATAATATAATAATAATCTTTATTTCACACTTCTTATATACAAAAATATATATTTTCAAACAGAAAAAAATAATGATAGGAAACCCTTGGATACAGTTCAGTGTAATGCTTCCCTGAAGCATATCTACTTTAAGCTCAACTCAAATAAAAAACACATATATATCTAATGATATACACGAAGGATGTTAACAAATTCAGTACAAATATATATGTGTAACTGTGTAACGTTAATTTCAGTGGCATAATATATATATTATTGTATCCAATCAGAATTTATTAATAATTTTAAATGTCTGCAATGATAAAATTTTAATGATTATTGCCAGTGATTTTTCCTTGTTTAATTTTATTATAAAATATACCCCCTTGTTTTTGTTTTTTTTTTTAATTTCACCATTGTAATTCCCAAAATTTTTTCCACTACTGTTAATTTAACGAATTCTCTAGCTCAAAGTAATAACAAAATTAGCAATGGTACGCTCTTAATTTAGAACAATTTAAAAATAAGAATCATGTATCGTTTGAATGGTTTCAGGGTTCAATTTGTTTTTATGGTTGCTTTATAAGTCAATATTTCATTTGATTATGTTTTTTTCGTAGTCTACTCTTTATTTTTTTTAATACAATATACTGCTTAAAACTTTTATTAAGGTTTAGGTGGTTTGAGATTTGTGAAGATAATAAGTAAATATAAATAAGCACTGTAAACTTGTCTTCACTGTTAATTTATCAATAAAGATTAAAACAAATTGAATCCTGAAACCATTTTATCAATGAAAATCTGTAATTGATAAAATAAATTATTGATTAAATAATATTTATTTAAAATAATTATTTTAAAATGTTCATTTTAATAATAATAATAATAATCTTTATTAACAGATATATACAGAAAGTATACAAAATAAGTAATAAACATTAACAAACTGAAATGTATAATTTATATCTGTTAATTGGCTATCGACCAGTGGTCTTTCAGCCTTGTTCATTTTATGTTACTGATAAAAACTTTATTAACAGTTATTCAATAATTTATTTTATCAATTACATATTTTCATTGATAAAATGGTTTCAGGATTCAATTTGTTTTTATGAGTCATTAATTTCATTATATTTTCTTTTTTCGTAATATATTTCTTATTTACTTTTAAATGTAATATGCTGCTTAAAATTTTTCCTATTGTTTAGATGGTTGGAGTTTCGTAAGGATGATAACTAAATATAAATAAACACTGTAAATTAGTATACTCTGTTAATTTACCAATAATGATCTGTAATCATTATTGAAATGTTCATTTTAAATTAATAATAATAATTTTATTAAGAATTATTATTCAATAATTAATTTCATCAATTACAGATGCTTATTTATATTTAATTATTATTATCTTCACCATTTAAAAGAATACAAAATATCCTACAAATAATAGTAATAATAAAATAATATTAAGTATCAAATAAATTTGTATAAAATTAATAACATATTAAATAATTGCACTTTAACTTCAACTAATGATAAAGTAATTTAAATTCAATTTATTTGTAATAAAATACAATATATTTATTTACAACAAACAATTTGCAGATAGAATGATCGATCATCTGATATTAAATTGATAGCGAGTAAGAGAAGAATGCTATTATTTTTACATCTCTAGTCTTATTTTGCTTTCCACCATTAATTATCACCTCGATAAACCGAGCATGAATGTGTACGTGTGGAAATGTATGTCGTTTACCCTGGTGACATTTACTGACTAGATCATTATTAGGCGCAGCTCGTCCTAAATGCAAGCTTAACCATCCGCATTATATGCACGCTATAAACTTAATCGCTAATTAAATGTAAGTCCCCTTCCTCGCTCGGTGCCAAAACGGCATTTCTGCATTACAATAATTACGCGCACAGTGCAAATATTGAATGCACAATGATAATCATGTAAATCCCTCTGTCTTATATTGCCATTGAAGTAAACAAACCACAAGAAGCAAATTAGAAATGAATGAAACATTAACTCGGAGTGTGGTTCAATTATATTCGTATTTAATCTTCTTTATGTTGCTTGTGGAGACTTTTAAATATTTAAATAAAAATTGTAGTTCTTTCTCCTACTTATAAGTAGGATAAAAGACATTTTTTATATTTATATAATTAAATAATGTAATATTATTTATTTAATTATTTACGGAAAACTCCTTTATTCAAAGCAGATAACATATGTGTACAATACAAGATTAAAAGTATATAACTATTGCACATAATTACGGTAATTATAATCAAACTCAGTTTGATAATGATTATTATGGTTTAAGATACGTAAAGATGAAATTAATTATAAATAAAAAGTGATTACCGTGTAATTCAAACTAGTCACTAAATAAAAATACAAGTGGTATAAAAAGTAAAAATAGAAAAAAGTATTATTCACTTGGTCACAGTTTTTTAAATAAATTAAATAAGAAATATTTTAAAATAATAAATTATTTCTACATTTTGCTCTGTGACATTTTGACTTACGTTAAGTAAGTTCATTAAACAAATTCACGTTAAAACAATTACTTCCCGGGCAAATAAAATTAAGTGTTTTCTTTAAAAATCAATCATCAATTAAAGCAATAGAAAAAAGATTTATTCATTTGGCCACAGACATTTAAAGCAAATTAAACAAAAAGAATTTGAAAATAATTAATTATTAATCAACAATTTACTCTTTTGCTACACTGAATTATTGACTTGCTTACGTAAGCACTTTGAAATCCTTGTGTAACGTAAGCCATAAAGTTACAGTAGCAAAAGAGAAAATAATTGATTAATAATGAATATTAATAATTAATTATTTTGACTTTACCCTACACCCATGTGGGTAGAAAGGGGTCATTGAATATAAATATATATATATATATATATATATATATATATATTGACTTACTTAAGTTATTTAAGCACTTTAAAATATTTATGTAACCTGTATCAAAAAGTCACCGTAGCTAAAGAGAAAATGATTGGTTAATAATTAATTATTGTCTAATACTTTTTATTATTTATTTTCAGTTAATATTGGTTTAAAAAATTATTTCACAAGTTCTTTTTTATAAAACCTATATTTTTTCACAAAAACAGACAGCGTTACTTTTTTTCTGTGGCGTTCGTCCTTCCTTCGATCTAAATTTAGGCGCTCGGTTTTAATATCTCAATTTTTTTGATTATCCAGTCAGAGAAATTGCGCAGTGAATAATTACGCACGCTTGAGACATTATCTTTACACCGCTTTCTCACCCTGAGGTTTAGCCGTATGGAAAATTACATCATGGTTTATGACTTCGTGAAATGTACAATGTCAGTCCTTTGTAGATAGAGAAATAGAAGTTGTGGAAATAACAATTTCATGTAATTATAAGTAACAGCGTAAATTTGCTGTGTAGAAGCGGAAGGAAAATAATAATTATCCCTCTTGGAAAAAAATTCTCACGTAATTTCTTAAAATTCAATTTATATTGTATTACTCGACTTAGACGACCAGAATGAAATTAATACACATGCATTATTTTTTCCTATATATTGAGAGATCTTTCTGAGCATTTGCTGTTCATTATAAAAAGGATTTATTCACTTGGTCACGCCTATTTAAAATATATTAAATATTGTAATTAAATTATTAATCAATTAATTATATTTAAATATTTTAAATAGCTATGACCAAGTAAATAAATATTTTTTTATAATGAACAGCAAATACTCAGAAATATCTCTCAATATTTATAAAAAAATAATGCTATTATCATGCATTATTTTTTCACTTATACACTTATAAACTTTGTTTTGTACAACACTTAATTTTTATTAGGAATTGTTGAGTAAGTTTCAGTTGGTTTGTTTTACACGCAAAAACTTTATTGTCATTATCAAGAATGAATTCTTAATATTATTAAAATGGCCATCATTAGTTATCCATACGCTAGATGAATGGTGATTGAACGTTTCATTAAATGTGAATTTCGTTTTCCTTGTTTGCTTAAACATGACAAGTTCGCCTTCCTTTAGTAGACGAAACAATGATTCTCGATCGTCTATCTTGTAGACCCAAATCGTTGACGATGCCACTTGAAATTAGGCAAAAGGTGGCGCTTGCGTCGTCTTTAATTTATTATTATTAAAATGTTTTACAGAGTGATTAATCAGACTCAAATTAAAACTTTATTTTTACTTGTGACTGCAATTTCGACAAATTCAACTTTCCATCATCAAACACGAAGTAATATAATAATATAATAGTATTATACAAAACAAGTTTAAAAGAGTTTTTTTTATTGTCATATTTAAACATGTATATCGAAGTAGAAGCCTCCACAATTGAAATTAAAAAATGCATGTGTATTAATTTCATTCTAGTCGTTTACGTCGGGTATTATAGATAGAAATTGATTTTCTTGAGGGGGAAAATTGTTATTTTCCTTCCGCCTCTACATAGCAAATTTACACTATTACTTATAATTACATGAAATTGTTATTTCCACTTTTCTTTTTCCTATCGTATTTTTTTTACTTATGTCAAATAAGTACTTTGAAACAAATGTAGTTATAGTTGTTTCAGAAGTAGATGTTTTAATATACATTTTCTGTTAATTTTTAGATCTGGAATATAAATTTAATGCACATGCATTTTTTTAGTATTTTCTGTCCATTTTTATATCTTTGAGTTGAAGGTAATACGTCTCACCTAGACTTAAAGCCCACTTATTACCTTATGTTCTCTTTCCTTTACATTCTTCTTGATAGGAAATATCAAAAGTTTAGATTGATTTAATTATTTTAAATGACAGTTTCCCTCAATTATTTGTAAACGACACTTTTGAGAGCTCGTTGCACATTCTAAATATTTTTTTGGATCAATAATGGATTCACATGGGTTTCTTAATATTTGAAAAAATAATGTATGCGCATTAAAATTATTCTGGTCGTCTCTTATTAAAATATTAGTAAAAACGTGCATTTAAGATCCTTAAAACTAAATTATTATGAAGGATTCATGTACGTCAAATGAAAATATTAAACTCGTCGAAATTTATTGCACATGAGATTTTTTTCGTCTGCGTAGATATTCAAATCATATAATTGAGTTGTGAGGATACTCCTGCTAATAATTGTGACAAAAAATTTTGAAGCTTACAATAATTTCATTACACATGCACTGATGTTTCATTTCAATTACTATTTTTAAAATAATTAAATGCTCATATTTATTCATTTCCTATAAGAGATATTTCGCTTAAAACAGAAAAGAACATTTATTTTAATTTTTAAAAGACTTCAGAAAAAAAATCATTCATTACAGTTTAGTTTTAATAATGTTCATTTGCATTAGTTAAATTAAATCACCGCAACCAAACTTGCAGATAATTCCAATGTAATTTTTAAAAATGCAACTCTTTATTGCGGTTTAAACTTAAGAAAGAATTTATTTGATACCTTCATAAAATTCGGAAGAAAAGCATTCGTTACAGTTTGGTCGCGGTAATTTAATTTAATTAATATTCATTTGTATTAATTACATTAAATTACTGCAACCTAAATGAAACGAAAAAGTTTTTTTTTCAGAAGTTTTTGAAAGTTTCAAATAAATTCGCTCTTCAGTTTTAACCGCACTATCTTTTAAAGAGTTACATAGAATTTTTTATACTTCACAAAAAATAATGCATCAGAATCGGCGTTCCTTGCTTAAACCGTACCCATAAAGCCCCATGTAAATTTCAAGGAGCAGTTAAAGTGACTAAAAAATATTGAAAATGATTATTTTTCATGGAATTAAATGGTCTATATTGTTTTTAATAAGGGGTTTTGTGATTCTTTTGTGAGAAAAAAAAACACCGAAATTTGAAAAAAAAATCATAAGAGGTTAGTATGGAAAACAGTGAAATTTTGCCGAAAATCCGAAAACCGCCAAATAACCTCATATTACACCAAAATGTTGCGAAAGAATGAGGGAATAAGCTGTGAGAATTTTATTTATATCAAATAAATAGTTTTCAGCCAGTGTACATGTAAAATGGGGCTACACAAATTAGACGAAAAATTTGAATAACTATGCGATTTTTTTTCTGGCGATCTCAGAATATACAAAAATCAAGATATTTATTGAAAATGTAGCCAAATTCCTTAAGAAACGAATGTTTAAAATTTCATTCTTGTAAGTTGTCTCGGAATTTAATTATCTCGGTCTAACCACAGATGCATCCGAAACGGTAAATTGACGGGCCTCGCTTAAACCGTTTGCATAAGGCTCAATGCAAATTTCACGGTGCAGTTAAAGTGGCTCAAATAAATAAAACAAATAATAAAGAAATAAATTTTAGTTATACAAAGTTATAATGTGAAGTTACTAAATCGAAATACTATGTATAATGAAGTAGAAGCCTTAACAATTAATAAATTAATCAAACTCAATTTTGAATTCTTTTGAAAATGGGCTGATAATCCGAAACTATTCGAGAAATTAAAGTTATTTAAGCAACTAACTAATTAAACATATTTATTCATGCAACATTCATACCTAATTTGGATAATTATTTACAATGTATTTGTAGAGTTATGTTCACATTTAATACATGAAATCGAAGGTCTTTTCGCCTGTCTATGTCTGATTCTTCTCACTTTGAGAATGACGACAGCAATCATGATCTAATTGTCATAGATACAATTAGATCATGAGTGTTATCGTCATTGTCAACGTGAGAAGAATCAGTCATAGACAGGCGAAAAGACCTTCGATTTCATGTAGTAAATGTGAACATAACTCTGCAAATACATTGTAAATAATTATCCAAATTAGGTATGAATGTTGCATGAATAAATATCTAATTGTCATAGAAACAATTAGATCATGAGTGCTAACGTCACTGTCAAAGTCCGCATTATTTGATAAGATGAAATTAGATATTCAATTTAATCTGTGTTTTATTTATTTTATTGGTAAATTTTTAATAATCTATTAATATTTATTATTAAACAAATAATATATATTTTTATTATTTTAAATTAATAATATTTTTTTTAATATATTTGTGTATTCCTATTCCTCGAATAAATGAAATAATTAATTTATCCCGACTCAATTAGGACCAAATGCGACACTTTTAATTATTTACGTTTAGCCCATTTTAACACGTGATTGAACCTCGCGTTCCGAGTTGAATGGAACAGTCCGGACAACCGGCGGTCGGAAAAACGACTGCATAAACAATTATCGATTGAATAATCAATTTTCCAGCGGGTCGTTATCGCTTAGGAACAAATACCTACGCCAATTGGTAGGATGGGAGGAAGGGGGCGAATCGCCGTTAATTTTTTATTGTCACGAATAGTGAATTTTGAGAAATTCTTTACAGCCATACACTGGAGTGGAATCCGTGGCTGGAGTTAAAAAAATCATAAAAAATAAATAAGATATACTATTTTTACACTCTCTAAATGTCTTTATTAGGATGTTATTAACAAAATAACACTGAAAAAAAAAACGGAAATAAAAAGTGAGAAACGAAATTCTGTAGGACTTTGAAAATTTCTCATACAAGAGTAGAATCCGTAGCTAGAATTAAATATTCATAAAAGAATAAATTTAAGACATATTATTTCTATACTCTCTAAATATATTTATTAAGATGTTATTAACAAATTAGCGTGTAAGAAACGAAAATAAAAAAAGTAAAAAACGAGGTTCTGCAGGACTATGAACATTTCTCATACAAGAGTGGAATCCGTAGCTAGATTTAAAAATTCATAAAAAAATAAACTTAAGACCTATTATTTCTATACTCTCTAAATATCTTTATTAAGATGTTATTAACAAATTAACGTAAAAAAAACGAAAATAAAAAAGTAACAAACAAGGTTCTGCAGGACTATGAAAATTTCTCATACGAGTGTGGAATCCATGGCTAGTCATAAAAAATAAATTTAAGACATTCTATTTCTATAGTCTCTAAATATCTTTATTATGATGTTATTAACAAATTAACATAAAAAACGGAAATAAAAAGTGACAAACGGGGTTCTGCATGACAGGATTTTAAAAATAAAGTAAAACATTCAAATCTTAAATATTCATCATATTCATATGCAGATTTTCCAACATTTGCTATTATTTTCCTTAATATTTGATTGCTATCTTTTTATATGTGCAACCATTTAATTCATTGTTTAAACGTCTTATAAATAATATAAAATGTGAAATATTTCGAAAACTACAAAAGTATGCTTAATAATATTAATTAAAACACCATATTAATATATCACGAAAAATATTTTTTTTACTAATTCTCCCTTAAATCATTATATAATTAATTGTTATTTTTCAACGAAAATATTTGTATTCATTCAGTTTAATAATTACAAATGATGAAAAAAAGAAAATCTAAACGTAACGCAATGAAACGCAAACTGACAAACGAAACACCGACGACGGAAAAAGTACCAAACAAAATCCTCCAATTAACTCCAATAAACAATTATTTAACAATTAGGAGGCGCCGGGCAAATCCGTGGGCAATTAATTTCTCATCGGTTGTAATAATTAGAATGTATTTTAATTAAGACAATTAGTGAAAAGAATAACTTATTTTAATTAAAATACATCCATATTATTACATAAAAAAAACTGTTGTGTTAACTATTAAATTTATGAACTTACATTTTAGATTAAAACGCAAAATTTTAAGTTTGCATTTATATTCTATGATTACTACAGAATTTAAAAAGAATCCCGATCCAAATATAATCCGTTTGTATTTTCATCCGCATTTTGCGTAGTTTTCCATTGTATAGCTAATAATATAGAAAGTAAAAAGTTGACGTTATGCGGAACTCATTATAAGCTCATTTGGTTCGAATAAGCTCGCTTTACTGCTGTGCAGTACAAAGGCTTTCGCCGGCAGTGAAAAGTGCACCGGGAGTAAAATTTATTTAAAATATTTCGTGTATTAATAATTTGAATTGTATTTAAATCGTTCTATCAAGTGGGGGAAATGGGTCGTAAATAATTGTGCGCTTTCGTTTGGATTTAAATTTAATAACATTTTAAAGAGAATAAATGATTAAATTATTATCATTTTAAATTATTGTTCGCAACAATTGTCTACACAATAGCTTCTTCAGACAAAAAATTACTATTGTGTTGTTGAAATAATTGTATCAGTGTCACTATAATATTTTTTTGTGAAACTTTAAATAAAACTGTTGTTTTATTTGCAAATAGTGTATTAGTATATTTCATCAAGTATAAGCCTCAACCATCAAAAAAATATATACTAAAAAAAGTCATGACAATAGAAACTCTCGACTTTATAAACTAATAAATGTGAAAAAATTACACTTTACATCACCGTTATTTATTTACGTGACTGAAGTTGTAATTGACTTATTCGGGACTATTCCGTACAGGTAATGTAAAGTTTAACGTGTACGTTATTAAATAGTTTTATATTCTAAAAATATATATTCTAACAATATGAGCTATTCTGTGAAGGAAATGTTAAGTTTAACATGTACGTTAGTTATAATCATTACAGCCTAAGCAGTTTTTATAATAGATATGTTTATAAAAACTGCTTAGGCTGTAATGCTTATAACTAACGTACATGTTAAACTTAACATTTCCTTCACAGAATAGCTCCTATTGTTAGAACATATATTTTTACAATATAAAACTATTTAATAATAGATATGTTTATAAAAACTGCTTAGGCTGTAATGATTATAACTAACATACATGTTAAACTTAAGATTTCCTTCACAGAATAGCTCCAATAGTTAGAATATATTTTTCATACCTCAATCGATTTCCAAATCACACAATTAGAAAAATATCAAAGATTTTTAATGTTCACTCAAGAAACTTCAAAGAATAAAACAAATTAAATGTATGAAGTTCATGAATTAATAATTTCCTCATTGATTGAAATATTCCAATCATACATATTCAGTGCTATGGAAACTTTTATTCCTTCGTGCATATTGATTTAACAATAAAAACGCATTTAATTGTGTTTGAATAACACTCTTTCATTTTTTCATTTTACGTTACGAAACATGAGAATCCATAACGGAAAAAACTGCATTCATAAAATAAAATAAAAAGTGTTGTGAAAACAAAGCTTAAAATGTTTTATGTTGAATATTGAATCAATTTATGATTTAATTGTAGATTATTTTTTATTTTGTATAATGGAACATGAAAATCTTAATTAGAGAATACTGCATTTACATAAAATAAAGTAAAAATCAATGTATAAAGATTTTTCTTTAAATAAACATTTCGTTTAATGGAAAAGAGGGAAGTAGTTGTTTTAATGTGCATTTGTTTAACGTACTTACGTAACGTAAGTCAAAAGTCATAGAGCTAAATGTGAAAATAATTTATTAATTATTTTAAAATCATTTTTATTTAATATAAACATTTGGTTATTGTTTCAAAAAAAAGTGAAACAATAACTACATTCACGGAGAAAACTGTACGTTTTTGAACAATTTGCTCAGATGCAACGGCATATATCTATTGTGTAATTCAATGTCCGGCGTGAGTATTTACCCGGGAAGTAGTTGTTTCAATAGATATTTGTATTTTTTGTATAGTTACTTTGTAAGTTTTTAATTACAGAGCAACTAGAAAAAAAAAAATATTTAATTATATTATTTTTTATTCTTTTAATTCTACAACCAAATATTTATAACAAACGGTTATTATAATTTACTAAAATTTTAGTAAAACAAAACCAAGTGATTTCATTATAACAAACGGTTATTAAATATGTTTTACCAAGTGATAAATGAGAAAAAGGTATACAATATACAAATATTTATTTAAAGAAAAAACGTTATACATTGATAACAATGTTTCACCAAGTATTAGATGAGTCAAAAATGTTGAATTATTTAAGTTGAATTTTTAAGAGATTTTTTTTTGTATTAGTAGATTTTTAATAACCTCGACACCCAATTCGGGTAAAAGAGGATAAGATTAAGAAAGAAAGATTTTTAATAATTTAATTATTTTATATAATAATACATTTATTTCTCAACAGATATACACCCATTAATAGAGAAGCTTAAAAAATATGAACTACCAACTTTTTTTCCCTTTTATCAACAAATAATTAAAAAAAATACGAGCGATACATTTATTTTCCTTAAGATTGTGATTCTTTTTTTTTAAGTAGCATAAAATACTATGACATTAATGTAAAGTGTGTGCCAGTGGAAGTTTCTCAGTGATGAGTTCCTATGTATAGTGTTACGATTCTCCTTTTGTGAATAAAAATGGAAAAGGATAAACCGCAGGGATGAGCGGCCCCGAATTAAGGGCTGAAGAGTACCCATGGCTCTCAGTGCTGGTATCTATGGACTGGGCGACGATCGTGTTCCCAGATCATCCAACAAGCAATCGGATCAGCTCAGAAGGTTCGAAATTCATTAAAATAGTAAACTCTTAAAAAATAACAAAAAAAACGAACATATTAATAAAAAAACAACTAATAAAATAAATAAAACACAGATTAAGTTGAATAGATTAAATAAAAATGATTTGAAAATAATTAATAAATTATTTTCAAATAATTTTTATTTAATGTATTTAAATAACTGTGACCAAGTGAATGAATAAATACTCTTTTCTATTTAAGTTGAATAACTTTAAATTCTCGACTAGTTTTGGATTAGTGTTTTTTTTTTTTTTCGCCGAAATTATTTTGCTTGCCCCACAAGTAAAAAATCAATCTACTTCTATAAAAAAATGTTATGTTGAATTGTCTTGATAATGGGCTGATAACCCGGAACTAGTCGAGAATATATTCAATTTAATCTGTGTTTTATTTATTTAATTGGCAAATTTTTCATAATCTATTAATTTTTGTTATTACAATATGAACTACCAATGTTCAAATATTAAAACTATTAATTATCTTAAAAAAAATATTATATAATGTGGTCTGAACAAAATATTCACTAATAACGTTGCATTAACATTTAACAATAAACTTCTGCACTAAGTTTAAGTGGATGCAGGTTTGTGTAAGCAAATCTATTAATGCAACGTTATTATGTCCATTTTTATCAATCAGGGAGGTGCGCACACGAAGGCTTCCTCCTTGTAGGCTTTCTGAGACCATGTTTCAGCACAGCCAGTCTATCTTGTCAAGATAGGCTAGTAGAGTGCTCAGTGAGTATACAAAATTGATGTTGACTCGTTTATTTATATTTAATAAAAAATGATTAAAAATAAGGTTGCATCAACATAAATCCTAATGTTAAGCCTTGTTCACTTGTGCTACAGTAAGTTGAACTGAGTGCAAGTTTATGACGGCAGTGGCAAGATGCAGCTCATTTTGCATTGATAGAAATATAGTCAATGAAAAATGTGTTGCACTTGTGCATGTAAGGCCGCATTTATATAGGGCAACATTATGCTAGATGCCGGCTGCATCGTATCTTGAAAGAGGCTAATTTCTGGTGCGTGTATGCGTATATTTAAGATTACGTGTGTGCGTAGAGCACATTCTTTCAAGGAATTATGCAGCTGGCATCTAGCGTCGTCCTGGCCTACTTTAAATAAGTCTTAATAAAGAAACCTATTAATGCAACGTTATGCAACGATTTTCACATATACACAAAAATCGTTATTCAGACAGTTATTACAAACAAATATTTCAAAGTCATGACAAGGAAGCAGAAATAACCAAAATAAGATGATATTTTCAAATCCGATTTTCATTTGTTTCATAGATCAGGTTAAAAAGTTTAACCTAATTAACTTTTAGACAATGTTGTTCTAAATGTTGTCCTAAAATATTTTTGTAAACTGTTTTTGTAAAAAGGGGTTTTCCCGTAAATAAATAAAATAAAAAATAAAAAAATAAAATAAATGTCAATTTTAAATAATGAGGTAAATGTCATAAAAAGTGAAAGTTGTAGTTGTTTTATGAGATTATAAAAATGCCTCATATTTTCAGTCAAAAAGAATGTGCGATTTCCATATCAATTAAAAATATAAATTATATAAAAATTCCTGACTTTAAGTCAAGTTTAATTATCAACATGCGATTTCGACTACGAATATAAATTATATAAAAAAATGATTAATTGTTTTCAATTTTTTTCCTATTCAATTCATTATCAAGAAGCAACATCTGTTTTTATTAGATTAGGGCGTCGGCCACTGAGGTCATTATCCTAATAACGGTTTTTAATTTAATTTCACTTGAAACGCATCATTGTAAAATAAACTAAAAAATAAACTGCATTCACATTTATGGAAATCCATTATAAATACAAAATACCACTTTACACCGATGCGTGAATAAATACTTTACCGACGTTAAGTAATCCACACAAATAAATATCGCTCGTCTTTATTCTTTACCCTGGCGGTAAAATCCAGTGTTGTTTAGAACTTGCCTGTTGCTCGACAATTTCGTATCGATTAACAATAATATTTAATGCACACTCTACTATATACACTATGTAGTACATGCTATGCGTTGTCCCATTATAAGTCCCCACCTAGACTCGTTATATAATTACATTCTGCTGCATAATTCATTGAGGGCATTTCTGAAAATGGAAACGAACGACATGTATTTTTATATTGTTGGATTATCTGTATGGGGTTAATATCATTTATAATTTTCTTTTGAGATTATGATCTGAATTTGTTCGAGGATTCTTGAAGTTCATTAAGTAATAAAAAAAAACGTCAATAGTGTTTGCATTATATTTTACTTCGAAGTCGACTGTTTATTTCCTTCAACGATTTTTTAGTTATTTTATCATAATATTAAGCAGAGCTGTTTTGACGAGAGATAGAAACCCGTGACTGCATATGGCCTTATATTAAGTAATGTTCTATTTTTTACATTGAATTTTTCTCGGATCAAAAATATTTTGCGTAATGCAATATTTTATTGATATGCAACAGCAGGTGTACATAATATAATTCAACGTTCGGCGGGGTATTTGCTCGAGAAGTAGTTGTTTTAATGTGCATTTGTTTAAAGAACTTAAGTAAAGTAATTCGAAATGTCACAGTGCTAAATGTGGAAATATTTTTTTTCAAATCATTTTTATTTAATTTATTTAAATAACAATGATCAAGTGAATAAATACACTTTTATATTTATAAAATAATGAAACTAATTGATGTAGAGTATTGTTAGGGAATTTGTATTTAAGAGGAAAATTAGGATTTCGTGGGATACATAACTGGTTGAAAATTTCTTCGTTGAATGGATTGGATGAATATTTTTATAAGAGGTGGATATTTAATAGGTGTTATAAAGGAAAGCATTTGAATGATTGTGCAGAGAGTTTAGAAGGTATCTTATTTTGGTTAGCACTCTTAAAGCTGATCGCTCAGCTAATATTGCTATTTTGTTAGTGGTTTATCCAACCAACCCCTAATAGTTAAGCAAGTAACTGATGCAGCATCAGCTATGTGTGTAATAAAACTATAAAACTATTTTATATATATAAATACTTTAGTACAAATATGCATGCTTTGACTATTTTGTATATATAAATACTTTAGTACAAACATGCACGCTTTGATTATACAAAATATGCAAACATATCCTTTCAAATGATTTGAAACATCCGCAATATTTACATATTTAAATGCCGTCTCTTTCTATATCAGCGTCATCACTTGAAAGTCCGCGCTGTGGAAACCCCTATCGAGCAAAAAATTTTAATCAGAAACTTTAGTGGCTATTACAGGACCACACACACATACGCAGGCATAAAAAGGCGAGCTCATTAAAATCCAACGGGGGATAAAACGCGAGTCCGGATACGGAATCCCGTAATTTATACCGACAATGGTTTCTTTTGCATAAATCCTCCAATAACCGGCCGCACAGTAATTATCATCCCTTTCAGTCGGCAACGCACCCCACTGTGCGGGCGGAAACGCCATCTGCTTCCATGTGTAATAATTGTATCGAAATATTAAAAAAAAATGGGGAATTTTATTCATTATCAATAACAACTGCAGCGTTTAATAAAATAAAATTACGTTTAATTAAGTTATAATTCAACATTATGGTGATCATTTTATATTATTTAAATCATAAATATATAAAATTAAAGATTTTTAGTTAAATACATATCAAGTATTAGTTAATCTTCTTTATGTTGGTTGTTGGTTGTGGAGACTTTAATTATTTAAATAAAAATAGTTGTCTTTTCTCCTACTTATTTATTTATTTATAGTTTTTATAAAAACTTCAACTACTGAAGATGGAAACATAGTTTCCGAAATATATCTAGCGAAATAAAAAATAGGTAGGATAAAGGACAACTATTTTTATTTAAACAAGTATTAGTTGTTTATATTTCAATATTTATCACCACATCTTTATTCACAGATAATACAACACAATAATTATAATAGACTTTATTACCAAAAGATACAAAGCCCAATTACAGGGTAATTGAAAATAAAATTAATAATGGCCTTAGATTATTTTGGTATTTTGTTAACGTGTGTATTAAGTCTACTGGATTTCCTAAAGGAATGTTTTAGGTAATATAATTACTAATACAGCAGCAGGATGTGCAGAATTGTTTGCAGCCCATTTTTCTGAATGTTACAATATGATCAGCATTCTCTGTCTGATTTTATCATATAAATCGGCTCAATGTTAACCTTCAATATGTTTTTAACAATTTATGTATACTTTCCAAGTGCTGATCAGATTCCACCGTTATTTTTAAGACAGTGTTTATTCACTAAGTATGCCAATCCATAAGATATTTGAGTCATTATCTTCCAATGTATTTCCTACAGTTTGAAAACATAATTTGTTGTTTACATTTTTAAAAATGGCAACAGATCTGATATAGCTAATTATCGCGGAATATCTATTATACATAAGAATAACATGGTTTCCTTTCGGAAAAATCGACCACCACTAATTTAACACTGTATCATTCATATAAACCGAATGCTTTGGAGGAAAGATTACAAGTTGATTCTATTTACACTGATTTCTCCAAAACATTCGACCGGGTTCAACATGATTAGTGGGATTTTGATTAAATGGCTAGAAAGTTACTTAGTGGGCAGATCAGAGTGGGTTCGTTTTGAGAAATATCTGTCCAAAAACATATTAGTGTCGTTCGGTATTCCACAGGGCTCGCACTGTGAGTCTATATCTACTCTTCTTATTCTTCATTAATAATTTATAAAGTCAAATGTATGGGCTTTAGTGGGATTCTGATTAAATGGCTAGAAAGTTACTTAGTGGGTAGATCACCGTGTGTTCGTTTTGGGAAATACCTGTCCAAAAATATATTAGAGTCGTTCGGTGTTCCACAGTGCTCGCATTCTGAGCCTCTTCTTACTCTTTATTAACGATATTGGATCAAAAATTAAGAGCGCCAAAGATTTTCTTTTCGCCAACGATTATAAGATTTATAAGTCTTTGAAATTACTAAACCTTCCCTATAATTAATTGTTAATTTATTACCTGTGTGTACAAATTTTTAAATCGTTTGAAAAAAGTGGTGATTAGATGTGATACAGTGTTTGAATCAATACAATTTGATCATTCCCTTTTTACAACTGCAAAAATTACTTACACTGTACATTTTTCACAAATATCCTTACATAATAGATATTTGCAAGTTGCATACCAGTACTACTCCGCATTGCAACGGTTTATGTTGAAACTATTTAATGAAAGGTACCAATAAATCACATTTACAAGGCTATCAATTAATTATTTTCAAATTCCTTTATTTAATGTATTTATCAATATTTATAATTATTATTTTCAATGTAGTAATGCCAGAATTATTTATTATAATTTGATCAATAAACATATTTATTTAAAATATAAAAGATAAATCATAATAGTTATATAAAATAACAATATTATTCCACAATGTATATTTGTGAATACACGCGAATATAACCATGTAAATCTAAATAGAATAGTTTGCAATTTGACCATTCAGGGAACATCAAAGGCATTCCGTTGCACTTCTGCATACTGAAATTTCACCGAACGTGACCGTTTATTGTACATTTACACGGCCATCGTTCATGTCGATTTAATCTGAAATTTTAAAGTAAACATGTTTTTAGTAATTGTTGAATGGAATATAAATAATAATGAAAAAGTAATAATAATTTATTTATAATTTAATTGCATTTAATTATGTTAAATTAATTGATTATTGTGCAAATTATGTTTTCTTTTAGTTCGTACAAACGGTCAAAAAGAATATGCAATTTCCATATCAATTAAAAATATAAATTATATAAAAATTCCTGACTTTAAGTCAAGTTTAATTATCAACATGCGATTTCGAATACGAATATAAATTATATAAAAAAATATGATTAATTGTTTTCAATTTGTTTTTTCGTACAAACGGTTAAATTAAGCGATTTAATGTATTAATGTAAAATAAAATAATATCCTATCATCATCATTTATCAATTCATTTGCGCAAATCATCAGGACAACTCTGCTAGTAGCATAGATTTTTCTTTAACTTCATCATAAATTCATGAAAAAGCAGAAATGCCTCTAGTCGATAGCCCAGACAGATTAACACCTACATGTATTGTAATTATTTATGTTATATTGTTAAAATTATCTGTATAGTCTAAATAAAGATGTGTGTGTATATATAAAATAATAATGCAAACAAGAAAATTCACAAAAAAGTATCAAGAAATATTGTAAATTATATCTATATGCAATACGTATATACCATATGATCGAGATTTTTTCTCCTATTAAATGCTTTGATTGAATAAAAATGAATAAAAACAATTAAAACGTGACATATGTCATTATTTATCAAATCAAAATAACACATAGTGTTACTTTTATTTCTTAAATCTGATTTTTTTAAATTCACAGCACTCTAAAGGAGAAAAGTTCTCGATCATATGGTATAAATCAATAACAAAAATACAATAACCATTTTATGATAAATGCAAAACATGTAATTAATAATACAAATGCATTTTTTGAAGTAAATGTAAGCGTAGAACAAACAAAAATAACAAAATAGAAAAAATAAAATAAGTAACACAATAAAGAAAACAGATAGGAAAAGGTAAAGAAAAAAATATTTTTCCTTATTACTAATTTTCTTTAATAGAAGGCTGAATAATTCTTTACGAATTAATTTTAAACTTGTTCAAACGTACGTCTTTCGCATAATAAACAATGATTAAATATAACAAAGAAAATAATGTGAAAATAAAATATAACAAATAATAATTTTGAGAGACATAATACTAAAAGAGTGAGAATCAAATAAAATTAAAGTAATTTTCAAATTTATTGAACTTTTGTGCAATCTTTGTTAGGCTATTTTTATTGACCATATTAAGAGTCAAGCAATATCAAAAATATTAATTTATTTTAATATAATAAATTAACATATGTTACGCATTTAAAATGACATTCAAAACTATCAAAAATAAAGTACTTTCGGAAATAAACTACCTTAGATTATTTTCACAACCTCGACACCCAATACGAGTAAAAGAGGATAAGATTATGAAAGAAAGATTATTTCCACTATGTTCTCATTGGCTACAACATAATCACTATAAACTTCCCATCACTATTAATAAAAAATGGTAATAATAAAATAACCCTAAATCCTTCCATCCAGTGCATTTATTCAGACCGGCTAATGACCATAGTGGCCGAAGCCGGTAATGTGGGAGGGGTTTTTAGTCGGTAGTTTCCTAGTCAAAACCTAGGTGGAGTCCAACACTTAGCCCGTAAACGAATTTTTCCCTTCCATAGCAAAAAAAAAACAGCGAAGAAGAGTTTGAAGAAGTGATGGACAAATCGCTTATTTAATTATTTTAAAATTTACATCCGAATGATTTGTTTAAATAGTAATTCGAATCGTCATGATTGATTCGAATAGTTATGTTTAAATATTTATTCGAATCGTCATTATCGATTCGAATAGTTATGATTCGAATACTCATTAAGATAACAATTTAAAGGTAATTGTAGTTGAAAATGTACTTTTTTTTCTACAAAATCAGTAATTTTTATTTAATTAAAATCATCATCACGGTATTCAATTTTTGATTGAGTTATTTTTACTTTCTCTTTCCAAGGGATCCAAGGGAGAGTTTTGCGATCGTAAACATTTTCAAATCGCTAATTTCAACGGATTTGCAAGTATTTTCTTTTATTAACTGTTCCTTGTAGCGTGTTCAGTTCTTATCGATTATTCATTTTTTAACCGAATTTAAAAATCAAATTGTTAAATAAAACTTCAATATGCTTTCGTATTTCAATAACTTAGTAAATATTTCGCGAACGAGTGAAAATTATTAAGAAAATGAAAATATTGTGTGGAAGTTTAATAAAACAATAAATAACAATATAATAGGCAGAAAGACCGATGGTCGATAGCCGTTTTCTACGGACAACGTATAACATATTATAAGAATTATATTGTTAATTTATTGCATATATAATAATATAAATTGTAACATTCGTCTGGATATTGATTTTAGAAGACAACAATCTCTTTTTTTCATTTAATAATTTTCCTTTGATATTAAATTTTCAGTCAAATACTTATTTGGCCAAATTCACTGGGGAATGTCCCATGATGGACACACCAACATTTTTTTAGAAATGGCGAATGCGCCGGGTCCTGTATACACTAATATATTTTCATTAATATTTCATTGACGTTTCGACGAATTCAGCTCTATAATTATAATAATAATCACTATAGCTTTGTTAGTAATAACAATAATTGATTAGTGTATTATTATCAATAAAATTTCGTTTAAATTATAGTTACAGTAAAATGTTGAAGTTATACAAACAACATTTTGTGTTATAATTATTACTGGAATTGAAGCGTATAATATAATAGAGGCCTCAGCTATTAATTAATAATTATTAATTAACAAACAGTGTATAAACTACTGAATATTTGTTCCACTAAATTAATTTAATTAATAATAATATTTATTTACGAAAATCTCTAATATATAAGGGTATAATATAAATTTAATATAAATATATCACACAAGCATAAACTATAATGTAAGAAATAATCGGAAGTAGTTCATTTGCGCGGAAATAATTTGAAGTACAAGTTGCGACAGAAACTTACTTTTTTAAAATCCGCCCAACGGAAAGGGGTGAAGGTAGTGAGCTTGAAAGGGATGCGTCCGAGAATTTAGGTCCTCAATTTTTTGTTACTCCTCTCCGTTGTAAGAATATTACCGTTTGGTGCGCAATTTCATCGGTCGGAATCATTGAATCTTATTAATTTTATATTAAAAAAACTAACAACACGCTAATTTGAATGCAGCTCGATACAGGGAGATAATCGTAGAATATGTCTTTCGACATCTGAAAGAAATGGACGACGAATATATGTGGTTTCAACAAGATGGAGCGACGGCCCACACAGCACGGGCCTTGATGGAATTGTTGAGGTAACACTTCACTGGTCGCCTCATCTCTCTCAGAGGTGACCTTTCGTGGCCGGTACGCTATCCACATTTTGTTCCATACGACTTCTTCTTATGTGGTTGATTGAAATCTATCGTTTAAAACGATAAACCACGAAACCTAACACAGCTGAAGACTAACATTCGAAACAACATCACCGAAATACCGGTGGATATGCTTCACAGAGTGTTGCAAAACTTCCGAAATCTACTTAATCAATGTAGAATATTTCACATATGAGATATACGCGAAAACGAAAGCTCTTAAAAAAAATAAAGTGTCATTCGTAAAATACGTCAAAGAAATGAGTTTCCAAACAACCCATATATCTGCAGGTAATTTTATAATTATTTCACTATTAGTAAAATTGAATATTTTAATGAGGGATATATGATGTGTTCTTTCATTAGCAAATCAAATTATTGTGTATAATGAAAAGTATATAAAACGCTGTCAAAGTGTGTACGTGTGTATAGATGCTGTTTATTTTTCATGGTTTTAATAACAAAGGAGTTGAAAAATAAGGGGGTGTGTTTATATTGCAGACGGAGCGCGGTACGCACGTATAAATAATTCAAGGGAGTGACCTGCATCGATCTGCCGGTCGATGGCGCTGCCGTTCCCTGTAACTGTAACATCCGCCAGCTGCCTCCCTCTATCCTGAGAAAACCCGAAACATCCGCGACGGGCGCGCCCACCCTCGCCCGAGCACGTGAACCTACCCTTAATAAAACACGTGAACGCCGCAACGCCCTAGAGCGCAGGCCCGCGCCCCCCACTCCAGCGCACGCGCCCCGCAAAATCCGTATCGCCGGGGCGCAGAGAGCACGCGGACGCGGACAGTTGCGCCCTTCCTGATTAATAATGCTGAAGATATTAAACCGCCGCAATCCCGAACGCTAGGACGTGATTTTCACGCAAAAAATAACAAAGAGGAAACCCGCCCGAGCCTGAGCGAAATCTCAAAGAATCATCCGTCCACTGAAAAAAACGCCTTTCTTTTGAACAAAATTCTAACGTGGAAATGTTTTGTATTCCAAATAACCCTGTGATCAGATTATGTAACCGTACTGACTATGAGCCAATTTCAAAGGTAATTCGCATTAAAATAAATTTTATTTATTTATATTATTATTTTTTACATACTAATTTAATTAATCTTGGCTTTACGCTGGCTACATTTAATCGCAGGGCTGCAGATTTATTCATTTATTTGAAACGCTTTTGTATTAAAAAATAATAACAAATTATGGAATTAATACAAGAAAAGCGCAGAATTATATACAAAACATTTTCCGAGCATGATTTTTTTTAAATAAATCCCCCCTCCCCTTCTATGCAGCATTATTGAGGAGCTACTAAAAGTAGATTATTTGAAACCAACAAAAAAAAAACCGAGCATGTCGATAATGATCGAAACAAAAAATAACCCCGCAGCGTTAAGGAGCTACATCCAGTAGATTAAGAGTTAGTTGCATAAACAATTTTTAAGAAAATACATCTTTCAACAACAAACGATAAACGGTTTTAAAATAATTAATTAATCATTTTTAACTCTCAGCTAAATTCCGTTTTAAAATTAATAATTTGGCTAAACTAGCAGAAATTAATTCAGTTGTGGTTTTAAAATGATTAATTTATGATTTTATTCATTTGAGCTGTTTAAGTTTTCGTGAAGTGATTTTTTTATATTAATACCAAATCAAAATTCAGTTTAATTCCTTACTTCATTTTATTAGTTTATTTCGAAATGTAAATCCAACAGAGTAAACTAATAAAGTGAGGTAAGAAACTAAACTGAATTTTGATTTGGTTTTAATATTAGCTAAATTCTATTGTTAAAATGATTGATTTAGTATTTTAGTCTATCAGAAATTAATTCAGTTTTAAAATGATAATTTATTTATCATTTTAAAACCGTAGCGAAAATCTGATTAATTTAGTATTTTAAACTATCAGAAATGAATTCAGTTTTAAAATGATTAAATTATCATTTTAAACTCTGAGTTAAAATTATTTTAAAATGATTTAGTATTTTAATCTAATATAAATTAATTCATTTTTTAATGATAAATTTAGGATTTTAAGCTATCAGAAGTTAATTTAGTGTTAAAATAATTACTTTATCATTTTCATCTAAATCCCATTTTAAAATTTATCATTTTAAAAATTCGTTTAATATTGATTAATTAATCGTTTTAAATTATCTACGAAATTTCGTTTTAAAGTGATTAATTTATCGTTTTAAAATGGCAGAGATGAATTTGATTGGAACAGTCTATGCAACTGGCGCTGAGTATTTTGGACAAAACACTATTCTGAGCATGCGTAAACAATATCCAAAACTCCAATTGCGGCAGTGAGGAGCTAATGCTGATGATTAGAGGAACATATTCCAAGCATGTTTCCCCTTGGCGGGCTGAGAGCTGGTTCATGATTGAGGGATACTGCTTAAAGAACATTTTTCGAGCATGTATTGAATACTTGTTCTCGTAATATAAATGAGTTGAAATAATTTAATAACATAGTGATGTAATATTGAAAAACGAATATAATGAAATGAATAAAGTGTAAGTGGGAAATATAAAATTAGGCGGAGCAGTAATTGTAAGAGAAACTAAATCAATAGTTTGTATGTGAGGAACATTAAAACAGAATAGTAATATCGCAGACTAAGAGAAACAGACAACCGCGACTAAAATTAAATCAAAATCATTTATTTCAAAATAATTTAAAAGAAATGTATACTTTGACAATTCTTATCGTCAGGCACAATCAATCATCAGGTAAAAGGAATAAAGGACAAACAATTGAGCATTATAATAAACAGGGCTAGTCTGTAAAGGAAATGTTTAACGTGTACGTTAGATTGTATCATCACAGTCCAAGCAGCATTTTAAATAGATATATACATGGAATGTGAATTTATATAATAACATTCACGTTAAATTTATCTTTTGCCTCACAGAATAGCCCCGATTATTAGGTAAAGGAATCAAGTTTATTAAGACACATTAAGTCATACTAAAAATATATAACCAGAAAAAATGCCATCACCAGTATCATCATCTGACAGATGACACTTAAACTATGAAAAACTGTGAATATTATCGACTGGCGTGTCGTCGTTAATAAAAAGAATTATTCCAAATAAACTATTAATAATTGAGACTTGACTTTAGTTAATGTTCTTTAATAATGCATTGTTTTAATTTTTAAATTCGATAACAGTTTAAATTTGTTAGTATAATAGAAAATGTTATTTTATGATTTTTGTTTCGACCTTTACATATTGCAGCATCAATGGTTTACATGTTTTTTCCTTAAGCATCTGTTACAATTAAGTGTTATTCTACTTGAACTAATAAAGCAATATATGTAATTTGAATGCTATTTATAAGACTGATAAAAATGCGATAGAGAAATAAGTATATAAATCGAAATAAATATAAAGAAAACCGAAATTTGTGGAAAAAATAACTTATTTAAAAGTACTTGCCTTTTAAATAAGTTATTTAATAAAAGTTGTCTTTTAAATGATTTTAAATTATTTGAAGAATTCATGAAACAATTATGTGTTTCCAAAATTAATATTATTCAACAGTATTATAAAATAGTACATGACATTGACGGTAAAAAGAAAACTTTATGTACCTATAGAATATTAAAAAAAGGTTATGTATATACAGACGAAACCATTGAATCTGCAAATAGCAGAAAATATTTAGTACATAATTTATTTGCAATAAATACATTGTATACAATTTTACGTCAATGGAGATATAATTAATTAACAATGAAAAACACACTATCTTTAAAGTAATAAGCACAAACGCAATATGTAATTAGATTAGTAATCTGGTAAAAAATAAAATAAATATTTATAGGGAATTAATATAAATGATGAGTTGCCATTGATAATTATAATTTAATTTTCCCGGCGCATTCACCATAAATCGATTGAATTTGATACACTATTTATTATTATATTTATTTGCAAAAATCACTATTATATAAAATTATAGGCCGAAAGACCTCCGGTCGTTAGCCGTTTCTCTTAAGAATATATATTTGTTTTAAATTGTTTCATGTATTGTATATTGAATTAAATATGTATGTATTCTTTGGGAATAAAGATGTTTGTATATATATAAAATTATAACAATTTTTACTATAAGTAGTAGGTAAATAAACTATTACGTACAAATAAACAATAACTAAGAATACTGATTAACAAATAAATTAATCAATTATTATCCAAAGGGTTTTACGCGGTCTCGGATTAACCGAGTAAATAATTCAAACAATAATGTATAAATAAATACAACAGCACGTACATGTTTTGACAATATTATGACAATTATGCAACCATAATAATTTACTCTGACATACACACACACAGGCAAGCGAAATTAAAATAAGAAAATCATCCGAACGCGAAACATCCCGGCGCTTCCTAAATCCACCATCTGCAACAACAAATGCAATCGCAATACAATAAAAAACAATACAAATGACAATGAGTACAATAACGAATTAATAAATAAATTAAAACAAAATATTATAGATAAATGAACGATTCTATTTTCACTTCACTGCCTGTTTCGAGACAGCGAAATATTTTAAAATATTATACATAAGGCAAAAATACCACAGGTCGTTAGCCGGTTTAGGAGAAAAGATGTCCACATAACTTAATTGTAAAATGTATGTAATCTTTCTGTTATATATGTTTTCCTAAATAAAGTTGTATATTATACAAAATAAATCCGTAATATTGAATAAAGTTGTGCCCAAATTAGTGTTTAACTGAAAACGAACTGGTTGAATAATAATAATAATAATTGCGGGCAATGCCTGACATCACTGTTCAATGTTTATCACGCTTGGAAATTAAGTCAGAGCATTAAATAATGCTAATGACCTTAGCAGTCGAAGCCGGTAATGTGGGAGGGGTTTTAGTGGGAAGGCTTCCAGCGAAAATTTAACTGGAAGGAGTCCCACACTTCGTCTGTAACTGGATTTCCCCTTCCACAACAAAAAAATAATAATTGCAATGCAATTGACAATATTTCATATACAGTTAGAGAAAAGTGTATGACACCATACAAAAAAATATCTGAGGAATCAAAATATGTTATAATATTGCGATTATTTCGTTTAAAAAATTGACTTTGTTTCGGTTTGGTACACTTTGTATTTCCGCAATAGATTAACAGATAAAAATATTAAACAACCCGCTAGAATCACGTTTAAAAGAATTTGTTGTTTTTTAAAACGTACTGTATAGTGAATATCATTTCACGACTGGTGACACACAATTAAAAAAATGTATAAATAATGTTCATCAATATAAAATTATTAAATTTTTATAAATCATGCAAAGCGCCATCTAATGACTAATTTTACGTGAAATCGTCAACAATTTACAAGGTAGACACGAAAAATTACTATACGTCCACTTAAAGAAAGGCGAACTGAACTTATCATATTCATTAAAAAGCATGAAAATTAATTAATTGATTAAATTAGTGTTGTTTTCCCGGCGCATTCACCAAAAGCGTTACTTCTCTTATGGGATTTATGTTTTTTTTTTAATACTGTAAGCAATATTTTATTCAAAAGTAATATTATTTTTTTAATATTGCAATAGATTAACAGTTAAATCTATTGTAATATATATATTGCAATAGATTTAGATATATATTTTATTCAAAAATAATATTATTTTTTTAATATTGTTGTTATATTTATTACAAGAAGTCCAAATATAATTTATAGTAGTAATAAATAATTAATAAATTAACAAAAAGCTGACCACATTTGCCAATTTCTACCCGAAATATTTGTAATCGTTCGCCCTTCCTCAACTCATCAATGAAATTATACGTTGTAGTTTTTGAAACAAATTTAATTTTATTATCTTAATAATAGGGCAGCATCAATCAATTCATTTCAACTATTCATCTTGAATTAAAGAATGACGTTAGCTATTGAAATCTTTAAATCGAAAAAAAAGATAAGAACTAGACAAAGGCGAGTGTCTTCTTTCGGGGATTACTCGTTCTAGAAACTATGGGTGTTGTTAGATTGAAAAATTAAATTTAACATATAAACAAAAATTATAAATCGTCGATAATTTCGTCATTTTGACATTTTTAGCATTAGGCCCATCAACATTTGATATATTGACATGTTTATAACTGAAATAAGTTATTCAAGAACTAATAAAAGCATTTCCATATAAATTTCTGCGTTACGGAAAAAGTGTTACTACTGCGAAAGTTGTATGCCCAGAAAGTGTTCGCTTTAAACCAGCTCAAATTCAAAGGCTTCCTAAAATAGCTACAATACTTGAAAGAGGATTAATCTTCAACCATACACAAAGTCGTTTACAATAGATGACGCTGTATCCCAATGCATATAGCTAAAAATAGTATTAAGTAATCGAAAGTTTTCTTTATTGCACTGATCCAGACAAAGCGAAAGAATTCCCGTGTAGTGGAATATATATATATATTATAGAAGCGAGGTATTTAGACTGCACCGGACGAATAAAGGAATTTCGATTCGAATACACGCCCGGCGTACGTAAAAGTGTAGCTAATTCCGAAGTTGCAACTCCAGAAAGTGCGCCCTAGAGCGAGGCGCACAAACATACCGAAGTGGCAAACCCGAGTACATAAACAGATATATGTCTGCGAGTCAATCGGAGGTCTGGCTACAGTAAATATTGATTCGATTTTGTTTATGGGCCGCCGGGGGTGGAGGGAGGGAAGAGCGAATTCTCTTCACTCCCGCACCGCGCGCGCCCTTCCCCGGCCCGAAGTCAGAGGGGAGGAAATCTGGTAATTACAACTCCGGGCGGGAGGGCGAAAAAGTCGAGTTGATAAATTTAATTAGGTCTCATCTGGCCTTCCGCGCGTTAATTGCAAGTCTTGGGGTTCGCCGAGGAGGAGAAGGGAAAAAAGACGGGCGCGGGTCGCGGGGGGATTTGAAGTTTTCCGGAAGCGGGGCGCGCGAATGTCGGCACACGTGAAAATGGAAATCGTTAGGCAATTTCCGAGCGCCAGAGGAAGAGGTATGAAATAAATCTTGGGTGGAAAGCGGTTTCGGGAGGTGGGTTGTAAGGTCGGATGGGGGTAGCGGGGCGGAGGAAAGGGGACATCCATCCGATTCCCGGCAATATCGCAAATCATCTTTTTATCGTTTTGTTCGTTTGTATGTAAGACGGGTTGTAGTTTTTTTTTTCCTCTTTCATATTGCACGGCAAAAATAAACGTACAACTTTTATCGATCGTGCGTTTTATTCTAATATTTACTTATATCCTTTTCTTTAAAAAATAAAGAATCTTACTAATTTAAGTATAATTTAAATATAATTTATATTAGTACATCTAATGCCTTGAAGGCCATTGTGAAAATAATATGTTGCAATTTTTCCTCTTTAACTACTGAGAATTCTGACTGACATAAGTCAGAATATCGCAGTAGCTAAAAAGGAAAAATGGAACATTATCTGGAAACTCAAGCAGTACACAAGTAAGGTGTTTAAATGTAACGCTGAAGCGCTTCATAAAACAGCGGTTTTTCCGGTTGATAAAGCTCTTCTGTGTCACACCGTCGGATGATTAAAGATTGTCTGTGTGAAATGAGTTTTGAATAGTTTGGTTTAGAATTGAATGGAAAGTGTGATTTATTCTAATTATTGCATTGCATTTACAAATAACGCAACATATATCAGATTTTTTTCTTATTTATTTTTTGGCAAAACATACTTAATATTTAAATTGTTAAAAGATATCTATAGAAAAAAAAAATGACACATAAATTTGAAACGAAAGCAACACAAAAATAGCATTTCTTGGTGTAAGGCTGAAGTGCTTTGTAGAGCAGCAAATTATGCATATTTTTTTATGCTTAATAAAGCGCTTCAGCGTTGCATACAAAAAAATGTCATGAAAATCCTTTTTCTTTTAATTTTTTTGAGGATAAAATAAAGATAGTATTATGAAATAATAGAATATTCAATTTTTATTAAATTTGTGGAGAATTGTATTTCACAAGGAATTAATTTTATAATACAAGATAACCATTAATACAGAATATTAGATCTTACTTAATTTTTCAAATGGAAATTCAATGAGGGTTTAAAAATTCTACCTTACTTATCATTAAAGATTAAGGTTTATATTGCTTATAAAAAAACACTGAACTATTGTTGATTTTGTTGGCTGAAAATTTCTGAAATAGAAGTAAGCAGAGTTTTCAATTTTTGAAATTTAATTTCACCCAAACAGAGCCTGGCAAGATTTTTTTTAAACAAATTCTATAAAATCGTTAAAAAAACGTACATGGGATTTTTTTATTTATAAATGTGTGGTTATATATATAAGTGTTTGTTCAAACACAGAAAAAAATCTGAAATAACCAGCGTCATAGTTTTAAATTTTTGAAACTTTGTTGAATTTTTCATTCAAGCAGAGTCTGACAAGAAAATTATTTAAACAATTTTTGCAAAAAAAAAAAACATTCATGGGAAAATTAATTCATACTTTTTATAAATCATTGCTTAAACATTGATAAACCTTGAAAATAAAAAAAAAATCGAACAGATACTTTTCAATTTTTGAAAATTGATTGAAGAAAATAATGCAAAAAGTCTCATAAACATCTGCAACAAGCGATTTCAAAACCAACATAATAATTGAATTGTATAACAATAATTAAGTCAGTGCCTTATTCTTAATAATAACTATTTTTTATTTACGCATTTGTGCATTTTATTATTATTATGTAACTGGAGTGAATAAATAAAATGTGTTACTTTTTATTTCAGTTATGATATCTGTGATATTTTCTATCGCACGAATGAGATAACTTTTGATGCCTCGAGCATTAAAACGCCGGAAAACTTTAGAGAAGCTTTGACAATAGGTCGTAAATAACCCTACGACCCATTTTCCAAAGTCTTCCATCATTCTTCACGACTTCAGAAGTAAAAACATCATGATCTTATAATTAATGTGTCTTGCAATTTTCTATGTTAAATTCAATTTTACTTTTAGTACAATGAATTGTTGTTTTATAATGAATAAAGCCATAGTAATTGTTAAGGCTTCCACTAGGTTATATATAATCAATTAGAAATTAATAAAACACTTTAAGTGTTATTATTAAAGTCCGCATTATTTGATGAAATTAAATGGATTTATATTAAATAAAAAGAATTTGAAAATTATTATTTAATAAATCATTTTTCTTTTAGCTACTGTGGCAATATGACTTATGTTACATAAGTACTTAAACAAATGTCCAATAATAATGATAATGAAATGAAACGTTTTATTAATGGCTTTTTAATTATAATAATTATATATAATTAATTAATATATAATTATTTAATTATAAATTAAAGAGTCATTAATAAAACGTTTTAAAGTTTAAAAAAATCCAGAAGGTTTTCAAGCCCTGGGAGGTTTTTAAGTGATTTATTTTTTATCATTAAGGCTGCGATCCAAGC
Organism: Philonthus spinipes; assembly: GCA_963082785.1. NCBI lineage: Eukaryota > Metazoa > Arthropoda > Insecta > Coleoptera > Staphylinidae > Philonthus > Philonthus spinipes. Next base: position 24,206,257 of record OY720303.1, read on the forward strand.
AATACGTTTCTGTTTAAAAGAACAGTGTTATAGGTTCATAGAAAAATAAACAAAAATAGCGGAAGATAGCTTATTAACATTAAATAAAATTTTTAATATGTAATTATAATTGTAATTTGGAAATGGAGATTCCGTTAATAAAGTAAATTGAAATTGAAATATCTTGTATTATTTAACAACAAGAATAGTGAAAAAAGATTTTTTAATAATTTAATTGTTGTGGATGTTAATTTTTAAAAGTCCATACTTATTAACATTTTAAGGTTTGTTTTTTTAAATTAAACACACTTTCAAAATACAAATTTGTTCTTTATTCACGTCAATTGTTTCACACGCTTTTGCGGCGAAGAATGGTAATTAATTATCAATTATCATTCTTCGCCTAAAAAAAGCCGCAAAAGGGTGCGAAACAATTGTCACGAATAAAGGAAAAATGTATATTTTGAAAGTGTGTTAAAAAAAACCTTCAAATGTTAAAAAATATTTTTTTTTCCAAAATTAATTTAACTTACAAAAGTACATTTAATCTATATCAAACAAACTCTACTGCACGTTGAAACTCTTTTTCTTAAATATCCATATTTAATACATTCATAATATATTATTTGTATACTCGTTAATTCTATTAAATAGCCAATGAGAAAAAAAAATAGTTCGACTTCATTATTTATATTGTGGAACAGCAATTAATAGTTCAGACATTTGCCGATAGATTTAAATTATATTATCTTTGGCTTGGTTGTGAAATGCGCCAATAAGGGTGGTTTATTTTTTCGCTAATTTTTACCATTGGCAATTTAATGTATGCAACTTATTCTATAGTTAAAATTGTATTTATTAGACGTAAAAGCGCAGCCTTAATTATAAATGTAGTAAGATTACGAGGTAAATAAAGTTTAAGAACAAATAATAAAAATGTATGAAACGTTTTTTCAAACTATTAATTAAAAATATTATTTTAGTTTCATAAAAGCTTCAGAATTATTTTAAGAACTTTCGAGCTAATAAAGTTCGATAGCTCCTCTTGGATCAAAGTCAACACTTCATAAAACGCCCCTATTATCTCCACCGCGTTCCAGTACTAATCAAATATAATTCCCCGCTTTTAAAAACCCATAAAACACACCCGCCGTCCATTTTTCAACAATCCAACCCGCACAAACAATATAAATCCCACATCTAATTTCCAATAACAGCGAGTTATGCTCGGAAAATTTGGCAACCAACTAAAATTGACGCCAACACACTTAAATAGTGCACCGTGTTTCGGGTAAAGCACACTTTCACGCGATATTTATTGTATGTCATTTTGGCGAAAGTTCAAGTTCATTAGTCGCACATGAGTGCCAGTGCCAGTGCACTTGATGTATCGAACCAATGTCCCATTCCTTCCCGTGTCCCGTTTATTTCTCGGCCGGCATTCCTTCGACTTTTACACGGGACACACGCTCGGTTAATATTTTTCTATTGTGCAACGCGTTTATATTGAAAAGGTCAGCGGGGAAATAATGTAATACTGAATGGTTTATTTTAAACGGTGGGAAATGTGTAAATAAAATTTATATTTTATTAAAAGAAGGGATTTCTAAATAAAACAAATGTTTTGATGAATGTAGATATCATTAAATGACACAATTAATTTTTTGTTTTTCACTTTAAATTAAAGTAAAAATCACCCCTTAAGGGCGAAGGCTAAGGTACTGAAAAGTAGAAGTCAGGATAGTAATTTAAAATTAAAAAACAAAGTGCAAGAGCATTTTTCTGTAATATTTTTTTTTATATAGAATTTATCCCTTACATTCTTGAACCATTTGAAATAGAAGACCTGATCGCATTACAGTTTTTTTTGTGATATTTCTAATTTGCTATTTGTTTATGCAGTTAAAAAATCCAGAAGGTACACCCATTACGTTTTGTCTTTTATTGAATTTTTGTAATATATTTTTAATTTACCTTTATAAATTGGAGATTTCCATAAATAAGTAGATATTATGAATAAATAAACTCTATAAGAACTCTAGACTCCGTCACATATCAAAAATACAATTAACGCCTAACAGAAATATATGATAAAAAAATATAATATAAATATATATAAAAATGTCTAGAAATAAATAATTTCTCAAAACCAAACCAGTTTGTTTGGGTATTTTCAGAAGTTTTGTTCATAACTTTTTGTTGCTAATTTTACACTGATTATTTTTACACTACAATAGTCTTTCAAGGCTCTTTAATTTAGTTTATTATTATTATCATAGATGGTATCTTAGTTTTAGTTTTCATTTCTGTTGTAAACATGGATAATTCGTTTAATTAAATGATTAAATATATATACAGAGAGGATTTTTATCAGTATACATTAGGGAAAGTGTATACCTGCAAAAATGCGAGTCAAACTCATTGAACCGATTAATTTGTGTATGTTTAGTTGATTATTTGGCATATGTGTTCAGTTGCGTGTTATAGGCAACTAAACGGACATAAATCAATGCGTTTGACTAGCGTATTTTGAAGGTATACATAGAGGAAATGCATACTGATAAAAAAGCTCTCTGTATATATATATTACTTATATATATATATATATATATATATATATATATATATATAATCAGTAAGCTCTTTTTTCCCATTAGGTGTTATTAAAAAAATCATATATTATTTTTTATTGAAAAAAAAAATTAACTTTAATTTATACAAAATGAATGTGGGTTAATCTAAACGTCATTTCACTACATTTAAATTAAATCAGACCTCAAAATGACATTTAATAAAAACTAAATTTTCATTTATTATTGCTTGAAAATTAATTGAAATTAAAACACTTTAATAAATTACACTTACATATATTCCGTTTAGTTCCACTATTTTCTATCTCACACACTTTTGAATTAACATTGCTTTTCAACATTAATGAACAATTTCACGGAAATTAATTCTGAACTGTAATTAATTAACATTGTATTATGAAGGTTTATACTAGTTAAACAACTTTGATATATTATAATTATCATAATATCGCTCGCTTCGTGAAAATTATGTGCATACAAGTAATAATTCCTGCAATTAATCAGTTAGTTTCCAACGAAAGTTTGTGTTTTAAATTATTAAAATTTAAATAGTGCTACATTAAACAATAATTTGTACTCTATTTCTCGATACGTGTTTCTTCAATTGTTAATGGTTTAAAAACAAACCTTCTTAATGAAGAAAAAGCATAGTGATTTTTTTTTATTAAAAAACATTTCACTACTAACATTTTTTTATATAATTAATGGTTTTAATATTTATACATAGGTAGTTCATATCGTATGAAATAAATATGAATAAATTAAAAATCAACCAATAGAACAAAGATTAGATTGAATAACTTTAAATTCTCGACTAGTTTCGGGTTATTAGCCCATTTTCAAGAGAATTTTAAATTTTAAATTCTCTTGAAAATAAAAATCTAATCTGTGTTTTATTCGTTGATTTTTAATAATTCATTCATTTTTTATTTTTTTATATATTTATGGACATTATGTAATAATAAACTACTACTACTATTGAAATTAAAACACCGAAAGGAAAATACTTTTTACCTTATGCAATTTTTCTAATGATCCTATACTTTCATGATGATATGCTGTAGATAAAAATTGCTTAATATTCCCCTGTCCCAAATTATGGTTAATATTTCTCTTTACACTTTGTCGTAAAGTATGGTATACAAAACGTTGAAATCCGCTTTGTATAAAATTAGTAATTTGTAACTTAATTTAAAAATACATTAAAGAAAATTTGTCACAATTCAGTTGTTTCAATGGCAGTTTGCACAATATAGAAACAAGCCCTTCACGGCGATTTTTTTTCTTTATTCATGTGCACAATTTTATAGTTGTTGCCTACCATGGTTGACTCCATGCAATTTTTTAGTATCAAAATACGTTATTTAATTCTTCTTAAGTTAATGCTGCTCTTTCAACACAATCTATTAATTCATCCGTAGTTTTTGGAGATGTTTGGTGCTGCAAAGACTGAATAGTATTAAAGAAGTCAAGATCTAAAACATTCAAATAAAGACCCAGATCTTTCAACTAGCAATTCTGCATCGTTTTCACAAGGATACAGATTTGCATTATCTTGTTGAAAATAAATTGTATTGGCTTTATGCGTTTTTTGGGATTTTCTATCTGATATCTGGTAAAACGTTATTGATAACATTTTGCATTCTGCTGCATTAATAGACTTGATGTTTTTGGTCGCCATTATTCCTCTTGCCGGTTCTTGCTTTTTATTTTTGCAGGTTCTTTATAAACTAAAGACCAGAGTTCTATTTTGTTGTTGAAAAAATACTTTTTTTCTGACACAGTCAGAGCGTGGTCTGGCCATTGCAACCATAGCCATAGTTTATAGAAATTATCAATGTGCATTGTGATACAATTTAAATTTAATTAAATATAAAGCAGGAAAGAAACATCTCCGATGGGATTTAAACCTATGTCCCTCGATTGCCAGTCGAGTGTGCTACCGGCAAACGGGGGACATGGGTTCAAATCCGATTAGAGGTGATTCTTGTCCACTTTATATTTAATTAAATTTAAATTGTACCTCAATATTGTACATTAAATATTCCAACAATTCATTGATATAAATATAATTTAAAAGGAATAGCAAATTAACTTTAGTTATGATTTATTTGGTTTTACAGTAAATTTCTGATTATACTTCATTCAACGTGATGTTCTTTGACCATTTAACTTGCGATAAGTAAACATTGAAAAAATAAACGTAGTCATACATACCCTATATTCCATATTAATTTGATTTAACCTTCGACAAACAGAACTGTACTCTCTTTCGTTTGTTACAGTCCATTAGTAGTGGCTTCACTTTTGAGTATATTCTTTTAAAGTGTCATCCCTCTTTGAAAATGCGAAAAACGGTCGATTTTGGAATGTTAATAGCAAATGACACACTCCGAATTGTGCCACGGCAATTAACTCCTCTTAGTCGCCGTGGCGTAATTCGGAGTTTGTCGTTTGCAATTAACATTCCAAAATCGACCGTTGATCAAAGTTCTCTGAGTAATTCTTGCATTTTCGGCCATAATACCTTTTTTCTGGAAGCCACATTGACACAAATATTCACTCCGCTGTATTGTTCCTTTCGTCCTATTCGAAATAAGCGTAAAAGTTAATCGGAAAACGCGCTTCAATTTGCTGTCGGTTTTGTGTTCTAACAATAACTGTAAAATTCCAATTCACCGTTCATACGTTAGTTACTTCGTCTTTACGCCTCTTTTATACATTTCATATCAAATAGCTCCTATAGTTTTGACACGAGTATCTTGTAATTGTGGGATAAATTAAAATTTTATATTCGTTGTCCGGATAATAACGTATTATTACCAAACTAAGGTATAAGTTATATATCATATTTCAGTCTCTAGGAACATAAAATCTAGATTAAATCAAAATTATCGTTTTTTTTTTTAAAGTAAAGATACGGACAATTTGCGCGCGACGTCGGGGTACGAGACGTACTTCCATCTACATTTTTGTGTATTTCGTGAAACTCAACTTAAGGTTAAATTAATGTGAGCTGTTCCCGTATAGAATACATAATCTAAGATTGAATTTATTTTTTTGTCAAAAAAAGTGTGCGCGATGTCGTGAGACGGTACTTACTACCCTAATATAAGCAGGTGCCGAACAGGAAATTTCTCCCTTATGTAATCATCATACCGAAAACTAAGAGACAAATCGATTCAAGTTTGTACTCGCCTTAAAATTCTCTATACCATATATTATTAAACAGAAAATAACAGAAACTAACAAACTAACAGAATAACAGAAAAAAGCAAACAAAAAATTGCCCCAAATTATGGTTAACATTTCTCTTTACACTTTGTCGTAAATTATGGTATACAAAACGTTGAAATCCGCTTTGTATAAAATTAGTAATTCAATTTGTAACTTAATTTAAACATACATTAAAGAAATTTTGTCACAATTCAGTTGTTTTTTACAGAAGAAGACTAATTGAAGTGATACTTTTTATTGCGTAATACATCAGAAAATAGATTCTAAATCAAAATCGGTTGGAAGATTTTAGTTAAAAATAAAATAAACTGATACGTACAGGGTATTTCTAAAGTGATGCGGAATATCCACCGCATCATTCTTCTTAGGGAATGCTGCCTACCTGCAAGGTAGGGATTTTTTTCTCGAAAACGAAACAAGATAACTAAAATCAAATTAAACCATTTTATTTGATACATTTGACGCTCTCCTTTTTAAAAAGGTTTTTAAATGGGAAAAGAATTTGAAATTAATAAATTAAACAAAAATGATGCTAAATGTGGAAATAATTTATTAATTATTTTCAAATCTTTTTATTTATTTATTAAATAACTGTGGCAAAGTGAATAAATACACTGTTTATAAGAATTTGAAATCAATAGTTCCGTTGCATTAAGAATGAGTAAATGCTGTCGTTGAACGTTCGATTATGAAAAAAAAGTTTTACAGAATGGGCAGCCACCTGAGTAAAAAAGTGCTTTTTCGGGTCTAAAAATGCGTCTTTGATCGGCTGTAAAATATATAAAATAAATAATATAAAATATATATAAATAATATAAATATATAAAATAAATAAATCTGAACGATCAACGACTAGAAAAAATAGTTTAGAATACGAGATAAAAAGCCACTGTCATAATGAATGAATACGCTTTGAATTATCGCCGTCGCCGATTTTGAAAATGTGATTTCGAGATAACTGCGTTTAAATATTTGAAATGTGTTCGACTAACTTTGCATAAACTCGCATAACTTCAGAAATCCAACCTTTTTATTAAATAATCTTAAATATACATACTTTCAAATTCTGTGATAAAAAACGAATTTTTGAACCTATGCAGGTAGGCATTACTCTTTTTAATTCTTCCGCAATGGAAAAATGAAAATCGTTTTATTGCTTTAACTGTAGAAGCTTGAATAAAAAAATTATATAAAATACCAACTTCAGTAAAAAAATAAGGCTTCTAAAAATTTTTAAAACGTGCCATTTTATTAGAAACAATTATCTGTCAAACTTCATTCTTCTTAATTCTTCTATAAAGGCAAAAATGAAACCCATTTTTTTGCTTCCACTTCTACAGTTGTCTTGAATAAAAATATTTGTAAAATGCCAATTTTAATTTATGTTAAAGTAATAGGAAAAGGATTTATTCACTTGGTCACAGTTATTTAAATAAATTAAATAAATGAATTTGAAAATAATGAATTAATAAATTATTTTCTATTTTGCCTCAAAATATTTTTTGAGCCTGCATAGGCATTACCCTTTAATTCTTCCGCAATGGAAAAATGAAAATCGTTTTATTGCTTTAACTGTGGAAACTTGAATAAAAAAATATATAAAATACCAATTTTAGTAAAAAAAATAAGGCTCTCAAAAATCTTTAAAACGTGCCATTTTATTAGAAACAATTATCTGACAAACTTCACTCTTCTTAATTCTTCCATAAAGGCAAAAATGAAACCCATTTTTTTGCTTCCACTTCTACAGTTGTCTTGAATAAAAATGTTTATAAAATGCCAATTTTAATTTCTGTTAAAGTAATAGGAAAAGGATTTATTCACTTGGTCATAGTTATTTAAATAAAAAAAATAAAAGAATTTAAAAATAATTCAGGCAGAAAGACCGACGGATGGCTATCGACCGTCGGTCTTTCTGCCTGAAGGTCTAACAATGTGTAAATGATTGTATTTATAAGTATTATAAAATTATATAATGTAATACTCAGAAATAAAGATTTTCAATATTTATAAAAATAATTAATTTATAAATTATTTTCTCTTTTGCTACAGTGACATTATGACTTATGACAAATGTCCAATAATAGATATTTGCTGTTGCATAACAATAACAATTGTATAATACAACAATTTTTGAAAGGAAAATAATTAATGAAAAAAATAAATAAAATAAAATAAAAGTTACGTAATATAAGGCTATCTGCAGACACGAGTTTCGGGATTTGATCCCTCGTCAGTACAGCTGTGCCTTACGTAATTGCAAAGTTGTTAATGAAATTAATTAAAAAATAAAAAAAATAATTAATTAAAAACGCACTGTCACCTCTGAGATTCTCGATGTAAGTGAACGCAGAGTTCATATTTGGACAGGCAGGTCGCGCCACAGTCATGCGCGACATCGTTAAATTGTTTTGTGCAAAAAATCTGGCTAGATGAATGGTGGCTGAACGTTTCATTAAATCTGTTAAAGGGTTATTTTTGTATAGAAATGAAAATTGCCATTTCGTAAATATTTTTATTGAAGACAACTGTAGAAGAGGATTAAAATAAAAATTGGTTTCATTTTTTCCTTTATGGAAGAATTAAAAAGAATGAAGTTCCACAAATAATTTTTAGGAGCCTTAATTTTTTACTGAAAAATCGCCCTCTACAATCATTTGCATCAATTTCGGAACACCCAGTATAATCTGCATTACTTCTTCCCACTTTTCGTGTATGTAAGATTTTCTAAAAGCTGATTAAACTATATCGTTCAAATATGGTCGGACTTACGAAGCTTAACACCTGTGATATATTTTTTTTTTCTAAGCAAATGTCCACGCTGAAGATAATAATATTCCAAGGAGAAGAATGCCGTTTTCTTTATCCTTGGTAGATTAATGTCTTTGATGTTTAATATACAACTATGAAAAAAACCGGTATTGACCCAATATCGCAAAGAATTATCCAATTAGCCCACACATTTGCTTCAAAATCCCTAAATATCCTCTGCCTCAAACGAAACCTTAATATCCCTCCTAAATTCCACTACCCCTAACCACTATTCATCAATTCATCTCATCTTTCATTAACGACTAACCGACATACTAGACATATGACAAGGACTACTGGCTGAAAGACCTAAGGTCGATAGCCATTTATAAGTTTAGATCAAATATTTTGTATAATATATGTGTATGTAAATACCACAATAAAGATGATTGTATATATATATATATATATATATACATATATATATACAACTACTATATTTTCATAATTTTTTTTTAATGATATTGGTGCCACATTTTGTAGCACGGTATATCGACCAAATTTTTATTATAAAAATAAAATTACAAAGAAATAACTTACAATTTATCATTATTTTGTTAATGTACTTACTGTTTTCAAATAGTATTCTTTTTTCTGAAGAATGTTTTTATTAAAAAAGAAAATCAGTAAAAGTAGTTTGGGTGTGTTTAAATATTGGGCAAATTAATTTTTATTTGACCACGAACTTGTTATAATGTTGACGTGTATATATTGGGCATAATCTTGTGATTACGAGGATTATGTAATGTTGTTGGGGGGCGAAATATGCTGATGATATATAGAGGGAAGTCGCGCGATTAGTGGTGGGTTGTATATTTTTTGCGGGGCATCTTGTTGGATGTAAAATTTTGATGAGGATACACGTATTGAAAAGTGGTTGCGCCAATGTAAAAGACCGGCGTTGGTGCTGCGGTTGTCAGCCTGCGATCAGCTGTAGCAGTGCGGGGGTTCGCTATTGATCGCTCCTGCAGCGACTCTCCTCTCCTGATCAATGATCTCGCGCTTCTCCGTCCCCCCTGTCCGCCCCCCTTCAACCCCCCGCCCTCCAGAAATCCCGCGTACGGTGCGGTGGAGGGTTGCCAACTGGACGTGCCAAAATTCCGCACATGATGACTGTGCCATGTGCCCGTAACTATCGCGAACCCAAACAAATGGAAATCTGTTGCGGTTTTCGCGTTTTCGTGCGGAGTCCATGAGGTATTTGCGGGGCCGTTCCAGTTGAGCATGGGGGTGTAATTCGGGAATTTCTGGGAATGCATTCGTGGAATTTTGGAATTCGCGCGAGATTTCGAATCTCGTGCGGCGTTCGGATTTTGAGCGGGAGCTTTTTCGGTGGACTCCTCGGAAGCTGTGCGCTATAATGTTGGTAGACAGTGTGCTTGCTTGAAGCGGAAAGCTCCGATCGGGAACGGCGGCGTACGAATTTGCGATTGCCGGGCGCAGTCTGTGTGTGACCGCGGTCGTGTGAGTGTGTAGCCCCTGTTGTCCAGCATGGGGCCCGAGGGGGGAGGTGCGGCTCCCCTCTCGTGATCTGCCAACATTTCCCGCTTCGAGTTAGTGGAGAAATGGGGGCTGACCCCTGTCCTCAAGCCGAGGCAGGACCCACGGCCCCCTGAAGGCGCCAGGTACGACCACTCCCGCTCGCACCGAAGAGATGCTGCCTGATATCTCTCCATCTCTCTCTATAGCACTCAACCCCCTTTTACACACACACATACTCACACGCACACCCTTTCTCCGCAAACACCTTGTCCTCCCCCCGAAAAAATCCACATTACTCTCGCAACGCAGATCAATGAACCACCCCCCAATCAAAAACAAATACAGGATGCCCAATTACATAACCGGCAAAACTACAACTTTCTCCCCACATGTGCTCACCACTATAATCCCGCTTTCCTTTCTTCCCATTTCCTTCCCATTTACATACCAATCAAAACAACCCATCCAAACCGTAAACACTATTCACAATAATAAACCCAGAAAAATGTGGCTTCGCTACATCCAAAAATGTCTACACCTTAAAAAACACAATTACCCCCGACACCTTCCAAAAACGTTTAAATTTAGTATTCCCGACAAAAAATACGTCAAATTTTGCACAATTTGAAAACAATTTACTTTGAAAAAGTTTGATCTACAGAAATCGCACTGCAGCAAATCTAACAAACTATTACAAGTGTCAATTTCTATTTATGAATTGTTACAGGTATTAAAGATTATATAATCTAAAAAAATTAAAGATACTACATCAGATTCCCTGCCGAATCTTATTTATTGGTGAGTCTTTTTGGTACTAGCTTAAACGGTTCTTGGACACGTGAAAACACTTCAATTGCACCAACATTGGTAGAAATACAGATCCAAGAAGACTCGCCCACAAAACAAATGACTGCAGGTAATATGATGTAGTGAGTTATTTAGATTATATAATCTTGAGATGCCTAAAACAATGGAAACTTGTAATAATTATCGAGATACTACATTGATTTTCTTTAAAAATTATATAATCTAATAATTACCTACAAAATGCAGAGAATACTAATTGAAATTTCTAATAGTACGTAAATAGGCAGAAAGTCCTCTACTTGATAGCTTCGACAGACTAACACCTACATGGGTTGCAATTATTTATGTTATATTATTTTGTATTATCTGTACAGTTTGAATACTGATGTGTTAGAATTGCTGCAATATCTTTCCTGTAGACCAAGCTTTTACAAACTATTGAATATGTTTAAGAAGTAAACTGTTATTTCTTTAATAAAAATAATTTAAGAATATTCGATGCATTTTACTGAACCAATTGTTGGTAATTAAATAAATATCTAGTTAGAAAATTTGGTTTATTCAAAAATTTAAAATTCTCAATGATTATGGCTGTCACTTGATGAAACGATATTCACAATGAAATAAATACTACAGTTTTTTTATTGAATATGTTTAAGTGAACTTTGTAAGCATTTTATTGAACCAAGAGTTCGTGTTAATTATCAAATAAATATCTAATTAACCAAATTCCGTTTATTAAAAAATAAGATTCTGCGGCAGAAAGACCGATGGTCGATAGCCGTTTTCTAAGGACAACGTATAACATATTATAAGAATTATATTGTTAATTTATTGTTTATAAAATTGTCTGCAGAAATAAAGATGTTATATATATATATATATATATATATATATATATATATATATAAGAATCTGAATGGTTATGACTGTCATTATGAAACAATATATTCACAATTAAATAAATACTACAGTTCTTTTAGTTTCACATTTTTTATTGTAGAAACACTGGTACATTAAAATGTGAGCCGAAGAAACTTATTAATGATATAACATTAAAACACTTGTTTTTTATGTTTCACAGATTTTACTCTATTCTCCGACTAGTTTTGGTCGGTCACCATTTTAAAAAAGTAATACTTAAAACCAAGTGTTTCAATTTTTTATCGTTTTTAATTAAAAATGTTTCACCTCGGGTTAAGTAAGGAATTTATTCAGAACAAACTGTTATATCTAATAATAATTTTCAAGAAGTACTTAAAACCAAGTGTTTTGATTTTTTATAGTTTTTAATTAAAAATGTTTCACCACGGATTAAGTGAGGAATTTATTCAAAGGAAAATGCTATTTCTAATAATAATATTCTGTAAGGGAAATGTCAAGCTTAACGTGCATATTATTTTTTATAATCTGAGTCTAATCAGTTTTTTGAATAGATATACATGTATAGAATGTGAATTTAAATAATAACGCAAACGTTAAACTTATCATTTTCAGTACGGAATAGCCCCGAATATATCTTTATTCCTCATAAATAACAGAATTATTTACATTACATAATTTTGTTATCATACAAGAAAATCATGTTTCTTGTATTCTTGTTCTTGAATTGGCTATCGAACAGAGGTTTTTCAGCCCATTATTTTTTATTAAATTGTGAGTATACAGATTCATCAAGTTATAGCCACAACCATTAAAAATGTTATATGTTTGAATTTAATTTGTTTAAATTCAGCACACCTTAAAAGACATTTCGTTGCAATACGGATTAACCAGCAAAAATATTCCGCAGGCCATTTGACAATGACAGTTACATAACAAATTGAAGTAATTCTGTAAATATCGTAAACACACATACTACAAATTGTAAAATGTAAAGTTATTTGTCAATAAAGATGTTAAATAATATTCCGCAGGAAATTCGCCGTAGCTAAAGAGGAAATATTTTTTTTTAATACATAGAATTTTACATTTAATAATATTTACAATCATGGTTGATAAATACATCAGAAAATTGTTATCGACCGTTGGTGTTTTTGCGTAATTTATTTAAGTAACTGTGATCTAGTTATTTATTCACTCTTTTTTTATTAAATGGAAGTACCCCGAGTAGATATAATGTCCACAAACTCGAGGAGAAGACAAAGGGAAGGATTCTAATTTTTATTGTAAAATTTACATTAGATGTAATACAATAGATTTTATATAATATTCTTCCTAAATAGCTATCGACCATCAGACAGTAAATTACATTATTATAATACACATAATATAATATTGTAATGAGGATAATATATTAATAATAGTAATAATAATAAATATCGAAATTTAATGTAGTGTATTGAAGACTGTTTCTTTTTTTAGATTATAAAATATTCATACTTTATAAAGATGAATAATGATAATGAATTAAAACACTTGTTTTTTTTTTTAAGTTTTACAGACAAAAATCAAGTGTTTTAATTTTCTATTATTATTAATTAAAATAAGCCTTACACCGAAAGGTAGATAGGCAAAGGAATAAATAAAATAAATTAATTAAAAATTATTCACCACGAATTAAGTGAGGAATTTATTCAGGATATATATGAAGATGGTTGAATGTTTCACATTACCGTTTTAATAGAATTAAAAGGAAAAAAAATAAGAAAATAATGAATTAATTAATTATTATCTTTCTAGTTGCTCTGCAATTAAAGACTTACGAAGTACACAGAAAATACAAAAATCTATTGAAACAACTACTTCTGGAGCAAATACCCACGTACAAAATCGAAAATCCAAAATTCTGATTTTTAATGAAAACGAATAAAAAATGTAAGAATTTAATACTTAAAGAAGAGTTTCGCCCCAAAAAAGACATATTGCGGCAACGCGCTGCATTAGAGTTACCGCAATATGTTATAAAGCGTTTCTAAAATAAAACATTTTGAATTGTTCCGTGTTATGGGCGTATACTTTGAGGTACATTATAAATATAAATATTATTAATTATATTGTACATAAAAAGGTAAGTCTGTTAAATAAATAAAAGCACCTGTAAATTAAATAAATATATTTAGCCACTGTATTTTCACTTGAAATTAAAACTATAGTTTTATAATTAATGGTTTTAATATTTAGACATGGGTAGTTCATATTGTATGAAATAAATATGAATAAATCATTAAAAATCAACCAATAAAACACAGATTGAATAACTTTAAATTAAAAAATCAATATATCCATTAATGTAAATATCCATAGAAATTTTAATAAAACAAATTTTAAATTCTCTTGAAAATTGGCTAATAACCCGAAACTAGTCGAGAATTTAAAGTTATTCAATCTAATCTGTGTTTTATTGGTTGATTTTTAATAATTTATTCATATTTATTTCATACTATAGTTTTAACGATCCGGTGGCCATCGTCAAACATAAGTGATTTAAATAGAAACGAGTATTTGCCTGAGAAGTAGTTGTTTTAATGTGCATCCGTTTAATGTACTTACGTAACGTAAATCAAAAGTCACAGAGCTAAATGTGGAAATAATTTATTAATTGTTTTCACAACATTTTTATTTAATTTATAAGTGATTTATGTGGTTAAACTAAACTATAATCACACTTCAACTGTAAATACAATTATTATTCAACACTAAATGAAGTTTTCTTCTGAATATTACTCTTGATTATTGTTTCACTAATATACATTTTACAATTTAACATTGTATGTTTTTGATAATGTTCGTCTAACTGAAACTTGTTAGAAATATAAACAAAAATAGTGAATTCAATAACTTCCACCAAGTGAATAACAATTATATTTCTATTAATAAAAATAGTGAAACAATAGAAAGAGTATTTATTCACTTGGTCACAGTTATTTAAATTTATTAATTAAAAATGATTTGAAAATAATTAATAAATTATTTTCACATTTACCTCTGTGACTTTTGATTTACGTAAGTCTTTTGACTTATCTTAAATAAAAATAATTAGTAGTTTGGTAGTTCATATTGTATAAAATAAATATGAATAGATTATAAAAAATGAATCAATAAAACACAGACTAAATTGAATAATTTTAACTCTCTGGACTAGTATCGGATGATATAAAGAAAATTCTCTCTAAAATTATTAAATTTAATCTGTGTTTTATTGGTTGATACTCAATACATTAATTTCACTATAGTTACAAATATACTTTAATGAAGGAGTACATGCCCGTGATGTAGTTGTTTTAATGTACATTTGTTTTCAAGTACTTACGTAAGTCGAACTGTCACCGTAGCTATAGAGGAAAAAATATAAATTATTTTCTTTTTAAATAGAAGATAACGCAAGTGCCATCTTTTGCCTAATTTCATGTGAAATCGTCAACGATTTGGGTCTTTATATTTAATTTATTCAATAACTGTTTTATTAAAAAAACTTAATTTAACTTATATATATTATAATTTACTTTATATTTTTATTTGTTTAAATTTTATTTTTACATTTTCTTAGGTAAATTATTGTTTCCATTATATAATTATATACCCGTAGATGTTAGTTTGTGAAGTCATATGCAACACTGAATCAATTCTTTGAACCGTTTGGGAATGCACTTATCTTACTTATTAATTACTAATAGTTTAGGAATACTTACCTGATTATATACAAATATGTAAATTATTGTATAATGTAATCAATTATTTTACTTATTTTTTAAAAATAAGTAAAGTAATATGGATTTTCAACACATAAATGCCTCAACAATCAATGAAAAGTAATCAATTATAATGGAGAATTCCGTAAAATAAAGTTAAAGTTAAAGTGTTCACCAATTTTCATCAAGTGAAAAGTAAATAACTTTAAATAAAACTATTGTTTTCACTTTAATAATAAAGTGAAAATCAAAAACAACAAATATCTATTGTGTAATCCAATGTCCGGCGGAGTAAATGCTCTGAAAGTAGTTGTTTCAATAGATATTTATAACTCTTACAGTGTAAGTATTTTTTTTGCAGTTGAAAAAAAAAAAGAATTGATCGAATTTTATTGATCATTGCCAGAAATTTTCCTTGTTTAATTTCTTTGTGACAAAAACATAATAGTTTCATTTAAAGCTATCATAGATTTTCAAACAATTAATGGCTTCACTATCAATAAAAAATAAAAATAAATAAGTAAATACAAAAGTAAATCGTTTATACAATTTTTTAAGCATAAGTGAATTGTGAAGATGGTTAAAACTAATGATGGGATCTTTCGAATGGATGCAATTAAAAAAACATTCATACAGTTTTCACCATATTTCATCAAGAGTTATGTAAGGCAAAAGAAAATTGTTTATACAATTCATACATCATAAGAGAATTTTGTAGATGGTTAAAACTAGTGATGGGATCATTCGAATAAATAGAATTGCATTTTTTTGCATAATCGAAGTTTTCGAATAAAATCCTAACGATTCGAATGAGCATTCGAATCGTGGAGATTCGCTCGAATCGTCCTGATTTGAATGCTCAAAATGATTCCAATCAGCCGACGGCATTAACTTTTATTTCCTTCTCCCTTTTTTTATTTCTAAAATCGAAAACTTAAAATTAAATCTAATCTATGTTTTATTTGTTTTATTAGTTGATTTTTAATATATTTATGTTTATTTAATACAATATGAACTAGCAATGTTTAAATATTAAGACTATTAATTATAAAAAAAACTTGTTAATAAAGGTATATATTATTATTGCTATTGAATTAAACTTGCAAATTAAATTCACTTGGTTTTGTTTTACTTATGTTTATTTTAACTATTTCAACTAGTTTCGGCTTAATGCCATTATCAAGAATGATAAACATAAGTAAAACAAAACGAAGTGAATTTAATTTACAAGTTTAATTCAATATTAACAATGTTTTACCAAGTGATTAATGAGAAAAAAGAGTCCGACATATTATTACTATCTTTATTTTTTATTTCTCTTCTTTGTAAAGGTATTCAGAAATAGTAAACAATGAAACTCTTAAAATAAGCATAGACTATCTATAAAACACTTTCATTTAAACAAAGAAATCATTTTTCAAACTTCTTTTCTTCTCAAATCCTTATACCCTTTAAGCTATAGGTTCTGTTAATTAATCAAAATCTATAAATAAATCAATTATACTACATGACGCTAACAACAAGCACTATTTAACTGACTTCATTGATATTTATATTAATACACATTGTTCATTGAAACGCCCAGTATATTCAAATTGATTCATTAACAACTTTAGTTCCACTAGATGTATGAAGTTATTTATAGTACGAAGTTAATAAACGTGGTGTAACTGAAGTTGTTAATGAATCAATTTTAGCACACTGGCGGCTCTTTCATTAACGAGTTCAGTTGGTGTTAGTAAAATACTATCCGTCTGTAGTGTTTCGTTATAATTATAAAAAAAGGGGAAAAAACTTGAAGAATAAAATAACTTTGTTTTTAATGAAGGTGTAAAAGAAGGTGAAAGTGGAAATTGCGTTGGAGAGTTGAAGGTTTTTTTTTTGCTGATTCATTGATTTATGTGAAAATATAATATATACATAAACATTGTTATTGTTTTACAACTGAATTAACTTTACATTTTTTTTAATTATACATTTACTATTACTATAAATGATCTGCCTGATAATACTACAGTGTTGGCTAAACAATTGTAGTAATTGTTATTGTAAAATTAAAAAAAAAACAATTCACAAATCATTAATTATGATAAAATTAATTTTAATACAATAAACATCTCTCGGTTCGTAAATGCCTCGCTGGCTATTAATATAAATAGAAAACAGTATTCATTCACTTGGTCACAGTTATTTAAATATATTAAATAAAAATGATTTAAAAATAATTAATAAATTATTTTTATTTAAAATTAATTTTACAGTTATTACAGAAACACTACTACAATTAATAATCTGCCTGATAATGTTAAACAATTGTAATATCGTTTCTATAATACTACTATCTTTATTGAAAGAAAGAATACAATAAATAAACTTAATACATTCTTTAACAAAAAATATAAATGTGTCTTTTTCACAAGAACTATTGACCATAAGTTTTTGTGCCAAATTTTCTATAATATATATAAATATATATATATAAGCAAAATCCCATTTACCCTGTCGAGTGTCGGGTATTTTCTATAATAAAAAATCTGTAAAATTAAAAAAAAAAACTGTTGTGTTTTATTTAATTTATGCAACGTGATTTAATTAATATACATAAGCATTAAGAGATCCAAATAGAAAAGAGTATTTATTCAATTACTTGGTCACAGTTATTTAAATATATTAAATAAAAAAAACTTTGTTGCATTATGCAATATTTTATTGATGTGCAACAGCAGGTGTACATTATGTATTTCAATGTCCGGAAGTAGTTGTTTTAACGTGCATTTGTTTAACGTACTTACGTAACGTAAGTCAAAAGTCACAGAGCTAAATGTGAAAATAATTTATTAATTATTTTCAAATCATTTTTATTTAATATTGAGAGATTCATTATTTTTATAAAAATCCATAAGCCATTAATAATAACTAAATTAATTCCTTCGAAATGTTAAACATTCTTGACAATCATTAATTGCGTTGAAAAGTTTATCCTCGCTGACAAAAAAGAAAATAATCAGATTGATCCCGTTGACCTTCTCGAAAATTATTGATGGTTCGCACGATCCGCTCTAACCTAACTTCCCTGGAAATTATTAATAGTCCGCACAAGCGGAATCTTAAAACTTCCCGAAAATCATTAATCCCAATCAGCACTACTGGAATCCTCCTAATATATTTTCTAAAAAGTATCGAATGGACTCACCCTCCTTACATAACGCCCCACGCCGCCACACACACACAGACACAACCACACTTTTTACAAAATAAAATACTTACGAAAGCAGACTAAGTTTTCTTTATTAATTATGTGCACATGCATGAAGTACCTTTATTTTTTTTATTTTTTCTACTAAAAAAATATATAGCTTGTACAAAACGGGCGTTGCTGCACTCTGCCAGAATGGACTCGTCCGTCTTATGTAATCTCAAAGAGGCTGGGAATTGAGATGCATGGAAAGGTCGTATGTTATTTGGAAGTGAGAGTTGTGAAAAATAACAAAAATATTGAGAGTAAAATCTCATCTTCACCTGATGACCTCTAATAAAAGCATCTTAATGAAATTAGATGTGGAAAAATAGGTACATGGAAATATTGTACGCTATTTGGAAGTGAGAAATGTTAAGTTGTGATACATAACAGAAATATCAAGAGTAAAATCTAATACCGGTTGACCTCTATAAAAATCATCTTAATGAAATTAGGCGCAAAAAATGGAATTGAGATACATGGAAATAACGTGCAATGTTATTTTGTAGTAAGAAGGAATTAAAATGTTGTGAAACAAAAAAATATTAAGAGTAAATTATCATCTTGATGACCTCTAGTAAAATCTAGTCTTAATGAAATTCAGCGCGGAAATATGAGAAAATTTGGTGTACTGATTGTTCAAACAATATCAATACTGCAAAAGTATTTAAAAGCCTTCAAAATGTGTTTGATTTATATTTTTAATATTTTCGAAGTTATTTAAAAAATGAAAACACGTTTATGTTATTTGAGTTGTATGAACAAATAAATATTTTTTTATCACAATCATATCTCAATCCACAGATTATTTTCGATTATTTTCAGTAATTTAAAACTACTATTTGGTATCCACCAAAACACGAAAAATTGATAGAATTTTAATTAAAAGTGTCTAACAATTTTAAGAGATTTATTTATAATGGAATTTCGAGATTTGCAAAATATATTTCATTTCCAGGCCATTTGGGTATCCTCAACAAGACAGAATTAATTATTCAATTGAACAAAATTAATAGAAAATGATTAAGGAAAAATGTTTCGCTATTAATTAAATGCGAATTAAAGCAAACATGTCAGAAAGAACATATTTGGTGGAAGCGCCGGGATTTTTAAAAACTAAACTTTATACTGTATGAATGGAATTTAAGGTAGGAATAATATTTTACACTCGAAGGCAAAACTAATTTAACAATTAAATATAAGCAAAAACAATATTTATGTGATATATTTATTTATTTATTTATATGTATATAAACGTTATATATCTCTAATACAAAGTTAAAAATGTGATTTTATTATTTGAATTTATGTGTATAATGAACTGTGAGTTTTAATAATTAAAATAATCATTAAATTTATTGCATTTTACATGTATGTCTTATATTTGTAAAAATGGTATATTCCGATAAATAAATAAATAAATTAGGATAACCATTCTAATAATGAAATTTTAATTAATTAAGCCCGTTACTTCATTATAAAACCAAATTCAAAATCGTTATTAGAATGATTATTCTAATGATGTTTTTTTTAATTGTTATGGTTTGTACTTCATTATACATCGTAATTTAAATAATAAAAATACTTTTTAATTCTGATCATATAAGAGGAATGTATTTCGTGATTGTAGTTTCGGCTTCATAAGCCATCATCAAGCTATTCCGTACAGAAAATGTTAAGTTTAACGCGCACCTTATTAAATATATTCATATTCTATGTATATCTATTGTGAAAGTTGCTTAGACTGTGATTATTAAAAATAACATGTACGTTAAACACAGAATTTCTCTTATGGAATATTTAATTATGAAATAACGGGAAACTTTGAAACTGTTAATGCTAAATAAATTAAATTAAAACACTATGAATTAATGGTTTAATTTCGTAAATAAAAACAGTATATAAATTTTTCCACACGAAACGTGGTATAAATATATTACGTGTTTTTTGTTATTTACAGTTTTAAAAATGTACCATGAAGTGAATAAATAGTTTGATAATATAACATTAAGCACTCCAACAAATGAGAATGATTTTTTTTAAATATATAAGACTAAAAAATGCGAAGGAAGCAAACAGTCGGCAGTTTGCATTAGCTTAAGTTTTGGGTTGTTTTTACAATATGCTGAACTAATTGTCATTCTTTAAGTAACGTCTTTGATCTATGATCTAGTTAAAGAGTCGCTAGCTTGGTATCAGAAATCTGTCGCTCTCAAAATGGAAAGGCAATTGATTAAACCAATTAGAATTTTGTACAACAAATTCGTATCGTTATCATCATACGGATTATTTAATTTATTGGCTTTTTTATTATGCAATCAATGGAATGGTTTAATGGTGCCCCAGCACTCCATTGTACCTGTTCCATAACTGTTAATCGAAAAGTTTGATCACGAATGCCAATCTCAGCAACTTTTTCTTTTCGAAAAGTGGGCTGGTACCCTTGGACTAAGTTTTCTTCCCTCCAGTTGGTAAGTGCATTGCAATCGAATAGTATAATAATAAAAGAACACATTAACAATAAACGTGCACCAAGCATGATCTATAAGAAACTAGTTTTTAATACATTTTCAATTTCAATAGCGTTATCACAAAAGATAACGATAGCGTACTGGACCTCATGATAATTCCTAATCAGAATGATTAGTGATGAAAATAAATGGTAATTTGTGAGAGGAATATTATATAAAAAGGATTGAATAGTCCTTGAATTTAACGTCGGAATTGTAAAATGATGTAACAGAGGCTGTAGTTGGCGAGGTAGAAAAAAATCCTGCATCGGAGGCCCTGAAAGACGACAACTTGCTCAGAGCGATGTAACAGCAATTTAGTTATCTGCAGAAGATGGGAACTTGGTTACTTACTGAGTGCCTAAATTTTTACGTCTTGCTAACCATTTTTCACTTAATCCCAGTTTTGATTTATTCTCGATGTCACGAAATGAATTATTGCGCCATCTAAAAGTTATCGTCAACAATGCAAGTATTATGTGATAAGTAAATCAGTCTTGAGTTGTTTTGTTATATTACATCTTTGTATGTTATCGGATTTGTTCGCCAATTGTATATTTATTTTCTCTTAAATTAAAAATTAAATCATATTTTTTTTACTAATAATTTTTTGTTAGCATTTATATTATATTGAATTTTGTACTAACATTTGTAAAAATGGATTTCCGTTAATAACTAAATAAATAAATGTGGTAAAACCAATGACTTGTAGATGGGTCATTCGACAGAAATCTGATGGAAGGTTGAAGGCAAGACTGGTAGCCAAGGGTTTTAAAATATTGGAATGTGTCGATTATTTTGAAACTTTTAGAAAAATGCATTATCAATATTATTATAAATTAGTTTGTGAAGTCCAACGATGGAAATGTATTTATATCTATTAAAAACCGATAAAAAAATAATTCATATAAGAGGGCGCTGTACCTTACATCAAAGGTAGGATAGATGTTGTACTTGTGATAGTATAAATATCTTAGAAATTTCCTTTGTAATTTCTCAAGCGAATTTATAATTTTTTATATGATGTTGTATTTGATATTGATATCATCGGTTCTGCCCTAATATAGGGTTTACATGAACCTCTCATCCATCTTCTCATTGCCATCTTCCCTTGTATGTACCAATGTTCACCGCAGTGTTACGGTGTTTATTTTTGCCAGTTTTATCAGATTTTGGATGCATTTCCATATTAGCTCAGCTTATGTCTTTATTGACCTTTATAATACCTTGTTAAAATTCAAATTGATTAAAAATATTATTATTATTGGTCACAGTATTCCACGTGAAAATTTTGCCATTATTCTAAAGCATAAAATATTAGATACTTTGCTATCTCACAATATAAGCAGTTTAAACAACATAACCCGTATGGTGTTTTTGTGATAATGTGTATCACTATATGTTTCATGGCACAAGTAAATTGTTATATATTTTTTCCTTATAATAGTTAAAACTGTATCAAAAAATAATATAATACAGTTTTATATAATATTGTTTATGTTGATTGTGGGGACTTTTAATTATTTAAATAAAAATGATTGTTATTTCTCCTACATGTTTTGTATTGAACTAAATACATATTTCTGAAACGATATTAATATTTATAAAAAAAACGAAAGATGGAAATATATTTTCAGAGATATATATTTAGTTCAATAAAAAAGAAAAAGTCATGAGAAAGGACAATCATTTTTATTTAAATAATTAAAAGTCTCCACAACCAACTTAAATATATATTTCAGAAACTATGTTTTCATCTTTAGTAGTTGAAGATTTTATATTTATAAAAAATCTTCAACTACTAAAGATGAAAAAAGTTCCAGCGCAATATGGTGATATATGAGAGTTTGTGATTAATTGTTGGAATATTTATTGAATAATTATTATGAATGAATACGAATTCTCTACCATTTTTAGTAATCTTTTTATTGTATCTATAATTTTATATTTATAAAAACATCTTCAACTACTAAAGATGAAAACATAGTTTCCGAAATATATATTTAATTCAATTAAAAAAAGGCTAAGAAAAACGATACTTTTTCTTTAAATAAATAAATTTTCTATAGTTATACATATTCATTTCAGTATTATTACGAAGTTTACGATAAATGAAAAAGAATTAATTACGCTTGGTGTGTATGAATAATAAAACCCCAAGTGTTTCGCTGCCCTAAAAAATATCACCAGTTGAAATTTAGTCCCGGCTAATAAAAAAAAAAAAACGAAAACATCTTGGGAGAACGTGGAAACATAAAAATTTGCGAAGGGAAGTACGGAGGAATTATTGCGGAAGGAAGGAAATCCAATTGCCCCATTTTTTTGTGTGCACCACTCACCGCCTTATTTTCATTAATATTCCAGTTCATTTGTAAACACAACGGGCACTTCCATGAAAATTACAAGGAATGCTTAATTAATTGGAATGCAAAACGGCTTATCTTGTGTAAAATAAATAACTTTCATTAACGTTTTTTTATATTGTTATTTTTTATTAATATTATCCTTAGTTATTTCAAGTAATGTTGTATGAAATGCATACAAAATTGAAATAATTCTTTAACATTATAAATATATAATTATTGCTGGTCAAAATTGAGTAATCGAGTATTTTTTTGTCTAAAATTGTTTAAATTGAAATTCATGTCACTTTTTTTAATTATTTATCTAGGAAATTAAATCTCTTTCACGTCACATATTTTATGAATTTGATTAAAATTACCTTTTATACACACTCACGTAAATACGTGCAGTCGAGTTGCCTTTGATTATTCACACGTATTTACAGAAAACTATCGCTGCTGTTATGTTTTAATTAAATTTTCGCATTTTCACGTGAGTGACTTTAATTCGTTCGGTATGAATTAAAGTGACTTTTATTAATGCGCTTACTTTAATTCATTTATTTTACCTAGGGTACAAAAAAATTGTCGTTTGAGTTTTTGTATGTAAAAATGAAAAGTACGCCTCTTCCTTGAACACTACACTAACTGAAGACATGGACTTCAATTAGTGTAAAGAAAGCAAGAGATAGAAGTATAATAAGTAGGTTTGGTTAGGTAGTAGTGGCAGCCGAAGGATCATTTAGGCCATTCAAAGCACATTGTGTTACCACTTAGGTGGAAGCATTGTCTCCCTCCTGTGCAACTTTCTAGAACCAGTTGGAGCTCTTAATGTAGTTGACCAGGCTCCCCTTCTTGAGTGGTACTAGGACTGTCAACCCATTAATGTAAGCTATTCCTAGGAATTGTTCTATAATTCCTTCCAAGGCAGGACACTTGCCCAGGAAGTGAAGAACTGTCTCTTCTTCCTCCTCGCCTTGCAGACCCTGCAAATGCGTCATTTTTATGACTTTCCTATATTTCCCCAGGTGATATTTCCCATCTCATTTATATTACATAAATGTATTTTTTATCTATATTTATTTATTATCACATGAAGATAGGAATAAGCCGGTTGCATATTGTTTTCACTATGAACTGTTTGGGGATTGAGAAATAATTATTTTGATGCCATTATTTTTATTATGTATTTTGTCGTAATTTATGATTGGTAATTTACCTTTTTTATACATATGTTTTGTAATATTTTTAGCGTGTCACTCTTTTCTTGTAAACTTTTGATATGTAATTATAAATGTAATTTGGAAATGGAGATTCCGTTAGTAAAGTGAAATTGACAGCGATGATATCTGAGCAAAAAATGTCAAGTAATTCGTATTGGTCTTCGTCATTCACGCCTAATATATTCCTCTTCTGGGGTCCCGCAAGGATATCACTTAGGTCCACTATTATTTAATTTATTCATTAATGCTTTCGAAATACCGAATGTCTCCTCCATGCCAATTCATAAAAATGTGTTCATAATAAAACAGTCTACTTCGAAAAAATGATTTAAAGTCCTTTGGTAGATGGTGCGTATCAAACAAGTTAAATCTAGAAAAATGTAACGTCATAACATTTTCTTGAGTCCAGGTGGACCCTAAGTACTCCTTGTTGGCTCAATGTTACCTCAGTTAGGGACCTTGATGTTACGTTAAATCTTTCGTTTAGTGACCGTATGTCTAGTATCACTGCAAAGGGTAAGTAATTGATTACTCGGATTTGTAAAAGGTAACTCAAAGGATTTGTTTTTAATTTACCGCCATCCTTACGTCAACTCTGTTTAGCGCAATCAGTTTTTCGCTGTTGGCTATATCGAGTCTCGGCCATAATTGTCTCGTTATGAGACACTTGTCTTCTTTCTCCCATCTTCTATTTACTGGGGTCTTAATAAACCCGTCTACTTCCATCCTCATCCAGCTTATCTGTCATTTCGTTACCTTTGATGTTGCTGTGATTTGCAATCCAAATGAGGCTCACTTGACATCGTCTAGCGAAGTCGGTTTTTGTACCTGATGGTCACTTTTGCCCCATTTGTTGGTTAGAAGCTTAATAAGTAATACGAGACAAGAATAGGCGATTGGTGGCTAATTGAGTGTGCCGAAACGTGAGATTAATTGCTCATCAAACTCGCATATCAATTGTATGATTGCATTGCATGTATTGTGACATGTGGCACCATCCTGTTGAAAACACATCTCAACCAAGTCCATTAAACAAAGTCCGTGACTTGCGCAATCACATATATATATGATACAGATTAACGTAAACTCAACATTTCTCTTGCATAATAGCGCCGAAAGTCCGTTACGGTCAATAGGTCACGGACTTGGTTGACATGTGTTTTCAACAGGATGGTGCCACATGTCACAATACATGCAATACAATGATCCAATTGATATGTATATAACAAAAATCGACGACGAAGTTGGTGTTGGGGAAGTCTCGAGTCATGTCTGTACTAAGATCACACGCGTAGAATGCTGGTTGCGGTCAACATGACAATCAGTAAGTACGCGTGTGATTTTAGTTCAGACATGACTTTAGATTTCCAATGCCAACTTCGTCGTCGAATTTGGTTATACGCTCGATATATACATAGAATGTGAAATTAATTTATAACGTTCACGTTAAACTTATTAACACATTTCCTCGATTATCGTCTTTGAAGAAGTACTGTCCAATGATGGTACAGTGTTTTTCCTGATTCCACTACCTCACATCCCCACAGTGATCCAGCGGTCCAGCATCGCTGTAGATTCATCTCCTAGGATAAGCATCTCTCTCTCGGCATCCCCGAAAAGTCTGGGGAGATGAATCTTCGGGGGATGCTAATCTCAGAAGATGAATCTCAGGGGATGCTGGACCACCGTGAAGGTGTATAGGAAAAACACTACTAATAATATCTCTGGATTATAAACAGAGTGCATTAGTAAATGTTGAACTGCTTCTTTGGACCAAATTCGACAATATGTAACTAAAGTACCCATTGAGTCAAAAAAGAAACCTCGTCGCTAAAAACGCTTTTTTGATAAAAGGGCGGATTAATTTAATTAATTAAATATTTGATCTCGTAAATAAATCGTCAGTCTCATAAATATAAACTCGTAAACAAAATAATAGACCGAGTTATAAATAACCTAAGTTACAATTCCTCGTGCGAAATATTGCACTTTTCTATATCCAAATTTCTATCTTCAACAAAGGATAAAAATGGAGGAGATGAACGAACGTTTTAGATCTTGTCCGCTTGTATGAACGCGGGTCCGTAGATTTATCAGATCGATGGAATCACTTTCATCGTCGGCGTGTAACATTCCTCCATGGAAAGAGGCATAATTTTCTGATTGGGGGGATTTGAATGGGCGCGATTAGATTCGGAAAATGGACGCGCTCGGGCGTGAAAATTCCCGCCCGTGAAAACGAGAACGATGCCAGATCAGACACCTCGCACATATTGAACAGTCACTGGCCGCAGAGAATGCCCATATATCTCCCGGAATACAAAAAGAACAACTGGGGTTTAATTTAGACACATTAAAAAAGTATGCGCTAATGATATTAAGGGTGCGGTTTAGTAGAAAGAGATAGCTGTATAATTATTGGCAGTCACTAAATCGTATTAAATTGATATCCTGGTTAATATACAATATTGTATCACATATTAAAGCTATATCAAAGTATGCAGGAATTTTGTGAGATGAATTAAGAGTCATTTTAGTAATTAATTAAAAAAACAATTATGAAAATCAGTAACAATAGCTCATATTTATGACAAGTTTTAATCTATATTTTAGCTAACAATTTTAGAATTAATTAAAAAAAACAATTATGAAAATCACTAACAATAGCTCATATTTATGATAAGTTTTAATCTATATTTTAGCTAACAAAAACGTGCATTATGAAAATGTCATCAAAGATTTCACTAAATTCAATTTTCAAACAATTTAACATCCATTACTTATTAATATCATATTTTGCAATTTTCTTTTCTAATAAGAACTACAGAATCTATTATTATTGTTAAATTAAATTAATTAAACGCAACGTCCCGGCTGCGGTGGAGTAATTTCTGAATTGTTTTCAAATTATTTTTATTAAATTTATTTTGAATAACTGCAACCATGTGATTAAATCTGTGCTTTCTATTTTTTGAAAAACCTTTTTCCAAATTATAAAAAAATGTTTTGTTATTCCGTAACATACTCGAATAACTCTTCTGTTTCATTAACAGTTTAGAATTTTTTTCTTGGGTAATTTAGAGGATTCCGCAATATTGCTCTGTTGTCCGAAGTCTGTAGTCCCTATTAACTTCAGTTGGCTCCCTGTTTTTTTTTTATATATTTACTTTATCTTCTTAATAATCAGTTTCAGGTTATCCAACTATAGCTTGGGTGGATCAAGTGCGTTTAAATTTCACAGGATTTTTTAAATTTGATCCACTCTCGACCTGCTTCTACCGCCCGCATAAGATTCACAAATACAGCGCCCTTTAGCATTCCAAACTTGATCTTTAATTACTCTAATTTCAGTTTCGTACATTTTATCTTCTTAATAATCAGTTTCATCAGGTTGGCTGACTGATTTGTTTGGATCGGATCCGGGGAATTTGTGTTTTTGTTTTTCATCCTAATTAAAAATAACTCGCCTTTCTCAACATGATTAGACGCAAATGTCTGCATAAATTGAATATAAATGAACTTGAAGCACTGAATGGAGATTTAATATCACGTTTCTCTGTGGTGTAGTTGGTAATGCACTCGGCTAGAAATCGAGGGATATGGGTTCAAATCCCAACACTTATGTTTAATTAATTTAAATTATATCTCAATGTTGTAATTTAATTTAATTTAATTTCTTAATTGAAATTTCTTCAATTGATGATTAGTTAACTTTCTACCATCCCACTCAGGAGTGTAGGCTGGCAGAATCATCTCATCTCTAATGGGCGATTCTTCCTTATTGGTGTATGAAATATTTCTTCTCTAGGAACCGTGCTCTTTGCCGTAGAGTTCCCGTGCATAGACATGCTATCGCTATCCATTCACGGTGCGTTTTTGCTGGTCAATTTATCTTCGTCTTTAGGTCTTCAAATATTTGATGTTATCGGCATTTCCTATGTCATTTTTTTTTCAGAATGATGACAAAGTCCCGAAGTGGTCAGCCTCATCTGCTGATGAAGCGACTGGTGTTTTCCGTTCAACGGTTAACTAGGGAATTTGGATTTCACCAGATTTTTAACATTTAGCTCCTCACGCCTTGTTATGTTTCATTATGTTAATCAAACAAAGCCTGAAGGCTGAATTTGATTAAGATAAGGAAACAAAAAAAGGCATGAGGAGCTAAATGTTAAAAATCATGGGGCGGATCTGGTGTTAAAGTGTAGCACCGGATTTATTTCTTCTGTACGCTTTGGTTAGAATTGAACGTGCGATTTCTTTTAAGCTTGGTCCATTCCTTCACCGGAAACTGCGATTTATTCTTGTAACGTTAGTAATGTTGGGAAGACGACGATGTTGACTCCCATATTGTTTCTTTTCAGAAACAGCAATATAGTCAGTCTCAGCTGCATCTGATAAACGCGTGACAAATACCCCCCTTTTTAACCGAAACCCGAAGTTATGCCGGGTCTGCATCCTTTGCTGAGCGCACGACTTGTGTTCCCTTCGAGCTTTCAATGATCCAATGACGTCCTGCTTCTGGCGCCCATTTTTATCCACTGCATAAAATCCGCTAACACAGCACCCTCTATTATTCCAGACATGATCATCCTTAATTACTCTAGTTTTAGTTTCGCACTAATTTCCCCAATTCCGCACGGCGCATTTTTAAAATGCCAACCTCTTACGTGTACTCCATTTTCTTATTGCTCGAATATGGAATGTAAAGGTCGAGATATATTCCGAGGTATTTACAGTTCTTTTAAAGCCGGTATGTTAATGTCATACATTTCAATGGATGGGAAACGCGGATTCGTTTCACGAAAAGGAAGGCACGGTCGGGTTTTTAGTTTCATGCCTTCATGCATAATTTGGTTGATTATGCAACTATCGGGTCGATTCTGTGAGCGTTTTACAGATTTTAAAGCTTTTAATCGGCGCCGTATTTAACGCACTGCGGCACTTTACTGGGATTAAAATGATTTGTTTCCGGTTTAATTTGTCAATTATTAAATTGTGATATGTTAATAGCGTTAAGCCGGAACAGTGGCGTCTAATTTATAAATGACATAAACGTATTAATTAAGGTTTATTAATAAAATATATTATGAGTTAATAAAGATAGAAAGAACCCTACACCCATATGGGTAGAAAGGGTCATTGAATATATATATATATAAATATATATATAAAGATAGAAAAAATAACATTTCTCATAACCTTACAAGTTTTATTCATTTATACAGAGATTAGAGATTTTAACCTAATATAGAGTTATAAGGGATTCAAATCATGGGCATCCACATTTTTTTATATAATATCAAATTTTGAGGACCTGAAGCTAAAAACGAGTGGCTCCCCTAACCCCACCTATGTTTTAAGCTCTTTAAATTTTAATATAAAATCATTATACCTTCATGGATTTCAAGACAAAAAAATAACAATGAAACAAAAATAAACGATAAATAGTTACGACACGAAACTAGTTGGAAATAATTTTTTTTTTCGTGCAAAACAAATCAAGAGAAACTTACTCAAAAATTCCTAATATTACTAAAATGTTTTACCAAGTGATTAATGAGACTCAAATTGAAAATATAAAATATCTTCAACAATGTGTGGTTCCGTTACATTCTTTTTTCCTTCTTTCGAAGTTTTATCAATGTTTCATTTCGCGATAATCTAATCCAAACCGTAGTCTTAGTAACGGATTCCGTTTCGCCGGGAAAGGGGCAAAGGGAAATGGTGGATGCGCCGGGCGCAAACTCTCACCCTCTTCCACTCGCTCTTTCTCTCTCCGGCACACACCAACCATCCCGCTCCCCTTTTCGTCGGATTCCCCCAATTCTCCATTTTCTCCGAGCGTGTACACCGGTTGTAGGTTGTAGGTCATTGATTTTTTTCTGCCTCTTCTCTTTTCTATATCCTCGCCCGGCCCTCTTCTCTCTCTTCTTTCGTTCCGTGTATCCGCGTGCGACCCCTGCATTATTTATCGCCACTTTGAAAAACTTATATGCAACCATTTTTATTGCGATCCCATCACTTCCTCTGGGAAATACATTTATCACGAAACGGGCCGACATAAAAAGAGTATATGGGGTAGGGAGGAATGAAATGGAAGTGGAAACAATTAGGGTTTATTATGTTAGGGGAGGCAGGCGAGGTGGGGTGGAATGAAAGAAAGTGGAGATAATTGAGGTTGATGGGATGATTATGAAAGATAATTTGGTGCGATTTTATATATTTTTTTTGTTATTTTAGCTACATTTTTCTACTTAAAAAATACGTTATTCACATTTTATAAAAAGTAATAATAGTGCAGAAATACCTCTGCTTGATAGCCTAGGGTGGAGTAACAAAATCATGTATTGTTTATATTAAATATTTATATAATATCATAATAAATTAAAGACGACGCAAGCGCCACCTTTTGCCTAATTTCAAGTTATCCATACGCTAGATGAATGGTAACTGAACGTTTAATTAAATGTGAATATTTATATAATATTTGACTGAAACGGCAATTGTTTAAGACTATTTGATTAAAACTTGGAACTCTTGATAGTTTCGTTGATTCTTTGAATTTAATTGCTTTTCAAGTTTTAAAACCAAAAACCTAGCAACTGTTAAGAGAATAAATAAAATGTTTTTGATTAAACAATTTTGTATTTAATTTCACTATAACTGTTTCACTACGCTGTAACTAACATTCTTCACCTGAAGAAGCTACAACGCAGTGAAACAATATTAAAATTGAAATTTTGCACACATCTCTAAAATAAGTTTATTTATGTGTAACGTATGTCGTCTTTGTTATAACAATTTAAGTAAACAAAAATTAATAATTATTCCGAGATTATAAACAAAACAAAAATATCATATTTTCTAATATTTTTAAATAATTTAATCTTAGTCATAATAACCTAACAGGAGTTTTTTAGAGTGAGGAGCGATTGACAAAAGTTGCCAAAAATCTTAATCTTAAAATAAGCGAGTGAGTTTTTACTCACTTACTACGTGCTACTCGTAGGTATCTATACACTTTTATTCACACTATACAAAAAATACGAAACAATTTAACATTAACAATTCGAATATACAGAGAGTTTTATATAACACTGAACATACTAGAATGTACTCAATGTAAATTTTCCTATGTTCGATGTATTCTGGAACGCATCAGAGCATTGGGTGCGATGTGATTGGCTACGATTTCTAATGGTAATATAGTCAACCCAATTTACACTCTTTCCGTCAAAAATAAATTTTATTTGTCAACTATTATGTTAAGTGCAACATGTATAATTATGGATATTTTACTTAACCACAATGCATACTATAAAAATTTTCTCCTTTATATACATTATTGGTACGTAAAGATGTCCACCTCTTCATATATGACTGCTTTAAGCACCAGAACAGTTAATGTCACTTGCTTGCGATAACTGACAACTGTAATTTATTTTAGACGTGGAAGGGTGTAGTTTGAGTTGACTATATTATTTTTAGAAATAGTAGCCAATCACATCGCACTCAATGCTTTGATGCGTTCCTGAACAAATCGAACATCGGAAAATTTACATTGAATACATTCTAGCATGTTCGGTGTTACATAAAACTCTCTGTATGTAAGTGCTAGTCAGTCTGGGCTATCGACTAGAGGTATTTCCCCTGAAGTATGTATCTATTACCATTAATTCATCATAATTTGGGATTTTAGAAGTGTTTTATAGTGAGGGTTTTTTGTATGAAAATTCTATCTTGAATCTCGTATCTAGTTTTTCTTTAGGGAGGATTTAATAATTTTCCCTCTTCACCTATTGCGAGCTGTTAAATTTGTCTTGTGCTTTGGGAGGGAGGTTGATCTATCCAATTGTCCCCGTCCCTGGATCCGCTTTTGATTGACAAAGCCATTAGACAAGTACACGACATTAATTATCACTATCCTGATACAACAGTTAGTTTCAGATAGCAACAATAGACTGGAAATAATGTTATAGCTATTACATAAAATAACAAACAGAAAGCTGACAATATTAAGCGGAGAGACTAACGGTTCATAACTGATTGACCGAACTGTTTTTATTAATTTTATTTAGACATATTTAAAAACATTGTTTTGTAAATATAATTCTATCAATAAAGATTTTAAATTATAAATAATCACTGTAAACTTTTCTAATAAAAAAGGGGGTTTGCATTTAAAATTATGAAGTCAAGGTCCCATGGGCGCCGAGGTGGCTCATAAACACATCATTCTACAACAATTCAATTTAATTTTGTACAAAAGCAATTTCCGTTAATAAGTAAATAAATAAATTAAATTGCTATAACCAAGTGACTTTTTTGTACAGTTCAACTTACCCCTCGAAAATAAAGAGAGTTAGTCTCAAACATCTCGTAGAATTATTATTTGTTTAAATGATTCTGTATCTCAACAAAATAATGGTAAAAATAATTTATTCTCTTGGTCACTGTTATTTAAATAAATTAAATTTTCTTTATTTAATCTCAAGAAAAATAATTATAAGAATTACAATATTCTTCTGATTACATAAAAAAATATGAATGAAAATGCAATATACATCAATTAATCAAAAATACAATGATTAATTTATTATACAGGGTGACTCTTTTTCTAGAAAACTGCAGGTATATCGCTTATTTAAAGATATAGAGAATCTGTTAAGGGTAACAACTAAATCTATACCCACATTTAAGGGATATTAGATATCTTAAAATAAGCGAGTAGGTTGTTTTTACTTACACTCTCTTTAGTCCAGGCAGCATCCTCGTTCACAAACATTTTAAACCACCTCAAAAAGTGTATATCTGTTGACATTGACGATTCCATTTTTTTTTACGATCACAATGCTTTTCCTTGGACAGAGGTTAGGG
Organism: Philonthus spinipes; assembly: GCA_963082785.1. Classification (NCBI taxonomy): domain Eukaryota; kingdom Metazoa; phylum Arthropoda; class Insecta; order Coleoptera; family Staphylinidae; genus Philonthus; species Philonthus spinipes. The sequence continues at coordinate 24,239,985 of OY720303.1, forward strand.
GAAACTAAAAAGTATTTAAGTTTTAAAATTTAAATTATAATAGTTTTGTAATTGTACATTGTACGATTACTTAAAAAATAATAATTAAAATCACTTTTATAGTTTTAATAATCAAATTGGAAATGGCAGAACCCTAAAATGGCTACAGCGTTATGGATAAAATAACCACTCACTACAGAGAAAGCCCTTTTTATTACCCTTTCCCAAAAGTTATTAATTATATACTAAAATAAGATATATATATATATATATATATATATATATATATAATTATACACTAAATAGGAACTCAAGTTCCACTTATTATGTTTATGTATTTTCTTTTCTATACAAAACCTTAAAAAGTTTCGAGCTTTCTCCTCTGCACATATTCTGTACTTTTGTTTGGGTGGGAAAAAGGAAAAGAAGGTCAGTGGAAAACGATGAAAATAAACGAAAGTCGTAAAAATAGGATGTATCTCGATGTGGGGGTGCAGATTTTAAGGTTCCTAATGGACATCGAATAGAAATCGACTCATTGGTATCAACACTGTATAGTGGAATCATCATAAAATCGGATGTTGATCGGCACACGATCATTTACTGAAAAATTTATATGAACCAATTCAAGCTATTTTTAATTGTGTTGTATGCAACCCAATTTACATTGACTGACAACTTAAACCGTGTATTTGTTTAAAATAGCTATAAGGGCAGGAGTGCTAAAAAGCCTTTCATTATGGTCAGTTTTACTCTTTAACTGTTTATTTGTTTAGAAAAAGAAAAGCGCCGCCAGCGAAAAGATATAAGGTATATAATGTGATTTTAAGAGTTTTACACCAAACAGGAATATTGTGAGAAGATAAGTTTGCTTTATGGTTTGAAATTTTATTTTATTTTTGAAACTTTTAAAGTATTTTTGAATAAATTTATTTATTTATTAACGGAAGTCCGTTTATAACAATATAATGCAGATTCGTCTTTTTCCTAGTTAATCTAATAATGTTTTTTTCTAAATTTTTATTCTGGTCGAAAATATTTATTTGCTTTCTAAATACTTAAAAAATAATTTTATGAAGTCTGTGTTTGTTACGTCTTTAACAAATTATTTGTTACCCTAATCATGTGAAACTAACAAGACAAATATCATATATACGCATATCTTTATTCAGACAACAGATTGTATAAAAGTATTTAACATAAATAATTACAATACATGTAGGTGCTAGTCTGTCTGGGCTATTCTGCCAACAAATATTATTTTGTATAAGTATACGACAGACAAAATATGAGAAAACTGCTGTAAATTTGTGTGTATGTTGCAAATTTACTGCAGTTGTCTCACAGTTGGCTTCAACGGCAACATTTTTTTGTAAAAAAATGCAACACTTACAACTTTTTGTGTGTCTGGTAATCGGGAAAATGTTAAGTTTAACGTGTACGTTAATTTTATCATCAAAGTCTAAGCAACTTTTGTGATATTCATAGAATTTACTCGTTAAACGTAACATTTCCCATAGGGTATAGCCCTGAACAGTTAGACTAATATGAATATCTTTTAGTATAGGTACGGTGTTAAAAATTGTACATGTATGGCGTTACTCTCGAAAGGGTGAATAGTTTAAATATATTATTTTTAGTTTATAATGTGTTTTTCGATATTTAGTGCAATCAATTATTGATTAATTAAGATATTTCTAAATTTTTATGAACTTGATATAATAATGGTTAGTTGCTTTGTATTAACATATTTTTTTAAATATGTATAGAATTATAAAAAATATTTTTATTCACATTATCACAGTTATCTAAATAAATTAAATAACATAAGTCTGAATGTCACAGTAGCTAAAAGGGAATAATTTCTTAATTATTTTCAAATTATATTTATTTAATTTATGTATAGAGTTCTCTGGTAAAAATACCTTTATTGGCATAAATCCATAACATAAGAACCAATTTCTAAAAAGACAAAATATATTCATTTATTATAACATATATTTACACTCTATTATTCCCTTTCTTCTTTTCCCTCTTCAATATCTCTAGTACATTTTCTAATAATTTCTTAATTGTTTCAGGTAAGTTTTCGAATCCGCTGAAAAGCGAAGCCAAGATCTAGATCCATCAAGGAAATGTCCTCGTTGTGTGTGTCGTTTTCGGGTAAGATAAAGTGCATCCAGTACGGCGGGATTCGATCACGTTTATGGCGAACGGATTTAATCAATTTAGCGGTAAGGTCGCCGAGCGTCGGCATAATTGACTTCCATCAGAAATTTATGCGATCTCAGAGGTTTTACTCGCCGGCAAAATCCAAAACGGGAATTTATGAATTGATTATATTAAAATCTGCACAACTGGCACTGATTTAATTGCAAAACAAAGTGATTCAGAAATTAATCCAATAGTAATCATTTTTAAAACCATAGTTTTCACCCAATATAAAGGTGTTAACCAATTAAATTATATTTCACTATTTTTAATAATAATAATAATAATAATAATAATAATAATTTATTATTCAACAGTTTGCAAAAACTTATTACAGGATAATAATTCAATTTACCAACAATGTATATTATATATACATAAATACACACATTAATATACCCATAATACAATTAGCACAATATTATTCGAACATTATAGAGTTTTTTTCATGTAACTATGCAAGTTCGTTGAAAATAAATCAATATTACTCTCCAAATTATTCACCATCTTATACGTTGAATTTATGGGAGAATTTAAGTAGTGTGAAATTTTTGCGTTATTGTTATAAAATGTAGAGTTCTGCCTAGAAATAGTTCTAGGGATATAGAAATTTGATTTTGACAAGAAGTAAGAATCTTTAATATAATAATGCAGTAATTTATAAATTTAAAAAAAATGAGTCTTCTCTCTTTAAGCGAAGGTATATTGAATTCTCGTTCCAGTTCATGGGAAGAATAACCTTGCATGGGCTACATATTGTGTTTCCGAAAATATAGATTTTTTAAGAATTTTCTCTATTTTTTTTTCAGTTCATTAACATATGTATTGTATGTAGGAGTCCACACCACGGAATAATACTCCAGTTTACTACGCATAAAAGCGTAGTAAAATCTTAATAAAGGCTGAACGTTATTAAAGTGCTTCGTGTTACGTATTAAAGAACCAAGCCATGCATAACAAGATTTTGTTAAACTAAAAACGTGATGGTTGAAAACTAGTTTGTTGTCAAAGTAAATGCCAAAATCACGGAAGACTGTGACAGTTTATAGTACCTCATAATTTATACTATATTGATATTTATCAGATTAAATATTCTGCCGTATTGAATTTAGTAATATTTAAGTGCAAACCATTATTGACATACCATATTTGAATATTGTTTACATTACGCTGAAGTTTGTAGCAATTTTCAATTGTTCCAATTGTGTCATATATCTTTAAAGCATGGAGTTGGTATTCGATGCATGTGACAATATGATTAATGAAGAGCAAGAATAATAGAGGTCCCAGATTAGAATCTTGTGGTACAAGATTTGTAAATAAAATAACAGTTTTTTTAAGTTTCACAAGATTTATTATTGAGACACTGCTACAATTGTTTTGCTAACACAGTGGCATCATCAGGCAGATGATTAATTTTATTTATATTTTTTGTGAAACTGAAAAGCCTCTTGTTTTATTTATAGTGTATAATGGAGTAAATCAAGTAAATGCCACAACCATCGATTAGTTGAAATAAATCAACAGTTTATTAATAACTTGCTGGTTAGTAAGTTCATGCTGGCGATCGGATAATATCCCCTCGATTATTTCAATTATATTTTCTGTATATTTAATTTTTCTCTTCATTCTTTCTGTACTTACCTAATTTATGCGGCATTAAAATACAAAATATTTTATGAATTCTAGTTAAATCCTAGATATCTATTTAAAATTTATTAAATGAATTATTCAACCACCATTTATTTGTTTAATAAAATGTTCAACCACCATTCATCTACCGTAACTAATGATGGCCATTTCGATTTTTCGAACCTCATCAGACTAATGTGTTTCCTGAAATTAAGTAGAATATGGTGCTTGCGTCGTCTTCCATTTACCATTTATTTGATTTTATTGGTTTTATTTGGTTCCATTTACCATTTATTTGGTTTGGATAACTGATGATGACCATTTCGGTCTGTCAGACCTCATCAGACCAGAGTGTTCCATGTTGCATGATGAAGGTGGTTGAACGGATTTATTACTGTTTTTATCAACATCAATATGAAACATAAATTAGAACAATAGCCGAAATCTGTTGCCACTTAGGAATTAAGCAATGGATGGCGCCATTTATTGCTTCTTAGTAATTAGGAAATAGATGGCGTCATCTATTACCACTTTGAAATTAGGAAATAAATGGCACATACTATTTAAGTGGCAGGTTAAAGTCCATCACTGAACTTTGTCAAGGAGACACCAACAGTCGCGATCAGCAAAGGACGCTGACCCGGTTGTTTGGCTGCGGGGAATGGGAGGCAGGCTTCAAATGTGCAGCGAGTCGTCGATCTTCAGGAGAGGAGGTCGGTAGGGCAATAAGCAAGGGCTGACCCGGCCGATGTCTAACTTCGGGGAACAAACGACGGCTGCCTGATTCTGAAAGGAAAGGCTATGAGAAAGATATCCATAACACAGGACCGACTGAAATCACTAGAACAACTAGAAAAAGATCAAGAGAATAATTGCCCAGCGAATATTATAACCAAGAAAAACGTGTCGATGCAAGGAATTATACGGCAAGAGCCATATTCCTGAGGAGAAATCAATTTCATTCAACACCTCAAGGAAAAATCACTCCGGTGATCCCCATCTTACGTAACCAGCGTAAGAGGGCTGGAAGTAAACTAATCATGCTAAGAATGGCAAAATTATTTATTGTAAGAAAGATAAAGTGGCAAAATTATTTATTGTAAGAGAGATAAAGTGGCATGTAAGAGAGATAAAGTCTTTTCGACTATAAGAAAACAATCCGGAAAAAAGCCGGATCCACGAATGGCAAAAAAAAAATCCGGGAAAAGGCTGGATCCACGAATGGCGAGTCATTCATAACTAGACAAGCTGAAGATTATAGGAGAAAAAATACGTGTTTTTCGCAATTGTTCTAATCTATTCATTGAATTGTCCAATTTTAAGTTTTAATTTTTACTTGACAGAAAAGCATTGCGCATTTACAACGCTCTGAATGAATGGAATTTCAACTTTAAAAGGCTCCTCGTATAAAAGTTGTCCAAATAGGTTTGACAATCTTCAGGTAGAGAGGTTCATTTCTAGTTGAAAATTAAGTAAAAAAATATCAGAAAATCGCAGGACATGCGGGTCAAATAGGTAATGATAAGGCAGACGAACTGGCCAAACAAGGCTCGTCAAAGCCATTCATAGGTCCGGAACTTTCCTGTGGTATCGCAAAAAAATCAGTTAGACAATCCATCAAAAAATGGACACCAGGGCTTAAGCAGGCGAAGCTATTTCTTTTAGTCCTTTAAGAAATAACGATTCTAACAACTGACCTTAAACAAGACAGGAAAGTGACCAGAGCAATAGTAGATCTACTGATAGGACACTGTAGGCTAAACAAGCATTTGTGCAAATTAGGCTTATTAGAAGATGCGATATGCAGATTCTGTGAAGGGAGGAGGAAGACCCTCTTCACATACTGTGCCGGTGTGAGGTCCTATCAAGGATTAGATACCTACACAAAACCTAGTCCAGAAAGGTACAACCACAGCTCACCGTCAGGGTTAGTAGGGTTAATCAAGAAGGCGAAGCTGGAGCTAGTCATCTGAAATATATTGGATCCACAATAGATTTGAAAAGGTCACCCAATCAATATCTATCTATCTAAGAAGAAGGAAAATCGGGCATACCAAGTGAATAAATACTATTTTTCTATTATCCTTCAATAAATCTACTTTTCTCTTAATTATTTCCTGTTTTAAATATTGATTTATGTAAAAATAATTTCTCCCTCCTCCATCAGCGATTTTTCAAAAATTTACAAGAAAGTAAACGCTTAAAGTACTGAATTTTGAAAATTGAAAAAAAAAAAAAATAAAGATATTAATTGAATAAAAAAATAACTTATTTTCTTAATAAATTAAAGACAACACAAGCGCCACCTTTTGCCTAATTTCAAGTGGCATCGTCAACGATTATAATTTAGACGACCGAGAATCATTGTTTCGTCCACTAAAGGAAGGCGAACTTGTCCTGTTTATGAAAACTTATTTTCTGTTTTCAATATTCATTACCGGTGCTATTCTGTGAGAGAAATGTTGAGTTTAATGTATACGTTAATTTTTATCATAACAGTCTAAGCTGCTTTTATAATAGGTACATATTCATATATTGTGAAATTAATTAATAACGTGCACGTTAAACCCATATCATTTCCCATACGGAATAGCCCCTTCTATTAGAAATATTTCGCTTCAGTCATTTTTCGAACTCCGCAAAGTTCTATCTTCAAATTTTGGAAATTGTCCACCTGAAAACTTATAAAGGTTCACAAATTTCTGTAATAAAATTTTCCTACTTGTCTGTCTTTTAACACGTGTTTTATTTAAATCGCATTCACACTCATCAGCTGATCCATGTGGGCGTGTGTTTACCTTCCCGAATAAAAAAATAACAGAAAAAAACTTGGAGCGAAATGTTGACCTTTCGGAAGCGTCTCAAAATAAAAGTCAACTCCAAAATCTATTATTAAATATAAAACGGTAAACACACTCGTACAGGTTTTTCGTTTCGTAATTAAACAAATTTTCACGGCCAAACAATCCAACGTCGTGCGGACCTTTGATGATAATGAGATGTTATTATTTCAATATGGAGGGATATTTTTAGAACGTTAAATGTGCTTTTAAATACTTACGTACGCGGGTAATTTAGTTATTTGGAATAATGAAGAAATTAGCTGGTTGTGAAGACTGTATAATTATTAATTAAATAAAATTCTAGGTTCTCCTACTTGTATTAATTAAAAAATATTTCGCAAAGTTTTTACCTTCATTAATAGTATAGATTGATGTTGGATTGAACAGTTTTTTATCTTTAGTGCCCTAATACTTTATTCTGTAAATACAGAATTATTCTGTATTTTCAGAATAAAGTATTAGGGCACACTATGAAGTATCATTATTAAATGAATTTAAATTTCTGGTCTCATAAAACGGATAATTTCGCTTTAGTGCACGAAACAACGGTTCTCCATCATGTAGATCCAAATTGTTGACGATGTCACATATAAATTAGGCAAAAGAAGGCGCTTTGTGCTATCTTTCCAATTATTTTAATTCAATCAATTATTTAATTAAAACAAAGCGTTTGAAAAGGTCAATTTTTTTTCCTACCTATTTTTTTATTTTTTAAAAATAGTACAACACTCGGACGTCCGATTGGAAGGAGAAAGAGAGCCTAGTGTGAAAGAGAGGGAGAGGCGGTTTTAATGCAGGATGAAAATTAATTGAGCGAGAAATCGGCTGAGTGGAACTAATTGCGGACTGCTGTAAATTGGAACGAATTTGTCATGAGCTCGTGAGAGATATGAAAAATCGAGAGGGGAAGTTAATACGATTTTTTTTGCCTACGTCTATTTCCCTGTGAGGTTATTTTAGTCGTGGCGCTTTTTGCAACGGAGGAATGATTACCTCGGAACTAATTTTTTACTGGATAATGAAAACGACGTGACTAATTTATCTCTTGCTAAAAATAAAAATAAATTAAAAAAAACTAAGTATTTTTTTATTAATAAAAAAGAGTATTTATTTGCTTGGAAATAGTTATATAAATAAATTAAATAAAAATGATTACAAAATAATTAATATTTGATTCGTTGGGCAGAAAGACCTATGGTCGATAGCCCATGACACACTACTAACACAATTGTATATATTGTTATAATAAATTTTGTAAAAATTTGTTGTCATATTAAATAATCTGTTTGTATATATATTTGATTCGATTTTGATTTAATTTAAAATTTAAAAGAGTGATATTATTAAAAAAAACGTAAGTGCTGACCAACATTAACCTATAAGATATGGTGTATTTCAGAAGATGGGCTTATTATCCTTATTGTTGCCAACATTACCTTCAATGTAGAAAAACCATGTGTAGATGATTTAGTTATGGAGAGGCGCAACAAATGCGCAGATGATGATTTAACAAATCTGTAAAATATTTTTCCGGTTATAAATTTAATCAATCAAAGCACTTCTAAATTTTCCAGTATTTATTGTAATATTCTTTTTTTGTAATTGTTCCGTCTCTTCGATTTTGTAGAAGGTGTTCACAAACACAAGCATGCCACGTTAGGCCCTGGTTGCTTTCTCGTTATTGTGTGGCAAAACTATTGTAGTGATTAAAATAAATATTTGAAATTTACTAATTGTTAAGGCTATTATTTTTGTATACGTATACAAAAAAAGTTCGTATTGAACATTTATCAAAAAAACCTTTAAACTTTCAAATATTTCGATTAATTTTTAATTTTGTGTATCTGAAATTTATTTAGTGACTATAGTTATTTAGTTAGTCACTAAATAACTTAATCGAAATACACAAAGTTAAAAATTAATCGAAATATTTCAAAGTTTCAAAGGTTTCTTTTTGATAAAAGTTCAATACGAACTTTTAACAATTATAGCCTCATAAATCCGCTACTAAAAATGGATCAATTTCAACGAAAACTCCAAAACTCTTAATCCTTCAAACGAATCGAGTTCACATTTCGCTTAACCTCGATTCGAAGTGGAAAAAAAAATTATATATAAGAAACCCCTTCGTAAAATATCCTCATTAAAACCACATTTCGTAAGGTAAATTAGCAATTGATTATTCCGGGGCTGAGCGTAATTTAAAGTGTTGGGCGCGTCTGGAAAATGCAAATTTCCCCGATTGCTTATCGCCTGAATTAACCAAAGCGCACACACGTATTTTTTGACAGGGGAATAATGTCGGCAGGAAGGGGGGAGCCGGTCGAAAGCGTCGCGTCGCCCGATCAATGAAAAGGATTTCCCCCCAAGATAGCGCGAAATACAATTACGCGAAACGCGAAATAAGAAATTTAGATGGAAAAAGGAAGGAGAGTTAATGAACGGTTAAATATTTAAATGCGTTTGGAACCCTTTTAGCACGGTTTTTTATGAAGAATGGGTCAAGTCAGCTACATGATCCTGATCTGTTTATGTCGTGTTGAACAGGATCGACTTTAAAATCTTTTTTTTTTCAACTACCCTTTAAAAAAAACTCGCTTTTCATTAGCGTAAATTCGATTTCCGTCACTAATGAGAAAAAGTCTCGTAACGTTAACTTAATAGAAACGAAAGTTACGTATGAATCGTCTTGCATACCTGCTGATTTCAATATTTTGTATTTATTAATGAACGCCAGTTTGTGCTGTTCGAAACGTTATCATGATTTCTAATTCGGAAACTGATTTCGATCTTCCCAATACTCCACCCAATATAGTTTTAATAACAATAATAATAATTGGGGAGACAATAAAATTTTCAGATGCCCACTTAGAAAGACACAACCAATTTGCTAAACGAATACTCTATCATAAAGCAAAAGTAAATAATCCTCTCGATAATGAGCCACCACCGTACTACAAATACACCCCACAGCCAGTACTGAACTCTTCAAATGAAGTGCTATACTGAAACCGACCTATTGTGACCGATCATTCAGTAGACTACAATTTATACTCCTGTAAGAATATCTCTCATTAAAAATCCATTCCACGCTGAAATAACAAATCGTTCCGTGTTTACAATTTACAAACAAAACGGCCCCCGGTAAATATCGTAATTTCAGCGATTCCGTTTTTCGGTGCGGGAGGCGGCGGAATCCCGGGTTCCGCATAGTTGGAGGGAAAGTCCGTTTCCCGGGGGCACGAAGAAAGTTCGCCTCCGCTTGAATTTTCCGTGATCGGCGGCGATTTCCCGGAGGCATCCCGACTGACTTAATCGATCGCGTTTTCCTCTCGCCGAATCGTTAATTTTCCCTTGCCTCGCTCCGTAAACGCCGCCGACCCAGCCTCGTTCGTTCCTTCTAGGTCGACACTGTTGCCAACTTCGACCGCCGCCTGAAACAAAAAGAATATTTATACGCGTTAAAACAACGGCGATGTTTTTAGCAAATAAAATATATTGCTATAGTTTGTATTATTATTTTAGTTGTAAATAAAGATAAATAATTTATTAAAAAAAAAAGATTTGTAAAAATATAAATAATCGGGGTTATTCTGTAAGCGAAATGTTAAGTTTAATGTGTACGTTAATTTTTATCATCACAGTCTATGCATCTTTTATAATAGATATGTAGGTACATAGAATATGAAGTTATTTAATAACTTATCCGTTAAACTTTACATTTCCCGTACTAAATAGCCCCACTAAAATAAAGTAAATATACTCTTCTTCTTTATCTTTCTGTGGCACTGCAAGCGGTTGCGGGACTTGGCCTCCTTCACTATCCTCTTTCAGGCTGCCCTTCTTTGATAATCTCTGTCCAATTTCTAATTTTCTTTATGCGTAAATCTTCTATTACGTCGTCTTTCCACTTCTTTCTTTGCCTTCCACTACTTCTTACTTTCCTAGGTACTCAGTTCATTATTTGCCTGCATTTTCTAGTTCTTCAGCTATCTTCTGAATTTTACTTGCTTCTAGCATGGTTTTAATTGTTGTTACTATCGAAATTATCGGTTGTATTTCTTGCGAGATTAAGTCGATTTCCATATTGTTTTTGGTTTCTTTTTGAGATCTTCTTTTCGTTTGGAGGTTGCGATTATGCCTAGAGTACGGCTACGTGAAAATGATGAAGTCGTAAGACGTCATATTATTGGCTTACGAGAAGATGTTTTTTTTTTATTCGGAGAAATTGCTAATTATCTTAATCCTCTGTAGTACGGTGTTATCAAGTATGGTCTCTAGAAGTATGGTCTCTAGAAGGTCATGAACTTTGTAGAAGAGGAAATGGACGGCCAAGACAGATAGATGTGGTCCAGGATCGCCATATGCTATTAATGCCATTAAGGAACTGATTCTTGAGGACAAGATCAATAACTGATCACTGGTTTGGAAAGGAAGGATGTCGTCCTACTACCCTTCGTAAAGTTTACCGAAGAAATGTGGCTTTTGGTTTGCAGTCCTATCGACCACATATTGTGCTTCCGCTGACAGCTAGGCAACAACATTTGGGATTCAATGACGAATCTGAATTCTATTTGGGAATTCGCGATAGTCGCATGTGAGTCAAACGTAGACATGGATAATGACGCCATGTGCAGTTTTATACATTGCGACTGAATTGGGACGTGGAAAGGCATTGAATTGTCTTCAGTGACGAATCTCAATTATGCTTGGGGATGCATGAGGGTTGCATGAGGGTCAAACGTAGACGTGGAGAACTACTCTATGTGTAGATTTCTCTTACAATAGAGTGGTCTTCAGTGAAAAATCTCGATTATTCTTAGGAATGCACGATGGTCGCATGTGGGTCAAACGTAGAAAATTACACCATGTGGAGCTTTCTACCTTACGACTGGATTGGAACGGGGAATTGCATAGAGTGGTCTTCAGTGACGAATCTCAATTAAGCTTGGGGATGCACGATGGTCGTATGAGAGTCAAATGTAGATGTGGAGAATGTGCAGTTTTCTGCTTTGCGCCTGGATTGGGACGTGGAATGGTATAGAATGGTCTTCAGTGAGGAATCTCAATTATGCTTGGGGATGCACAATAGTCGTATAACGGTCAAACGTAGACGCGGAGAACGACTTCATTTGCAGTTTTCTACCTTGCGACTGAATTGGGACTTGGAATAGCATAGAGTGATCTTCAGTGACTAATCTCAATTATGCTTAGGCATGCATGATGTTGCATGTGGTTCAAGCATATACGTGGAGAACTATGCCATGTGCAGCCTTCTGTTGTGCACCACACAGTGGTTTATTATATGAGGTGCTATTGTTTAAGGAGGCAATTCTCAGTTGGTATTTATCCAAGGCAATATGGATGTCCATCGATACTTTGATGAATATCCTTCCATTCCTTCAGTACCTGGATGATCCTATTTTTTCAACAGGATAATGCCCGCCCCCGCATTGTAAGACATTCTATGGAGCGCTACGAAAAGTCTAACGTCAATATTATGGTTGGTATTTATCCGAGGCAATATGAATGCCAACTGATATTTTTATTAATATCCTTCCATGCCTCCTAAAGCTGGAGGATCATATTTTTTCCAACAGAATAATGCCCGTCCTCACATTGCAAGACATTCTATGGAGCACTACGAAGAGTCTAATGTAAATATTACAGTTAGTATTTATCCGAGGCAATAAGAATGCCCATTGATATTTGGATGAATATCCTTCCATTTTTTCGAAAGCTTGAGGATCTTACTTTTCCAACAGAATAATAGCCGCCCCCATATTGGAAGATATTTTATGGAGCGCTTCGAAGAGTCTAAAATTAATATCTTGCCGTGGCTCAGATTTCCCGACCTTTCGTCCATCAAATATGTGTGGGACATAATGAGTAGAAGAATCAAGCTATTAACCAATCCTCCACAGACACTAAAAGCTCTCCAGCATGAACTAAAGATTGCCTGGGATGCAATTCCTCAGAGGTAAATCCCAAGGGTACGGGAGTGTGAAACTAATAGGGGTGGTCCAACAGATTATTAATAAAAAAAATTCTTTATCTTTTGTTTAATTTCTTTGAAATCTTAATCAATTACTACTTTGATTACTAAAACATTTCTGACAAGTTTGGTCCAAAAATTCGTACCCCTTGTTAGTGTTGCGTTACTAAGTATATAATCAACATATTAATTATATTTCATACAAAATATTTTATATTAACAAATTTTGGAACACCAAAAATGTATACTCGTAAAAATTTGCACAGAACGATGACTAAATCAATCTCCTATTCTAATTTAATGAAATGTTCAGCCAGCATTCATCTAGCGTATGGATAACTAGTGATGGCCATTTCGGTTTTTCGAACCTCATCAGACTAGTGTGTTCCATGTGCAATGCCTTGATGAAGGCGGAATTTCTATAATCCCAAACATATCCCCAAAATTCCACAATCCTTTACAATACCATCACAAACATACGTAACACATAAATAGCCCAAAATTAAATTAAATATTTTATTTTCTATCTGAGACAGAAAGGCCTCGGCTCGATTGTAAATTACTGTTATTGTTATTAGTAATTCTCTATGTTCTATAAACAAATGCAAATAGTAATATTTTAAAGATATTTACCAATACTGTACACTCGTTTTTTTTAATGGCCAAATGTAATCTGTATTTGCTTCGAACAGTTATGGGCCTGTTTCAACAGGAAGGGATTTTTATCATTATATTATGATACATATTAAAGTGACGTATAAATTATAACGTCAAATAATAAAAATAATTGGAAAGATAACGCAAATGCCATCTATTGTCTAATTTCAAGTGGCATCGTCAAAAATTTGAGTCTACAAGTTAGACGACCGAGAATCGTTGTTTAGTTCACTAAAGAAAGACGAACTTATCTTGTTTATGAGAACAAGGCATTTAACATGGAACACTCTGATCTTACGAGATCCGAAAGACCGAAATGGCAATCACCAGTTATCCATACGTAAGATGAATGGTAGTTGAACATGGAAAAATAACGCAAATGACATCTATCGCCTAATTTCTAGTAACATTGTAAAAAATGTGCGTCTACAAGTTAGACGACCAAAAATCGTTGTTTTATTCACTAAAATAAGACGAACTTATCTTGTTTATGAGAACAAGGCATTGCACATGGAACACACTGATCTTACGATGTCCGGAAGACCGAAATGGCCATCACCAGCTATCCATACGCTCGATGAATGGTGGTTGGAAATTTTATTAAATATACTTGAAAAGTATCATTAGTTTCTAAGAGGATTCGATCGAATCATCAATTACGGAAATAATCGAACTACAAACAATCTTTTTCAAAATATCGTCAATCAATAATCGAATCTGCATTCAACTGAATAATCGAATCGGCATGGGACTAGATAATCCAATAATTATTCGATCAAACATCGACCTTTCATTTAACCAAACTGTCGACACAACGGAATAATTGAACTATCAGTCAATTTAATGCGTGAATCGTTATTTGCGTTTACCGCGTGTTTTTGTTAATGGATGTAAAAGCACATGAGTTAGATTTTGTTCCAATTACTACAGATTTGGATAGTAATCATTTTGAATTTTATATATGTTAATAATATATATATATATACAGAAATCTTTATTAAGAGACACATAATACAATACGTAAATCAAAACATTTTTTTTATATATATATATATATAAACATATGATTGTTCGCCTGTTAATCGGCTATCGACCGACGGTCTTTCAGCCCGACTTCGTAAATATCTGTCTATGTCTTATGTATATGCGTATTTATGTATTTGATTTAACTGTCTATATCTCTGTCTTTCTCATGAAGTGATGAAATGAACTGAATTAATGATGTTGATGGGTTTTTAGGTGTTAAAATATATTTTTGTGGATTGATTATATAAAGTATACAATTTTTTTTTTCGATTATTGTATTTCGCTGAATCTTAATTCAATTGTGCACACAACAAAACTACCTTCATCAAGCCATTGCATACTGGTGTGACGAAATCCGTAAGATCAAAATGGCCATCGCCAGTTATTCAAACCTGACGTTTGGTGGTGTAGGACAGATTTTTTTTAATTTTATACCTTCTTGACTGTATGTAATCGACCTAAAATAACATACCATTATCTTGATTTTGGTTTTTATGCATAGCATATGGGATTTAAAGGATAGTCAATCGAAAAGGATGTCAAGGTACTTGCATACATGGATGGGGAATATTGTGATTTTGTTAATAGTGATTGTGAGGGGCTAAAGCGATGTTTTGTGGAATGATATAAAAAGTTTAGATTTGGAAGGATTTATTTTGATCCGCCATTTTGAGCACTAGGCTTAAATGAAATTAAAGTATATTTGGAGGGATTTTTAGACTATCTGAAGAGAACCGGTATTCGTAATTGTCAATTGTTGAGCATTTTTCACTCTTCAACAATTGACAATTATTATTAACGCAGAATTAAAATAGGCTCGAGTATCAACATCTATACCTACAGCAAATATGTGATGTGCTCAAACAATAAATCCTACTAATATTTATCCTCTTTGATTTTGTACCTTTTTTTTGTACTGTACTTGCATATACTTTGATTGATTGTAACACTGGTATATATATATATATATATAGTATTGTTTTTGTAGAAAGGTGATTCCGTAATAAAATTATTATTATTAATAGCCCAATTGCTATTATGATTTTAATTAAATGAATAAAATGGGCAGAAAGATCTATGGTCGATAGCCTATGATAAACTACTAACACAACTGTATATATTATTATAATAAATTTTGTAATATTTTGTTATCATTTTGTTATCATTTTGTCTGAATAAATTTAAAATTAAAAATCTGGTATTTTTATCAAGACATGATGCTTTAGCTATAATATTTCTATAGACAGGTACAAATCTATAAACCACCAAATCCAGAAACGTTTTTTGTATATTGAACACGAAAGTTGAGAGACATTTACTAATAAATTTTATGAGCGAGTGGGCGCGTTTAAAGCGAAAGTAAATATTTATGATTCGCCGCAGTTGAAGTAATTCCGTACTTGCATTGAATAACCTTTAGAATTTGATTTATACTCAATCTAATTTTAGATACGGTTGATACGGATTCCGAATAATGGAAACGTATTCTTAGACGGACGCGATAAAAAAAACGTCTATTAAATTCGATTTTAAACAATCTCAGTTTATTTTATGGAAATCTACAATTTCATTTGTTCTATTGGAATATTTAGGTCAGGAACCTAGTTTATAATGTAGTAATATTTTATTCCTTTCTTCACTTTTTTATTTTTATAACTATATGTACATTTCAAGCACAACATGCTCTTTTTCTATAGTTTTATATAAAATTGACAAATAAATAAACCTAGTTTATTCTTAGTTTCTAATATCAATAAATTACAACAACTATTTGAATTCTTAATTTCTTATATAAACTATTTAGTATATAAATTATTGTAAATATTTCTGAAAAGTAAAAGGAAAAGAAGATGTATAGTATTTTTATTTACAAAATGTTCATGAATGAAACGGCAGATTTCGAAGTAATATTAATAATATTTCATGGGAATTAAAACAAATCCAAAAATTCTTGGCACCATTGCGTTCTTTTTATGATAAATAGAATATTTTTGTTATTCAAATATTTACACGTATCATTAAAAACCATCCTTCCGACGACTGAGTAGGCCGAAGGATCTCACACGAATAGCCAACTTTCCCAACCTCTCACTTTCATCTCATTTTCCCTTTAATTAATCTCCGTAATCATTTCCGCAAATTCTTTAAAGCGTCTTCTTATTCATACTATTTCCACGGGGAAAATACGCCCGTAGCGTGGATTCTTGTGATATTTCCTGGTGCCCGGTGTAATGAGACGAGCGCTTTGATGAGAAATTGATGTGTACGCGTGCGGAAAACCTTTGGCAGTGCGAGGCATTTTTCACGCTCAACAATTTTCTATTTATAGTCCCTTCTCGTTTCGAAGACACGTTGCAATTCAATAACATAACGCAGACAATCGTACATTTCCAATTTCGTCATCGATTTATTTATAAAAGCGAAAAATTCAGTTCAAATCGAAACGAGGGAAGCCCCCCTTACTTTTCTTCTCAATTTTGATAATGTATTTAAGATATACCATAAAGTAGGTACATTGGGTACATGCATTTGTAATTTTTAATTGTCATCGAAACTGCAACGAAAACTAAAATTAAGATTACATCTATAATAATAATAAACTAAAATTAGATTACAAAAATATTAAAAAACTAAAACAATATTACAAAAATAAAATAATAATGAATAAAAGAGAAAGGAAGAATATTATTTAAAAAAATTAAGTATCACAAAACATTTACAATATTTATTCTTATTAATAATATAAACTTTTATTTGTAGACTCATTTAACACTTGATGAAACATTTTGTTTAAATATTTTATTGATTTTAAAAATCAAGTTTAAATTCAGTGTTTTAATAATTTATAATGAGAAATTGTTAAAAGTTTTGTTTAAATATTTTAAATATTTTAAAAATCAAGTTTATATTCAGTGTTTTAATAATTTATAATGAGAAATTGTTAAAAGTGTTCTCTACAGTGCATTTTTCATCATGACTAGTGGCTTAGATAAGGAGATTATAAGCCCTCCACGAGAGCTAATTTATTTAAATAACTGTGATCAAGTGAATGGATACTCTATTGAAAATAATTATTTATTTGAAAATACTAATTATATCCTCTATAATATAGTTATTTGAGTTACGTGAAGGTTTATATCACTTAATTGAAGCACAGTTATATTCCTTTCATCACTTTTTATTTTTAATGCTAAATGTACATTTCGGGTAAAAATAAAAAGTGAAGGAAGGAATATAACTATATCCTCAATGTTCCTAACTCGTGAATTTCAGAAATTTGTATTGGATCCACTGTTACAGAAACAACGCGACGCTTTCAATTATTTAATTTATATTATTTTAATTAATAAAACTAGGCAAAAAAGAAAATTGTTGATAATTTTCGAATTACAATTAAAACAAATAATGATGAAATTAATGTGGTATGCTGAGACATACATTAAAAACCAATTTCGGAACGGGCTTTCACCAGAATTAGATCCCGTCTAAAATATAATGAGTTCTATTAAATCGCACGAGACGTACCTACGTGACAATTTGTTTGTCAAAAAGGACACCCGGAGTAGTTTCAGTTAGTTTCAGGATATATGCATACGTTCCACCCCCGTTTAATGAGTTCTCTCCCGACTTGTAAATTTTAACTCAGTTTCCAACAACGACCTTTTTTAACAAAATTAATCACCCAGAGGATGCAATTTACAGTGATGGAAATTTAATTCGTTGCATAAAATACGGTTTACTAAATAAATTAAATAAATATTACAAAGCTATTACTGTGATAATTCACTAATTCTTTTCTTAGAATTATAACGATAATTCAGCTAAATAGCTTTTTCTGTGTTGGCGAAATAATTGTAAGGATATTTGTTTGTTCATATAGGAGTGTGTTCGAGTGGATTTGGGGGTGTCTTAATTTTATTTGCACTCCGAGGGCTAATCTTTCCGCTACTTGCATATTTCGAAGGGATGAGGGTTATGGAAGAGAAATAAAGCATAATCAAGCTAGGGGCGACAAATCATTTTATAAATGTTTACTGCAGTTTTCATGTTTATTCCCTGCGATCGTAAATGCGGCCTCTTTGCTTGACTGTTGCTTTAAGGATCATATTTTAGGGTTTTAATGTAAGTTTTGGGTCAAAGGTAATATCTAGGAATTTACAGGAAATGAAGGAAGGAATTGTGTAATTGTTTATAAAGATTGTAAAGGGAGACGTATTGGGATGATGAAATGGAATAAAAAGTTGGGATTTGTTAGGATTTATCGGAATACGCCATTTGACAAACCAAGTTTGTATAGAGTCTGCATAGTACTAAGTGCTTTGGGGATGGTAGGGGCGTGTGCTATTAATGCCGTGACTTTGGCATATAGAAGTGGATTTATTAATAAATTTGAGATCGGGGTCATATAGTTCGTGAACTAGGAGGTTGTAAAGGATAGGTGATAGAGAACAGCCTTCTTCAGGAAAAAAGGAGCAGAAAGTGACTGTCGAATTTTTATTTGAAGAGATGTTGCCAATATTTATGAGGGGTAAGGAAGTCTTGGGGAAATTGCATTTAAACAGCAGGCCTCAATGCCATATTGAGTCAAAAGCTTTTTTAATATCCAAAAAAACTATGGCGAATTTGTTTCCGTCGAAGCATGCTGTCTGGCAGTTGGAGATTATGGATGATAGTGGATCGATGTTGGAGGAAGCCGAATTGTTATGGAGTAATGTAATGTAGTGCATTATTTTTATTTTAATGGTGATTCGAAGAGCTTTCCAAGAACCGAGAGTAGCGTAGCTGTCAACTTCAGTTTTATCCATTCCAGATTTTGGAATGCAGGTGATAATGCCATTTTTTTCATTTCCTCTGAAAGCTCTGTATTCTATAAATGTGGTTAGAGATGTTTATGATGTGGATGTTTATGATTAGGACGGGATTTAAGGATAGATCTAGCAATGTTATCATACCCAGGGTAGTGTTTTGCCCTTCAAAATATTCTTCTTTTATGTCATCATTTGGGGCTTGGGGAACTTGGGATCTTTTAAAGAAATTGTACCTTTAACTGTCATGAAGAATTGATTGTCATAATTATTGTTGTAGGTCGTTGCGTATATCAGTTTGAAATGATTTGCAAAAAATGTCAGCGCAGTCTTTCTCGTACGTAATAACGAAATTCGTCCTTGAGTCTCTAGTCCTTTAGATAAATTGTGTTATTTTTTGCTAATACTGTTTTCCATGCAAGTCTATAGTGTATATTTAAATAGCATACAACTAGAGATAGGAAATTTTGTAAAATAAATTTCTGTGGTTGTATTAGAAATAAATAAGTCATTTATATCTTTGCAGGCTTTTATCCAGAGGTCTGATTTGTATTCAGAAATTAGTTTGTAAATATATTTAGTCTGTTAAACTTACTTCTTTTTATTTAGACTGATCATCTTTTTATCCGATTAATATCTAATAAGTACATATTCATATTATTGAATTCTAAAGGATGATACTTTTTTAATGGATTATTTTCTATCTCTATCTCTTTCAATTTTAAAATATAACATTTCATATTATTATTATATATTTTTTATATTATTATAATCATCATAATACTGAAATATGTGAAACAAAAATTCATTTCGTTGAAAACTAAAATAAAAAAAATCGCTCTCCTTGTACGGAATTTCTGCAAATAACAAAATATTATCAGAGATCGCGTACATGTCAGAAACGCCGGGCCTCTAAAAATATGTTCGAATCGTAAATCCCGAAATAGAAATACGCCCGTCAGAGTGCATTTTATTATTGGCCATAAAATTGCCGATGAATTAAATTGAAATTCGATCGTGTGCATAAGCGCGCGCGCGCCCCGACATCAAAGCGGACGGACCTTTAAAAATACAACCCGAAATAAGCACGTATATAATAAACATATTTGTTTATTGTTCAATTCGTAAATGTTTGTTTCACAAAACATTGTTAATTGAATCAGGAGGAATGGTCCTGAAAAAAAGGGGTAAATATTCTGAAATATTTGTTTTGTTTTTAGGATATAAACGAATGCGTGTAAATGTTGGTATGTTGTTCAAAATACATTTCCAAATGGAAAAAGGAAATTGTGCTAATTAATTTTGTGAAAATAATTTAATTGCAACTAGTTGTAACAAATGTAATAAAAATATCAAAATAAAAAAAAAACAAACATGGCTTTAATGCAACCGCAAACAAATAAAGTAACAATAAAGACAGTAGTTGATAATAAAGCAAGGGAGTTAAAATGGGAAGAGTGACTTACACTAGTTAATTTTGAAAATGGACTATTTCTCAGAGATGACTGCTTAGAGAAGTAGAGTGAGCAGTATAATCATATGAGTCACAGCAGTTCATTTTTAAAACGGAATATTTTTCCTTTTCCAAATGACCAACAAAATCTTAACTGTATGAAACTGAAGCCAGAAATGATATATTTTTAAATAATAATAATATTTAATAAAATGTTTAACCACCGTTCATCTAGCGTATTGATGGCTGTTTTGAATTTTCTACTCTCATCAGACTAGTGAGTTCCATGTGCAATGCCTTGATGAATACGATTGAACAGATCTTGTATTGTGGTTGAATACCTGATATGAATTATAATAAATGGAAGACGATGCAAGCTCCAGCTTTTGCCTATCCTTGACTGATTTTTGACTATGTCACATGACATTAGGCAAAATATGGCGCTTGCGTCGTCTTCTATTTATTATGAGTAATAATATTTACTGTACAAAAAAGCTTAAAACATATAATACTTTAAAATTAAAACTATAAGGCTGTGTTAAAACGGATTACAAGTCAGTCGATTAAAGAAACTATAAATTACATTAATGCTTGATTTATCATAACCAGTTCTACTATAAGTTATATTTATTACAGTTTTATATATACAAGCCTGTGCGATATATAATAATTGTTGATTCAAGGCTTGTTTTTATTTTTATATATATCGAGCATATAACAAAAATCGACGACGAAGTTGGCATTGACTTCCAACGCCAACTTCGTCGTCGATTTTTGTTATACGTTCGATATATATTTCATCTTTATTGAGGCTTTGATACAATTTAAATTTAACACAATATTTAATTTAATACGAACAAAATGGCTATCAACCATTGGTCTTTCAGCCGGAAGTCCTTTTCAGTCGATCAGTCATTGATGAGTGATGAGATGAATAAATATTGTAAATTCGGGATATTGGATTTTATGTTTATTTATTTATTTTTTCGACTACGAATTTTTATTATTTAATTATTTTTAATAATCTTAATTAACAGATATATACAGAAAGTATACAAAATAAGTAATAAACATTAACAAACTCAAATGTATAAATTATATCTGTTAATTGGCTATCGACCAGTGGTCTTTCAGCCTAATTATTTTTATTTATATATAAAATGTTAAAAAACGTAACTCACATCCCCCGAAATCACGAAGAAAACGATAACATTTTATAGAAATAAAAATTCTTAGTCGAAAAAATAAAAACAAGCCTTGAATCAACAATCGTTACATCGACAACACTTGAATTCCAAATCCCTTTTCAAAACGCGCTCCACCGAAGTCCCCAATTACTCGACCTAATGTGAATTTCATCGAAAAGCCACTCACGAAATTCGGTTAATTTTCAATAAACGCACGGCAATTTAACATTCCTTTCAGCGTTGACTCGTACTTTTTTTTTCAGCCGGTGTGTTTGTTGTATCGATTTGGCGTTCCGCGAAAACTGATTTTCTGGTATTCGATTCGAATTCGCTTTTCCGAGTACGGGAGGGGGAATTAAATATGATTCATCTCTCACTACGGAATTTTTCCGAAACAAAAAAAAACCAACAAGATACACGGTATATCCTGGCAGTCAGTAAAGTGTATTCCTTCGTACGGTGAAGGTGTGACATTAAATAAAACGAAAATTAAATAGAAAGAGTAAACTTGAGTGGGAAAAATTACTACGGTTAAGTGAATAAATAAACTCTTTTATATTATTATATATAGAGAAAATCTTTATTCCTGAAAGTTAAGTTACATTACATCACAATATTTATATAAAACAATTTAATCACAATAGATTATTTTTAGTTTTATACAAAGTTTAAAATATTTTATTTCTATTACTATTTTCTCATTTATCACTTGGTAAAACATTGTGAATAATCAAAGATGTTAAATAATTTTCAGTTGGTTTTGTTTTACTTAATTGTATTGTTGTTCGACTAGATACCGTTATAAAGAATCATAATGGCATCTAACCGAAACTAGTCGAACGAATATCTTTTATTATTAAAATATTTTATTTATTTGAAAAATATAACAAAGTTGAAGCCTCAGTTTATTAACAATTTAAAATAACTAACTAAACATCTTTATTCAAATGTGTATATGTAAGTACAATAATATATAAAATTCAAATTATATTACTTCAGATAAATCTGCTATCAATTTAAAATATTTATAATCATTTACAAATTGCTAAGTCTTAGAAAATGGCTATCTGCCGTCCGTTTTCCTGTCCATCTCTATCCAGTTTGTTGCCGTTTTATTCAATCGTCGTAATTTAATATTAATATTAACTTGATATATATATAAATATCTTTATTCAGACTATATTGATAATTTTAACAATATAACAATATAAATAATTACAATACATGTAGGTGTTAGCCTGTCTGGACTATCCTATTGACCAGAGGTCTTTCTGCCCTGTCGTGAATTTATGATGAAGTTAAAGAAAAATCTATGCTAGCTAGCTGAACTGTCCTGATGATTAATGAATGGTGATTGTAGGATGAAAGTTATTATTTTTCTAAATTAAATAAATTTAATAAAAATAACTCGAAAATAATTACTAAATTATTTCCTTATTAGATTCTGTAAAATTTCTACTTATGTCACATAAGTAGTTTAGTACTTTAAACAAATGTTCAATTATTTATTCTTCTAATATTAATTTTGTTTTTGTTTATAATTTCAATGGAAATATTTATTAAACAAAATTCTACGCTTAGATAAAAATTGTTTTTTTAAAAAAAAAAAACATTTTTCTGATTTAGGTCTAAAACAAATATTTCTGCTCTCATCTCGATTTTGAAAATTTTCGGGAATGTTTGAATTTACTTCGCAAATAAAAGTAAGACGCGAATTACAGTTTTAATTTATTTAATGTAACTTTCATGCAATTTTTTTATCTCCATTTTGCTCAGTTGGTATTTTTATTATTTTTAACAGAATCTAAATTGCACATTGATTAAGATTATGAATCTTCATAAGTTTATTTTAAAATACTTACGTAACGTAAGTCAAAAAATAAAAATGGGAACTATAATTTGTTAATAGTAACAAGGATTTTTATTGTATATACAATAATCATTAAGGCTGAAAGATCTCCGATCGATATACGATTCACATTTTTCAATTTCAATTTACTTTATTAACGGAATCTCCATTTCCAAATTACAATTATTTAATTTATTTAAAACTACAATTTTGTAAATAATTGTACGTATGTTTGTATACATGAGTAAAGATGTTTCATTGGTTAAGAAAAAATCGAAGTCAGAAAGACTTTAGTAAATTTCAAACAATTAACAGATACCATACAATTTTAAGCTGTAAACATTTGTAGGATTAAAATCGAACGAAAAAAAAACTGTTTATTTACAAATAATACATTTGATTCCGTTATTTTTATTATTTATTTTGGGTATTTTTTCTACACATCTGTTAATAAAGATTAAAGATATAATAAACATTTTCGATTACAATTTTTAAATAATATTATAGGAAACAAAAAAAAAAAACATCCTAATGGATGTGATTTTATTTTGTGGTGTAATTAATTTCAATAAAACTATTTTTTACCAGTATCAATGAAAAGATTAAATTATTTTGGTGGTTCTGACATTATTTCCATATTCTGGCTGATGAAGGCTGGACTCCTACAAAAGTAAGTACTTTACAAAACATCACTACTAAATGAATTAAGATACATCATTCAATTGTTTCAAATATAATTTTTAATTTGTTTTTGTGGAGCTAAAAACACTTTATTTTAATGAATTGAAGAAATTTCAATGTACAGCATTGATATATAATTTAAATTAATTAAATATAAGTGGAAAAGAAACATCTCTGATGGGATTTGAACCCATGTCCCTCGATTTCTAGAAGAGTGCGTTTCCAACTACAATCTTCACATAACTGAATCAATCAATGTAATAATCCAGTTATTGTTTGTTGCAGTTATTAAGTTTATTATGTCATCCTATTTACATAGAGTTGCCTACACTTATTTTAAACATTGCATTTTTTTGTTTCAAATAATAATACAATTATTTACGGAATCACATTTTTACAATTTTTTGTAAACTACAAAAAATATTACGAATATATATATATATATATATATATATATAGTTTTGTAGTTTATATATATATATAATAATTGTATTATTACTTGAAACAAAAAAATGCAATATTTAAAATAAGTGTAGGCAACTCAATGTACATAGGATGACATAATAAACTTAATAACTGCAATAAACAATAACAATAATATATATTTATATACATATAAATAATATTCTAACTGATATATAAATATAAAATAACAGTGAACAATACTAATATTTAAATTAGTCATAACAGAAGTGGATGCTACCTAGGATGACGAAGTTAGTACGATACAATTAAATATTGATATCAACCAATATTGGACAGATCAAGGCCATACAAACATCTTTTAAAATGAATTTATTTAAGTATTTATATCATATTTCTATCACATGTTCGAAACTATTCCATACTCAATTTACTTTCGATCTTCACGTAACTCAATCAATAAACTTAATAATCCAGTTATTATTTATTATATCATTGTATGTAAATTCAGTTGCCTTCACTTAAATTAAATAAAAATAATTTTAAAATAATTAATATGTTATTTCATCTTTAAGCTCTGTGACATTTTTGACGTTACGTAAAGATGAAATAATTTATTAATTATTTTCAAATTGTTTCTAACTAACTAACCATCTTTATTCAAATGTATATATGTATGTACAATAATATACAAAAATTAGAATTATATTCTGTAGATGAATCGGCTATCGACCGGAGGTCTTTCAGCCTAATTATTTCAATTTAAACTTTTTAAATAACTGTGACCAAGTGAATGAATACTCCTTTTTATTACCTATACTTATTTGAAAAATTGCATCTATATAATATTCTGTCACATATTCCATACGCGAAATGTTAAGTTTAATTTATTATCATCACAGTCTAAGCGACTTTTGTAATAGATATTGAGTGCGGGTATAGGATAATATATCTCTGAAAAAAAAAAATTATCTAATAATATATACGGTGTTCATTTTGAAAAAATAATAGTTTGTATCGGTGTTTGTTTATGGGACACCCTGTATATAAAACTTTGAATGAAAAAGATGATACGCAGTTAAAAATACTAATCTACCTATCTGAGCGTTTTTTCTCGAAAATAATCACGAGCAATTTAAATGAATTTGTTCCTTTCATTATGAACGCACTGTATATAATTAGAATGTGAAATTATTAATACCTTACACGTCAAACATAACATTTCCCCTCTCTGAAATAGCCCCGAATATAAACTAAAAAAAACACTAGAAAATAGTATTTATTCACTTGTTCACAGTTATTTAATTTATTTTTTATTTGTAACTAAAAAAATCTTTCAAGAAATTCATTCCATTATTACAAAAATAACGAACACTTTGTTGCTCTCGTCCCGTAATCGGGCGAACTAATCGGAAAACTTTCCGAGCCGCGATAAAGAAGAAAAAATCGATAATCTGCAGAGTTATCAACTTAGGGAGAGATTGGCCGAAGTCGGAATCCCGGACGTACATACGTTCCTGCCCCGCTCCGAACTTTTCGCCCCGGAACGACTTTATTTTTATGGTCCCCGCATAAGGGGGCGCTTTTCGGGGAAATCGTCCCCGCAGACGGGATCTGCCGGAAAGTGGGCCGTTCGGGAATTGATGGCGTCGAAAATTTTCCACGAACAGAAAAAAAAAAGAAGGAAGAAGCGCGAGAGAGACTGTTAAATATTGATTGTATAACAAGTACTTTAACGTAAATATACAGTGCTTCCAAAATGTAAGGGATGAATTTTATAAAATCGTTTAGAATTATATTTAAGGGTGCGGTTTAGCAAAAAGAGATAGCTATACAATTATTGGCTGTCATTAATTCATGTAACATTGATGTTAAAAGCACACAAGCATTTCGTCGGATGAATTTTAAATCATTTTAAAACACACTTCTTTATTTATTATTATATAGCAATATTTTTACATATTAATTGTATAATATAATACATATTTTATTAATTTATTTATACAAAAACCCAAGAGATAATGTCTAATTTCAGGGTTTACATTATAACTACAAAACAAATAACATGGTTACTGCAAATCAACTTACATTTTATATAAATTTTAATAGCGTATGTTATAAATAAACAAGTGCATCAATATACTTATATATACTGATATTATTTTATAGATCTCAGGCATGTTAAAAGGTTATATTTAAATTCCGCAAAGCATTGAATATATCTATATGTCTGTAAAAATAATTATATATACGAGATAATCTAATGATAAGTTTAGGTAACAGTTAAAACGTGTTGTACAGTAACTAAAGATCTCCCTATCACGAGCTGATGAAAGTGGAATCTTGAAATTAAATAATCCCAAAATTCGGTGATCGTCTACATAGCCATCTTGAAAAAAAAAACACATGCTCATATAAAGGTTTATATTTTCTATTTATATAAAGTCAAATTCATTTAACAACTCCGCATAAGGAACGTCGTACCTATATACCCATTACTTAACGTAGTGCACGTAACATAATTAATAATGTTAATAATAAATTTATTATCCAACAGAAAACTGAAGTCCAGTTAAAAATACATATGAAAATAATGTAAAATTCACTAATTGGCTATCGACCAAATGTCTTTCAGCCTTTATTTATTATTGTGTTTCGAAACAACCAATGAAAAATTGTTAACATTTCATTCTATATTTTGTATATAAATAATAAATAAATTTTAATTATTACATAATGAATAAATATTCATTATTACATAATGGAAATTTCAGCGATTCCAATGCATTCTGCATTTAAATAATTTCACATTCCTTACCTTTTAATTCCAGTATATCTTACAATTTTCTTTTCTAACATGAACTGGTAAAATGAAATTTATAATAACTATATAATAATTTTCTACTTGACAGTTAATCAAGTAGAAAATTATCCGTCGAAATAAAAAAAAACAACTGGATAATTATATAATTATTATAAATTTCATTTTACCAGTTCATGTTAGAAAAGACAATTGTAAGATATACTGGAATTAAAAGGTAAGGAATGTGAAATTATTTGAATGCAGAATACATTGAAATCGCTGAAATTTCCATTACGTAATAATGAATATTTATATATGTAATTAAATTTTCATAATCTGTTTGTAAGAGAAATGTATACCTTGAAATAGGTCTGATGCATCTAGGGGACGAGATTGTGTACGACATTTATGACCCCCTCAAATCATTGAAATTATTGAAACATATTATTACACAAAAAGGGAGTTCTGTTTTTCATGATTTCATGATTTTTATCTATACAAACCTTGCCTTTGCTGTAATCTAACTGAACACAAACTTATTAAACAGCTTCCTTTTTCAAACAAGAGCTTTTTCAAGAGCTGTAAAGAAAACTTAAATCTTAAATTTGTGTTAAAATTAAAACACTTCGCGTAGAGTAAAACCTCGTAGTACATGTAACCTAATTGATCCTTTTTTATTGCTTCATTCTGCCCCACCATAAATACGGCTTAAGGTTCGGTAGTCCCATCTCAAGTAGTTTCTGATTAGTTTAAAATTCCATTACGAAAAATCTAGTAGCTAGTGCTAATATAATCATTCTAATTACTATACAATTATATTTATTGAAATATTTATATTATAAAGAAAAATGCAATACACTTATTATGTTACTAGTTTACAAAAACATAACGATAATTGATTAAGTACACCACACAAAAATTAATAAATTGTTAAATGGATATCGACCGTCTTCTTTCTTTCTGTGATCTAATTACTATTCGACTTAATAATTTTATTATTGTAAAATCGCTCTGCACAGACACGACTCAAACTCTAATATTATATAATATTATTTGTTATTTCTGAAAACGCCCTTAAACTTCCCCTTATCTGCAGCCTTTACACAACGAAAATGCAATCCAAATATTCTAGGTCCTTATGCAAGAAAATGCATATTCTATGTGAAAATTACACACAACGACATGTGAATAATAATATTTGCTTCAGAGGAAGTTTGCAATAAGCTTCTAGATAGTTTACTTGAAAATAATAATCAAAGTATGAATTAAAAAAAAAATACATAGACAGAAAAACTTCTTGTCGATAGCTCAGACAGACTAATACCTACATGTATTGTAATTATTAATGTTATATGGCTATAATGGCTATTCCAAACGGGAAATATAAAGTTTAATGTGTACGTTATTAGTAACCTCACATTCTATAAATATATATATCTATTACAAAAGTTGCTTAGACTGTGATAATAAAAAATAAACTTAACATTTTTCTTACAGAATAAGCCCATTAGTTTTTTTTAATTTGTTGTCTGAATAAATATATATATATATATATATATAAAATACTACATTATTATATTATTATTTAAGTGTGCGGTTTAGACGAAAGAGATGGCTATATAAATATTGGCAATCACTAATTCGAGTTAGATTGCTGTTGTGATCAATGAACAATATTGTATTATACATTAAAGTAATCTTAAAATAAGCAGGAATTTCATCATATGAATTAAAAATTATATTAATATATAGTTTGTGTGAAAAACAATTATGAAAAATAATGAAAATTGATCAAATTTATAGCAAATTTCAAATTATGTTTTTGCTAATAAAAACTTGTGCAAAGAAAATTGAAGGGATTTCACTAAATTCTGCATTCAAATAAATTAGCAGACATGACTTAGTAATTTCATTGTATCTTACAATTTTTTTTTTCTAACTTAAACTAGTAAATTGACGTAATACTCGAAAATTAACGATTTATTTTTTATTCAGACTGATACTTTATACTTGGTAGATAAAAAATGTAAATACATATTCATATTATTAAATCCAAAAGAATGGCTCTATTTTCAAACGATTATTTTCATTTTACTATATAGCTATCTCTTTCTACTAAACCGCAACCTTAAAAAGATGTTAAGTTATCCTCGGTTTTTTAGCCACGCTTTTTCGACTCTTGTATGGTGGAGGCGCCGGATAATCCGTGGTTCATCCACTCATTTTAATTTCCATTTCTTTATATTAGCCTTTAACTAGAGGTTCCAAGATTTGCTTTGAATAATACATTTTTTTTTTAATATCAGTATTACACTTCTAGGACCTTTTTTAAGACTCCTAGTAATACTTCAAGATAAAAAATAGAAATTAAATTCCACAAAGTTAGTCAATTTCGATTAACTATATCGATTTTATGTTGAGTTTCGTTCATGACGAAAATAAGTAAAAAAACACATTAATAACAAAATATAAACGTTTTATTGCTAGAATCCTTTTTAAGACTTGTAGTAATAATCAACGATAAAGAACGAACTTAAAGTGTGACAAAGTCAATCAACCTTCTTAGACTCCTAGTAATACTCAACGATAAAGAAATCGAAATTAAATACTCAACGATAAAGAAATCGAAATTAAAGTGTGACAAAGTCAATCATCCTTCTTTAAACTCCTAGTAACACTCAACGATAAAGAAATCGCAATTAATTTTGGACTTTGAAGTTTGCTCAATTTTATGTTTTAAATTTGTAAATAATAATAAAAAAATAATTATAAAATACAAATTTTTTTATTGGCTAGTGCAGTTATTAAAAGTATGTTACAATAATATGTTATTATAGTATTATAATATACTAGGACAAAGAGTTAAAATTAAAGTACGCCGAAGTCAGTTATTTTTGACTTTATGTTGAAATTTGTGAATGACAAAAAGTTTTTTTTAATATTAATAATAATAATAACAATAATAAAATGTGTTGTATTATTCAAAATAATTCTTGGGACATCTGGTTAAAGTCATTAAAAGAAATGAAATTAAAATCCGTTGGTGATCCACGAAATCGTCCTCTACTATGGCGAATGCGCCGGGTAAAAAGAAACTTGCCTGGAAAACCGTGTATAACTTTACATCGGCGATTATCAGATTTTGTGCAGTTTTCATTTAAAACTTGCATTAAGATTAATAGAAAAACAAAGAAAATGTAAAGAAAATTTT
Source organism: Philonthus spinipes (assembly GCA_963082785.1). Lineage (NCBI taxonomy): Eukaryota > Metazoa > Arthropoda > Insecta > Coleoptera > Staphylinidae > Philonthus > Philonthus spinipes. Next base: position 24,270,740 of record OY720303.1, read on the forward strand.
ATTTGTTAAAAATAAATAAATATAAACCGTAATGTAAAGCATTTTAAAAATAACCATGTATTTATAATAATCAGGACCGTAGTATTATTTAAAGAGATTTTATTAAAAATAAAGGTTTAATTATATACTAAAAGTAAATAGTAAAAATATCCGTTTACTTTTAGTGATTTTAGAAAATAATTGTTTAAAAAAATATTTTTGTTGTAGAAAGACCGTCGGTCGATAGCCCAGATAGACTAACACTATATATTAATAATTACTTGTAAATATTTTAAACGGTCTGAATAAAAATCTTATATATAATATTTTTGTTGATAGTCTTAAGTTTCTTACATTATTCAGACTATCTATATGGATATAAAAGACATTTTGGCTTTTACTGAGGCAAACCTATTTGGTATTGTATATAAAATCATCTTTATTGTAAAATGTACATTATATATAAAACAATACATTTTATATATTATTATTCCTAAATGGCTATCAACCATCGGTCTTTCAGCTACTTTGGTATTTTTATTTAAGAAATGTTGTTTTTGAATCGAATCCGTACGAGCGTGTTCGCTCTACAAATAATTCAATTGAGCAGTGCCGAAAACAAACAATTATGGTCAAAGCAACCTTCCATTGTCGTACAATGTAACCAAATGAAGAATCTGCGGTTACAGCTATCGGCGTTTTATTTAACTTCAATTGTTTATAGCTTCGTGTTCCTCACACTTTAGTACCCGAAAGTATATATATTTTTTATATATATCGTGTATATTTAGAGAGCATATAATTCTCAAATATGTGCAAATTGATTAAGTGAATTTATAAAAAAAGCTATGTTAGGTTAGAACGATATATTTTCAAAACAACTTAAAAAATATGCTAAGTGATTTTTTAAATAAGTGAATATTCACAGATTCAGATACAGGTATAAGCAAATATTTATTGCTAATGGTTTATGAATGATATTTTTTTAATATACATTATTATTTATTTTAATATATTATGATTATAATAATTTTAAATGTAAATAAATTAAATAAAAATTATTTGAAAATAATTACTAAATTATTTCCACACTTAGCTCTGTGAGATTTGGACTTACGTTGCATAAGTACTTTAGACAAATGCACATTTTAACAACTACTTCTCGGGTAAATACCCCGTCAGACATTGAATTACATAATGTACACTTGATGTTGCATGTCAATAACATATTGCTCATGTGACAATTTTTTATTCGAGAAAAATTCAACGTAAAGAACAAATAAGAACGTTACTGAATATAGCGCTATCTACAGACACGTGTTTCGAAATCTTTGCCTCGTCAGTACAGCTCTGACTTACACAATTTAAAGATGTTAATGATTCTATTGATTTTAAATGTAAATTTGAATTTTAGTAGTCTCGCAAATCCACAAATTTGTTCAACATGAAATTATCACCCAATTATTGCCACTAGTTTTCTAATGGAAGAGATTTATATAATTTTTTCAAGTATCGCATTGATTTTTTAAGAAAATATCTTTTTAATGAACTAAGTTATCCCAAATCATCAATCGCACGCGTGCATAAATGTTACAAAATTAATTATTTTTGAATTAACTGCAAGAAACATTTACCTACTTTTATTTTCAATGATAAATTAATAATCTGTGGGCAGAAAGACTTCTGGTCGATAGCTCAGCCAGACTAACACCTACATGTAATTATTTATGTTATATTGTTAAAATTATATGTATAGTCTGAATAAAGATGTAGATACATATGTATAAAAGAGAAATAAAATTTTAGTATTAATAAAGTATAAAATGTAAATAATCCATAATTCAGAAACTCAAATATTTACATATTTATTAATGATTAAGACACTCCTTAAGTATACACGTTATAGAATTAAAAACTTAAAAATCGAGGTTCTAATGAATGAGGTATACGCTACTGTGCTTAGTTTTTTAAATAATACAAATTAAAAAATACCACCACGATGAAATTTCGCGTTGGTCAACCCTTTTGTAATCCCATAATTTCGCGAATGTATTAATTTTAAGTAAAGTCAATTTAGCCTTAAGCGAGAAACATTGTTTTAATTTTGCAGCTGAAATAAGATTTTTATCACTGCAAAATAAGAAACATTGTTCGAATTTTTCAGCTGACATGAAACTGTGATCACTGCAATGCTCTCAATAAAGTCACAACAATATACATTTTTTTAATAAAATGTTCAACCACCATTTATCTAGCGTATGGATAATTAGTGATGGCCATTTTGGTTTTTCGAACCTCATCATCATCAGACTAGTGTGTTCCATGTGCAATGCCTTGATGAACGCGGTTGAACGGATATGTTTTGCGATTAAATACCTGATATGAATCATAATAAATGGACGCTACATGAAATTAGGCTAAAGATGGTGTTTGCGTCGTCTTCCAATTATTATGATTAATATATATCTTGTTTCTAATTTTTAAGCATCCTTATATATATACAGAGAGGTTTCTTTATCAGTATACATTAGGGGAAGTGTATACTTGCAAAAAAACGCGAGTTAAACGCATAGAAACGATTAATGTGTGCATGTTTAGTTGACTATTTGGCATATGTGTATTCAGTTGCGTGTTATAGGCAACTAAACACACATACATTAATGCATTTGACTCGCGTATTTTGCAGTAATACATAGGAGAAATGTATACTGATAAATAAAACTCTCTGTATATATATATATATATATATATATATATATATGTTTTAATTCAACTGATTTTCTGTTTATTATAATTTTTATTGATACTTCTATAATATTATGCATGTGACACGAAAAGATCCAACACAGTAAGGACATTATCGTCCTTTTCATATTGTGTTTGTACGTGCATGGATTTAATCAACTCCAGCCTGAAATTCATATCAATAAATATTTCTCGTACGTGTCTGGTGTTTGATCATCCAACATATCCGTAACGAAATCAATTTACTCTTTTCTGCAAAAATATGTTTACACTAGCAAACAGTTTATGAACATTTATATCGGAAATTATTATAAAAGCTACAGATATAGTTTGTTGTGAATCACGTGAAGTTTTTTATAAAATAAAACATAAACAAATTAGTAGTTTTTGTATACGAGTATACGGAAGTGTGGGTTACTGTTAGCCCGGCACTAAAGCCATTCCACATAGCACAAAATAGAGGTATTTCTGCCCTGTCATGAATTTATGATGAAATTAAAGGAAAAAATTATGCTGGCTATCTGAAGTGTCCTGATGAATCGCACAAATGAATTGTGGTAGGAAGATGTTTGTTTGTAGGAAGGACATTAGGGTTTCGGCGAATACAGAATTTTGTAAGAATGAGTAGGTTATGAAAATTATTGGCTTTTTTTTGCTTAAAGCTAGTATACACTGGGATATAGGTGGGATTTAGGTGGATTCATAAAGGTATTCGATGAAAGATTGTGAAGTGGATTGTTGGGCAATGTATTATTTTCTCAGATAATGCAGATTTGGCAGTAGTATTTTTTATTAAATTCATTTATTTAAACGTAATGAATAATTAGTTCTAGTCCAGTAATAATTTTATATTTTTAAGTGTTTACCGATCGTCGCACAATTTGGAAATTACCGGATCGATTCCGTGTTTTGTGTTCTCGTTGTATGTTAAGTGGTGCAGTGATCTTCAATAAATAATGCGACACGAGAGGGTTGGATGGAGGGTAGTTTAAGACACAGAGAAAGCGTCGGGCGTTAATGAGGGCATGTTTGTATACGCTCGAGTGTTCTTTGCGGGCTGAGGCTGGCACCGGGCCAAAGCGCGCTCGAGGAGGGCGCAAACAACCCCTCCGTTTTCCGACGCCCCCTTCTATGAGGCTGTCCTACGACGTGTATTGCGCCACCCTGCGACACGACACACCTAATATATGTATCACTAATCATTCATTTGTCGTTTTTGTCAGTTCTGCAAATTCAAAACCCGACGTCTGGTTTTAGCATTTTGTTTCAACCCTCACCAGGGTTTGAACATACCAATATCAAGCCTATTTTTTTAATACAATTACATGGCTACATAGCAGAATTAATTATTTTTTTTTTAAGTTAAATTGATTAATTTTAGCAATGCTCATAAAAAGTGAATTTAATAAAATTAAAGTTGTGATTTATAAACTTTATACCTGGAATGACCTTAATTGCTATAAAAAATATTATTAATTAAGAAGACTTCTACTTCATTAATTAATTATTTTCAAATTACATTTAATTTAATTATTTCCTTTATTTTAATAACGATGTACAGTAATATCATATACGTATTTCGAATATGAAGTGAACAATATCAATAATAATTAATTAAAGACGACGCAAGCGCCACCTTTTGCCTAATTTCAAGTGGCATCGTCAACGATTTGGGTCTACAAGGTAGACGACCGAGAATCATTGTTTCGTCCACTAAAGGAAGGCGAACTTGTCCTATTTAAGCAAACAAACAAAATGTGAATATCAATAATGTTCAGATTTGCGAAGTTTTCAGTAATCAAACTTCACGTAACTCAAATAACTCAAATACAATAAAGGGAATATATTTATATATCGTTAGAATAATACTATCTTTCATTAATTATTTTAAAAAACATTATCTTATTCAATCAATCCTCCTTTATCAAAAAATATTTTAACAAATTTAACCTTTCTTGCCAATGTTGCAATATATATATAACATCATTATTTCTGCAGTACAATAAATTAACAATATAATTCTTATACTATATTATACGTTGTCCTTAGAAAACGACTATTGAACATCGGTCTTTCTGCCTGTTCTTGTCCAGTTCTTGTCTTGTTATCTAAAATTCGTGATTGTTAACGTCTTTGTCTATATCTGGAAATTTAATGATATGAATTGTTAATGAAAGGTGGCAGAATTTAGGAGTATCGTTAGAATATGACTATTTTTCATTAATCATTTTCAAAAACATTATCTTATTCAATCAATCCTACTTTTTCAAAAAATATTTTAACAAATTTAACCTTTCTTGCCAATGTTGCAATAAAAATTCATTGGTTGAACAATCCTGGCAATATTTTCGCGAGCGAACTAAAATCGAAATAATGAATCGTCACCGGAGCAATATAAATAACGTCGATTTCGGTGATTTATATTGTTTTCCGAACGCGAAACGCGCGAATAATTTACCGTCCGCGATTTATTTATAAAATATCTCAAGTATTATTTATGCTTGCCGATTAATTCGGATACTCGTCCGAATAAATTTGGCTTGTAAACATGACTTTTCACTGCATTCTATTTTTTAAAAACAAAGGTTTTAAAATCGAGCTGTAGATTCAATACTATTATTTCATAAATTTATTGCCCCATAATGTCCTCAAGTTTATGGCATTATAAATGTCTAGCGCGTTGATTTAAATCAACAATTATTTAACAGACTTAATTAATGTTAGGAAATTTTCTTAATTGTTGAATTTCATGAGATAAAAATGTCATATCTTCAAGAATTTTTAATATATAACATATATTGTTATATTCATGTATATATGTAAAGCTTTTGCTCATTTATCTGCGTATATTAGGTAGCGTAAAACACGGGTGTGAAGTATAATTTAAAAATATAAAAAATGCCTTTTGGAGATATTTTAACTTGAAATGTTAACATGTGGGTGCGATTAGGGGGTGAAGATGCCCGAGTTATCCAAACTTTATTTTTTATATGTTAGGCAGTGCCTTTAGGAACTAAATAACGTATTATTAACAAATATAAAAAATGCCTTTTGGAGATTTTTTTAATATTCAATTTCGTTCGGGGGTGCCTGAAAGGGGTTGAATATTTTTGTATTTTCAAAATTGTATACTTTATTCATAAATACTGCCTTGCAGAAGACAATAAAACATTTTATAGCGAAAATAAAATATGTGTTTTTAAGATATTTATTATAATTAAATTTATGAAATCTATTGCTGAAATCTATTGCTAACTTCACACCCGTCGTAAAACTGACTTTCATTGATCTAAGCAAGGCACAGTATTATCTATCATTTAATGGCGTCAATTATTTGTTTTCTTGTTGTTGTAATTATTTTTTATTTTGTATTCTTCAATACACTATAAATAAGTTTTATTAATTATATTGCAGATTTTTAAAAAGGTAAATAAATTCAAATTAAGAATCATTTCAGGATAAATTTCAGTTGAAAAATAATTTATACATAGATCACTGAATATATATTATTTTAAATAATAACCATAAGATAATAACTAGCCAATTTTAATTAATTATATTTCACACATTTTTTTAATAATAATGTTAATCTTCCAAAGATATTAAAAATTTGTACATGAGACAAATTTTAATATCCGTAATCTAACACTTTGATTAAAATCTTAATCCGTGGGAGGGAAGCCTCAGCGATCGCCCAGAAAATATGACATTAAATCGGAATCGATAAGATCGTGCATTAATAAAACACCGGGTATATGCACGAAAACGTCCATAATCAGTGCTGAGGGTACATCGGGGAAGGCTGATGCATGGTTTGGATCCCGTTCAACAGGTGGCTAATTATTGATTAAATGACAAATCGCATATGAATTTATCATGCATTCCACAAAGATGCCATTAAGAAAATGGACGCACAACATGGGACAATTAATGTTTACGTTGAAATAAATGCTGGTAACTCGTAAAAGAAATAGAAAAGAGTATTCATTCACTTGGTCACAGTTATTTAAATATATTAAATAAAAATTATTTGAAAATAATTAATAAATTATTTCCACATTTAGCTCTGTGACTTTTGACTTACGTTACGTAAGTACGTTAAACAAATACACATTAAAACAACTACTTTCCGGGCAAATACCCACGCCGGACATTGAATTACATAATGTACACCTGCTATCGCACATCAATAAAATGTTGCATTATGTAACAAATTTTGATCCGAGAACAATTTAATGTAAAAACAACAAAAGGAACATTACTTAATATAAGGCCATCTACAGACACGTGTTTCGGGATCTATCCCTCGTCAGTACAGCTATGCCTTACATAATTTAAAGATATTAAAATAAATCAATTATAAATTATAATTAGATATTAAAAATTTACAGGAAAAGTGTGACACACTAAAAACATTACAAAATGTTGAGGAAAACGTTCATTTAGTTTCAGATCTTATGTCCCGCCTTTATCTTCATAGCCATCTGACCGAAAATGGCTGTTGCCACGTACCTTGTGTCTTGTCATGACATTATGTTTTGATGTTGATTTTTAATTATAATTTATGTAATATACCATATTAATCGAATCTCCGTTTCGTGTTTTATTGATAACATTAATACAAAACATGTATAAAAAAGGTAAATTACCAATCACAAATTACGACAAAATACATAATAAAAATAATACGCATCAAATTAACTATTTATCAATCCCTAAATTGATGGCTTTCTTATCTTAAAAATGAAAAGAAAATTGAAATCATGATTATTTTTTCTTGTTCAATAATTGTATTAAATCATTTTTCATGAATCTCAAGATTAATAGTAATAACCGATATTTTTAATTTACATTAACATATTTATTTTGTAAAACAATATATGTCGATTAATTTATAAACAAACAAATGTATTTTTGAGGAATCACTGAATGTTTTTTTTTAGTTTACGTAAAGTGTTTAATCACAAATTTAAAGACTGTTATTCCTTACTTCACAATTTATTTTAAGAATTTAGTTGATATTGATAATGAGCACTTTGTGTCTCGAAATGTACATCTAACATAAAAATAAATTGTGAAGTAAGGAATAACAGTCTTTAAATTTGGGATTTTTTTGAAGAATTTGGTGGAGGAGACAGAACATCTCTATATGCCCTTATTCATTAATTGAATACGGCTCTAGTTCGCAGAGATAATTGAATAATTATTTTTTAAGGGCCTACATTAAGTCGCATCAGCTAAACGATTCCATATTTTTATACCGGAATAAAATGTGCCGTTTTCATAGAAGGTGTTTGGGAAATATATATGTATTGCATTGCCTAGTGTAGTACTTACTTTTCATAATAGTATCTGAGAAGTACTGAGACTGATTTTTAAAGAATATATATATATATATTCAATGACCGTTTCTACCCATATGGGTGAAGGGTTTTGTTTTCTTAATTCTTCATGAACTTCTTCCAGGTTTTTCTGTCTTCTGCCATTCTTGCAGCTTCTTTTAAAGAATATAACGCATCCATAAATATAGATTGCTGGTACTGTTAGTACCTGTTCGTTTTTAATTTCCTTATCAGCAGGACTCTAAATACTGGATGTGTTTCATGACTGAGAGCACGTTTTTGAAGCACTTTATCTAGGTTTGAACTTGAGCCCCAGAAAATTATACCTTATCGTATAATCAGATATATATATTGCTATAATAAAAAGTTCTACTTATAAACGGAAATATCTAAAAATATTTTTGGATTGCGCATATTGTCAGAAAGTACAAATTCTGTCAATATGCGCAATCTAAAAATATTTTTAGATGTTTTGGAACGTATGTTGGCATTATATAATAACGACTCCTTTAGAGGAATTTGAGGAGACAGTCTCTGTCGACCCCGTCTTCCTCTTGATATAATGGTAGAAACAAATAAATATAAAATAACGACTCTTTTTGAGAAATTTAATTAAGAAGGCAATCTCAGTAGGGCCCGTCTTCCCCTTGGTATAATTCATCATCCCGGTTTAGTCATCAATATCAGTATGTCTCCCATCTAATACATTTAATTATTAAAAAAATTAAAATCAAGTGATATATTCTGTTACTGTATTATTTGTTTGAATAATTGACAAACGTACAAATTATAACAATAGCGCAAAGCGCCATCTGTCGACTAATTTATTAAAGTATATGGAACACACGGTCTGATGAGGTCCGAAATGACCATTACCAATTATCCAAAGCAGATGGATGATACTTAAACAAACACTTTTAGTGAAAATTAAGATTTTTATTAGAAAGATAAACTTAAAAAAAATCTACGATAAAAATAACTAATAAATGTAATTGCCTTGTGACAATTACATTTATTTTATTTAATGAAATAACCAACCACCATTCATCTATCGTATAGAACTAGTGGTCTTTCGAACCTCATCAAAACAGTGTACTCCATGTGCAATGCCTTGATGAATTTAAATGAACGGATGCTCTGTTATTATACGATACATTTATTTTGTTATAATTTTTGAGCATTAGCAGTAATTTAAAATATTTTATAAATTGTTGAGGCTTCTACGATAACCATAAATCACAATTGGCTGTGTATATGGAATAAGCAAGAGGTGAAAATTAAGAAGTATTTAAGATGAATATTTAATATAAAATATAGAGACTTGTGTGGAACAATATATAAAACTGAAAGAAATATAACACTGACATCAGTTTACGTCTATAATTTATTAATACGCATGGATAAACACAATAAATAGCGATATATATAATTTCGCTACCCGAAATTCTTCTAATATTTATAAATTTTCACTGGAAAACAACATAAACCACCTCCACTATTTGCATGATATAGAACAAAATAACAGACTATTTAAAACATTAAGATTAAACATATTCAAGAAATAGTTGAAAAGACTGTTTATAAAAAACTGCTCATATTCAATTGAAGAATTTATTTTAGCAAATGTATATGTTTTTTTTTTGTGTGTGTATTTATATAACGAATATATCTGTACTTTATATAGTTAACACATAATAAAGATTATTATATTTAATTTAAATAAAATTTTACAAAACATTCTTATTCTTAAAAATGTGTTGAAGTTATAATAAATATTCAAGAATAAAAATCGTTTTCAAATTAATAAAACATCTTAAAACCCCACAGATGTTTTGAAAACACTTATGAATTATTAAACTAACTCGTTTCTTTTCTGTTTCAGGTGAGTAATTCGTCCTGACCGACATGGTAAACAAAGTAGTGTAGTGAGTTAATGGGCGGATCAAAGTGAATTGCGAGAAACCCGCAGGATTTTAAAATGACCCGTTCGATTGGTAAGATGTCGTGCACTTGTTTAATTTTTTTGGTATAATCGAACAGTTTCACGAGGCCCGTGACGAAATCCACGAACGTTGCGGAAAATCCGAAAATAACCGGGAGTTTGTTTTGTTATGCGGAGAGATTTTTCTAAACACTCTCCACGGCCTGTTCAAATAAACGGTAATTATCCGTGGGTGGTTTAAATACATAAATAAGAAAATAAAACGGCGATGTGTACATCGTAGTATATTTCACCTAAAACATCGTATCACTGAAGAAAATTTCAAAATAAAATAAATTGGAATGGCTAGTGTTGGGCTAAATCGAATAATTTTAGTAATCGAGCAGTTTCACCTTATTTTAGGAGATAACACTGACAAATGACAATAATTTGTTGCTTATCAATAAATATCCCCGACACGAATTGGTAAAAGGGGACATCGATTATATATATATATATATATATATATATATATCAATAAATATTAAATGGTTTATGATGTTAATAGATTAATACTCGATTGCAGCGATTTTACTGTCACTTAAAAAACGCATCACTGAAGAAAATTTCAAAATACAAAATCAGAATAGTCACTAGTGTTACGTTAAATCGAGTTAAATCAATAAGCAGTTTCACCTTATTTTAGTAGATTACACTAACAAATAACAATAATTTGTTTCTTATCAATAAATATTAAATATTATTTTTTCACCTTCATATTATCAATAAACATGTACCACAAAGTAATGGCTTCAACATTCAATTAAATATTAAATAGTTTATGATGTTAATAGACTCATGCTCGATTGCAGCGATTTTACTGTAAGATCTCCTTAGTCTTAGTCTAACTGAACTAAATTGTGAGAGGTTCATAGCAAATTAATCAGTCAAAAATAATTTAATAATATAAGAAAAAGAGTATTTAGTTTTCTAATATTATTAAATTATTTTCTTTTAATTATTACTCTTTATGCAATTGATCACAGTTATGTATTCTAGCATAATTAATAATAATTGTCCATGATTGAAAAAGAGTATTTACTTTATCTAAAATTATTATATTATTTTTGTTATTATTTGCAATACATATTACTCTTTATGCAAATCGATACAGAAAATTGACAAAAATCTGGCAGCCGATGTATTTCAAAATCCGTTAAATCCTCCTTTGTTATGCGCCCAGTGAAACTGAACAGGCATTTGCGTTTGACGAAGGTCTACGTCTCTGCCGTCCTTTCAATCTGTCGACCTCAAAACGCGCAAAATTACTTTCTACGAACTAATCTTGTCGAGAATTACAGTGGAAAAGATTTCCCAGTTGAATGAAATTCGTTCTATTTCCGACGTTCGCGTTCGCAAAATATATAACACTCACACACAACGCGCTCGATGTAAATATAAAGCGAGTGCTGTGCGTGTGTGTCTGTGTGTGTGTGTGTATTTGGACGTGTTTGTTATCAAACGTCATGGAATACTGAGTATTTTTACATTTTTGCATCATGTATTTCCATAGAGAATTAATTCAAAAAGATTCTTGCTGTGCTTATTTGAGAGTGACGGATGTCGAAACTAGTGGGAGGAAATAATTCGATTTTATTTGTAAAAAAAAAAAACTAGAATTTCTTCTTTTTAATTTATAAAATCTACCTGCAGTGCAAATCAGTTAAATTAAATTTATTTTATTACAATTAAACTATTATTATTTGAACAATAACAGTAACTCAAATTATTCATTTCAAATAATAACACTTATTTACTTTTTTGTATTCACTTTTTATTTTTACGGTGACTAGTTTCGACTCGTTAGCGAGCCATTATCAAACCAAGTACTTAAAATTAACATCGAAGTCCTTATATATACTTAAAAATTAGGAGTCAGGTAAAAACGCGTCAAACAGAGGGGTATACATCAGGTCGGTCTGGTCGTTTATTAGCGGAATTCCCGGATTGAACTTTGCTTTGTGAATTTCTAATGATTCGAGAAGGTTCATTTTATGGCCCTTTTCCGCAAAATGTAAAACCGAAAGTACATCCTTTCCAAAAATGTGACCTTCTTCGATTATGTGATTGGAGAATGTTGATTTATCCTGCTTCAACTTATATGATCTGAGATGTTCTTTAAGTCTAATATCAAAATTTCGTCCTGACTGTCCTATGTATACACCTTTACATGTTTCACAGGTCAACTTATATATACCGGATTTTTTATTTACATCGGTTTTTGTTTTTGGAAAGGATGTACTTTCGGTTTTACATTTTGCGGAAAAGGGCCATAAAATGAACCTTCTCGAATCATTAGAAATTCACAAAGCAAAGTTCAATCCGGGAATTCCGCTAATAAACGACCAGACCGACCTGATGTATACCCCTCTGTTTGACGCGTTTTTACCTGACTCCTAATTTTTAAGTATATATAAGGACTTCGATGTTAATTTTAAGTACTTGGTTTGATAATGGCTCGCTAACGAGTCGAAACTAGTCACCGTAAAAATAAAAAGTGAATACAAAAAAGTAAATAAGTGTTATTATTTGAAATATTTAAAATGTATCACAAAGTAACCGCCTCCACCACAAAATATCAAATTATTCACTTAATTAAATGTGAGTTTCGTGAAGATTTGAAAGATATATGAAAACACTTTGTAGAATGTTTTACAAAACATGTGATCATGGTGATCGAAATGTACATCTGTAAATAAATAAGTGAAAAAAAGTGTACAAAGTGTTTTCATAACTCAAATTATTATATTATTTTGTTTAGTTGTTGCTGCTCCTACTTTGATACACATCGTAATTGCAATTATGCAAATTACAAATGTGGTATTAGTATATTATCCACAAGTGTATTATGATAGCCATAAATCACGACAGACAAAGTTTTCCGAAGGGGCCGAATAAGCAATTCTTCTGACTCGCAACATATAAAATTTGATAAATTAAATAAAAATGATTTGAAAATAATTAATAAATTATTTCTACACTTAGCTCTATGATAGCTCTGCAGCAGCAGGTCTACATTATGGGCCTTATTCCTGTAATCGATCGCACAAAATCGTTCGAACGAAATTGTCAAATTCACATGTAAATTCCTATCTAAATGACAGATTTCACACGACCGAAACGTTCAAACAATTTCAGAAATACGGGTCTATATAATTTCATGTCCGGCGAGGTATTTGCACGGGAAGTAGTTGTTTTAATGTGCATTTGTTTAAAGTACTTATATAACGTAAGTCAAAATGTCAAAGAGATGAAAGTTGAAATAATTAATTAATTATTTTCAAATCATTTTTATTTAATTATTTTGCTAAAATTAAACAAAATCAGTTATTTATAAATAAGTTGGATTGTTAAAATTAATAGAAATATAAAGATTATATATATGGTTTAATAATAGAATAAAGTGAAAAGTAGTATTTATAATAAAGTGAAAGAATATAATAGATCTACTTGTTCATTTAGAAGTGATGAATTAGTGTAAATATCCATAGAAATTTTAATAAAACAAATTTTAAATTCTCTTGAAAATGGGCTAATAACCCGAAACTAGTCGAGAATTTGAAGTTATTCAATCTAATCAGTGTTTTGTTGGTTGATTTTTAATAATTTATTCACATTTATTTCATTTTTATTTAATTTGTTAAATAACTGTGACCAAGTGAATGAACACTTTTTTTCTATTTATATTAAATTTAATTGTAAAGAAAAACTAAAATTTTATTTGTTTATTTAAAATCTACGATAAAATTAACACCTACAACAAAAAAAAACAGTTAAATTAAATTAAATACAATTTCGGAACAATTACATTAAACAAAAATATTTTATTAATTGTTGAGGCTCCTACTTTGTGATAGATTGTAATTACCATAATGAAAATTACAAATATGATAATAGTATTAAAAAAAACTTTAATAAACCATAAAAATATGAATGTTTTTACATTTATATGAGAATAAGACATATGGTTATTATATTTGATATACACCAATATGTGGTAGAAGGATATAAGATTATATATATATATATATTTGATATACATTTAAGGCTCGTATTTCATAGAGAAAAATATTGGAAAGGATTTCATTCCATTAAAATGCACATCGATATAAAATATAACACGATTTTTAAATTGATTTCAACAAATAAATGCAGGAAATGTAAATAATATAATTACAACGAAAAACATGGTTTAATTGACCTTTTTACACTAAAAATAAGTATTTGTAAAAACCACAATAATTAACAATGTATTTAATTATATATCACTTATTGTTGTGATTTGCCTTGAACTTTATCAGGCGGAAATAAACCCGTGGATGTTTTCGTTTAAACTCACACAACATTCATTCCGATTTAATCATGCCGCGCCGTCAAAAATAACTGCAACCTGAATGTGTGTGTGCGCGCAGTGTTGATCTTTTTGGCAATTCAAAACAAAAACAAAATATAACTGGCGGTGGTATGATGCATATGTAAGTCGAGTTTGAACTGTAAAAATCGTGTCCGCTATATATTTTGTTTGCTAGAACAATGGGGTTTCAATTAAAGTTGAAACTTTAGAAAATTTTTGCTCGGGTTAAAATATTTATGTTTTTTTTAATTTGTTTATTTAGGTAATTTGTTGAATCTTTCATGATTTATTTCATTATCCATCTTCGAAGGTTTTTAATGTTATTGTAAATTATTATAAACTAATAATGGTTGATAGGTTTACGATTAAATAAAATAAAAATACCGTCCAAAATTTCGCCATCCAGAATTCACCTTCAATTCATCTTTTATCGAGGATTAAAAGACAGACATGACACATAAGACCGATGGTCGATGGCCATTTTAGAAATATTAAAATAAATTGTATTCTATTTAACAATGTATAAATACCTCAATAAATTTGATTGTATATAAAATAAAATAAAATAAAATAAAATAAAATAAAATAAAATAAAATAAAATAAAATAAAATAAAATAAAATAAAATAAAATAAAATAAAATAAAATAAAATAAAATAAAATAAAATAAAATAAAATAAAATAAAATAAAATAAAATAAAATAAAATAAAATAAAATAAAATAAAATAAAATCACACATTTGCAGTTATTTTAATTACAATGAAATTAATCGAGGAAAATTTCTGCCAAATTCGATCAAGCCCTTTTACCAACTGCAAAAATTACTTAGACTGTAAGTTTTTGACAAGTATCTATTGAAACAACTACATCCGGAGCATATACCCCGCCGGAATTTGGATCACATTTTTTTAAATTTTTTTATTATTATTTTTTTTTTTTTCATAAAAAATAGAATTTCTAATTTCTTTAGTTAAATTTAAATGATAAGACAATATTAAATTAATTTGTGCTTCGATGGAATTGTTCTAGGCAAAAATAATTTGTATACTCACATTGAATAGTTCTGGCATCTAGATTTAATCCCGTAGAAACTATTTCAAGTGCATTTTCCATTATTGCCCTTCGCATTAAAAGTATCTTAATGTGTATATAATTGTTTTGATTCCTTCTAAGACATTATAATTTTGTGAATTGTAGTAATTAAGCATATTATTTTTTGTTTCTATTATAGATTACAAAATTATAGTACTTCTTCTTCTATGATTCTATGGTGACATTTCTAGTTTCTATTATAAAGTACAAAATTATAGCACTTCTTCTTCTATAATTATATGGTGACATTTCTACACTTCTTCGGGGACTTGAAATGTCTCTGAATAATTACTTTATTATTATTTATTATTATTATTGGTAATAAAAAAATCCCATAGAAACTCTTTTAAGTGGTACGAAGTCAACTCCACCTGAATATCATTTTTTGAGTTCGAATCCACGAAGAAGTGTAGAAATTTCACCATGAAAACAAAGAGAAAAGAGTACTCTAATTTTGTACTCTGTAATAGAAACTAAAAATAATAATATGCACAATTGCACAGATACTTTTTATGCAAAGTGCAATAATTGAAAAATACAAATTAATGATATTCAGATCAAGTTGGCTTCGTACCACTTGAAAGAATTTCTATGGGATTAAGCTTTTATTGATTTTTGTCTCCATAAGTCTATTAAATATGTTTGCATTGCAATGTATCTTCTACCACAATAACAAATGTCACTGATAAGTTTCTGCAAAAGTTGGAGAAAGTATTTAAATAAAAATACTTGTCCTTTCTCCTACTTATTTTTTATTTTACTAGATATATTTCGGAAACTATTAAAATAAAAAATAAGTAGGAGAAAGGACAAGTATTTTTATTTAGATAATTAAAGTCTCCACGACCAACAACCAACATAAAGAAGATTGGAGAAAGTATGTTAAATGTTTATGGTGATTTTCAAATTAAAACTATGCCAGCTAGCTGAACTGTCATGTATGCATGAGTTAATGAATTGGTGGACAGTGACCGAAGGGTTGTTATGTTTTGGGCGAATATTAGGGTTGCGAGGAATGCAATATTTTGTAAGGAGGGATTTTAATATTTATTTACTTATGCAATAGACAATAAAATATTACTATAAACTCCGCCATTTTTTATAGAGCTTCGCCAATACCTAATTCTCGCAGCAATTATTATACAGCTCCATAAGTATCTCGTTTCTGCATCTACTCTGTCAGACAAATGTTTTTCAGAATGTTATTTGATAATTCTTCCACTCCTTTGTTGTTAATATATGACAATTTAAGCTTTTTAATTTCGAGGACTTTACATTTTTATAAGACGTAATCAAATCAAAAATTGCACAACACAACTTACAATAAATAGTGACATACTGAGATTGAATACTAATGCATTTTTTTTTTAAATATTATTGCTACTTTTATGTTGCACTCGTAATTTTATATAACATCGCCAATATTTAATTATGGCAGAATTTGTGTCAACTACTCCACAAGAATTGCTGATCTATTCTTTCTGCCATATTTTTCTTTGGGAATGTTGTTTTTAATAATTCTTCCACTCCATTATAATATCGACTTCATGAAACGCCACATTTTTGCGTTTTAAGAAATACAATATTATAAAATACGTGGGATATTTCACAAGTATTCAACATAAATGTTCTGGTTGTGACGCTAGTGAATTATTGAAAATTAAAAAAATGTACAGAATTGATTTATAAAATTGATAATCGTATAAAGATTATCAATTTTATAAATCAATAAAATTCGATATAAAACTTACAGTGCAAGTATTTTTTTGCAGTTGAAAAAAAAGGGATTGATCGAATTTTATTGATCATTGCCAGAAATTTTCCTTGTTAAATTTCATTGTAATCAGAATATTTATGTTGAAATACTTGTGAAATATTCCAGTCTCTAGTTAAAATGCCGTTATCGAGTTGTCCGGCAGCAACTTATGACAAAGCCCTTTCTCTGACCAACCCTGTTCCATTATACGCAGACCTATAAACGGTTATCTGGCAACCCCATCTATATAATCTGTGCGCCCCTCGAATTTAATATATGTAAAGGTCAACCCTTTCATATTACGCGAAAGAGGGAGGCTTCGCCCATTTGTCAACCGGGATATATATTTGTTTCGTGTGTTATGTAACGCGCTGGATTTATTTTTGAGACAAGAGATTTAATATATCAAAATAATTTGTACCTTTTAAGTACAGTATCCGCGGAAAAGAAAGCGACTAATTAAATTTTAAATTAGGAATAAATAATAATTATAATTAATTTATTACAAAATATCCCTTTTAGTAAATATATATTATAGATATCAATATTACAAATATATACAGGGTTTTTCAAATTCGAGTCTCATCATAGGGATCACTCTCATTATAAGGTAAGATAGAAGGTAGTAAAAATATATTTAATATCTATAATATATTTTTACTACCTTCTATCTTACCTTATAATGAGAGTGACCCCTATGATGAGACTCGAATTTGAAACACCAATAAATAGTGGATAGCCAGTCTCAGAGTTGGAACTATATTGTGAACGTTAGTGTATTGTTAGATATTGTATTGTAATTGAATTTTCCAATCTCAGAAATAAAGATGTTTATATATGTATTATAAATATATACAGGTTGTTTCAAATTCGAGTCTCGTCATGGGGATCACTCTCATCATAAGATAAGATAGAAGGTAGATTTAAATTTGGCATTGAAATATTGCTTCAAATAACGAAAACATAAATAAAAAAGAAAAACGTGATTTTCTTTTTTTTTTCATTTGTTTTGAAAACAAAGAAACTTATCCCAGTTTTCTCAATGGAATATTAAACAGAAATACATTCTGCAAAAGTGCCAATTTTAAACAATTCTCTGTTAAAGCTTACTCCCTCACCAGACAGGCATTGGGACACCGCCGGGGCAATAAACCCGGGGTTCTTAGATTAAGGGGGAGGGGGTGTAAGTAAGAAATTATTTTGTAACAGAGTTGACAGTCGTAGAATTAACCATAAGTGTGCACTTACTCTTTTATTAATATCCCACGACAACATACATCCTCCATTTCTAATATAATACAATATTAACAAAATACGCATTTATAGGGCAATTAGCTAATTGCATAATCAATTTGGTCTCAACACACATAATTTTAAAATAAATATTATTTATAAGCAGTAACAAAGATACAACCTCGACACCCAATACGGGTGAAAGAGGATAAGATTAAGAAAGAAATAAAGAATAAAGATACAAATTAATTCAATAAAAAAATGTAAAGCTAAATTCATGTTATTAACCTCCACTTGCCTTCACTCACTAATTACATCCTCAAGTTTTTTTTTTATATATATAAAAAAAATCTTTATTGATCTAACATGAATTGTTTCTTAATTATTAAGATGCTTGCATTTTACGTGGATAAATTGCATGCAACTTTTAATGATTTAACTTTAAATTTATTCACACCGTATTATGTTTCACCGCACAATGGCTTCATCGGGCAGATTAGATTAATTAAGCACGGTTTGGACCTTTATTCTTAGAACAACTACTGTAAGCAGCGGGCTATTGTGCTGTTTAAACTTTCATCGCACAAATTGCTCCATTCATAATCCGATAAGCGGAATTAATACTGTAATGCAATATTCTGAAATTAATATCTTCTGCAATTTGTATTATGGATATAAACATTTAAAAGAATTCTAAAATTATAAATTAAATGAGACGATTTATTGTAGTAATCACAGTTATTTAAAATGAATTAAATAAAAATAAGGGACGGTTTGATTAATTCAATTAAACAACTTTTTAATTATATGTCAAAATTGTACCGTCGAGGAATGAATACCGAAGCAAGTGTCTGCAGATAGCCTTATATTAGGTTTTTTGTTCTTCGAATTAATATTCTCGAATTAAAAAAAAAATCATTATACAATATGTATAATTGGTATGCAATAGCAAGTGTCCATTATGTAATACAATGGCGGTGTGCAGGCCCGAGAAGTAGTTGTTTTAATGTACAATTGTTTTAAAGTACTTTTGTAACGTAAGTAAAAATGTAACTGAAGAACGAATAATGTATTAATTATTTTTAAATTCTTTTTATTTAATTTATGTTTTTTGTTTGTTTTCATTTCTAATAATGCACATTGTGATTTCTTAACCAACAAACTAAACATCTTAATTCATGTAACATTCCTACATATTATTAACAATTATGTTCATATATAACACATGAAACGGCTAACAACCGAATTTCATTACATCTGTGTCCAGTTCTTGTCATTGTCTATCTAATTGTTATGATTGCTAATGCCATTGTCTACACGGAGTTTCCGTGTTATTTGATGAGATGAAATGATAAATTATTGATGCAGGGTGTTTATATTTTGGAGGGATATTTAGATTTCGGGGGATACATAATTGTATGAATAGAAGAGATATTTGCAAACTTAAGAAAAAGATATCTCAATGCGCTCTTTGACAGTAATAATGTTAGTTTTCTCATAAAGAAGAGTGTATAATTTATTTCTTGCGTATTTTAAAATGTAATTACGAACCCGTACTAAACATTTAAGCATTTTGCAATAATAATGTAATGACCACTCGAAAAACGTCTAGGACTCACTCCAGCTTTTAATTAATGATATAAAATTAGAATGAGTGGACCTCTGTTTTACATATTCGGAATAAATTAGAGACAATCAGGTTAAGGGCTTCTCTCGAGAGGAAGTTAATTATGCAAGGAGCAATTATTGTATCTCCCTTACCTTTGAACTTATTTTTTCGCCTTCCTTGTTTTTTCTCGGCTTTTTCTTTTCTTGATCTCATTAGCAAACAGAAGTTGCAATAAAGAGATTGTTTTATTATTATTTTACATTATAACTGAAAAAAAGATACTTTTTTTTCATAAGAAAAAAACTTCAAAAGCCGTGAATGAATAAGTATTGTATTTACTTCGAATAATATTTTAATTAATTTTATTTTTACTTTAAGAGAATTCATGCTGCTTTACAATTATAAAGCATAAACTGGCAAATAGCATTGATGATCTCAAACAAACGCTACTGAAATGTTAAATTTAACGTAAACATCAAACCTTTTTCTATACAGTGTACGCGAGTTTTATAATTGATATGTAATACATAGATTGTGAGGTTAATTTACTTTTTTTACTTGAAGAAATTTTCGATCCCATCATATATAACAATGTGCCATAAAGACAGTCATCGTTTTTTTTTCCAACACTTCATTTTTTTTCCAAAATTTTACCTTTTAATGAATATCAAGCTTATATAATAACAATATTGTATTGTGGAGGTTTCTACTTCGTTATACAATAAACACTTATTATTTGGTTTGTATAATACTTGCAGTTTCGATAAATTTAGCTTCTCATTATCAAACATGTAGTCATAGTGATAAGCTAAATTTGTCGAAACTGCAGTCGCATAAAATAAGCAAGTATTATACAAAGTAATAAGTGTTTCATTGTGAAAATAAAAATCTTGTTTTTCAACCTATCTAGTACTCACAAAAAAATCCTTGTGCAGAATTGAATCAGCACTGTCAAAGCCCTCATCCGACACATGGCGCACGATTTTAAAGAAGGCCGACCTTTCGAGAAATACATATTTTAAAAACGCTTTCGTATACACATATATTCAATTTTATGTTTCGGGTCAGGCTGTTCGTCGTCCTCGCAGGACACCGACGAGTAAAGGGAGGCTGTCTGTGTGTGTGTCTGTCTCTCTGTGCTGTACGTGTGGGTGGGATGCACGTTTCCTTCCACACTATCTTGTCCTTTCCCCCGTTATTCATCGCAAAATTCAATACTTGCCTCAGAAGATCAAAAGGAACTCAAGTGTTGTCGCTTCTAAGGCCACAATAATCCCGAGTAAACACACACATGCACACACAATCAGGTCACGCTTAAATGGAAACTCAACCATGTGAGACTGAAAATGCTGAAATTAAATGGTATATAAATTGGAAAATATATAATAAATATTATACCATAGTAGTAAAACACAAAATTATAATTCTCAAATATAACTAGAGCAAAAAAAAAACATTTGAAATCGAATATTTTCCAGTTCATTCTTGTATTTAATTATACAAATAAATTTTAATAAAAATCAATTCTTTACTTCATTATTTCAAATATTAGATGTGTATACTGAAATTATTATTTTCTACTTAAATACAACCAGACAAAAAAACAATTGAAATCGAATATAATTTCCAGTTCATTAATGTTTTTAATTATTCAAATAAATGTAAACACAAATAAAATCCTTACTTCACTTATTATTTCAAATTTTAGATGAAATTATCATTATCAATAATAATTCATATCGTTCTCAAATACAACTAGAAAAAAAAAATATTTTACAATGAAGAATTTCCAGTTCATTGTTCAATGACAATAAATTTATATTTTTTTAATAAATGAGAACAGTTATTGATATTGATAAAATATGTTGCATTAATGAAATTGTCAGATACTTAATTTTACAGTAACACAAAATATCGAAAAGATTGGCTTTTTCCATCTTTAATACAAAATGGCGCACAAGTAAGGTCATAATTTCAATTGGCTGTCATTTTGTTATAAATGAAAAAAAAAAAATAGCTCTATTTTAGTCAAAAGTTTATTTGAAATTGTAAAATTGGTGACATTACTTGGAGAAAATTATATTGTTCAAATGGCCACCTCCCGAGCCGATGCATGCATAATTGCGCTCGTTTTACAGTATTTTGAATTGTTGTTGGCAAAACATCTGGCTCCAAATTGGCGATTTCTTCTTCAATATTATCTTTCGAGACTTGTAAGGTTCATAGTTTGTTGTGACAAACGCGAGATTTTAAAAAGCCCCAAAGGAAGAAGTCTGGTACTGTTACTCGACCTGGAAATTAGTGTCTCAAAATCTCTATAGTTATCCGAGCTGTGTGAACGGTTGCTCCGTCTTGTTGAAACCAACAATAATCGAGACCAAATGTAGCAACCTGCGGCAAAAAAAAACTCGTCTAGCATCTACCTGTAAACTCTCCATAAATGGCAAGCGTTACAGGCAGATGTTAAACGAGTTTTTTTTTTCTCAAGTTGCTAATTGTGTCTCGATCATTGTTGGTTTCAACAAGACAGAGCAACCGCTCACACAGCTAACTAATACGGCGTTACAGGCAGATGTTAAACGAGTTTTTTTTTTTCTCAAGTTGCTAATTGTGTCTCGATCATTGTTGGTTTCAACAAGACAGAGCAACCGCTCACACAGCTAACTTCAAAAGCGCCATCAGCTTCTTCTTAAAAAAAAAGACCAATCACTTTTTCATTACAAATGCCACACTAAACAGTCATTTTGAATGGATGCAATGGATCTTCTTGCAATATATGAGGATTCTCTGTGAAACGCACATTTTGATTGTTAACATAACAACTTAAGTGAAAATAGGCTTCATCGCTCATTATGATTTTTGATACGAAGTCATCCTCTTCTTGAAACAAGTTCAACAGAGTTTGGCAGTAAATTAACCTTGTCCGATGGTCATCAGGCAGCAATTTAATTGTTCGAGCACATGGAACACGGGAAAAAAACGACGAAATTCACGTTGCGATAAAACAGACTGAAAATTTGTCAAATAAGCAGTAACAATAAATCCTCGTTTTGGTGTGTGTATCGCTCCATTACTTGTTTACAACTAATTTATCTAAGCACAGTGAAATTTGGCGCCATCTGCGAAAATTACAGCTAATTCAAATTATGACATTAATTTTGCGCCACCTTTTATATATTGTTAGAATGTTTTAATAAATCTTGAATTTACAACGAAAGGTATTTATTTATTAATATTATTGTTTGTTGAATTATTATTATCAATGATCAAAAAACAACAAACCAAATATTAATTTTTCCGCATAATCAATTTGAATAAATTGTTGTTAAAATAATAAATAATGCATACATTATTTGTGATTCATATTTCAAATATTAGATATTTTCTAGCTTCAATCCACATTTACAAAAAAACGTAGCTGGTTGTTTATATTCAATTTGCCACCGGTATTAAATGTATATGTCTGAACGCGCTGCTTAAAAGTAAACGCGTTCTCAAATAAATTGAAATTGTTTCTGGGAAGTGGAAATCGTGGATGAAATAACTAAAACAATTTTCGTGGAAAACGTGTTTTAATTTTAAATGTTCATTTCGTTGATTTTTTAGATAGAGAAATTGTAATTAAAGAATTAATACTAAAAAGTAAATTAACTACATACATTTTTAATGAAAAGCTGTGAGTTGAGTTAAGATTGAATTGATTTAGGTCCAGAAAAATACTTGCAAAAAAAAACTATTGAAGAATAATACAAATAAAACAAAAATAAACACATTAAATTGTATAGCTTCCAGACTTAATTTTTTTTTTTTTTGAGAACATATTCCCGAAATTAATATTAGCTGACGATTTAAAAGTTACTCAATTTTATGTGTTTTTATTATATTCTAGGTTTTAATTTTTTTAATAAATTATCAATAATGTATAATAATAATTAAGGCAAAATAAATAAATAAATAAGATCAGTACATTATAGTTGAAATACGTATTTAGTAGCAATAAATAATTGTGAAGAAATGTTTTTACAAGTGTAAACATAATAATGATTCAAGTAACAAGAAAAATAACAATAAAGACGCGGGATTTTGTGTAAATAGAGTTGCCTCTATCGATGTTCATCAATATTTTTATCATTTAAGTATTGGGCTTTATATTTGTTGTATATCGATACAGGCAACCCAGTTTACACAAAATGACAATTCAAAATATTACTACTTTTTAAACACATTAAAAACAACAATATAATTATTTTCAGCTTTTACTTCTAAAACTTTTTATAATTAACTTTTTGCTCGATTTCAATCTCCACATTTTCGTTTTTTTTTTTAATATATTATAAAAGAAGGATTCTTCTATGCGGTAAAATTCCCGCATTATCCCGTTAGTTTACTAATGGAATTGGTTTCGAGAGAAAAAAAAGCGGCGCATCCTTCTCTAATGCGACGGATTATTATTTTATTGCCTCGTAAAGTTTGGCCACTGCTCACGCCCACGTAAAAAATATATTACAAAGGATTATGCACTACATTTAACCGGAAAACGCGAGCGGCGGATCGTAACTAAAGGTCCGTATAATTGGTGGTTTCGCTTTAAACTGCACCCGTGTTAGATATGAGTTATTATAATAATTAAAAAAAATGAAAAGCCGAGCACAGCGTTAATTAATAAACAAACTAGGTTTAATTACATTTTTATAAAATAAATTAATTTTAAACAGAGAGTGATAG
The DNA here is from genome assembly GCA_963082785.1 of Philonthus spinipes. NCBI lineage: Eukaryota > Metazoa > Arthropoda > Insecta > Coleoptera > Staphylinidae > Philonthus > Philonthus spinipes. Next base: position 24,295,556 of record OY720303.1, read on the forward strand.
TAAGCAGTGAGGATTTTATTTCACTGAACATAGCACTATGTTTAATTTTAAAAAAATCTATTTTATATATTACAAAAGCTGCTTAGACTGTGAAAATACTAATTAACGTTAAGCTTAACATTTTTCTTAAAGATTATTTAAGTAATGGAATTTATATTTATTGTATACAGATACGATATTCAAGTAATCAGTGAAATATCACTTTGAATCTGACGGTTATCTCCTTGGAATTTTTGGCTGATGTTTAAAAAATGTTTAAAATTCGTTTTCGATTTCGTTATTTAGTATCATTGTTTACATCATTAGCAACAATCTATTACTAAAAATAATTGTTGACATCAAGGTGTGTCATTTTGGACATTGAATCTCATGCATATCTCTATGGGATTCATGGCTGGTGTTTAAAAATTATTTTAAAAAATTACAAAAGAAATACTCCGGATTTTATTATTTATTATCATTATTACACCTTCAGTAACAATTTTGGACCGAAATAATTGTTTAAACTGTAATATTTTGTAATAAAAATACAAAAGAAATACTCCAGATTTTATTATTTATTATCATTATTACACCTTCAGAAACAATTGGGACCGAAACAATTGTTTAAACTGTAATATTTTGTAATAAAAAGACAAAAGAAATACTCCAGATTTTAATATTTATTATCATTATTACACCTTCAGTAACAATTTGGGATCGAAACAATTGTTTAAACTGTACAATATCGTCGAAAATAATTATTAGAATAAGAATGTGTTAATAATGCATTATGTAAATGTATTTTTAGCATGTTTAGTTGTTTCTTTTTAAAAATTTTAATAACATTAGACATTGTTTTTGTTTTTCCTCTACTATGGTGGAGGGCCGGTCATATACGTAGCTGTAACTTCACATCGGTCAGATAGGCCTTATAATTATTTTTATTTATTAGAAAATACGACTCGTTTTCATTTAATACGATACATAAATCTACATTTTTCTGTAAAATACACTGCTCACTATGTTTCAGATTTCACTATTATTTTAATTTAATATTAATTTAATTTGTTTTTTTGTAAATGAAGTGTATATTGTAAAATAGAGATTCCGTAAATAATATTGAACTTCACCAAGCAGCAACCCCCATAATCAAATTAAGATTTCTCTTTTAATTAAAATCAATTAATTCCGGTAAAATGAGAAGAAGAAAAAAAATCGAGCAGATACCACTTCATCAGCGGACTATGATTAATACGATTCTCGAAACGGGATGCTTATTGACGGGGTTAAACCGTGACGTCAGCGGCCCCCTCCCTCTCGGGCACGGTGACGTAAGCGGCACGGACGAAACTGGGTCGTCCTCATTGACACAAATGGACGACGGTCCGCGCGCTCTCTTCTGCCCGACAGATGGGAGCAACAAAAGGGTCCCGATGTAAAAATAATGCCGCATTAGTGAACACTAAAGTCGAATGAATTACACGGGGGCGGGAGAGAGAAGCGGCCGCAATAAAAATCTCTCGAAGATCTTTAGCGGCGATTTGGTCTACTTTGGGAATAAAGATAATGCTTGAGCAAGGACGTTATGTGTTTTCATTTAAGGGTCTGTTTTAAGAATGAATATTATAATTTAAATATAAGCGATATTTACAACTATTAGAATATGACTTAACCTCGACACCCAATACGAGTAAAAGAGGATAAGATTAAGAAAGAAAGAATATGACTTAATTGAAAGTAAATGATGCCACTCAAACAAAAAACAATATAGTTTACTTTTCAATTGCATATTTTTTTTAATAGTGTCATCTTTTATCAAATTTTGAAGTCATATCGTCCATAATTTAAATCTACGGTGCAGATATACAGGATGTTTCAAATTATTTTTTAAATAGTGCTATCTTTTGTCATATTTTGAAGTCATATCCTCCAAAATTAAAATCTTCGAGGCAGATATACAGGATGTTTCAAATTATTTTTTTGAATAATGTCATATTTTGCCAAATTGTGTAGTCAATCTTTTGTGAAATTTTAAAGTCATATCGTCCACAATTTGCGTCTACGAAGCTAATATACATAATGTTTTAAATTCAAGTCTCGCAATTAGGATCTCGAAATAGAGGGTAGGTTTAAATTACCATATTTAAACTTACCCAACATATTTTCATATCAATTAATAATGCATTGTTGAGTTAAGATAACAATCAGAAAAAATAAAAGATTTTAATTTGATAACAAACCAATATGGCGTCTATAAGTAATAAGAAAATTGATGATAGTCCAGATGAAGCGAAACGTGCTATTACTAAAATGAGTACCCCATCGATCACAGAAATAGTGCTATAAGAATATATTCGCTCAATTGAAATATTGATTCAAATAATGAAGATATAAATAAAAAAAGAAATTCGCATCATTAGTTTTTTTTAAGTTTTCTTGAAAACAAAAAACTTGAGCCAGTTTTCTTAATAGGATATTATCAACATGCAATTCTGAAAAAGTCCAAATTCTCTTATAATAAGCGAGATACCCATTGTGAGACTAGATTTTGAAACATCCTATATGTAATTGCTGTTCATCCACTAAAATGGAGACTAACTTGCCCTGTTTTAATAAAAAGGGGAATAGAATTGATTTGACTTTGTTTAACCATCATCATCTAACGATTGGATATGAGAGTGAACCTAGCAATATTTATAGCAATAACCCGGCGAATCCACCATATAAATACTAATTCTTTAACTTGTCCATTCACGAGTCAAACTAAATAGTTTTTTCAAATGTTTTTACTAGATAGACATCCAAAATTAATATATAATCTTTATAAATTATAAAAATTGTCCACTTGGGATATGTAAGATTTTTAACGCGACACTTATGGCCGTACCAATAGTCTCAGTTTAATTCAGGAATCAATCTAGGATTCATGAATCGCGGATTCGCGAATGTTATTGGTGGATCCACGGATTGTTTTTAATATAATCCAAGATTATGTCGACTATTTTATACATTTTGATACAATCCAAGAATTAATACTCAATTCTGGATCAATCCATGACTATTAGTACGGGCATTAGATTACTCTACAATTCGAACATTGAAAGGCAAAAACCGTCATTGCTGGCCAACTAAGTTGTGGAATTAAAAATGTTTCCAATAAGTAGATATTTAGTGGTTAATATAGTGTAGAAATTGTCCACCTGGGATATGTATTTCTAGTCGATTTTTAACTCAACCCTCGCCAAATTCCACGATTAGGTCATCGAACAATAAAAATCATAATTGCTGATGGGTGACATCATTAGGTTTCTCAGCTGTTTTTGTAGCTAGATATCTAATGGTTAATATAAACTAGAAATTATCGTGCTAGAGTTACGTATCCCCGTAGGCAAATTTTTACTTTTTAACTTAAAAAAAGTAAAAAAATCCATGTTTCGGTCACCAAACGATATAAATCGTAATTACTAACGATCTAATGGATGGAAAAAAAACCTTGCAAAATTCCACGATTAGGGGTCATCCAACAATAAAAATCATAATTGCTAGCCATCTAATGGGTGACATCCTTAGGTTTCTCAATTGTTTTTTTTTTTATCTAAATATCTAGTGGTTAATGTAGAGTAGAAATTATCCACCAACATCATTGGTGGATAATTTATACTCGATTTTTAATTCGACACTTAGAATATTCTATAAATCGGTCAATGAATGTCAAACATTGACATTAAAGTGAAATCTTCATCTTTCTAATAGATTTTAATCTTTGCAGAAAGAATGGAAGCACAAAATCTACAGTACATAGTTTATCAGATCTGTGTAGTCAGACTGCATTTAGATCATACAATATTAAATTAAAAAAAATGGCGAAGAATAGAAGCAGGAAGGAAGGAAGGAAGGAATATTTAATTAGTTATTATGTGACCCCAGCGCAACTTATCGTTGAAATTATTTTTCAATCCTCCAACTTTTTTTTAATTTAATATTGCATGTTCTAAATGCAGTCTGACTAGAGAGGTTTCTGTGAAAAGCCGATAGAACCTACACAGAAACTATATATTTTACTACAATTAATGAAAAGGTTTAAAAATAAATTCCAAAAGTAAAAAGCGATGAAATTCTGCGAATAGTTATCAGATACTCCTGCATGTTCTAGAATCCACAAAGTCCTAGCTAAGGATAGAAGTGCTATTAAGGAAGTAGGGTTTCTCAGAAAAGTTGATAGAAGCTACACAGAAAATAAGGATGAAAGTGTAAAATAACTTCAAATCGTTAAAATTATAATTAATAATAAAGTCGTAAAAGAAATCCGAAAAGTAAAAAGAGAATAGTCGAGGAATTTTTGTGGAGAGTAATCAGATACTTCTGCATGTTTAAGAATCCGCAAAGTCCTAGCTAAGGATAGAAGTGCTGTTAAGGATGTAGGGTTTCTCAGAAAAGTTGATAGAAGCTACACAGAAAATAAGGATGAAAGTGTAAAATAACATCAAATCGTTTAAATTATAATTAATAAAAAAAGTCATAAAAGAAATCCGAAAAGTAAAAAGAGAATCGTCGAGGAATTTCTGTGGAGAGTAATCAGATACTTTTGCATGTTCAAGAATCCGCAAAGTCCTATCTAAGGATGGAAGTACTGTTAAAGAAATAATGTTTCTTAGAAAAGCTTATATAACCTAAATAGGAACGAAGGAGGAATGTCTCAAGGAATAAGTCCACTTTCCTATCTCTACAATCTTAACGGAAATGATCGAGCTCTCCATTCCCGGTCGTATATATCAAATACCTGGCCAAATGGACTGGAGTTTTTGGCACAAAGAGAGATTATATGAACCCTAAGCAGGTTCCAAGTATAAAAGTTTATTCAGATTAATCCCAATTTTACTCCAGGAGGGCCTGGGGAACTAGTTCCGCTCCTGTCTAAACTATTAAAAGCCTGCTTGCATCGAGGGTATTTCAAAGCTACATGTCCAAGGTAGACATGGTGACAGACTTACCACTGAAGTCTGATAAACCCATCAGTCTGACATCATTTCTGCTAAAAATAATGGAAAGACTCGTCGATAGGTATATACCAGATGATAAATTAAAGACAGATTCTCTTAACTGTCATTGATGACACAAATAGGTTTATTTAAGTCAATGGAGGATAAAGACATAGCCAAATTGTCATGAATTTAGAAGAATTTGCAGAATTCTCTATGTTGTTACTAACTAAATCTCCAAGACCTGAAGCATATTCAGTGGTAGTCCGTTTCCTTTTTTTTTCTCCGCAATGAATAACCAAAATACTTTAATTAATGGTTTTAATATTTAGACATTAATAACCCGAAACTAGTCGAGAATTTAAAGTTATTCAATCTAATCTGTGTTTTATTGGTTCATTTTTAATAATTTATTCATATTTATTTCATACAAAATACTTTACTATTTGTATTTATAATTCCATCATACGTACATATTCAGATTAACAACTATTATCAAATTAATTACATGACAAAATTCATTAAACATTTGGTAATGTGTGTAACCGTTAATTTGTTTATATTTAATGTAGGCTGTCTTTTAAAAAAATCAAATGAAATTAATTTTCTTATCCAACATTGCATTAAATAATGGGAAATCCATATGATGTATTTATACTTGAAATATGATGTGTAATGACACATCATAGGGAATTTCCATGTAAACATAAGCACAATAAAGCTTATTAGGGGTGGTTTTATAATAAGACCTATGTGGGAATTGGTAGCGAATATTAAGGAAAGGATTACAAGTCTGTTTAATAGTTGGAATTTTGCATATTTCGTAGAGTAAGTGGATAATGAATAATATCCCTATTATTAAAGCATTTACATATTTAATATGTTTTTTGCCATTATTTTATACTTATTACGATATTATTCTTGTCATTGTCAAGTAGTGTAAAGTGTTTGAAATGTATAGAAATACAATAAAAACTCAGTCGTAATAAAATTAGTAAATATTTGTAAAAAAAAACATATTAAATTTATTTTATTTATTATAATGGGTGGAAACCTCACACTAAGAAGTAGAGAGGAACATATAACGATGTTATATAAGACTAAATAAATAAATAATGGGTGGTAAAAATTACGATCATCGCCATTTAGATACAAATAATTGCTTTAAAGTTATTCAATAAATATATGAATATTATAAAAAAATATATTACAATTTCATTTTTATTTTAATGTAATTGGCTTTGAAGTCGCCTTCCTTATTCTCCGGCGCATCCTTGCGTTGTATCTATTATCCATAATCGCGCTCATCGGCAATTGGCGAAAACTTACAAGTGTCACACAGAAGTCATGAGCGGATGCACGAAGGTGTTTGTAGGTTAGTCGGTTTTCGAGTCGACAGGAGTTTAACACTGCGTACGTGTGTTTCTTTGATTGTTGCGGTTTTCTTACTAGCCGTTAAATGCCAACACGTGATTACAATCAAGCTTTATGTTCAAATTCGATTCCGCCCCCGATGTGCCTCCGCCAAGACTCAAACGGTCTTCCACGCGCCAAAGGTAACCCGATTTATCGAAGACAGTTATGATGTTATTGAAAATAAATACAAAAATATATATAATTCATATTTATTCGAGCAAAAATTGTGATAGATGCTGAAACTTTTATTTACGTTCATTACATTTTGATGTTAGTATGTCTGGGCTATCGAACAGAGGTCTTTTTGTACTGTATGAAGATGGAAATAGAAAACTCTATGCTAGTTAGTTGAATTGCCCTGAATATTCGCACAAATGATTTGTTGAATTGTGTGAGTTATGTTCATATTTTATTATTTTTTAGATTTATTTCTCCACACAAAAAATATATCTGAGCTTTTACAATAATAATTATTAAAACTTTCAGTAATAATAAATATGAATAGATTATTGCGGATTCTTGGATCTTATAGGCGTTCACTTCGTGGTACATTTTCAATTTTGATATAAAGAAAACACTTAACTTTTTTATACCACTATTATTGTACTGTATTGTTGTATTATACTTTGTAGAGTATTAATACCTTGCCATGTGACATTCATTTATTTAATTCATCACTATCAAATTTTCGTAATAAATATACTTATTTTATGATTACTGCTACCTAAACTTGTATTATCTTTTATCTTAGCTGTTTTTTTAATTCTTATTGCATGTTTATATTGCTATTGTATTTTGTTGTAAAAGTTGAACCAAAAAAATATTCTATTCTATTAAAAACTACCAATAAAATACACAAATTACAATTGATAACTTTAAATTCATTTTATCAAATAAAATTAAATTTGTGAAGTGTTTTTATTTCAAACATTAAATATTTCAAAATTTTTCACCACGAGTTAAGTGATCAATTAATTACACATGTTTATTTTAATCTGTGTTTTTATTCATTTTATTGGTTGATTTTTAATAATCATACATATGTTTTGTAATCTTTTTAGAGCGTCACACTTTTCTTATAAAATTTTTAATATGTAATTATAATTGTAATTTGGAAATGGAGATTCCGTTAATAAAGTAAATTGAAAATTGAAATCTATTCATATTTATTATTACAATATGAACAACCAATATTTAAATATAAAGTAAGTAAGTATTAAATAAAATCTTTCAATGTAGCAAATATTTGTAGATTTATTTGTAATACTGAAGGTTTCGCAATTATAATAATAATTATTATAAAACTCTTCATTACTACAAAGAATTGCACGTTTACAATATACTAAATATATTTTAGGAGAAATTAAAAATAATCTAATTCTGTAAACAACAACAAATACATCGAAAATAGTTCTCAAATGAAAAACAAAATTGTTCTCATAATATATGAGATCCGGCCTTTTCTAAAATCTGTCTGTTTCGATTTATTATTGTTTGACAGAGGGAACATCTTTATTATTATTTTGTTTACATATATATTTACATATACAGTTTTTATATGATAGATGGATGGTGTTTGAACATTTTATTAAATGAATTTCGTTTACTTTTCTCATAATCCGGACAAATTCGCCTTCATTTAGTGGACGAAACAGCGATTCCCAGTCGTCTACCTTGTAAACCCAAATCATTGATGATGCCACATGAAATTAGATAAAAGATGGCGCTTACGTAATAACGAATATTATGGTTTATGTTGCATATAACAATGTCCGTTTAAAATTAATAAAATAGTAATTGCTATGGCAAAAAGACCTCCGGTAAATAGCTCATGACAGACTACTAACCCACCAATAAGTATTGTAAATATAAATATTTGTAAAGAATTGTAATTCTGCTGTCTGAATAAAGACGTTTCTATATAGTAATTGCTATGGAATGTTTGAAACACACTGATAATGGTTTAATAAATATAAAACGCGTTATAATGTTTTTCAACGGCGGTCGATATCCTGTTCAAGTAAGCAAGAAAGAAACAAATATACCATAATATATTCTAAATATATGTAAAACAAATAACTTTGAATAAAGATATTGTAGTAGTGTTTTTCAACATTAGTATTTATTTTTCACGTAAAAATTAACTTTATTGGCTAAAAAATAATACAAACCTTCTTGTAATTGACTACATGCAATAGGATTGTGTTAAAATACAGATAATAAATAAATATACTCGAATTAATCAGTTTCTTTATCTTTTGCTAAACATTATGAAAAATGTTCCGTACCTTTTGAAAATTATAATTTCACCAGATATGCATCAGTGAATGTCCATCGACCTTTCTTTCTTTCTGTTAGGATTTCTTCGATAAATCCAGATCGTCCAATGTCAGTAATACAAATCCCAAGGAATAATGGTTTTAAAATAGTTTTATGAATAAAAGACGACTGAGGCACTCAATGAAACACCAGAAACACTATTTGTAAATAAAACTTGATGAAACTCCATAATACACTATTAGTAAATAAAACTACTGTTTAAGTTTCACATTTTTTATTGTAGAAACATTGCTACAATAATTTTGCCAACACATTGATATCATCAAACAAATTATTAATCATTGTAGCAGTATTTCTATAATAAAAATTATTGTGAAATTAAAATAAAAAACTTGTTTTATTTACAAATACAGGTTCAGATTTAAAACATTTAAATAAACACTTTATTAGTGTAATAGTAATAAAACCTAGTTAAATTCCTTTCTTCACTGTATTCATTTCAGTACTAGATGTACATTTCAAACCCTAAGTGTCCATTATCAATAGCTAACTTTGTTAGTTTCACAATACATTCAGTTTTAAGAATTATTACAATTATTCATTTTAATTAATATTATTTTAATTATTTTAAAATACTCTCACATTAATGTCGGAATAATGTTAGCAAAATCGTTAAAAAAAGAATAAATTCTTATCGGACAAATTATATTTTGATTTATTGGTTTACACAAAAATTAATGTATTCACGTAATATTAACAAATCTTGCGAGGTCAAACTCTGAATTATTGCAGTTCCAATTTCATCTGTTAGTTTACAACTCCAAACTGTTATTGACATGGTTCATGCGGAATCGAATCAAACCATTCGTGCATGATTGCAAATCCATCTTATTTCATAATAATTCAGATTTTCGCAAGCAGTGTTTTGTTATTTAATTTGTTTTACTGCAAAATATTCTCACTTAGTTCAGAATTTTCTTACAACTATCAATAAATCTCAAACAAACCATGTTTTAGTAATAATATGAAATGTTTTATTTATTTAAATAATTTACATATTTTTTGTAATTAAATTAAATTGATATTTTAAATTATATTTACATCTATGAATTGTAGAAATTTCAATGACTCGGCCGACAATCGGGGGACATGGGTTTAAATGAAATCAAATCAGAGATGTTTCTTTTCCACTTTATATTTAATTAATTTAAATTATACCTCGATGTTATACATTAAAATTTCTAAAATTCATAGATATAATTTTTGTATCTTTAATTCTTCATTAGAAACAAACTTTGTCCAATATACATAGCTATTTTAATTGTATAGTTGTGTCGAAATTATAAATTGTGAATATTCTAATTGGTTCTCATTGATCATTTGATGAAACATAATTATAAATATAAAAGAGTACCCACTGAGCAAAACGGACATAATAATGTTGCACCAATGTTACATTAACGTTTAATATTGTTTTTAATGTTGATGCAACGTTATTTGTGAACATTTTGTTCAGTGGGTATTTACTCACTTGGTCACATAATTACGATATTAAGAATTTGAATAATAAATAACACTTGCTTTATTTGAATAAAATATGTTTATTTTCTCCGACTAGTTTCTAATTTCGACATTCTCATGAAAATAGCGAAAGATAAAACAGTAAGAGCAATATTTTGGCATACTTTATGTACTTATCAGAATTAGCACTTATTAGTATAGTTTTGTTCTTTTACGTCCACATTATTTTTGTTATGAGGGTAGCAGAACCAGAAATGTTGTTAAAAATACAAGCATTAAAACTTTTGTAAGAGGAAATAATAATAATAACATCTAGAAACTTGAAACTATCGAAATAATTCCACTCGTAATTTCTGTTAGTGGAGTTAATTAAAAGTCTCCACAACCGACTTACAGAAGATTACATCATGTTTCCTTAATAATTAGATAAATAATATAATTTGATTATTTAAATTAAGCAAAATATGTGTTAAAAAAATGAATGTTGTTAAAAAACATTCCCAGCTATAAATAGGTACATTTACAAAAATTATAATTTATAATTTCTCCTTATTTTACATATGTACTAAAAAAAGTACAAATCCGTCTTAACGGATAACGAGTCAATTTACAAAGCATTTATTTAATTATACACATTATCGGCATATGTACTTTTTATTCGCATACTTAAATGCATATCAAGGGGAGCGATAAACCTGCGAAATGCACGAAGGTCGCGCGAAACGTATCGTCTTGTGTTTACTCTCTCCTTTTTGTAATTTCTTTCCTGGCGGAAAAGATAATATTTTTTGTGTCTGTGGGGGGAAAGAGATTAATTCGTACGTACGGATGGGTTTATTTTTAATTTCGTCGATGAATGTGAAGGCTGTGCGTTTTGAGCCGGTGATGGAAACCAACTGTTGTGAGTTCGTGTTGCAACCCTGTTGGATGGAGCTGGAATCTAATAGCGGCCACTTTAAGGGGTAGTAATTTTTGAATTCTTATTATTATTGCGTTTGTTGAGATATAATTAATTATCGCAAAAAGAAGAGTTTTTTTTTTTAACCAAAAATCGTATTGTAATTATTTTGAACGGATTTCAGTAATGAAATATTAAAACAAAACGCTCGTTTGTAGAATTATTATTTCGTTCGTAATGAAAGTATGTACTGATAAAATTGATTATTCTTAATTTGTATCCCAATCAGATTGATTCTTTCCCCTTTTATCTGTTTTTACCTGAACCACTTCGGACTTCCCTAGAAATTGCAAAAATAAGACATTAACGATTCCAGAAATCGCGTTGAAAATAATTTGAAGTGTGCTTAATTAATTTCTCACATAGCCGTGGTGAAATATTTTTGAATTTTTATTAAAAAATCCTGAGTTTATTTGAAGTGATTTTTCAATAATTAAACATTTTTCAGTAATAAAATATAAAAACAAAACATTCATTTTTAGAATCATTATTTCGTTCATAAAGAAAGTGTGTAGTGATAAAATTAATTATAGCAAAAATAAAACATTTACGATTCCAGAAATCGTGTTGAAAATAATTTAAAAGGATTTTGCAATAATTAAATATCAAAAAAAATTTGTAACACACATTTCTACAATTATCATTACATTCATAAATAAAGTGTGTACTTATAAAATTATTTTTCAAAAAATAAGACATTAACGATTAAACAAACAGTGTTTGATTGCCATGAATAACAAAACAGAAACTTTTATAACTCTAATTCCTACAATATTTATAGATGACATTTTATAACAAACATTTTAGCAAATAATATTATTTTATTCCTAACTTTCATTTTTTGTTGATATTTAATTCCAAAATTTATACTCAATAATCATTGACAAAAAATAATAACAAAATAAATAATCTTCTTTATGTTGGTTGCAGAGATTTATTTATTTATATAAATATATATATATAAAAATTTAATATAATAACATTCCAAGCGGAAAGACCACTAGTCGATAGCCAATTGGCAAACTTACAGCATGTATTGTAATATTTTGTGTTATATATAGGTATTGTAATACGTTTGTCAATAAAGATTATATATATAATAACATTTTATTCCTTTCTTCACTTCTGAATTTTTAACACTAAATGTAAAAAACTATTGATAAAGAGCACATTGTGCTCGAAATGTACATTTAATTATTATCTGATTTATAATAATATATATATTATTATATTATATCAAGAAACTTCACGTACTTACCAACAAATATCTTCGGAAAATGGATTTATATTTAAATAACGAAATAAATATTTTCAATAACCATTCATGATTTCATTTCATCATTTCATGACTTTAGTGATCACGACGAGTAAATTCAATTCACAAGACAATGTACGACATTAGCGATCAAAACCTTTTTGACACAGCAACTGACAAGGACAGACGCCTACAAAATCAGGCGGAAAGACCAACGGTCGATAGCCAATTGGCAGAAGAATTTATTTTTATGTTAGTTATTTATTGTATTTATTTATTATTATTACTTTGTTAAAAATAATCTGGCAATAAAGATTTATATACATATTTTAAATAATCATAAATTGTATTGTAATTAATAAAACATTCGAAATATCCATTTTTAGCTTGTTAATGCGATTAATTAGATAACAGAATACGCACGAAACGACTAATTGAAACCTCTGCTCTCGGAGCTATATAATGATCGGCACGACAAATATTTACCGTTGCATGTCGAATTTGTCAGCAGTGTGTAATGTTTGTTTTGAGATCAAAGTTATTTAAATTCAACAGTAATTTAATTGAAAGTCTCGCACAGTGTGTGTGATTATAGATTTATTTATGAAAGATAAAATATCGAAGCGGGAAAAGGAACTGACGGATAAAATGAAAACTGATATTAAAATCGTTAAATTTAATCAATCATGAATTAAAATATTGTAGAAGTTTTGAATTAAAATGAAATATCAGTTTGCTGTTATTACTGCAATTATTATATTTTGGCAGATAGCGTTTAGGGATAAATAGGGTAGATAGGCTATTGGTAGAATTATTGCATTAATAATATTCCATGCGGGAAATTTTCGGAGCTATTCCGTCTAAATAATATTGCCTGTTCCAATTTTGGGAATCGACTACTGAAAACTAAACAAAATCATGATGTTTAGTGGTTTAAAAAGTTCTATTCATATTATTCCCTGTGGATACGCGCCTACATATTATAGTGGAGTCTAATATTTCCGGAAGAAAATAAATATTATTTATTTATTTATTTATTTATCTATTAACGGCCTTTTTGAATACAATATTGAACAAAAATAGATAATACAATATATAAGTAAATATAATATAATACAAACACAATACTATTTATACTAAGAAGTACATATAAATTAACGTATAATTTAATACCGCACAAATCGAACACTTAAGACGAAAGTTATGAGATAAATCACCTGTGCCTCTGTCAGCCATCTTTTTTCTTCTACTTCCATTTCAGCTCTAGTCTTACTTTCACCATAATCATTATCACTTTGGTAGTAGCATATCGAGACAATCCTTCTGGGAGGTGGGGTTTTAGACAAAACACCGCCTGTGTTCCTGGCAGCTCTGGCAGCTATCTTTTTTTCTTCTATTTCCACTTCCCTCTGGTCTTACTTTCACCATCATCATCACTTCTTTATTACCGAAACTTTAAAACTCATCAATGGAAAATACAAAGACCAACAAAAAACACCCCATCATTTTTGTAATCGCGGAGGATGATTATTGCCTGAACAAATTTTGCCAATCGCTTCCTGAAAATTAAAAAAAAAAAATCATGATTTTTAAAGGCTTAAGAAGTTTTGGAGCATTACCTCCTCTGGATATGCGCCTACATTTTATAGTAGAATCCAATATTTCTAGAAGGAAATCAATATTATAATACAGACGAAAATAATGATAAATCGAAAATTCTTTTGCGGCATATTTGCTTTAATTAATGTGGTGGCGGTTAAGGTTGATCGGGAATGTTTTGCTGATCTTCGCATGAGTCTACTCTTTAGGTTAATTTTCAAAGCTTTCTAAAAATATTCAATTTCATTATTTTTTTCCTCCAAGTGTAAGATCTTATTGTTCTAGTTGAATGAATTTTGTTTTTCTCGAAAATTGTTAGCATGTATGAAAGTTCTCTACTACGTTGTGGTTTGCTCTTGGAACAATGAACAGTAACACTTGTTATTGGATTTTTATTTATAGAGTGTTAAAATAATTACGGAAATTCACGTGATCTTGATAGGAGTGTTATAAAATGATATGTTGTGTATTTTGGATGAGAGTTGAAATTGTAGTTGTATTTTTTGTGTGGATAGATATAAATTGTGTTTTATGTTTGTAGGTCGCTGCCCAAGCTCAGCAGCCAGGAAGAGGACGGGCACACCCCCCACTCCCAGTTCACTGGCGTTGCCCACTTCGAGCCCATCCCGCACGACCACGACTTCTGTGAAAGGGTCGTGATCAACGTGAGCGGTCTCCGGTTCGAAACGCAACTGCGAACACTAAACCAATTCCCGGACACGCTGCTAGGCGATCCGGCCCGTCGCATCCGTTACTTCGACCCGCTGCGAAATGAGTACTTCTTCGACCGCAACCGGCCCTCCTTCGACGCCATCCTCTACTACTACCAGAGCGGAGGGCGGCTGCGCCGTCCCGTCAACGTGCCCCTGGACGTCTTCTCCGAGGAGATCAAGTTCTATGAGCTCGGCGAGCTGGCGATTAACAAGTTTAGGGAGGACGAGGGCTTCATCAAGGAGGAGGAGAAGCCGCTGCCGTCGCACGAGTTCCAGCGCAACGTGTGGCTGCTCTTCGAGTACCCCGAATCGTCGCAGGCGGCGCGCGTCGTCGCCATCATCTCCGTGTTCGTCATCCTTTTGTCCATCGTCATCTTCTGCCTGGAGACGCTGCCCGAGTTCAAGCACTACAAGGTGTTCAACACTACGACCAACGGCACCAAGATCGAGGAAGACGAGGTGCCGGATATCACGGACCCGTTCTTCCTCATCGAGACCATATGCATCATCTGGTTCACGTTCGAGTTGTCCGTGCGCTTCCTGGCGTGCCCCAATAAGCTCAACTTCTTCCGGGACGTCATGAACATCATCGACATCATCGCCATCATTCCGTACTTTATCACCCTCGCCACCGTCGTTGCCGAGGAGGAGGACACCGCCCACATCTTGCGAGCGCCCGTCTCGCCACAGGATAAGAGCACCAACCAGGCCATGTCGTTGGCCATACTCAGGGTCATTCGGCTCGTGCGAGTCTTCCGCATCTTCAAACTGAGTCGACACAGTAAAGGCCTGCAGATCCTCGGTCGGACCCTAAAAGCCAGTATGCGCGAATTGGGTCTACTCATCTTCTTCCTCTTTATTGGTAAGGTCCACATTTACGCCATTTTAACTCTTCCTTCACTTACTTCAACTATCACACGAGCAACAAAACATCTCATCATTATCTAGGCATCATTCGAAGAAGGAGTATCTCAAACACATCACTCATCCATTTGTCTTCCGTGAAGACCGAAATATCTCTTATCAACAAAAACACAGAAGCAACAATATTTCTCTTCTTGATCATTCAACTCAACATCGGATTGAATTGTTTTTGTTTTTTTGTAATGAATGATGTGTAAATAATGATGAGTTGATGAACATTCTTTTCATTAACAACTGAAAAGCCCCGAGCTGAATGAAAAGCTAACCAAGAACGATGTCGCCCCGAAATGGACCGCACACATCCTCTTTCCTTCTCAATCCCAAACACCGTGTGTGTTCCGTGTGTCTGTTTCAGGTGTGGTGCTTTTCTCAAGCACCGCGTATTTCGCTGAAGCCGGCTCCGAACAGTCCTACTTCAAATCGATCCCCGACTCGTTCTGGTGGGCCGTGGTCACGATGACCACCGTCGGCTACGGCGACATGAGGTACAGTACCGAATCCGCCAATTCTGAACCCCACTTCTCCTCCTTGCAGGTGTCGTGCTGTTCTCGAGCGCCGTCTACTTCGCCGAGGCGGGCTCCGAGAATTCCTTCTTCAAGTCCATCCCAGACGCGTTCTGGTGGGCAGTGGTCACCATGACGACCGTCGGCTACGGCGACATGACGTATGATGTATACATATAATTCAGATTTAGTTGCCTCCACCGTAGTTGGGTTTTGATTAACACTCTCTTATTTATCTCTATGCTCTTAACCGGGTTTGGGGATGATCGGTTCGGGTTGTATTAGTACTTTTTTGTCATCAGAAAATTCTTTGCTCCTCCGTACTAACGCGAGATGAAAAATTTTTTGATAACGCGTGCGCACCATGTCCGCGTCTTTTTAATCATTACTACGTCAATGATTAAACTCCTTTCTCTCCAATCCACTCCTGCTTACCTAAAATAACCCAGCCCCATTTTTAAATTTCTATTATTTCTATTCTTTAATTCTCAATGTCGTGACGCTGCTATGTGCTCGATGTTGCTTCTTCTCAACCAGTCACTATTCTTTTTATTTATTTATTTTATTTTCTCTCGCGCATCTTTACATTAAGGAACAAAGAATTTTCTAATGGAATGTAACATCCGCCCGGCTTGCATGAAAGCACCTACATTGTTAAGAAATTTAATTACATTAACAACACCATTGCTCATTAAGGTATTTAGTTTTCATTTATTTATTTTTTTATACAAAAAAAAATATATCTCACCTTTTGCTTTTTCTTCAGCAATCAAGCTATTACGCTTCGTCTTGTTTTTGCTTCCTATTAGATTCAAGTCAGTAGATGTAGTTTTTTTTTAATAATTTTATCTAAGATACGGTGGAACGCATGCACCCACCGCATCTTTAAGAGCACCTATTCCGGTCGGCTCACGACTAATATGCGTCCATGGTTTTCTTTTTTTGACATGCAGTCCCGTGGGAGTGTGGGGGAAGATCGTTGGTTCGCTGTGCGCGATTGCTGGTGTGCTGACGATCGCACTGCCGGTACCAGTCATAGTCTCCAACTTCAATTACTTCTATCACCGTGAGACTGACCAGGAAGAGATGCAGTCGCAGAACTTCAACCACGTGACCAGCTGCCCTTACCTGCCCGGCACCCTGGGCCAGCACATGAAGAAGAGCTCGTTGAGCGAGTCCTCGTCCGATCTGGTCGAGCTGGAGGAGGGCCTGCTGGTGACGCGCGACCAGCTGGCCCGGAAGCAGAACTGTAACCCGCGCCACAACAACAACATCAACGCCATGAGCATCGAGACTGACGTCTGACTACGAGGTAAGGTTTAACAAACAAAAATCACATTTGATGTTTAATTAATTTCTCACTTAACCCGTGTTGAAACATTTTTGAATTAATTCAGGATGATTTAATCACATCTGATGGTTCAAAATCAATTAATTAAAATCAAGATACAAAAGATTAAATTAAAAAAACAATTTTCTGTAATATAAAACAGCAATGTAAATAGTTTTTGCTGTTTTATATTAGGGAATGATCAATGTCAATGGTCCTGAGTAGGCAATACTAAACTTTAAATTATCAAAGGAAAGTTAATTATAAATATAGAAGATCCTTATTTCTGAGAGTAACATTGAATCACATCACAATATTTACATCATTACAATCTGTAACAACTAGCTAATCCCTAGAAAAAGACAATTCGGTCTTTCTACCTAAAAAAATTATATTGTAATGGTAATTGCAAAATTATCAACAAGATTGAGAACGTCTTACAGTTCGACGCAACTCTTGTGACGTGTGTCCGAACGTTGTCATACAAGAGGATATCTTTGCGTTTATTACTCGCTATTGCTGGTCTTTTTTGCGGCATTAAATTTGCTGAATTGACTTTGGTCGACATCTGCAGTGACAGTTTCTTGCTGATCCCACCATTTGCATAGCGACACTTTATGCCAAAGTATATTTCATTTCGAGATCGATGTGGATGGCTCGCCTGGACTAACCCATGACTTTTTGCGCTTGGGGTTGTCGTAATAAGACATCCAAGTTTCATCACCAGTCATAATCCGTTACATTTAATTTTTACAATCGTGATTGTACATTAGTACATCAGCTATCAACCGTCGGTCTTTCTTCCTAAAAAGTATACATTTTGTGTGAGATTTTCTTGAATTCTGTGATTTCCTCACTAGTGACATTTTTCATTTTAAAATGGGTTGTAAGCTATGCGTCAAGATCTCATTTTAAATTCTATAAATGAGATGTATGAAATCACATTGAATCACATACTTCAAGAATAGTTCATCTATTTTAATTGATAACTAATTGTTGAGGCTGATAATTGTTGAAAGTTCATATGCAACTTTAATAAATTCTCCTATTTAAATGAAAAAGGGAACAATCTACTTTACTCTATGAAACTTTAATGAATTCAAAACTTTCTAATCAATTTTAGCGATTACAATAAATATTTGAAAGTTTTTATGTGTTTTAATTCATTAAAGTTTCCTAGAGTTCAGTAGATTGTTCTCTTATAAATTTAATATTTGATTTATTTAAATAACGTTCATCCTGATTGTTTCTCTTTGTACAATGAGCCAAAATTTCTGTTGAATTTCTCAACAAAATGTGCAGTATCTTAACCATTACCGAACTTCAATCACAGACCTATATCCTCTAATGAAATTCCTTTAAAACCCCGTGACATCATCCTCGAACATAAATACAAATATGCTTCCATATAAATCATCAGTTAATCACATTTCATCAGTTTAAAGGAACGATCGTATGTTTAAAACATTAACATATTGACAGTTTCTGTGCAATGATTCACTGATAAAAAATAGTGAATTGTTTCATCAGTCGAACATTTGACACTTTTTAGTAGCAGTAGTAGACAATTTTAATTAATACACACACTGTGTGGATTTTATTTTATGATCACATTGAACATTGTCTATTTTTGGATTAATTCAAATAATCAGTGAAGTATCAATAATGTTATAAACTGTTATTAATAATAAATAGCGCTATATTGAACGAAATAAAATCCTCACTGTAAAGTTTTGTAAAAGGTTTTTAAACAAGAACTTTGGTTTTTAAAATAAAATAAAACAAAGAATTTAAATGAAAATTATTATTTTTTTATTGTATTAGATAATGTAGCGATTGGAAATTATAAATTATAATGAAAATATTTTTTTATTGCATTATAAAAGTCACGGATTTACAATTATAAATCATAAATGATAGTGAAAATGATTTTTATGTATTATAAAAAGCTAGGATTAGCAATTATAATTCATAAACGATATCGGAAAAATATTCACCACGGCCACACTTAGAGATGTCAATTGTTTCATTATTTTTTTAAATCTTTTTTTGGCAAAATGGCATGTTTATTTCGTTAATAACTTCACGAATTTTGAATATAAAGAATTGGCTTCGTTAATACTCTATCTTTAGCACAGCTCTACAAAAAGTAATCCAGTGGGCCACCGACTGAGCAATGGAAGTTTGGGTTATTGTTGCCCTAGCACCGCAGCCATATTGTACTTCCATAACTGTATTTAATCGAAAAGTTTGGTCTCGCCCAAATCCCAGCAACTTTCGAATCATTTTTCCTTTCGGGAAGTGGGCTGGATGCTCCTGAACTATTTTTTTTATAGAAGTATAGTGAGAAGCATTTTCATCCTCTTCATAACACAGCCTGTATATAGGTTCTTCTGTAAAGAGTTTGATATTATGTAGGTCTTTCCTTAGGGTACAGTATCCAGTTATTATGTCTGTGACTATTCTATGGTTATTTCTGCTGAGTCTGAGAGCTTTTCTAGAATCCACTTTCTTATGCATGGTCTTATTATTTGCTTTAATTTTGATATCATCGGTTCTGGCTCAATGTATAGTCTACGTGATCCTCTCTTTGTCCGTTATGTTGACTACCTGTTCTATTCTGAAATGGTTTCCCATGCGATACCAATTGCCAGCTATTCTCAATCTGTATACTCCTAGTCACTATTAATTACTAAATCTAGTGGTTCGTCTAGATTAGTAGAGTTTCCATTGAGGCAATTGAACGCCAGTAATGCCGCTGTATTCTAGAGAGTGCAACTGTAGGTAATCATGAGTTTAACCACATCATTCTTGGGTTATGGCTCCATGTTTGTGGCACCATCTTGTTGAAACCACATGCCAGTGGCCAACAAGAATTGTTAACATTTCTCGATAGCGTATTATTTTGACTACAACCACATTTCCAGCCAAATTTTCGAAACAAATAGTGTAATGACGCCTCCATGCAATGAGCTCCTCAGCAATCGCTCTTGGATTTTTATGAACTCAAAATTTGCTTATTGACGTATCAAGTCAATGGTAATGGACTTTGACTGAAAAAATAATATAATTAGTTGTACTTGAAATGTACATATAGTGATAAAAAAAGTGAAAGGTATAAAATATTACTACATTATATCAAGAAACTTCACGTACTCACCAACAAATATCTTAGATGAAAAAATAATGTTTTCATAAAAAAAACCTACTGGTTGTTTTTGAATGAAATCAGTGAATATGCCGACTTTAATTCTTACACCAATTGCACCTTGTAAGACTTCAAAGCCAAATCCTTGCGCAAAGTTCGCATATGGTGTTTGTGGGTAACTTCAATGGTTGGTAACGTCGAGAAATTGATAAATTCTGATCTTCTTCAACGCTGTGGCTCACAATTGTCGACTTGAATGATCCAGTTGGTGTTGGTATATTATGTACCTAGCCCGCCGATTCAAATTTATGGACCAAATTCTTAATAGTGGAGTAGAAAGAGGAACTCGGTGGTTCACAGCTGTCGACTTGAACAACTCAGTTGAACATGCGTTCACAGAGTGCCGATTCAAATTTATGGATCAAATTCTTAATAGTAGTAGAAAAAGTAGTAGAGTAGAAAAAGGATTATATTGACAACATCACACAATTTACGAAATGTAACTTTTATGACCATACTAACCGCCGCAGTTTAATCCTTGAATCAATCTTGGATTTATGAATCTTGGATTTGTGAATATCATTGATTGATTCTAGAATTGTTTTGAATATAATCCAGGATTAAGTCGACTATTTTAACTTTTTTAATGGGATCGAAGAATTAATACTCAATTCCGGATCAATCCTCAACTATTAGTACAAGCATTAGAGATTCATCATTTTCATAGTGGATTTATTATTGCATTATTTTAATGCAATATTCAAGGGAAATTAAATTCATTGCAATAATTCTCAAAGCTACTACTATTGATATATCTAATGTCAAAACTGTCATAATAATAATACAATTGGGACAAACCGGAACAACGGTTTGTCCCAATTGTTGTATTATTCTGACTTGCTTCTATTGAAAATCAAAGTTCTTGTTGAGAAGCCCTTTATAACACTACAAAACCTAGCTTAGCTATAAAATTTCCAACTTTGAAGCATTGGAGGTTGTTTTCATTGCGTTTACTTGTTATTATTATTCAATGTTAATTACCCAAAAATTGTTTTTCTATCACGTAATAGAAGTTCATTAGTTACTTCAAAGTACTGATTATGTTGTAATGCAGCAGAATAATAATTATTCAAATCCTTAAGTTCCTTTTCTGCTGAAAAGTAAAACCTTGTTTTACTTATGAAATTTAAATTGTAAATCTTTCCTCACTTATTCTGGATAAAATTTATAAAAGTGGGTAAAGTTTTAATTAATTATAGCATGATGCTCAATATAAAAAAATCGAACCAGAGTGCAGGTTTGTTGATTTTTTGGTGATTGTCATTGTACTACTGACGAGGTATGGAATGTAGCAGCTTTTAGTTCAAATTGTAATTCCTTCCTTCACTTTTCTAAATATTGTCCAGGATAATGGAACCCACAGAACATTTGGAAAAGTTTTGAAATATCAAATTTTCAAATAGTGATTTTGTTTTGTATGAAGAGACAAAGGTGTTTAAATAAATAATGATTATTTGTTGATGTTGAAGAATAATGTAATAATGTTTTGTTTTCAGTGACGGACGCGCTGCGCCCACGGCTGCCCCGCGCCCCGCCGTCCCCGCTACAGTGTGTGCGCGCAGTGCTCCGGACCCTCTCTGAACTGCCTCCGCCTCCGATTCGGTACTTTTGTATCACGGTTGTTTTCGGGTGAGATATCCTGCCAAAAAAAACCAAAACTCGTAGAGTATAAATATATATACATATATACATATATAAATATTATATAAATAAAAATAAACAGTAATAAAAAGAAAAATATGATGATGACACGAAGTAATGAAGATAAAGAAGAAGTAGAAGAGGAAGAAGACGATGATGAAGAAGAGGACATCAATTCAAGAACATCAACAATTTCCACGAACAACAACACGAAGATTATAAATAATAAAATAAAAATGATGATGATAAAGTTGCGTTTGCGTTTTCGCGACTTTAATTGATTAAATTAAAAAAATGTTTTTAAATGAAGAAGAAGAAGAAAAAAATGGAGGAGATGATTAATAATGTTTTTAAATAAATAAATAAAATAAAAAACTGCACACGTCGTGACGCCGCGATGTTGTTGCGTCTATATCTCTCGGATCGATGAAAATGCCGCCGTGTAGTGCTCACCCCGAACTCTTTTAGTCGGCACTGTTTTAAGTGCTTGTTGTATAATCGGGCTGTGTGAAGCTTCTAATACATTACATAACAAAAATAAATAAAAAAAATACCTACCTACCTACATAACATATATAATTATTATAACCTAGGGTTGGATTAGCTTTAGCCCTTGTTACATATCCACCCGAGCGTGCGGGCGGCGCGCGCCCCGCCCCGCTTCCAGCCGCCCCCGGGTCGCAGGCCGGCCCGCGACCCTTCGCAATATATCACTTTTAAAAAAATAAAAAAATCGAATTCGAATGCTAAATAATAATAATCATTACTGTGTAGATAATCAATAATCAAAAAAAAAATAACTAAAACAACCACAAAAAACAACAAATACAAAAAACACCGAACAGTGATTAAATTTGATTTCTTTGTAATCAGACAAATACTAAGAGAAGAATAAAAAAACACGAAAAAGAAAACCACCCCACCGCGGGAAGTGTGTGCACATAACGCGCGCTCTCATAACGCATAATCTCTTAATTTTTAAAATAAGGCCTCCCGAAAAATGTTGATTTTGTTTTTATTTTTTTTTCATGGGAGGGGCAATATGATTATGTGTACACACCCCAGGACGGTGCGCGTGCGTTTCGTTTCTTTTTTTGAGGGAAAAAATTAAATGTTATATACATATGGATAAATATAAATAAATAAATATTGTTGTTTCGTTCTTGGCGCGGCCCGGGGGAGCTTTGGATCCGGCCTCCACCGCACCCCCAGGGCCGTCCCACACCAACCATGCGCGTCCGACGCCGCTCATTGTCATTTATTTGTGAAATCAGTACGAATCTAGTCATGTTTGTTACAATTTAAAATATTTTATAAATGTTGAATAATATACGACATTCCTATTTCAAAATCGCTTGCGCTGTGTTTTAATTTATTTCACCACCCTTTTTCAATCAACCTTCCTTATAATCCCATCTGTATTCAAAGGGACTGAGTATTTTATAAATATTATTGAATATATAAATGTGTTATAGAATAATAAATCTATGAACTAACTTTTATTATTATAATTAATAATGTTATCAAAACAAAAGCTTTTGTTTTGATAATGACACGTCAAGGTTGTCGAAACTGTAGCCAACAATAAAATCAATCCGAGTTATTCAAACAAAGTAAAATAGTGTTTCATTTATTAAAATTGAATTACAATGTATAACAAAGTAGAAGCCTCAACAATTAACAAGTTAATAATGATGTAACTGAAAATGTATAATTTCAATTATAATTAGAATTTACAATTCATTAATTATATTATATAATCAGATTCCTGGTATCACAAACTGTGGTATCGTATTTTATATACTAGGCAAAAAGACTACTGGCCGATAGTCAATTAACAGATTATACATTTGATTTTATAATTTTTATTATTTATTTTGTAATATTTTGCTGCATATATCTGTTAATAAAGATTATTATTGTTATATACTGGCTTCCATAACAATTACAGCACCTAGAATTTGTTGAACGATTTTATTGACATTTCCATAAAACGTATATTACAATGGATGCATTCCCTTCGCTATGCTATTGTTCACTGTTTTATTCAATAATGATATACAATGAGGATTTAATATCATTAAACAAAGCGATGCAGATGTATTCGATACATAATTCATCAATATATCAAGTGAAATATCATTATGGTCAAAAAGTATCAGAAACTGTTATTAAATTGAACATGTTGAATGAAATATAACCCTCACTGTATATACAAAGATTTCAATTTCACTTTATTAACGGAATCTCCATTTCCAAATTACGTATTAAAAATTTTACAAGAAAAGTGTGAGGCACTAAAAACATTACAAAAAGTATGTATAAAAAAAGGTAAATCACCAATCAAAAATTACGTCAAAATACATAATAAAAATAATATGCATAAAAATAATTATTTATCAACCCGAAACAGTTCATAGTGAAAACAATATGCAACCGGCTTATTCCTATTTTCAAGTGATAATAAATAAATATAGATAAAAAAATCATTTATGTAATATGAATGATTTACATAAATTAAATTAGATTCTGTAAATACATATAATAAATTAGTAACATCAAAATGCTTCATTAAATTAAATGAAAAAAAATAATCAATTTAGAAAATTGAATAATTAATACTGCAACTTTTTGACTTAAAAAAGGACAAACATCCATTGAAATAAAAACGACTCATTAAAGTTCATTAAGACTATAAACTTATGTATTTCTCAGGAACAATTTTTATTTTGTTTTGAAACAACATATCACGCGGATATATAGATTTTCATTAAACAAACATATTCCAAAATACAATGCAATTTTTTATTCTACTATCTTAAAAATATTCCTACATTATATTTTTTCTATAGGATTTTAAGATTGGTTTGTTGTTTCAAATAATTATTATTTTGGCAATAATTATAACTATCTATTTATTAAAATTATTTATTAACAAAGGAATATTAATTAATCTGTTTAACATTGGTTGCTAATTTATATGATATGAATTGTAATATCTGTGTGAGTTGGTTTATGAAAGATTTCTAAATTATAAATACTATTTGGACGGTAATAAAAAAAATCCTAAAGGTAAAATATAAAAATGCCAATAAAAAAATTATTCACTTGGTCACAACTATTTCAATAGATTAAATAAAACGAATTTGAAAATTATTGATACATTATTATTTTTTTCTTTTTGGCATTTTCACTTACCTTAAGTAAATACCTTAAAAAAAATATCCATTAAAACAACTGCTTTCCGAGCCAGTACTCTTCCAGATATGCTACAGCAAGTGCCCTTTATATAAATTAAATACAAATAATTTACTTGTTTATTGTTGAGGCGTCTACTTTGTTTTGATAATGATATGTTAAGGTTGTCGAAACTATAAAAAAAAAACAACAAAATCAATCCGAGTTATACAAAGTAAAAAAGTGTTTCATTTATAAAAATACAAATAATTTGAAAATTATTAATACTCTTTAGTTATTGCGATATTTTGACTTATGTTACATAAGTACTTTAAACCAAATGTTCAATAATGAACACTTGCTGTTGCATAACAATAATATATTGTATGAT
Organism: Philonthus spinipes; assembly: GCA_963082785.1. Taxonomy (NCBI): domain Eukaryota; kingdom Metazoa; phylum Arthropoda; class Insecta; order Coleoptera; family Staphylinidae; genus Philonthus; species Philonthus spinipes. Next base: position 24,321,433 of record OY720303.1, read on the forward strand.
GCAACAATTTTTGAGTCGAAAATATTTAATTCAATTCGTAATATAAAGTCAACTACAGACACGTTTTTCGGGATTTTAACTCGTCAGTACAGCTCTGCCTTATATAATTACAAAGTTGTTAATGAAATTAATTAACTACGTACCTGCCGCGCCCATTATATGATTCAATGTCTGAAGGGGTAGAGGCCCAAGAGGTGGTTTTTTAAATGGATATTTGTTTTAAAGTACTTACGTAACGTAAGTTAAAAAGTCGCAGTAGCTGAAGAGGAAATAATTTATTTTATTTTATTTAGTCTTATATAACATCGTTATATGTTCCTCTCTACTTCTCAGTGAGAGGTGTAAATATTTTATTAATTTTTATTTAATTTATATAAAAATGTAACACAAGGCCGTCCAAATATATCCTTCGACAGTACAGCTTTATTACCTTACACAGACTTAATAATATGGTTATATGATTTACACGAAGAGATGAATCGGTAATTGAAAGACAGTTATTCCTTTCTTCGCATTTTAAATTTCTTGAGAAATGAAGAATGTATTGTTTTATTTATTGACACTAAAATAGTTATAAAAAACGAAACGAGAAGTAAATGTTTAATAAATATATTTGTTACTCTTACATACATACCTCGTCTTTTATTGTAGAGCAAAAGGGACAATTTTATTCATTATTCCTCAAATGTTGTTTTTAATTAATTATTATCAATATATATAATATAATAAGACTACAGATAATTCAAAACAATATAACATAAATAATAATAATAATAATCTTTATTGTCCAACGGATATATAAAAGGACAAATATCAGAAAAAAATATACAAATCAATTAAATTAATAACTAAAAGTGGTTCAATAACTACTGTAAGTATAATATAAAAATAAGAACTAAAATGAATTATAAAAATTATATATACAATGTAGGTATTAGTCTGACTGGGCTATCGGCCAGAGATCTTTCTACGCTGTCATGAATTTATGATTAAGTTAAAGAAAACTTTGTTAATATCTTTCCATTGTTAGTCTTTCTTGCAGGAAAATCTGCGAAATAGTATTATTCCAACTTCACACCTGGACGTATTCCAAGAGAGTTGATCCCGTCTATTACGACTAAAAACGATGTTGGTTAATTGAGAAAGAACTTTTTGTAAAACGATTTATCATTGCTCTAAAAATAAACTTCAGTATCTTCAATCGCTCAAACTGCTTTCCCTGGAGCATCTACATGTTTGCAAAAAGCCAGTAGTCGTTAGGAGGTAAATCTGGAGCAATTCAAAACGTAATTATCCAATTTAAAAATTGTTTTCATCATTTTCTGACTTCAAGCATTTTCCTAATGAAATATGGTTTTTCTATTGGGGTCATTTTTTTCTTGATTTGGAGAGCAATTCAAAACGTTTTTCATACAATTTAACAATTGTTTTCATCGATTTCCTGATAAAGTATCGTTTTTTTTTTTCTTTTGTATATGAGGCCAATATTTTCTTGATATATGCACTCTATCCATCCATTCACTAGCAATAATTTTGCTCCTCTCAAGTAGGTCGACGAACAAAATTCCAAATGCGTCCCCAAAATACGAATGCCTTAATTTTGCCAGTAGTAGCTGGGGGCATATCTGGAGAGCAATTCAAAACGTACTTCGTGCTATTTAACAATTGTTTTCATCGATTTGTGACATAGAGCATTGCCCTGATGAAATATCGTTTTTTTTTTCTCTTATCTCCCGTTTCATGTGTCCATATCTTGCCCCTTCACCCAGCACACTTCAATATTGTTATGCATTGCTGCCTGCTTGAGTTTCCTGTGGCAGTTTATTTCAGTATCTGACGTGGCATAGGCTTTCTGCAGAGAATCGGAGTTCTCTCTCTATCAAAGAAAGAAGTTTTTTTCTAAAATCGTTGATGTGTTTGATAAATTGCATTTTCTGAAAACATAAATTTATTTTATTTACATAAAGTTTTCAGTAAAAATGGTGGTGAAAATAAAATAAAATCATAAGAAACAATGTTTTATTAAATATAAGATGTTGTAGTATTTTTTTATTTATAATAGAATTAGACAAGCATTATATGACTAGGCAATTAGTAAGAGCACTTAATCTATGAATTACAACAATTCATATGCTGGTATTACCAAACCGATGAAAACTTGTTTTCTCTGTAGTAGGCTGTGCGATAATAATACAGGACTAATATTCCTGAAATTGATTGTATGTTTCAGTCGTACCAAAGCTGTCAATTAGATAGGGATTTACATGTACATTCGAAATTGTGTATAACCATAATTGATCACACGTTATAAGAAGTAGTTGATTTTTATTTCATTCTGATTCTGATTAGGTCCTACAAAATCTGTCATTTAAATAGGAATTTGACAGTCGCGTATGACCGAAAAGTGCGATCAATTTCAGGAATAAGGGCCCAGGTCTCTATCGATTTATTTAAAACACTAAAAAAATATAGTTACATATGTAGTCAAACATGAATTCTTTTTATTGTTCTTTAAACCTATTAACAAAGAGAGCTGAGAGCTAACAAAGTTATGTGTTTTAATATTTTATAAAGATGTATCGACAAAGTGAACGCCAGCCAGAACAAAGATCTATTTTTTTGTAGCTTTAAAGAAGTCAAAAATAATTCATATCAGTACAAATTTTACAATACTAATTTTGATAGAATTGAAGAAGTAAAAAAATAATTCATATCAGTACAAATTTTACAATACTAATTTTGATAGAATTGAAGAAGTAAAAAAATAAATCATATCAGTACAAATTTTACAATACTAATTTTGATTTCAAAAAATAATTCATATTTGACCATATTAATAGTACAGACTTTACAATACTCATAAGTACAGAGGTTATAAAAATATTAATTTTATTCAACCACTATCATCAATCTTTTTGATTACTGCTGATGGTAATTTAAAGCTTTTAGGAATCTAATTCAGAATCCGCTAAATTCAGAGTCGTAATCACAATAGAGTCTGATTGCGACTGCAACTCTGATATCTCTCTCTCTGTGTCAACGGTGGTTCTGTATCACTTCAAATTCATTTTTAGACGTAATAGGAACCACAGTAGACGTTAAATTTAACATTTCCCTTACAGAATAACCCCGAATATCTACAGCTATCCATAATGAGTGTTGGACATAATTGTTGGACACCTGGTAACAAGGTACTATACAAGAGATTAAGAGCTGTTGATTTGAAATATAATACATTGTTTACATTTTTTTTCTTTGGTTGTTTTAAATTAAATATAACAAGGAAGTAGGAACCTGATTTAGAAAAAGGAACTTTACAATCAGAATATTTTTACATAACTCGTCCAAAATTCTATTAAATTAATAATAAACTGTCATATTTGGGATAGTACATGTCAATCGTAATGTTGAAAATCATATAATTTTTGGGCAACAAATTTTTAAATTTCAATAATTAAACATTTTAATTCATTCATTTGAATACAATCAACCACTTCTTATAATTTAATTGGGCAGCAAATTTTTAAATTTCAATAATTAAACATTGTATTCAAATGAATGAATCATTTGAATACAATCAACCATTTCTTATAATTTAATAATTAAGGATTCATTCATTTGAATCAACTGCAATCAACCGCTTCTTATAATTTAATAATTAAGCATTTTAATTCGTTCATCTGAATCTATACTAAACTATAATTGACTACTTCTTATAATTCAATAGTTTTCATTGAATTAATGATTTGAATGAAAACTGAAGGAATCGACTACTCTAGAAAGAAATTACTTTAATACACATATAAAATAAGTATTGTATATACATTTATTGTGCATTTTTTTGTAATCATCTAGATATAAAATAGTCCTTCACTTTTCACAAGTAAGAACTTAAAAGTTGTAATTAAAGAACCGAATTAAAATTAAAGTTATTTTATTTAATCCAATTTCACTAAGTGGTAAAGAAAATATAATAATACTTTCAATTTGATGTAATATGAATTAAAATATAGTAATAATTGAAACTAGTGATGGGCAAAATCGATTATCGCTTAAATAATCATAATAATTGGAAAGACAGTGCAAGAGCCATCTGTTGCCTAATTTCAAGTGTCAACAATTTTGGTCTATACCTTATAGACCCAAATTGACACTTGAGCCTAATTTCAAGTGTCAATTTGAGTCTATAAGGTAGAAGGTTGTTTTTATAAAATGTATCATAAAACACATAAAAGTATCATAATTTCTATTTCATTAGAGACAAAAATACCACCCATCCTAAAAAATCATTCGAATTAGCCGAACATTTCTAGCAAATATCATTCGAAATTCACTTATTATTCAAACGATCAATTTATTTGAAAATTACAAAAGATAATACACTTTTAATTTAAAAATAGTTCAATTAGTTATTTAAATAGTAATTATAACCAATTTTAAGTTTTGAATGACACATTTCATAAAACCGATAAATTTAACAGTTGATTAAAAATCATGATAACTTTAAATTTAGATATTGAATTTTTCATATAATATATTTGTATTGTATTTTTTTCACTTGAAGCAGCTACTATACAACGAAACAATTGTTGCGAATAATAAATTATATTGAAAATCAAAAACTTGTTAGTTAAATGTCATAAACCTTGAAAATAGCATACTTTTTTATCCTGACTTAGTCTCACCGAAGTGCCTACTAAAATATACAGGCCGGAATGTCGGAAGACTCCCAAGTGCATAGGTATGTCTGGCCTTGGAGCACCTGCTCATCTCAAGCACTGCTCTAATGCAAGCAGGTTAAATTGCAATTATTTTCAGATTCAGCAGTAATGATAAATATGTATTTTATACACAAATGAAATTATATTAACTACAAAATTTGGTATAATTCCAAATAAGACATATAATTGAATTCAAGTGTGAGATGTTTCCATCATAATAGTCTGCAGGCAACTGAATTTATGCGAATTTCAAATTTGCCCACTCCAACATTCCACCTTGTATCTTTAGTGACAGAAGGGACTTGGATTAAGGGGAGGGAGGGCAGCAAGCACGCTACGCCCACTTAGCCCATGACCTCTGGCCCATTGTAGTGCCTCCTGTCAAAGTGGCTAGACCCAATCGGCCTGCCTGGCTATTTGCAGCATCTGACAGAAGGGATGACCTCAGCAATATATACTGGCTTATTTTCACCATTGTTCATCATCGATGGATAACAACGTGACATACAATACAATATATAATTATTGTAAGAGCTGAAAATGTCATACTGGCCGAAACTAATAGCAGTAATATAACATAAAAGTGAAACACAGCAAGTGATTTTTCATCAAAAACATTACATATTAACATTTGTGATAAATTCAAATGCCCGAATCACAACAAAACACAGCATACTACAAAGAAAAAAGCTTCCTTCTTTTTTTTTCCTTCTTAAAGCATAGTACTTACAAATGGAACATCAACAAATCTTAGGATTAAAGGTAAAGTCATTAAGTGATATTAATTACCTTTTTTTACAAACATTTTTTTTACATGTAAGCACTTGAAAGTGTAAATTAAAAAAAAAAACAGAAACAAATTAACATGAATGTTAGATTTTAGTCCCAATTCATAAAAAAATATATTATATACTAATGGTTAACTGTCAGTCGACACTGCAGATTCAGAATAATAATAATAATGTTTAACAAAATCGAATAAAATTAAATTCTAAGGTAACAAAATGAAATGAAAAACAAAATGAATTTCTTTTATTATCAGATGACAGCTGCATAAAAAAAAACAATATGCAGGATGATTTGAGACAGCTGCCCCGAAAAAAAAAAATAATAAAGAAAATCAAGACAAAATATTTGTTCGTTATTATAATGGATGTATACATGGTTTATATACACGAGAAATACAAGTGGAGATTAATTACCCTAAACAAAATCACAGTTAATACCTTTTTTTTTGTAAACGTAAATGCACCGTTATCAAATAATACTTTGTATACACTCCTGATTTTTATGCTAAATACTTTGAATCGACTCTTTTCTTTCGTCCACGAAAGGCGATGTGTACAAAACATTTGCCGATAAAATTAAGGGAAAATCGATTTCCGGAGGGAAATTCAGCAGAACGACCTCCTCGCTTTTGTTAAGAGTCAACCTCTGAATCCCCGACGTTTGAGTGTAAACAATTTGTTTTTGCTGGTTCAACGAATAAACAGTCACTCTAATGATAATGTGTCTGACGGTTTGCAGACTTAGCAGTTGCTCGAATTCGGGTCGGTGGTTTCGTTTCACCGCCAAAGTCCGTTCGTCAGCAATCATGATCAGGTCTAAGCCGTAATGGAAGCCCGTCCACCGCCACATGTGTTTCTCTTTGAGGGTTAGAGTCCGTCCACAGCGCAGGGCGATCGAGACGAATTGCTCGTCGGTGCACTCTTCCGGGCCCTTCTCTTCATTCTGGTTGATCCTCAGCGTGCACTTCCAGCCCTGGAGGATCACTTTGTCTGTCCAGCACTTGGGGATGATGTTATCCTTGAAGAGCAGCTCCACGTCCATGTGGTGTGAGATCAAGTGTTGGATGCGGAGGGCGCGGAATACGCGCTCGAAACGGCCGCCTTCCTCAGTTAAAAGATACGGCATACTATCTAAAAACAGAATTAATATTTATTAAAATAAGACATTTTAAACTAAATTTGTATTCATTATTATAATTTGCTTACACCTCACACCTAAAAGTAGAGATATATATTTTCACAGAACCACAATAAACAATTGTGAAAATGCTTACTAAAATTCCAATTATAATAAATGAAAAGTTAATTTATTTGGAAATACTGTCAATGGATGTAGAAAAGGTTTTAAATCTTTGGACAACTGAAAAATTGTTTGTTACTTCCAAAATAAATAAATAAATATCCAATTAAGTTATTAATCCTTGAATAAAAATGTAATAATAGTTAAATATTACCAGAGTCCGTCTATTTTATTGAACGAGGAAATTTAATGATTAAATATGTTGTAAATGACTTACTTCATATTTGTAGATCCTGAATTTTTAGAAAAAATGTGTTTAGACCAATGTAGAAATGTACTGAACTGAGAGCTCTATGGTAAAAGGGGGCTGATTATTGGTGTTATTAGTATTTTGACATATTAGTGGAGGCTTTATTTAGTTTTTGTGGTAGAGCCACTATTGAAGTTGATAATTCACTGCCTTTCAATTATTCCGATTGAGATTCCGTACCCATTATGTAGATAACCAAGTTTCGACATATGTGCCCATCGAATTGCCAATAGTGGCAATTATTTATATCAAAAATTGACACAGAGAAAATAAATGTAAAAATCGATAATTTGAAGGTTAATTGGAATCAATATTATATAGTGAATATTTAATTTTTAAAGCTATATTTAAAAGTGGTTGATTGTTACGTAAAGAAAATAAATTTAATTTTTATCAATCAGTTGTTTATACTAACCTTGCCTGGTAGCATAAAAATTTGCGATATCCCTAATCGTCAGCTCCTCGTTATACTCGTGATTTTGCAGGTACATCCACTGTGTCAACAACACATAAAGTGTTATTTCAGTCTTCATCACGCACAGCCCGTTGTGCCCCACCAACTGCTCCATCAAACCAATCGGAATCGTCTTAAGTTCAGCCAAATTATTCCCATAATAAATCATCAGATTCACCAAAAACCACTGCACGCAGCTCTCCTTCAGCTTCAAATCCCCGTACTGGCAGGCCGCCTCGTAATAATGCAACGCCGTGTGGGGATTGATCGTCTCCATCATGACTTCACCGCAGCGCTCGATCAGGCCGCCCAGTTGCAGCATTGTCGCGCTCGCCAACACGTTGATTACAGTGAGCGGCTCGAGTTTGACTTCATCGCTGTAGAGGGCGCCCAAGACGATGCGGAGGGCTTCGATGGTTATTAAGGGATCGACCACGTCGATGTGTATGCGCGTTTGGCTGGCCTCTTTCCAGTTGCCGTCGAACATACTGGCGAAATACGGGCTTTGGCAAAGGTAGACTTTGTGCAAGCGGAATTCTTGATCCAGGGCGACCACTGTTACGTCACTGTCTCGTCCTTCCACAAAAAGGGCTTGGTATATGTAAGCGACTGTGCTGCATAATTTTTTCCTAAAATAAACATATTTCCAATAAGTAATCAATTTTAGAATAAATACAATTAATTTGGCTGAAAGACCGATGGTCGATAGCCATTTAGTAAGAAGATTATTCAAAATGTATTGTACAGTACAATTAATTTTTCTAACAAAAAAGTATGCTTTTTGTCGCCCTGGTGGCACATAGGTTAAGTGTGAGGCTAGTAAGCCCGTTGTATGAATGATGTGATTGTCCCGCAAATTCGAAATTACAAATATATTATATGGTTGAAGATATGGTGTGAGTGGTGCAAAAAAAAGTATGTTTTTGTCCGCCTCAGTAGCGCGCAGGTTTAGCATCAGGCTAGTCAGCCAGTGGTCACCGGTTCGATTCCGGGAGTGGACTGGTCGTTGTATGAATGGTGTGATTGTCCCCCAAATTTGAAATTACAAATATACAAAGGTTACTGAGTTGCATGGTTAAAGATAAAACCAATGCCCATGTGTGAGTGATGCAAAAAAAAGTATGTTTTTTTAATATTATACAAATTTATTATCATTTAGATATACACAATATCGCTTGCAATTAATCAGGAAAAAAATTAAAAAGCTTCTTTTTTATTTCAAATTCAATTATGTAAATAAATAAATCAATAAATATTTTTAAAACACATCAGATTACAAAAAAGAAATTTTCAAATAAAAGTTTTCATATGTGAAAGCGACAAAATTTACGATCTTGCTTGTCAAGCTCATTGAATTAGCAAAACACAATTTCACCCATTAGAGTCAATTATAATCACACCAGCTGTCATTTCATATCTGTTAATTTCAAAAGAATAAAAAAAATCGCTTCGTTGGCCAGACAACAACATTTCAATTGAATAATCAATTTCGCACGCGATTAACTCCATGAAAAACATTCCATTTAAAGCATTTCGAGTGTCCCACATTTATTGATTTTCGATTCACACCAATACTATCTTTGCAGCACTCATAAATAGCGGACCCTAATTTGCATTTGATGTCAGGCCATGCATATAATGTATTCAAGTCAGGCAACATTGTGTTGTGTAAAGGTTGAGCTCGTGTCTGTTTGCAATACACATCGATTTTAAATTCTGTCCATTTCCCAACACCTAATATTAAAAAAAAAACAGATGTTCACCATTAATGTGCAGGGTGAATCATAATTGATTAAATGGATTTATATGGTATGATATAAATAATTTTAATTAATAAATTAATTAACATCTCATACTGAGAAGCAGAGGGAAATACAACAATGTTATATAAGTCTAAATAAATAAATTAATTTAATAAATCAATAAATCGAACTCAGTTACTTCATTACTTCAAAAGTGAAATAGGGAATTAACCGAGTTTGATTTAGAGTTTTTCTGGGAAAATGAATTGAGGTAGTCTGAAAATGTCACTTCATTCTTTTACTATAAAGAATGAAGTATTGACAATATAATTATACATTTTGATTGAAAAAATATTTTGTTTTTCACTCATTATGATTATGTAGTTTTGTTCAGCAAATATTGGGGTTATTCTGTAAAGGAAATTTTAAGTTTAAAGTGTATGTTATTTTTTATTATCACAGTCTGTTTGGGTTAAACAGCAATATTTTTTTAATTTACATAAATGTCTCTCTTTAAACTGACAATTGTGAAATAGTATATTTCATTAGGAGTCCAGAAAAATCCATTTCTGGGCGTGTAATGAACACTATTTTTTATTATACTTATCTGAAAACAACAATATAAAACTAAATATTTAAATTATTTGATTTATTTTCAAACCAGTAACATCTATGGCAGTGAATAATTACACTAATTCTAAAGAAATTTAAATGCAATACCTGTTTTTCGGAATTTGATCTGGTAAGCACTTTATTTCAAAATAAAATATCAGTATATTCTAAGTCTGTGTACATTTGAACAAATTTACGAATTTCACAGACGGAAAATAAAACGTCAGTGAAACACAGAAATGAAAAATACATCGTTGCTATGGAAATCGGTTAGTGCACGGAATGATCGCACAAACAAACTTTTTCTGTGCGGTCGCCTGAAAAAGTGACGATTCCATCATTCTAGAGGCATATGGAATCAACGTGTTTTCAGATAAGTATAATAAAAAAAATATGTATATCTTCAAAGATATAAAAAATTGATATTTGAAATAAAAAAGAAGCTTTGTAATTTTTGTCCTGATTAATTGCATGGGATATTGTATATATCTAAATGAGAAAAAAATTTGTATAATATAAAAAAAACATACTTTTTTTTGCACCACTCACACATAGGTACCGGTTTATCTTCAACCAGATAATATATTTGTATTTTCGAATTTGTGGGACAATCACACCATTCATAACAATGTATTGTTTTATAATGGACACTCTCTGTCAAGACAATTCAACATTTTTTTTTAAATGAAAGACAAGAACAAGTTCCAAATTATAATGCAAATATTTATTCTGTTAGTATATTAAAAGCTGTATAAAATGTGAAATATTTTGTAAACTACAAAAGATAAGCTATATAAAAAAAACATACCCATTTTTATGACAAGTTAAGAAAAAAAAATGAAAAGTGTAGTGTGCTATTAAAAAAAAATTACACCGGTTTTAAAAGTCACACATTTAACATTATTTTTCAAACACCCTGTATAAAAATATTTCACATTTATAGTTATAATTGCATAGAATAACATCATCTTAGTATTTATACAAAATTTCATTTCTCTATCTTAAAAAACAAAAAAGTAATAATTTTTTTTTACTACACATCTGCAACTGTCAAAATTTTTAGAAAATATTTTTTTCTGCAGTAACTGCTAGTCAAAACTACTATGTGATATTGAAGTAAAGTCAATTTAAAGAGAAATCGAATAAAATTATAATATATAGGGTGTTCCATTTAAACTAACAAACTTGATATAAATTTTCATTGAATTTTCACCTGTATATATGAAAATAATTTTACATAATGCATCTTCAGAAGCCAAGTAAGTTTTGTTAATAAATTAATGCTAAATTTCTAATGATAAGGGAGATATCGAAGACAGGCACTTTGGTGACTCACCCTGTATATATAAGGATAATCAGTAATCCCTTTTACAATATGGTGTCGGATTTTACTACTACTACAATATCTTTATTCAAAGTTATTTGTTTTACATATATTTACAATATATTATGGTATATTTGTTTCTTTCTTGCTTGCTTGAACAGGTTATCGACCTATGGTCTTTCCGCCATGTCGGATTTTATTTGTTTGTTTTTTTGTTCATATTTACTAACTTTTTATATAATTAAAGTTAGTAAATAACAACAAATGGCTTATTTAGAAATACTCGATTACTAAATTTATTCAATTTTGCCCAATATCGGCAATTACTACAAACAATAGCTTTATGATGAGAGTTTGCGCAATAATTTGCAGGAGTGTAACTCGATTTTCGTAACCTTTGGACTTGGGGAAATGACCTCGGGTGATTTCTAAAAATAAGCACAAAAGAAGACAGAGAAAGTGTTTTCTGTAAAAGGAAATTTCTCTCAAAAACCAGATGTATGCATAATGAGGCAATACAGTAATGACCACGAATAAAATTAAGTAAATTGTGTTTTACAAAAAAAAAAAAAAAATGCTTGGGCAAATATCTATAAGTTGTTGATTTTTTTCTTCAGCTGAAATATGAAAAATTATTACGCATAGTAATAATTTCATTTAACATAGAATTGTATATTACAATATTATATATCTGACTAATTAAAGTGAAATAATTGGTATTACTTTTTTTATTTGTTATAAAAAAAGTAATACCAATTATTTCACTTTATAATATTTTTTTGATATGAATTTATATTTAATATAAAATTTACGTCCAGTTGTACTTGTAACAACCATTTTAAAATAAATTCGGCCCTCATGCAATTGTGTTTTATCCATCTTGCAACTTTCCAAAACCATGATAAAAAGATATAGTAAAACATTATAATATAAACACAGCAATAAGATATCAAGGTATTGAATTTAAAAAAATATATATATGCATGGGCTGTTTGGTTGTGTTTGAAATTCAGCTGTTTTAATAAACACTAAAATTCCATACCTCAAGCATCACCTATAGAGTAATAAGCACGTAAATCGGATGTGCTTATTACTCTATAGGTAATAAGCACATCCGATTTACATGCTTATTACTCTGCGCTAGCTAAACTAATTATAAATTCAAAATCTAACCAATTCCATGTATCACAAAATCCACGCGGTGACAATCGGGGCACCACCCTCTTGTCACGCCCACACAAACTTCTTGCTAGCTCCACCACCACTCATATCTTTCTCACATTATCAATAATTATTTCTAAATAAAAAAAAATGTGTAATTTATTGTTCCCTACTGCACTCCAAGAATCCAAGTACTCAACAATAACAGAAAAAGTGTTTTATTATTGTGTAAAAATTGAACTGAATGGCACGTTACTGAAATGTTTCGAAGTAATTGTGTCGATTTAATTTATTCCTAAAATAGTCCATGAGGTCGGCGGAAACCTGTTATTAGAAATCTTTAACTAGATATGAGTCATCGATTACATCACCTCTGTGGATATCTCCTAAAATAAAACCCAACATATATAAATAATTCAGAAGCTCGGAGAGAATTCCACAAAGGATTAATTTTTCTTCCGGCAAACGTTTCAAAATACATCTATATTAATGTATTTATGTGCCGCTACGTTTCTTGGCAACGGAAGTATGTTTGAGCTCGTAAAATATGAGTGTATATGACATTAATTAAATGTAAATAAAAATAAAATGTAAACTAATCAGAATATATTACTTCAAGGAAATTAATATATTTTGGGCAGAAAGACCTCTGGTCGTTAACCCTGCAAAATAATACCTACATGTATTGTAATTATTATTATATATTAATAATATATTTATTTACAGTATCTCCTTTTTACAAAACATATGCAACAAAAATCAATATTACAACTAAATATATAAATGTATGTAAATGATAATCAAACTGAAATATAATTATAAACTGACAGTGAATAATACTAATATTTTAAATTGGTCATAGCAAAAGTATTAATTCCGTTGATACCTACTTACATAAACGCATCATTTATGACAACTGATAGTTGATTATTTTTTACAATTAAATTACTATTTATTTATTCATTAACGGATCAATAATTTTACAACAGAAACAAAAATTAGAAGTAAGATATATTGTTTTGTTATAATAATCTGTATAGTGTTTTCTTGAAAACAAAGTAACTTAGTGCATTATTCTCAACGAAATATTAATCAGCATGAAATTCTGTAAAAGTGCCAAATTTAAACCTACCCCTTATCTGTTATAATAGGGGAGATTCGAATTTAAAACACCCTGTATATTAAATTTGCTATACACCAATTGTACAATTGAAAATAGATAATGATGTCAATTTTAACACTTTAAGTTATTAAATTCGTCTGGTTGTTGTGCATTTATAATTTTCTTCCTTCAGCAGTCTTTCTACCAGATGTTGGGGTTCAGGGACTCGTTGGATAATTTTTTTTTTTGATTGCCAAAAACTTACTGAGTTACTTTATAGCTGTATTGTCAGATAAGCCCAAAAAACCTTTTATGGGCCACTACTGTTCAAGAGCAATAAATAGTTGGGGAGTAGTCAGGCAGTAGCAACAATAATATTATTATTTCTGCACTACTTTGAAGCAATTTTCATACTTCTTTTTTATACATAAATAGCTGGCTAGATAAAGTATTACTTTATCTAGCCAGCTATTTATGTGCTCTTAATCAAAATTTGTGTGTTTGTGACCTCAAGTCAAATTCAGCACACTTTGGTTTGGTAAATTTTATTTAAATTATTCACAACACACATCAATCTTAAGCTTTTAGTTATTGATAGGGTGGAGACTGTTAAATAATTATAAGGTATTGAGAGAGAAAAAAAAATGTCTATTGGCAACGATTGTAAATATATTAAATAAAAATGATTTGAAAATAATTAATAAATTATTTTCTGTGACTTTTGACTTACGTTACGTAAGTATGTTAAACAAATGCACATAAAACAACTACTTCCCGGGCAAATACCCACGCCGGACATTGAATTACATAATGTACACCTGCTGTTGCACATCAATAAGATATTGCATAATGCAACAAACGATTGTAAACATCTGCAGCTTGGGAAAATTAGGAAAAACATTTATATTTGCATTTTTTGATCACTTAATTGCCTAATATACATCAATTCTATATGATGCGGATTGTTTGTGTTTTCTGAATTTTTTTTTAATTAGATTCAAATTCTTTATTTTTTCTGCTCTTAACGGCGAGACTCGAAATTGAAACATTCTGTAATTGTAAAACTGTCTGACATAAATAAATTATTATTATTACATTGTAGAACAGAACATGAAAATGTATAAAGCAGAAATTTTACATTTTCATGTTATGTTTAACAATGTAATAATAATAATTTATTCATTCCCAACAGCCAGACAATTACAATTTTATAAGTGTAAATTATAATATATGGGAAATAATAAACAAAGCATCGATAGCCAATTGGCAGAAGAATTTATTTTTATGTTAGTTATTTATTGTATTCATTTATTATTATTACTTTGTTAAAAATAATCTGCCAATAAAGATTTATATATATAAACAAAGCATTTTGCTAAACAAATACCTGGACAAATATATAAATGCTTTTTTTTTTAAAAAAAAAAAAAAAAAAATAGAAATAGGCAAAGTCGATCTTTTCCACGGCAAAATTTAGTATATTAAAATTTTTTCAATAATATTTATTAGTGTTGAGCAAAATTGAGTAATATTAGTAATCGAGTATGTCTAAATGAGCGATTTTTTCAACCTTTATACAGAATAATAACAATATTCAAAATGTTTAGATAAATAATTTATTACATACATTATTACATAATATTTTACATAAATAAAGACAATAATAACAATAAATTGATGTTTTTTTTAATAAATAGAGAACAGTTACTGATTTTAATAAAATATGCATCAAATAAATTGTCATATATTTAATTTTGCAGTAACAAAAAAGATCAAAAGAATAGACTTTGCCCATCCCAAATATTTATTGTATTAAGATTATAAACTGTTCCATACTTATTAATAAAAAACAATTAATTGTTAATTATTAACATTAGCTACAATAAATTGCTTTTTTTAGAAATACTCAATTATTATAATTAATTAATAATTTTGCTCAACAAAAATTTATAGATTCAATTCAATTCATTTATTTACGGTAAATCATTTTTATACAGAATAATAACAATATTCAAAATGTTTATATATATAGCATGACTGTAAATCACATATAAACAGAATAATACAATTTTACATATATAACATATTTTAATATCAGTAGCGGAAACTGCAAAATAAAAATTAACCCAAGTGGTCGACTCTAGCGACGAAAAAAATAATTGAAATATCAAAAACAGTAATCTCAGTGACATTAAACGAATAAATTATGCCATAAAAATTGAACTAGATGTTTATGCAACAATGATTTCTTATTACTATTTTGCCAAGATTGAATTTTAAAAGAATAACTACAAAAAATTGTCTATTTTGTATGCTTTTATTAATTTTGTTTTAATCCATTTCATAAATCACTCAATTACCACACCATACTTTATCTAGCCAGCTATTTATGTACTCTTAATCAAAATTTGTGTGTTTGTGACCTCAAGTCAAATTCAGCACACTTTGGTTTGGTTTTTTAAGCTATAAATATTTACTCGAGTGGTGTTTAAGATAACACTGTCTGCCTGAGTCATTAACATTATACAATCAATCCAATCTTAGGAATAGATATTTTCAGCATACATTTTAAATTGGTTTATTTTCGTTTTACATGAAATACGCACACAGAATTTTGTTGTTTATCCAAAGCAAGTTAATTGTGAAATCATGATTTTTCATGCACTTCTCGAGGTCAGCACAAAAAACATGATGAATGGAAATTTTCAATTGTATGCATGAAATCGAATACATGAACTGAAAATAAATAATAATTAGGATGTATTTTAATTAAGGCATTTACTTCAAAATATAAACATAAAAAAATAAACCACAACCAAAGAGGTTGAAATACTAATTACTCTATGCCACAACTTCATTCTTTAAGCATGTCTGGTACAATTAAAAATGTGTTTTGTGAAAAATTATGTTTGTGTTTTATTTTTTTAATTAGGTTTAACAAGCTGGAAACACAAAGTGGACTTTGGACAGCATAAGATTAATTTCAATGAGGAGATTAATCATGATTATTCAATAGTTCCTACAGAATTTCATTGAAAAAAATAATTTTAATATTAGACTCCTGTGTCTGCATGGAAACTCAACAAAAACGACAAATTGTGAACACCTGGTGAAGGTTAAACACAGATAATACCAATATCCTTATCAGCAAGTTTGCACACTGTTATCTATAAAAGAAGGTGGTAAAAATATTCTACAAAACTACATAAAATCTAGTAAAACAGAGAATTTCTTTGTTGTTTGTATTCGTTATGGTTTTCTTCTGTTCGACTGTGTAGATATTTTTTCCATGCTTCTTGTTTTTTTTTTTTATATTTTTATCCCACCATTTTATCCGTTTATTAACTGTATTTACACAAACATTTTACATACTTCTTTTGGAGCATGTGTTAATATACTCTAAAATATTTCTCACAGGTCTTCCAAGTTTTTCCCTTTCCGCTTTTTTAATATACAGTGTTGATGCGACCAGGTATACATAGGGATTTTACACTTCTTTGCTTTAAGGAAGTCCGACGTGGTTCAGGTATAAATCCCAGTACAGGGGCAAGCCATTAGCGGTTAATTTATCCCAAGTCATGAAACTGTCAATGTACAGAATACAAAATCCAGTTATTTAAGGATTTAAGTACACATATTTACTTATTTTCAGCCAAAAAAAGAGTTTTTTGATAATTCATTTAAAAGCATCATAATTTTTGTACCTGTTTTTTTCTCTGTCTGTTATTTTTTCATTTTAGAAGAATATTTGAGAATTATTTCAGATAAAAATAAGCTATGTAGACTGAGTAGCAGCTGATTTAAATAGAAAAGAGTATTTATTCACTTGATCACAGTTATTTAAATAAATTAAATAAAAATGGTTTGAAAATAATTAATAAATTATTTACACATTTAGCTCCGTGACATTTTGACTTATGTTACGTAAGTACTTTACACAAATGCACATTAAAACAACTACTTCTCAGGCAAATACCCCGCAGGTGTAATGTACCTGTTTTAATTTCATATAAAAAAAAACAGTGATTTTTCTTGCATTGGAAAATGTAACCACAATTACGTGAATAGTGAGAACACTTATATTATATTTATGTTGGGGCTTGAAGCACTAAAATCAGGAATAGTGCAACACAATATCGATCAAAACACAAAGTCCAAAACAAACAAAAATGTGGCTTGAAAACAGTGGACAACTTCATATCAGTTAGTTTGGTATTGAATAAAAATATTTTTAAAAAATGTACAAGAGAAAAAATAAATCATTCTTCGAGATGGGGGTCTTCATTATTGGCAATCACTTTCGGGTCCAGCGCATCGTTTTTCTTTCTACTCTGAAAAACAGTGAAATGAATGGGAAAAATCCGCGGATTAATAGATGCTGGCGATTTAGTGATTCTTCTTGGAAAGAGTCAGTCAATAATAAATAACAATTTCGTTACAGCACAAAGGCGGTAATTACGTAAATGAATTACACACCTAATCTGAACAAAATCTATATTCTTATTGCTATAAATTAATATTAAAAAATAATATTTGATTTTCATAATTGTGTTTATTTTAATAATATAATTCTTTTACTCAGACAATTTTGAAAATTAAATAATTTTCTTTAAAATTATTTTATACAAAAGTTTTACTTACATACTCAAGGCTATTTCGTATGGAAAATGTTGACATTCACATTCTAGGAATATATATATCTATTACAAAAGCTACTTAGACTGTTACGATATGTAAATTGTTGAAATTCACATTCTAGGAATATATATCTATTACAACAGATACTTAGACTGTTATGATAAAAATTAAGTACATGTTAAACTTAACATTTTCCTTATAGAATAGCCACGATTAAGAGGGTATTAGGAGGTCAAAGGTCATAGGCGATGAATGCGCATTTCTGGAGAGACAATTGCAGCCACTTACCGTAATTCAGGCACAGCACAGTGCAAAATTCGAAATCTGTAAGTTTCATGTCAAGTGCATTGAATTGAATCGGCAATAATTCAATCAATACGGCAACATTCGTATTCTCATACATACGTTCAATGGAGAGAGGGAAAATGTATGAAATTTTGATAAAAAAATAAAGTGAGATCTATGATGATGAAATCCTGTTTAAATTACTTTTTAACTTATACGTTAAATAAAACGCTCTTCAATTTCAAAACAATGATTTGTTGGACATAGCTAAAAAAAATAATTAAAAAAAAAATATTTCATTATCAAAATTATCCATTGGATTTTGAATATTCCTCGTATTCATTGTATCTCAGTTTCAGTCATGTTAGCTGTCAAATAAAACCAGCTATAACTTTACATAACACCGATTTTTAAACAATGTTAAAAAGTGATTAAAAAAATGTTTTGGTATTAAAATTATGCATTTTATTTTGAATATTTTATTCAATTAAAAAAAAAATCCTATCAAATTTCACAAAAAAAATATATAAAATAAAATAATTTGAATTCTTTTCTCAATTTCTTTATTTATTGGCCAAATTTTATTTATTAAAATTGAATAATTTAAAAACTCAAATGTATTCATGAAAGCAATTAAAATTATCTAAATTTACTTTTATTGTAGACCTCTCATTATCATTTATAATGCTTGTTAAAAGTGTGTTATCTGCACTCAATTAAATTGCCGAATTTTGTCAAAATTAAATGTATCTTTTTTTATCAAGACTTAATTAGCCCCTTGAGAATACTATTCTGATCCCGTTTTATCAACTTCCTGAATTAACATGCTGTATAGTTCAAAGTACAATTATGTTTATTTAAATACATGCACTAATGTTTATTATCTACAAGAGAGGAACATATTTACATAAAATATGTTTAATTAAGATTTCACTTAACCCATGGTCAGTGGCATAACTATAATGGCACTGGAGCCCGCATTGCCAGGGGGCCCATCTGGTGTGGCAAAAAAATGTGGAGCCACCATAAATTACTGATGAATGCCTAAAACCTCAAAATTCACACCTTACAAGTATTTGGGCAAAACACAAATTTTTGTTTATTTTTCTTTAACTACGAGTATTGAAATTTCCTTACTACCTACGTATCCACTTAGGTGCAACTCGTGTAAATTTAACACTGTAGTCGACAGTGGACAATAATTATTTTGCAGGGGTGGCCATGAAAGGTAGTTACACTTCTTCCCATGGTAAAGCATATTTAAATCTTGTTGGTGATTCACATGATGAATTATTTTCTATCTTAGTGTGCTATTAATGTTGCTATTGTCATATAATAGGCACTAAATTTTATCCAACACTTTCCTTCAAAAGAGTGCTGTGCATAAAAACCAACATAAACTAGCTTGCATTGATGATGTCATATTATATTTTAATGCATGACAAACAAACCTAAAGATAGTAAAAGTTGCATAATACTTTTTATAGAAACACTTAATCGGGGCTATTCCATACAGGAATTATTAAGTTTAACATGTACGTTATTAATTAATTTCACAATCTATGAATATATGTCGATTGCAATAGCTGCTTAGACTGTGATGATAAAAATTAACTTACATGTTAAACTCAACGTTTTACAGAATAGCGCCGATTATATGCAATACTACTTTGTAAACAAAGGATTTATTTAGAACCAGAAATAGAAAAAACATCAAAAAAGAAAATTATGCATAGAAATCTATTCAATGCAAATTTTATATGATTAAACAAACTTAAAAGTTTTAGCACTGACGAAAAAATGCCTGTTTATATTATTTCCTCTATGGTTTGAGTTTACAAAAATTAAGACCTCAAGCACGAAGTAATTTCAATTGGCTATATTTAAAAACTTATGTTCACTAAGACCAAATATTGGCATACCTCTTTGGCGTGTGCATCGCAATATCGATGACCTTCTCCATTTCATCCTGCGAGCTTGTGTCCGACAACTTCCTCTTCCTCCCCCTTACGAGATTCACCAACCCCTCCGTCGACATATAACTGCTCACAGTCGCCCCCATTATATCAACAACAAAGAATTCTCACAAAACTTTCAAACCATCAGAGTACCACAATCCCTCGCACAAACAATTATCCAATTCCTTTAACCGTCAATCCTTCCCCTGCACAAAAAAACGCAACTTTTGGACATGATCCTCACTGGCAATTCAAAATCGTCGCGGATGTAGGTCAGTGGTGTCGAGTTCTTCTTCTTCAGCAACCCGCCCCCGCAAGCATGATAAAGGCCATACCATTACGCGCGGTCGGGTGTTGCGGTGTTCTCCCGTCGAGGATTTTTCGTTCGTAACGCACGCACTTGCACTGCACTCTCCGGCGACGAGGCGCAAAAAAACACATTTCCTTTTCAAGTGCACGCTTTCACTATTCACAGCTGTATTAGTAAATAAAACATTGGCGTAACAGCTGGGCGGGGCGAGAGACGACTGCGCGTTTGTCGCGTCTAGCAGGATTACGTGGAATTTGGGGTGATTTTGCTTTACTGGAATTATTCGAATTTTAACTGTTAATTTGACAGTGGGTTTATTTGTCGGAGTTAACCTAAAAAGTATTGATTATGCAAAAACAATCAAGGAATGTTTTATTTACAATGAATTTAGACAGTTTACAAATATTTCTCGTTGCAACGAATTTTCAATGTATTGACTAATTTGTAAACAAAATTAAACATAGACTATTATAATCACAATTAAACAAACAAAAAACAAGATTTTTTTAGTTTCATAGTTTCTATCATGGTAGCTTTTCTAGACTAAATTGTGAAATTGAAAAAAACTGTTATTTAATTTTAAATATGCAGTTTCATCAATTAAAATAATTTAAACAGTCTACAAAAATATTTCGTTACTTATATACATCTGTAGAATGCATAGATTTAGTATAACACAATACATCTATGATAGAATTTATTCTAACTCTATGTTATTAACAAAATAAAATAAATACTATAATTATATCATAATAAAATCAAAAAAGGTTTTTTTTGTTTCGTAATTTTTATCATAGGATTTTTTTTTACAGTAAAACTGTGAAATTAAAATAAACTATTATTTGTAAATATGCAGTTTCTTCAAATAAAAGAATTTAGACATGCTATAAAAATATTTCCTTGCAGTGAATTTTTCATGTATTGATTAGTTTATTAACAATATAGATGTTAAATTAAATATAAGTATTAACATCTATGATTAACATAGACGTAGATTTTAAACAAAATCTATGATTATTACAAAAAACGTCGACTATAAATTAAACACAATTAAATAACAATGATTTTTTAGTTTCATAGTTTTTATCATGGCAGTTATTGCTACGCCGAAACTGTAAAATTAAAAAAAAAACTTTTATTCAGTTGTAAATATGAATTTTCATCAAGTGAATTTTAATTGGAAGAAATTTATATCTATGAATAAAACTGTCTTGATAGCGCTATGAATGAAAATAATTTAAAATTTCAATATATCAATAATAATTGTTATTTATTTAACAATTATTAGTATCAGTACATAAACTATAAATTTACAGTAAATCAATCTTTGAATTGAATACAATTTTGAACTAATAGTTGAGAAACAATCAAAATAATTTAAATTTAATTTAAAAATAATTTATGTTAATACGTAAATTGTTTTTATTTATTAAATAAATCAAATACCAAAATTGTTTTATTCAAACTTTTGTTACAACGAATGTTCGAGGTATTGACATTGTTCATAGAATTAAAATCATAGAATGTCATTATTTATGAATAAAACGAACACAAAATATAAGAAAGAAATGTTTAAAATAAGTATATTTATATCTTTAAATCGTATAAAATTATAACAAATAAATGGAAATAGAAGATATTTCATTTAAAACTAATCTACATTGTATAAAAATTATAAATTGTAAATATTTCAATCTTAGAATGGAATACAATTTTTAACAAATAATTGGGAAACAATTATTTAAAAATATTTTATGTCAATACATACATTATTTTTATTTATTAAATTAAATACAAAAATAGTTTTAATCAATATTTTGTTTCAACGAAATTTCGATGTATTGAGTTTGTTCATAAAAATACAACCATATTCTATGATTAAAAAGAATACAAAATATAAAAGAAATAAATCTTTAAAGTAAGTACATATTTGTAGATTAAATCTTTTCTTTTCATTATAATTTTCATTTGTAGTAAATTAATATATTAAATAAAAAAAAACATAAGCAGATAAAAATTAGAAAAATATTTTCTCGTTTGCTACTGCAAGTTTGAGTAAAATGGCATAAGTTCCTGCGTCGTCGATTGAACGTTATGTAAATTAAATTTGCAGTAGTTAATGTGAAAATCACTATCAGAAATATTCAACAATGGGTATATAAAACAAAGTTGTTACTACTCTTCATAGTAGTCTATGATACAGAATAGAGTGGCAAACGCGCCATGTAAATTTCTCTAGTTTTTTTTTTTCAAAGAAAATTAAGGGAATACTTTTTGATTGTATATAAAAAAGATCTATAAAGAATTGTTTATAGTTGAAACAAATAATAATAGACATCTACGCTATTTTAAAATTGCAAATATATTTGTCATCACTACAAACTTAAAAATTGCATGTATAGATGGCACTACTGCGAAACTTTGAAATTGCAATCATAGGTGTCAGCACTCATACTTTGAGGCGGTGAAAATTTGAACGTAAACGTGATATTTTTTGTGTAATTGGACTTTAGTCTGTTAAGATAAACGAAAACATATTTATTATTATTAGCTGTAACGTTATTTTTCAAAATATTGATTTAAATAACTGTGACTAAGTGAATGAATCCTTTTTTCTATTACATTGATTTGTGCTTGAAGTTCTTCAAATAAAATAATATATAATAAATAATAATAATATATAATTAATAATAAACAAATAATAGTCACAGTGACAGTTAAAGTTTAAGGATATATAATTTCTTGAATTAATTTCTCATGTGGCACTTGGTGAAACATATTGTTATATGTATAGTAATTTACAGGAAATACACTTGTTATTGTTTCACAAATAATTATTTTGTTGAGTGAACGAGTGTTTAAAATTGTGCACAAATTATGTTTAATGATTTAAAAAATGATTAGGGTCGGATGTTTGTGTGAGATAGTCAACTTATTATTATTATTATTATTGTGTGAACTAAGTGTGTAGAAAATATATTTCAGTTAAACGAGTATTTTAATTCGTTTACAAATCTCGTTTAATGGACTAAAAAATACCAAGCGTATTTCCTTTAAATTAGTTTATTAAGGATATATTTCAAATAATTTAATCCGAGTTATACAAATGAAGTAAAAAAATATTGAATTTATTAAAATTGAATTACAATGTATAACAAAGTAGAAACCTCAACAATTAACAAGTTAAAATAATTTTTTGGTTTAAAAATTTATTTTTTTATGTATTGGGTAAAAAATTAATTGACTATTAAAAATCGTCACTTATTCAAGATTAAAGATCTAGACAACTAAGTTTTCACCATTAACAATTGAAAAATTGGGCTATATACTTTTATTAATATCAATCAAAGATTAAGCGGATTGATTGAAGAAAATCGTTACATTCTGAACAGCAGGAAACAATTTCACTGGTCAAAAATGTTTAGAAAGTGTTTCAGATTATCCCGTAGATGCCATCGCAGTATTTTTTCGGCACCTTCGTGTTACCTCCAGGCGAGCGCCCGAGAAGACGAAGAAAAAAAAAACCTTCAGAAATATGCCATCGTCCAATCCGTCAAACTGGTTTACGATTAACCTGACCGTTACAGTAAATCCGGCGCTGGTAAACAAAACACGTTTTAAAGACAATTATGCAATAATCAAAGCGCAGGGATGTCCTGAATTCAGTCAACACCTCGTATTTTTTTCGACAGTTTGACCAGTTTTTGATGGGCTTTTCCTGTTGTCCGTCGGTGCTGGTTTCCGGCGTAACGGACATGGCACGCATTCCTCTCGAGGTTTTTTTTTTTGTGCGAAGGCGAAGTGGATTAAGTAGTACACATTTGTGGGTTTGTTAATTAATGATAGTCGGATAGATAGCTGGATTAACAAAACTGTTTGCCGATGTTTGCAATAATGAATAAACATATATGAAATTTGAAATCATTCGGAAACTGATCGTAAATGATTAATTAATTCGACCTTTCAAAACTTTTAAAATGATCACCATAATAATTCGAAATTGTACGAAGTATTTTAAAAAATAATAATTATATTCAATTTGATGCTTTAAGGGCTCTTATTTCTGATATTGGGTGCACGTTTCGATCTTACTTTCTGGAGTGATGTTTCCAGTCTCTTCTTTCACTTTCGTTACACTGCTTAGACTATTCCGTCCCGGAATAGTTTCCCGATGAAGGTACTTGCAATTGGCTCCTTTGGTGCATGCTCCTCTATTGTAGAAGTAACAAGGTACGCTTTTCGTAGCAGGTTTTGCCCAGGGATTAAAGCAGCATACCACGACTTCAATACCAGATCCATCGAAAATGGTTTCCAAAATATTTCTAACCACTCGCCAATTTGGTTTATCCAGGCCACTTTCTATCTTCGGTATAGCTAGTTTCTTGACTCCGTGGTCTATTAAGCGAATCTTCAAATCGCATTCCATATCGACTGGTATGACGGTTTTCCATAGGAAGTTTCTTTTGTAACCAAGTAGAACATATTCTGACCATCCGTCTTTAATTGCAGTTCTTTTCCGACCACAGGATTCTGTTGTCTAAGGTATTCCATACCTCCAAAGTTCCTCCTGAATATGGCCGCTATTCCTTTCGTCATAAGTAGATCCTTTCCTACATAATGTGCCAGGGTATAGTCAGAGGGCATCGTGAACAGATCTCTCTTTTCTTCCTTGGTCACGCCATTGCGGATCTTCCGATTTCTTGCCAACTTGTTCATAAAGCTGTCCAGGTTCGTATCCTCCTTAGTCATTTGGCGCACCTGTTGTTTATCTACATCATTAGTTTCATAAGGACTTAATCGGTGGAAATGGACGATAATCGGTTTTCCTGAGGGATGATTCTTGATGCGATATATGACATCATTTAAACGTTTTAAAACTTCGTAGGGTCTTTCCCAATTCCGTTGTCCTTTCTTCCTTCGTGAGTTATATAACCATACTAAGTTTCCGGACTGATATCCTCCTTTAGTAGCCTTAATGTCATAACGGTCGTTCATTCTTTCGCTCGCATCCTGGATATTTCTTCTTACTTGTTGGCGAGTCTCCTCCAGTTTCCTTCTTAGCGATGTCTCTAATAAAAAGTAAAAACAAAAGTGGACCACAGTGCGATTCCTGAGGCATCCCCGATGTTACAGATATTGGTTTAGAGTAAGTTTTCCCAATACGAACGTGCTGAGTTCTATCCATTAAATTATTTTCAATCCACTCAAGTAAACTACCACAAAATCCCACATATTGCAATATATACATTAATATGTTGTACTCAGTCAAATACTTTGGAGAAATCTGTGTAAATGGAGTCCGCCTGCAAGTCTCTCTCCAAAGCATTAGTAATGCATAATTGATAACACAGCAGATTAGTGGTTGTTGACCTTCCTTTAGGAAAAAACGTGCTGCTAATGAGCAGCATGTTTATACAGAGAGCACATCAACTTTAAATCATCACATACAATTTTATCTAACATTTTTTGAATTGAATTGCAGATTGGACTGCAACCCCGCTGAAATTGGATATCTCTGATGCACTCTCGCTTTTAAAAATGGATATAATGCAACTGTGTCTCCACACAATCGGAGATGCACCCGAAGAGACGGAGGGTTGAAAGATATTATGTATGGGTCTATTGAACATATACACACATTGTTTTTTTAAAAATATATTAAAATATCATAGGAACCATAACTGTAACTCTCTGGAACTGAACAAATCGAATTAAAAATATCCTCAAGAGAAAAGTTATGACTAATATTAAATCAAATATATACAGTTGTTTGACAGTTATATGAATTTGAAAAATGTGCTCCAAATAGTTCAGCAGATTCTTTAGCCGAATTATTTCATGTATCATTAAAATGCATTTACTAGAAAAAATCATTAGTCTTGCATCGTGTTTTTAGATGGTTCGAGAAAACATTGGAATTAGCTTTAATTTGCATTTGAATTGTGTTAAGGTATTTTTATATAACTTACTATTCATTTCCTTGCACTACCTTCTCAATTTTCTAAACAATTCATAATTCATAGCAAAAGAAAACAGGAGCAGTAGTACTGTTTTCTTTTTTTATCAAAAATAAATTTTAATAATCTAATTCGAGTCTCACAATGGGGATCTCGCTTATTATAAGAGATAGAGGGTAGGTTTAAATTCGGCACTTTTGCAGAATTTCATGCTGATTAATATCCCGTTGAGAAAACTGTGCTAAGTTTCTTTGTTTTCAAGAAAAATGAAAAAAAAAACTGAAATGTGCGATTTTTTTTATTATTTATATCTTCATTATTTGAAGCAAAAATTCAATACAATGAAGACATTCTTATAGCACTTTTTTATGATCTAATCGATGGCATACTAATTTTACTAATACCATGTTTTGTTTCTTCACGACCATCATCAAAATTCTTATTTCTTGTGGATGCAATATTGTTTTTTTTATCAGATTAGAATCCTCTATTTATTCTGATTACAATGATATATTATATTATACCTTTACTTTAATTAGTTATCTTTTTTTTAATTTTCTTTATTAACACTAAAGAAGCACTCATTTTTAGCAATTAGATGGCTGTCATTCTGTCATTGTCAAAATTTAAAATTAAATATTTCTATTTATTAAATATTTAAATCGTTCAATTTTTATTACCAAAAGTGTGATTTTATAAATATGTACCTAATTTTATAGGGTTTTAAGTGACTTAAAGGCACTACAAAGCTTGAATATGAGATCCAATGTTCCTTTAGAATAAATGTTTGGCCAAATGTGTATAGTCAGAACATAAATTAGAAGATTATAAAACATTAATAATTTCGTCTCGAAATTCAATAAAATTATTAGAGAAAATTTGTATACTACAATAAATAATTTAAGGAACACCTTTGCATTTCTGTTGCTGCTAATGCTGTTTTTTGAACATAAATTAAAGAAACATTTTTTGTGTTAATATTTTTATTAATATTAATGTTGATATTCCGCATATTACTATTTTTTAAAATAATTTTTAGTTTGTAAAAAAATCATTATGTAAGTTTTTGTTCCTCTGAAAAACTTTTTTTATAAATATTGTATTCACAAAGCTACAAGTTACATTATATTTTCTATTGATTGCTTTTAATTTCATGGCATGCGTGATTTATTAGTATTAAACAAATATTTTGTTAAGACTGTGTTTATTTATCAGAATAAAGATACCATATGTGGTATCATTGTAATCAGAAAAAATAGAGGATTTTAATCTGATAAAAAATAAATATGGCGCCCATAAGAAATAAGAAAGTTTGTGATGGCCCAGAAGAAACGAAACATTCTATTAGTAACACTAGTACGCCATAAATTAGATAATAAAAAAGTGCTATAAAAAAACAAAACAGAAAATCGCATTTTTAGTTTTTTTTTTTCATTTTTCTTGAAAACAAAGAAACTTAGCCCAGTTTTCTCAACGGGATATTAATCAGCAAGAAATTCTACAAAAGTGCCGAATTTAAACCTATCCTCTATCTCCCCATGGCGAGACTCGAATATATATATATATATACATTTTTAATGAGAGATTATTAAAATTTATTTATATATATATATATATATATATATATATTTAAATACTTATAGTGAAAATAAAGTTTCTTTACGGCAATCATGACTGTATTCAGCTGGGATTTATTGGGATGATTTTTGAGCGATTGTGCAGTTCTTGCATCGCGCATTGCGGCATCAAAACCCATTTTTGCACCGTACTTTATGGTTATAGTCTCTTGATATTTGGTTTTGGAGAATAAAGGTGAAAGTTGAAGTTGTAAGTAGCCAATCTGCTTGTCGAGAATTTTTTTTTCCATTTTCCACGAACAACGCTTGTCGGATAGTTTTCTTCGTATACTTTGCCTGACACACACAAACATTTTTTTGGATATAATAATAATAATTTATATAATTGATTGTTGAAGCCTGATTCTATTTCCAATTACCTTTCTTGCTACAAATGTGGGTAATTGATTCTTGAGATGCAGAAAGATTGATTGATGACTCTCTCAATGTTAAATGATTCATTTAAGTCATCATTTACATCTCCTTAGTGAAGTTTACTTGAGTTAAAAACAAATCGAAACTATTAAAATTATGACCATTGGCAGAAATAAATGGATTCAAATGAAAAGTGAAATCCTGAAATACACGTGATAAATTTTATCACACTCCAATCAATATCCCCTTTTCACCAACAAAAATAAAATCACACTCATATCTTAATTTCCATATATTAAGTCTATGTACCAACAATTAAACTGCAAATACGCTGGCAATTATAAACCGAAACCCATCATTACTCCACATATTCCCTACATTACTTTCTTCGACTCTCACACTCTCGCTGGAATGCTAAGGAGCCCGATCGGCGCGGTTTATTAATTGTCTCTTGGAAAATATTTTCCGGCAGCGCGGAAAAATCCGCTCCTAATTAAGCGTGCATGTGTCGTTTAAACACTTTTCTCGACGGCGTGTTTGCCGAGGTGATCTCGTGCTGACCCACTAGGTCTTGTGTGTGGATTCGAACGACCCACTAACCTACAGGTTCAGCGCCGAATTTACGAATGAGACATTCCGAAATTATTTTGATTTATATTGGAGTTTCATTGTTTTAATTAGTGTTACGTAAATGCGAGTGATGATTTATTTGAATGTCAGGAATGTTTTATTATGAGTCATAAAATATAAATTAAAAATCAAATTAATTTACGTGCTTTCACTTTGATGGATTCCAAGGTGAAGGTAAAAATAACTGATATAAATTAAAATTGAAAAATGTTTAAGACATAAAAAAAGTTATAAGCCCTCTTTAATTACAAATAATAGAAACTAGTTAGCTGATTAAAATTTGTGAAATCAACCATGTCACTATTTTTATTACATTCTACTTGTGCGATCTATTAAATTTGGTATTTCGAGAATTTAATAGTGTAATTCAAAATATAGTTGATCATTACCTTATGGTAATCCATTGTATTAAATGAAATATGTGTTTTCGTCACTATTAATCAAAATTCTGTGTTTCACGTTTTGATATGATATTCATCATAATAAATTAAAAACGATGCAAGCGCATCGTCAATGATTTGGGTCTACAAGGTAGACGACCGAGAATCATTGTTTCGTCCACTAAATATTATTTATGTTAAATAAAATAAAACAAAGATGATTGATATGTGCAGTTATTGCAAGTTATTTAAATTACAATGAAATTAAACAAGGAAAATTTCGGATAATAATCAATACAATTCGATCAATACCGCAAGATTTACTTACACTGAATGTTTTTGACGTATATCTATTGCAACAACTAGGAAGTAGCATATACCCCGACGGACAATGGATTACACATTAGATATTTGTTTATAGCATACCAGTACTACTGTGTATTACAACGGTTTAAATCGAAAATATTTAATGAAAGGAAACCATAAATAATAATTACAAATGTTTCCATTATGTAATTATATACCTGTAGATGTTAGTTTTTGAAGTCATAAGCAACACTGAATCAATTCTTTGAACCGTTTGGAAATGCACTTATCTTACTTATTAATTATTAATAGTTTAGGAATACTTACCTGATTATATACAAATATGTAAATTATTGTATAATTTAATCAATTATAAAGGAGAATTCCGTAAAATAAAGTTAAAGTTAAAGAGTATCTGTAGACACGTGTTTCGGGATTCATGCCTCGTTAGTACAGCTCTGCCCTGTAAGCTTAGATGAAAATAATCGCACGACTCAAACCGTTACAACAAATTAATGTGTTGATATTTTGAACAGAAATGCTGTATTTGTAAAATAAATTATGATTTATATGTTAAGACTGTCAATTTCTAAAATATATGGTGCACGGCGTCGTAGTAATTAAATTTGGGGCTAAGGATCCGGCAAAATTCTATTCACCAAGAAAAACACTAAAAAAAAATACTTTCATATTCGTGAAAAGTGTCAATGTTTCATAGTCCCCCCAAAAGTAGAATTTCTGCTAAGAATTTACACTATTTCTACTAAAAGGTATTGAAATGAAATAACTTAACATTAATTTCTAAATTTAATAATTCCTCCAAAATATTTTTTTTAACGTTTTGAACTGTTAATAAATTTAATGTAGTAATATTTTATTCCTTTCTTCAAAATAAAAAAGTGAAGAAAGGAATAAAATATTACTACATTACATCAAGAAACTTCACGTATTTACCAACAAATATCTTAGATGTTAATAAATTAATATATGAATATTTGAGCGATACATATTAAAGAAATTGCAAGATGAAAGTAAATTTGATAAAGGTCTATGATTTGTTTTATGATATTTTTATTTCTAAACATAACACGAGGCACAAAAAATAAATTTGATTAACTGATCATATAAACTACAATTACTTGCTAACTGAAGATTTTTCTAAATTTAAACGTTTTGTTAATTCCAGCGGTCGATGGAGTCCGCTGAACACGACGATTGTATATTCAATATACGAAAATATCGCTCGATTAATAACTCTGAAAATATTTTACAATCATTCCATTACATTTTCTCGTTGCTATTTTATATCTTACTTTTTACTATCAATATTCAGCGATTTTTTCCGGTCATTCAATCTTTTATAACTCACTAAATTTTTCACATAAAACCCAATTGAAAATTAAACTTTAAAATGTCCGTACAACTACATTGCGGTAAATGGGTTATTAAAAGAATTACAAACAAATGTTACTCGAATAATTTATACACTGCATTATTCATTTAATCATCAAATTGGAATAATTGTTAATTAAATATAATTATTTGGCACATTTGCAGTTGTAATTTCGGTTTTAATTAATCGCCTCCATTACGTTTTTTTTTTATTAGCTTTCCATAATTGTTTTTACCGAATTGGAATTAATTTAAATTGTTTCCTTTATTGAAATCCACACTTCAAGAAATTAGATTACAATTAATAAAAACGTTAAAATAAAACTAAACCCTACACTCATATAATAATAATTTATTTCTCAAGAAGCAGAGCCTAATTAGAGAGAAATATATATATATAGTATAAACTAAACTAAATATAGTTGTACAGTGTGAGTACAGGTATATAATGAATTCAGAATAAACATTCGCTAATGTCAAACATAAATTGTTTTATACAGAGTGTAAAAATGTCGACAAAACATTGGATTTATTGATAATTCCGTATTAATTTATATAATGGAGAAAACATGGGTAGAAAGGGTCATTGAATATAATATATAATAAAACTATGGATACTTGTAAACATACTTTATAAATGTTTCATATTAAGAAGTTAGCAGTAGAGTAGTTTAGAAGTAGCTTAAGGCTGCGGTTTAGACAAAAGAGATAGCTATATAAATATCGGCAACTAATTCGAGTTAGATAGCTGTTGTGATAAATGAACATTATTATATTATACATTAAAGTAATCTTAAAATAAGCAGGAATTTTATCAGATGAATTAAAAATTAGTTTAATGTTTAGTTTTTGTGAAGAAAAAATTATGAAAAACAACGAAAATTGATCAAATGTATAGCAAATTTCAAAATAAATTTTTGCTAGTAAAAACTTGTGCAATAAAAATTTAAAGGATTTCACTAAATTCTGCATTCAAATAACTTAGCAGACATGACCTATTAATTTCATTATATCTTACAATTTTCTTTTCAAACTTGAAGTAGTAAATTAACGTAATACACGAACATTAACGATTTAATTTTTATTTAGACTGACACTTCATACTTGGTAGATAAAAAAATGTAAATACATATTTATATTATTAAATCCAAAAGAATGGCTCTTTTCTCAAACGATTATTTCCATTTTTCTATATAGCTATCTCTTTCTATTAAACCGCAACCTTAACATTAATTTTTTAAAATTTTACTTCTTTTAAAAACGAATACTCATTCATAATAAATCCATCTCTTTCATTATTAATCATTAACACACATCAACAGTTTTAATTCTTTTGTGCGCGGACAACAAAACAACTTTCCTTTTTTCGCTTCAGCAGAAATTCGCCCGAACATTCTTGACTCCTTAATCACAAAATCTTTATATGAAAACCGTAGATTCTGACCTGATTTTGACCGATGTGCGTAATTCCGATGTAGTGGGAAAGCCGGCCCACACTCTTCAGAAAAAAAAAATCAGAGATGACGGCGCGCCGCGGCCAATTTACCCAATTTTTGACCAACATATGGTAAAGAGGAGATAGCACGAAATATTAATTGGTTGAGTAGGAAATAATTAAACAGAAAGATATAACGTCAACAAGGAAAAATAACGAGATGAATGGTTTAATTGGAATTTATGTCGGTGGTAATGTGGTGATTTATTAAATGTTGAATGCTCAAGCCCTGCATTCAACATTTAATAAATTTGTTATTTAAAACATAAAATAAAAATAAAACTGAATTCCTACCCATATCCCAGATTGTATTAGCCTTTAGGGTGCGGTTTAGAAGAAAGAGATAGCTATACAAATATGGGCAATCAGTAATTTGAGTTAGATTTCTGTTGTGATTAATAAACAATATTGTATTATACATTAAAGTAATCTTAAAATAAGCAGGAATTTCATCAGATAAATTAAAAATTATTTTAATGTTTAGTTTCTGTGAAAAATAATTATGTAAAACAATGAAAATTGATTTAATTTATAGCAAATTTTAAATTAAATTTTTGCTAATAAAAACTTGTGCAATGAAAATTTAAAAGATTTCACTAAATTCTGCATTCAAATAACTTAGCAGACATGACCTGTTAATTTCATTATATCTTACAATTTTCTTTTCTAACTTAAACTAGTAAATTGACGTAATATACGAAAATTAACGATTTATTTTTTATTTAGACTGATACTTGGTAGATAAAAAATGTAAATACATATTCATATTATGAAATCCAAAAGAATAGCTCTATTTTCAAACGATTATTTCCATTTTACTATATAGCTATCTCTTTCCACTAAACCGCAACCTTAAGCAAAAATAACTGCCATTAATCCTGATAACCTACCATTCTTGTCAAAATGCACCTTTTATAATAAAAATAATTTATTTTCCAACGGAAGAATCCAACAAGGGAAAATATACAATCAAAATCATAATAAATGAAACAGTATTCAAAGATCCCCGTCAAATGCACCTACAAAAATAATAAAACAGTGTTGGGCAGAAAAATCGATATCCCAGTACAGACAAACCTTTATTTTATAAACTCAATGTAAAAATGTAATTGTCTGAATAAATATATTTGTATATATAAAACAGTGTTTTTAATTATGTCTGATTCTCGGAGAAAAAGATTTATCTTCTCGAGATTCCAGTTTATCCACAAAAGAAACGTTCTTATTTTCAAGAGATAAGGAGTTATATTTAATTCTTAGAGAAACAGGTTTAACTTCTTGAGATTCTAGTTTAATCATTTATTTGATGGTACTTAAAGAAACAGCTTTATCTTCATCTGCATTCAATTTGACTTTAAATTCTTCCGTTTTATTTCAATTTTCAGAGGTTTTATCATTCTTCTCCAAAATAATCTGCGATTTGTGGATCTCTTCAAAAGTTATATTTTCCTTAAGCGGAATCACAGCGCAGCCCATCACGCTCCAAACCTTCCTCTCGAGCAGAGATTTGACCAAAATATCAAAAACAACTGAGTGTTTTTAATGTAATGATTGATAATAAGTAAGTGAGAATTGGTCATTTTTTTAATCAATAACAGATTTATTTAAATGATGAAATGAAATGATTAATTTAACGAAAACATTCGTTTTGCCATTTTCTATAGCAGAAATAAAAAGAAAAACTATTGTTTTTTTTTTAAGTTTTTCAATATTAATTAATTAATTCTTTATTTACGGAAAATCACCTTTTTACAATTAATGACAATCTGTAATTACAAAATAAAACAATATATTGAATTGATTTGATAAAATTTAGACTAATAACTCCTAGATCAAGTATAACCATTGAGTTTTCTAATCAGAATATTAATCATGAAAAATTAAAAAAATCAATGGCATTTTTTTTTCTTTTTTGTTTCAGCTATAGAAAATGGTAAAACGACACTTACTTATCAATCATTACATTAAAAACACTCATACACTTTCCTTCACCTCGTAAATGAAAGTAATATTCATTTTTCGTCAATTAATATCACTTAGCGAAAATATTTAAATTATTCCGCATATAAACTCAGTTGTATAATATATATATATATATATATATATAAAATCTAAAATCCCTATCTACCATAATGGTGGTGTAGGGGTTCAGTTGTATAAAACAATTTTTAATTAAAAAAAAACGAGATTTCCTAAAAAAGTATCTACAATTAACAATCAAAACCAGTACAAGAAATGAAAATCGCAGTTTTACGGTAATTCACGGTAATTTAAATAATAACTCTTTGCAGTAGCCTAACTGGTAATTTACCGACAAAAAAATGTTCAAGCCGATCTCACATAACCATTACATAGATTATTTTGTTTGAGTGAATGGAATGAAAAAATGCGGACCTGCTTTTCACTTTCTAAATTCTCATATATTTTGAACGAGAATACGAATAAATTTCGGGAAAAGTGGATCGAATTTTGTACACGAGTTTATCTCGAATTGGGTTACCAGATTTGGCTTTTAATTATAGATTAGAGTTTGTTTATGTGTATTCGAAACGTATTGAATAATTTAACATAAGTTATGATACAAGTAATTATTAGAATTAAGAGTTTTTTTTAAGTAATAAAAATAATTTATAATTTACTCTTACTCTTGATAATGGACAAGAATAATGCATTTATTTATATATCCGTTGAATAAAATAATTTGATAAAGTTGGAAAGACGGCACAAACGTCATTTATTGTCTAATTTAAATTTATAATCCACATAAAACACATAAAATTCTTAAAATTTACATTAATAAGTTTTAATTCTAAAAATTCTTTTAATTATAACTTGTGATAGTATTTAGATATAAACTTCCGGTTTTGATTGAATTTCTTACTTTTTAATCATCTTTCAATTAAAATTAAGAAAAATATATCATTCCATTTGGAATTTTTAAGAAAAAATGGGAAAATTATCTATACTTTAAGTTGGCGCCACAAAGCGGCATGATATAAGTTCTTTCGTATGACATTAAAATCATTAAGATCGGTTAAAAAAAACAAAAGAGTTAATTGACATTTGCTCTTTATAAATTCTGACCTTCCCCCAGCCTTTATTTCAAGAGTAAGAAAAAAATTCTGTAACCTCCTCTACAAAACATACAAAATCACCCCCATAAAGCACAAACTTGAATCTTTATCTTTAAAATTCGCCTTTGTATACCACGTAATCCTAACATCACTTCTATATTCTCCTCTCTCAACTTTAGACCAACATATGGTTAAAAAGAGATAGCGCGAAATATTAATTGGTTGTGTAGGAAATAATTAAAAAGAAAAATATAATGTCAAATAAGGAAAAGTAATGCGATGGATGGTTTAATTTGAATTTATGTTGCTGCTAATTTTTGGGTAACGTGGTGATTTATTTTAATGTTGAATGCGAGGATTGGTGTGCAATTGAAAAACATGATAATAAAACAACATCACCCCTATATCATCCCACTCTTCAATCATCAATTCATTTATATACATTTTATAGATTATAATTTCAAATAATTAAAAACATCAAGAACCAACGATGTGCCAAAGATAATATATATATATATATATATAATCTAAAATCCCCATCTACCATAATGGTGGTGTAGGGGTGCCAAAGATAATACTATATTGTATTATTAAATTTCTTCTTGAATATTCTGAATAAATTCTTCACTTAACCCGTGGTGAAACATTTTTAATTAATAGTAATAGGAAATTAAAACACTTGTTTTTTTTAAGTCTGTAAAACATAAAAAAAACAACTGTATTAATTTCCTATTACTATTAATTAAAAATATTTCACCACGGGTTAAGTGAAGAATTTATTCAGAATATTTAAGAAGCAAATTTAATGATAGAATTAATAATTTTTTTAATAATATATTTTTTTTTCCAAAACTTTCTACGAAACCTACAAATTTTAATAAATCAGCATTAATATTAACAAACCCACATAAATCCATTTGCTTCACATTTTTGTATAAGAATAGTATTCCATGGCACAATTCACATGAGCGTAAAATCCACGGAGAGGATTAAGTGGTGAGAAAAATGGGTTTTAATTTGAAAATCACACGTATCTCGGGTTTTCTATTTGCATGAAAAGTAAGTATGCAATTTGCAAAGACAACTTGTAAATATTTGCCTCTCGTGTTTCAAGAACGGCTGAAAAAACACCGTTTAGCACATGCCGGAGCTTTCGATATTCGCGTGCGGATGCCAAAACATTTTTCAACACAGAAAACTTATTGTCATTTGCAAAAAAAAGAACAAAAAAATGAACGAAAGAATAACAGTGGAAAGTGGAATAGATTGAAATTGTGTGTTAATTAATTGCAGATCACAGATAAACTGGTTTGGGTATAAAAATGTATCATTCAACGGCTTAAATTAATTTATGTGTTTACTATTTATTTATCAACGGAAATCTCCTTTGTACAACATATACAACATACAGAAGTTAAATAAAATAATTATTTTATTTAGGCAAGGTAGAAAAACCTATGATTGCTAGCCATTTAAGAATTAATTATTTTTTTTTTGGGTGATATATTTAATACATTTTTGTTATTTTCTTGTAAACTTAGTTGTCAATAAATATTGTTATATATATATATATATATATAACAATATGTATAAAATAATTTATGTTTGTCATTGGCGAATGTTTATTCTGAATTCATTATATACCTGTACTCACACTGTACAACTATATTTAGTTTAGTTTATACATATACATTTCTCTGTAATTAGGCTCTGCTTGTTGAGAAATAATATATTATTATTATTATATTTAATTTAATTTAATTTAAATAACTATGACCAAATGAATTATTACTCTTTTCTATAATATTATTATTATGTGTTTATAACTGAAAATTATATTGAAATTAAAACATGCACAGCTATTTATATTATAATAATTAGTATTGGGTAAAATCGAGTAATTTTAGTAATTGAATATTTCTCAATAACCAATAAAGTTAATGCATAATAATAAACATTCATAAATACAGACAGTCCTATCATTAACAATAAATAATAATTTCTAAGAAAAGCAAATTAATCTAACGTTATAATTATTAAATTAATCCAGGCGGAAAGGCAGATAAGCCAGTTTGTAGAAAATTCTTAATTTTAATTTAAATTGTTTATAAATGTTTATTATAATATCTTTACTTACGGCATGTGTTTTACGATATATTACATAGATAAATAAATAATAACAAATATAATATTTAAAATATAAAATATTAATTATAATATAAAAACTATGCTGAAAACGACTAGACCACTCAATAAATTTTATCATAGATAGTGGAGGCACTTAATTTTTGAAAATCCATGATCACTTAAAATAAAACACTTAATGATTTTCAACTATTTTTTTGTGTCCTGAAGAAGCAACAACGTTGCGAAACAATTGTGAAATACACAAAAAATAGTTGAAAGTCATTAAGTGTTTTATTTTAAGTAATAAATTTTAAATGCGTAAATTGAAAGCCAACGATGTGTCAAAGATAATACTATATTATATACATCAATGACAACAAAATTTACAATATTTATTATAACAATATGTACAATTGTGTTAGTAGTCTGTCATGGGCTATCGACCATAATTCTTTCTGTCCTGTATGAATTCATGGTGATTTGCAAATTAAAACTATGCTAGCTAGCTGAACTGTTATGTATGCATGAGTTAATGAATTGGTGGATAGTGACCGAAGGGTTGTTATGTTTTGGAATTGTGAGGAATGCAATATTTTATAAGAAGGGATAAATTGTGAGGATTTTGAGTAAATTTTGTAGAGAGGGTAAGTTTACTCTGGGATATGGTAGATATTTGGGTGAATTCGTAAATGAATTCGTTAGAGGGATTATGGAGTGGGTTATTAAAATCCGGAGTTTAGTGAGGGTTCTTAGGGTGGATCTTTACTATATTATTTATTTTCATTGTTCTATTAATGAAGAAATGCTGCGAGTATTTTTTTCTTCAACGATATTTGCCTTTTTTTTATACATATGTTTTGTAATCTTTTTAGAGCGTCACACTGTTCTTATAAAATTTTTAATATGTAATTATAATTGTAATTTGGAAATGGTGATTCCGTTAATAAAGTAAATTGAAATTGATATTCATGAAATATATTTTTCGTTTAGCCTTGATTTATTATTAAAATTATCTAAATTATTATTTCTTTCTTCAAAGAATTTCAACTCATCACCAGGAATTTTTACTATTTTAATATTGTTGTTATTACATTAATTAACAACAATATTAAAGTTACTGAAAAAAAAAACTTTCTAATACTTCACCAGAACACCGAAAAATGCCGCCGCACATAAAATTCCAAATCGGAATATTTCGTTACGGTGGATGTGGAACGACGAAAACCTATAAATATTTATGCTCACATACCAAATTATTGAAACGCCGTTATTTTTCCTTATTAATTTCCTCTGGTAAATTATAGCATTGCCTCCGCGTCTTTATTAATTTCATTAAAACTCAAACGGTCAACTTGAAATCGCCATTAGCGAATCAATCCTATCTAAACGCCTCGATGATGAGTCCTTCGATAAGTTTTACGAGCCAATAAAATTAACGAAATTAGGTTTTTATGTTGTTACATCTATGAAGAGGAATGAAGACCAAATAAAGATTTTATTTAAAGAAAAATGCATTGATATTAATTAATATGATATATAGAGATTTTTTTTTTCAAAATGAGGAAATAATTAATTTAATTTACTTCATTTAAGATAAATTAAGATAATTTATTATTAAAACTTTATAAATAACGTCATGAAAATCAAACTACATTTTTAATAAACTTTACTATAATTTGACCATTTTTTGCACATTAGAAAAGAGATAATAATGACTATTTACGGAATTTAACTATTGTACAAAAAAATAATTACACATCATAATGACATACCATATATACACTCAATTTCATAATCTAGTCTTATTATTAAAGGATGGCGAATAATTAGACTACAATTTTGAAACTGTGGTAAAATAATGCTATCAACTAAGAAACGATGAAAGTTTAGTTGAAAGAAAACGAAACAAAAAATAACATTTTTCATGTAAAATCTTGTAATAATGTATGGTCCGAATGTTTTAGGGAAAAAAAATCAGACGGTGGAAATTTCCATAAAAATAATTTTATATTTGTAACAAACTTTTAAACAATCTCTCTTATTATACAATCCTTATTATACAATCCTTATTATACAAAAAATCAAAACCGACAAGTGACCGTTATTTTCGATTTGCCTAAGCTTTCCCCTGACGCGCTGCATCATCCTTTGGGCGACCATATCGTCTTTTTCTCTAATTTTTGTAGATATACGGCGGCGCAGGTGTTCCTCGTTATCGTTAATAATGAATAGGAACATTATTATAGACTTTCCGACTCAATATTGCCCAAAACTCTTCAATTGTGTGAGTCTGAGGTAGATTAGAGCGGCTGTCTACTTTCAGTATAAAATTGATGCTTTTGGCCTCATACAAGTTCCTTAAGTTTCTCGCATAATGGCAGGTAGCAAGATCTGGCCAAATTTTATCATCAGAGTGATATGTTTGCTTAAACAGGACAAGTTCGCCTTCCTTTAGTGGACGAAATAATGATTCTCGGTCGTCTACCTTGTAGACCCAAATCGTTGACGATGCCACTTGAAATTAGGAAAAAGGTGGTGCTTGCGTCGTCTTTAATTTATTATGAATAGAGTGATATGTGTTCACAAACTGAAGCAGTTATGAGAGACATCTCTGGATATAATGATTTGCATTTAAGCCTTCGTCCCGAACATTACCAATGTAGGGCTGTGCGATAAAGCGAGCCTCAGAAATAGCACTCCATACTAAAATTTTGTTTAAATTTAACATAATCAGGAGCATTCTCGCAATGGTATGTGTAAAATCAATCATTTCCTTTCATTTCACCGCGAGATAATGTGAAATATTTTTCGCCGTCCATCACAAT
Organism: Philonthus spinipes; assembly: GCA_963082785.1. Lineage (NCBI taxonomy): Eukaryota > Metazoa > Arthropoda > Insecta > Coleoptera > Staphylinidae > Philonthus > Philonthus spinipes. The sequence goes on from OY720303.1 coordinate 24,362,255, forward strand.
TAATTTCTTGACGAAATGCACTCGTCACAACGCGCGGTAACATCTCGGAATCTCCCTAATTGAGCCTCTGTGTATTTTGGAGCTTTCCTCCTTTTCCGGAAAACAATATTCTTACTTCATAGAGTCCTAAACACCGTGATTTTTTCAATATTAAATCTTCTGGCCAGTTTCCGCTGTGACGTTGCAATTTTGCGTTAACTGCCTCAATTAATCTAGCATATTTTTTTATCGGTTCAAAACCCGCGGCCGACCGCTTTTATAGATGGTATTTCTTCTTCACATTCTTTGATTGTGCGATAAATTGTAGTTTTGGTTATGTTTTAAACTCGATAAATTTTCATATAGTCCCGCTTCGACATTCGCTCAACTAGATTATAAATACCTAGACGAAAATCAATGTTATAAGACGTTTTACAAAGCAGAAACCAAACTTTTGCACTATTTATTTAGATTATTTGACATTTCATTTCCATAGCCTGCTTTATTACATGCATTTTTGTCATTCAAGCCAACCAATGCATTTTTTCTCAAAACATTCAGACCATACGTTATGTTGCACCTTCGCGTGCAGCTATGCATGCAATAACTCTTCTACCCATGTTCTGTATTAAGTAGTCGTTGTTCTTTTGGAGTATCTCGTTCCATACAACCTCCAGATGGTGTCGAATTTCATCCAGATCCCAGGATGCCTGGGAACTTTTCTTAGACGCCGACCCTTCATGTCCCAGATTTGTTCGATCGCCGACCGTACAGGCCAGGGTAAAATCCAGGAACCTTCTTGTAACAGCAGTATGGGTTATTGCTTTATCCTGTTGGAAAGTGGCATTCTGCAACGTATGCTTAAAAGATGCTAACATCGATTCCAGAACGATGTCGATGTAACGACGTACGTTTAATGTGCCTGGAATAAACGTATATCGCCCCCTAAATGATATCCCCAGGTGCTAAGGTTGCGTGTCGTCTTTGAAAGAACTTTAAATTCCATCTTTCCACTCAATGTCGCCGCACCCTTCCATGGCCATCATTTATCCATAAGCAAAAACTTGATTCATCACTGAAAACGATGTCATTCCATTGATGAACTCACCTTTGCCGTTCTTGACACCATGCAAGTCTAACTGCTTTATGGGGCGGTGTTAATGGAATCAGAAGGTGCGGACGGTATAAATGAAGCCCAAAGAAATAAATTCTAATATAAAAAAATGTTTATTCACTTGGTCACAGTAAAAATAATATGAAAATAATTAATAAATTACATTACATTTGATCTTCACGTAACTCACCCAATCAATTTAAATTAATAAATTATTTCCTCGTTAGCTACTGTGATATTATGACTTATGTTACATAAGTAATTCTTCTGTAAACAGTTATCATCGACAAGTGTCTTGTCTTGTCTAATCCATAGCAATCGACCTTGCTGTTTGAAAACAATCCCTGGTAGCCATCCGCCTAAGGAGGTGGTCTTCACGTGCGTTTGTTCTTCGGGCGGGTTTTCCAGCAGGACGGCGTCCCTGAATACATTTTTCTGACCAGAAAGACTTTATCCGAGTAACTGTAATGTGGTCCCGATTTAGCCGTCTCCCAATCTCTCGGAATGAGAGACCCACCTCTTTCATACCGATAATTCGTAATTTTGCCCCTAACAAAGTCTAAATGACTTTGATAGGCCCCTAATAAAGTCTAAATGACTTTAATAGGCCCCTATTAAAATCTAAATGACTTTGATAGGTGCAAAATTACGACGACGTTGCACTGGGAGCATTATAAGTTAGCCATTTGACAGTTTGATAATCAAATACACTGACATTTTGTGAGCAGAAAATCACGAATGAATGAAATATTGAATGTTGGAGATAATAATGGCACAGGAAACATAACAGTTGAATTTTTTTGGCGGAAATGTTAATCATTTCTTTGTTTATAATAAAGTATTAACTAACTAACTAAGCATCTTTATTCATGTAACATTTATACATAGATTAAATAATTATTTACAATGTATTTGTAGAGTTATGTTCACATATAATACATGAAATGGCTAACGACCTATAAAGTATTATTTTATCGTAGATTCAGTATTGTAGTTTGAATTTTAGTGGGTGGTGGATTTCATATGAAAATGAGTGTATTATTCAATATTTTCAAATATTTAATAAAATGTTCAACCACTATTCATCTAGAGTATGTAAAACTGGTGATAACCATTTCGTTTTTTTCAGACCAGTTTTATTCATTCATTTATTTTCATTTGAAAATAAAAATGTTGTCGCATATTTCGGGGATTGCTAGTATGTTTACGTAATAATTACTTCTAATAAAGTTCTACAATAAAAAATCGTCACATAAAATACATTTTACAATGTATTTATTGGCTGGAATAAATAAGCAGTTTGAAAAAAATAATAATTTAAGGGCAGAACGACCTATGGTCGATAGCCCATGATAGACTACTAACACAATTGTACATATTGTTATAATAAATTTTGTAAAATTTTGTTGTCATATTGTCTGAATAAAGATGTTTGTATATATAATATCTCAATATATTTAATTATAATAACTCAAGGAAGTTATAATTAAATATTATTTTCAATATAATGAAATATTTTTTATTTTCATTAATTTAGATATAAATTTGTAGCTGCTATAATTACAAGAAGGCGTGATAACACCAATAAAAAAAAAACATGGCATGTAATAATTAATGTATGTTGTTGTCATATTGTCTGAATAAAAATGTTTGTATATATAATAATTCAAGGAAGTTATAATTAAATATTATTTTCAATATAATGAAATATTTTTATTTTGATTAATTTAGATATAAATTTGTAGCTGCTATAATTAGAAGGCGTGATAACACCATATAAAAAACATGATATGTAATAATTAATGTTTCAACACATCTGTCTTATATTTTTTGTTTGATATAATAATTTAAATTCATTGACATAATTGAGGCATGTGCAGAAGCTATAAAACACGATGTCGTTAATTTTATTGGATCTATTACATAATACCATCAATACTAATTAGAAGGATATTTATTACCTCTGAAAGAGAAAACGGATGCTCCAAAAAAACATTTAGACAATACATAAATATAAATCTTTTCATATTTATTATTGTTTTCCAAATTTACATATTTGCTTGGGGGAAAACAGTTAGTTGTTTTACCCTAAGCAAATATGTAAATTTGCAACATCTGCATTCGTTTCTTCCCGTGATTGTATAAATAAATAAATAAATAAATAAACATATGTGCAATTATTTGTAAAATTATATTCTGAAATCGAACTATGAATCAGCTATCATCTACTGACTGAGATCCCCGGTCTGGGAAAAATTTATTTATACATAATTAAGATAATAAAAATCCAACCACTCGCGACCTTTTAAAAACTCTAAACACAAGATCCATCAGTAAAAATCCCTCCACAACAATATTTCAATTCATCACATCCTTTCAAGATATAGACAGTTAAATTGACCTTGATCATTCCAAAAGAATAGCGACCAACGACAAAATAATTTACAAAAAAAGATGAAAACAAAATAATTAAAAGACAAAGATGAATGGTCGACAAATAACCTAAAATTTTTAAAATATTTTATATTATTATCGTTATTGTAAACTCAAAAAAAAACTAGAAAACAGTATTCATTCCACTTGATCACAGTTATTTAAATATATTAAATAAAAATTATTTGAAAATAATTAATAAATTATTTTCACATTTAGCTCTGTGACTATTGACTTATTGCATTTGTTTAACGTACTTACGTAAGTATGTCAATAGTCACAGAGATAAATGTGGAAATAATTTATTAATTATTTTCAAATCATTTTTATTTAATATACTCAAAAAAACTTGTCATTAAAGATATATTATTATTATTATTATTATTAAGATAATAATGGCTGAAACACCTTTGGTTGATAGATATTTCGCAATACTGTTAAATAATGTTTTAAATACCTGTATTTTAAGAAGACTGGTTCCTATCCTGATTATTCCATAACATACGACAATCTTCTCGATAGATTCAGGTTACATTCACTGGAAAATCGCCGTAAAGCTTATTTGATTACCACATTATTTAAAATTTGTAACAATTTAATTGACTGTAGTGATATACTCGCTCAATTAAATATTCGTGTTCCCCAAGTATCAAGACATACCCGATTTTTTCAACTTGACATTCCCAAGTCTAATTTACTGCTTAAATCGCCTTTATTTGCAATGTGCTCTTTGTATAATGATCTGCTTTTGCGCGATCCAACCCTTGATTTATTTTATATATCTACACCTAAACAGATGTTCACTTATATTCTTAATATCTTGCACGGTTCTTAGATTTATTGTGTGTATGAATGTTCACTTTTATATTAATTTTAGTTTAACACTTACAATTATAAGCCATGTTATTGATTTGTATTGATATTTTGGATATTTATGATTTTGAATTATTGTTTTTGTATTTTGTAATTGTGAAATCTGTAATTTATGTAATCTTTAATCTAGCCCTAGGGCTGTTGGGTTATTAAATAAATAAATAAATTATAAAATTGTCGAGAAAGACGTATGACTATTAGTCCGATTCAGATGTTAGAGCGAATAGATAGGAAGGAAAGAATTAATGGGAAAATAGTATTTGAAATATTTTTTTGTTAAGTTTTGGAAAGATATGACGGAACACTGCATGAGGGATTATGTGGATATGTCTGTAATGCGCCAAATGAAAGGAATATTTTGAAGGAAATGTATGAGTGTATGTGGCAGGGGTATGATAATATTAACTATACTGGGAAAGCAAAGGCTACGAAGGAGTATTGCTAAAATTATAACTTGTTGATGGTCCTTAAATGTTCCTCCACGTTTATATTAAGCTTTGAATGGTTGTTGTTTTTGGTGCTACTCATTCTATGTAATGCATTTTTGTTTTTATTATATTTTTTTTAAATCTAAAAATCTATTTATATCCTCTTATATCAATTATGCTTACTTGATTAAATAATCTAGACTCAATAATAGTTACACTCTAGCTTTGAAAATTAATAGTGACTATTATTCAATTCAATTCATTTATTTACGGTAAATTATTATTCGAAGTAAATTTTTATCAAATTTCACCATCGAGTTTTAGTATAACATTTTTTAAGATAATCCACAATATGTAGACAAAACGTTAGTAATTGTCAAATCATAAAAGTTTACAAAAACTGTCACTATAAATTGGTTTGAGTTTACGTGAAGTGTTTTACATCAATAAATTAAAACTTGGTTTATTCTTTTCTTCACTTTTTATTTACACGTTAGATGTACATTTTGTTCACAATGTGGACATTATCAATAACGAGTATGTAATAAAACAAGTTTTAATTAATTTATACAAGAAATGTATTTTTACATTTTTCGCCATAAATATACATATACGACTCAAATCACTAAAACATCTGTTATTTATTTTTAAGGCTTCTTGAGTCCATTAAGACCATTTCTAAAAAAATGGATAAAGATATTGATATTAAATTAAACAGAGATGATTATTATTATGAAGCTATAGTTCCTGAAGAATTTTTCATTGTAATCAAATGGGAAGTGGCTTAGCAGTGTTATGATTATTGGTTAATATTTATTTTATTGAAACACATTTAAAATAAAGTTTTAGATATTAAAACAGTTAACATTTTCTGCATATTAACATTATATCCTAAAACCCTTACGTTTTCCATAATTTTGAAACATTGAATCGGCATATGAAATTAAAGGTGGAAGTAGTATAGATGGATACATCACAATTTCAATTGTTATGAATACAGGGCGAGTCAGTAATTTTGAGACACTAAAATATGTCGACATTTTATTAGACTTTAACCCATTAAATGCCAATTTTCTGTTCTCGTCAATAATCATACGATTATCAAAACACAGAATATTTTCACAATTGTTCGTTCGTTTTATAAAATCGAAGCATAGAATATTTTTTAATAAAAGCACTGATTCACTTTGTTTGTATAATAGACTTTGATTAAAACACTTGGTGAAATAAACCAAGTGTTTTAATCAAAGTCTATTAATTTAATATGTTTCACTTATGAGAAATTAATTCAAAATATTGTTTGTATAACTTTAATTTTATTTTATTGACTATAGTTTCAACAATTTTAACTTTTCATTATCAAACTAATACTCAAGTTAAAATTGTTGAAACTACAGCCACTAAAATAAAATTAAAGTTATACAAAGTGAATCAGTGTTTTTATTAAAACTTAAAAATATATATATAAAGAAATAGAAGCCTCTATTATTAATAGTATAGAATATTTACTGTATATAGAATAAAAGTAAACTGTTGGGCGTAACAGATATATTTTTGGATTAATCCTAATGTCCCTAAGAGAACAACAATAATAAAATCTAAATGATAAATGAGAAAAAAGTATAATAAAATCTACCCTGAAAACCTACACAGCCATGATCACATCACATCACATCACATCACAAACCCAGTAAGAGCCGCAGCGGCAGACGCGGTGTTCCACATACCGTGCAAGTGGTACACCCGACGATGAGCTGCATCGAGCCCATAACCATACCCATACGAAAAATCTTTTCTCTTTTCCTCCTTAGCTTATAAAGGCGGCCTCGAGCCGAGAGCAACCTTCAGATGCTCTTTCAAGTTCAAGGCGCGATCACGTCCGTTTCCTGATACGCGTGTGATGTGCTTCTGGTAAACTCCAGCCATGCTGAAGTTGAGGTACCTCGTGTTCTGCCTCCTGGCGCACCTCGTGCTGGTTATCGCGTCGCCGCCCGCCCCCGTTGTCCAAAGACACGAGGACCAGAGTTCGAAAGACAGTGCTTTGAAAAACGATGGTGTGAAGGTCGAAGGGAAGCCCGTTTCGCACACGGCTGAGATTTTGAAGTGCGTCGGCAAGCAGGACTATAATTGTGCTTTAGATCATGCTCAAGATATCCTCGTTGAACGGCATCAGAGATTTTTAGGTATGTCTAAATAAAAAAATATAAATGATTAATATTTCTAATTTTCAAACACTGGTAGTTCATTTTACAATAATAAATATGAATACAATATTAAAAATCGACTAATAAAACAAAATAAAAACAAGTATTAAATTTAATAACTCATCTAGTTTACCCATTGAACATAAATTAATGTGTCAATATTAAAACAATTTTAAATGTTTATTTAATATCGGTAAAGCATTTTCAATGTCAATTTTTACATGATTTTCATTAATGCATTGCTAAAATATTACAACAATAAATATATTTTTTTTCTTAATTAAGTTCTCACTTAACCCGTGGTGAAACATATTTAAATCGATATATATATTATTTAAATAAAACTCTTGGTTTGTTTCACTATTTATATTTTATCTCTCCGAGTAGTTTCGACCGTTGGTGAAACAAACCAAGAGTTTATATATATATATATATATATATATATTCTATTAAAAATTCATTTTGTAAAGTAAAAAATAATTCAAATTTATCATGCTTTTCAGTAGATTAATAAAATATTTAAAAATATATAGTTTTTCATTTATTTGCTTCTCATTTATCACACTTTTACAATAGAGTTGTATTATTTGTACATAAAATCTCTTAGTTTGTTTTACCATCGCAATTTTTTGCACTAAAAACCATTTTAAAAATTTCTTAATATTAGATATCAAAAATCTAATATTTTGACATAAAAACGGGTTAATGAATTAATCTAACTTTAGTTTCAAAAGTTTAGGCCCCTTCGAGATGAAATGTTTAGAAAATGTTCAGAAAGAGCAAAATTTTCTACGTAAGATATTTTTTCCTTAAGTGAAATTTAAATTTAAAAATGCAAAAAAATGTTGAGAGATAATTACGTATAATCTATATGTGACGAACACAATTATTAATAATTTGAATAATTTCAACAATTAATTATAAAATGTAGCATACATCTATTTACAGACATGCATTTTTGAATTGTTTCTATTATTAAAGCTTTTGTGTTTTTTGCTGTTGTTTGTGGGAGCGCTCTTATTTAAAATTAAAAAAAAAAAAAAAAAACAACAAAAAAATACATATTTACAATTTTAAATAACAAATTAAATAAAAATGATTTGAAAATAATTAATAAATTATTTCCACATTTATATTTAGCTCTGTGACATTTTGAGTTACGTTACGTACTTACTTTAAACAAATGCACATTAAACCAACTACTTTCCGGGCAAATACCCCGCCGGATATTGAACTACATAATGTATACCTGCTGTTGCATATCAATAAAATATTGCATCATGCAACACACAAAATTTTTGATCCTAGAAAAATTAAATGTAAAAACCATAAAATAACGCTACTTAATATAAGGCCATCTGCAGACACGCATTTCGGGATCTACCCCTCGCCATTACTGCTCTGTCTTACAAATCGTTAAAAACTGAGGCTTCAACAATTTAACTAAAAAGTTTTAGTTTGATAATGACAAGTTAAAATTATTGAAACTGTAATCACAATAATTTAATTTTAGTGTTATACAAACAAAGTTTAAAGTGTTTTATTTAATGCATAAATAAAACAAGTGATTCGACAAATTTCCTGTCATAACAGGCTTTATAATTTGATCATAGGACTTGCATTAATTCACGTGAACAATACAATAAATTGTATTGGCAAATTGTCAGTAAAATATGAAGAATCAACCTCAAATTAACAATAATCAATATTAATTAAGGTAATAATATTTCATTACCATTAATTTTTACAAAACAAAAGACATTTTTTCTTAACTATAAATACGCGTTTTTCATCAAATATTCATTTATTTATAAATATTTAAATATTTCAAATTTATGAATATTTGAATAGTAAATAAAAACATGGCTTTGCTGACGTTATATTTTGTGTATTTCTTACTAATTGAACTTGGAACCTATAAAATTTAATAATTATTTTTTTAATTTAATTTAATTTTATCATTCCATCGGTTGGGAAAAGTTTTAGTTATAATAATGTATGTAATAAATTTATATAGGTCAATATAAATAGATTACAAATGCTAACCAAAATGTTTTTGTCGTCAATTTGACAATATTTTCGCACGAAAAATGGGGCCCGCCTTGGGACATTTGCACTATTTGGAGGATATATTTCAATCTCGACTGGTCATTAAAAAAAAATAAATATATATAATCATGAATTTATAATGTTTCTCTTTAATAAAACGAGTAATCGATCAAAAATAATTTTGCTTATTTATAAATTTCATGTTAAAATAATCTTTAAAAAAGATACGGATGTGTGGTGGTTTCTGGCGCTCAAGGGTGGTCTACCGAAGGGCGATGAGCCGGGATCTGACCTTCGAACTTTAGGATATTTATTGGTATAATTCAAAGAAAGTCTACACTATTTTTAATTCTTTTAAATTTCAAGGAATTAATAGATCTACAATCAAATTTAAACGATGTGTTGTAAATTAATTGGCTAATTCAACAATTTTATATAAAAATAAAATAATTTGCACTCAGAACCACTACTAAATTAAGACATCTCAGTATTCCTCTATATGACCCTTCCAATGAACTTCTATACGAAACCACAAAAGTAATCCAGATAGACCAACATATCCTCATCCTATATTCAAAATTATCTACAAATGCCAGCAATTTTGAAATTATCAATTAATTCTGCATCCATCGAAATCCAAACATTACTCCCAAATATACATATCTAGCAGCAACCCTTCACCAAGTCATTAGCTCGTTTCACAAAGACATTTAAATAAATCTAAGGAATATAATTTTGATCACTGAATGGTTTTTTGAGTTTAAGTGAAGTGTTTAATCACAAATTGAAAGACTGTTATTCCTTACTTCACAATTTATTTTTATGTTAGATGTACATTTCGAGACACAAAGTGCTCATTATCAATAACAACTGTTATTGTTATTGATAATGAGCACTTTCAATAACAACTGTTATTGTTATTGATAATGAGCACTTTGTGTCTCGAAATGTACATCTAACATATAAATAAATTGTGAAGTAAGGAATAACAGTCTTTCAATTTGTAAAATAATTTTGATTTTAATAACATAGAGGAGAAAGACCGATGGTCGAAAGCCCAGAAAGACCAACACTAAGTATTAATAATTACTTATAATATTTAAATTATATCAAAAATGTTATATAATTTGACATCATTATAAATTCATGAGTGGGCACAAAAACCTATGGTCGATAGCCTAAATAGACTAACAACTACATGTATTGTACTTATTCATGTTATATTATATTTTTATATTATTTGTATAATCTTATTCAGACTAAACAGGTAATATATAATAGATGAGGGCAGAAAGACCTCCGGTCGATGGCCCATGACAGACTACTAACTCAATAATATGTATTGTAAATATAAATATTTGTAAAGAATTGTAATTCTGCTGTCTGAATAAAGTTGTTTGTATATAATAGATGTGTGTATATAATATATAAAATTATTTATAAAATATGAAATAAATATGAATAAATTATTAAAAATCAACCAATAAAACACAGATTTTAAATTCTCTTTAAAATGGGCTAATAACCCGAAACTAGTCGAGAATTTAAAGTTATTCAATCTAATCTGTGTTTTATTGGTTGATTTTTAATAATTTATTCGTATTTATTTCATACAATATGAACTACCAATATCTAAATATTAAAACCATTAATTATTTAAAAAAGTTGTAAAGTATATTAAATGGATAAATTATTAATTATACATGGAAATATACAATATTTTTTTAATAATATTCTCTTTATTTTCAATTTTTATTAACTTATTATTACCGTCTCGCAAGAGCGAATAATTTACCTAAAAACTAATTACAGTAATTATCAAAATCAATGCTTTTTAAAATCCACTGAATACACACGACTAAACTCCGAAATGAAAAATAAAAGAAGCAATTTGCAGGTCAGTGCACAATATCGAAACCACAACTCATCCGTTCAGAACGCTTTGTGCACATTCATGAGAGACCCAAATAACATAATGGCATTGTATAAACGTGAAGTTTTTATTTGCCGATGTGAAAACTGGTGATTCATGTCCGAAAAAAAAAAATGTTTTTTTTTTTTGCTGCGAACGATGTCAATAACAATACGAAACAATTAAGTAATATAAAAGAATATTACATAATTTATGAGTTATTACTTTTTTAATAAAAATAAATAAATATTAAAATTATCGCCCGAAACGAACTTAACATCGAAATCCTGTCCCAATTCTGCATCCCCCGAAATAACTCCATGAATCCCAAATTCATAAATTCCCCACAAACTCTGTTCTAATCTAGACTAACCATCACTTCCAACGCTTTATTTCTCTTTGCTCATTTAAAAATCACTAACTCCTCACAATACGCCCATAACACCCATAAAAATCATCAACCTTGGCAGAAAGGCCGACATCCATTTATCAAAATAAAAATGTACTACTTATTGTATTATTTTAAAGTATTGTACAAATGTATGATAATAAAGATATTTACTACTACTATTACTATTATTATTAAGGGAAGTCCGTAGTGGTTCAGGTAAAAAGAGACAAAAGTGGAAACAATCAACCTGATTGGGACAACAAACAAAATGAGAATATCTTTCGGGATAGGAGTAAAAATACTACTACTATTAAAATTAGACTGAAATACTGATAGACACTGTTTTGGCGAAACAATTGTAGCATAGCACAATAAAAAAAAAATGAAACTAAAAAACTGTTGTGTTTTTATATATATATATAAATATCTTTATAAATTAAAGACGACGCAAGTGCCACCTTTTGCCTAATTTCAAGTAGCATCGTCAATGAATGGTGGCTGAATTAAATATAAATATCTTTATTTATGAATTTTGTACAATGAGGTGTGTGTTTACATTTTAATATATCTTATAATACTGTCTGTTACAATAAAACAAAATTCACAAACTGGCTATCGACCAGAGGTCTTTCAGCCTTTGTGGTTTTATTTAATTGTAATAATTTAAATATTGTAAATAATAATTAATTTTGTAAGAATACACTTATTTATATACCTGTATTAAAACTAATAGGTATAAAAATAATGAATAAACTCGCAACAGGATGCAACGAATATCTCTTAACAGTAACTGTGTTATGTTAATACATATACAAATGTAACACTTAATAAACGCAACGACAATAATTAACTAATTAGCATGCGGCACGAACGTGAGCATTATATCATATTTAATTAAGTAATTTTAATGCCTCCCTGAATTATTCAGAATATTCCATCGGAGTAATGATGATGGAGGGTAATTTTATGGATTCGGGGTTATGTGATAAGTAATAATTGGTAATATTAACACAGATATTCGTTGTTTGAATAATTTATACTTGGGATTTTAAGGGAAATGATTCGGAATCATGTTAGCATTGAATTTTCATAAATTGGGTATTACTTGAGGAAATTTTATGAATAAATAATTGCGGTATGAAATATTTGTGTTAATATCAGTATTAATGCTCTTGAAATAACGGGTATATCATTTTCATTTAAGTATAATATAAATACAATTTGATTAACAGTTTCCACATATGAAATAAGTGTTTTATTTAATTTAAGTTTTGGATGGTAGAACAGTTTGGGGCTTGCCCCATCACTGAATCCCGTCTTATGATGCGCATTTTGTTTCATTCAATTGTTATTTTACTTTATTTTATTTTTCTTACTAATATGTATATGCAATTTTTATATTGAATGTTACTATTATGCAAATAAAGGATTATTATTATTATATTTTTATATTTATTTATTAAACGGATTTACCTTTTTACAAATCTACAATATAATTAGTAATATTTATGTGTAAGGGAATGTAGAACAAAAATAAAGCAATAATAACAACAACAAGAAATGTATATGTAATGATAATAATAATCAAGCATTGCTATAAAAACTTATAATAATAAAAACGTATTCCAATTTAAAATGTTAAAGTGTTTGATTAATAAACATTGTATAATGGCCATACCTCAGTTATTAAATGTTTTAATAATTGAAGCAAATTATTAGGCTTCTTACTTTCTTTTTTACAAGAATTATAATTTTAATTATAAGTATATCGAACATATTTTTTGCAATACAAATTTTAACAAACAACAAAATCATTTGCTTGGTTGAGGCATTAGGAATCTCCACATAAATTTAAATTAATTAAAGCTAATCAATATTTGAGTTTCACAATCTTATGAATTATTGAAAAATTAAATAAAACACTTTTTCACTTTGTTTGTATAACTTGTTATTTTATTTTAGTGACTAGTTTCGAAGCATAGAGCATCATTATCAAACTAAGAGTAATTTATTGAAAAATGAAGATAATGGTAGTCTCAAAATATCGGGTTTAAGCAGATACACAAATAAATAAAATAATCCCATTTTTATCTTCTAAATTAAACTGACATTAAATTATAAACAAATTGTGTTCATCTAATTGGGTCGATTTTATAAGTTTGTTCTTAATTTAATAAAATGTTCAGCCACCATTCATCTAACGTATGAATAACTAGTGATGGCCATTTCCGTTTTACGAATGTCATCAAACTAGTGTATTCCATGTGCAAGACTTGATGAAGAAGGCTGAACGGATCTTGTATTTAAATTTGTTCTTAATGTCAAACTTTATTAATTTAAAATGAATTATAAATTTTCACTACAATTCATAATAAATGGTTAATAATAAACACTAACACTAATTACGATTAACTAATCGCAATTACAAAATATTTCTTATGCTTTTATATTGTAACAAATTTTTAGTAATTTCCCAATTGCTTGCGATTAGTAGACAATGTATATAGCTGAAAATTTTTAACTCCTATTATTTTAAAGACTTTATAAGTTATTAGTCAAGTCATAATAATAAATTTGAATAAGTTATTAAAATTCTACCAATAAAATATATATAAGAAACGTACTAAAATGAATAACTTATTACTCGAGTCGTTTTCATGCTTTTTTCTGCATTCATTAGTAAATTTATTTCCCTATGCCAATAAATTTCCCGATTTGTTAAATAAAATATGAAAAATATGATACGTAAATTGTATTGAATATAAAATACAGTTGAGGTATCATATTTTTCATATATTTTTTTAAATAACTCCTGTTTTAAAACTATTTCTGATCGATTGAGCTTTAATAAATCAACACATAAGCTTAAATCACTTAAAAAATAAATATTATTTAAGTCTTAGAGAAAATTATCATATGTTTATGAAAACATATTTTTTTGTTTTAGATATAAAATTGAAGACGAAACATTTTCATTCTTAAATTATTATAAGAGATTTCTCTACAGGAAAATTTCATAATTGTTTTCTGCGGCATTTCATTTTCTCCATAAATTTTAAATTGTGGAATTTTAGCTGTGATTGTTAATTTTTAATTAGTTTAAGCGATAACATTATATATCACTCTGATTTGTAAATGAAAGAACAGCTTTTTTTTAGTTTCACAAAATTTATTGTACATTTGTTTCGCCAACTCAAGCAGATGATTAATTAATAATCTGCCTGATAATGCCATTGCGTTAACAAAACATTTGTAATTCTGTCTATACAATAAATTTTTTGAAACTTATAGAACCGTTGTCTTATTTACAAATATTATGGAGTTTCATCAATTAAAAGCCTCAACCATCGGTTCCATTATAAATTGAAATTGAAGTTGAATCAGGTATTTTTTTACTGCTTTTATGTTTAACCAATAAATTTAAATATGAAATATCAAAGAAAAAGAAATATTACATTTCTTACATACTTAAAGATCATTTGTTTAATTAATTTCTCACTTAACCCGTGGTGAAACATTTTTGAATTAATTCAGGATGATTTAATTGAAATTAAAACATTCTTCCCTGAAGATGACCAATGGTCGAAACTAGTTGGAAAAAATATAAATAAGTGAAACAAACCAAGTGTTTTAATTTCAATTAAATCATCCTGAATTACTTAAAGATCTACTGAATAAAATGAACATAATAACTTTGCATCGATATTGTATTAATGTTTTTACGTGTATGCAATGTTGATTCTGAAAAAATTGTTCAGTGAGTTAAGTATTAGACATAAACAATATGCAAAGTTGTATTAATTTCATTATTTTGACTGAATTGATAGAAATTAATTAACCTATAAAGTTATTTAATTTATTATTTATAGAAACGCACATTTTTTTATAATCAAGCCATCCAAATTCAAACCAAACCAATATTAGACATAAACAATATGCAAAGTTCTATTAGTTCCATTATTTTGACTGAATTAATTGAAGTTAATTAACCTATAAACTTATTTAAATGATTATTGATCGAAACGTACATTTTTTTCATAATCAATCCACCCAAATTCAAACCAAACCAATTAATACCAAAAACTCCTTATTCTCAAACATTTTTTTTTCGCTCTCTCTATCTCTCTCTCAAAACAAATTCAAATAATTCGTCAATCAATTAACCTGATTAGCTTAACTCCATTGAATCGGCGTAACATAAATATTAATTCGTCAGGTCTCTTGCGTGTGTGTACCTTCCTTTTTTTTGCTCAAATTAATTTCACTGGCCTGCGGTTTGAATAACTGTAGTTCGTGTTTGCTGTGATTAATTCAATATTAGCACCTGTCCACTTTTCGGGCGTCCAAATGTTGTTTGGCTAAATGGCACACGGATTTACGAGATGTTATTAAATGGCGCGGGCAAATATTAAAAGAGCCATTTAAAGTATTGTTGTTAATAAACCCATTATTTTACGATTAGAGAATGGATTACAAAGAGAATAACATTAATGAAATTCCTTAAAAAAATATGGCATGTGTGTTTGTGTTGTTGGATTCGAGTTTAATTTATTTTATGGTCGGAGCTTTATAAAGCATGTAATTATTATGTTTAGTAATTATTAATGCAATATTTGTAGTCATTATTTGATATACAATTATAATTGTTAATTAAAAACACACTTTAAATTCATTAAAATATTTCATTGTTTATTAATTATTCATAACATTTATTAAAAAGTGCTATATATGCAATGGTGTTGATAAATGAATAACATTTAAAAAAGTGGCGGTTTTTTCTACTTTTCCCGGCGCATACACCATTTGTTAAGACCAGTTACGTGAAGATGATTTGATTAAATAAAACAATGTAAACTGTTCCTCACTGGGTGTTTATTTGTACGAAATGCACATTTCGATCATAAAGTGATCATTATAAATGGATATACAATTCGAAATTGTACACTAGAGAATAAAACAATTATAATCAATGGGCATAAAATTCGAAATTGTATATCCATTGATAATGATCAGTTTGTTATCGAAATGTACAAATGTTTAATGAGATGAATTAATAACGATTTATTGTTTTCTTCTTGATGTTGATTGATTTTATGTTAACTTTTTGTACCTAACTAGAAGAGTTGTGTTGTGAAGTAACTTTCAATGTGGGGCCGTTTATATACTTAATACAGAATTAATCAATAATAATAAGATTATAACACTAATTTCTGGATAGATTGTTTATTCAATCAAATAAAACAAGTAGAAGAAATAACAAGAATTGTATTTAACAAAACTCCTCTTCAGTTCCCGTTCATTAAACCTACTTTATTTCCCATATACAACAAATAGAAAATTTACGATAGAAAACTTCCTTTTAAACAATTGAATAAAAGAAAACCCACACGCATTTAACATCACCCAGTTGAGTAAATTCCATTAACGGTATTCCACCGGCGAAAGTTTGCTCGAGCAATTATGAATTAACTCAAATTTTTAGAGGAGTTGTTATCATCATATCGTACGAATTTAATTGCTCTCTAATTAGATAATACCGTAAAGGCGGCCACACGCAAACGGATTGTTAATTTGCGCGGAAGACAATAATGTCACGGTTTGATTGATCCGCGGCGGTTACTGTGCTTGGTAATTTTTGATTTCGATTTTCTGTAACGTCGGATTAAGAATGGTAATTATTTATTATATTGCTGTAATTTGAGTTTAAATCGTAAATTTATCTTACTGAAATATTATACATAATTATATGTAAAAAATGTATATATAGAGATTTTTTTTAGATTAATCTGTACTGTTTTAGGTCAGATCTATAGGTTATGAATTATCTTTAAAAAAAAGCCGCAATAAGTGTAGTCGATTTTGATTTCATATTCATAAAACATATTGTAAATTATGATAAGCCTTGCATTTATGAGTCTGCTGTGCAAATGTAATTTCTAATTCTTTTGAAATCTAACAAGGAAAAAGATAAAACTTCAACTACTGAAGATGGAAACATAGTTTCCGAAATATATCTAGTAAAATAAAAAATAAGTAGGAGAAAGGACAAGTATTTTTATTTAAATAATTAAAGTCTCCACGACCAATAACCAACATAAAGAAGATAAAAAGACGAAGAAATAAAAATATTTCGGAAATGTAATTTCTAATTCTTTTGAAATCTAACAACGAAAAAGACGAAGAAATAAAAATAATGTATACGAGCTGGCCGTTTGTTGTAGCACCCAACTGTATGTAACTGTTTGAACACTAAAAGTAACTTTTTTTCTCTTGAAATAAACTATTTCCATTTCACTCTAAACAGCGTTTCCGCATTCCAGGTGGCGCTTTACAAGGTAAAATAATTTATCTGTTCCTCTCGCTAGAAATATTCATTAGATTTAGGATTTATTTTATAGTTACAAAATATAATATAAAAATAGAAAAAAAGGATTCATTCACTAGGTCGCAGTTATTTAAATAAATTAAATAAAAACAATATAAAATAATTTAAAAAAAATAATTCCTTTTCAGCTACTTCAACATTTTCGTTGCATTATGCAATATGTTATTGATATGCAACAACAAGATTCCATTATATAATTCAATATCTGGCGGGGTATTTCTCCAGAAGTAACTGTTTTAATGTGCATTTGTTTTAAAGTAGGTTAAAATATCACAGATGTAAAAGAGGAAATGATTTATTAATTATTTTCAAATTCTTTTTATTTAATTTATTTAAATAACCAACATTCTATGTTCACTTCAATCGAAATATGTCTGGTTTACGTTCTCCTATTAGCACAATGTGTAGAATTTTTAACGAACGGTTTTATGATTGTGATATATTCTGTGATACGCTTTCATCAATATTATTACGCTACTAATTCTTTTTACAATTTGTAATCTTTATTTGTATATTTTATTGTTTTTCGTATCGATATTTGTACTGGTATTTATTTATATTTATATTCATGTTTGTCTTGCTATTATTATAATGTAAAATTATTTTGTATTATCCTGTAATTGGGATACTGTTTCCTGTTGGGTAATAAATTTATTATTATTATTATTAAATAACTACGACCTAGCGAATGAATACTCTTTCCTGTTTTTAATTTATATCATATAGAGTTAATAATTCTGAAAAATCCTGTGAAGATGAATTATTATCACAGGAAATGTTTTCATTTATCAGCTTTTATTATAATTTTTATTTTAATCATAAAACATTAACGTAAACTTCACGGAATTTTAAATAACTTTCCTATAAAGTTAGAAGAAAAAAGAATTTGTGAAAAAAGAAAAAAACTAATTGATTAATGTTTTACGGCAATGAGAATATAATCATAACAGTAATTAAATGATGAATTTATCACAATATTCTTGCAATTTTCTGCTGCATTTCTTATTATTACTATTTATTAGTAATGCTCAAATTTGTTGTGATATAATTCTGGTTATTCCATACGTGTAGTGTTATTATTTAAGTTTGATAATGATGCTCTATGCTTCGAAACTATAGTCACTAAAATGAAATAAGCAGTTATATAAAATTAAAAAAGTGTTTTATTTTATTTCAATAAATAAATGTTTATTAGCGGCAGAGCCATTTGCATAATACATAAAACAATAATAAAAAAAATATATGTTAATAATAAGTCACCGCAAGATTAAATTGTTTGTTTTTAACATAAAAAAGTGATAAATCAACAGTAGAAAATAAATTAGATAACACTTTGGAGTAACACTTCAGCCTAAATTTGTAAATGTGTTATAAGATGTGTTAAACAGATCAAACCAATAAAATTTGTTAAACTCATTACCAAGCTGCAACAATCTGGTCATGGTGTTCATTAATCCCAATGCAGTGCGAAAAATAGAAAAAATGTGTTTATTCTGGTGTTTCTGATTGGATACATGGATATTAATAGTAGTGAAAATTATTTTAACTAATTTTATTTAATGTACAAGTGATTCTTTATCACAGTCGAATTTTAGAGTTGTTATGATTGTAAGGATAAAAAAATAATAAAATTTAACATTTCTTGTACGTACTGAATAGCTCTAATCGTATCACAACAAATTTTAGCAATAATAATAAAAGAACAATAAACAACCAACAATCATCTATTTTCTCGAATGAAACCATATAATTATTACCGCGCACGCATTGTGATTATCGTAGCTGCAATTGTGAATTAATCGGTGCTGTAATAAATCCATTAACCATGTTAAAACAACCGTTTAACCCATTTATTGCAATTGCGATTATTTATTGGAATACAATCTGCAGGTGAAACCCATAAAAGTGAATTCTCGTATATCGTGATAATATATCAAAGGCAGTAACTTAGCGATTATAACTGTATTATTTAACTGTTAGTAAGTTCAAAAGTATGAACGAAACGCGTTTCATAAACCTGATCTGTAAGAAATTAGCAGAGCTGTTAGATTAATTACGATTGCACTTTCTGCTTGATACGAGGGGATTAATAGCTTATAGATATTTTAAAATTTATAAATAGAATTTTATTTGAAATTTTATGGATCAATTATTTATATTTTAAAATTTATAAGTAGTATAGTAGTAAGCTATGATGGATAAATTATTAATTAAAAACAGTTCTATACTTTAAAATAATAATTTTATTTTTAATTGTAATTGCACTCCGGAAAAATCAGCATGACATAAGCAGTCACAATTTAAAATAAAATTTGCTGCATAAAATAAATTTAGAAATGCTCATTTAAGTTAGTAATATTTAAATTAACCCCTACACCACCATTACGGTAGATGGGGATTTTAGATTATATATATATATAATATTTAAATTATATTCCTTTTTCATTTCTTTATTTTAAATATTATATGTACATTTCATTTATACATTTATTTGTAAATTTTATATAAAAAATATTGATAAAGTGCACAATGTGCTAGAAATGTTCATATACTATTTAAAATAAAGAAGTGAAGAAAGTAATATAATGTACCCATTTCACAACCCTTCGAACGCTTTCCTCTATGAACTATCCCAGATCCATTTTGTTTGTTAATAAATATTTCTGTATATATAAATATTACTATTCAAGGAATCTTCACGTACTCACGAACAAATATCTTTGAAATTAATTAATTATTATTAATAATAATACAATTAATTCTCCTTTTTTATAAAACATGCTATAAAAATAAATATTACAAATTGATAATTTAAATTTACTTTTCTTATAAATTAAATATAAATATACAGAGAGGTTTTTTAATCAGTATACATTAGGCGAACTATATACCTGCAAAAAAAACAAGTCAAACGCATTGAGCCGAATAATATGTGTTGCCTATAACACACAACTAAACGTCAAACGCTAAACTTCAAAATGTGTGAAATTTTTGATCGAAAATGTATACAAATGAAGAAAAAGTCGAATTTCAAGCGTGTATTACAATTCCAACAGTACTAGGAGGATAAGACATGTTTTAAATGAATTCAAAGTGGCCGAATACCTCAGTTAGGATAATTCTAAAAATAATTAAACTAAAACATTTTCTTTGGAAAACGCAACGAAATAAATCATGACTAACACTGCATGCGTTACCGTCACAAGCAATTTCCTTTTTTATCAAAAATACGTCACTTATTATTATGGAGAAATTACAGGTAAAAAATATCAAGACAATTTGAAAGAAAAGAAACAGTGAAGAACAATAAACTTGAAATAAATAATAATTGGAATAAGTACTAGAAATGACTACCAGAAATATGCAAGATATTAACTCAAACGATCGTGAAAATTATTCCACATTGTGCATTTTTAGTTGTTTTCTTGAATTATCCTAGTTGAAGGAATCGATTGTTCGGCTTGCGTATTATAGGCATAGTATACATAGGGGATATGTATACTGTTAAAAAAAACCTCTGTATATATATTATATATATTTATTTCTACAGACAATTTTATATACAATAAATTATCAATCTAATTCTTATACTATGTTACACATTGTCCTTAGAAAACGGCTATCGAACATCAGTCTTTCTGCCTAATTATGTATATTTAATTTTAAAATTAATTTTAAATAAAAATAATGGATTTTCAACAACTGATTGTCACATCTATCAATCAATAGCTCATTTAAATGAACATATTGATGAACATTTATAATTTATTAAGTATTAAAATCTCACTATATATAATTTATCATGTTTCATTTTTGAACAGTTTAAAAATCCCATTCATTTGTAAGCGCAAGCAATTTATCTTGACAGCAAAAATTATATGTATCTCTTATTGTGTCCTTTTTTCTTCATTGCAATTGTATGTGAACAGTTTTACAAATACAGGATCTTTTTGACCCACTAACCCGAACGAAAGTTTTCACCTACGACGGATTCGGAAAAAGAAAGAGAGAGAGAAAAAATGATGGATACGTATAATCTAGATTTCTTCATCGGAATCACGTTAATTAATTCTACGAGACGAAAGTGGACTTAATATTTTTTTTTGCTTTTTCACTATCTTGAATACGTTATCAATTATCCGAAAGCGTTTTTAATTAGCGTTGGTTGAAATTTGGAAAAATTAACAAGCGAGAAACAATTAGGTAAAAACTAAACACGTGGTTTATTTCACTATAAATTAAAAAAATAAAATTTTATACTGACTGGTTTCTAGTTTAAACATGTTTCATCAAGTGTTAAGTGAGAAATTAATTCAAGAGTGGCCATTAATTAGCTGTAAGAAAAATGTATTACGACCAATGGCCAAATTATTCAATACATTTCGTGATTTTTTTGTATAGTTTAGAAGTTAACTAAATTTTTTAAATTTCGTCGATGCCTTACCAGGATTTAAGGCTTAATATTTGAGTGAACTGTTATGTATATAATAAGTAACTAACCATCTTTATTCAAATGTGTATATGTATGTACAATAATATACAAAAATTAGAATTATATTCTGTAGATGAATCGGCTATCGACCGGAGGTCTTTCAGCTTTTATATAATATTTACCTCCAAACATTAAATATATTTACAATACATGTACTTAAATATATATTGATGTTTGACCATCGATTTCCGCCTTAAAAATTAATACTACTAAATCTTTATCATCTTAGAAAAATAATACATTAAATATATTTTTTAGTTCGAATGTCGGATTTTCTGTGGATTTTATGTTGATATATTTGTTTGTTTAATGTAAATTTGATTTGCATTTTGATTATATTATTTTTTAATTTATATATTATAATGAAACATAATATAATAAATAATATTTTCATATGTTCCCAAATAAAGGCTATCGACCACAGATCTTTCTGCTCAAAGTTTAATATTTCATCATAATATCTGTAGCTCTGATGTAGGTCGTAAATGCAGTTATAAATAATTTTAATTAAAATTCATTTAATCCTACATATCTTCATTATAACGACTCATGAAAACAATATTTAATATACCAATTCAAAAAATAATCATAAACTCATAAATTTACCGTGTTATATTATTCAACAAAATCGGTGTTAATTAATTCATTAAACTTGGTCATAAAATGAAACCTTTTTTTCACAATGCGCAAATCAGAGCCGATATATATGTAGATCAAATATATACAATTACACCTTTAATTAGACTCTAATGTGGTTGTATGTCGCGAGGCGCGTGTGTGTGTGTTTTTTTTTGTGATTCATCTTAGTTAGTCTAGAATGTAGGACAATTTTTCGTCGAGAGGAAACTGGTCTCACATACCACGCACGTTTGTGTTATTAAGGTTGTGAAAATGGTTCTTTTTTCTGTTTATTATAATTTGTTGGTAACTAGTTTATTAATTTATGCTTTCGTTTGATAATGACGTTTAATTTATGCGTATTCAGAAGTTGAGGTTTTGTATATAGAAGCGTGGCGGAAATAGATGTAATTTTCGCCAAGTTAGAAGAGTGAATTCAGGATGATTTAATTGAAATTAAAACACTTGGTTTGTTTCACTTATAAATATAATAAGTGAAACAAACCAAGCGTTTTAATTTAATTAAATCATCCTGAATTAATTCAAAAATGTTTCACCACGGGTTAAGTGAGAAATTAATTAAACATGTTAGAAGCGTGATTTAGATGAAATGAATTCATGATTTATCTGCAGTTTTTATAACTGTTTTGGATTTATAATCGCGACCTAGGCAATAGCCACAACCAATTGTAATTTTTATTTATTCATATAGACATATAATTTAATTAATACTTGTGGCGCTACATTCTTGATGAAACCGTAATTAAAAAAATATAAGTGTCTTAATTTAGACATATAATTATTTTAGTTTTCATTTATTTAAACATTTTTCTTTTGCGCTTGCAATTAAAATTATTTTAAGAATTTTTGTTGTTATTTTTCTCACACTATATTCATTTAGTTTATACTATGTTTATTTTAAGCCACTTTTGTATATTAAATATTTTGTACAAAGGAGATTTCGGTTGATTAATAAATAAATGAGAATATCATCAATATCAAAAGAAATCACACATACAAAAGAAATCGGATTAGAACCAGTAAAGGTCTTTTGTAGAGTTAATAATAAGTTTTTACAAAAAGATGAATTATTTCATGTAACTGAAGTTTTCACTTTAGCTATACAAGTATAAATTATAGCTACAAAAATGAAAAGTATATCATAAAAAATATTTAATAACTGATGATAAATGTAGAAGTAACATCTACATTTATTTTAAGTTATTAAATATAAGAAATAATAGATTAAGTGACAGGAGAATCTAAGTTAATAGCAGGAAATGAATATACAGATAGGCAGAACGCAGTAAGGAAGATAAAATAGCAGGCAATTGCCCTACAACATAAGTTGACAACAACATATACAGCGTACTATTATTATATTATTATATTCTAATTCAGTTTGTATTAGAAAATAATGCTTTAGGAACAGTTAAATAAATAAATAATAATATATTTATTTACGGTATCTCCTTTTTACAAAACATATGCAACAAAAATCAATATTACAACTAAATATATAAATGTATGTAAATGATAATCAAACTGAAATATAATTATATAGTTATTTTGATTTAATATATTTCTCTGATATTTCAATGTAATATTTGGTCCTTTGCATGCAATTGTTTTGTAAATATAATTAGTTAGTTATTAAAAAGTCTCTTTAGGAACAGATATTTTGATTTAATATTGTCTTATCTCTTTTATATTTTAATGTAATTATTAGGTCTTTTGTATGCAATTGTTTAATTCCATTATGAAATTAATCTTTAGGAACAGATATTTCGATTATTAAAGTTATCGTGTTAGTACTAAAAGGATATGTAATGGGAATATTCAAAGAAAACATGAAGAAAAAATTAAAAAGTCTCTTTAGGGACAAATATTTTGATTTGTATGCAATTGTTTGATTCCATTAGGAAATTAAACAATTGCATACAAAAGACCTAAAATTTACATTAAAATATAAAAGAGA
Source organism: Philonthus spinipes (assembly GCA_963082785.1). NCBI lineage: Eukaryota > Metazoa > Arthropoda > Insecta > Coleoptera > Staphylinidae > Philonthus > Philonthus spinipes. Next base: position 24,387,111 of record OY720303.1, read on the forward strand.
TAACGCAATATTAAATCAAAATATCTGTTCCTAAAGAGACTTTTTAATTTTTTCTTCATGTTTTCTTTTAATATTCCCATTACATATCCTTTTAGTACTAACACGATAACTTTAATAATTGTATCTAAAATAATTTTGGATTAATTGTTGGAAAATAAAAATATTATTATCACATTTTTTTATTTCCAACAAAAATATAATTTCAAATTACATAAAAAATGCAATATTGATATAAAATTACTTTTGTCGTGCTTAATATATGCTCAATAATGTTTTATTTCTTTATTGTCAGAATCTCAATTTTAATATATATTCTTAAAATTGTAGTACTGTAGAAATGATTTGCACTATCATTGAATAATCAATAAATAATATTTCATTATATTATATTTCATAATAAATTTAATAATACAATAATATAATAAACGTTTGCTGTATATTTAAAAAAAGTAAGAAAGTAACAAGAAATATATATATATATGTTTTATATTATTAACTTATATATATATATCTTTATTCACAGATATACAAAATAAAAAAAAGTAAATACAAAATATTGAATGTTACAAAGTCAAATATATAAAAAAATATCTGTTAATTGGCTATCGACCTGTGGTCTTACCGCCGTAATTAACTTATAAAATAATAAAACTTAATTTAAAGTATTCAAAATAATACTTAAAAATTTATGATTTCAACAATGAAATATTGAGTATTTGATTTTCTTTTCATTGTTAAAATAATATTTTTTAATAAAGAAATATTATTATTTAATGATTATTTAATAATATTGTATTGTATGATTGTGAGCTCATATTATTACATCATTTTTTTGTAATATTAGCAATGAAATACTTGTTTATTCGTTCAAATTTATTTTTTTAAGAATTTGGCAAAGTGATGCTGATTATGACTTTTAAGTTGGTTTATTCTCATATTGTATTGTAAATTAAGCTTTTATAAGCTTTTAATTCGTTGTTTATTCGAATGGAAATATAAGATATGTTATATATTAAGTGAAATGTTCAATAATTAATTAATATTGTTTCATATTTGAATATAAAAATCACTTATTATTTGCTTCAAAAAATCAATATTAAAAAATATATATTATTTGCTTGAAATAACTTAATTATAAATATTTTTGTTTTATTTCAATGTTTCTTGTTTAAAAGTTACTATAATGCTTATTTTAATGTCACTATAGCTATAAAACAATATTCTATTCCCACAAAACAAAATTAACATAAACAAAAATTTCACACTAGATTTGTAATAGGTTTGTTCGTTTATTCTGAATTTAGTTCAACTAAGTGCAAGTTTGTGACAACACCTATATGGATTACATTCCTTTCAATGCAGAAAATGTAAAAAGTCTAGTGCAGCATACTTTTTATTTATTTTTTTATTTTCATGTAACGAACAGACATAATCGGTGCTATTCTGCAAGAAAAATCTTTAGTTTAAGGTTGCGGTTTAGTGGAAAGAGATAGCTATATAATTAAAATGGAAATAATCGTTCGAAAATAGAGCTATTCTTTTGGATTTCATAATATGAATGTGTATTTACATTTTTTTATCTACCAAGTATAAAGTATCAGTCTAAATAAAAAATAAATCGTTAATTTTCGTGTATTACGTCAATTTACTAGTTTAAGTTAGAAAAGAAAATTGTAAGATATAATGAAATTAATAGGTCATGTCTGCTAAGTTATTTGAATGCAGAATTTAGTGAAATCCTTTAAATTTTCATCGCACAAGTTTTTATTAGCAAAAATTTAATTTAAAATTTGCTATAAATTTGATGAATTTTCATTGTTTTTCATAATTATTTTTCACAGAAACTAAACATTAAAATAATTTTTAATTTATCTGATGAAATTCCTGCTTATTTTAAGATTATTTTAATGTATAATACAACAACAATCTAACTCAAATTAGTGATTGCCCATATTTGTATAGCTATCTCTTTCTTCTAAACCGCACCCTTAACGTCTATGATATTTTTCATCATTACAATCCAATTTATCAGATTATATATCTAAAACAAAAGCAAGAACAGTATGTGAAGTTAATAAATAACGTACACGTAAACTTAACATTTCCTGTGCGTAATAGCCCCTAATAAATTTATGGCAAAACTGCGAGCTACTTTGTATATTAGGTTGTCTACATTATGTTATAAGATTTAAAATAATTACCGAAAATAATTTCAAATTTTGATAATAACATAACATAGGCAACTGAATACACATTACATTTGGTAACGGAATGTTCTTTATTCGCTTAACAAATAATTTAAAATTAAAAAAAAATTATACAAAAAATAGAAGTACAATTAACAACACGAGCAAATTTCAAGAAAATAATAGTATTTTGATTAAATACTTCAAGTTGGAATGTAGGTTTATTTTATCAAGAATCAAAAAAGAAACATTTCTTATAAACATTTTGTAATCATTATCATTAATAAATGTTTCTTATAATTTTATGCAAAGATTATGAAAATAATTAATTTTTATTTTATTTTTTTTAATTAAGTCTCATAGGGATTTACTTAGGAAACAAATTACATTTTAACAGGATTGTAGGATTAATCCTACAGTTGTAGAAAAGTAGAATTGGTTCCCTCTATCATTAAATATTATATCGTCTTTAAAAATATAATTTTTAAAGAATTATTTTCATGCGTATTATTTTTATTATGTATTTTGTCCTAATTTGTGATTGATAATTTACCTTTTTTATACATATGTTTTGTAATGTTTTTAGTGTGTCACACTTTTCTTGTAAAATTTTTAATATGTAATTTGGAAATGGAGATTCCGTTAATAAAGTGAAATTGAAATTGAAAAATGATATATTAAATAAAAATGATTTGAAAATAATTAATAAATTATTTCCACATTTAGCTCTGTGACTTTTGACTTGCGTTACGTAAGTACGTTAAACAAATGCACACTAAAACAACAACTTCCCTGGCAAATACCCACGTCGGACATTGAATTACATAATGTACACCTGCTATTGCATGTCAATAAAATATTGCATAATGTAACAAATTTCGATCCGAGAAAAATTCAATGTAAAAACAACAAAAGGAACGTTACTTAATTATAAGGCCATCTGCAGACACGTGTTTCGGGATCTATTCCTCGTCAGTACAGCTATGCCTTACATAATTTAAAGATGTTAAAATAAATCAATTAAATTAATTCAAATACAATCAGCGAAATCAAATCATTTTTATTTAATATATTTAAATAACTGTGACCAAGTGAATAAATACTCTTTTCTATTTATATTGAAAATTGATTTTATTAATAGAATGTTATTGATGTAAGTAAGAAGCGATTAAACCTTTCTACAATTGTATAAATGTATGTTACAATAATAATATAATTAAATATTTTTTTACACTAAACTAATAATAATATGCTTTTTTAAATTGTAAATTAAAAGGTGATAATTTAACAGAAACTCTGGCAATTTTAACAAAAACGGGGATTTAATATTTGCGAGTAAATATTTGAAATTGTCAACTATTAAATTAAAATATCGTATACATATCGTTTTCAGTTTAGCCTGAAAATGTTAAATTATATTAAAATCATCTGTAATTATCAATTTAATGCGCAATGAGGATGCTATGTAGTCGAAACAAGTCGGAGGGAGAAGTAAAGACAAGGGTTTTAATCAACAATCTAATTGAAATGTTCAATATGCATGGTAATTGTATATTAAATTAATATTAAAGTGAAGTAAGTAAATTCCTACGAGGCGTATTAAAAAAATGGTGAAAAAAAAAAAATGGTGGAAAATACCATGATGAACACATCATGGTATTTTCCCCGGTGAATACAGTCAAATAAGTTTCTGATTGAAAATTTAATGGGAAAGAAAAAATAATTGATTTAAAAAATAAATTGTTGTTTTTTAAAGTTAAAACCAAGTACTTGAAAGGATTTTATAATTTATTGTGTTATTTCTTACCTTACAATGACTTGATGAAATTTCTCCACATCCTTTTAAAATATTTTTAAACTGAAGGCGTTTAACGACACTTTGACGTTTTATTTCTCATTAAAATAATTATTATCAATAATTAAAGTCTCCACAGCCAACATAAAAATAATTGCTTATTTCTAATTTATTTATCAGGTAGATGAAATTCTTTCGCTTATAGAATGAAAACCGGATGTCCTACAATAAAAGTTTTATAACAAAAATTATTTATTTTCCAAGATCTAGAACGAATCGTGGAACTACTTAATGTTGTCTTATTTGTTTTAATTGAAATAAAAAAATATAATATAAATATAATAAAATATAAAATATATATATTAAAATATAAATATATAAATAATATTAAATTCATTTATACAGTGGCGAAGGCCCACTCAATATTCGCTTGTAACCCATTGTTTGGGAAATTCTGGTTTATAATACTTTATTTACATAAGTGAAATAAATAGGAAATAGTTTATCCACCAGAGGTTTTTCAGTCTAAGGTCTCGTATTTTGTCTTTATTACATTTAATAGCTATACAAGTTTTATTGAAAAGTACGAAAATGCATTCTTTGTATGTTCAATTTAAAATTTAGAATCGAATAACATTTCGATTCAAAAATATACGGGTGTATTTTTGAATCGAAATGTTTAATATTTTTAAAATGTATAATATATATTTGCACGTTTGTTCTATTTATTTAATCGATTCTATTTTGAATAATATATTATATATAATTAATAGCATTAGTATAATACAATTTATTTGATAAAATTAATATTCCAGAGGTGTCCGCTGAATAACTGTGAGGCGTTTAGCGGTCAGGATTGAAATCTTGCATTTCAATAAATCCATAAGCTGCCGATAGAGGAAATTGTAAACTGTGTCACAAAACTAATTCGTTAAAATCGTCACGTTTCGTCGCCGGCAGCCAGCGGGTGCATTTTTACCAAATTTAACACCTTAATTGAACATTTTATTTCGACGCAACGCATGCAGTATACAAAATAATGCAATTACACGTCATAAAAAATTGTAATTGATAAAAAAAATATTCATGTCTATACATGGCTCTATTATATACAAGGTGGCCAGAAAAGGTGTGATAATCTTCAGATAAAGTGGTTCTTTGATTAATTTCAAGTAGATTATTTAAATAAAAAAAAATATTGTACGGTTCTTCATTAATACTCACGAGACCATTGATATAATAAATATGTGACTAGAAATCAGTAATATTTTTGAAATATTTTGATTAAAATTAGTTCTATTAACATCCAGCTAAATATTGCAAATGTTTATTTAATGATAAGTTGATTATTAACAGCAATAAAGTGTTAAAAACAAATTCTATTCACATATTTATGCTTTATGAAGCCAAAAGCTTATTGAATAATTACCCAATATTTTTTTTGTGTTTTATTTAATTTATTTTTTTATTCTTTAATTTAACTGTTTTTAACTTTTTTTTTAGTTTTTTTTTTCTGTCTAAAATTGATTAACGAATCACTTTAACTGAAGATTATCTCCTTTTCTGGCCACCCTGTATATCTTTCAAAAAGTTTATTCATTTCCCATTTTATTTTAATTATACATTTTTAATATTTTGTTAGATTTATAATTATTTTCAACACTTTTTTATTTTTTTATTAATCCTTCCATTATGTTCGCTTTAAAGTAAATTTTAAATATTTTATTAAAGCTAAAACCTTAATTTTTAGTAATCTTTCATGTAAACACAAATTGGAATATTTATTATTACTAAAATCAACATAAAAATATAACAATAAGATAGGTAGACAATAAGAAGTAAAAATATCGCGATTGTTATGAATACTCGTGGAAAAAGACACCATATTTACGCGGCTCTGGCGAAAACACCCACGAACTTGTTTGATATACCTTTTCCAAATTTATTTTTATAAGCAGCAATTCATTTTTTATCTGAATTTTATACTACCACCATGTATAACTACTACTAAAGAGTTTATTCACTTGGTTTATTTACATAACCTCCTTATTCAAAAATATATTTATATTTATTTATTTGCCCGAGAAGTAGTTGTTTTAATTCACATTTGTTTTCGCTCTGTGATATTTTGACTTACGTAAGTACTTTAAACAAATGCACATTAAAACAACTACTTCCCGGGTAAATACCCCGTCGTATATTGAATTACATAATGTACACCTGCTGTTACATATCAATAAAATATTGCATCATGCAACAAATTTTTGATTCGAGAAAAATTCAATGTAAAAAAACCAAAAAGAATGTTACTTAATATAAGGCCATCTGCAGACACGTGTTTCGGGATCTATCTCTCGTCAGTGCAGTCCAGCCTTACATAATTTAAAGACTTATTAATTATTTTCAAATTCTTTTTATTTAATTCGTGCAGAAATTATTTCTTAGGTGCAAAATTATTATTGTAAGTAAAGACTCATTAAGAAATAACAACATAAAAAATTACATCAATGTTAAATTAACATTTAATGTCATTTTAAAGGTGATGCAACGTTATTTGTGGAAATTTTGTTTAATGGGGAGTTAACAATATATTTACCAAATTTATCTTTCATTATTTCATTGTATCTTAATTAACAAAAATGAAATAAATGCAACTGTTTATTTTAACGATATATTTATTTGCATTTTACGTTGTGTGTCACTAAATATACGGTAAATGAATTTACCTGAACCGTTGACTGCGACAGGAATGTGTCGTCAGCCACATGAACAATTCCGCTGACACATTTCGTCCAGACTGTTAAAATTTTCCCAGGAATTCTCACGGCACGCCTCGGGCCGAGGAGCACGGGATAACAGCACTTGCGAATTACGCGACTCAAACGCTAATTTTCCGTTACGCGTCCATTCATCACTTTCCATCGTCTACGCACTTTCTCAAAACAAAGTTGCAAAAAATAAGACAAAATTTTAATGTGCATAAACGCATTTAATCACGACTTAAACTCAACACAAAGAAAAAGTTTTAAAGACTATTCAGTGTAGGAAATGTATAATAATTCTGACAGAAAAGCTTCTGGTCGTTAGCTGATTGCTGTTTTATTTGGTTTGAAAATTCATAAGCTTGAACACTTGTACACGTTAAACATTACATTTCCCTTACAGAATACCCCCGAATATATAATAAAATATATTCGGGGGGATTCTGCAAGGGAAATGTAATATTTAACGTGTACGTTATTTTCTATCATCACAGCCTAAGTTGTATTTTAAATAGATATATACGGAGCATGTGAATTCATTTAATAACATTCGATTTAAATTTAACTTTTCCCTTACGGATTATTGTATAAATATTCTATACGTTATCCCTTGAAATTTTGAATATGCGTAATGCAGTGTAATATGTCTGTATAGTATCTCGATTATTATTATTGGTCGCTGTACAAGAGACGAGCGTGGTAACTAAGTGCCAAGTAATTCATTAAAATGTCCGTATTTAATATTTCCGGGACAACGTATATGAAAACACTAATAATAAATATGTTTAATATATTGATACAGTAAAGTATTTTTTCTTCATTTATAGTAAATATAAATAATAATATAAATTTAAATAATATAATAATAATAAGATCAGTGTTGCTATTCATTCCGATTAATAGCAATGTAAAATCTATTCTTGTATTAGTTTAATACAAGAATAGATTTTACATTGCTGGGCAGCATAATTTTAATATTAATAAAGTCAAATTGTCACAGTAGCTAAAGAAGAAATAATTTGTTAATTATTTTTATTTTATCTTATTTAAATAAGTGTGACCAAGTGAATAAATCCTTTTTTCTATTATTATTAATAAAGTTCTATTGGAACATTTTGGGATTCAATGCACTATTTAGATTTTGGATTTTATTTATTAGTTTTTTGCAAATTAAATCTAAACTGTAAAATGGAGTTTCTGTAAAAATAAATAAATTATTTATTTTAAATTATATCTCAATGTTGTACATTGAAAATTTCTTCAATTCATAAATAAATATGTTTAGATTTTGTGACTCTCACAATTTTAGTTCTTCCTTTTACATTAAACAAGCTATAAAACACTTTAAAACTGAAGAAAATGCGAAAAAGGAAGAAAACTTCTGAAACGCAGAAGCGCATTTTCTCATGACTTAAATGGAACGCAAAAACGCTAGGAATGAATAACTGCAGTAATGGCGTATGGTAAGAAGTAACCACTTTAATGGTACTATTTACAGAGATGATGGCGTTTTTCAGCCATGCAAGTAAATAAAATGGGCTTAATAAATTATTGTTGTTAAGATTTGCAATTGAGAGGAAACGAAGCCTGACGTTCTGCATACAATGCGTGGATGCACGAAATTGCATGTCTGTGACCAGGAGTTTTATCTAACGGATGAAGTTTTGTTAAAAACGGAATATGTAATGATAATTATGTTGATTTATTTTAATATTATAATAATATATATATATATATATAATCGATGTCCCCTTTTACTAATTGGTGTCGGGGTAATATTATAATAATATATAAATTATAATAAGTTTTTAAAAAATAAGCAATTGATAGTAAAGTGTAATTTAATGTAAAAGGTGACCAGAAAAGATATGATGCATTTCATAAATTTAATAAAAATGTATGAAATAAATATAAATAAAATATTAAAAATCAACCAATAAAACACTAGTCGAGAATTTAAAGTTATTAAATCTAATCTGTGTTTTATTGGTTCATTTCTAATATTTTATTTATATTTATTTCATACAATATGAACTACCAATGTCTAAATATTAAAACCATAAAAAATAAAGATTTGAAAATAATTAATGAATTATTTAAACATTTAACTCTTTGACATTTTAACTTACATTACGTAAGTACATTAAACAATGCACATTAACAAAACCACTTCCCGGGCAAGTACCTCGCCGGATATTGAATTACATAATGTACACTTGCTGTTGCTCATCAATAAAATATTGCATCATGCAACAAATTTTTGATCCGAGAAAAATTCAATGCAAGAAAAAACAAAACAAAAAAGAACGCTACTTAATATGATGCCATCTGCAGACACACGTTTCGGAATCTATCCCTCGTCAGTACAGCTCCGCTTCACATAATTAATTAATTATTTTCAAATCATCTTTATTTAATTTATTTAAATAACCGTACAATTGAATGAATACTCTTTTCTATTTAGATAAATATTATCTTGCCCGAGAAGTAGTTGTTTCAATGGATGTTTGTTTTGTTTTAAACTATGTATTGTAAATAAGAAAGTCGCTATAGCTAAAGATTATGACTTTTTTATTATTTAATTTTCGGATTTTTTTATCATATCATGTCATTTTTTTGTATAAAATAGTGATCAATAGAGAAATAATCAATTCTTTCAATTATTGAAATATTCAATGTTTTTAAAACGAATCACCATGAATCGAATGAACTTTCGGAATAATGACATATCAAACAAGCCATATTCAATGTCAATCAAGTAAATTAATTATTGAGGGTAGATAAAGGATTTCGTTTTCCATTTTGTGGAGACTTGATTTTTCGCCACTAAAACCACTGTGATCAAGTGAATGAATACTCTTTTCCATTTATAATAAAACCACTGTAAAGTTTCATCATAAAAAATAGTAACTTATTAAGTATTGATTATTCCTTTATAAATACTCAAAATCCTTTCTTAATCGATAGAATTGAATGGTTAAGTATTGATTATTCTTGTATAAATGTTCAAATCCTTCTTAATCGATATAATTAAATGATCTCAAACAAATTAACTTTATTATTAATAATCGTGGCGTATTTCTTGATCTAGTTTTTATAAAAAATCATGAAATATCTGTTTTACGTTATGGATCCTCTATTTTTCAATAACTTGCAGCATATTTCATGCAACATATGTATTAGCACAAATAAGAAAACATTAAAAAAAAATAGTGATTATATTTATAATTTTAAGGCTGCAAATTTTGTTGAGACCTCTCAAATTTCTTGGGAGGAATACCTCAGTGATTGTGATATTAATATTATTTTGGACAAGTTCTATTACGTGTGTTATAAGAAAAGTTGTCCTTTTGAAACGTATACATACATCTCGATGCCTAAAATGGTTTAATCATTAATTAATACATTTAGTAAAATTGAAAAAAAACGTATATACAAAATAAGAACGTAATGGCAATTTGTCTGATTATCCACATTTTATGTCATATTGTTCTAAATGTAAATCACTTAATGAAAGTATTTATTCCAATTATAAACCATACACCCATATGGGTAGAAAGGGTCATTGAATATATATATATATATATATATTACAATTATTAGTTTAATGTAGAAAATACTATTAATTCAAATGCCAAATCGTTTTGGAATTATGTTATTATTATAAAAGAGTATTCATTCACTTGGTCACAGTTATTTAAATATATTAAATAAAAATTATTTCAAAATAAATAATAATAATTTTATGAAATAAATATGAATAAATTATTAAAAATCAACCAATAAAACACAGATTAGTTTGAATAACTTTAAATTCTCTTGAAAATGGGCTAATAACCCGAAACTAGTCGAGAATTTAAAGTTATTCAATCTAATCTGTGTTTTATTGGTTGATTTTTAATAATTTATTCATATTTATTTCATACAATATGAACTACCAATGTCTAAATATTAAAACCATTAATTATAATAATATTTTTCTTCAATCAGGTACTAAATAGGGCGCGAAATTTGTTCGTAAACAGCCAAAAATTAAAGCCATGGATTTCATTTTTAAATAGTATGAATTTATAGTTAATATTGTTTATAGAATTTATTTTATTTTTCACTGTGTGACTAGTTTCAACTAATTTGTTATAAAATGGTATAAAACTATAGTTAATTACGATTCACAAATGTAGAGTATGTTCACGTTAGAATATTGCTTGCAATTTTTTATACTCTGTGTGATAGACACTTTTGATTGAAATCTGCTGATTTAATCGTATTTGTTCTTTTCATACCATTACAGTCTTTAATTATACAATTTTCCAAATACATGATTTTCTTTAGTCCTTTTAGTCCTTAATGTATAATTAATTGTAATATAAACAAAGTTAATAAGGAAAATTTACACGATTTTTTTGTTTTCATTTTATCAATTCAACAGAAATATATAAATACTTTTTTTTATATTAATCTTACATAATGATGTAAATCAGTCATAGAGTTATAATCAACTATGCAAAAACCTTAATTAAGATTCACAAAATTAAAGTATATTCACCTCAGATTTTTTTTTCTACTCTGTGTGATATAAGATTCTGATTGGAATCTTTTAATTTTATGTTATCTGATCTTATACCATTACAGTCCTTAATTATGCAATTTTTCAAATATATTGATTTTCCTTATTAGTTTTTTAGTCCTTAATGAATAATTAATTATAACGTTAAAAAATAAATAATTAAAATTTATACGATTTTTTAAATCTTTATCAATTCATCAATAAATTGTGAGAATATATGCTTATTCGTTTTTTTTATATTGATCTTACATAATGATCCAATGTAAATCAATCAATTATAGCTGATAAAAGACACCGAAATTGTAAAATAAGAAAAAATTATTAGCTCATATATAATAAAAAATATAATTAAGCAATTAAATATAGTGTGGTTAGCACAAAAGTGAAGACCGTTAACTTTTTTCTTCATATGGTTAGATTCTGTATTATACAATTACATTAAATAAATCCGTTACAAAAATTGTTGCTTCTCATTCTTCCGCTCGACAAAAAATCTAAAACAAATTAAACATTCCATATTCGCACAAAAAATACATTTACATAATTCCCAAAAAATCACTTATACCATGATAATGCAAAAATTATACTTTTTATTTTTATAAGGATTACAAGACTTGGAAAATAATTATTTTTGTGTCAGAAGAGTACAAAAAACTCGATTCACTTTAAGCTTGTTAAAAATTATACTGCATAAAAAAGATATATGTGGAAGTTTTCACTTTTTACAAGAACGATTTAAATAAAAACTAGATGAAAGTGGAAAAATGAAACTTTTTAAACAGATCCTATGGCAATCATTGAGTTTTAATAATATTAATAATAATAAACCATCGATTATATATATATAATAATAATAAACGGAAATTCACCATTTAACAAAAATAATATATAAATTAAATAAAAATGATTTGAAAATAATTAATTAATTATTTCCACATTTAGCTTTGTGACTTTTGACTTACGTTACGTAAGTGTTAAACAAATGCACATTAAAACAACTACTTCCCGGACAAATACCCACGCCGGACATAGAATTAAATAATGTACACATGCGGTTACATATCAATAAAACATTGTATAATGCAATAAATTTTGATTCGAGAAAAATGCAAAAACAAACAAAAGGAACGTTACTTAATATAAGGCTATCTGCACACACGTGTTTCGGATGAATAAATACTTTTTTCTATTTATAATGTATAAATATTACACAAAAAGTAACATAATAAATAATTAATATAATTTTGAATCGTGTGTATAAATAACAGTAAAAAATGACATACTACTTATAACAAAAAATATATAAATAAGCAGCAGTTAATATTTAATAATAAATATGAATTAATTATTAGAAATCTATTTTTATATTTTGATTAATTTTCGCCTCATTTAAAATAATTCGATAATCATCTGACGATGTTTTTTAGTGTTTTTTTCACATTGTTAGCGAATGAAATTATTTTTCCTGTCCCACAAATAAAAATCAGTATATCTATTTCTGTAACAAATATTGTGTAATCCATAGAAATTTCATTAAACTCAATTTTGAATTCTCTTGAAAATGGGCTGATAACCCGAAATTAGTCGAGAATTTAAAGTCATTCAATTTAATCTGTCTTTTATTTATTTAATTGTTAGATTTTTAATAATCTATTCATATTTATTATTACAATATGAACTACCAGTGTTTAAATATTACACTATTAATGAAAATAATTAATTAATGGTTTTAATATTTAGACATTGGTAGTTCATATTGTATGAAATAAATATGAATAAATTATTAAAAATCAACGAATAAAACACAGATTAGAATGAATAACTTTAAATTCTCGACTAGTTTCGGGTTATTAGCCCATTTTCAAGAGATTTTAAAATTTGTTTTATTAAAATTTCTATGGATATTTACATGAATAGATATATTGATTTTTTAATTTTTATTTTAATTTAATTGTGGGGCAGGCAAAGTAATTTCAGTCCCAGCATTTGCTCACAAGGTGGAAAAAAACCCGCTAAAAAAACATCCTCAGGATCATTATGGAATTATTGTGCTAAAATAAAACAAAATTAGTTATTTATAAATAAGTTGGATTGCTAAAATGAAATGGAAATTAATAGAAATATATAGATTATATTTATGGTTTAATAATAGAATAAAGTGAAAAGTAGTATTTATAATAAATCATGAAGTGAAGAATATAATAGATCTACTTGTTCATTTATAAGTGATGAATTAGTGTCTTTATTGTGTATATAAATTTCGATTGCTTCCAATATATCTAATTTTTGACCTTTTCCACAATGATGTAAGATTTTTGTATTATCTAAATTTGAAAAAGTGTGACTATTTGTAAGTATATGATTTGAAAAAGTACTACAATCTTTATTTAATCTAAATGCACTAACGTGTTCGTTATATATTATATTAAAATTTCGGCTAGTTTTTCCAATATACACACTATTACAATCAGAACATATAAGTTTATAAATACCAGATTTGTTATTTTTTTCTGTTTTATCTTTTCTATTGTATAATATATTACCTAATTTATTTTTACTTCTAAATCCTATTTTGTAATTATTTTTTCTAAATATATTTGCAATTCTTTCTGAAATTTCTCCAAAATAAGTTAAAGTTAAATATTTTTTATTGTTTTCTTTAATTTTTGGATATATTTCAAAAAGTGCTTTCTTTCTGAATTATTAATTAATTTTTGAATTGTATGATAAGGAAAACCATTTTTTGCAGAAATATTTCTTATTAAATTTAATTCATTATTGCATGATTATTTTGAAAGTGGAAGCTCTATTGATCATAGAATAATATGTTGATAATTTTTGACAAAGGGGGTGAAATGAAACAAATGGGATAGTATTTTTGTTACTGGTTGGTTTACTATAAATCTCAAATTGTATCTGATTGTTTGTGTGTATAATAGTTGAATCTAAGAAGTTTATCTTTTTATTTAACTCAATTTCTAAAGTAAATTTTATGTGTTGGTTTAAAGAATTGATATATTTTAAAAATGAATTTAAGTTTTCATCAGATCCATCAAAGCATGCAATAATATCATCAACATATCTACACCAAAATTTAATATGTTTTTTTTGTAAGTGGATTTTTAAAAATTGTTTCTTCTAACACGAATTTGTTCCTGAAGAGCCAAAGGAATGGAGTAGAATAATAAAAATCAATATTTTTATAATAAACAAAAAGAGAATATGCTTTGAGATCAGAGTGAAAATATATAAATATAATGTTTACTGTTATAAGATATTATTATTACCGCACAAGATCGTATGTATAGTAGTGAAGATTTTATTTTATTGTACATTACCCGATGTAAAATGTAATAAAATCCACTTTTAAGGTATAAATATTACCATACACAAACAATACCATATATATGATACTAAAGATTTTATTTTATTGCACATTACTCAATATAATAAAATCCATGTCAACGCATTTAGCGGTCTGTGGCATACCTAAATTTCACAAATTACAAACACACACATTAATCCATCCACAAACAACAACTATTATTAACAATTACTGTTGTATTCAAATTACTTATCATTACAGTTATCAAAAACAATGGACAGTTTAAATTATTGGCAATAATTGATACATACCAAAGAAAGTGCTTTTTTGCTCGGAGCGAAAAAATATATGTTTCTGGGTCGTGTGTGATTTTGGTAACGATTGTAATTGTGCATCAAAACCGGTCTCGAGGAAATGAAGTATAAAGCGAAATTGTCCGGTTCTTCTGTTGCTTAATTATTCACCAGCTTATGTGTGTCAGGAAATTAAACATTTTTATCAGATGGATACACACGCTCACAATGGGATTTTTTTCTTTAATGGTATCTTTATGTTATATGTATTCATTCCCATTATTAAAAAAAAAACACATATGTTTTTTTTTATGTAATGAGAATGAATTTTGTTTTTATTAGATACATCTGTATAAAAAAAATATATCAAAAATGAGATTGACTTCATAATACATCTTGAACCTTTGCTAAACAATGCATTTTCTTTGATGATAAATTTATTATTAAAAAGGTTCAAGATGTATTAGGAAGTTAACTCTTCAATAATAATTTTTTTAAGCGTCAAACATAACAACACTTAATAAAAACGTATTTGTATGGATGCGTGAGTTTTGTTGTATATGGAGAAGTTTTGTATAAACCTTACAATTCAGGTAGCATACACTATATCATTTTTAAGCGTATCAAAGAATAAAGCCGTTCCACAGGGTTTACAATTTCTTGCTCAGCGTATGAAAGAGAATTATTATTATAGCCTAATACTAACGATTAAATTTTTTATTTTTTTTTTTCAATTTACTATTTACTTTATTAACGGAATCTCCATTTCCAAATTACAATTATAATTACATATTAAAAATTTTATAAGAAAAGTGTGACGCTCTAAAAAGATTACAAAACATATGTATAAAAAAAATCATTTTTCTAGTTTGATAATGTTGTTTTTTTACATCGAAACTATACTCATTTAATAAAATCACGTCACACAAACATTTACTTTACTTTAGAAATTGAGTTAAATAAAAAGATCAACTTCTTAGATTTAACTATTATACACACAAACAATCAGATACAATTTGAGATTTATAGAAAATCAACCAGTAACAAAAATACTATCTCTTTTGATTCAATTCACCCCCTTTGTCAAAAATTATCAACATATTATTCTATGATCAATAGAGCTTCCACTATCAAAACAATCATTCAATAATGAATTAAATTTAATAAGAAATATTGCTGCAAAAAAATGGTTTTCCTTATCATACAATTCAATAATTAATTAATAAAGAATTCAGAAAGAAAGCACTTTTTGAAATTTATCCAAAAATTAAAGAAAACAATAAAAAATATTTAACTTTCACTTATTTTGGAGAAATTTCAGAAAGAATTGCAAATATATTTAGAAAAAATAATTACAAAATAGGATTTAGAAGTAAAAATAAATTAGGTAATATATTATACAATAGAAAAGATAAAACAGAAAAAAATAACAAATCTGGTATTTATAAACTTATATGTTCTGATTGTAATAGTGTGTATATTGGAAAAGTCTTCTATTAAAAACTGAAAATATATGTAAATATATAACGAATATCAAGCCTTAACATTAAAAAAAATGAAGAAATAATTTATAGAACTCCTCAAAGTGATAATAATCAAATGATAAAATCAATTATAGAACTTCTCATAGTAATAATAATTAATCGAAAAATTAATTTAAATAAAGAACTTCTTTAAAATTTACATTATTTTTTAGCTGAAGCTGATGAAGCAGCACTGGCAACAACCGGCCGCAAAAAAGA
This sequence comes from Philonthus spinipes, assembly GCA_963082785.1. NCBI lineage: Eukaryota > Metazoa > Arthropoda > Insecta > Coleoptera > Staphylinidae > Philonthus > Philonthus spinipes. The sequence continues at coordinate 24,403,781 of OY720303.1, forward strand.
CGACAACTCAACACCCTCCATCCTCATGGACACGATATCCTCCCTAGTATCAGAAATTTCCGACATCCTCTTCAAAGGCGGCTTGGGCGGTTTCTTCAGAGACTCAAAGGATGAAAAGAACAACAAAAAAGAAACAGCCGTCGAGGAAGACGATGACGACGACGAAGACGACGATGAGGAAGATGAAGAAGAATCGACAGAGGTGGCGACATCTAGAGGAATCCGCAACAAATCATTCGACACCCGTAAGTTGCATTTCCACTCACCTAACATGCACGTTGTGAATATTTATCAATAATGAATGTGAACGATATTAATGCTTTGCGCTTATGAAAATTAGTGTGTTTTGTATTACAGATCATAAAAAGTTGGATTTCATTGGATTTGTTTGATTGTTTGGGGGATGTACACTCATGTAGATCGAATGGGTTTTATTTGAGTTTTGTGGTTTTTTTTTCATCCATACAATTGCATGTTGTTACATAAATTATAAACAAAACATAATCACAATAATCAATTGCATTAGTGATCTTAATGTTACGAAATGCAGTTTGAAATTTTATTAAAATTCAGAAAATTATTTAGTATAAATTAAAATAAATAAAGTTTGAAAATACTTAATAAATTTTTTCCACCTTTAGCTCTCTGATATTTTTACTTACGTTACGTAAATTAAAACAATCACTCTATTAATATATTATATATTTTGTAACATTTTGATCATTTCGATAGTTTGGACAAAAAAAACTTGGAATTTGGGCATAAACAAAATTTACTTTCTAAAAAAATATCACTACAAGCATTTTTTTCTAATTGGCACTAATCTTTATTTGTTTACTTTTTTAAAATTCAAATTGAATGATTGCAAAAAAGCACACGGCGAGGATTTATATATGCCTTAATAATGCACGTTTAGTTAGCACGAAATCGCATAAGAGGAATGCGCCAGGAAGAAGGAGAGAGGAAATAAACAAAATGCACGTGCACGAATTTAAACAAAAAACCCGGAAACGCTTCTATATTTTTGCATGAAATCGCGTTTTTACGAAAGGAAGAGTAATGAGAACTTATATAAATTTCAGTGTTTGAGGGAGGGAAGAGCTCCAGCAAAAAGAAGAAGAAGAAGCTAAAGAAATTGTTGAAAGATATCGATTTCGGGATGCTGTTCCAATTCGCGGGACTCTTGCTAGCCAAAAAGTTCGCCCTGATGAAGATGATGGCTCTGATGCTGCAGTTTAAGCTATTAATCCTCGCCATTGTTGGACTGGTGCTCTTTGCCCATAATAAGCCCACCTTCCATGTTTCAAACGTCTACCCGCATTAAAAACAATACGCGCATTATTTTTTTAATTCAACTACCTCATATAATATTTAGTTTTTGAATACGATTAAGCCCGTTTTTTTGTTCATTTGTTTGTGTGGAATTTCAGTTGAGTCAAGGGGGAAGAAAAAGAAGAAGAAGAAGCAGAAGATCAAGGCCCTCATCAAGTTCCTAGTAATCGGCGCTGTGCTCTACTTCAAGCTCACCTTGCTTTTGAAAGTACTCGCAGCCCATCTACAAATCAAATTCTTGCTAATCGCCGCTGCTGGCTTGCTCATTAACGGAGCCAGGTTTTACATGGATTTAAAGAAAGGACACAACGCTCAAAAAGTAATTTACTACGAGCACGCCCAACACCAGCACCATTACGAGAATGACGAGGAGAGTGGATGGGGAGGTCATGGTGGAGGAGGCGGATATTGGTCTAGGAATTATGATAAGGATGAAAAAGATGAGGATGCTGCCCAAAATTTGGCCTACAGAGCGCAAAGGCCGGAGACGAGTTACACGAGAGGCGAGGACACTCCCGGTTCTTCCTGGTTCTTTTAAAATTAAGCGATGGTTGACATCTACGTATGGACCTGATCTTGTATTTATAGAATCATCTAAATCTTAATTGTATTTACTTATACGCAATTGCATCAAATTTGTTTAAAATATAACTCTAGCATATAGTACATAATAATAATGGGCAAAGTCAATCATTACGATTATTTGATTGATAAGGTTGATAATTGTTGAAAGTTCATCTTCATAAATGAATATCGACCAGTGGTCTTTCAGCCAGCCCAATAAAAAATTGATTCGACTAAAGGCCTATTCTTCAACTGATATTAATATCTTTATCAAAATAGACTTCCGTTTTTGTGCATTCTAGTTTAACCGATTGGTAAACAGCTTTCTTATTCTACAAACTGTTTCAAAATTACCACTCAGTTGGAATAAAAAGTAAATTTATCTCTTCAGGTTTAAAATTCGTTATCCAGCTCTTGGATTTATCCATGAAAACAAACCTAAACTCAACTTTGTTAAAATAATTAGAAACAAAAAAAAAAACTACTAAATAAATCAAATCTACTAAACTCTCGTTCGATCTCATGCTCCGAGCACGAGCTAAACTGCCGGAGCGTTAACACCCTGTTCATTCCAACAATGCTTTACCTCACAATTGTAAAATCACCGCTCAAGGTTTGACGCTTGAGTTAAATTACCAAAGGTGTAACTATCGATTGTAGAAGCTGACCTAAATTATATTATATTAATCGAAATAATTTTCAAATAATTAGTTTGAATAAACATGTTATGCCGAAAATGCTTTAAAAAACAAAAACAAAAAGAGGAAGTTAATTTGAACTTTTAAAATATTACCAAAGGTGTAACTATCGATTGTAGAAGCTGGCTTAAATCATATTATATTAATCGAAATAATTTTCAAATAATTCATTCAACCTCTTAAGTTTTTCTTAATAGCAATACTGAAGATGCTTTTAAACAAACAAAAAGAGGAAGTTAATTTTAACTTTAAAAAAATATAAAATTACTAAGTGAATAAAAAATCTTTGTAGTTTCTGTTATTGCGTACATTACTGTATTCAGCGCAATCATTCTCCTTTTTATTATTATTTTTTTGTAAATATATACGAGTTATATTTTAACCACGATTTGTAAACAAAAACAAAAAAATAAGGATGCAACTGTGTATAAATCACAAAATTACTATTTTCAATGTACGTAATTTCAAGCTCACAACTGTCTCTAAACTGAATAATTGTACATCTAGTCTCTTTTCTATTGATTAATTTTGTTGTTATCACTTCGGGGATTTTGGTGTTTCTATTTTACTGTGTAGTTTAATTTAATTTATTTATATGCGGGATACAATTGCAATCTCTGGAGATGAATGTTCGTGGAATGTTTAATTTATTTAATTAATTTATTTCGTTTCGACAAAAGCGGTTTTATGTGTGTATTTATTTGAATAGTTAATGTGTTTAATAATTTATTACGATTTTTTTTGTAAATTTGCTTAATAAAATATTTAATTTTTAAATGATGTATTTTTTATTTTATCTTTTAATACGACCAGTAGTTCTTAGCCAGTCTAATATACATGTAAGAATATTAATTTAAATAAAAATCATTTGGTTTGTTTCATAAAATATTTTATTTATTCAGACTAGTTTCGGCTTCTAGTTATTATCAAGGAATGCACAGAAATTACTTATTTCACAAACTTTATATACGCAGAATACCTGAATGCTTATATATATTTTGTGCCAAGTAACTAATGAGAAAATAGTTAATATTCCATAAACACCCTTTATAACTTACTACAAGTTATAAAGAGATTTTTTAAGTCTTTGATTTTGAAAAATTAAAGAAAGTTGAAAATTTGTAAAAATGAATTGAAAATTTATTTGGATTGATAAATAAATGCCTGCTATTTTCTTTTTAAAGATTATTTCATGTAAACATTACCCTCAAATACATTTCACATGGTCCATTCTGAAACGCTGAAAATTTGTAAAAATGAATGGAATATTTATTTAGATTGATAAATAAATGTCTGATATTTTCTTTTTAAAGATTATTTCATGTAAACGTTGCCCGCAAATACGTTTCACATGGTCCATTCTGAAACGCTGAAAATTTGTAAAAATGAATTGAATATTTATTTAGATTGATAAATAAATGTCTGCTATTTTCTTTTTAAAGATTATTTCATGTAAAGGTTGCCCGCGAATACGTTTCACGTAGTCCATTCTGAAAGTCCAATTATGGCACACCTTTCTAACATTTCGGCCGGTATCTCACACCAATCACACTTTTCCCTATAGATGAGTGATTTCACGTACCAAACCTCATTGTAGACAATTTTTCGATAAAAATAACGGATCTTAATCTGGCGTTTCTAAGGCCCTTTCACCGAAATAACGACGTTGTTATAGATCGATGTGATATAATTAGCAAAAAAGTCAACCATTATAATATTAATTGAAATAAAATTCTAATAATTAAATTAAATAAATAATACTTTCTATATAGCAATGCCGAGGATGCTTTTAAACAAACAGAACGATACAATTAAATTTAACATAAAAAATGTAAAACTTGTTGGAGGAAAATCCAGCTTTAACTCTCAAAGAACATGGAGACAGCTTAGCAGTTTGATGAATAAACTGTTTTCAGTTTACAATCGATCTGATGATCTTATCGGTCTCGGGGTACGACTCACCCCTGGAGCCAAACTAGTGCGAGGGCGATGAGACGCGCGCAAGCGCTAACAGCATGGTTTTTTCCATGTTCCTCATTTTTTATAGCGGACTTCAGCGATGTTTCTAATGGTTAGAGCATATTCTAACGCTATGTATCGATCACTGATTGCAACTCAGTATCGCTGTGCTAATGGGATCATCAATGTTATGTTTTCTTTTTTGTTGTTTACATTGAATTTTTCTCGGATCAAAAAATTGTTGCAATATGTTATTGATATGCAGCATCAGAAGAACATGATGTAATTCAATGTCTGGCGGGGTATTTTTTCGAGAAGTAGTTGTTTTAATGTGTACTTGTTTAAAGTAGTTACGTAACTCAAGTCAAAATGTCACAGGAGTAAATGTGGAAATAATTTATTAATTGTATTCAAATCATTTTTATTTAATTTATTTAAATATCTGTGACCAAGTAAATAAATATTCTCATACATATTTTACGCCCAGAATTAATTTAATAATTCAATAATATAATTGTAAATAGCAAATAATTAATAATTTGAATTTTGAATTTTTTAATTAGATTTATCCTATCTCATAAATTTGCTTTAAATCAACCTACAACTAATAAACTTCCTACGTATTCTACGTAATAAAACTGTAAGTCCTTAACGTAAACTTCCCAGTCTATCCCTTTATTACTTCATTTTATAACATTCAAGACAGTTAAGTGAAGTACATATCTGTCAGAGACTTTTGACGTAGATTGTTAAAGATCATCACCTTTTATCCATATACTTTAACAAAGATGAAAATACAAAATTCAAATTCAGGCGGAAAGACCATTGATCGATAGCCAGTTGACAATTACAATATATATTTTAATATAATATATTCAATGACCCTTTCTACCCATATGGGTGTAGGGTTTATATTTTAATATTCTATGTTATAAGTAATATTATATTGTGTTAGTCAATAAAGATTATCTACACATATATTTTTAATTTTGTATGTAAGTAATATTATGTACATTATGTCCTTTAATTGGGGTAACCTGTTGAAAAGATAAAAATATTATTATTACATAATTATTATCTACGCTTTTAGAAATAAAAACGTGGACGTTGACTTCTACATATTTTTTTTTATAACAGATGATGATATTAGTAACATTTCGATATTTAAATGTCGATTTACAAACATCCTGATGTATCACATTTAGATGGAATTTGATATTTTTCACGTCGTTCGGATCCCACAAGTCGCACGCTCTGAATAATAATTGCCCCGAAAATATTTGCGAAAACGACGCGTATGCTTATCTAATACAATAAAAACTTATTATAATAACCCGCCGCTAACTGTAATCTCGAGATGTTCCCATGTCGTCCGCTGAATTATAACTACCAGCAAATATACGTGATAACACTTGTAAAAAAAGAATCGTAAGAAAAAGGAAACAAAATAATACGAAAAATCAATGAACTATCAAGTGTGCATGATGCTGATGTAATTATTACAGTAATTGATTATTTTTCCACAATATTTAAGGTAGTGATCAAAGCCAGATTGATTTTTTTTTAGCAGCTGCTTCAATATACGATAAAACCCAACAACTTGTGTTTACATACTATTTTGAAATATATACAGAGAGCTTTTTGTATCAGTATACAATTCCCCTATGTATACCTGTAAAATACGCGAGTCAACACATTGATGTATGTGCCTATAACACGCAACTGAACATACATATGCCAATTAAATCAATCGTGCTAGACTTCAAATTATGTTCAATGCGTTTGCCTCCCGTTTTTTTCGGGTATACACCTTCTCTAATGTATACTAATAAAAAAACCTCTCTGTATACGAAGACACGTCCTGGTGTGAATCAATTAGGGGATCAATTTTTGAAATTGTAATTTCAATCAGCGGAAAATATCACAAAAATAGAAAATTCACTTGAGATTTCCTCTCTAACCTACGCATTTTTTCGCATAGGACATGTAGTACTCGCAAATTAGGCACTCATGAGAAATGAAATTTCAAGATTAGAAGCGAAATTCCACACAAAATGTCAATTTTCGTGATATTTGTCACAATTGTTCAATTGCACTAATTTCAAGTTACGAAAATATTTCAAAATGTTAAAATTTTCATTACTGTAACTATTCTAATTTCATTCAATATGTATATTACTGTATGGAATGGCTTATAAATAAATAAAATGTTACATAAAGTCATGGTGTTTTATTATAAGTTGAAACTTATCTTAATAATTATTTTTAAATTTATTGCTTGTCATTAAGGGCATAGCTTTATTTATCATTTCAATTGGTACGTTCGATTTTCATCTAAGTCACAGAGTAAACAGTCTTTTATTGTAAGAAAGTTTAGAAGCTTAAAAGTACTCAAATGTCAGTTACGTCAAACTTTGCGAATGTAAGGTAAATCCATATAAACAATTTGTAAGCCTCACACAATACCCTTTAATGTGAGAAATTTCACTAGTATGAAACTCACAACCTTCAAGAAATTCATGATGAAAAGAAAAAAGGCAACCACAATCTCACTATGGATTTCAAAAATGAAACTGTTATTTAAATGTTACGTGTTTTTATTGCTTAATTACACAATTATAAAAATATTTATTTTTACTTCGTTTCCAGATACAATATTTTGTAATTAACTAATAAGTAAATAATATACATTTTTTTTATATTAAATATAAATCGAGTAAATATTACTCGTTTTATGCCACTGATTTCTTTCTGTACAGTCCGAACTAAAACTGTCCAGTATTTGATTGGTCTTCAGCTGACACACAATAGTCATTAGCGACACATTTATGAAAGGAAATGGTTTACTGTTATACCGAGAACGCATAAATAATTGCTTACACTCGAGACGTAGACGACGGGACCTATTCACAATGCACATGCAACTATTTTCTACTTAACACCTCTTCACGTCCTTCTTCCCCACCCCCAACGAAGAAAAAGAGACGGAGAGGAATAAACAGAAACGAAGACACGTCCAGGTGTGAATCAACTTCTCGTTGCGTGAATATTAATGGCAGGGTACCATATAATTGATTAGAGGACTAACTCTTGTTTATAATTTTCACAGTAACTTAAATCCTAACATATTCATTATTACAATTGTGAATATCGAAGGAAAGTTGTATAATGAAAGCTTGAAGAAGCTCAAAAATAAGTAAATTAAATTATATTACATATATTTAGTTTATTTAAATAACTGTGACCAAGTAAATAAATACTCTTTTCTGTTTATAAACTCAAAAATAAGAGAAAACCGTTCATGAAATATATTAAATAAAAATTATTTGAAAATAATTAATTAATAATTATTTTCAAATCTTTTTTTATAAAAATGATTTGATTTTTAATAATTATTTTCAAATCATTATTCTTTAATTTACATAAAATGTAATCTCAATTTTAAGGTTTAGATGTAGTCACTCAAACTAGCAAAATTCTATTTGAGTTTTGATACTTTAGTTCGAATTCTTTTGTTTTTTTTTCATTATGCTATTAGTGTTTAAACTTTTGCTTTGGTTTTTCATCAAGATCTTTTTCTTGAGCTTTTATTTGGCACGGCTATATCTCGTAAATTAATGTTACTCTCAATGCAATCTTCACAGAAAATATTCTTCACACCAAAATACACACATTTTTGTGAATTTCTTAACGTCAGATTTTCACTCTTTGTAGATGTTTGTGTAGATGAATGTACATTGATTTACAAGCTATAGCCATGCTAACCACAGATCGAGCAAAAAATATACGTTAAAAACAATTTGAATTAAATTATAAAAACCCAAACAGGTTTTGCTAATCGATTGCACACTTTCTGAAACTGAAGTCAGTAGATAATTCAACGACTTAATTCTTCGGAGTATAGTAACACCAATAAACAATTCATAATTCAATAAAATTAAATATGGAAAAATTACTGAAAATGATCATTCACTTGTTCCAACTGCAAAAATTATTTGCATTGTAAGGTTTTGACAAACATTTATTGAAACAACTACTCTCCGAGCATATACTCCGCCAGACATTGGGTTACGCAATAGATATTTGTTTGTTGTTTATAAGGGCTTGCAGGGCAGAGCTGTACTGATGAGTGATGAATCCCGAAACACGCGTCTACTAATAGTTTTGTAGTTATAATTTATGAATGCCTTTGATTAAATATTTTCGACTCAAGACGTTGCAATGCATAGTAGTAATGGTGTACAACAAACAAGTATCTATTGTGTAATCCAATGTCTGGCGGAGTATATGCTCAGGAAATAGTTGTTTCAATAGATTATTATTATATTTATTTAAGGAAATTTCACCATTTCACAAAATTGTAACAAATTTTTATAGAAGTAGTAGATAAATAAGCTATTACATACAAATAAACAATAAGTAGGTTTGTCAAAAACTTACAGTGTAAGTAATTTTTACAATTGGAAAAAAGAGAATGATTGGATTTTATTATTGCCAGTAATTTTTCCTTGTTTAATTTTATTGTAATTTAAATAAGTACAAAATTGTGAATCATTTCTATTTTATTTAATTTATAATTCGCTATTTCATCAACTAATTATTTTTACTTCCCGCCAGGCATTTTTAAAGCACTGTTTTAGCCTCGGAAGTAATTATTTCAATAGATATTTGCCTTTAATCTTCTTTAATTGCAATAATAAAAGAAAAAATGTAATTAATAGTTGATTGTCCTAATCTTTTCATTACTTGACCCAATTTGCATAACTGCAGAAAATAACACAAGAAAAAAATAAATCTTGAAAATAATTATAATTAAGCTAAAAATCTGCAAATTGACACTTACATTTTGTGTTATTTCTGCTCCTCAATTTCAATCTTTAAATATATATATATATATATAAGGAAAGTAGTCAAACATTAAGAATATTATTCATCTATTTATTTATTATTATGCGTGGATAGGAAAAATACATTTACGGACATAATGTCTAGTAGGATTATTATATACAAACATCTTTATTCAGAGAACAGAATTACAATTCTTTACAAATATTTATATTTACAATACATATTGGTGGGTTAGTAGTCTGTCATGGGCTATCGACCAGAGGTCTTTCTGCCCCTAGGATTATTATTTTCTATTTATTTTAAACTTATTATTATTTTTTTAATTACCAATTTTCAAAAATGTTTGTTTAATTATAATTATTTTTAAATTTTATTTTTATGGCTTGTTTTGTAACCATATTTATGTATAAGGCATGTAAGTTAATTATTTGATAATAAAAAGGCTCTTGTTTTCGTATGTTCAGTTTTTTACATCTTTATTTCTGAGATTGGAATATACAATTACAATACAATATCTAACAATACACTAACGTTCACAATATATTTCCAACTCTGAAACTGACCATCGACCAGTGGTCTTTCATGCTATAGTTTTTTTATTTCTTTGATTATTTTTTTTAGAATTAAGCCCTTTTGTTTAGTCTTAATTTATAATACTAAAGATTAGTTTATAAAAAAAAAACGCCATATGTTATTATAAAAAAGTTAATCTTCCAAACAAAAGCAATCACGAATTAATTACAACCACATGTTCACTTCCCTAATCTCCAAATCTCGACAAAGAATAGATACGATCCATTGATAAACCACGGTGTAGTAAGACATTACTCCTTACGAAGCCGATTAGTATTCAAGTTGCGTAAATTCGTTAGACCATTTATACTGTTCTTTCGGTTTATCAATGATGGACGCTGTTTCCGTCCTTTTTTAACGGTTGACACTCATCCTTCTTTGGTGGTCATCACCGTCGGCTATATATACCCTAGAATTGGGTGGTTGCCATATACTCGAAATCAAGAGCTCTAGTGAGGCACATCGCCTGTGGTTCGGATTTACTTTAATTTGGTGTAGTGTTCAGAGAATTTTTGAAAAGATGAAATACTTAGTACTTTTCCCGGTTTTCTTCTGTCTGGCGAGCTCTGCTCCGAGGTTGAGGGTGAGTAATTTTAAATGAAAAAATAAATAAATTAAAAAAAAAATTGAAAAAAATAATTAAGAATTCTGTAAATAAAGTGTTTATTGTACTAAAAATTGTTAGTTTGATAAAGACTAGTTAATATCGTCGAAATTTTAGTCAGTAAAAGAATTTAGTTATACAGAGTGAAAGTGTTTTTTTTTTTTCATAATATAACATGCTATTAAACTTTTCTTATAATAAATATGGATATATTAGCAAAAATCTACAAATAAAATAAATAAATCACAGATTAAACTGAATAACTTTACATTCTCGAGAAAATGGGCTGATAACCCGAAACTAGTCAAGAATTTAAAGTTATTCAATTTAATCTGTGTTTTATTTATTGTATTGATAGATTATCAATAGTCTATTCATATTTATTATTACAATATGAAATATAACATATAGAAAGTACAATAAATAATTACTAAGTATTGTATTATTTCAAATATTTTTATATGTTTAAAATGTTTATGAATATGGCCGATCAGTCATAAATCGCAACTAGCTGGAAACTAATTATTTTTTTGCTATAGAAAAGCATAAGAAACTTATTTAGCAGCGATTAGTTAATCATAATTAATAGATTATGTATACGGCTCAATATATTTTAAAAATCATAACATCGAATAAAATTAATCAAAAATATTAATTATTTATAACTTATAATCTCTACAATACATACCAAAATGTAATAAAAACGTTCTAATTAATTTTAATTATTATCTAGGTAAAAAATATCTTCTAATCACTGTATAAAACTATAACCAAAAATTATATTTAGTTATAATTTATTATATCTCTATATTACATCATGTAAAAAAACATCTTCTAATAACTCAAAACCATAATTGTTGAATTTGGCAAACGAAATATAAGTGATATAACATTGAAGACTTATAGTTATTCAATGAGAATTTCATATCAAGTTTAATTTCATTTATTATTTTATAAAGCTTAAAATATATAAAGAACAAAAAATCAATTTAAAGTTATAATAATAATAACAATAATTTATTGTTATGACATTTATTAACAATGTTAATCATTCTCGCCAATTGCAAAACTTACTCTATGAAATTCGGTACTTCAGAAAAAAATATGTAGGTAAAGTATACATAGCAGGTTTAGAATTGAATTTGAAGGTTTGACTTCGGTGAAAATTTCTTGCCTTTTTCATTAACGTATGAAAAAAGGCAAGAAATTATTCATAAATGATGGTAATGATCTTCACATAACTAAAAATTACATACATATATTCATAAATAAATGAAATCCTATAAAAGTCGTAAAAAATAATTCATTTAAATTATCCTTAAAATTCGCAATTATATTAAATGACAAAACAATTTGAACTTTGTATGTAAAATTCATATTTATTATTAAATAAAATACTAAATAAATTCCAGTCATACAAAGTTAAATGATCTTAAATTATATTTATTTATAGTGTATATTTTGTGCAATTCAAAGAGTACGTATTTTTATCTAGGAAATAAATTGAATGGCCTTTATTTCACTTGAATTTTAATGGATTGTCAATAAAAATGCGTATATTTAAAACTGCCACGAAGGTTGAATAATAATCTAATTTCCTACAACATAATTATTTACTAGGTGTTTTTATTAACTTTAGTGCGTTGAAGAATACAATATCAATGTATTGAATAGTTTTTTTGTAATCATGATAAAATAAAGGGAAAGAAAGTTCCTTGTTATTTGAATGCGTGTTTTGTGTTTTCTCATAAATATAATTTTAAACTATTTAACGCGCATTTATGAATAGCAAAACTTTCTAATGAATTCATTTAATTTTAAATATGATTAAGAATCTAAAGGAATGTACTTATTTTTAATATAATTGATATTGAAACATTGACAGTTCATATTATAATTTAAAAAAAAAAAAATAGGAGAAAATTTTCGAAATAGAAAATTTGAAGATTGTATCTTTTCATTTAAGTCAATAAAAATATCAGTAAAATATTCAAAATTTAATAATAAAACAGAGATTAAAATGACTAACTTAAATTCTCGACTAGTTTCGGGTTATTAGCCCATTTTCAAAGAATGAAAATTTTGATGTACAAACAAAATATGTTTAACTATAAATAATTGTATTCAAAAGAAAAAAAAAACTTATGTTACGTCTATAATTTATTTAAATAATTGATGATTGTCTATTAATAAATCTGTGTTTTAGGTAATAATTTACATTTTAATATATTTTAATTTCCTTTTACTTTTAAAATTTCACTAGTGCTTAAAATATCCAAGTTTATTGCAAATATAATCATAAATTAAGTCTTCTGTATCTCAATTTATATTATACTTTCTATTTAATTGATGCTCATTTTTAAGTAGAAGACCGTGTCGAAAATGTCCATATTTTACCTACTGAATTCACTGAAAATGCAGACATTATTAAGAAAAACCCGTTTATAATTTCCTGGTTCGACCTTTTTATATTTTTAATGCAGTGTTTTGTATTTACTCCTTCAATCTTTTAAATTAATCAAATTATTATTATCGATTATTATTATGATATTTAATTCAATTCATTTATCTAAATGACATTTAATTTCAATAGAAAAGAGTATTCATTCTCTTGGTCACAGTTATTTAAATTAATTAAATAAAAAGAATTTGAAAATTATTAATAAATTATTTCCTCTTTGGCATCTGTGACATTACTCAAAGTACTTTAAAACCAAACTGCTTCTCGGGCAAATACACCAGATATTGTTTTAACGAACTTACGTCAAAAATGTCACAGATGGCAAAGAGGATATAATTTATTAATTATTTTCAAATCAGTATTTGTTTTTAATGTACATTTGTTTTAAAGTACATATGTAACGTAAGTCAAAATGTCACAGAGCTAAAGGTGGAAATAATTTATTAATTATTTTCAAATTCTTTATATTTAATTTATCTAAATAACCGTGACCGAGTGAATAAATACTCTTTTCTATTGATTTTCATATATCTGTTGAAATTAAATAATAATTATTTTAATTATCAATTCAATTCCTTGTTTCGTAGCTGTAAAAGATACTTACACTCGACGTTTATGAGAAAAATCTATTGAAACAATCATTTTTCCAGGCAAAAACTTAGCCGGAAACTGGATTACAACAAGAAACATCTTTGTTGTTCGAAGCTAGTAGAACTTGAAGATATTTTTGCAGTGATGAAAAAGAGATTGAATTTTAAGAACTTTCAGATTTTATTTAAATTTCATTTTAGTTTAAATAATTGGAAAATTGTGAATAACCTCTATTTTTATTTCATATAATCGGTTCCATCAAGAGTGTACCGAATTAATATATATATTATTCAATATTTGAAAATCAACGAGTAAAAAACTGAAAAAGAAAATATATTCTAATTCATGTTCATTTACAGATGGAAACGAAGCAAATGCCAGCTCCCTTACTGACCTTACCCAGCAACGCCACCAGCATCAGGGCTGATATTGATGATTCTTTCAGCTGCGAAGGCAGAGATTATGGTTATTACGCTGATGTTGAAAATGACTGCCAATTGTTCCATGTGTGTTTGCCTGTGACTTACTCAAACGGCAGAAGCCAGACCTTCAGGTGGAGCTTCATTTGCCCAGAAGAAACCGTTTTCAACCAGGTAAGTAATTTTATTAAAAGATGTATAAGGTACCAAAAAAGGTGTGATAATCTTCATGTTCATTACTATTTAATAAAATATTACGTCTCGTTTCTTCACAAAAATTATTATATTTCGGTCACGATGTGACCATTATTGATGTAAAAATAAAAAACAAATTAAAATATTAATAATAAAAACTTTTCGGATAACATGGATTAAAACGGCGAGATAAATAAAAAAGGATTAACTAATGGGCAAAATCAAAGTTTGAAATTCGGTTTTCCACTTCTTTATAGAAATATTGCCTCAAGTCTATAATTACTCTCCAGTAAAAATCTCCAATTTTAATTATTTTATTTTATCAGTAGAATAAATTAAAGACGACGCAAGCGCCATCTTTTGCCTAATTTCAAGTGGCATCGTTAACGATTTGGGTCTACAAGGTAGACGACCGAGAATCATTGTTTCGTCCACTACAGGAAGGCGAACTTGTCCTGTTTAAGCAAACAAGGAAACAAAAAATGTGAATTATCAGTAGAACATTTTTGTCCTGTTTTGATAGCATGTTTAAATTCTGATAAATCAGCGGGCTACAGCTAAATTAAATTTCTTATATGTAGGGTATGTTTCTTGTACCTTGTATGCAAATTGCATTGGGATTGTCCAACGTAAATTTTATCGCAATTTCAGCAGTCAAAAGAATAAATGTTTATTTGATTTTGTGTAAATAATTTACACAAAACAATTCTTCATAACGTCTCACGAAGCCGCTGAAATATTAAACGTGTCTTAGGAAATTCGTATTATTTTTTATATATTGTAGATAAAATCAATAGAACTTACAATGAATTGTTAGAAAACATTTTTCATCAATTTTATGAAAACATATAAAATCTTGTAAATATTACTTCACAGTGACATAATAGGTGTTTAATATAATCATAGGTTTACAGATTTACCGATTTACGATAAGTGTTAATTATTAATCTAGATTGTTATTCACATTTACTTGATCCATACGAATTATTGTAAATTTGCAACGATGATATTTATATTGAGCTAGTAATAATACAACATTTTTTACTTACGTTTTTAAATTTGTTGGAATGATAAATATACATTTTATTGTTATTATTAATCTTAACAAACAATACATCGAACGAATATTGTGTGTCGATATAGATACCAGTATTTTGGTACCAACGACTGGTCTTTTGGTCTTAATCGTCATTAAGGACTATTCTGTAAGAAAAACGTTAAGTTTAACGTGTACGTTCTAAATATCATCACATTCTAAGCAGTTTTGGTAATAGATATGTATACATAGAATGTGAAGATAATTAAAAACTTAAATATTTTCTTTACGGAATAGCTCCAATTATTTTGTCCTGTTTTTTGTTCCAATCATTATTGATTGTTTTTACTATTATCTAGTTTTATTTTTGTTTCTTACTTTTGTGTCATCGGATTAAATAGAATGTCTTAAATTTAACAAAGTTTATTAAACAACAGGCTTTAATCCCGGCACATTCACCATTTGTGTCGCATTTAAATATTGCTGAATTATTTTTTCTCTCTTTGACATACGGAAAATATTAAGTTAACCTTAACATTTCTCATGGCTCTTAAGTTAACCTTAAAATTTCTCATAACTGTTAAGTAATACTTAACATTTCCCGTACAACGTTATTAATTAATATCACATTCTATTTCTATTGAACTTATATTTTGATGTATTTTAATATCAATTTTACAAAATATTAACAACTGAGATTATAATATATCTATTATAAAAGCTGCTTAGACTGTGATGTTTAAATTTAACGTACATTCTCAACATTTTTCTTACAGAACAGCGCCGATAATTTTACTTTCTTCTGTGCACTCTAAGCAGTTATACTTGCAGAGATTGGTGAACAAGAAATATAAATAATATAAGTTTAATTAATTTCTCACTTAACCAGTGGTGAAACATTTTTGAATTAATTCAGGATGATTTAATTGAAATTAAAACACAATTCCTCTTTGAAGATGACCAATGGTCGAAACTAGTTGGAGAAAATATAAATAAGTGAAACAAACATAGTGTTTTAATTTCAATTAAATCATCCTGAATTAAATAATATAATATTGAAGACCTTCAATTACTTAACAGGATTTCGTAAATATGTTTTAATAATAATAATATGATTTATTTATTGTCCAAGAGACACCATTAATAGGACAATGTATTTATATAAGAAATAAGGTACTAATTCTAGAGTAAAATATTTGCAAAGAAAAAATATATATAATTTTTTTATATTGATTATTCATTTATTTAACGGATTTATCTTTTTCCAAATCTACAATATAATATATTATGTCTTGAATTATATCGAATCAATTTTAATTAACAAAAAACGTGTACAATTTTCACACGTATTGAATGACAAATTCTTACTTAAAGTAAACGAAGTATCTTATTGAAACTATATAAAACTGAATAGTCTGTCTGGGCTATCAACCAGAAGTGTTTATGCTAAAACAGATATATTTTTTCCATTTAATAAAAAAAATGTTCAACTGCCATTTATCTAGCGTATGGATAACTACTGATATGATTCATATATATATATATAAATCTTTATTGGCAGATTATTTTTAACAAAGTAATAATAATAAATAAATACAATAAATAACTAACATAAAAATAAATTCTTCTGCCAATTGGCTATCGACCGTTGGTCTTTCCGCCTGATTTTGTAGGTGTCTGTCCTTGTCAGTTGCTGTGTCAAAAAGGTTTTGATCGCTAATGTCGTCCATTGTCTTGTAAATTGAATTTACTCGTCGTGATCACTAAAGTCATGAAATGATGAAATGAAATCATGATTGGTTTTGGGGAATGCACAAAGGGTGTAGGAGATTGTAATTGATAGGGTTTGAGGCAAATTTTTCGGCTAAACGGGCTAGGCAGGTTTCGATATGGGTGACTTTAGTTAGTTCGTAAAGGAGAGGGTATGATTCATATTTTTTTCCAATTCATACAATTTATTTACTTTTTACAATCTCATAACTTCTAAGAACAATTATTAATTTTATGAAATATTCATACAATTTATTTACTTTTCACAATCCCTATTTCATAATTTTAAAAAAATATATATTAATTTCAGGAAATATTCACATGCACACGCTCTGACGAATCCATCGACTGCGCCGAATCACCCAGATACTACAACTTGAACATGAACTTCGGCGACGACATGCTGAGCTCCGAAGTCCACGAAGAGGAGCAATCCCCAGACGCCACCCACGTGCCCGAAATCAACCAAGACTTGGAAGCACCGGCCGTCGAAATAATCGATTCCGCCGAAATGGCCGAGCAACCGGCCATGGTTCAAGAACTCGTCAAATCATCCACGCAGATTTACCCGCTTTACAACAGAAGAGTCATGAAGGCTTAAAGGAATCGAGAAGGAATGAAGGTAAAAGTAGCGGCTTGAGCATGAGATGAAAACATTTTATGATTTTTCTTATTCGAATAGTTGTGAATTGTAATTTGTTTTTATGTGTATCCTGCTTTTGCTGCTCGAAATAAATCGAATCTCATATTGTTGATATAAAAAAATGAATGATAATAAATCTGGTTTTTAATAAATTTTGTTTTAATTTCCTGCTTAAAACTAATCTAGTAACTGATTTAATTTAAGATTTAATATATAAGTTAATCAATAATTTAGATAATAATTATCTAAATTATTGATTAACTTTAGATATTATTAGAATTATTTAGGTTATAATTCTAAATTATTGATTAAGTTTAGATAATAATTTTTAGAATAATTTAGGTTATAATTCTAAATTATTGATTAACTTATATATTAAATCTTAAATTAAATCGAGATTATATAGGGCCATTGTGAGATGTGTTAGCATTTCTTGAACTGCGACCTATAAGATCTATTGTTCTGCCCTTAACCAATCACTTCCTAAGCAGTTCCACGTTCTCTATGAATCTGGTGATTTTCTTGGGGGTTGATGTTGCCCACCTCTTCGTGGGATAATCGGTCCCTGTCGAAGTGTGGAAGACGCTTGTCAATTAATAGAATATATAGCTTTATTTTTATTTTAGTGACTATAGTTACAACAATTTTAACTTGTCATTATCAAACTAAGAGTTTAGTTAAGAGTTAGTGAATTAAGAGTTTGATAATGACAAGTTAAAATTGTTGAAACTGTAGTAATTAAAATAAAATAAAAGTTATACAAAAGACGTGAATCAGTGTTTCTATTAAAACTTAAAATGATATATAACGAAGTAGAAGCCTTTATTATCAATAATTTATTTAATAGAATATATGCTTGATTTTTCTGTAAAATTGTTTTTTGTAAAAGTGATTTCTTTCTTAAAACTTAAAACGATGTATGACGAAGTAGAAGCCTCTATTATCAATAATTTATTTAAAAGAATATATGCTTGATTTTTCTGTAAAATCGTTTATGTAAAAGTAAAGGGAGATTTTGACTTTGTTCTGGTGTAAAAGGCCGGAGAAATATTATATTTTGTAAATAGTTTAATAAATTTATTATCCACTGACGGTGTATAAATAAGTTTGCTGAATTTCTTTTATACTCGCTCTTTATATTATATTCATGCTATTGACTTAAAGATAAGGTAGGTTGAAATCACCTGCAAGTATCTTAGATGCGTTAAAATTATTTTACATTAATTCAAAAAAGAAGAAGAAAATAATCATCCAACCCCACGTTATATACACAGTCCTGATTGTCACACCATTAGGATTAATGCCTTCCTAATAGTGTGACAATCAGGACTTCCCTTTTTATTATCATATAGTATTTGACATGCCTTAATAAAAATAAGTGAAAACTCATTTCCGGCGAAGCAAAATCCTCGGAGATTAATTAAGTAACTTTATCACTCACTAATCACCACTTTCTACAAACAAAAATAAATCGCGTTTTTAATCATTAAAAATTTATAACTTTGAAATTTACAGCGGATAAATAAACGCATCGATCGTTTTCGGACAACTAAATTGAAATCTGCGAGCGCAATTATCGTAAAAAAACGAAAAAAAAAAAATGATGGCTCGCTCTGGGAACGCATTCCTTAGATAAGAAGATTAATTGTACCTGACACAGGCAAATTCATAGGTATTAAATAGTTTTGGCTTTTAGCCAAAAACACAATGCTGCTTTTTTATTCAACAAACGATAATTCATTACATGATTATTTTTTTCATTGTCGTGTAAAATGTGTAAAATCGCTAATTATAAAATAAATTAATCGTGTACGTTATTGTTTCATCGTCTAAAATCTGTGATATTACTAATTATGAAAAAAAAAGTGGTGAGTATTTTTTTATTTTTAATTCACCACTGTAATTCAATGATTTTTCGACTAAAATGAGAGCAATGTCGAACTAAATTGTATATTAAATAACTGACGTATTTTATTAATGTTTTCAAATTTAGATATTAGAATGTTGCACTATGTCTACGACAAATTAAAATGCCATGACTTATTCTCTTTTTTTTCGCTGGAATGCTGGAATACTCTATAAGAAATGGTCAATTCCCTCGTAACAATGCATTTTAAATTGTAATTGAAATATATTGTATACTTTTTCTTTATTTATCACTTCCTAAAACATAATTAATAACCTGAAATTAAATCATCCTAAATTAATTCAAAAATGTTTCACCACGGGTTAAGTGAGAAATTAATTAAACATAATTAATAACCGTTTGTTATAATGAAATCATTGTTTTACAAAAATTTTTGTTATATTTTCGACTAGTTTCGGCCACATGCCATTTCATTCATTCTTAAAAATGGTATGGAGCCGAAACTAGTCGAAAATATAATAAACATTTTAGTAAAACAAAACCAAGTGACCTCATTATAACGAACAGTTATAATTGAAATATTTCAAATTATTTCAAATTATTCTATCATATTTGAAATGTTCAAAAGAAAGAAGAAATAATATTTAGAATTACTCAAGGCTGAATAAATTTATTAATAAGTTTATTTAAATTAAAGTTTTATTTAAATAAACTAATATATAAATTTATTACATATATTTATTACAATAGGATTTTTGTATTAATTTTGTCAGATTTTAATTACAAATATTTCAATTCATTTATTTATGGTAAATCACCTTTCTACAGAATAATAACAATAATCAAAATGTTTAGATAAATATCATGACTGTAAATCACATATAAACAAAATAATACAATTTTACAATTATAACATATTTTAATATCAGTAGTGGAAACTATTTGTTATTAATTAATTAATTAATTCTTTATTTACGGAAAATCACCTTTTTACAATTAAAGACAATCTGTAATTACAAAATATAACAATATATTGAATTGATTTGATAAAATTTAGACTAATAACTCCTTGATTAAGTATAACCATTGAGTTTTCCAATCAGAATTCATAAACACAATAACAATAATAATGCGCACCGTGAATAAATATATAAATATTGAATAAACAAAATCATAATTGTAATATTAAATATTGTAAATTATAATTTTAAAATTAAGGCAAAAAATATAAATAATTTATTTGAATATTCAAATTTTAAATATAGGCGAATTAACATTGCGAATGCATTATTTAAAAAAAATAGGTATTTCAATAATGTGTGTATGAAGTTTATTCTTTCTTTTTTTATTAGCAACTAATTTCAGCGTCAAGATCAAGATTTACTTTAATAGTAATCCAAATCCAAAAGATCGAATCTATTTTCAAATCATATGAAAGAACAAACGGATTGCCATAAATGAACGTCTAACGCACGTTAGATGTACATTTCGAGTGCTAAGCACTTATTATCAATAACTTATTTAGTTAAGAGAAATGTACATCTAATGTATAAAAATAAAAAGTGAAGTAAGTAATAAAAAATGTTTTTAATTGTGATTAAATTTACTTTAAAATTTGTTTACATTCTTGATGGTTAAGACAACTTACAAGATTATTCAGTTCAAATTTTATGCCAATAATTCAACCATGCTTTGATTTTTAAAAATATGTGTATAAAAATAAATTTTTATGTATTATTTTTTTAAAATAAAATTGATTTTTTTAAGTGAGAATAATTCATCCATGCTTTGATTTCTAAAAATGTGTGTATAAAAACAACTTTTTATGTATTATTTTTTTTAAAATAAAAATGATTTTTTTAAGTGAGAATAATTCATCCATGCTTTGATTTTTAAAAATGTGTGTATAAAAACAACTTTTTATGTATTATTTTTTTTAAAATAAAATTGATTTTTTTAAGTGAGAATAATTCATCCATGCTTAGATTTTTAAAAATGTGTGTATAAAAACAACTTTTTATTGTTACCGGCGTTCTACCGTGAACGCCGGAAACCAGATCTCAGCAATAATTTACGCTGCACCCTAACTACGGGCGACATTTTTATTACAAATATTTTTCAATACGCGGAACGACGGTCCCGCCTTATTGCTTCAATCTTTTGATTTTTTTTTTTAAATGAGTAAAATTCGTTCGGAGCGTATAATTTAGGATCCTTGACGAATCCTCGTCAAATAGATGACCCACGCATATCAGGCAGTTTCGACGAAAATTACAACCCTCTCAGCGATTTCAAAGACAAATTGAAATTCGCGCGGAACCGACCGTTACGCGATCGGAGCACCAACCGGGGGTCGCTCCGCAAACAAAAGGCCGCACCAGCCTTCTTGAGCCGCGGGTGGTTTATTGGGGGGTGTCCGAAGCGACAAGTGCCGGACGAAAAGGTCGCCTTAACCGAAGGCGCAAAAGCGAAGGCAATAAACCACCCGAAAAAGAAAACAATAGCCGCGAGATGGATACATGCCTCGCGAGTAGGTCACATGTGACAAATTAATAGCCAATGCCATTCAATAGCTGAGAGGAAGTCGATGCCAACCACACCAAACACGACATAGGTGTTTGGTTTCGTTGCGTCAATAATACATGCTGACCTGATATGCAATCATCACTAATTACGCGTTTTGACGAGGATTCAATTAGCAGAGATATTCCATAGGTAATAGCCACGTCCCTGTCAGAATCATTTAATCAAATCGCGCGCGGGAATTTACATTTTGAACGTCGGCTTTTGTATTTTTATTACCCCCCTTCTATTGTCATTCAGTTTTTAATTAATTACAGGCACAATTACTTATGAATATTTCTGCTACATATGCCAAACGATGCGCAGTGCCATCCCACATCGTTTGGTATTAGTTTTAAGCTAGGTTAAGCTACGTGCGCTTACCACCACAATAAAGACTGACCGGTGCGTTACCTGCCAGAGCAGGTAACAACAAATGGTGCAACAGGTGTAAGTAGTAGTTGTGCACCTGATTTGCTGATCATTTTTATATTTTTTTAAATGCAGAGCATTTTTTTTACTGGCGATCAAACTCGGTGGTCGCCAGAGGGGTAAACGCGGTGGAGGGATGGCCACCAACCATTTATATACCCCGAGATTTTCTCACACAGAATCAGTTATGTTCAGTCGTTCAAGCAGATACGTCTTTTCGCTCGCATAGTTGAGTTATGTTCAGTCATTCATCAGATACGTCTTTTCGCTCGCACAGTTAAGTTATGTGCAGTCGTCCAACAGTTATGTTCAGTCATTCATCAGATACGTCCTTTCGCTCGCACACTTACGTTATTCAGTCGCACAGTTCAGTTACGTTCATCCGTTCAAGCAGATACGTCTTTTCGCTCGCATAGTTGAGTTATGTTCAGTCGTTCATGAGTTACGTTATTCGTTCGCCCCGACGCAGCAGTTACGTTCATTCATTCAAACAGAAGTATTAGTTCATTTTGCACAGATCAGAGGTACTCATTCGCTCAACGACACAGAAGATACATTCGTTCGCCCCGACGCATCCTGACACATTCGTTCGCTCTTCAGAAAAAAAAAAAACCTTAATCTAAAATTTAAGTGGCGAGCCCCCACCTGAGGAAGAGACCTGGAGGACAACAACACACGCAGTAAGTGCTTATTTGTACCTCCAGGACACTCATGTTCTATCCCCTCAACGAGCTAGCTGTGCCTTTTATCACGGTCGTAACGCATTTTTGCGGGTACACTCCTTCACAGGCTCAAATTGCCGCCCAAGGAGGAGTGTGCTGACCGCGTCCGGCCACGACGCCCAAGCGCCGCGACGCCTCCGGTGATAATTTGGCGCCCAACGTGGGGCCACACTTGCATTAGATTAAATTCATTTTTTTTTTATTATTTTGCATCATCAAAATATTTTTTTTTGTTCAGCATAACGTTTTAAGAACTTTCAATTAACAGTTTTATTTCTTTGGGCACTTGCAATAATTTTGTATAATAACTTTTTTATGTCAATTCAATGACTCAGCATAACTTTGAAAATTTTTAATTAATACTTTGACTTTCTTTGAGTACGTACAATAATCGCTAAATATTTGAAAATATTTTATCAGCTGTGAATATTGTTTTTGCAAAACAACTCACATTCACCAATGACTGCGTGACAAATTCATTTTTTTTGAATTAAATTAAAAATCACACGGGTCTTACGATCGGCCACTAGCTCGTTGTACAACGTGGACTTCTGCTCGCCACTCGCCGCCGACGTAACAGATTAAGTGTTTTTAAACATCGTGTGTACATATTTTAAACTTTTTATTTTCGAACTGTTGTCGTTATCTTTAAACATCGTGTGTACATTTTAAACTTTAATTAATCTCATTGTGAACATTTAACAACATTTTTAAATCGTGATAAACTAAATATCATTGTGCGTCATAAATTCGTGAATAAACACTGTGAGAGACAAAAGACTCTATGCCACGCTTAAGTGATTCCGAAATTCAAATCGCACCGAGCGACAGTAGTGCATCCAGCGGACGCAAACAAAAGATGCAACGAGAAACTGCCGCAGAAGCCGCGTCCCAATACAGCGTCCCACCAGGATTCAGGCTCGTCCGAGAAGAAGACGTCCACGCAGCAGAAAGCGAAATGCAGCGGGTACAATCTCGCATGTCAAATCGGTCAGCCACACCTGAGCCAACGAACGACCTTAACGAACGTTTGCCCTCTCCTCCACGCAGCGATAATCGAAGGGAAACCAGATTCCCAGAAGATCGTCACCGCTACGTGACGCCTATCGATGACAGACGACGTGAAGATGACTTCAGGAGGAGTTACGAGAGATCTCGAAGCCGTGATCGTTATTACGATCGTAACTTTAACCACGACCGTTACTATCGTGAAGAAGCCCGAGAGAAATTTTACTGCCGCGACGTAGAAGACTATCGTGACAGATGCTACGATCTTCAGAGGCAGCTCGACAACATGAAGAGGGAGTTAGAAGTAGAAAAAAGGCGTTCCACTTCACCACCGCAAACACAGCCAGCAAGGGAAGTCGCTGATCTAGTCCGCGAACAGACGTTGTACCAACAGCGGGAAATGATCCAGCTACTTCGTGGAGTCGGCCGTGGAGACGACATTGCCCCGAAATTTACAGGCAAAGATCCACGCCGATTCGTAGAAGAGCTGGAAAGAGAATTTAAGTGTATGCACCTGACCGACGCTGAGAAGAACCGCAGGGCATTAGCAAGACTCGATACATCGATCAGAGAAATCTACGCCGAGTACTTCGACGAAAGCACGTCATGGAAGGATGCGTGCGAGTTATTCTGCTCCGCAGTCGATCCAGAAGAGGTGGAAATCGATGAAATAATTGAATGCTTCACGGCTAAACAAAACAATAAACCGCACGGTGCTTTTGTGCTACGAAAGAAGAAGATCCTCGATAAATTATTTCCAAATTTATCCGAGGGAACGAAGACCAAGGCAGTATGGCGGCTAGCCAATGAAGAACTACGGAAGCATCTTGTGTTTAGGCCGACCAATATGGACGAATTCCTCAAGAAGGCGGCCTCGATATACGCAAATCGAGTTCCAGCAGCCGCAAACCCGAAACAAAGAGAGGAAAATAAAACCTCGTCAACTAATAATAAATTTGGGAGGCGTAGCCCAAATATTTATCGACGTGATGACAATCGACGAGACAACTACCAGTGCGAAGACAGAAGGGGCGGCCCAAACCACAGAAGGAGCAAGAACAATAATAATGGACGTCATAGCCCGCAGTATCGGGAATATAATCGCCGCTCCTACGACAACAAACGAAATTACGGAGACAGGAGAAGCCCTGCACAAAACGCAGGAAGGCAGTACCAGCCACGTAATAATTGGCGAAACAGGAACGAGGCCAGAGAAGATTGGCGTAGTCGACCAAATACACCAGAAGGCAGAAATGAGCAGCAAACGAATCAGAACGTCGAAAACCGCAGACCATCCTCTCGAAACCAGGAGGAACCACGGCCGAGATCGCCGAGGACAAACAATGGTAACTCGAACAATACACCACGACGACCACCTTTATGTCAAAGGTGTCGCGACGGTTATCATTGGAATAGAGAGTGCCCCAATCCCAGCTCGAGAAATGAGCCAAGGAGTGGCCAACAGGAAAATAATTCCTAATTTAAAACCGTGCCTCGACCGACACAATGACGACCCTCGCAACCAACCCGGACAACGATTAGTTAAAAAGACTATTAAACATAAACATTTCGCGTGTTAGTGCCACACAGAACAATTAATGAACAAAGAATATAAACATTTCGCGTGCTAGTGCACACAGAACAATTTATTAACAAAGACATTCAGACATTTTCATAAGACATTTTAATGAACGATGGACGTTCAGTTGCCGAACGACACCCATACGGACATTTTATAATGCCGGGTGCTAGGCTAAGTGTAGTTAAGTGTAGTTAATTAGTGTTAAATTCGCATATACAACATAAGTTAGGAAGTGCGGATTCGCGTAGTGAGACGACGACTGCAAATCGACGGGGCCGCGACTACGACTACTTCACGACCCAGCAGCATCGAGCCAGTGCTCGAAATTCATCGCCATCGTGACAGCCGTTTCCAAGGCTGTCCCTGAAGGATGTCGCCCAGACTTCTTCCTCAAGGGGACAGAGCCGATGAACCGCCAACAGCGATTAGGCCAGTGCCTAATTACCATGACGGGGCCGCGACCAGACAACAGCCTGTCCAGCAGTATCGAGCCAGTGCTCGAAACTCAACGTCTTCGCGACTGCCGTTTCCCACGCTGTCCCTGAAGGATGTCGCCCAGGTTCCTTCCTCAAGGGGACAAACCCGAACAACCACCACCGGCGATTAGGCCAGTGCCTAATTACCATGAGGGACGACCCCGACTCCTCCGCCCACAAGGACTGCGGGCCCTCCAGGACGATCCGGTTTTCCAGAGGGACGACCCGGACTCCACCCAGACGACCAGCCAAGGACACTCATAGTGCCGAGTGCCGCCCAAATGGACACGTTAGTGCCGGGTGATTAGTTAAGGTAGATTAAGTAGCTAGATACTCTAAGTTAGTTTAAGGTTCGCGACCGTAGGCGTACTCGCGCGTCTACGTGAACCGGTCGTAGTGTTATAAGTGTAGTTGTATGTGTTTTTTTATCACCCTACGGGAAAAGGGTGCCATCCAGTATTTCCTGTACGCCGCCTTTAGCCAGTGCTGAAGAAGGGGAGCGACGCAAATCTCTGCTTCCAGAGTTGGGAAAATGAACTAGGAAATCCTCGAATCAAAAGGCGTGAGGCCATACGTCCGAAACCAACTCCACGTGATTTCACTGTCAACGATGGAACCAGACGCCATCGCAGCGAATCACGACAAGAGACTGAAACTTCAGCAGTGATGGAACCAGACGCCATCATTCGTTTCAGTTTCTCGACTGACAATGGGCAGTTTTGCCAGCCCATTGTGGCGCCCACAAAGAGAGTTGTAGCCAGTGCTACAGTATGCAGAGAGCAAAGCCAGTGCTTTGCCACGACGACCTAGCCAGTGCTAGAACCGTTGCAGATCTCCATAGCCAGTGCTGTGAGAGAGCCAGGGGCCAGTGCCCTTCGATGACGATAGCGAGACGCTACCGACGCGCCAATGAGGAGAAATGCAGCCAGAGCTGCATCCCACGAAAATGCGATCCAGTTATTCTAGCCAGTGCTAGAAATTCAGCGATCATCATAGCCAGTGCTGTGAGAGACATGAGGGCCAGTGCCTTCCCAGGACGAAAGCGTGGAGACAACCGCGAAGCAGCCAGTGCTGTTTAATCGCAGATTCTCCGATTAAAAGACATTGCGCATTTTTCGCATTTTTTTCGTATTAGTTCTTGTGTACATAACCTCCAACGAATTTCACTCATTTCACGGGGCCGATTGTTACCGGCGTTCTACCGTGAACGCCGGAAACCAGATCTCAGCAATAATTTACGCTGCACCCTAACTACGGGCGACATTTTTATTACAAATATTTTTCAATACGCGGAACGACGGTCCCGCCTTATTGCTTCAATCTTTTGATTTTTTTTTTTAAATGAGTAAAATTCGTTCGGAGCGTATAATTTAGGATCCTTGACGAATCCTCGTCAAATAGATGACCCACGCATATCAGGCAGTTTCGACGAAAATTACAACCCTCTCAGCGATTTCAAAGACAAATTGAAATTCGCGCGGAACCGACCGTTACGCGATCGGAGCACCAACCGGGGGTCGCTCCGCAAACAAAAGGCCGCACCAGCCTTCTTGAGCCGCGGGTGGTTTATTGGGGGGTGTCCGAAGCGACAAGTGCCGGACGAAAAGGTCGCCTTAACCGAAGGCGCAAAAGCGAAGGCAATAAACCACCCGAAAAAGAAAACAATAGCCGCGAGATGGATACATGCCTCGCGAGTAGGTCACATGTGACAAATTAATAGCCAATGCCATTCAATAGCTGAGAGGAAGTCGATGCCAACCACACCAAACACGACATAGGTGTTTGGTTTCGTTGCGTCAATAATACATGCTGACCTGATATGCAATCATCACTAATTACGCGTTTTGACGAGGATTCAATTAGCAGAGATATTCCATAGGTAATAGCCACGTCCCTGTCAGAATCATTTAATCAAATCGCGCGCGGGAATTTACATTTTGAACGTCGGCTTTTGTATTTTTATTACCCCCCTTCTATTGTCATTCAGTTTTTAATTAATTACAGGCACAATTACTTATGAATATTTCTGCTACATATGCCAAACGATGCGCAGTGCCATCCCACATCGTTTGGTATTAGTTTTAAGCTAGGTTAAGCTACGTGCGCTTACCACCACAATAAAGACTGACCGGTGCGTTACCTGCCAGAGCAGGTAACAACAAATGGTGCAACAGGTGTAAGTAGTAGTTGTGCACCTGATTTGCTGATCATTTTTATATTTTTTTAAATGCAGAGCATTTTTTTTACTGGCGATCAAACTCGGTGGTCGCCAGAGGGGTAAACGCGGTGGAGGGATGGCCACCAACCATTTATATACCCCGAGATTTTCTCACACAGAATCAGTTATGTTCAGTCGTTCAAGCAGATACGTCTTTTCGCTCGCATAGTTGAGTTATGTTCAGTCATTCATCAGATACGTCTTTTCGCTCGCACAGTTAAGTTATGTGCAGTCGTCCAACAGTTATGTTCAGTCATTCATCAGATACGTCCTTTCGCTCGCACACTTACGTTATTCAGTCGCACAGTTCAGTTACGTTCATCCGTTCAAGCAGATACGTCTTTTCGCTCGCATAGTTGAGTTATGTTCAGTCGTTCATGAGTTACGTTATTCGTTCGCCCCGACGCAGCAGTTACGTTCATTCATTCAAACAGAAGTATTAGTTCATTTTGCACAGATCAGAGGTACTCATTCGCTCAACGACACAGAAGATACATTCGTTCGCCCCGACGCATCCTGACACATTCGTTCGCTCTTCAGAAAAAAAAAAAACCTTAATCTAAAATTTAAGTGGCGAGCCCCCACCTGAGGAAGAGACCTGGAGGACAACAACACACGCAGTAAGTGCTTATTTGTACCTCCAGGACACTCATGTTCTATCCCCTCAACGAGCTAGCTGTGCCTTTTATCACGGTCGTAACGCATTTTTGCGGGTACACTCCTTCACAGGCTCAAATTGCCGCCCAAGGAGGAGTGTGCTGACCGCGTCCGGCCACGACGCCCAAGCGCCGCGACGCCTCCGGTGATATTATGTATTATTTTTTTTAAAATAAAATTGATTTTTTTAAGTGAGAATAATTCATCCATGCTTAGATTTTTAAAAATGTGTGTATAAAAACAACTTTTTATGTATTTTTTTTTAATAAAATTGAATTTTTTTAAATGGGAATAATTCATCCATGCTTAGATTTTTAAAAATGTGTGTATAAAAACAACTTTTTATGTATTTTTTTTAAATAAAATTGAATTTTTTTAAGTGAGAATAATTTATCCATGCTTTGATTTTTAAAAATGTGTGTATAAAAACAACTTTTTATGTATTTGTTTTTTTTAATAAAATTGAATTTTTTTAAGTGAGAATAATTCATCCAAGCTTTGATTTTTAAAAATGTGGTTATAAAAACATGTTTTTATGTATTATTTTTTTAAAATAAAACAACTTTTTATGTATTTGTTTTTTAATAAAATTGATTTTTTTAAGTTAGAATAATTCATCCATGCTTTGATTTTTAAAAAATGTGTATATAAAAACAACTTTTTATGTATTTTTTTTTAATCAATTTGAATTTTTTAAGTGAGAATAATTCATCCATGCTTTGATTTTTAAAAATGTGTGTATAAAAATAACTTTTTATGTATTTTTTTTAATAAAATTGAATTTTTTTAAGTGAGAAATTTTGAGAATAAACAACTTATTTTAGTAGGAAATTAATTGAAGATAAAACAATCTCATTTTACTTTGTTATCAACTAATTTATTAAGTACATTTATAAAAGAAGCATTTACATATATCACACGTTTGTTGAGCTTTTCGCTTTTTTTATTAAACCACACGTTACACATTCGCTATTCATGGATACCACGCAATCATCTCGAATTACAAAATATTTAATAAAACTGGAATTCCTCTCTCTATTCCTGGGTGTCTATTCTATTTCCCCTTTGGTCGTGCTAGTTGGCTTCCTTTTGAGAATAAGGCGTTTCCTAAAAAAAAAAATAACAAAAAAATATTATTAGAAAAATTGTTTTTTATTTCAGTTTTTGTGCTTTTTCAAAATTACCGTGATTTGATGGGTGATTTGCAGTCAAGATGCGATGATGAAGTTTAGTCGTGAAATGCAAGAATTTTGATTCTTGCGGCTGCGATGTTGTGAATTACGTCCATGTCGTTCAAATTCGATTGAAATTGTATAATGATTATTGTAATAACACCCGAATTGAACAAAAATTTTATAAATCAATGTTGCAATATTAAAATAGCATTAAATATTAATATATTAAACGATTTGAAAATAATTAATAAATTATTTTTACATTTAGCTCTGTGACTTTTGACTTACGCTACGTAAGTACGTTAAACAAATGCACATTAAAACAACTACTTCCCAGGCAAATACCCACGCCGTACTTTGAATTACATAATGTACACCTGCTGTTGCATATGAATAAAATATTGCATAATGCAACAAATTTCGATCCGAGAAAAATTTTAATGTAAAAACAACAAAAGGAACGTTACTTAATATAAGGCCATCTGCAGACACGTGTTTCGGGATCTATCCCTCGTCAGTACAGCTATGCCTTATATAATTTAAAGATGTTAACTGTGACCAAGTGAATGAATACTCTTTTCTATTTTTATAACTATTTATATAACTTATCATGTACTGTTGATTTGACACTTTTATATTAATAATGTATAATTTAATACTGGATTTACTGTTATTATTATAATTATTTTTCTATCGTTATATATATAATTTTGTGTATTATTTTTGTATTATGAAAATGGCGTTGCCGTTAATAAACATTTATTTTTATATTAAATTATTTATATTAAATATTAATGTTACAGTACTTACATAACGTAAGTTAAAAAGTCACACAAAAGTGTAAATCAATTTTAAACACAATTATTTATTACTACTACTACAATATCTTTATTCAAAGTTATTTGTTTTACATATATTTACAATATATTATGGTATATTTCTTTCTTTCTTGCTTTCTTGAACAGGCTATCGACCTATGGTCTTTCCGCCAAATTATTTATTATTAATTATTTTATTTATTTTCAAATTCTTTTTATTTATTTTATATTAATTTTGCATTCATGCAACGTTTTTATGATCACTTTGATCAGTGAGCTTGCCTAGTTAAATTTTTACAAAAAAAATCAAAAATAAATAAAAACATATGATCGAGAAGTTTTCTCCTCTAGGATATTTTAAAGTTTTTTTTAATTGAATAATGATAATTAGTATGTATTTTAATTAAAACACTTGGTTATTCGTTTCATTTTTTTCAGATCTCATTAATTTCTTCACTCGTTTAGTATTTTTATAAATGTTTACTTTGATATCTGCGTGTTTTCAATGTATTTGCTCCAATACAGTTTCTTCTTCTTTGGCATTTTCCATCAAGCTGTTTTTTTATTAAAATATTAATAAAAAAACAGCTTGATGGAAAATGCCAAAATGCATGTTTTATATACCTCTGTTATTTCAATTATGAAACGAATAACCAAGTGTTTTAATTAACTTCTTATTTAATCCCTGCGAAATATTTAAAATAAGAGTTACTTTAACATTTTTGTAAAAAAAATCATTAAGTACTGGATAAGGAAATAATTCAAAATATTCTTTAATATTTCAATTTAATTTCGTAGTCGAACCACAGATAAATGTAGTTATTTGTGGCAGAAACTACACTCGTCAGATTTAGAGAAATGTATGGTAAACGCATTAACAATATCGTAAGCATTAGCAACAATCGCATTGTCATAACATGATCATAGATTGCGGAGTCTACGCGTTCAACGATCAAGTGAATAACAAATTGTGTTAATTAAAATATATCCTAATAAAAATGTTTCACCATGGGAGAATTTAATTAAAATTAATTTAAAATAATGTTGGCAATAAAAGCTATAGGTTATGTTATTTTAACAAATTGAAAATTTAGTTTGATAAATTATGGCATAGGTGACTTTTATTTTTATTTATTCACTGGTTCAACAAAATGTAAAGTAAAGAAAAAAAAATCAAAGCACTTTAGTGTAGAAAAGTTCACAATCATATGGTAGTTATTGCAAGGACACCCCCATTGAACAAAATGTTACATAAACATTAAAATAACATCAAACGTCAACGTCATATTCATGCAAGTTTTTTTATGTCCATTTATGTTCACTTTTCTCAGAGAGCTTAATTGATTGAATTTTAGCAAAAATAAAAAATCTTATCATTGGATTTTTAAATTATAAAATAATTACGATTTTAATTTATTTTTAATGCTAATTGCTTCGAATATACACTAGATTTTATTTTTTTTGTGATTGTAAGTTTTAATGATTTTATCCAAAATATTTTGAGAATTATTCGAATTGAATTTCAGAACACAAATTTAATATTACAACAGTTTCCTGATACGATATAAAGAAGAATCCAATATTTTTTATTTAAATTATATATCCAAAATTAATCAACGCTACCAGAAGATTGCCAAATCTTTTCAGACCATCTTGTATGTGTAATTCAGTTCGATGTATTTTTTTTAAATGAGCCATAGGGAATTTTATAGCAACGATAACTTTGCTGGTTTTATGTAATTATTAATGAATCTAAACAGTTGCTAATTACAAATTAATTAATATGAAATTTTCTAGTTCATTAAAAAAAGGGACAAAAAATTGTTTTTATCGAGTACAGAATGAAGTTATTGCTATTATTATTATTAGAAAAATTGACAAACAAAATATTCATTCTATAAGTATAAAAATACTTTCTAAAGAACCAATTATTCTTATTATTACTGTAAAACACAATGTGATGTAAACGTATGGCTCACGTAAAAATATATTTTCTATTATCCTTACAGAAAACATATTTTTATTTGATTTAGAGAAAGAGCATGTTAAATTGTCTATTTGTCGTAGAGCCGATTCACAATCGCCAGTGAAAGGACCGGGAATGGCCCGGGAACGGTAACGAATCATATATATACAGAGAGCTTTTTTTATCAGTATACATTTCCCCTATGTATACCTGCAAAAATAGCGAGTCAAACGCATTGAACCGATTAATGTGTGTATGTTTAGTTGCCTATAACAGACAACTAAACACACATATGCCAAATAATCAACAAAACATACACACATTAATCGATTCAATGCAATTGACTCGCGTTTTTTGCAGGTATACACTTCTCCTAATGTATACTGATATAAAAACCACTCTGTATATATATATATATATATATAAAGAAACTTGAAATGATAGATTATAGGATAAGAGAAGAATATATATATTATATATATTATATATATTATATATATTATATATATATATATATATATATATATATATATATATAAGGCCCCTTCTCTTATCCTATAATCCATCATTTCAAGTTTCTTTCCTGTTTGAAAGGCTATTATGAATCGGCCCATATTCGATGAAATCTGGTTAGTTAAAAATATGTGTATGAAAAGCCTCCACCACCCACCAAATGAATAAATGTCGATTAGTTCGTAATTAAATATGTATTTTATTTCGTTTTGAATATCAATAAAAAAAATTCATATAATACACAAAACTTCTCCATAGCACTTAACGTAACATAAAAAAAATATTTACAAAGTTCAGAGATTTTTAAGGCTCTCAAAATAATAAAATTAAAAAATAATAATAATAGGGGAAAAAATTAAGAGATTACAAAAATTAAATATCGATAGAGAGAAAAAAAAAACAAACAGATACAACCATGTACAAATACAATACGTAAATCCTCATCGAATTAAATACCTAACCTTATTGACTTAAATAAACCAAACATCACATCATCGACAGTGCGTGGGACTTCGATGTACTTTCTTGAATTTTCGTGAAAACATCAAAAGATTTTTTTAAATGAGTATTTGTGAAGCAATCACAGATTCAATTTATTTTGATTTTGTTTTCGTTTTTTTTTTAATTAGTAAGTTGTGTAGTAAGTTTGTGCCACCCTGGGACTAGGCCTGAAATTTTGGTAATTTTGCGTGTTTACGTTGGTGTACGTCGCAGGGCTGTAATCCTGGTCAGTCCTGTCGTACCGCTGAGGGGTTTTGTACCTATAGTTATACTCAGAGCTAGCTTGATTGATCGTGGCGTCCACGACGTACCTAGGTCGGTGGAAAGCGCTGAAGGTGTAATCGTTGGCGACGCTGAATCCCGTTGGGAAGCTGCGCACGGGGAGGTTGGGTAGTGTTGGATTCAGGGCGTCGTTTAGGGTCACGTCGTATTCGTTTTCGTTAATGTCTAAAGGGTCCTTTTCGATTAGTTTCGGTTTGGCTGTGCTTCGCGAGTCGTATTCTTTGATTGGTTTGTATCTGTTTGGTGTTATTGGGCGGTTACTAACTGGGCGGAAGTCGTCATCGGGGGTTTTCGTCCTGGTTGGCACTTTGATTGCGATTGGGGGTGGTTTGAATTCCGGCTTAGTTTCTTGTGAAACTGATGAATCCTCATACTCTTTTGATTCGCTGCTTTTGCTGGAAAGCAACTCATCTGATTCAATTGATTCTGTTTCTGCTGGCTTTGGTGTTGTTTCGGATTTTAAACCAACTGGCTGTAATCCTCTGGCTGAATATGGATTACCACCTCGGCTTGGTAGGAAAGGTCTTTTCACTACCCTAAAAGCGGGTTTTGTTGTTTCTTCCTTCAAAACAGGAGCTTCTGTTGTTGTTGTGGTTGTTGTGGTCGTCGTGGAAGTAGTAGTTGTTGTGCTAGTTGTAGTAGTCGGTTTAGATCTACCTTCATCTCTACCATACTTTCTATCTTTAACGAAAGGTTTACTGCTGGTAGAGCTGGGTTTATCTTCCTCATAATCATCATACTCTTCAAGAGCTGGTTTTTTACGACTTCCTGGACCAACACGTCGCTCTTCATTTTTTACCTTTACCGGCCTCCTCGGTTTTTCTTCTTCTTCATAATCCTCATCTAAATCGGGTTTTCTTAAAGAAGCCCCCCTTGGTCTGGAAGCTAAAGGCCTACCTTTTTCCCTCTCATCCCTCGGTCTGGATTTCCTAGAATCTATATTACTAGCAGCACTAGAATCACCTTTTGGTCGCGATTTCCTAACAGGCTCCTCGTAATCATCATCGTAGTACTCCTCATCCTCCTGCTTCTTGCTCGGCTTTGCTGTAGAACTCGATGGTTTGTAAGAAAATTTATCGGCTTCACTTTTCGGAACAGGAGGCCTTATCTTCGGCGCGACTCGAGGCCTGTCGTAAACGGATCCCCCGCTTGGCTTGACCATCGTTTTCGGTTCTTCCGTAGTTGAATCCTTCTTCCTGCTCGGTCTCCTATCATCATCATCATCCTCCTTCTTGCGGTTCGGCCTCCTCACATCCTCATCATCTTCTTTTCTCCTCCCAGGCTTTCTCACATCATCACCCTCCTTCCTTCTACTTGGCTTCTCTACATCCTCATCCTCGTAATCGTCATCAGCTGGCCTGCGCTGCCCCTTCCTGGGCCTATACCTGCGATCATCCTCCTCATCCTCTTCCTTCCTCCTCTTATTATAAGGCCTCCTTTTATTACTCCTCTCCTCACTCCTATCAAACCTAGGATCCTCTTCCTCTATCTCCTCATCGTAATCATCCTCATACTTTCTCCTATCATGCTTATTCCTCCTCCCAGCCGGCCTGTTCCTTCTATACGGCCTATCATCATCCCTCCTTCCCCCACTTCCTCGCCTCCTCTCATACCTCTCATCTTCATACTCTTCATACTCATCATCGTAAATAGGCCTTGGTCGCGGGCGTGGGCGCTTCCTCCTTCTACCCTCACTTCTAGGAGCCTCTGTTGCTGTATATCTAGGATCTTCGTAGTAATCTTCCTCGTCGTACTCATCATCATCGTAGTATTCGTAAGACGGGCGTCTTCTACGAGGCGGTTTTGCGCGGCGAGGGGGAAGAGGAGCAAGAGGTCCTTGAGCGGCTGGTCGGCGTGCTCCTCCAGTTAGTATGGCAGGCGGTGCTGGTGGTGTGTAGACTATTACGGGTTTCAGGGTGGTCGTGCTTTGTGCTTGATATAAAGCATCATTTCTAAAAAAAAAATAACATTCATTAATTAACATCAAGGAAGAAGAAGATAAGAAAATGAGACGAATAAAAAAATTGAGATGCAAAACTGACAGTCGAGAACTGTTTTCCTCCAGCTTGCTTTTAATCTTAAACTCTAAAATGTATAATGCTAGAATGAAATTAAACAAGGACAATTTCTGGCGATGATCAATAAAATTCGACCAATCCCATTTTCCAACTGCAAAAATCTAATGTTATCAAAATTTATACTTCTGGAAAATATATTAAAAAAAAAAACGACTAATAGAAGAGATAGAAAACCACTGAAAATTATGCGAACAATAAAATGACAGAAAGAATTATTTTCGATAGTAATTTAACAATTAAATAATTTTTGTATGATGTGACTTAATCAATTATCGTTACGTTTTTGTTTTATAACAAAATCATTCTTACCTATGCCAGAACTTCTTGGAGTTAACGCAATCCACCTCGGAGACAAAATGGCAGATGAAGGTCTTCTGGTCGAAGGCGGTGTAATTGGCACAAAGGAAGTCGTAACGTGTGCCGAAGAGACAGTGGTGGTACACCTGTTGACAAAAAAAACAACAACGCGTGTTAGTATTACCGAATACGTAATCAAAATTATTATTATGATGATGATGATGATACACCCGATCGCCGAAAAAAATAAAGAAAGAAAACAATCGACAATCCGGTGGTGACGATGACTGACCTTTCGCTACGTTGCGTAACCGCATAGAAGATGCACGATCCGCGCTTTCTTCATCCGTTAATCAAAATCGCCTTCGGGGACTTGTGCAGGAGGATTTCGAGTGTGTTTGTTTAATTTGATACATGCTAATTGAATTGCATAAAGCGTCGAGGTTATATTCGGGATTTTGTGTGGCTACGAAAGTTATTTTCAATTATGTAAATATGCTTTTCTTTAAACTTAAATAAATTTGTTAGTAAATATTAATGCTTCCACAAAATAGACTTTCTTAAAATTTGGAGAAACTGACCAATAAGAAAAAATCGTATATTTGAAAAATAAAGCAAAGCGTCATCTTTTATCTAATTTAAAAGTGAATCATATATTTGAAAATAATGCACAAAGCGCCAATCTTTTGCCTAATTTAAAAGTAATGTCATAAACAATTTAAGTCTAATGGAATCGTTGTTTTATCCACAAAAGGATAACAAAGATTCGATTAGACTCAAAGAAACATATATTTGAAAAATTGCACCAAGCGTCGTCTTTTGTCTAATTTAAGTGATATCATTAACAATTTGAGTCTAATTGAATCGTTGTTATCCTTTTGTGGACGAAACAACGATTCGATAAAACTCAAATTGTTCATGACATCACTTGTAAATTAGACAAAAGATGACGCTTTGCGCTATTTTTCAAATATACGATTGTATGAGTCTGACTGAATCGTTTCTTCCTCAAAAGGATAACAATGATTCGATTAGACTTAAATTGTTGACGATATCACTTTTAAATTAGGCAAAAGATGGCGCTTTCTACAATTTTTCAAATATATGATTTTTTGAGTCTAATCAAATCGTTGTTATCATTTTGTGGATAAAACAACAATTCCATTAGATTCAAATTGTTTATGACATTACTTTTAAATTAGGCAAAAGATGGCGATTTGAGCATTTTTTTCAAATATATGATTCTTTGAGTCAATTCGAATCGTTCTTTTCCTTTTGTGGATAAAACAATGATGATTCTATTAGACTCAAATTGTTGATGACATCACCTTTAAATTATGAAAAAGATGGCGCTTTGTACAATTTTTCAAATATGTGATTCTTGGAGTTGAATCGAATAGTTGTTTCGTCCACAAAATGATAACAACGAATCGATTATACTAAAATTGTTAATGATATTAATTTATGATTCTTTCTTATCCTTATCCTGTTTATGAAAGCAGGAAACGAAATTCATTAAATAATCATTATTTAATTGTTAATTTTCTTTTTGGTTTCTACTTATTGGGCATAAATAAATTATTAGTATTATTCATACATAGTTCAAAAATGCATTAAATAACAAAACGCTTGCTTTTATTTTTTATAATAAAAATTAAAATAAATTACCTGTGATTTTCATAATTTGTATTTAATTTCGCTACAATTATTTCGCTATGAATCCGTATTTTTAAAATTTACATAAATTTATATTTAAAATAGTTTATGGTTTTAATATTTAGACATTGGTAGTTCATATTGTATGAAATAAATATGAATAAATTATTAAAAATCAACCAATAAAACACATATTGCATTCAATAACTTTAAATTCTCGACTAGTTTCGGGTTTTAAATTCTCTTGAAAATGGGCTGATAACCCGAAACCAGTCGAGAATTTAAAGTTATTCAATCTAATCTGTGTTTTATTGGTAGATTTTTAATAATTTATTCATATTTATTTCTTAAAATAGTTTACTTTAAAAATGCAATTTATTTCTCCATTTATTTATTCTTTTACATTAACCACCTTTTCTTTACAAGTCTCAACAATTTCAACAATACAGATATCAACATACTTTAAGCAAGAACACAATTTGTAATTGTTACGAAGCAAATTGCCGTTTAATTAACGTCGTGTCTGGTGCATCCAATCCAAAACGGATAATAGCTTTCCAGACATACCCAGAGGTGAATCGACACGATTTTTCCATTAGACGGTAATGAAACGCTTCGTAATTGTTTGACCTTTAACCGGCGATCTGAGGAAAGTTATGTAATATCAGGAATCGGCGGTGTTTACACTTTAGCGGAGAGAGACGAATAATACCCGGAATTTCTCGCCGGATTCACACAACGAATCACAATTGTCAAGGAAATGATTTCAAATAGCGTTTGTTCGGAATGCCATTAAAGGTATGTTTGTTTAGAGAAACGGTTATTTCCATGGAAGGAAACATAACTTTAATTAGGCTTAATAATTAATAGTAACTCAAATATGAATGGATACTGAATCTAGAATATCTAATACAAAAAAAACTTATGTAATATAGGGCTATCTGCAGACACGTGTTTTGGGATTTATCCCTCATCATTACAGCTCTTACGTATATATTTTGAAAGTTTTTAAATTAAATTAATTACAACAGTACATGTAATTAATTTATTTTAAAATTAATTCTTATCGTTCACAACAACAACATTCTCTACGCAGATTGAAATAAAAACTTTGCTGGGTATTAATTAAAATTTGAAATAATAATAATAATAACAACGATAGCCACTTAACAGATATAAACTATATAATAATTATCACTAAATTTAATCATAATAAATTACAGACGACGCAAGCGCCATCTTTTGCCTAATTTCAAGTGGCATCGTCAATTTAGTGATTCGAACAACCAAGTTTATTAATTAAAATACTTCATAATTATTACATCAAAAAATGTTTCACCACAGGATAAGTGAGAATTTAATTCAAAATATAAATTATACATTTGTTTTTGTATTGTTTGCTGTATATATTTGTTAATAAATATTATTATTATTAATAATAATAATACATTTATTTCCACTCAGATTTTTAAATAAAAGAGTAAGAGAAAATATAAATCTTTGGATTTTGATATATCAATGCGCGATCACGTTTCCGTCAGGAATCAGGTTCAAAAGGACCTATTTTGCTACCTCCCGTTTGAAGTTTCATGACTTTGGCATAGCCTGAAGCCATTCTAAAGTAATGATTTTTTCACTTAAGAGCATTCTTTGCAAGATTGTAAGCGATGAATGTATTTCTCTCGAACAAATATAAATAAAAAGCGTAAGAGAAAATATAAATCTTTGGATTTGGATATTTCAAAGGGCGATTACGTTTCCGTCAGGAATCAGGTTCAAAAGGACCTATTTTGCTACCTCCCGCCTGAAGTTCCATGACTTTGGTATAGCCTGAAGCCATCGTAAGTAATGATTTTTTCACTTAAAAGCAAGATTGTAAGCGATGAATGTATTTCTCTTGAACAAATATAAATAATATTATTTTGTAATAAATAAACAAATATGTAAACATCATCATAAATGTTATGTACAATACTTCCTGATGAAATTTAAGATTTCCTAATAAAAACATTGGGTTAGAGGTTATACTGTAGAAACAACATTAATTACTAAATTTTATGGCATTTTCTCGGGTATGGCAACAAATAAATCTACGAACGCATTTACGACTTTCTCTTTTATTATTAGATTAGCTCTTCATTTGTTATTCATATATATGCGTAAAAAATAAATAAATATTCCGATTTTTAGAATGAGGAAATTCAATAAATAAATAAAAGACGTTTGCATATTTATTATGAATTTTGCAATAAAAAAAATCTTCTTTCGATATTTTCTCTAATGTCTACAAGGATTCTTCTATTGTTATGGATGATGTAGTGCTTGATATATTTATAATTAAGAAAAAGTCAACAAACGTCACTTACATTTCATCTAATTGGGTCGATTTTATAAGTTTGTTCTTAATTTAATAAAATGTTCAGCCACCAATTATTTAGCGTATGGATGACTAGTGATGGCCATTTCGGTTTTCGAACCTCATCAGACTAGTGTGTTCCATGTGCAATGCCCCGATCAAGGCAGCTGAAGGGTTGAGGTTATATACCCGATATTAATCATAATAAATTAAAGACGACGCAAGCGCCATCTTTTGCCTAATTTCAAGTAGCATCCTCAACGATTTGGGTCTATAAGGTATACGACCGAGAATCATTGTTTCGTCCACTAAAATCGTTGACGATGCCACTTGAAATTAGGCAAAAGATGTCGCTTGCGTCGTCTTTAATTTATTATGATTAAATGTCACTTAATCTTGACAAATAAATTTAGATCTTTAAACACACAATTGAGCAGATAGTGAAGAAGAAAAAAAGAAATGTTAAGTTGGGATAAAAGTGGACGCCTACTGAGAAATAGTGTAAAGGGGATGGAGTCCGACGTGGTCCAGGAAATCTTCCGTACAATGGTGAAAATCGTGAAATACGACAGAGAATGGTGAATAAAAACCCATGAGTTTCCGGTCGTTAGCATCTCCGACGGAGAGATTGGTGGAGAAGATAGGGCTGACTTCAGAGAGTTCTTATGTAAACAAATTGTGAGGATGGCTTTGGACTTAAAGAAGTTGGTAGAACGTAGAAATAGAAAACTGGAGGTAAGTGAAGGTGTTGGCAAGCTGAGGCCACACAGCTTGCCTCGATAGAGCTTATAAAACGTAACCGAGAAACGTGCGGCTACAATCTCGATCGGGACTAATACGGACGTTGTAGCTCAAACATCCAAGATTGCTCAAACTACCACAGGACAGAAGCAATTAATGGCTAGAGGAAAGAGTAGTCAGCAAGCCACAAGAGAGGAGGGAGCAGTGATGGTCGAGGAATTAACTAACAGAATAGCAACAGATTTGGACATTAAAAAAATCTATTGCGTGACAGATAGATAGATAGTGGCAGTAGCAGGCAGAATACTACGCAAAGGTAATGGAAGTAGAGGGAAACCCGTTACAGAAAATATTGAAAAATGATTTTTTGTTGCAAAATTCATAATAAATATGCAAATACCTTTTCTTATGGGAAAAGGAATTGCCGTGAAATTAAGGGAGAATTACTTGCTGGAGCAACAGATAGGTCCAGGTGGTGTGGCACATCTAGTCAGTAGCATCGCGACGGTGAAATGATAGTAAAAGGAAGGCAGGTATACTTTCTAGTGACGAAGGAGAAGTTAAATTTGAAGCTGCCAAGGGATTTTATGTTCAGAGGCAGCATTCTGAATTTAAGGATCCTGCTGCTACGAACAGTAGCGACACCGCGTTCTAGATGCTGGCCGTGACAGGGTGGATTGGAGATGCACCAAAAAGATGCTTGAATACATCTTCAGTGATTCAAATATTTCGGTGACAGTGTATGATCTGAGAAGAAGGAAGAATTCCGCGCCGAGGGGCGACAATGAGGACGATTTAGCCAGTATGCCAGAAGAGTGGAAAGACGTCGAAAGAAAAAAATAGAGAGACTTCAAAAAAACTTCTGCTACTAAAGAAAAAAAAAAAGAACATTGTGAAAGTGAGAGAGGCTACCTTCTAAGGAAAAAAATTGGGAGACATCAAAAAAACTTCTGCTACTAAAGAAAAAAAAAAGATCATTGTGAAAGTGAGAGAGGCTACCTTCTAAGGAAAAAAAAAAATAGGGAGACATCAAAAAAACTTCTG
This sequence comes from Philonthus spinipes, assembly GCA_963082785.1. Taxonomy (NCBI): domain Eukaryota; kingdom Metazoa; phylum Arthropoda; class Insecta; order Coleoptera; family Staphylinidae; genus Philonthus; species Philonthus spinipes. The sequence goes on from OY720303.1 coordinate 24,446,425, forward strand.
CTACTAAAAAAAAGATCATTGTGAAAGTGAGAGAGGCTACCTTCTACGCTGAAACTGCCAAATGGATTAAAGACTGCTACTAAAGAAAAAAAAAGATCATTGTGAAAGTGCAGAGGCTACCTTCTACGCTGAAGTTTCCAAATGGATTAAAGCAAAAAATGGGCGAAAGGGAAGTAATGGCGGAGCAGATTAATGGCTTGAGGAAGATGGACAACGGAGAAGGAGTGTTGGAAACGAGAAAATAAAGCAATGGAAGATTTGATTTCGAGTCGCGCTCGCCTATGGTAGGAAAACAATGGTAGAGATCAATGAACTCGAAGCAGACGCAAATGAGGCGAAGATTGAAGAAACATGCTTCGGACAACTGGAGGACGTGGATCAGATCATAATAAGAGGTCCTATAAGTAAATGTTATTACAACAGAAAAGTAGTATTGGAAAAGAGAAAATAAAGCAATGGAAGATTTGATTTCGAGTCGCGCTCACCTATGGTAGGAAAACAATGGTAGAGATCAAGGACCTCGAAGCAGACGCAAATGAGGCGAAGATTGAAGAAACATGCTTCGGACAACTGGAGGACGTGGATCAGATTCATATAAGAGGTCCTATAAGTAAATGTTATTACAACAGAAAAGTAGTATTAGAAAAGAGAAAATAAAGCAATGGAAGATTTGATTTCGAGTCGCGCTCGCCTATGGTAGGAAAACAATGGTAGAGATCAAGGACCTCGAAGTAGACGCAATTGAGGCAAAGGTTGAAGAAACATGCTTCGGGCAACTGGAGGACGTTAATCAGATCCTAATAAGAGGTACTATAAGAGAATACGGAAAGACTTATCCACTCAGGATTGCAGTGTAGGGTACCAAATAATTCAGCTTAATAAGCTTTAAAAATAATCTAAATAGACCGAGACAGTCAAATAATTAGTGGAGCCAATATTAACACATTTCAAATTTTACATGTAAATCCATATGACCCGCTTTATAATTCAACACCCTGTATACATATTCTATTTTTTTTTATAATATATAGACATATTGTAAGATAAATGTGTATAGAATAAAGGTCTATTATTATGTTTTTAAATAGGTTCGGATATAGGTAGCCTGATCATTAGGGCAGCTTATTTTTTTTTTTTGTATATTTGTTTATATATTTATATATTTTGTAATTTGTATTTCTTTAAATTAAATTGTCCTGTAATTGGTTATTCTGTTGGGCAATAAAGTATATATTATTATTATATTATTATTATTATTTAAAAAAATAATAATAGATCATTATTCTATACACATATATCTTACAATATGTCTATATATTATAAAAAAATTGAATATGTATGGCTTGTCTTACTGGTTTGCGTTTCTAAGCCATCCAGTAATATGACTTAATTACACTCATTAACCGTTTTTTTTACAAGTTAATGGGTCACCAATAGTCAATAGTTTGCTTTAGAAGATCAATCATTTTAATGCCTTGTCTATCCAGCACTTGGATGTCATCTTATCATACATCCAGACTTAAACATATTTTAAGGTGTAATTAGAATAATAAGCAACATATAATAGCAGTCATTAAATTATTAAAGTGAACGTTAAATCCTTTATTGTTGTATAATTTCCTTCAAAAGAGAAACAGGTGTTATTCAATTCCACACTCGTGCGCTTGATCGACGCGAAATCAAATCCAATTAGCATAATTATCCAAGGATGGACCCATTCGATTCTACATACACCAAACGAATCTTGGGCAACACTAATTGGTTTTTAAATCCTAGTTTGGTTGCATCTGCTACGAGATGAGTAGAAGAGAGCGAAAATCTGACACAAGGTCGACGTGCGCAACACCTTTTACTGATAAAATCACCTTACGTAAGCGAGAAAGAGGCAGCGCGGTGCGCTCCTCCCGTTACGACGGAGATTCTTTGTGGACCGCACAATATAGTGAAAATTGAGTGAAAGTGTCTAATAGACAAAGCAAGGTCGGGCAGGTAAATGCGATTAGTTCGCTTCTCGATTGTGGTGGGCGTGAATTAGTCATTGTTTAAATTTCGATTATTTTCGCTTTGGTGAAATGAAATTTAACGTAATGGATCATTTAGAAAACAAAAAGATTCTTAATTAATAATATATAACAAATTTAAAAGGTAAAATAAAACATCATTTTTATTGTGATATTTACATTACGTTTAAAAATTATGAATGATGGTTTGAGGATGTTTGAATTTTCATAATTTTCATTATTTTTTAAACGTAATGTATATCACAATAAAAATGATGTTTTATTTTAGCTTTTAAATGTGTTATATATTATTAATTAATAATCTTTTTTCTTTTCTGAATGATCCATTACGTTAAATTTCATTTCACCAAATGGTAACAAATAAAGTAGTGAAGAAAGGATTCTAAGTGTTTTTAGTCAAGTTATTATCATCTTCACGTAACTCACTCAATCCAAAAAATGCAAAGAAAGTTCCCGGTTGAGAGGTTTTGTGGAAACATTTATGGAAAATATGGATGATTAAAGATGTATTGGGCAAAACAACCAATTTCCATATAAAAAACAAGGTTAATAATCGTGGAGTACTATCTAAAATCTGTGGGCCACTAGATCTCTACTTTAGCTAATAGAATAGTTAGGGTTAAAGCAAGTAAATTTACTTATAAGATCTGTTCGTTACAAGAACTACTGCTTTTTTTACACTTTCTACAGCAATATAAACCTCAGCGATAACATCACTCAATTCAATTCACTACAGAATTAACCTATAGCATATGCGTATCATGAAGCTGTAAGATAAATATCCGTCTAGAAAGAAAGAATGAATATTCAATCGAAGAGATTCTAGCGCGCATAAATCTACCGTTTAGCCTTGGCATTCTAAAAATTTGTAATAAAATTAAATCCAAACAGATCAACATCGCATGAACGCTACAAATAAAGTAATAGTGCGAATGTATAACGCACAAGGAGCTCAAGGATAAATCGTAGATTTATTTTTAAAACGCAAATCACGTTAGAATAATTATAATACATATAAAATAACTATAAAATCAATTAATTGCAGGAGAAAATTTGTAAGAGGATTTTTAAGTGATTATAATTTGAAATAAAACTTTCACAATTTTGTGATGAGAACTTTTTTTTATTTCAACTTATTCAAAACAACAAAAAAAAACACTCCTCAAAATTAAATGCTGAAATGGTTTTATTTAATATTTTATTCACATTTAATGAAACATTCAGCCACCATTCATCTAGCGTATGGATAACTAGTGATGGCCATTTCGGGTTTTCGAACTTCATCAGACTAGTGTGTTCCATGTGCAATGCCTTGATGAAAGCGACTAAACGGAAATTGTGTTGGGGTTATATACCCGATAAATTGATTGACTGAGTTACGTGAAGATCAAATTGAATTGATAGATAAAGCACTATTTAGTGTCAAATCCATTGATAATGGTCACTTTGTGTCCGAAATGTACATTTGGTAAAACAAATAAAGTGTGAAGAAAGGTTATTAGTGCTTTATCTATCAATTATATACCCGATATTAATCATAATAAATTAGGCAAAAGGTGGCGCTTGCGTCGTCTTTAATTTATTATTATTAATAATTTATTGTTTATTTAACTGGACAACTTAAATTAAATTCCTTGCTTCACTTTAATTTTTATTATACCAGATGTACATTTCGAGTACTCTCATTCTCAATTGCGAATCGTCCCAACTAAAACAGTGCTTATTTAGCCAAGAAGCATTTTTAGTGTGGTTTCGATTCAAATAGTACATTGTACTTAAAGTGTACTCCTCTGTGTAATTATACAAAATATGTTTCAATAATAGAAACATACAGCCATTATTGAACATCAGTTTTAAGTAATTAAGTCAAAATGTCACAATAGCTAACGAGGAAATATTTTATAAATTATTTTCGAATTTATTTAATTTAAAATATGTTTTTATTTAAAACTACCATGATAATATTGCTGTCACCTGGAAGATTTATATTTCCTTGTTTTAATTCTTCGAAATGTTCCTTTAAGAAGTCCAGCAATTCTTTCATTCTATTTATAAATTTAATTTCAGCGCTTTTATTAAAAAATAGAAACAACAGAGTGAAGAAGCAATTATTAAAGCAATATTGAAGCTTTAATAGTTGCTTCTTCATAAAAAAATAGAAAAAAACAGAGTGAAGAAGCAACTATTAAAGCTTCAATATTGCTTTAATAGTTGCTTCTTCACTCTGTTTTTTCTATTTTTTTTAATAAAAGCTGTAAAAATATAGTGAGTTTCATTTAAATTTGATATGGATCACCACATAGTAATGGTCAAAACCACTGTGGTATTCAATTAACTTTCTTACCTGGCACTTGTGAGGAATGCTAGCGTAGAAACCATCGTGTAAACCATCGCAACTGAAATGAATGTCCTCTGGAACCCTTTCGTAAAACGGATATTCCGTTAAGTTATAATTATCCAGTTCTCTCGGCAAATTCGGATCGTAGATGTAATCTTGTTGAGGGATTCCTGACAATTTCGTCACGTTCGCCGATTCTACAGGTTCCGTCACACCCTGTAAATAAAAAAGGAAATATTAGTTTTCAAAATAGCTTGGAATTAGTTAGATCTGAAATATGAAATGAAAAAGAAAAATAATTATATTTAGAATGAATGTGAATGAAGAATAAAACAGCACCAACTGATTTTACCTCAATTTCAATATATCCAATAGATAATATTTTGAGTTTTGATACTATTTCCTTAAATAACGCCCATTTGGATCTTATTAATTCATATATTTTAGTATTTTGATTACAATTATATTTATATATATATACAAACATCTTTATTCAGAAAATATGACAACACAAATTTATTATAACAATATGTACAATTGTGTTAGTAGTCTCTCATGGGCTATCGCCTATAGGTCTGTCCGTCTTATATTTATATTAGTTTACGGTTAACATGATTCGTAATTATTTTAATTTTATCTCTATTACGTTGTACAAATCATAACAACTTATTTAAATTTATTAAAACTTCAACTACTGAAAATGGAAACAGTAAATAATAATTGAAAAAAAAAATGTTGAATTCGGTACAATGTCTCGCAAGTCCCGTTGTTCTTTTTTATTATCCATTATATATTTTTATGTTCTTTAATCCGTTTTTTTTAAACCAGTCGATGGTTTTTCTAATCTACATGGTATAGCAATTCCCACATTTTATCTTATAAACACCACATTTTTTTATTAATTATTGATTTATTACGTACAAATATCTTGTTGGTAGGATTTTCTGCTTGTCTACAAAAAACACTAGATCATCAATGATTCAATGTTTTGTGATAATGGACAGAATACAAATAAAAACGGTCAATGGATCAATGCTTATCCAGGAAAGTTATCGCCTCTGTATTTTTTATATTGTACATGAAATAATCTTCATCAATTATCTACAGAAAGGAAGAAAATTCACAGCATAGTAATTTGAAGCATTATTCAGCATACTGAAAGATGGAATAAAAAAACGGAACAATATGGAGCCGAATAAAAAGTCTTTTATCATTAGATCGCACCGTTGCAGACGTTCCTTGAAAGCGTTGTATCCATTACCATACGTTTGCGTTCAATAAGCAAATTAATTAATGAATGAAATAAATATGAATAAATTATTAAAAATCAAGTTATTAAATCTAATCTGTGTTTTATTGATTGATTTTTAATAATTTATTCGTATTTATTTCATACAATATGAACTACCAAATGTCTAAATATTAAAACCATTAATTAAATTAATTAATATTACTAATCAACTTCCGTGTGTCAATCTACAGACGTGACGTGTGTGACGGTGCGTTATCTAATGATACATAACTTTTTTCTTCGCCATATTGGGCCTTTTATTCCATCCTCAGTCTACTTTCCTAATTTTTCTGCAAATTACTCTCCTGTGAGTTTTTTTTTTCTTCCTGTAGATAATTTATGAAGAATGTTCCATATATATTCCGAAAATCGGAGGCCAAAACCTTTCTAAACGAGCGCTGAATTTTTGTTCACTTTGGTTATCTTTCATTACTATCCAGCTGCAGAGGATTCTTCCTGGACAAGTTACTCTGCAATTGGATAGCAATTAAAGATGACCAAAGAGACTGAAAAAAAAAACAGTGCTTCTTCAGGCCTTCGTTTTTCGGAATATGTATGGAATATTCTTAATGAATTATCTATAGAATGGAAGAACATTAACAGGAAAGTAATTTGCAGCATCATTGGGTAAACTGAGGATGGAATAAAAACCCCAATATGTCAAAGAAAAAAAGTTATGTATCATTAGATAATACACCGTCACACACGTCACAACTGCAAAATGATTGAAAAATAAAAACAACACAGAAGTTGATTACTGACGAAGAAGTCAATACTCATCTGGGAAGACTATAAACTCCGTATTTTTAATGCACATGAAATGTTTCATCTATTACCTGCGTAAGAGTAGAATAATTTTAAATGTTACTGGGCTAACGCCATAAAATAAAGAAATAATACAACCTCATATGGCAAAAAAATAAAAATCGAATCATCAAGATTCTTGAAAAGTTTATATCCATATATATATATATATATATATATATATATATATATATCTTTATTCAGACTATATAGATAAATATAACAATATAAATAATAACAATACATGTAGGTGTTAGTCTGTCTGGGCTATCGACCAGAGGTCTTTCTGCCCTGTCGTGAATTTATGATGAAGTTAAAGAAAAATCTATGCTAGCTAGCTGAACTGTTGTGATGATTTGCGCAAATGAATTGATGAATAGTGATTGTAGGATGTTTGTATTTAGGAAGGATATTAGGGTTACGGGGAATATAGAATTTTGTAAGAAGGGGTAGATTATCAGAATTATTGGCAAATTTTTTACTTAAGGCTAATATACGCTGGGATATGGGTGGGGTTTGTATCCATTACCATACGTTCGTGTGAATTCAATAGGTAATCTGTAGAGTACCTGAATGGCATTAAAAGATTATCAAAGTAGTTAAAAGACCAAGCGCTAGTTCAGGAAGCTTCTGTCTTCCGTTTTTTTTAATACACATGGAATAATCATCATTGATTACAAGTAGAACGGAAAAATATTTATAAGATATTTTGCATTCTTATTTGTCAATCTGAACGACCAAATAAAGGAAAAAGGAACCCTTATGGCGAAGAAAAAATTTCTGTATCTTCATAATATCGTACCAACCATTGTCTGAAAAAATGGTATGAAAACGAAAAAATCAATAATTCTGATTATATGAAAAATATGCGACCGATTTTTAAGCATATTGAATTCATTTAGAATAAACAAAAAGAAATACTAATAGCTCTGAAGATACAAAGTGTTTCAATCCCTGAGGATTTAGCTACACTTTCTCCAAGAATCATGTCTATACATGATTTGAGACTAAATTCGATTATTTTTTTTATCAATCAATAAAGTATAATTTTGCGAGTGTAATACTTGTAAACTAGATGTTGCTAAAAATTGATGCAAATATTTATCAATTCTTTAGATAAATTTTGGTATAAAATGAAGTCCTTTTGATATTTACGTACTTTTCACCAACATATACTTTTTTATAAATAGAAAAGAGTATTCATTCACTTGGTCACAGTTATTTAAATATATTAAATATCAGAAATAAATGTGGAAATAATTTATTAATTATTTTCAAATCATTTTTATTTAATATATAGATTTTTTTCATTGGAAAATTTCAATAATAAATCGAACTTTTTTTTTTCAGAAAAGATAAGAAAAAATCATGATGCTTCCTTGTGGTAATAGTTAGAAGTACTGAAACTTAATCTAATAAAAAAACTTCACTTTAGCCATCCAATTTCGTCCGAACCGTTAACATGTTGCCTTATGAGAACTGTTTAAGTTGAATTAGTAAATTGTCGATTTTAGACGCGAAGTCAGTTCACCTCAAATTGCTCGGCTCACAGATAGTTCAAAATATTAGTTCTGTAAGCATTGGAATTACAAAGAAGTTAATTATATTTTTTTCCAGAATCATGTGTATAAAATTATCTGAGTCAATTAAGTTGCATCTAGGAATGGAGCAAATTTGATTAATTTTTACTTTCCTAGGATCCCTGTTCAAGGGAAAGTATTGTGATCCAGAAAATTTTCGAATAGCCAATTTCTACGGATGCTCGTTTTAAGGTCCCCTGAGTCCATTCCATCAAGTTTTGAAAAATGTCTGTGTGTGTCTGTGTGTTTCCGGGATAGCGCATAAACGGCTAAATGGATGGAACGCAAACCCAACTAACCCAACTAAATTCTAATATTCTTCAAAACACTCGACCTTAACTTTAAATCAGATGGATCTGTTTATCAATTAAAATTTTATCCTTTATTATTAAATGTTCATTCAAAAACATATTTGACCGAATTCACCAGGGAAAGAACCATGTTGGACACATCACCATTTTTTCGTTCAATTTTCAAAGTTTAATTTTGCGAATGATATACACTCAAAGTAATTACTAGATTTTCTTAAAATTTGTAGCTTTTATTCTTAAATTTTTCAGCTATATTTTGGTATAATATGAAGTTAATCTTCATCATAAATTCACGACGGGGCAGAAATAACTCTCGTCGATAACACCTACATGTATTGTAATTATTTATATTTTTATATTGTTGAAATGATCTATATAGTCTGAATAAAGATATACAGTCTGGAAACTTTAACTGGAATAAAATTCATAACTTCGATATAGGCGATTTTTGCAAAAAATCCCAAAAACACGCTATGTATTGTTTTTTCTTGCCCTCATTTCTATGTATATGATAAACAAGCAGCATATACATAGAAATGAGGGCAAAAAAAAAACTATACATAGCGTGTTTCGGGATTTTTTGCAAAAATCGCCTATATCGAAGTTATGAATTTTATTCCAGTTAAAGTTTCCACACTGTGTATATATATATATATATATATATATTAAAAGTCAATTTTAAAGTTTAAGTTAAATTTTTTTCAATGAAATAGTTCACGCTCGAGGCTTTTACTTTGTTTGGATCGTACAGGTCTTTTTTTGTTTTTTGATGAGGAGATGGTTTGCATTGATAAAAAAAACTTTTCTAGAAATATTAATGACTGAATAAAGGACATTTAGTTTTGTTCACAACTACATTTTTTTATTTAATTGAATTATAAAGAAGGCCTTGGAATCAGCAAGGCAAATAGGGAAAACACATCGTGAATGAGTTCGAAGGCATCTGGAATAAGATTTATATACATATTTTAGATTGTCAGAATCGGTTAAAGTATATAAAACCTGAGTAGGTATCTCAAGTATATATAAATCTTGTTCCAGATATTTTCCAATGCATTCACAATGTGGTTCCTTGATTGCCTTCCTGATTTCCAGGCCATCTTTAAAATTCAATTAATAAAAAAAAATGTGAACACTATTTCCCAACGTATGGTAAGTCTTTCCAAAAATATTACAAATAATCCCTATAATCAACCCATTCTTACAAAATTTTGTATTCCCTGAAATCCAAACATCCCCAAAAAATATATCAATCCTACTCTCACAATCCATAAATTCATCAAGACGCATCAAGAAAGTTCAGCTAGCTAGCATAGACATTTTTAATGCACATCACCATCAATTCAAGACAGAGCAGAAAGACCTTCGGTCGATAGCCCAGGACAGACAAACCTTTACTTTAGTGTATGTACTCAATGTTTGTAAAAATTTAATTATCTGAATTGTATATATTTTTGAACCAAGTATCTTTTATTTAGTTATAAATATTTTTAGAAGAATTATTTTACCAATACAAACCATCTCCTCGTCAAAAAACAAAAAAAAACCTGTACGATCCAAACAAAGTAAAAGCCTCGAGCGTGAACTATTTCATTATGTATTTTCGCTTAATTAGTCGATGTTAAATATGCCGGTTTAATTATGTGGGATATCAGATCGAGATTGTATCGGCGTTTCCTAATTCCTTTCATAGAAGGCCGATCACGCCTCTTCCTAGTCCAACGCGATAACGCCGAGCCGCAGCCTTCCTCCACTTTCACTTTCGTCGGCTTCAAATTGCACCCATGGGTGAATCCACGAATGCCCACATAACAGCACAAACGTTAATCAAAGACAACGTGTTTTAATTAAAACCGTATAGAGAAGTACGAAATTTAACGCTAGGTTTAATCGCATGTCATCACCGAACTGATTCAGCTAATGGTTTAGTATTAACCATTGAGATTAAAACAAGCCTGATTTGTAACAGAATTAAATTGTGTATTAGGTATAAAACGGGATTGTTATATATCAGGATAAATTGTACATTAGAATGTGAGGAAATGCAGAGTGACTGGATAGCAATGAAAGATGACCAAAGTGGCGAATAGAACGGGATTGTTATATAGCAGGATAAATTGTATATTAGGATGTGAGGAAATGCGTAGCTAGATGTATTTCAACAGGTATGGATTAAGAGCTGGTATTTTGTGTTAACTGGAGCTACAAGGAAGTTCCTATTTGTAGGTATTTATTTATTTATAACTACGGTCTTCAAAGTTATAATTTGTTCAATATTTTGTAATCCAATGAAATATTTATTAACATAATTTCCTGCTATAAGCTAATAATGAAATATAAAAGTACAATTATCCTTATATTTATTATTCTGCCTGCTTTTTTTTTATAGACATCCGCGGATTATCCATTCTAAAATTTTATTTTCAATTAAAGTATTTATTGCTTCAATTTGATATACAAGGTGTACAGAATATGAGTGAAAAGCTTTAGGTAGCGTGACTTTTTGACTAATTTTTAGATAAAAATATTAACGAAAATAAGTCACACGGTCCTTCCTTAAGCCTCACGGGCCACTTAAAAGAACTATACATTTGGCAACGCTGGATCAAACAAGTGTGCATTTATCCTGTTTATAACTCTACATCATCCGCTGGAGGTGTTGCATACACCTTTTCTTTTACAAACGAGCGTGCGTCGTTGCCAGATCTATTTTCATTAAAAGAATGCTTCTGATGAAGTTATAAAATTGTAAAAATATCCGATTTATTAATCATTTACATCAATGGAATTATACACGTGTATAATTGATTGTGACTTTTTACAAAAAATTTAAAAACCAATACTAATTTATAGTCACATATTTAAAATTCCGAAGACCTCGTGAGCCTCAATGAAGAACCATACAACATTTTTTTTATTTGGATTTTCTATTAAAAATTAATTAATGAATTGAGTTATCTGAAGGTTTTTACTCATTTTTTGTACACCTTGTATAAAAGAGCACTAGTAAACTTTCCTCAAACATTAAAAAAAAAATGAATATTATATTGATTCATTAATCCTTTTTCTTATAATTTCAATTTGGTTCTCATTGATCAATTTGTGAATCATTTCAACTAATATTAATAGGAAAGTGTATTCATTCACTTGAACACAGTTATTTAAATAAATTAAATAAAAATGATTTGACGGTATTTAAGAAATTATTAATTTATTATTTGATGCTATTTTTTATATTGATACTGTTGCATATCAATAAAATATTGCATCAAATAATAAAGGTGTACATTATGTAATCCAATATCTGGCATGGTATTTGCCAGGGAAGTAGTTGTTTTAAAGTGCATTTGTTTAAAGTCCTTACGTAACGTAAGTCAAAATATCACAAAGTTAAATGGACATAATTTATCAATTATTTTCAAATCATTTTTATTTAATTAATTCCAACTAATTTTTATTTATTGATCCTTCCGGAAATAAAGAATCTTTAAATGCAACTAAATGCCAAAAATGTCATTAATAAATCGAAAACAATTAATTGCAATAACAGATACTGTTGTATTGTATCTTTTATCGAAATTAATTTCAATGAAATACGATAATAATCTTTTATTGAAATTAATTGTTAATACAAAAACCATCAACAAACAGATGACAAATAAATACCGTGTAAAATCTGTTGAAACCCATTGAGGAACAAAAAAATTCGCTCAGCATGTTTCCCCGTGGTTACTTTCACTGCGAAGTAAAATTCACAATGCGGATTATTCCTGCACTTTCTATAACACTCGCATTTCTGCATTTATCCATCTAAAACACAACGGCGGTAACACTATTGGGATTTAATTAGCAAAGATTCTGAAAGAGGCGGCATTTTTTTTTTACGTAATCGCGAGCCCCGGGGGCTTAAGAATGTTAAACGTGCGCACGCTTGTATTATATCACTCCTGACCTGGTTTTATTTCGAAAATATAAAAAAATATACGTGCGTCTTGTGAAAATAAAAAGTTGAGTCGGATTGTATTGATTTATGGAGTATTGTGCTGGGGATTTATTGTTATTAGTGAAATTAATTTGTTCAGTCTATTTAAATGGTTTTCTTGTTATTGTACAACTGTTTTATTTTAAACTCGGGACTATAAAATGAAAAAAAAAAAAATACGTGGACGTTAATCGCTATCCTCACAATCTAGGCAGATTTTCTAATTTATATGAATTCTTAGATTGTGAGATTAAAATATAGCATTAAATTTTACATTTTTTTTTCGCACGGAATAGCTTTTATTATATTTACTAAATTAATTAAAGGCGAAATATTATAAATAGAAAAGAGTATTCATTCACTTGTTCACAGTTATTTAAAAAATTAAATAAAAATTATTTGAAAATAATTAATAAATTATTTTCACATTTAGCTCTGTGATTTTTGACGTTACGTAAGTAAGTTAAACAAATGCACATTAAAACAACTACTTCCCAGGCAAATACCCACGCCGGACATTGAATTACATAATGTACACTAGCTGTTGCACATCAATAAACGTGTTTAACTTACTTACATAACGTAAATCAAAAGTCACAGAGCTAAATGTGGAAATAATTTATTAATTATTTTCAAATCATTTTTATTTAATATAGGCCAAATATTATTTTCAATTTTAAATGGTAAAACTTTAAGTTTTGTTTCCATTATGTAATTATATACCCATAGATGTTAGTTTGTGAAGTCATAAGCAACACTGAATCAATTCTTTGAACCGTTTGGGAATGCACTTATCTTACTTATTAATTATTAATAGTTTAGGAATACTTACCTGATTATATACAAATATGTAAATTATTGTATAATGTAATCAATTATAATGGAGAATTCCGTAAAATAAAGTTAAAGTTAAAGTTATTGTTTTATTTAAAAATAATCCATACATTTTCAGGAACATTTTTATATAACGGAATGTATAAAAACGAAGATTAATTAAACAAAGTTTAAGCAACGATAGAAAAAAACGGTCAATTATTTAATTTTATTGAGATTGTATGATTTTTGTGTGTGTCGATTTCTTTATTCTCTTATGTAATATATAGTTTTATAGCTTTATATCTCCGTTGATTAATCACATTTTTTTAAATCAATCAGAATCAAATATTTTATATATATAAATCTTTATTGGCAGATTATTTTTAACAAAGTAATAATAATAAATAAATACAATAAATAAATAACATAAAAATAAATTCTTCTGCCAATTGGCTATCGACAGTTGGTCTTTCCGCCTGAAATATTTTATTTATTTACTAAAATTAAAATATATTTAATCAATAGTGTGTTTATTATAAAATTGTGAATTTAATTTAATTTATTAACGGAATCTCCTTTTTTACAAAAATATTGCAAATAGTATTACAAATTAAAGATACAAGTATATAAGAAGAAAAAAAGTAAATTATTTAGTAGAAAAGTACAGAGTCATATTTATACATATTAATAAATTAATAATGATTCATGAGAATTAAATTTAATTCTGAATGACAGGAAAAATCATTGTTGAAACAAATTATATCCAGATTGAAAAAATTAAACTTGTTGCGAAGTAATGACTGTCTTTAATGAGGTTAAAGAAATATTAAATAAGTCAAACTCCCTAGATAAATTTAGTTTATTAATATTTCTCATAATTATTTCAAAGGGAGAATTGAAACCATAATTACTATGATAAAAATTTAGTCGAAACAAAGATGCGCCACGAATGGGAATGTTATGCGGATAGAAATTAAAGTTTAACATCGAAATTAAGTTTAGAGATATAGTAATTAAAACTTATCATATGGGATGATGCTGGAGAAAAATTATAAAAATATAGTTTCAACTTTTTGTGACACGCGATCAAATCGCGATTTTATCCTTTCGAAGCTATATTTTTATAATTTTTCTCTAGCATCTTGCCATATAACACTTAAATTATTTTCTCACCTAATACTTATTGAAATAACAACTCGTAATATAAAATAAAAATACCGTTAAAAAATATACCATAATTATAAATAAATACTTTTTTTGTAAAAGCTGTATTTTTTTTATTCAACAACTCGAACTGTCATTACTCATCAAGAAAAAATTATCGACCTTTCCTATTTCACAAAACCAATAATTAAACCATCGCGTGCCATTCTGTCAGGTTTTTTTTATTCCTTATGACTCGCCGTTAATTAATCGCTTCTTTTTGGAGACGCCTTTAATTTATGGCGTTATAAACGGAGACTACATTCTAGAGTCCTTGAGGGGCCTCAAAATGTCATCCGGGCAAAGTGTGCAGTTTGAATTATTTAAGTGTTACTTACTCATTCCTGCATATGTTTGGTTTTTTTTCTAAATAAATTCCTTGGGCGTTTGGGTACTGTTAATTTCATTTCGTAGGAATCGCAAAGGTCACGTGACGTTACATCACATTCATTTCGGATTTTTTTATGGGGATTTCTACTATTCGTATTTGTTAATAATATGTTACTTTATTGACAAAAAAACATTTTTTTATATTAGTATAATAATAAAATATCGAGGGTTTTATTACTTAATTATTGATGACATTCTATTAATATTTATTTATTTAACGGATTTACCTTTTCACAAATATACAATATAATTAATAATATTTATGTATAGTGGCTTGTAGAACAAAAATAAAGAAATAATAACAACAACAAGAAAAAAAAAACTAATTGGCGCCGCTAGATGATAATAATGTGTCTTGCTTAGATTAATGAAAGTCAGTCTTACGCTATCTAATATCTGCAGATAAATGAGCAAAAGATTCGCATATTCAATTGCAAATGCTGCTATTTTATCCTTTAAACTTAACAAATCAAAACATAGATCATTTGCTGCCACTCTATTGTAAAGTATCTCTACAATAAATATTTTGAAACTTAAATAAAACTAAAGCAGACATAAATTATAAAATAATTAATTTACACAATGTAATAATTAATTAATTATTTTACCTTTAGCTAGTGCTAATTTTGATTTAAACAACGTAAGTGCTTTAAAAATATAAACATCCATTCAAACAACTACTTTCCGGGCAAACATTTCGCCGCAATGGACATTTGTGGATACACAATGGATGTTTTATTGAAAGCAGTTGCGTTATGTTAAAAAGTTGCAATTGCTAAAGGGAAAATAATTATTAAATTATTCAATTTTGTAAATTAATTACATATAATTTATAATCTTATTCTTTGGATTAAAATTATACAAAAAACTCTAACAGATATGCGCATATTTTATTAAAATAGAAGAAGAGTTAACTTTCATTCGAAATAGCATAAAAATATATAGGGTGTGCCATTCAAGTAAAAAAAAGAGAGAATATAATTGCGTATTGTTTCACATTTTGCGTTTTTTTTTTTCGCCCTGTATATACAATTTCCTTTAAGATAAAAACGATTTTTTTGTAGATTATTAGTTTTATTCGTTTTTCAGTTATGAAATGCAAGGCTCGAAATAATAATAATTATGAATCTTTTGTCGTACTACTCCATGTACTATGTCTATGATACAATTCATATTTCTTCAGTTATGTCACTGGATAAATTTAAATGGGTCAGCCGATATACATTGGATATTCTTGTGGTTTGTGTAGCCTCCTATTTTTATGACAATTATATATAATAAAGAAAAAATCTGGCTGAAGGAGGAAGTATTACACCAATACTAAACCTTATATCCAAAATTATTTATTTTATTAATTTGCGTTCAAAGTGTTTACTATTGTATTTAAAATTTGTTAGTAATACATATAATTTTATTACATTTCACATGTATGTCTTATATTTGTAAAAATGGTATATTCCGTTAAATAAATAAATAAATAAATTTTATGAGTAGAATCTAAAATCATTATAAAAAGCGTAGTATTCCATTAAAAAAGAAAACATGTGCTATTGGATATATTGCATATATGAAAGGAATTTTAAAATGTGAAGATTGGCTGTAGCTACACATTATGTAAGTAACACTTTTTCGTACCTTTTACAATTCCTGAGATATTGGTTTTAGATCCAGAAAGACCAAATCTTGCATTAATCACTTTACATACATACCATATGATCGAGTACTTTTCTCCTTTAGAGTGCTTTGAATGTTTTTATTAAAAAAAAGTGTTGGTAATAAAATTAACCACACGCTATAGGTTATATTACTCTAACAAATTCTAAAATTTAATTTATCCGTGAAGTAATAATGAGACATATGATGTTTTATTTGTTTTTATTCAATGGTGCCAACAAAATGTTAAATAAAGAAAAACAATCAAAGTGCTTTTTTGATTTCTCGATCATATAAGAGGAATTAATTTCTAACTTACGATTCCACAACAAACGTTAGCAAACCAAGTACGCTGAAGGTCAACTTCACGTAACCAGTATAAATTACAGTTCACGTTGTGACGATTCATTTTGCCGTTGCCGGTGAAAGTAGACTCATCCGAAAACATTACTCAGCAAAAGAAATGCGAGTCTATTTTAATTTGTCTGAATATCCCATTGCAAAACACCATTATTAAAATTATTTCCGTAATATTCTTACTTCATGGATACGTGACGTAGATGGAACGTGTGATGTATTTGAAAATCTTCAAACTTAAGATTATAATAAGACAGAGGAAAATATTGAAACCTAATTTAGCTAATTGCTAAGTAACAACTAACAATTGTTATTTGATTTACCTTTACCAATACTAATAAACCTTATATCCAAAATTATTTATTTTATGCGTCGAATCTAAAATCATTATAAAAAAGTATAGCATTCCATTAAAAAAAGAAAACATGTGTTTAAATAAATAAATAAATAAATAAATCTTTATTGACTGATAAACCATTTCTCGTACCTTTTTTTATGTGCGCATAATTATTGTTATTGTTTTTTATGGATTCTGATTGGAAAACTCAATGGTTATACTTGATCAAGGAGTTATTAGTGTATTTTTTGTCAAATCAATTCAATATATTGTTGTATTATGTAATTACAGTTTGTCATTAATTGTAAAAAGGTGATTTTCCATAAAAAAATTAATTAATTAAAAGGATAAAAATGTTTATTTTTGCGCAGATAATATTAAAAGGTTGTTGTTTGAACATTAAGGAAACGTAAAAGTGGCATTATTCTTATAATTAATAATAAATATTAATTTATTATAAATAATTTTTCCGCGGATAATATTAAAATGATGGCAGAAAGACCTCGGGTCGATAGCCTATGAAAGGACAACCTCAAATTATATACCGTATTATACTATATAATACTGTACTTAATATAATGTAAATGTCCCTTGAATAAAGATATTTGTATATATTAAAATGTTGTCTAAGTATGAGTGTAGACGGTATTAAAAATAATAACCCAAAAACAGTTGCTCGCCATAATTTTACTACAGGTCATAATTCAACATTAATAATATAAAACTTCTAAAAAAGAAATAATTATAATTTAAATATGCTGGAAGCTATTCAAATGCATATAAATAAATCTTTATTTATATGCATTTGAATAGCTTCCAGCAATTTATTAAACTCTTAAATAATCCGATTTCATATTTGTTGCCGCAATGAACACAACACGAATAAATTGTTAACCTATCCAAGGACTTACACTTAATCTTGTTTTTATTTCATTTAATCTATTGCAGGTATAAAGTGTAAGAAAAGGATACAATAGTGTTATTTAAATTTATTATACTCACGAAACTTAAAAAAAACTTCGAATAGGTAGATAAGAAGTAGAAAAAATGCATAGTGTTTCCATTAACAAAATATTAATAATGTTTCACGTCTGTAAGATCCGAGAACTATTACTTAAATTGTGTATTTTTGTTATTATTGAAAACAATTTTTAACCCGTCATCATTATTTTTCACCTTGGGGTGACGCAAATATGATGATTTTAATAAGTAACAATCATGTTAGTTTCATCAAGAAATTTCACAAATCATCCACATTTTTTTTCTATAAAATGAAGGTCAGATGTCCACAAAGCATTGATCAAGTTGGCTTGTACTTTCTACGCCCGAGCTGCGTTTGTTAAATTATGCCCATTTGTCCACTAGTTACTGCAGATCTTATCTGGTGCCTTTGGCCATTTTAATCCCGCCTCATTTTACAAGAAATTGTTAATGTAATAATAGAAAGTACACGCAAACGGGTATTTAGAGCGTATCGAAACGCGTTACATATTTTTTTATCCGCGATGTATTGGATATTGATTACACACATTCTTTTTTTTTTCTATTAATTAATATGATTTCTAGTGGGTTAATTGATCAATCAAAATTCTCAACGATTAAATGTGGGTGATTGTTGTGGTTAATGGTTTCTATTTGAAATGCTAGTTTTTTATTGACAAGCTACGTTCAGTTTGCAGCTGTAAATAAAAAAACTAATATTTGTAATAGTATTGTGAAAACGATAAATTAATTTGTCATGTAACCCCTGGTGAAATATTTTTGTGTTTACCAGATTGTTGACAAACAAGTATAACAATACAAAGTGTTTTACTTAATATTCTTTTAATTTAATTTATTTAAATAAATAACTGTGACCGTGTGAATAAATCCTTTTTCTATTATTGTTATTAAACTAGTTGAAAATCCAATATAATAATGTAGTAAGTATACATTTGCTAAAGTCAAACATTAAATTCAATATCATCCAATATTGACAGCACCTAAATTACATTCAGCATAAAAGGGAAGTTATATCATCGAGAACACTGTACACAATCCTGTTACCTAACCTAATGCCTTAAGTATATCGAGTATTAAATAATTGGCTAAGTAGATTTCGTTGCGTAATATGCGCTGTTCAACAATTGTGTGCGTATTGTGATTATGTATTTGGAGCACGCGAACGTGAACGAATCAAATACCGATAATAATAAATATAAATGTCAAAATTGCGGCGTTGTATAATTCCAGCTCGTATGCGACGGTGTGAAAGTCGCCAAATCAAGTGGCACGAAAAATTAATGTGAAACATGCAATAATAATATTTAATATAGATATACTAAATGAAAAAAATCTCAAATGTGTTTGATTTGAGTATTTTTTAATTAAGTATTACTACACACAAAATATACTTACTTTAATGTTTCACCACGAGTTAAGTAAGGAATGTATACAACGGGAAATGTTTTGTTTAACTTATTAATTAAAATCACATTCTATTAATATATATCTATTTAGAAAGCTGCTTAGAATGTGATGATGAAAAATAACATGCATAATGTAGTAATATTTTATTTCTTTCTTCAAAAAAAAGCGAAGAAAGGAATAAAATGTTACTACATTATATCAAGAAACTTCACGAACTCACCAACAAATATCTTAAATAACATGCATGTTAAATTTAACATGTCCCTTACAGAATAAGCCCGAATAAAACATGTTTGTATAATTTGTGTTTTCTACTTTTGTTATTGCCATTTTCTTTGAAAAAAATATGAAAAAATATGTACAATTAATTTCATTTGAAATACAATTAACAATAAAATAAAAATACATGCGTTATTTAGTTTCAAATATGTTTCTTGTAAAAATATAGCTTCAATAAAAAAACTGTTAAATTAAAAAAAACTGTTATGTTTTTATTTAATTATTTTTATTAAATTAATGAAATTGCATATTCACAAAATAATAAAAACAAAACTTTTTTAGTTTCACAGTTTGGAAACACTTCCACGATGAAAAATAAAAAAACAAACAAGGGGTGTGTCATAAACAACAGGATAAAATATGATCCATAATTTGTATATTTGCCAAAAAATCTTTTATGAGAATTGTTTATGTTATTTATACTTTTATTGGCGTACGTTTACAAAATTTGCCAAACAAAAATTGTGGATCAGACTTAAACCCTCTTGTTATTATGAACCAAGGGTTTAAAATCTGATCCACAACATTTAGTAAAGATATAAATTGCGGATCAGATTTTAACCCTTTTGATGTCATGGACCAAGGTCTTAAAATCCAATCTACAATTTAAATGTTTGCTAAATTTTGTGGACATATTTGCTTGCTAAATTTTGTAAACATACTAAAAAAAAAAAAAACACTAAATAACATACACATTTTTATGAAGGATTTTTTTATAATTAATATATATATAAATACATCTTTATTCGTGTAATTTTACATAATTATTATTTATTTATAATACATATATCATGTTGCGAAATGGCTATCGAAAATAGGTCTTTCAGCCTGTCATTGTCTTGTTCTTGTCATTTTCTACTTACTCGCCATGATCACTAACGTTATTGTCAAAGTCTGTATTATTTAATGAAATGAAAAGTGACAGAAGTAGGGAATTTGTATTTTGAAGGAATATTGGGGTTGCGGGGTATTATAATTTATATTTTTATGAAAAATATTGTTTCATAATAAGAAGTTTGTGTTTTATTTTTTTTTAGTTTATAAAATTCTGTCTGAATTAAGACTCCCTTTTCTTTCATTCTTTCGTCCTTTTCTCTAGACGATTTTATTTTATTTTATGAGAGAATATATTATTTACTGTTTTATGTTGATCTATATAAATTAGTCACGATGGTTTATTTTACATTAAGATTATCAAAAACTACCTAATCTGAATTAATATATTTTGAAATAATAAAGTAATTTTACTTTCTTTGTACAACTTATATAAACAAAGTAAAGGATTTATTATAATGAATTACGATATATCTGAATTAATATATTTTGAAATAATAAAGCAATTGTACTTTCTTCCTACAACTTATATTCACTTATATAAACAAAGTAAAAGATGTATTATTATGAATTACGATGTATAACAAAGTGGAAACATTAACAATCAACAAATTAATATAGTTTAGAATTTTTATTTATAATTAAAAGTCAAGACAAAATAATCATAAAATCATCATGAGTGGTTTTTATATAATTTTTTACTTTTTCGTGGTAGCTTAGGATGCTTGTTTCTTATATATTTGTCATCGATACGTGTTTTATTAAATGCCTTAGCCATTTAAGGAATTTAAGAAATCCTTAAAATTAATATGTAAGCTTCTGAACGCGAATTCTTAAGAATGCTAATAAAAAACTTTTAAAAAGTGCATACCTCTTCTTCTCCAGCAACATCCGTTTCAGGAATGGCAGTTGTAGATGTAGAAGTGCTTGTGCTCGTGGTGGTGGATTTTCCAAATATTAATGACGTTGCTCTGACACAGCTGACATCTTGGAAGCATAACCAAAGAACACCTACAAAACAACAAAAAATATTAAAAATAATTTTATAATAATAATATATCTTTGTTCCACACAAACAACAAAAATATTTATATTATATGATTTTAATATTATGCATAAAATATTATTATCTTGTTTTGGAACTGGCTATCAAAATTTAATATTTATTTTTTTATATTTAACAAAAATATAATTATAATATTTGTATATTATATATATAATTCCACTTTAATTTAAATTAAATATAAATATTTGTAAAGAATTGTAATTCTGCTGTCTGAATAAAGATGTTTGTATATATATTTCCTCTTTATTTTCAAATTCTTTTAATTTAATTTATTTAAATAAATGTGACCATGTGAATAAATCCTTTTTCTATTATTGTTATTAAACAATTAAAATAAAAAATAAATAATTTTATAATAATAATATATCTTTGTTTCACACAAGCAACAAAAATATTTATATTATACGATTTTGATATTATGCATAAAATACAATTATCTTGTTTTGGAACTGGCTATCAAAATTTAATATTTATTTTTGTATATTTAACAAAAATATAATTATAATATTTGTATATTATATATATAATTCCAGTTTAATTTAATTTAAATAATTTTTGAATTTAATTGTTCACATTTTCTAATCTGAAATGCGAAACTACAAAATACAAATCATTTCCACTTGTAAGAGTATATTAACCGATGCTCCAAAAGAAGTATGTGAAATGTTTGTGTAAATACAGTTAATTAACGGATAAAATGGTGGGATAAAAATATAAAAAAAAAAAACAAGAAGCATGGAAAAAATATCTACACAGCCAAACAGAAGAAAACCATAACGAATACAAACAACAAAGAAATTTTCTGTTTTATTAGATTTTATGTAGTTTAGTACAATATTTTTACCACCTTCTATTATAGATAACAGTGTGCAAACTTGCTGATAAGGATATCCACCTGAGAGTATGGGGAAAATTAATATTGTTTTAATAGTTCAGGCGGAATAATTATTTTTAAGCGCCATCTTTTTGCCTAATTTATAAGAAGCATCTTTAACAATTGGAATCTATAAGGTAGACAACCAAATTTTTTTTTTCCTCCACTAAAAGAAGGCGAAATATCCTGTATATTTTTTTTACTAATTGCTAGAGTACATTCTTTGCAAAATAATAAACCTACATTACTTCTTATAATATTCCACCGAAATATACAGGGTGTCCGGGTAATACTGGGAAATGGCATAACCTCAGATTCCAGGTGCACTTGATGATACAACGGAAAATCAAGTGATGGTACTCATATTATCACAAATTATGTGTTATATTATCATATTAAACCGTAGTAAATTTCATTTAAATCGAATGAAGCATTCAATTTTTATCAATAAAACAAATAATATTTTGTTTAAATTTGAAGAAGAATTCCGGCTTAACGGTTAACATTTGTATACAGATAAGTTTATCTTCATTTACCATTAAATGTCCATTTAAAAAACGTGTTTGACCAAATTCATTGAGAAAGTACTATAATGAACACATCATAAATTGTTTAAATAACGATCTTAATCTTTAATTGCAATTATTAAAAATGAGACAATTCTATTCACTCCGAATTGGAACCTCCTTTAAAAGATTATATAACCGTGACGCGGTTATTATTTATTCCATTGTTTTCATCCGCGTTTCTTTCGTGCAAATAACATTTTTTCGGTAAGTTCCGGTTCGAAGAGTCAATAAATCCGCGCGCGGTCATATTTACGATCCGTGCAAATGCATATTTTTTCCTGCACTTGTAGAACGTTTTCCCTGAAGTTTGTCCAGCGGAGTGAAACCTTAAAACAAGTGCTCAACGAGCCCGATAAAAGTTTGTCGAACGTTTTTATCTTGATTTACGTTTAAAGATTTAATACACTTTCCATTTCGCACCAGGCAAAGTTCAATTACACCGGCCGATGACAATCTAACTGGGCGAAAATTTCTTCGGCGAAAACGCGTTCGTTTTCGTTGAATACAAAAAAGGAACGATTTTTTTTTTGGAGTAAAGAAATGTTATCTCATTTTTAATAATAGAAATATATAACTTTCAATAAATTTATAAAATTCTTCTGACTGGACACTGCAGAATTAGAGCAAACCTCCACAGATTGGGATCTGTAGAATCACCAGACTGTAGAGGGTGCTGTTTGGAGGATGAAACCACGGAGCATATTGCCCAGCGCTAAAGTCCAGTAGAAAAGCCATACTGGGTGAGGAATGGCAGAAAATGGCGACAATCAGGGATCCACCTTTCTCGGCACAGCTAGCCTATCTTGATGAGGTAGACTGGCTGTGCTGACACATGGTGTAAGATATCCTAAAGGCAGGAAGCATTAGAGGCCTAACGAGGCCTATATGTGCTTACGCACCTCCCACAAAACCGTAACCGTATTTAAAATTGATTTTAGTGACTATAGTTTCAACAATTTTAAGTTGTCATTATCAAACTAAGAATTTTATGAATCATATAAATAGAAAAGAGTATTCATTCACTGAATCATAACTTGTCATTATCAAACTAAGAATTTTATTAATTGTAACTTGTCATTATAAAACTAAGTTCCTTTCGTTGGTATGCCACCTTCTATTTCTTCTTTACAGCTCCTGTTTCTCGAAACTTTGCAACGCATTCTTGATGCAGCTAATCATCATAGGAAACTGTAGTGGCGGCAAATTCAGCGCGGAATTCTTAAATACACGGTTAAAGGGAATATGCCCATTCTTGATTTTCTCCCATTGTCCCATTTCGGAGCTAGTTTTCCACAAGGAAAACTTTATACTACCGACTATAAAGTTTTAAAACATTTTTACTGATTTCATACATAATAAATCATAGAGGATTTATTTGTTTTTATTCACTGGTACCAATAAAATGTATAATTTACAAATATAACAAAAATAAAAAATCTCACCTGCAGAAAGTAGCAGCCAGAGTCCAGGCGGTCGTTTCATATTTCTGCAACAATAAAACATGTGTCATTGCGTTTTCTCACAAAACTAAGAAATCGGTTGTTCTTGCGGAACAATAACAAAAAAAATAATTATCGTGCGGAGATTCCGATCCCAGGAAAAGTAATTTCCATAATAAAAGTAGGTTTCCTTTAAATTCGTATCATTGCGATCGAAATCTCCAGCCCGTTCCCACACATTCGGAACGATTAAAGATGAACACATATTAAATAAGTGGAATTGCATAAACTTGTTTGATAATAAAATGAAATGCATTCATTCATAATGTATCTGGAATAAAGTAATCTTCTGTCAGCTGGGGTTTGTGGAGATTGTTTAATTCACATTTAATTAGGCATAAGGTGGCGCTTGCGTCGTCTTTAATTTATTGTGATTGTTTAATTATTTAAATAAAATTCTTGTCCTTTCTCCTAGTCGTTTTATTTTACTACATATACAGGGTTATTCACGCTATGCGTAATGGAATATTGTAGCCAAGTACGCTACTTTTTAAAATTTTGATTTCTGATGTATATAGGAGACTACTATCTAAATAAAAAATCATCCCAAATGTCATAAAAGTTGTGATTTTTTTAAATGGAAAAGCGTAATAAAATATCTACATATAACATAAAATAATATAATGTATATTGTAAAAGTCTGCCAATTGGCTATCGACCAATGATCTTTCTGCCTAGTGAATTATTATATTTTTAGATTCTACGAACACCCTGTGTATTATTATATGTACATAATATTTATTGAAAAGCGTAATAAAATATCTACATATAACTTAAGATAATACAATGTACAATGAAAAGTCTGCCAATTGGCTATCGACCAATGATCTTTCTGCCTAGTGAATTATTATATTTTTAGATTCTACGTTCAAAAAAAAAATCATATAGTTGAAAATTAAAATAACGGTTTTTAAAGTTAATACCGTTTAGATTTATGTATCTTAATGAAAACCATTTCATTAATGTTAGGTTAGGTTCGTTAAGGTTATTAGTACCTAAACCTAACGGTTTTTAAAATAATTTGATTACTAATAACCTTAATGAAAATGAGTTCATTAAGTTTATTAGTACCTAAACATAACGATTTTTAAAATAATTTGATTTTTTTAATTTTAAGCTAATTTTCAACAATATGATACAATAGATCTCATCGAGATACATTCTCTAAGTAATTTTTATAACCCGTAAAGTATTTGAGCTTTAGGATTTATTGTGATAATGTTGTAATTTAAATTTTATAAAAGGTTAGTGCACAATTTGAAAGTATTTTATTAATATTGAAAATAAAATCGCGTAATCCGCGTAAACACAATTAATTGTATCATTAGTGCTTCATGCATTATTCTTACATTCTGAGTATAAAAGGATTACAAGAACGTTTTACAATTTTAAATTAATCAAACAAAAAAATAGAAAATTTCTTCTACAAGGATGTTAAGCACGATTAAAATTCAACACATTGATGAACGGTTACGAACATTGATTTTTATATCTCCCGTGTTATTTTCCTTCCACATTTTTTATATATAAATAACGTGAAGTATTTTATTTTTCAAGATCACTCAGCTGACTTTCTAATAAAAGCAAAAATCCATTGCCATTCGACAGCAATTACGGAATTCTCGAAGTAGTTACATCTGATGCAGATGTCTCTCTCAAGGCGCGCCTCTTAATTGCATTTCACGTCTCAAACAGAGCCTCATTAATTCAGTGTTTTCCTTTCATTTTCACACGGCTGTGGAAATTCAGACCTCGCCGCGGACGATTCCATGAGGTCACTAATATTTATTATTAATAGAATCAAAAAGAAATATTATTAAAATAATTTAGAAATAAAAGAAAAAAAAAATGTCGTAAATTAAATAAAATAAATTGAGGAAATAATTAATTAACAACAATGTAGGTCGATACCCCAGACAGATTTATCTGGGCTATCGACTAGATTTTTTGCCCGCAGAAAATATTTATTTAAATTTTCAATGGACAGAAAAATCTAGTCGATAGCCCAGTTTGACTAATCTAGACGATCAACTAGATTTTTTTGACCTAAATGTATTGTAATTGTTTATGTTATTTCTTACAAAAAATATTTATTTATTTATTTGACTAATCTGGGCCCAGACAGACTAATCTGGACGATCGACTAGATTTGTTTAGCCCACGTGTATTGTAATTGTACACATTATTTGCTACAGAAAATATTTATTTACAGGAATGAGTCTAGTCGGTAGCCCAGACAGACAAATCTGGACGATCGACTAGATTTTTTGACCTACATCTATTGTAATTGTTTATGTTATTTGTTACAGAAAATATTTATTTATTTATTTCACTAATCTGGGCCCAGACAGACTAATCTGGACGATCGACTAGATTTCTTTAGCCTACATGTATTGTAATTGTTCACGTTATTTGTTACAGAAAATATTTATTTACAGAAATGAGTCTAGTTGGTAGCCCAGACAGACAAATCTGGACGATCGATTAGATTTTTTTTAACCTACATGTATTGTAATTGTTCATGTTATTTGTTACAGAAAATATTTATTTACATTTTCTGTGGACAGAAGAATATAATCGGTAATTCAGATTAGTCTGCCCAGACAAATCTGGACTATCGATATTTTTTTTTAACTTACTTGGCACTGTTTCACAATATTACACTTTATTTCTGAGTAGTTTTGGTTTCATAGACCATTTTCAAAGGAGTGCTACAGATTTCCTTTAATATTTTGCTGCAATCGATAATCCGTAATTAAGTAATAAGAGATTTTAGAATTTGGGAATCCCAAATCTGTTGCAAGTCATTAGTGACTTTTTTTTCGTGATGGATTTTTTGAATTCTAGACCTCCTTTAAAAGTTAAAATATTTCCCTTATTACCTTCGTATAAGATTTTTAATTAATCCTTAGGTAGAGTAACATTTCACCAAGTTCCCAATGAGAACATAATTCAAAGTATTATTTGTATAGTTTAAATTAATTTATATGTGTGTATATATATTCTCTTTAGCTCTCGATTATAGAATAAAAAATGATACATCGCGAAAATATTATTCGTGAACCAGCAAATGTCCATTGTGTAGTCCTATGTACTTGTCCAAGAAGTAGTTGTTTCATTTGCTGTTTTTAAATACGTATGTGATATAAATAAAAATTGCAGCAGTTAAAGAGAAATTAATTATTTCTTTTTATTATTATCATATTAATTAAATTCGCATACAACTTAAATAAAAACATGTTTTAAAAACTTGTTTTATTCATTTTTCACCAAATAAAATCAAGAGGTGGTTTATAAAGAATGTTATATCTCATATTACAATAAATAATTACAAAATTAACCTACCAGTGAAAAATTTGTAATAAAAATATTTAATATTATTTACAGCATTCTATATTTGGTCATCGACTTCAGATCTTTCCGACTTTTTATGCTATAATTTATTACATACATATCTCGAGTGAAAGATTTTTCCGCGTAATTACAACTTTATCACATTTTCACTGCTTATGAAATACCAACACTTGTCGGTTGTAAAAAATGTCATAATAATTTTCAACGCTTTCTTTACATGAATACATATTTCAATAAATTGTTTCAATTATTTTATTTATTTTTCATCAAGTCAAATCAAAAAGGTGGTTTACACGTTAATACTGTATTATCGCTATGAAAATAATAATGCAGCTGGATATAATCAGCATAGGAGTGGGTTCCGCAAAATTTAATAGAATTGTAAAAAAGATGAATATATTAAAAATAATAAGGACCTACAGTGGAGCCCTGTATAACAGATTTATTTCATAATATTTGAAATTGTATATCTTATTTTTTTCTATTGTCAAAGCTAATTGGGAATCCCTCTATAATATAAGATTAATTTTATAAACTATATTTCGTCTATTTAGATAATCATAAATTTTGTTTTTGTTGATTGTTACATCTGACGGAACAGGTGGCTTGTTATATCTGTATATGTAATTTAATTATATTGATTAAATAATTTTAAATCACATTTTCTTTAAATAAAAAAGAAGAATATAAGATAAATAACATTAAATTCATATAAATATAAAAGAGTATTTATTGACTTGGTCTCAATTATTTAAATAAATTAAATAAAAATGATTTGAAAATAATTATTAAATTATTTCCACATTTAGCTCGGTAAATTTTGC
Organism: Philonthus spinipes; assembly: GCA_963082785.1. Taxonomy (NCBI): domain Eukaryota; kingdom Metazoa; phylum Arthropoda; class Insecta; order Coleoptera; family Staphylinidae; genus Philonthus; species Philonthus spinipes. The sequence continues at coordinate 24,475,216 of OY720303.1, forward strand.
CTTACGTACTTTAAAGTATTTAAACGTAAGTCAAAATGTCACAGAGCTAAATGTGGAAATAATTTATGCATTTTTATTTAATTTAAATATTAAATTCAGTTAACTTGTTAATTGTTGAGGCTTCTACTTTGTTATACATTGTAATTCAATTTTAATAAATGAAACACTTTTTTACTTGATAATGACACTTTAAGGTGGTCGAAACTATAGTCAACAATAAAATCAATCCGAGTTATACAAACAAAGTAAAAAAGTGTTTCATTTATTAAAATTAAATTCAGTTAATTAGTAAGCCATTGAATTACTTTAATAGTTAACGGAATTCAGAATACTATTTAATAATATTGTCGAATTTTTATTTTTAAATTCACCAATATCTAATTTTTAATATTTCATAATTCCTACTATTTGCTAATTGTAAACAAATGTGAATAATTATGAAGCAAATTATTATAATTTTCACAAACTTTCTTTTTTCTTTTTTTTTCTTCTTTGCAAAAATAACATAAAACTTGAATGAAATCCTTTTGAATAAATTACGAATCTCGTGTATTAATTAATTTATAATTTATATTGATTTTTATGCAGGAGTCGCACGAATACAAAGCACATTCTTTCACTCACACTTGTACTCAAATTTCGACCGAAGAAAACAAAAACGATTGTTATTAAAATCTCATTCCAATCTCGTGATTATCTAGGAAATGCATTAATTTCCTGTGATTGTTTTATATAATTGTATCTTATGTATGCAAATTTCTAGTTCAAGACCAATAATTATGTCATATTGTAGAATAAAAAATCGAGAGAAAATTATGTTGGAATGTTCGGTATTTCAGAGCTCTCACTTATAAAAAACGAAGGTATCAGCGCAAATAACACAGTGCATATTTACTATTATATGCCACCCTCTCTTCGAATATGCAGCGATACTCCACTATGATCCTCACTCAACAGTCTAAAAGAACTTTGAAGTAGCAAAAAGAACAACCCTGTGAGATCTTACTAAAATTAGACAATCGAACAATCCACTACACAATCCTTCCAATACGCTCTTGTATAACACATGTAAATTTCCAACAATCAAAGACCGCCTTAAAATCCTATCACTAAAATGTGCCATCAATTCCTTTATCTTAGATATTATTAAACATTTATATGTTCCTCGAAATCCAAGATATAAAACCCCAACATCAAATATTTATCAGCTCATCTCATCAAATTATCCGGGTATAGATATCAACGTTGCTGATCACGACCTTTAAAGAAATTACATAGGCTGGATATTGAGTAAGACCACAGGTTGTTAGTCAGTTTAGAAGAAAATATATCCACATAATTTATTTGTAAAATGTAGATAATTATTCTGTTATATATATTATTCTAAACAAAGATATTTCTATACATATACTGGATTAGGAGGATGGTTTCAAAAATTAATCTGTTCACTTGAAATGGGCAATGTTATTAATTTTTTATTACTGACTGTCTGTGTGTACGCTCTCTATAAGCCAAGGGCTTTAATCGAACATCTTCACTTATTGCATATTTTAGCGACTAACATTAAGACCACAGGTTATTAGTCAGTTTAGAAGAAAATATGTCCATATAATTTATTTGTAAAATGTAGATAATTATTCTTTTATATATATTCTTCTAAATAAAGATGTTTGTATATATATATATATATATATATTGGAGTAGGATCACTTGAGATGGGCAAAGTTATTAACTCGAATACAAAAAAATAATTTACACCTAGCGATTTCTTTGATTTTATTTAATAATGGTATATTTTATTCCCATTAAAATGCATTATAAAATAACAAAATAAATAAATAAATAATATTTATTTAAATAAACATCGAATTCAAAACGTATGCTTCGTTTAATAAAAGCTTCGTTTTTTTATCTCTACGAATTATTTTCAAATGAAGCAATAAAAAATATTTTTTATCATCCAAAATATAACGAAGATTATATTTCGCCTTGTATTATATAATAATCATTTTACTTATTTATATATTTATTTTCTGGCATTGCTGTATATAAGCAGGACTTATATTAAAGCCACAATTAAAAAAACTATCCTAGATAATACATAAGTATGTTATATGATTCATATTAGGTTATTTAATTGCAACACAACATCCGTTCAACTGTATATGGAACACACTGGTCTGACGGGATCCGAAAGACCGAAATGGCCATCACCATTTATCCATATGCTAGATGAATGCTGGTGAACAGTTTATTGTCATTATTTGCTATAATTGTCCTTTTGTGGAGAAGGAAATGTACACAACTTTCTACACTATTCTCTTTTCCTCAAAAGGGAAAAGGAGAAGTGTCTGTATTATCTATAAAAGAAAAATTATACCATGGAGGAAATAATCATTTCCTAATTATTTGAGCGATGATTATACAAGCTCAAATTATTTTGTAGCTTCCTTTCTTGATAAATCTAATAAAATTAGAACTTTTATAATCTAAAATCAATTAATGAGTTATTTTATTAATTTCTCAGGCTGTATTATTTTTTTTTTAAATCATGAAACTGTAGTGTTTTTTTTTTTATCAATCCCAATGTCCGGCGGGGTAAATGCTCAGGAAGTAGTTATTTCAATAGATGTTTGTAAAACTTACAATGTAAGTAATTTTTTGCAGAATTTTTTTGATCATTGCTAGAGATTTTCCTTGTTTAATTTTATTGTAATTTAAATAACTGCAAATGTGTGAATCATCTTTGTTTCATTTTATTTAATATAATGAAGAGGAATGGATACAATGTCAAAATTTCAATCCCGTTTATTTTCTGTAAATATTTCATTATAAATTAAATTAAAAGAATTTGAAAATAATTAATTACTAATCTATTACTTTCCCTTTAATTACCGTGATTTTTTTACTTACGTTACGTAAATACTTTAAAACAAACATGCATTAAAACATCTACTTCTCGGGCCTATACCCCTGCTGTCGCTACTATATTTCAAATGGTATAGGGAAGATCATCAAAGTTTACAGGGTGTTTATTACGTATGAAATACGTTAAATATATTTGAAACTCTATTTTAGATCAATATGAATACATTGGTTTGGGGAAATTCGATTATTTCAATAATCGAAAATTTATTATTTTTAGTAATCAAATGATAATTAAATCAATTCTATGAGATATGTGATAGAAAACTTAAATGTAGTTGTTATAATTACTATTTCCATAACTAATTGAAATATTTTGAAAATAAATTTTCTTTGCAGTTTTAATTAAATTATTCAATTAATCGGTTTTACCCATCACTAGAATACATGTTAAAATGTATTAGTAATCATGAACATTTTCATATTCAAGATGAGAATGGAAATATCCATTTAGGATATTTCTGAGTCATATGTTACAAATTTGATATTGATTCGGTAAATAGTTCTAAAGGTATTCAATCAGTTCCTTACTTTTTGAAAACTCTGTGTTATATTTATTTAATATTACCTATATTTTTATTAGCTAATACCCCATAATTTTAATTAATGTATTTTATTTATTTAATATTGACAGCTAACTGTGTTAAAATGTTAAATTTTTCAACATTAAATTTAACATTTTAGTATGGAATAGCTGCCAATATTAAATAAAATTTAATTTATTCTTTATTGTTACAGTCTAAGCGAGGTTTATAATTGATACGTATACTTAGATTGTGAGGTGGAAATATAACGTATATGCTAAATTTAACTTTTTTATACAGAATAACCTCGATTAAATTAATATAAATATAATTTATTTTATGAAATAAATATGAACAAATTATTAAAAATCATCCAATAAAACACAGATTAGATGGAATAACTTTAAATTCTCGACTAGTTTTGGGTTATTAGCCCATTTTCAAGAGAATTTAAATTCTCTTGAAACTAGTCGAGAATTTAAAGTTATTCCATCTAATCTGTGTTTTATTGGTTGATTTTTAATAATTTATTCATATTTATTTCATATAATATGAACAACTAATGTCTAAATATTAAAACCATTAATTACAGTTTATTTAATAATTAATAAAATTCATGTTGTTTTCGGAAATTCATTTACACCTTGTGTAAATGTATTCGTTTGAACTTTACGGAACAAAAATACGATGATAAATCCACCTAATTTATTCCACGAAGGCGCTTGTGGTAAATGTCCCATTACCATGATTACCATCAACAATCGGTCTTTGTGTGCATAAATATCACCTGTTCCGAGTATAACTCTCCTGGATTTTTATTTAATACGTTCACTGAAGTTTAAACAGCATATTTTCGACCGGGAAATCGGTTCCGTAAATGCAGTTACTTTAAAACGTGAGAAGAATAATACTAATACTAAATCTTTATTAAAAGAGAGGAACAAAAGTAATATATTGTATATATTCTAAAATAATGTAATAAATAAGTATTTTCATAATAAATTCTCAAATAGGGTTAATGGTTTTAATATTTAGACATTGGTAGTATTGTATGAAATAAATATTAATAAATTACTAAAAATCAACCAATAAAATACAGATTAGATTGAATAACTTTAAATTCTCGATTAGTTTCGAGTTATTAGCCCATTTTCAATGTTTACAAAACTACCAATAATGGTATTAATACTGGAGACACTTATTGTTTCTAAAATTTTGTAATCTTTTTAGAGCGTCACACTTTTCTTATAAAATTTTTAATATGTAATTATAATTGTAATTTGGAAATGGAGATTCCGTTAATAAAGTAAATTGAAATTGAAATTGAAAATTGAATAAATTTGGTTGAAAATAAATAAAGTTAACTCATTTTTTTATTAATTTAAATAGTTAAAATGTATCACAAAGTAACCGCCTTCGCCATAAAACATTTTTGTTCAACATTGACTTTTCTTGAACTATATAAATAACTTAAATCCATAAACATTTTGTAAAAAATACCATCTTTTATAAATATTACGATTAAAATACACCAAATGAAAATTCGTGAAACATTTTATAAATCCTACGGATTATTAAAATTATAATTTAATTACATTTTAATTTTAATTATTATTTTAATTTTTAATTATTATTATAAAAAGCACTAGCACTTTTTTATGTGCAATTCATCATAAATTCAAGACAGGACAGAAAAAACTCTAATCGATAGCCCAGAAGAAACACATTCATTTTATTTTGTGTACTTAATGTTTGTAAACATGATTGTAATTAAATAAAACATTTTTTAACTGTGTTTGTATAACTTGTTATTTTATTTTATTGGCTATAGTTTGGAAGAATAGAGAATCATTATCAAACTGAAAAAGATGCTAGTTTGATTGCTCTATGCCTCAAAACTATAGTCACTAAAATAAACGTAACAAGTCACACAAAGAAAGTTTAAAAGTGATTTATTTAATAAACTCAAAATGTATAACAGATTTATTTCATAATATTTGAAATTGTAATATCTTATTTTTTTCCATTGTCGAAGCTAATTGGGAATCCCTCTATAATATAAGAATAATTTTATAAACTATATTTCGTCTATTTAGATAATTATAAATTTACGGCCGTAACAATCAACAAAAACAAAATTTATGATTATCTAAATAGACGAAATATAGTTAATAAGATTATTCTTATATTATAGAGGGATTCCCAATTAGCTTCGACAAAAGAAAAAAATAAGATATTACAATTTCAAATATTATGAAATAAATCTGTTATACATTTTGAGTTTATTAATTAAATCACTTTTAAACTTTCTTTGCGTGACTACAAAATCATGAAATAAATTTGTTATACATATATTAAAACATGTATAAATATTATAAATATTAATTATAAATAACAGTAAAAGACGCAACAGTAAAAATATAACAGACTACCATTTCAATACACAAATTATAAAATAAATCTGTTCAGTTGAAGTTATATTATTTTACCAGTTTTTATTGTCAATCAAATTTGTTGATATTTCAAAGTTTGTTAATTATAACATTTATATTTCATTAATTATTTGCTGTATGTATATATATATATATAATCTTTATTAACAAATACATACAAAAAAATATATAGAAAATAATGAAAGTTACAAATTCAAATATATAATTATTCCCTATGGGTAAAGTTACATTTAACTTACACGTTATTAAATAAATTCACATTTTATTAATATATATCTATTGCTAAAGTTGCTTAGACTGTGATGATAAAAATAACTTACATACTAAGCTAAACATTTCCTTTACAGAATAGCACGCAATATCTGCTAAATGGCTATCGACCTGTCGTCTTTCCGCCTATTTGTTTCTTTTTTTATATTTCAATAATTTGATTTATTTTGCGAATATCAACTGTAACTCTGAGCCCATATAAGTATACATAGGTTAATGTGCCGGATGGTCAATATGCATTAAGATTCATAAAACTCACACATCGTCCATACTTTCTACAAGTTTCTAATAATTAACAGTGTGATAATTAGATGATTTTTCACGCAGATTACTCTTCGCTATAGATTATCGACACGAACGCAAGTTTTTTTTCTTTAATTCCTGTTAAAAAATAATAAGGATAAATTAGCCGAGTCTTTTTAAACAAACCTATTTTATTAATAAGCATAAATAATTACTAGCGACCAATCAATAATTAATTAAGGAAATTATGAAAGGATGTTCAAGTGATTTTTAATATGTATTATTATAACTTTTGATTGATAGTTATTAGTATAAACCTAAAATTATATATATATATATATATATATTTATATATTTAGTTGTAATATTGATTTTTGTTGCATATGTTTTGTAAAATGGAGATACCGTAAATAAATATATTATATTAAAATATATTATAACATTTTCATTCGTGTACATTTACAAAATGAAATATTATTTACAATATAAATTTTACATTACAATTTTACAAAATGGCTATCAACTTGAGATCTTTCTGTCACCTAACATTATTTATACATTATTTATTCTTTAAATCTTTATTTATTCTTTTATCTATATTAATTTATCATCACTTGAAGATAGGAATAAGCCGGTTGCATTTTGTTTTCACAATGAACTGTTTGGGATTGATAAATAAATATTTTGATGCGTATTATTCTTATTTTGTATTTTGTCGTAATTTGTGATTGGTAATTTGCCTTTTTTTATACATATGTTTTGTAATCTTTTTAGAGCGTCACACTGTTCTTTTAAAATTTTTAATATGTAATTATAATTGTAATTTGGAAATGGTGATTCCGTTAATAAAGTAAATTGAAATTGAAATTGAAATGGTCGTTATTGGTTTTTATAATGTTTGGTATAAATAATAATAACGACCATTTAAAGAAATGTAAACATCACATAAAAACATAATTTTGAAACCAATTAATAATATTTTTTACATTAGTTACTCCTATTTATATAAGACATTTTGGTGTAGGAAAATTATTATATGTAAATACGCAAAAATGTTCATTGAAACAAAAGGAAAATAAATAATATTTATATCACTAAATTTAGGATTGAATAATATGAAGTGTTCTATATTATAATGAAACAAAACGATTTATCATCATCATAATAATAATATATTCCATACAAGTAACAGAATTATTTACATTATATGATTTTGTTATTATACATAAAATATTATTATCTTATTTTGGATTTGGCCATCGACCAGAGGTCTTTTCTCTACTTCATAATATTTATTCAAACATTTATATTGACAGAAATTATAGATTTTTTGTAGTAACCAACAATACATATTCTAGTGTGAAAATATTGTCAAATTATTAATTTCTGTAATTCGGATGTCGATCAAAGGTTTTCATACTGCTTTTATAATATCATTTATCTTTCTTTCTTAATCTCATCCTCTTTTACTCGTATTGGGTGTCGAGGTAATATTATTTATAATTATTATTTATAATATCTGTCTGTCATCTTCTGTCAATTCTTATTGATATGTAATACTAATGTGAATTAATGAATTGTAATGGTGGGATATTTGCATTTTCAGATTATATCAGATTTGCGAAATGAATAATCCTCTTTGAATCTCAGTAAATAATAAGTTTGATGATATAAGGGTTTGAGAAAAAAATGAGGAAGAAGTCAAAATTCTTTCTTCATTTAGGATAATGTTTTATTTTTTGATATAAGAAAGATTTAAAATTATTGTGTAGTGCATCCAAATCACTGAAAGATACGCCCTCGGAGACCCGATTTGGTGAGTATGCTGAAGGCAGATTTTTCAGTTATTTGGATGTTGTGTATGACTTTTGGGCGAGGAATTAAGTAATAGCCGAGCAAAAGACGAAAAATCATCTTGTAATTGTGGACTGCGGTGTTAGTAGAAATGCCTTTATTTCTCTATGCTAACATTCTAAAATATCTTAATAATTAAAATATTTTTTTACTGGCGGAAAGACCATAGGTCGATAGCCTGTTCAAGCAAGCAAGAAAGAAACAAATATACCATAATATATTGTAAATATATGTAAAACAAATAACTTTGAATAAAGATATTGTAGTAAAATATTTTTTAACTTTCATCTTGTTTATACTTAATTTCACTATAGCGAAGCGAAACAATTGTATTGAAATTAAAAATAAATGTCATAATGCCACAGTAGCAAAAGAGAAAATAATTTATTAATTAATTATTTTTCAAATTCTTTTATACAATTTAGAAATAAAAAAAGTTGAAAGTCACAAATATTTTATTTATTAATGTAAACTTAAGATTTTCAAAAAGTAAATGCTTCAGTAATCAATAATACTAAAATATCTTGTCCTTGCCTTGGTTTTTTTTTTGCTTTAAGTTTTTAGGACTGCAGCTTGAAATATATCATTATTTTTGCATTTTTTTCTCTAGTTCAACTAATAACAAGAAATGGTGCGCATTTAATTTGGAACAATCTGCATGTACAGCATCTGTATTTCGGCAGATAATTCTACGTAAAGTAAATTAGCAATAAAATTATTTTAATATATTACATGTTGACTTTCTAAAATGACTATCGACCATCGATCTTTCTGCCTAATTCCAAATTTTGAGCAATAACCAATATTAGTCTTTGCCTTATTTTTTTTTTTTCTTTTCTTTAAATTTATTCAAATTACTGCAATCAAGTCCAAACATTTATAATAAAAAGTAAAAGAAGGAAAAGAACACTATTTATTCTTGTTAAAAAAAAAATAGAAAAGCAATTAAAAATAAATGATATAATTTATTGAGTACAGCTATCTTAAAAACAAGATACACAAAACACATATATTATTAAAAAATAAACAACAGAAAAATCCGCAATTGCTAACCACATAATAACATTTGGACATAAATTTTATTTTCCTTAAGCAATTTAAAAAATTTAAAAAATGTCAAATTCTCCAAACCTACTATGGGATTCTAAATGAAACGATATTGCGACATGTTCAATAATCATGCTGCTCACAATCATACTAATCATGCTAAGATGCTATTCACAATCATGAGAAACGCGTGTTTCTCATTATAAGTTAATATTGATTGAATTATGATAATTTATTAAATATTTTCCTTATTGTAAATAGCGTTACTTTCAGGAAGGCTTTGGTACGTAAATTATGTGAAGTATATTAATTTTAGTTTTATACTTAAAAATATAATGGATGCCATTAAAATATTTGATTTGTAATTAAATTTGGTGTATGTATGATTTTTAAATTATTGTTTTTGTATTGCATAATTGTGTATTTTGTACTTTATGTAATCCTTAAATGGGCATAAGGGCTCTTGGATTATTAAATAAATAAAAAAAATATATAAATATTTGCATTTATTAATACCTCATATTAAATGGAAGACCACGCAAGCACCATCTTTTGCCTAATTTCATATGACATTATGAACGATTTGGGTTTACAAGCTAAACAAACGAAAATCGTTGTTTCGTTCAATAAAGTAAGGCGAACTTATCCTGTTTATGAGAACAGGAAACGAAATTTGTTTAATAAAATGTTCAACCACCATTTGATGATGGTAGATGATAGACAATATTTAATAAAAATTTCAACCACAATTAGATGATGGTTACTTGTGGTAACACAATGGGCCTAAGTGGGCTTAAGTGAGCAGTCCTAGGGCTGCTGCACTCGAATCTAACCTAGATGATGGTAGATGGTGGACATTTTATTAAACGTATACCTCATATAATCACGAAATCATTTGAATCCAATTACTAATTAATTTTAATTTATGTAATAGGTTGATAGATAAAGCACTAATAACCTTTCTTCACACTTTATTTGTTTTACCAAATGTACATTTCGGACACAAAGTGACCATTATCAATGGATTTGACACTAAATACAAAACAAAATATGACATGATTTGTATTTAGTGTCAAATCCATTGATAATGGTCACTTTGTGTCCGAAATGTACATTTGGTAAAACAAATAAAGTGTGAAGAAAGGTTATTAGTGCTTTATCTATCAATTCAATTTGATCTTCACGTAACTCAATCAATCAATTTATGTAATAGGTATTATTTATTTGATTATGCAATTTTGTTTTATTTATTGTCGCATTATAAATAAAATATGAATAGATGATTTAATTTATAAATTTGTGTCACTTCAATGAACTTTCCTGCGTACTGCTATTTTTTATTTCTCTCGCACCAATAAAAATAGCAAAGTTTAAGGCCGGCGAGTGGATGAAGGGTGTATCGTGCTAGGGAAGGGCTTAATAAATAATGCACGAGTGTATTTTGAATACAATAGAATTACACGCTTTTGTAAGGCAAAAGTTCACGTTTAATGACTTGTTTATTATTTATTTTCGTGTATTGAAAATAAACAAACAGATTTTAGTTATTTTTTATCTACATGTTTGTCAGTTTATTTTGCACCAAGTGTAAGTTTAATTATATTGTTATTTTTTGTGTGTTGTGGAAAGGGAAATTAATTTATAAATGTAGGTATCAGATTGTTCCTAAGTTTCACCGCGGAGACTATATTACTATTACTCTGCAACGAGCAGATTATATATATATTTATTTGAACGTAACGTTTACATTATAACATATATGCTACAGTGAGGATACATTCGATACTTAGGACTCAAAATGAAGATCTGATTCTAATAATTCTAATAAATATAAGGAATTGTATATTTCATAAAATTAAATTAAAAATTGCTGTAGTAAAAATAAAAAAAATCATTTAACATTCTAAACATTTTAGACGTATAACATACAAAAATGTAGGTATTTCAATCAATGAAAATATTCAGAACAATGAACTGCATTGTTGGATTACAGTTACATTCTATTTTCTACATGCACCAACTCCACCCTTCAAAACATCGATGGTGGTGAACGTGCATCACTCCGATTGCTCACAAAAATTGAATACCCTCTCATTTCTGCATAAAACCCAAACAATGCCCTCCTAGGAGATTCATATTGATGAGAGAGTTATCATCAATATGAATCTCCAAAATCTTGTACAAAACCTTTCAGTATCTTACAAATGTTTACATTTTATTCAAACTCTGAATCCCTAGAAATCCTGATATTTTTATCAATCCAAAATATGCAATCCTATTTAAGCAAAAAACTATGTATTTTGTTCATATAAATAAAAATTATTTTTCTTTCTCCTACTTATTTTTATAAAACTAAATATATTTCGGAAACTATGTTTCCATCTTCAGTAGTGAAGTTTAAATAAATAATACGTTGTTATAGTATTCTCAATGCAATAGTGATAATATTTAATTAATTTATTAACTTTTATTAACGGAACAAAATAATATATAATTATTATACGAAAAAATATTAAATAATTTTATAATTAATTATCGTGTGTATAATTAACAGTAAAAATAAAACAATATTACATACTACTTCTAACAAAAATTATATAAATTGTATAATTATATAAATATTAAAATATTTAAAAATTATATTGTCTATAAACTAATATAAATACAATTATAAAAAATGTGCTAAAATTTATAAAGTAATAAGATCTAACAGTGGGTTATTTAAGCAACTAGTATCAAAATTTAAAAGATTATCAAAGTGTTTTATTTTTCATTTCAATAGACTCCAATATGTTTAATTGTGATTCACGTGATTATTTATATAATTAGGCTCCACAACCAACATAAAGAAGATTATTATGTTTATCTTAATACAATAAGAAAATTTAAATGCATTTATTGTGGATACACTGTTTTAATAAGAAAACTAAAGAAACCGTTGTGTTTTTATTTAAATGTGAATATATATTTAAATTAAAATTAAGTAACGTTCCTTTTGTTGTTTTTGCATTAAATTCTTCTCGGATCAAAATTTGTTGCATTATACAATATTTTATTGATATGCAACAACAGGTGTACATTAAGTTATTCAATGTCCGGCGTGGGTATTTGCCCGGGAAGTAGTTGTTTTAATGTGCATTTGTTTAACGTACTTACGTAGGTAAGTCAATAGTCACAGAGCTAAATGTGGAAATAATTTATTAATTGTTTTCAAATCATTTTTATTTAATATATTTAAATAACTGTGACCAAGTGAATGAATACTGTTTTCTATTTATTTTTAAAAAATGTTGCCTTTTTCTTTAATTGTGAATAAACTATTTCAACAACTCAATTGAATTATTAAGAAAATAATTTTTAAACTCAATTTATCTGCAATTTCTGTTTCCAACAAATTATTCTCGCAAACGCGCGTTACACTTTTCAGAGGCAATTAAAATCTAAATGTCAGTAATGTAAAATTCGTTAAACCCGCGCCGAATGGACTTTTACTTCTCGTACCCGTTCTTTTAGAAACTAGATTTTTCATCGGCGCACAAAGGCTGACCATTACGCGCGCTTTTCATCATAAATTGCATACGTGGGATTTCATTATTCTCGAGAATAGAAATTCGCACCGGTAAATACTTCTTTTCAGCCCGTTGCGACGTTAATATTTGACTTTCTCGAATGAAATGTTTGTATTGTTCAATCGTGACTAGGGGGAATAATTAATGGTTTTGTTGATTTTGTTTGTAAATTTAACAAAATTTTAACTTCATAAACACCGAAAATTTCTGTTTTTACATCTTCGAGCATCGTGGTATCCAGTCCATCTCAGAGCTTAAGGATTCTTGTAAATTGTAAAAAGTACAGACCTTGCGTAAGTTTATTTCCTTCTAGTGAGCGAGTTTCACCAGAAAGAAATAAACTTACGCAAGGTCTGTACTTTTTACAATTTACAAGAATCCTTCAGCTCTAGGATGGACTAGATGTTCCGGATAATTCTCAAAAATGTTCCCCCTTTTATTTCTGAATTTAGTATTTATGAAGTTAAAAATTTGTTAAAATTACAAACAAAATCAACAAAACCACCAATTATTCCCGCAAGGTCTACATTTTTTTTTACAAATTCGTTTAAGTTTGCATTCTATTCTTATTAAAATCAAAATTAAAAATCGAGCCCGAAATAGATCCCATTTCACCTATAAAAATGGAGCCATATCCCCCAAAACCGCTGTCCAAATAAACACCACCATTTATCGGCCTGGAAATATGATGGAAGCGGATTCAATCTATCCTATTTCACAATCCTCGTCCTACAGTTTTAAATTATCTAATAGTTGCAGAGCGTGCAGCGCTAAGAAATAAGGTATCCTGATAATCTTTTACATAATCCTTCGAATCATATTAAATGGAACACGACGCAAGCGTCATCTTTTGCTTAACATTTTATTAAATAATCATTCCTATTTGACATTTGTAAAATCCCTTCCATTACTCACTGCCTTGAACCCTTATTCCTTTAAATAATCGTTCAAATTCATTCCTATTATTACATTTGTAAAACCTCCTCCATTCGTCACTGGCTTGAACATTTCAATTTACTTTATTAACGGAATCTCCATTTCCAAATTACAATTATTTATCCATAAAACTTGCAACTAATCCATAATCCATCAAGCATGCATACCTCGATATCCAGATATAGAAACCAAAATATATTTTACCACATTTAATCAATTTACTTGAGCATTGAAAAATGAAAGTCGACTTGAGCAGTTTAGCTTATTTTTGCTTCCTGGACATGCCATTAAAATATTTCCATTTTCTCCGAAATCGACCTGTATTAAAAAAATAAACACTTGGATTTATTAAATTCAATAATATAATAATTGCACAATCTTAAGTGTATTATATCTATAAGGCCCTGAAATAATTAGATATTTAAAGTGGATTTTTTATAATAAAAGAATAATTTAGTAGAAAACAACATGACAATAATTGTAAGAAACGTATTGTCTGTTCACACTCTAATGAATTACTATCAAGAAAAATTATGTCACATTATAAACACAGCGTATAAAACAATGTCCCATTGTGGAAACAGCGTGGAAATTGCTATTAAATAACACCATTAGGCCGATTTGGCACGATGAACTTGTGGCACTGTTGGGGGACTTCCTGTTGCACTTATTTCCGTCACAGTCGGCGGCTTTTATGGAAAACTGTCTCATATGGGGCCGCATATTAATTATCCGATTATATAAAATACAAAACCGATACGTTATGTGCCGATACGTTACGTCTTCGGTTATTATTGCTTTGATTTTCGTAACGGCCTCCGCAAATGGCGATGTTACAGAATCGGTTTTATCGCACAGTTTCGCCCGTGGATGGGCAAAATCGGCGCTAATTCCGTTTCGGGATTATGTAAGGTTACGTAAAGGAGGAGATGATGGTAGCTGTAAATTATCTTTGGTGTATGATTGGCAAAAGCGTGCCGTTAGTTAATGATGGTTTGGAATTGGAAACTTGGTAATTGGAACTGTGATGTATTGGAATAAATATTATATATTTTGAGTTTGATTAAAACATTTGGTTTGTTTCACTGATTTTTTTTTATTTTTAGTCTAGTAAATAAAAATATTTCATTACATAAGTTTGTTAACGTGATCAGCAAAGTGTATATTATATTGTCATTCTATCTAAAAATCCAAATTCAATCTTTGTTATAGAATACAATATATTTTAGTGATGGGCAAAGTCGATCTTTTATTATTTCTAAATTCAGTATATTATAATTTTATGAATGTTACTTATTATAAAAATATCAGAAATAACTTCCCATTTATTAATAAACATAAATTTGAAGTTACTTTTTCGTTTTAAATACTAAAAATGACACATTTAGTAATACTCGATTACTAATATTATTCGATTTTGCCCAACACTAATATATTTATTTACAGAAATATGCCTTATGTATAAGCATTGTTGTTGTTATGCCTATACATAAGGCATATTTCTGTGAATAAATATATTGTATTCTATTACAAGTAGATTGAATTTAGATTCGTAGATAGAATTACAAATTTTGTAAAATTTGTAATATAAACTTTGCTGATCACTTTAACAAACTTATGGAATAAAATATTTTAACAAATAGATTGAATTTAGATTACTTCAACGTTAGTTTACGTTAAGTTAAAGAGCAATTATTTTTATTATGATGCGTTTTATACATATTTATTTTATATCTAATATTTTGTTGTTATAATATACAGGCCTGTGTTAAAATTCGGCTTTTTTGGTTTGGTTTTAATGTCCACGACTCACATGTGCAGTCGTGGACATTAAAACCAAACAAAAAAAAGCCGAATTCAAGGAGTGTATATGAAATACCTACCTAACCTAACAAGGATAGATTTAATCAACTCAAAAATAAGAGAGGGTCTTGCTACGGAATCTGTACTGGAATTCACAGAAAAAAAACTAAATTGGTGGGGCTATCTACAGAGGCTGTCACATAAAAGATAAACTAGAATGATATGGGAAGCAAAGAATCCACGAAAAATAAAAAAACCTGAAAGACATCAAAACAAAAGTAATAGAAAATAAGGGAATAGATACCATTTAAAGAAGCAAAAGAAAGGGCAAGAAATAAAAAAAAGGATTGAAAACGATATTCACGGAAATGCAAAAAAACAAGTGAAATTCATACAAAAGAAAAATTATTGTTATATTTAATGTAACCCGACACTCTTGAGGGTTAAGAGGAGAATTTAACTTTTGATTGAAATATTAGGATTACGGAGAATGTCGATATATATATATATATATATATACAGGGTGTCTCAGCGTGCGCGCCGAATAGCTTTACGACTAAATGGTATATTTTTTTCAAAATCTGCTTTCGTAGGCATATGTAGGTCTATTAGGACCACATTTTAAAATTAGTTTCAAATATACAGGGTGTCCCATAAAAGCATGGCGTATCATTGTTATATTTTTTCTAATGGAATAACCTATATTTTATATTTTTTTCAGATTCTACATCAAAAATAAAGTTAACTTTTATAAACCTAACAATTTTTGAAATATTTAAATATTTTTGGAAAAATTGATGTTTCGAAAAAAAAAAATCATAACTTTCAAATGGATGAATGAAAACAAATGAAATTTTGTGTCAGTTTATCTGACTAATGGGTGAATATTTCAGACTATTAAGAGGAATTTAAAATCTTAAGATGTTTTGATAATTCAACATATCTCCAGAAGCACATTCAAGGTTAAATTTCGTGCTTATTTTAAATGGCACACCCTATATCTAATAGGCCTATCTTGTAGGAAATTGTATCGTCTTTCAGAAAGTATAAAGGTATTCTACACCTAAACTTAATAGTTTTCAAGATATATCCATTTTTGTTAATTTTCGTCATTATCATTATTATTTTAATATGACAATGTAACTATTACTATTATTTGTATGATGTTTTATTCTAAATGGCTGACCGTTAATAGAGTTATTATTATTATTATTATTAAGTGTAGTTTCTGAGCTCAAAAGAAGAAAACACACAATATCTTAAAGTAGTAATATTTCAAGAGAACATAATTGGAAAAACCCATTCTTTAATTATACTTAATTTCAAGAAAGAAAGAAAAAAACATTCACTTTTACTGAAAAAATGTTGTCATTAGTTTAATATATTTTTGTGTTATTTATTGCGCAATGAGACTCATTGAATATTTTTTATACTAAGAACACTCTAATAATAATAATTAGCATTTATTGAATAATTAATTAAATTGATATTCCTTTCAAACTTCATCCACATTTATGAAATTGAAGAAATTATATCTCAATATTGCGCTTTTATTTTTTTTTTCAATTTTATAGATGTGAATTTTATTGAATAAATTGCTTACAAATAACTCGATGAAATATATTCGTTAAATTAAATACAAATTATTTGAAAATAATTTGTAAGGAGATCAATGAGACGAGTTATAATTAAAAACTTGTGTTGTATTTTTACTTCTCAAAAGAATGACTGATTTTTTTTATTTCTATGGCGACGTTAATTTCCTAAAAACAGCCGCCTTAAATTAATAAATTATTTCCACTTTTCTATTGATATTCTTTCGTTATTTTTTATTCCAAGCAAAACATTCACTTTTACTAAATAATCATGGCATTGATACGTTTTTTTTTACAAATTTCAACAATTTATTCTTATTACTCATTTGCATTGTAAAAAACCGATATTATTGATACTGAATCGACATTTACTCGTAACAAAACGGATTCGCTAAAATAATAGGAAATAATTATAGCTACCTGTGGTTTTAATTGAACATTAAATCCAAAATATTCCGTAGGCGTAATTACAACGGCCTTCGGTTCACAAAAGCACACACGGGTAAATACACACACACACACAAAAATCGAGCAGAAAACAACTTTAGAGAGAAAGTAAGCACGTTCTTATTTTTAGATTTGGGATTGCCACATATTTGAAGGTTGTAGCCCGAAATGAATATAATGTCATGAATCCGTCAATTCTAACGAAATGTTTACAAATATTTTTTCTTGAAAATTAATACTAAATAAAGTAATCAATATTTTTTTTTAAAGAAACAGAATTCTAAATTAAGAATATTGAATTTAAATTATTGATAATAGAGGCTTCTACTTCGTTATACATTGTTTTAAGTTTTAATAAAAACGCTGATGACAAGTGAAAATTGTTGAAGCTATAGTCACTAAAATAAAATTAAAGTTATACTAACAAAGTGAATCAGCGTTTTTATTAAAATATTGAATTTAGTTTAAATGATTTCATAATGGGTTGCTTAGCATTCAACAAACAATTACGAAATAGTTTTTTTTAAGTAGATGTCAAATAAAACACTCCTTCATGTTCTTCTTTGTGTACATTTTTAAAAACATAAATTTAAATACAAATAATTAGTAATAACAGTAATCTTTTATTATATTAGAACCTCACTCAGGAAAAGTATTTTTTTTATTCAGGGGAAGGTTCTGGAGATAAAAGTTTACACAATACTTAAAATTAAATTTCTTAAAAAATCATATATGTTTGATATTAATGTCGAAACATAAATATTGTCATGAATCAATTCTGGCGAAATAAAAACAAACATTTCAATTCAGACAATATGATAATAAAAATTTACAAAATTTATAATAACAATGTATACAATTTTGTTAAAAATCATGGGCTACCATAGGTCTTTCTGCACTATCTGCATTTATGATGGTTTGCAAATTAAAACTATGCTAATTAGCTGAAATGTCGTACATGCATGGGTTAATGAATTTGTAGATAGTGATAGAAGTAGTTATGTTTGGGGGGATTATTAAGGTTGCATGGTATGTAATATTTGTAAGATGGGTTAGATTATGAGGGTTTTGTGCAATTTTTATGGAGAGGGTAAGTATCCGCTGGGATATGGGAGTAATTTGGGTGGATTCTTAAAGGAATTCGTTAGGGCCGTTTTACACACACAATAATTATCGCAGAAAGTTGTGCGAGAATTATATATAAAAGTTTTGATATAATTATATATATAAAAATATTTTTCCTGTTTTACACAGCAAATAATTATTGTGTAAATAAGCAGAGCAGATTGTTTTTACAGTCGTCCAGTCGCTTAACATTATTGGGAGACTGTTTTATATAATTCTTTTCTAGATTATATTGAACATGTTCAATATATTTCTCGCGAGAATTCTCGCAACAAATATATTATAAAAATCGCTGTAATGCACATGCGCAAACTTATAATATTTTTCTATATATAATTATATTATGAATTTATGCGAGAATTCTTGTGTGTGTAAAACGGCCCTTAGAGGGATAATGGAGTTCTGGAGAAATATTTACCAATATTTTTCTGTAAAAAGAATGGTAATTTAAATAGCAATTTTTACCAATATTTTTTATAGAAACAGAATTCTAAATTAAGAATAATGAATTTAGTTTAAAAATTCCTGAATTGGTTCTTTAGCATTCAACAACCAATTATTATTATTTTTTAAAGTATATTTAATTTTACAAAATTTATTATAATAATATGTACAATTGTGTTACTAGTCTGTCATGGGCTATCAACCATAGGTCTTTCTGCCCTGTATGAATTTATGATAATTTGCAAATTAAAACTGTCATGTATGAATGAGTTAATGAATTGGTAGATAGTAAGGGTTGTTATGTTTTTGGGGAATATTAGGGTTGCGAGGAATGCAATATTTTGTAAGGAGGGATAAATTGTGAGGGTTGAGCAAATTTTGCTTTATTTTTTTTATTATTTTATTTTATGTGATTATTCCAATACACTATAAAGAATATTGAATTTAGTGTTTTCTTTATATCAAAATTGAAAATGCACCACGAAGTGAACGCCTCCAAGATCCAAGAATAATGAATTGAGTTTAGAAGATTTTGTAATTACTTGTTAAATGTCAATTATTACGAAATAAATTGTTATTATTAATCACTGAAGTATAACATTGTATTGATTTGTTACTTATTTTTTTATATTTTATGTAACTATTTCAATATAAATAAAGAATAATGAACTGAGTTTAAACGATGTTGTAATTAGCTGTTGAATGAAAATATTGGACTTTTTTTAGAACATAAATTATTATTACTATTAATTACTGAAGTATAAAATATAAATAAAAAATTCTTAGTTTGTTCCTTTATTTTAATTTTATGTCAGTATTTCAATAGTAAATAAAGTATAATAAATTTAGTATAATTGTTGAATGCCAATAAAGGGCCTTAATAATAATCATTATTCCGTATATTTTGGCAAGGACGGAAATACAAAACTAGGCAGAAAGATGTTCAATTGGCAGATTCTTACAGCATGTATTGTAATATTTTATGTTACATGTAGGTGTTTCATTACGTTTGTCAATAGTTTATGTATAAATAATAATAATAATAATCCATTTATTATAATATAAATTATTATTATTAAGTACTGAGGTATAAAAAATAACACTAGATTTGTTTGTTTTTATTTTTTAGTTCCACATTTTACAAAATGTTTCGCCTGGAGAAACAATGAGAAAATCGTACAAAATAAATATGAATCGATTATTAAAAATCCACCAATAAAACAATTAAACACAGATTAGATTCGATAGCTTTAAATTCTCGATTAGTTTCGGGTTATTAGCCCATTTTCAAGAGAATTTAAAGTTATTCGATCTAATCTGTTTTTAATTGTTTTATTAGTTGATTTTTAATAATCTATTCATTTTTATTTTATACAATATGAACTATCAATATTTAAATATTAAAACCTTTAATTATAATATAATTGATAAAAAAATCATTTACAGAAGCAACTTAATTGTTGATTTAATTAAAAAAAAAAACGATAATTTAATAATGTTAACATCTTAAAACATATATTATATATGTAGTAATAATTCATAATTCTAACGAATAAGTAATCAAAAAATACTCTTTGTTATTTTCCAGTAATTTCTTAATTAATTTTGCTTTTGTACAATTTTGGGGATTTACAGTCGCAATCAAATTTGGGTTTTTCCAATGATTCTATAGTTTGGAAAATACGTAAACCGCAATTTCGTAAACATTTTTTTTCAATTAAAAAAAGACACAATCCCAACACAGGAACATTTACGAAGATTTCATCAGGAAATAGGATGCATCCGAAAAGCATGATTCAACAAATGATAATGATTGTTATAAAATAATTTGAAAACTTTAAAATCATTTTATAAATATATAAAAATTTCATTAAAATAATTATTACAAATTATAATAAACCCAAATTACAAATCTTCCTAATTCTTTTGTAACTCTTATGTTATAAATTGGACTCTATTCAATCGATTTCGTTCACAATTAAAAACACTAAAAACATTTTGAATAATTCAATTATATACAATACGAACTACCAATGTTTAAATATTAAAACTATTAACACGACACATGTTTTTAAGTTTACGTAAGTAAGCAACTCATCTAATTTATCATTGTATATTGAATTGTGATGAGATTTTAGAAACACATATAAAAAGGCTGTTTGATTAATTTCTCTGTTATTCCTTACTTCAGAATTGTGAAGTGTCGTTAACGTTGACGATGCCACATGAAATTAGACAAAAGATTTATTTTTTATTTATTTATTTATTTATTGACGGAATCTCCTTTTAACACAGATCTACAAAGATTAATTACATAGATGCCGCTTACTTCGCAATTCTGAAGTAAGGAATAACAGTATTTTTATTTATGATTAAGCACTTCACGTAAACTCGAAAACTATATAGATTTCAGAAATCTTCATGTATTTGGTATTAGTATATTTCGTAAAGAAATAAAGTTATTACAATTGTAATGTCTATTTCAGATATCTTAACCTTATTTTTTTAAGATAACACAAGAGCCATCTACTACCTAATTTCAAGTGGCATTGTCATTAATTTGCGTTTACGAAGTAGACGAGCGAGAATCGCGAATATTAGTATATTTCTATGTACAATGACTTAGTCTATTGTGAAATAAAGTTATTACAATTGTAATGCCTCTTTCAGATATCTTAACCTTCTTTTTTTAAAGAAAACGCAAGCGCCATCTATTACCTAACTTCAAGTGGCATTTCTATGTACAATGACTTAGTCTATTGTGAAATAAAGTTATTACAATTGTAATGTCCCTTTCAGATATCTTCACCTTCTTTTTTAAAAGAAAACGCAAGCGCCATCTATTACCTAACTTCAAGTGGCATTATCATCAATTTGCGTTTACAAGGTAGACGAGCGAGAATCGTTGTTCGATCGAGGAAGGCGCTAGATGAATAGTGGCTGAATATTTTATTAAATGAATTTCTTTAAATTGTTATTGAAAATTATTATTATCAAAAGTAAATACTATCAAACCAAATATTTTTCAAAGTTCCAACTTAACATGAAAACATAAAAATAGGTAATTTTTCATTAAAGTAAGCATTATTAAATTCGTTACTTCAAGTTTGCATTATTACTTCAAACATCCAAGAGAACACTCCTCCACCTTCTTTATAAATATTGCTAAAACATTAATTTAATTTAAATACAAATAATCAGTTGTAAAAGTGATCTTCGACATTATTAAAATATTAAATGTGTACCCTTCCCAGAAGAAAGATCAACTAGAATATAATTTCAAAAAATTCTTAAAAAAAGATATACGTTGAATCGTTCGGTCACTGATTATAATTCCTTCAGAATTATATAATTATATTAATTAATTATATTAATTAATTATTACTGATTATAATTCCTTCAGAATTATAATCAGTGACCGAAAATATATTAATATTTATATATTTAGAGGATAGGGAGAATATTATATTTTATATGTACAAACAAACAATTAATTACAACCAATGGATATAATTAAACAATTTCAAACTCAAGGATTCTTCCTTTCTTTTCCTTTTCCAGTAAGTTGCTAAATGAAGCAACCTGATTTTTTTTTAGAAAACACTCCAAATGACGAACCAATTAAGTCTCGATTGCCTCCTTGTCCGTGATTTATCCGCTTGTGGCGTTGGATAGTGTATGTGTGTGTTAATTAATTTAATCGGCACTCAATTAAGCCGGAAACGCAATTTCTACCTTGCATTTTGAATGTCCTGGCTCGCGTAAAGTGTCCTCGATTTCGGAGACACTGAATTCCGTAAATTAATTCCGCGCTCGGTTTTGAGGAACTCGAATTATCTAATAGCGGGTTTCTCTTCCCGGAACTGAATTAGTTTATGCGGAGAATGGAATAATATTTGTTTATGGCCAGGTAAAAATTGTTTTCGTTTATCTTGAATAGCTTTCCCATTTAGCATTCACAATGTCCATAAAAGATCAATACGTGGGTAGATTTAAAAAAAAAATGGAAAAATAATATTTTGGGTTTGTCTCTAAGTGGGGATTAGAGACAAATCCAAAATAAAAAAATACTTTTGTCTTTTTCATGGCTAACAATTTTTTGGTGTATGGTAAAATTAAAAACGACTGTAACTTATTTTATTTTAAAAATAACTATGGCATATGTTATATCAGATAAAATGGAAAAAAATAGCCCTTTTAATAACGTCATAGCCAACTATTGTTTCCATTTTTAAAAAAAGGTAAGTTTGTGTCACATCTCCCAAAATATGGGCATTTTTTATTTATTTTTTGTTATTAATCTGAGTAAATTTTTCTACAACTTTGTCCTTTACTTAACCTAAATATTAAATACTAAATTAATATTATGCAAATTGCGTTTTAACAAATTAAACGGTATATTGTAAAGCGAAATACGGTTAATGTAAATATCCATAGAAATTTAATAAAACAAATTTTAAATTCTCTTGAAAATGGTCTAATAACCCGAAACTAGTCGAGAATTTAAAGTTATTCAATTTAATCTTTGTTTTATAGGTTGATTTTTAATAATTTATTCATATTTATTTCATACGCTTATTATTATTTACATTGATCAAATTAAACAACCTCATCATTCTATTTATAGTTTCATGTTGACCATAATTGGAACGATACAAATTGTCTCGAAAAACTACATTATGTCTCGTAATACTTGGTATACAAAAATTTATACGATATAGCAATTCCGCACAGTTAATACTGGAGTTCACAATTTTAAAAAATATATTATTATTATTATTTAAATTAAAATAGTTGTCCTTTCTCCTACTTTTTTATATTTCGGAAACTATGTTTCTCCACAACCAACAACCAACATAAAGATTATTATTATTATTTTTATTCCTTTTCCTTATTCTTAAATTACATTAAATTTCTCTTTAAATATATTCAATTGACCTCGCTAAGACATTTCTGACTTTTGTGTGCTTTATTCGTATATTATACAACCGCTAACATTCGTTCTAAACCCGAACAGCTTGTGTTTACGTGTAAATGCTAATTCGCCGATGAAAAAAAAAATCGTGATAATTCTCACGGGACAGTAAAATATCAGGAAGTCGTTTGACATAGCGGACTACTTTTACTTTCATTGGATTCGAAAGGAGAGGGTCGTTCGTACAATTTTGTACGCGCTTGGAGACGTGTTATTTACCTTTGCGGCAACATTAAAACACGGAAAAATCTGTTTTATTAATGAGTCCAAACGAAGACATGGTTTGAAATAAAATAAGAAAATGTTTGAATTCTTTTCAAATATTTATTTTATTTGTAGTTAGTTAAAAATTAACAATTATTATAATAAAATTATTTATAAGAGTTTCACCTTTCTTAAAATTGATTATAAAAATATATTTTTATACACTATCTATAGGGTGTTCAATTTAAGTCAAGACGTTGAAATATCTCGAAAACTACACATAGAATAAAAAATATAATTAAAATTTGTGGGACATCTAATGATACGAAACTCGACCCACTACCCGCAACTCCCTAGGAGGTAGGGAGTGAGGAAGAGAAAAGTTAAATTGGAACGCCCATTTTTTCGTACGGATTTGAATTCTCCCGAAAAATTAAGAAAGTTTTATCTGATTTTTTTGTATTCGTGACAGACGATGGTATAATCGACAAAATTCAAAATTGGCAAAAATCGTTGAAAATGGGGATTTCCTGAGAAATACATTTGAAATGAAAGAAATATTAGAAATATATTCATATAATGTGAAATTAATTTTTAACATACACATTAAAATTAACATTTCTCATAGCCTCGAATATAATATAAGTTTAATTCCATTTTATTTATATATTGTATTATTATAAAATATAATGAAACAATAACAAAAAAATTAAAAAACAAAAAAACGAAATTCACGACTGCATGTAGAAAAAATTACCTATTCGATGCAATTTTTAGTTTTTTTTAAACGTACCGTTTGGATTTGTAAGCAAATATAAATTGTAATTTCTTCTATTTTATTAAATATTAGATGTGTGTATTGAGTACTATTTATTCTTAAATATCTGTTACATTCTAAATGATAAAATTCGTTAATAAATAAATAGACTGAATAATTAGATATATATATATATATATATATATATATATATATATATATTATATATATATATATATATATATAAACATATAATTCTTCGCCTGTTAATCGGCTATCGACCGACTTCGTAAATATCTTTCTATGTCTTATGTATATGCGTATTTATGTATTTGAATTAACTGTCTATGTCTCTGTCTTTGTCATGAAGTGATGAAATGAACTGAAATAATGATGTTGATGGGTTTTTAGGTGTGGATCTGGTGTTTGGGTTGAGGGCAAATTTTTCGGCAAGGATGGTCAAACGGTGTTGAATTGATTGCATCTGGGATAGTTCATACAGGAGGGTGTTGGAAGGGTTGTGAATTGGTTTGAGGGGGTGTCTGATTTTAGTCATTGCTCTTAAAGCGGATCTTTCATAATTAAATATTTTTCTTCGATTGTATAATTTTCAGTGAAATTTTATATTACTTTTATATTAAATGAAAATACACTTTCAGTATTCGCTTTTATTTAGTTGAAACTGCAACAATTGTTTGCAAGTAGGTTCATTGTATCCAAAAATTGATTAACAATGGGCGCGTTTAAGAAACTGTAGCGCTGCAGCGCTTTACGAAAGCGGTGTCGCTGAACGGTACTTTATTGTGGCGCTGTGACGCTTTATCAAGCGGTAAAGCATATATTTTTTCTTCTGGATCGCTTTTCAAGCTGTAAACAAAACTGCCATATTTTCGTGAGCGTCTTTAACCTCGAAAGCGTGTTCAGGGAATATCAAGACATGTAGCGCTATATGTCTAAAATTTCCCTGAACGCGCCCAATTTCTTAACTGGTAATTGTTATACTATTTTTAAACACAATGAAGCGTCTAGCGAAACAATTATTTCCTTAACTTCTTACACTTATTCGCAAACCAGACGTTTTGTTCCATCGCTTTAAATACATGTTGTATTTTCTGCTTGTAAGAAAATTTCAAGAAACGGTTTACGTTGGCGAACTTGGCCAAAAATTATAGCACTTCGAAAATACACAAAAGTATTATATATTGATTACAACTTGTATATACACTTTACATAAATAATAATAATTTAAAGAGCGTTACGTCTGATCAGTCCGGAAGCTCGCTTTGTTCCAAATTTTCTCTTAACTATAACAATTAATAATTATGTATTGACAGGGCGACAATAATACGTAATTAATGTAATTATTATAATATTTATACAGCTATTATGCATTGGCTGTAAGTATTTATTCTTATTTTGAAAACACTAATTACCCTTCGCAAAAATATTTCATTAATCACAGATAAAACATTTAAAAAAATATATTTTTTGATATTCGAATTGCAACATTTTTTATTTAATTATTAATTTTTACGAAATCTCCGTTTTACGATATACATTTCATTTATAATTAATAGTGTTGGGCAAAATCGAGTGAATTTAGTAATCGAGTATTTCTGAATAACCAATTTTAAGTAGCTAAAGTTAATAAATAACAATAAAATAGAGTTTATTAATCAATAGGTAAAACTTTCCAATATTAATATTATAAATAACATTAAGAAAATTGTCATAAACTTCATTTTGCAGGGACAAAAAAGATCGAAAAGATCTTAATAATTAATGCTTATGGCGCTAGATTCTTTATGGAACCGTAATTGAATATTAGGTAAATTAAGACACTTGTTATGTTCCATAACATAACAAGTGTTTTAATATACTTAATATTACATTTCATTTACAAAAAAGTTGTAAATAAAATACAAAATCTAATTGGTGCATTGAATTCCAAAATGGTTCAATAAAAACTTATTAATATTAAGATAATAATGATCAACTTTACTGCTGAATACAAGAAAAAAATACTGTTATCACTCCTTATGTGGAGCTTTTGATAACACCTTGCGGGTCATATTGACAAGAAGTCAACAACAATAACTCTGAGCTCAAACTTTAACTTATACTTGTATTCAAATTTTACACAATTATTACATTTTTTCACTATTAACGAAAAGGCAAAGACATCTGATCAGCCCGAAGGCCGAATCAGTTCTGCTTCAAAAACAATTACAAACTTAAAACTTAAACACAGTGATTATAACGAGAGGACGAGACGTGTTCAAAATAAGTCCTTTTGTCCTTTTGTATGAAAATATTTACACAGCCATTAGTCAGTTGAAAACATTTCTCGGATATCAAAAATCTAATTACTTTTCTTCAAAATATTTACTTTTCAATATTGTTCAAAACAAGAATTACTGATAGATTTTTTTATCTGATAAATATAATAATATCGAATAATACAATGAAATTCTAAGAAATGTTTACAACAATACATAATAATCAAATAAAACAAAAATTTACATTTTTAAAAACATAATATTTTCTAACGTAGAATACGAAAAAGAAATATGTAATAAAATAAAAATAAAAAAAATAACCGTTTGTTTTACAAAATATATCGCTGAGCAATGTATTTGCAGAAGCAAATTATCGCAGATGGAATATCACGTAAAAGTGTATAAAGCAAATCAAATCAAAATCATTAATCACAGAGCAAATATAAATAAAAAAAAAACAATAATTAGGAAGTATTTTAATTAAAACACTTGGTTGTTCGTTTCACAAATTTTATATTTGAGTCCCGACTAGTTTTGACGAGTAGTCATTTTCAAAGAACTAATTAAATTAAAAGTACAACACGCCGATATAAAATTAGAGAAGATTGACAATGACATGAATGTTTAATTCACCAAGGGATTATTGAGAATTTTATTCCAAATATAAAAAAAAAACATTTTTTTATGTTCGAATTGCGATAATACTTAATGACGTTTATTAAATATATATACAATCATCTTTATTGTGGTATCTACATATACATATATTATACAATATATTTGATCTAAATTTATAAATGGCTATCGACCTTAAGTCTTTCAGCCTATTAAATATATTATCACTGAAATATCAATATTTACGACAAGATATACCATAAATATATAAACATCTTTATTCAGACAGCAGAATAACAATTCTTTACAAATATTTATATTTATAATACATATTGATGGGTTTGTAGTCTGTCATGGGCTATCGACCGGAGGTTTTTCTGCCCTATCATAAATATTATGTTGTCCACGGAGAAAACAAACATGCAAAATGTATAAAATATAAACATATATAAAAATATATCACAGGAATAACAAAAATATATGAAAAGGGAAAAAAACTCTGTTAATGCTAAAATTGTCGTATATAAATTTATTTATAAATATTTAACTGAAATATACTTTTAAATTCATAAATGCCGTTATTGAACTTATTTATTGTTATATTTTATTCTTACGTACTTAAACAATTATGACCTTCGAAATGTTTAAGTACGTAAGAATAAAATCATTGAAAGAATAGAAAAATATCGTTTTCCATTGTAAACAAAATATTTAATAAACAATACCTTATTGTTTATTAAATTCATAATCGCCAGCAATATTAATAATATTAGCAAGTTAATGAGTTGTTTACTTTGTTCGTATAACCAATATTTGTTAAGAGCATTGGATACCATGAACGAATTGTACGCTCGCTTTTCCTTCCCCTTACTTACATGTCTAACCCGCGCACATCTTAGAAGAATAAATTCCATAAAGCATATCTGAATTCTTATAGTAAAATAAGGATAAACAAATAACTATTTCGACTATTTTTCCGTGAGGTGGCAAATTAGTATGAGTCATTATTTTCTTGAATTTCTATTCAATTTTATTCGATAATTACGTATTTTAGAAAAAAAATATATATATACATAGAAATCTTATATTCCACACCAACATAAAATGAGTGTTAAAGGATTAGTTTTTCTCGTTTACGTTTATATATATATATATACAAGGTGTACAGAAAATGAGTGAAAAGCTTTAGGTAGCGTGACTCTTTGACTAATTTTTAGATAAAAATATTAACGAAAATAAGTCATACGGTCCTTCCTTAAGCCTCACGGGCCACTTAAAAGAACTATACATTTGGCAACGTTGGATCAAACAAGTGTGCATTTATCCTGTTTATAACTGCTACATCATCCGCTGGAGGTGTTGCATACACCTTTTCTTTTACAAACGAGCGTGCGCCGTTGCCAGATCTATTTTCATTAAAAGAATGCTTCTGATGAAGTTGTAAAATTGTAAAAATATCCGATTTATTAATCATTTACATCAATGGAATTATACACGTGTCTAATTGATTGATAATGCTATTGATTTTTTACAAAATATTTAAGAAAACAATACTAATTTATAGTCACATATTTAAAATTCCGAAGACCTCGTGAGCCTCAATGAAGAACCATACAACATTTTTTATTTGGATTTTCTATTAAAAATTAATTAATAAATTGAGTTACCTGAAGGTTTTCACTCATTTTCTGTACACCTTGTATATACATAGAAATCTTATATTCCACACCAACGCAAAATGTGTGTTAAAGAGTTAGTTTTCTCGTTTACATTTATATATATATATTCTTTATCGCCAATCGGCACTAAATACATCTATTATTATCGCCATTTGCGGCACTAAACCGTCCCATTATTTTACTACTTTCAACAAGTAACATTATGGGACAATACTAACAAAATCTAAGGAGGTCGAATCCTGTCAGTTTAGTTGTCAAAAAAAAACATGAGTAGTGAAGAGTTTGAAATACCATGTACTCCACCAGAAATACGCGAAAGAGCGATAGAAACAACGCTCGAAATTCTTCCAAATAAGTCTAGACATATTTATAATCGTCAACACGATTTATTCACAAGTTGGTGTGACAGAAATAACATTAAAAAAATTAGCGAAAACGTTCTCTTGACATATTTTTCTGAAAAATCCAAGGAATATAAAGCAGCAACATTATGGTCATATTATTCTATGTTAAAAGCATCTCTTTCGGTAAAAAACGACGTTGATATAAGCCAATATAAGAAACTTACGGCGTTTTTAAAACAGAAATCAAAAAATTATACGCCAAAAAAATCGAAAGTTCTCACACAAGAAGAAATAATACAGTTTCTATTGAATGCACCAAATGAAATATATTTAATGATGAAGGTAAGATAGTAATCAATTATCGAAGCATATTTGTTATTAATGTAGATATTATTTTAGATTTGTGTTATTTTTGGCGTTGCTGGAGCCTATCTTTATCGAACTCGTCTTTATTCACCTCGCTCGCTCCGCTCGCTCGTCTCATAACCTCAGACTCGTTCGATAAAGTCTTATTTTACTGACTTGGTACATAAATAATTATTATTCAGACAATATGACAAAAAGAAAATTACAAAATATATTATAACGTACAATTGTGTTAGTAGTCTGTCATGAGCTATCAGCCATAGGTCTTTCTGCCCCTTTTTTATTTTATTTAATATTAAATAAATAAAAAAAGAGTAATGACATTTATTTTCCAATAGATGAAATATTTACTACAAAAATGGGCGAGCTTGAAATGTAGACATGGTATCTATGTTTCTTAAGAGATTATTATTTTGACGTCAATAAGGCGTTATTATCAAACTTACAATGATGCTTTAATATCGACAAAGGCACGTCAATTTTACAAGTAAACTTAAAACAGTGTATTCACTATTTGAATAATCATGTTATTTCAGGTGTTTAGAAAATTCGTCTACCCACCGTTTTTTGCTAAAAACAATCAAATTATTTACAACAGATAATTAAAATTAAATTTTGTCAAAGTTCTGATTCTACACATTCTGTTCGTCTCTGAGACAATTTAAGGAAGCCCTCCCAAAAGAACCGTTTCAACTTTGAGTGATAAAACAAGATTTTTTTATTTATAATAATATAATTATTACAGTTACATATTTTTTTTAATTTAAGTATTTCTTGCATTTTTGTCTAATCTTAAAACATTGCTATTTAAGATTATAATTACATCCCACTATTTCCTCACTTTTACATAACATTATCCAACAGCATATTACCTCAAGCTTGTTTAAAGCTTCATTATCGAATTAATGTTGATTACAAACACACATTTTTTTCCTCGGCGCGTACTTCAATTTTCTATTTTTCCATTCACGGTTGCCTTTATGATAATTATTATCATATTAGTGTCATATAAGTGATGCGGTGTTAACGTACAAAGCTGACCTTGACACAATCTCCGGCCTTCGTCCTCTATGCCCATAGAAAGTGAGAATTTATTGTGTATTTGATACACGGGCCGAAGATCCACATTCTCCAGAAAACAGCTGGAGATTGAGAAATTTCGCTTATAAAATAGGTGTAGTAATAGAAGAAGAAAAAAACAACGACGTGAATAATAAACTACTAATTGGTTTATATAAAATAATTGTTTTCTTTTTTTAGTTATCTGATACGTGTTTCAATTCGTTATGATCGATTTTCTCAGAATCATTAGGTTACAATTATATTTTAAAGTTAACCACTTTAAGATATAAATTACAAAAATTATACCGATTTTTCCTAAGATTTTCTCAGAATCATTAGGTTAAAATTATATCTTAAAGTGGTTAACTGGTTAACCGATTTTTCCTAAGATTTTCTCAGAATCATTAGGTTAAAATTTTATCTTAAAGTGGTTAACTTTAAGATATAATTTTAACAATGAATCTAAACTTTCAAGTAATTCGAGAAAAAGGGATTGATCGAATTTTATTGATCATTGTCAGAAATTTTCCTTGTTTAATTTCATTTTAATTATAGTACATTAGGTTAAAATTATATCTTAAAGTGGTTAAGATATAATTTTAACCTAATGATTCTGAGAAAATCTTAGGAAAAATCGGTAAAATTATATCTTAAAGTTAACCACTTTAAGATATAATTCTAACCTAATGATTCTGAGAAAATCTTAGGAAAAATCGGTATAATTTTTGGTAATTTACGCTATGTATCGCAATAATTAATATAGCTTAAATTACACAATTTATAACGTTTTTTCTTATATTTCTTTACAAGATTTCAAAGAAATTTGCAATGATAAAACGTACTCTAATTAAAATTAAATTAAACAAGGAAAATTTCTGACAATGATCAATAAAATTCGATCAATCCCTTTTTCTCGAATTACTTGAAACTTTAGATTCATTGTTTCACCTTCTCCGTTTTTCGGTTTATTTATTTGTAACTCTTCTGTAATTCTTACATCTTCAATTCTATTAAATGCACACTTAATGGACAAAATATATTAGTAGGGAACAAGTGTATTACTTCTAGAATATCTAAGGTTATTTTATTTTCAAAAATTGGGTCTACTTTAACACAAACATCGCTTCAACGACTAAATTCCATGTTAATCAAGCACTTTATTGACTTACATGAAGGAAATAGTCCAACGTAAATTATTGTCATATCACCAGCAATCGAATGCCATGCGAATCATGCATTTTATATACAAACATCTTTATTCAGACAGAAGAATTACAATTCTTTACAAATATTTATATTTACAATACATATTGATGGGTTAGTAGTCTGCCATGGGTTATCGACCGGAGGTCTTTCTGCCCTATGCATTTTATTAACTTAAATAGCGTTGATGTATGGGATGTGTACGGTACAGAATTATTGGAATTGAATAAAATTGACGAAATATTGTAAAGTTTGCGATTGGTTGTGGTATGAAATTTTTCATATACAACCCAATATGAACAATTTCATACCACAACCAATCGCAAACTTGACATGAACACTTTCATATCACAAGCTATCGTAAACTTTACAATATTTCGTCCAACAACCTTTTCGAAGCAATTTTATTCAATTCCAATAACTCCGTACTGTACACAGCCCACACAGCAACTCAGCGAAGTGCATATTGAATACCAACAAACGGATTTCATCGGCAGATACCGTTATAATGGACGAAACGATAAATGTCTCGGGCCAGACCTAACACGCACTCCTCGTGTGCAATTTATCCGGCATCGACAATTACTCGATGCGAACAGTTTGAAAATGCTCATGTGCATTGTCATTTGGAAAAGGTTATAAAACGCTGGGAAGCATGAAGAAGAATAGCCTGACCTTCTGGTGTTATGGAATATAATTTGCATCCTGGAAATTGCACAGGTGGATTATGTGTAATTATACACTTAAAAGAAAACATTGTTTGTTTTAAGAAAATTAATATTTTATTTTTTTAACAAGTAAATCTTATTTTTCGTTTTTAATAATCACTTGATGAAAATTTATTACAATATTTATATTTTATTAAAATACTGATTTACTTTGATTCCATAACTTTGAATTTATTTTAGCGACTACAACAATTTTAAGTCATTAATCTTTGAAGCGTTTACTTCAATATACGTTTTCAATATTAGGATAAAGAACACATTTAATCACTTTTTTTAAATCACTTAAGGGTGCAGTTTAGACGAAAGAGATAGCTATATAAATATTGGTAATCACTAATTCGAGTTACATTGCAGTTGTGATCAATGAACAATAATGTATTATACATTAAAGTAATCTTAAAATAAGCAGGAATTTCATCAGATGAATTAAAAATTATTTTAATGTTTAGTTTGTGTGAAAAACAATTATGAAAAACAATGAAAATTGATCAAATTTATAGCAAATTTCAAATTATATTTTTGCTAATAAAAACTTGTGCAAAAAAAATTTAAAGGATTTCACTAAATTCTACATTCAAATAATTTAGCAGACATAACCTATTAATTTCATTATATCTTACAATTTTCTTTTCTAATTTGAACTAGTAAATTGATGCAATACACGAAAATTAACGATTTATTTTTTATTTAGACTTTATACTATGTAAATAAAATATGTAAATACATATCAATATTATTAAATCCAAAAGAATGGCTTTTTTTTTCAAACGATTATTTCCATTTTACTATATAGCTATCTCTTTTTACTAAACCGCAACCTTAACAATTTATTTCACTGTGAGTAGTTTCGACTACACGGTAATCATTCTCGAACTGTTTGAGAATGTTTGATAATGATTATCGTGTAGTAAAAAACAAACATGAATCACCACCAACTCTGTGCGTACCCCTAAATATATCATAACTAATCCACGACTAAAAGATACAGTAAGAGTAAAATTATTTTGTTCATTGGTCATAATCTAATGCTAGTATTTATTAGTCGAAACTACTCACAGTGAAATAAATCGTTAAGTGATATAAAAAAGTTATTAAGTGTTATCTATATCTTAACAATTTCAATTTGTGATTATCTAATTAATATTAATAATTGACTACCAATTTAATAACCAATTATCGAATGACGTTTCAATTATCGAATATTTTTATAAAAAAAAAAAACTGAAAAGGAACGAACAAGTTAGAAACAAAGACTTTTAATGCTTTTCGAAATATTTGCATTTAAGTTCTGTACATCTTTGTATACAACTTGTTAATTTCCAACTTGTTTGTTGTTAATGCTTTTCGAAATATTTGCATTTAAGTTCTGTACATCTTTGTATACAACTTGTAAATTTCCAACTTTTTCGTTCCTATTTAACTTTTTGTAAAACATCCATTCGAAAATTGATACATTTTGCAGCAGCAAAACATTCTTTAATCAAGACTAGCCTTCAAGTGAAACCTCATTATAAACTACACAAAATCAAAGATAATTTTGCCAATTGGCCTACTTCCTCTGACTGTGACGAAATATTTATCTATTTAACAGTCGTCGTTTCGATTCCATTATGCACATGCTCCAGTTACTGCAGAAAATCCACCGCGTGCGCGCACTTTTGCAAAATTAATTACCTAAACACGAATCCGAAAAGTAAACACTGTTTAGAAAGCATTTTCGTTACTCCGATTTGGTTAATTTTACGTCATCTGGGTTGATACTTAATTGCCTGTGGAGAGAAAAAATCAAATCCGTTTTACCAAAAGTCGGCCGGCGTGAGGATTTTTCGAAAGTGCTTGGAGTAATTACTCGCGCGTTTTTTTTCCTTTCGATACTCTTGTTAGATGTGATAAGATTTATTAGTGGGATGAATAAATTGCGTTGGCCGCTGAAATGTTTTTAAGATGTGTTCGATTCATTCATCGAAAGGTTTTATTAATGAATCAATTTATATGAAAGTGAAACAATTTAAGGTTGCGGTTTAGTGGAAAGAGATAGCTATATAGTAAAATGGAAATAATCATTTGAAAATAGAGCTATTCTTTTGGATTTTTGGATTTACATTTTTTATCTACCAAGTATAAAGTATCAGTCTAAATAAAAAATAAATCGTTCATTTTCGTGTATAACGTCAATTTACTAGTTTAAGTTAGAAAAGAAAATTGTAAGATATAATGAAATTAATAGGTCATGTCTGCTAAGTTATTTGAATGCAGAATTTAGTGAAATCCTTTAAATTTTCATTGCACAAGTTTTTATTAGCAAAAATTTAATTTAAAATTTGCTATAAATTTGATCAATTTTCATTGTTTTTTCATAATTATTTTTTACAGAAACTAAACATTAAAATAATTGTTAATTTATCTGATGAAATTCCTGCTTATTTTAAGATTATTTTAATGTATAATACAATATTGTTCATTGATCACAACAACAATCTAACTCAAATTAGTGATTGCCCATATTTGTATAGCTATCTCTTTCTTCTAAACCGCACCCTTAATGAAACACTTTGCTTGAATCACACACTTGTTTTTTTTTTAAATAGTTTCCACTTAGTACAGTCAATAATAAACATGTATTACAAAGTAGAAGCCATTAATTTGTAATACATGTTTATTATTGACTGTTAACAATTAATAATGAATCAATTATTTGATTTGCATTTAAATCTATATTAAGGGGCAGAAAAGTCACTAGCTAATAGCCATTCGTCAAAATAATCTGATGACGCCGACGATCATATCTTGAAGCAAATTATCTTATACTTTAATTAAATCAGCTTTCACTTCTTCTATGTTTTGGACAGTATATCCCAAATATGTTCAATCGGATTCAGATCCAGAGAAAATGCTGGTCAATTGGTCAATTCATTTTTGTTATACCCATTTGGTATAAAAAGGCAAATACACAGCGATCAACGTGCGGAAAAGCATTGTCTTGCATGAAGGCGAAATTTTCCCCAATATGATGAACGAAAGGTATTGCAGAATATCCCTTGCATTTAAAGCGCCGCGCCGTTCTTAATCACCACCAACGCTCTGCGTGCTTCTAAGCATATGCCGCCCCATATCATAACTAAGCTTCCACTCAAAGAGACAGTAGAATTAAATTATGCTTTTGTTATAATTCCAATGCTGGTATTATTTAACGAAGTCCAATCGTGCTACTCGATGTCATCTCTGAAGTGTTGGTACTTTTTTAGTATATACGGCTTCAAATTAAATTCGTCAAGTCTTCTTCTGACTGAACGTTTACTTATATTCTCATCTCCCTGAGAATGACCTAAGGTCGAAACTAGACGGAGTAAAAATAAAACAAAAAAATCAGTGAAATAAACCAAATGTTTTAATCAAAGTCTATACTTGTATTGGTTCCATGAACTTCTTCCAGTAAGTTTATTGTTTGAATTGCTGTTTTTCGCCTATTTCGTAGTGTTTACAATGCCATACATTTATCATCTATGGCGTTGGTTGAGCGTTTTCTACACTGACCTCGTCTTCTGACATACAATCCAGTTTGCTTCCAAAAACACACTGCGATGGAATAATAATAATAATAACGTTTATTGTCCAACAGGAGAACATTCCCAATTACAAGACAATTATATAATAAATCATATATAAATTAATACAATTTCATTTAAACAATAACAATATCATCCGATTTTACCCAATGAAAGTACAGATTTAATTTAGCCATAATTTTAAAAAAAGTTAACAGCGCATGATTAAAGATGATAAAGGATCTGCAAAAATATCACACGTTAACGATAGTTGATTAAAAAGATCACAGACTATGCTAATAGGTGACTTGGAGCCATACAATGTACGATTAGAAACAATATAAAATGAGCTTCTGTTTCTACTGTTAAAAGTCGGAATACGTAATGTAATCAATTTTAAAATATCCGGACAATCAATTCCGTTATGAAGTACTTTATACAAAAACGTAATTCCAGATGTCCTTCTCCGTCGTTGAAGCGAGTCAACATTGAATTTCCAGTAACAACTCTTGGCTATAACCTCTAAGTGGATAAGTTCCATAAACTTTCAAATGTAAATATTTGAGGAATTTTCGCTGGACACTTTTTATAAGACTTATTTGTTGTTGAGTTAGCGGATACCAAACCAAAGAAGCGTATTCCAGCTTTGAACTAACAAAGGCATTAAAGAGAGATTTCAATAATAATAAATAAATAAAAAAATGTTATATGCAGAGGCGTAACTACATACTTTCATATTTATTAAAGCTTCAACACACCCTGCATTTTAAAAGATAAACATTTTTTCAATGCATTACTACATACTGAAAATGTCACATTTTGTAAAAACAAAAGATTACAACGAAATTCTGAAGATAGGCACATAATGGGGACTCTTTTGAGACTTTTATATCTGAAGTTGAGTTTTGGTAATTTGTACGGCAGAGCAGAAAAGGACCATTAATTCTGTTTCAGATTGACTTCCATACACATTTTTGAACGGTAATCTTTTTTCTAGAATGACATTATATTCATGGAATAATGTGATGTCATGAATACCTTGTGATGTAAGAATTTAAAATGGATTCTTCTAAAGGTAAATGTTGAAAGCTGAAATAACAAAAAATAATTATTTTATCCGCTTTCTACTTAAAGGTGTCGGATTTTATTTTCATTTAATTATTGTCTTCTTTCTTTTATATCTATTTATAGAATAGATATAAAAGGATTATAAAAGGATTATATTTATAGAATAGATATAAAAGAAAGAAGACAATAATTAAATGAAAATAAAATCCGACACCTTTAAGTAGAGAGCGGATAAAATAGTTATTTTTTCTTATTTCAGCTTTCAACATTTACCTTTAGAAGAATCCATTATAAATTCTATTCTACATGATTTATAGAATAGATATAAAAGGAAGAAGACAATAATTAAATGAAAATAAAATCCGACACCTTTAAGTAGAGAGCGGATAAAATAGTTATTTTTTGTTATTGAAATATTTTATCCGTTCTTTGCTTATGACTATACTTAGATGTCTTCAACTACTTCAGCAAATATAAAGGTTCTTATTTAATAAACACTTGGTTATTAATCATAATAAATTAAATACGACGCAAGCGCCACCTTTTGCCTTATTTCAAGTGGCATCGTCAACGATTTGGGTCTACAAGGTAGACGACCGAGAATCATTGTTTCGTCCAGTAAAGGAAGGCGAACTTGTTCTGTTTATGCAAATAAGGAAAATGAAAAAGAAATTCACATTTAATGAAACGTTCAGCCACCATTCATCTTCATTAAATGTGAACTTGGTTATTGTTTTTCAAACTTTTGGTATTTCTTTGGTAATGGTCGTCTGACCGAAACTAGTCAGAAAAATAAATAAAAAATGTGAAACAACAGCGAAGTGTTTATTTAAATTTAAAGAAAAACTTTTATACATTGCTAAGCATGTTTCACCAAATGTTAGATGAGTCAAAAGTGAATAACTTAAACAAATCTAAATTTTGGTGTTCACGAAGTTTACACTTTTTAATATTCATTAGAGTTTCAACATTTTCAACTTGTCATTATTTCTTTTTTTAGTTTTCAAACTGAATGTCTTTTAGTTTGATAATGATAAGTTAAAATTGACATCAAATAGCTGGTTTAGCTTTCTCCCTCTCCCCTAGGATTGATGAGGCAGAAAAGTGGCCTGTTTTCAATAGTTCCATGAATATTTTGTTGACATTATAGTTACATTTTATTTGATATGGATTTACGTATATAATTAGCTAAAATGTCATGGCATTTTACAATAATATCTCTTTACTATGATGTGTTATTTATATTATTTCAATAGCGTAATTACTAATTAAATTATATAAATTGCAGATAACCTATTTATTTATTTACATTTAAATTGGCATTAAATACATCTATGGATTTCTATAAATTTTTTATTAAAAAATTAATTCACTTGCAGGAATCGAAAAGCCCATTCTTCCTGATTTCATTGAACTCCTTCTCAATATCGTAATTCTTGTAAAATTCAGCATAAGTCTTCTTGCGTGGATCGTTAAGCTTATTTATATATATATATATATATATATATATATATACATAAACGTTTTTATTCACACCATACATAACATAAAATATGGATGCATGGGCAATGCAAGACTAATTAAGAGAATAGCGTCGATCACCCCGGAATAAACAAGAAGAAAGAGAAGATCTAGAAATACATGGAAGGAAATAATAAACAAAGATTTGGAAGAGAAGGGCCTAGATGAGCCTATATATATGCAAATAATACAAAACAATATTTATTTATGATATTTCGTTTCCTGTTGTCATAAACAGAACAACTTCGTCTTCCTTTAGTGGACGAAACTCTTCTATCTTCCATTTATGATACAAAATACTATAACATACATAATTACAATACATGTAGGTGTTAGTCTATCTGGTCTTTTTGCCCTGTCATAACTTTATAATGAAGACAAAGAAAAAATGTTGTTAATTGTTCAGCCTTCCACTTGGTTGTACATGGTCTATTATGAATTAATAGAACAACTTTAACTTTGTACTATAGTCAATAATAAAATTTCAGTTGTAAAAATGTTATTATTAATTATTTTATTATTAACTAATTAATTTTATTATTGACTATAGTTTCGACAACAGATGTACAAAGTTAAAAGTGTTTCATTAATTAAAAAAAATCTATGCTAGCAGTTGAACAGTCCTGATGATTCGCATAATTGAATTGATAAATGGTGATGGGAGAGAGCTTATTTAAATTCCGTAGTTTTCTTTTGGTGTATTCTTTTTAATTTAACGTTCACAATATGCGTTTATTATTGAAAAAGTGCATTGACCTTTAATTTGGTGCAAGCCCCTGAAAATTAGCATTCTAAACGGCCAAAACAAAGTACACTTTTTTTATCTCAAAAAATTTCAGGTCTCGTAAAATACCACGTCCAAAAACACCAATGAATAATTTATTGAGTATTGTTGGTTTTTGCGGAATTTCTCTGAATTCCGCCCAAAACACAATGAACGGGTTTGGCATTCACCTCAAATCACGAAAGCCATTGTTCGCAAAATTTGATCGAAACAACGTCAATTACGACTCCTTTATTATTCCTTCTCTAATGTCCCAAACGAGGTCTTAATTATCCCATTTGGAAACATCTTGATAAACGACTGAATGATTCTTTTTTTTTTCTGAATAATTTAAACATTCGCGTCTTCCTGCCAGCGAAAAATTGGAATTACAAAATCGACCTCTGGACAAACGGAACCGGGCATTCGCCCTTCAAGGACTTTCTTGTGCAAAAGCACCTGCAACAGCGCGCTATTTGGGCGTGACCGGTTGTTTTTTTTTATATTGGACTCGTTGGAACGAAGGTGATCGAGTTTACAAATGTTCGCTCTGCCTATGGAAAATTCTTGGATCAAGGAAGCGCTCCTTTCAACCGGCGTCTGAGGAAGTGTTTGATTTCATATACGTTTTTATTAATATTCATTAGGGTGTTTTGTATGCTTCGCACGCAACGTTCGTTGGTATCTGTATGCTTATACAATTCATTGACATTATAATAAGACGCTTAAATAAACAAAAATCTTTATTTGAAGCTACAAAAAAATACTGATTCTAATAGCATAATTAATACGGAACTATTAATTATTATACGTTCTTGCATTAATGGTTTAAAAGTCGAAATCCGTTTAACTTGTTCTTAAATTATGTTTGAATCAATCCAATCACTGTATTCTTTGATTATTATCATGTTTTTTA
Organism: Philonthus spinipes; assembly: GCA_963082785.1. NCBI lineage: Eukaryota > Metazoa > Arthropoda > Insecta > Coleoptera > Staphylinidae > Philonthus > Philonthus spinipes. The sequence continues at coordinate 24,516,476 of OY720303.1, forward strand.
TTCTTTAAAGCAGCCGAAGCGTCGAGAAACGTATTCTGAGTATAACAAAATTTCTGTACAGCCGTTCTCATAAAAGCATTGCACATGGAACACACTAATCTGATGAGAAAAACCAAAATGGCCATCACTAGTTATCCATACGTTAGATGAAAAGTGGCTGAACATTTCATTAAATCAATAATTTAATTCATCGAAAATTTGTTAAGTTTAAATGTATTTATAATAAATTAAAGACGACGCAAGCGCCACCTTTTGCCTAATTTCAAGTGACATCGTCAACGAGTTGGGTCTACAAGGTAGACGACCGAGAATCATTGTTTCGTCCACTAAATAAGGCGAACTTGTCCTGTTTAAACAAAATGTATTTATTTGAAATAATTTTTGTATTTATATTTATAACAATTTATTAACATTAATCATTTACCAAAACTTCGCATTAATTGATTATGTGATTATTATAATAGTGATTACAAAAATTACTAAAATTTTATAACTTATGGTTGCACATTTTATTACATTAAATGTAGGAAGTGGATATAAATCAATAAAGGACTTTAATAAAATGTTCAACCACCATTCATCTAGCATATGGATAACTGGTGATAGCCAGCCCATCATCATCACACTAGTGTATTCCATGTGTAATACCCTGATGAAGGCGTTTGAACGGATGTTGTGTAATTAAATAAATGAAATTAATATAATGGATACCAACGCTTTTCTAATGGCACAATAAAAATTATTGTCGAGAGCGTAATTGATATTTTTCCTGTCATAAAAAAGGATGCAAACAATTCAGGTGTTATATCTCAAGGCGAAACGATAATTTCACGGTCTACCGAAATCGTATTAGAAACGGATTTTCTTGAAGGAAAACGGAAATCTTTCATTTGATTCTTTTAATAGATTTTCATTGCTTTTAATGGCTAACTGCTACCAGCTTTTTTGCTAATCTTAGTGCGGCTATTTAAACCGTTACAATTCTTCATTTACAGCAAACAAAATCTATTTTTTAATAAATAAAAATCTAAAACATTCAAACTTGATGTTTATTTTGATTCACTTAGTGACAGTTATTTAAATTATCTTATTAAGGGTGCGGTTTAGACGATATATAAATATTGACAATCACTAATTCGAGTTAGATTGCTGTTGTGACCAATGAACAATATTGTATTATACATTGAAGTAATCTTAAAATAAGCAGAAATTTCATGAGATGAATTAAAAATTATTTTAATGTTTAGTTTGTGTGAAAATCAATTATGAAAAACAATGAAAATTGATCATGAAATTTATAGCTAATTTCAAATTATATTTTTGTTAATAAAAACTTGTGCGATGAAAATTAAAAGGATTTTACTAAATTCTGCATTCAAATAACTTAGTAGGCATGACACATTAATTTTATTATATCTTACAATTTTCTTTTCTAACTAGAACTAGTAAATTAACATAATACACGAAAATTAACGATTTATTTTTTTATTTAGACTTATACTTTGTAGATAAAAAATGTAAATACATATTCATATTATTAAATTCAAAAGAATGGCTCTTTCTTAAATGATTATTTCAATTTTACTATATAGTTATCTCTTTCTACTAAACCGCAACCTTAAAGAAACATTAATAATACAATTATTATTGCAATTTTGTTATTTTCAAATATCTTTATATTTAATTTTCTCTAACCGTTTGGGAATCACATTTATTAAAATAAAAAATATGCTTTACTGCTTCAAGAAGCTCAACCTCAAACAGTTTAAATTAAATTTATAGATAAATGCACCAATGGCCTTTTATTCGCACTTTTATTTGAACAGTGTTAATTCATTGATAATGGTCAATTTGTGTCCGAAATATACAATTGGTAATAGTGGCGGATGGGCAGCATACTGGTGGCCGGGGAAATACAGGGTTTTTATAAATGATGGACATTTTTAAAAATTCGTATTTATTAAACTACAAATCCAAAATTAATGCGTAGCCACAAAAAGAGGAAGTTTCAAAGTTTTTTTAAGTGTCAGTTGTGAGTGAGCGTGCTTGAGTTTTTCAGAAGAGCGTTTTAACAAGGTTTTTTAATTTTTTGTGTCTTGAAATATAGATATCGTCTTAAAAATTTATCGTCGCTTTTAGTATTTAATATATTTTTCAAATAGTCGAGGATTTTTTTTATAAATGCAATTATTACAAAATATGTCCGTTTTCTTTTTTAGCCAATTCTTTAACAGCGAACAATATTTTTCGTATTTTTGTTTCGATTTTTGCAGCAGCAGGTTTTCGCTTATATTATTTGTGTAGTTTGTAATTTCAGGTGGAGTATTATAAAATTATATATCGGATTTACTTAATTTGTCACTCATTATTTGACCTGTATTGAAAATAATTATTACAACGTCGCCATTTACATCTGACACTGACACTTTTGAAATTTAAGGCTACCTAGTTTGTATAGTTCGATTACGTAATATTCATTCTGTAACTTCTTATAGAATCAAAATGCATGCAAAACATATAAGGAGCAAGTGTTTCAGAATAAATATTCTCTCTCAAGAGTGAGAATTTTTATATTCTATTAACTAACCAAACATCTTTATTCATCTAACCTTTATACATAGTTTGGATAATTATTTATAATGTATTTGTAGAGTTATATTCATATAACCGAAGAACCGAATAATTTTCTGTTATTAAAGATGATTTCGGAAATACAATGTATTTGTAGAGTTATATTCATATAACCGAAGGACCGAATAATATTCTATTATTAAAGATGATTTCGGAATTTTTACATTCACTAATGGTCGTGGATAAATAACCCTTAAAGACTTCATAAAGATTGTTCTATTTATTGTTAAATAAAATGAAACAAAGAAGGGATTGATCGAATTTTATTGATCATTGCCAGAATTTTTCCTTGTTTAATTTCATTGCTATTTATTGTTGTTATTTTAACCATTTCTAACTTCTCTCGTACATATAAAAACTGTTTTTTTTAATTTCTGAAAATCCATATGTAATAAACTAATAAAATTATTCACAAGCGACGAATTCAAATAATCCAATGGAATGCGTTTTGCAATTATGCAAAAAGGCTGACCTTAATCATTTTGGTTCGACTTTCTAAAACCCGACTGCAAAATGTCTTTTTTTTTTCGTCGCTGTTTGCCGCCTGCCTCTGCGTTACAAAATTGATAATAACAAACGACATGTCAATATACGGGGAGATTTATTGCAACAGAGCGTAACTTTTTTACTATAAAGAATATGGAAAAATTATTAAGATAGGTGAAAGGTGTTTGGAAAATGTTTGAGGTTTTAATTGCAACACATTTGGTATTTGTGTCCGACAATGTCGCACGAGGCGTGAAAAAATTGTAATCCTGTACGGTATTATCCATTGTATGCAATTATGTTTTTTGTGAGTGGTTTAGTTTAAAGCTCTTGTGAATGCTAAATTAACAAAGTGAAATTGGTGTCTGATTGGTGTTGGTTGTTACTCTTTGGTAAGCCATTGTAATAAATTAAATATACTTAAAAAAATGTCGAATTTTGTGCTAGAAAGTGATGATTTACGGAAAGCATTATTTTTTTTGTTTTCATTTGAAGAAAAGTGCTGCAGAGTCGCATCAAATGCTTGTCGAAACATATGGTGATCATGTGCTATCAGTAGCAACATTCAAACTTTTTTGGTGGTCTACCATGTTCTTAATTTCTCACATCAAAATTGTTGTCTCTGATAAACGGTTCAGAGACAATAATTTTGATGTGAGAAATTAAGAACAAGGAAGGAAGGAAGACCACCAAAAAAGTTTGAAGACGCCAAGTTGCAAGCAATATTGGATGAAGATCATACTTCTAGTCAAAACAGAATAACAGGAATATTAAATTTTGCACAAGAAACAATTTCTGACCGTTTAAAAGCTATAAGAAAAAGCCAATAGTGTGGAAAATGAGTGCCACGTGAACTGAATAAAAGACAGATTGAAAAGCATGTGAAATTTTCAAAGAAAGTAATCAATGCAAGAAAGCCATCTTGGCTTCTTGCCACGTCAGGACTATATGGTAGATGCATCAAAACCTATACTAGATAATTTCCATGATGGATAGAATCGAATTCCTTTGAATATTAAAATAATACTAAGCAAAAATTTGTACATCAATTAAATATACAAAAATAATAATTAAAAGTGATAATTCAAGAATATAATATTTTAACCTAGTTTTATGCTCATAAAATACAAAAAGGAATTATGAATTATTCATGAATTGAATAATAAACAGATGGAAAAATATATGAAATTTTGCTTTAAAGACACGAAAGAAAATCAGTTTTGCATCGAATAGTTACTAGCGACGAAAATAGATTTATTTTAAGAATGGTAAGCGGAAAAAAAATCGTGGGTTAATCCGGGGCAACCATCAATATCGATTTAGCAAGAAGGCGATGCTTTGTGTTTGGTGGGATCAGAAAGGTGTGGTATATGATGAGCTTCTAAAACCTGGTGAAACTGTTAACACTAATGGATACAGACAACAAATGATCAATTTATTGATCGAAAACCGACCAGAATGGACGAGAAGACACGGCAAAATAATTTATATTAAATAACTAAAACCAAGTGAATAAATGCTCTTTTATATAATTAAAAATGTATTTAAGAGAGTTAAATATTTATTGAACTTAGCATATTCTGAAAGTGAATTAATCCATTGAATCGAATATGCAAATCCATTATCCATGTCACCATTTTCAAAAGAAGAATAATGAGCTATCGGATTTACTCAGCTGAGTGCAGCTTTCGGAAAACAAATCAAAGCTGTCACCGACCTAAGAGGATCAATCGCTTATGCATTTATCTCCGTTTGAAAATCATCTCGAAAAAAAATTTCTAATAGTCTTAAAACAGCTGCAAATCATCCAATTTCTCCGTTCCGCTTCTTGCTTATCATAAAACAAGCACGAAATTTGAATTTCTCACTCTTGTTCTCTCGATTCGAGATTAGCATGTTATAGTGTCTGAAAGCAGCGATTCAATCACCTCTTAAATAATTTCTCCGAGCCAAATGCCATCGAGAAGATATCTCTCCATAAGTTACCTACTTACGGCCGTATATACGAATTCGATTCGATTCGCTGTCTGCTTCTAGGTTTCTCGGAAATGTTATTGTGTTTACGTAAGGAAAAGCTTAAACTGGTATGCGAAGTATGAATATGTGGACAGTCGTGGTAGAAGCTGAAAATATTTTCTGGATGAATTAGTTTACTTATGCACGATTTCTTTATTAATCAAGTATTATATCACTATTTATAGTAGCATTATAATAGCTATAAATCTACTTTATGTTGGTTGTAGAGACTTTAATTATTTAAAAAAAATAAAAAGTCAAATGAATAAGGATAACCACTTTTTTTAAATAAACACTAAATATTTAATAAACATTCCACATGAAATTAGGCGAAAGATAGCGCTTGCGTTATCTTTCTATTTATTATGAAATTATTAATAATTTGATATTTTAAAATAAAACGTTTCCATTTCAAGCTATTTTTTAATTATGATTTGGCTACTACAATTGTTCTAATATTTTACTGTTTCTCTTTTATTCGTAAAGTTTAAATATAAATGAATTCTTCATTTATTATTGGATGGAAAACAGAAAACTTAATTTAATATATTTCAGATTATCCGATTTGGGTAAAATGTGTATTTTTTTGTTCTACAATTTGTTGCCATTTTAAGGGTAGTTTCGTAATACCTCTCTCATAGACTTCTTGTGCATGTCCAAGATGTCTATGAGAGAGGTATTACGATGATTTAAACAATTCAGAGACAATAATTTTGATGTGAGAAATTAAGAACATGGAAGACCATCAAAAAATATTGAAGACTCCAAGTTGTAAGCAATATTGGATGAAGATCATACTTCTAGTCAAAACAGAATAACAGGAATATTAAATGTTGCACAAGAAACAATTTCTGACCGTTTAAAAGCTATAAGAAAAAGCCAAAAGTGTGGAAAATGAGTGCCACATGAATTGAATAAAAGACAGATTGAAAAGCATGTGAAATTTTGCAAAGTAATCAATACAAGATGGCTTTTTGCCACGTCAGGACTATATGGTAGATGCATCATAACCTCCCATACAAGCTCTAAGAGTTTCTGGCAAGTAATTTATGAATCATCCAGATCTATACTAAATAATTTCCATGATAGACAGAATCAAATTCCTTTCAATATTAAAATAATACTAAGCAAAAATTTGTACATCTATTAAAAATACAAAAATTATAATTAAAAGTGATAATTCAAGAATATAATAATAACCTGGTTTTATTCTCATAAAATACAAAAAGGAAAATTGTTGAATTTACATTCTAAGGAAAAGTGAAATATCACCGAACAAGCAATTTACAAAAAAAAACGAAAGCCCCCCAGTTCCAGTCCAAATGTGTTCTGCATTGTAAATCAGGAATGAAACTGAACCCGGACTAACTGGAATAATTTTACACACACACACACACATACAAAAAAAAAATGTTTTATTCAATCACCGCCTTTTCCACACATTCACACTCCAATTCCCAAATTTGCATCGCTCTTCTTTATTTGCTGCAAACTGATATTTTGCAATTGGAACAAACAACATTCCAATTGCAAAATATTGTAATTTCAACTTATTCCTCCGTGCATCATTTGCAGTTTGGAATCATCGGTTTTATTGCAAAGGCGTATATCAGAAAACAATCACGGACGACAGTTTCGACATGTTTCGTGAAAACGGCTTCGTTGGAAGGCCTCCGTTGCGAAACGCGATTAAATGTTTTATGGATTTCGATTCAACCTCCACATTTAATTAATTTTTCTGTGCTTCGTTAAATGGGCATTATGGATTCACGGGGACGGTTTCGAAATTTCGATTTTGTTTGTTGCAATCAGTTTTTATTTGATGCGTAACTGCGTCATGATTTTGATGTTGATATAAAAGTGAAGAAGAATAAAAGTTATAAAGTAACATGTAAAAAAAATATCATTAAAATTTAGACCACTAAAAAGAGATCTTAAAATGAGATTGTTTTTTTACATAATCAAAACATATATATATTTTTTTAATATGACCTATTAAATTTGACATTTCAAATGTTTGGTATGTGTTATAAAAACTCTGGCTTTGGGATAAGACTATTTTCGCGTTATCTTGTTTAATTTGTGGATTACGTAGAGGGAAATTTCATAATTATTTTAAAATCTCTTTTCAGTGGTCTAAATTTTAATGATATTTTTTTACATGATACTTCATAACTTTTATTCTTTCCCACTTTTTGACGAGAGTCCAAAAATTTAAGCAATATTTGATTTTAGTCCAACTTCTACAACAAAGTGTTGTACTTTTATTCTTTCCCACTTTTTTGACGAGTGTCCAAAAATTTACGCAATATTTAATCTTAGTCCAACTTCCACAACAAAGTGTTGTCAACAAAAAAAATAAATAAAGAGGTTTTGACACTAGTCTGAATATTTTAGATCTACTTCCAACAAAAAATTAAGACATCATAGATAATAGATGGTTTACCACTTTCATTAACTTACCTGTAACTATAGTAGTAGACTATCTACTGTTATAAGCTAAACTACCATGCAGTCTTTATTTATTTTTTTCTTTTGCCAACAAATCTAAAATGTGCAGTGTTTGTATACCTTGAGCTTTACAAGGTATATAATAAAGTGTTAAAGCGTTGCCAATAAAAAATTGAGACAGTATGACAATTTGGATAATAAGAGTAGACAGTTTAATACTGCCAAAGAAAAGATGAGAACAGCCCGACACTTTAGGTAATAGTGTCGTGTTGTTTTCATGTTTTCTTTTCAATAAATTTAAAATATTCTGTTATAATGCTCAATTTCTGAAATAACTCTTTCCATGATAAAATAAATGCTGTCTTTGTTTTATTATGAAAAGAGTTATTGCAGAAATTGAGCATTCAATTTAGTTATTGACAGTGTTAAACTGTTTATAATAGGGACATTATTACAGTTTATCTGACTGTTTATAGAATTAAACTAAACTATTATGCTGTTTTAATTATTCCTCTCATTAAATCTAAAATGTTCAGTTATAAAGCCCAATTTCTGCAATCAAGTGCTGTCAACAAAAAAAATAAAGACAACATGACAGTTCACTTAATGACAGTATACAGTTTTATATTGTCATTACCTAAATTGGAATGCTATTTGTGTTTTTTTTTTATGACAAAAAATCTGAAATGTTCGGTTATAATGCCCAATGTTTGCAATAACTATTGTTGCCAACAAAATACAAAGACAGCATGACAATTTCTCTGACTCTCTACTGTCATTAATAAAACTGCCAAGCTATCTTTATTTTTTCTTGACAATAAATCTAATATGTTCAGTAATAAAGCGCAAATTCAGCAATAACTATTTCCAGCAAAAAATTAAGACAGCATGATAGTAGTAAACTGTCTATTTCTATTATAAATAAATCATAACAGTATATATGACTCTATACTGTCATTTACTAAACCGTCAGGTCCAGTTTTTCAGTTATAAAGCCAATTTTCTGCAATTAAGTTTTGTCAATAAAAAATAAAGACTGCAAGATAGTTTAGTAAATCATATGACAGTTTACTACTGTCATTAACTAAACAGTCATGCTATCTTTATTTTTTGTTTGTAACAAATTTAGAAGTTCATTTAAATCAGAATTTCTACAATAACTTTTTTCAACAAAAAATAAACACAACATGAAAAATTTGTTAATGACAATATATAACTGTCTACTTTGACTATAAAGACAGTATGACAAATTGTCTGACTCAATAGTCATCTACTAAACCGTCAGGTTATATCAATCTAGTATTGCCAATACATCGAAAAATTTAAGCTATAAAGCCAAATTTCTGCAATAAAGTGTTGCCAAAAAAAGTCTGCATGATAGTTTAGTTAATGGCATTCGACAGTTACTATTGTCATTAACTAAATAGTCATGTTTGTTTTTTGTTGCTAACAAATTTAGAAGTTCGTTTAGAAAACCGAATTTCTACAATAACTATTTCCAACAAAAAAATAAACACAACATGAAGAATTAGTTAATGACAGTATAGAACTGTCTACTTCGACAATAAAGACAGTATGACAATTTGTCTGACTCTTTACTGTCGTTTACTAAACCGTCAGGCGGTCTCAATCTTGTATTGATAATAAATCGAAAATTTTTAGTTATTCAGTTATAAAGCCAAATTTCTGCAATAAAGTGTTGTCTAAAAAGTCTGCGTGATAGTTTAGTTAATGACATTATACAGTTTACTATAGTAATTAAATAAACAGTCCTGCAATCTATATTTTTTTTTGTTGGTAACACATTTAACAGTTCATTTAGAAAATCCAATTTCTGCAATAACTGTTTACAATAAATACGACATAAAAATGTATTTAATGACAGTGGAGAAATGTCTACTTCTGCTATAAAGACAGTATGACAAATTGTCTGACTCTCAACATCGAAAATTGTAAGCTATAAAGCCAAATTTCCGCAATAAAGTGTTGTAAAAAAAAACAAAAATCTGCGTGACAGTTTACTATTGTCATTAACTAAACAGACATGATATCTTTATTTTTTGTTGGTAACAAAATTAGAAGTTCGTTTAGAAAACCGAATTTCTACAATAATAAAAAAAATAAACACAATATGAAAAATTAGTTAATGACTGTATAGAACTGTCTACTTCGACTATAAAGACAGTATGACAATTTGTTTGACTCTCAACTGTCATCGACTAAACCGTCAGGTTGTATTGCCAAATGCCTGCAATAAAGTGTTGTCAAAGAAAGTCTGCATGATAGTTTACTTAATGGCATTCGGCAGTTTACTATTGTCATTAACTAAACAGTCATGCTATTTTTACTTTTTGTTGGTAATAAATTTAGAACTTTATTTAACCATCTTTTATTGCCAATAAATCGAAAATTTGTTTCAGTTATAAGCCTAATTTTCTGCAATTAAGTGTTGTCAACAAAAAAATAAAGACTGCATGATAGTTTAGTTAATGATATTCGTCAGTTTATTACTGTCATAAACTAAACAGTCATGATATTTATTTTTATTTTTTTGTTGGCAACAAATTTAAAAGATCATTTATAAATCCCAATTTCCCAATTTCTGGAATAATTGTTTCCAACAAAATATAAAATTAAAAAAAACAATTTTTAGTTAATGAGAATAGTAAACTATCTACTATAAAGACAATATGACATGTTAACTGGCCGTCTACTGTCATTAACAAAATTTAAATGATATTTTTTTGTTAACAAGACTTTATTGTAAAAATTGGGCTTTATAACTGAACATTTAGGAATTATTGCCAACAAAAAATTAAGACAGCATGATAATTTAGTTAATTACAGTAGTAAACTGCTTATTATCATCAACTAAACTGTCAGGCTATTTTTTATTTGTTGTTGGGAACAGTGTATTCAAATAATATATGCAGAGGTGCTTCTAAAATGCTTGGCTTCATAATACGTACAACTAAACACTTCAACAGTGTCGGATTGCTTAAGTCAGTTTATTTTGCTTTTGTCCGTAGCAAATTAGAATATCCCTCAGTAGTTTGGCACCCTCACTACGCTTATCTGTCCTTATCGATCGAGGGTATACAGAGAAGATTTCTGAAATACATGTCCTACAATTCAGATGGGGAATATCCTATACAAGGTATTTATTATGATCAGTTGTTGGATAGATTTGAAATAGAATCTTTGTCAGATCGTGTGAAATTTGTGTACAAGCTACTACATAATAGTAAAGATTGTTCAGAATTATTATCGTAAGTCAAATTATCTGTTCCAAGAATTCAATCACGTCATAATAATACGCTTTGTACAAAATTAGCCAAATCTAATACTTTACTTAAATCGCCGGTGTTTCATATGTCCAGAAATTCCCAATAATGTTTTTGATGATATGTTGCTTTAAGTCGACCTCATGTATTTTTTTTATTATATATATGTACACATATGCGTTCTAAGTTATATCACATGTATTTAGATTGTCCTATAAATGTTAAATATGTTGGACAATAAAGATTAATATTATTATATTTGGATTTTTAAACTAAAAATAAAAAATCCAAAATGTTCATTTGTAAATTCCAAGTTCTGATATAAAATGTTGCCAACAAAAAATAATTACAGCACGACAGTTTAGTTAATGATAGTAGATAGTTCACTACTTTTAAACTGTCATGATGTCTTTATTTTATGTAAAACAATATGACAGTTTAAAAGTAGTAAATATCTATTGTCATTAATTAAACCTTCGTGCTGTAATTATTTTTGTTTGCAACAATTTATAGCAGAAAATAGATTTAAAAACAAATAAAAAAAAACGTTAAATAGAGTGGAAGATACAATTATAATAATAATAATCTTTATTAACAGATATATACAGAAAGTATACAAAATAAGTAATAAACATTAACAAACTCAAATGTATAATTTATATCTGTTAATTGGCTATCGACCAGTGGTCTTTCAGCCTGATACAATTAATAAACGGGAAAACTAAATATAATAAAATATAAAATGTTCATCTGTCATTTTATATTTTGTTGTATTTAGTTTTCCCGTTTTTTTTATTAATTGTATCTTCCGCTCTATCAAATGTTTTTTATTTGTTTTTATTTTATAGCTAGCTACAGCTTTTAATGAATATTTTTTATTTTAAAGTAAAAAATTAATGAACATATTTTTTTAACTTGTTAATTGTTGAGGCTTCTACTTTGTTATACATTGTAATTCAATTTTAATAAATGAAACACTTTTTTACTTTGTTTGTATAACTTTTGTTTGTACAATCAGAGTTATACAAACAAAGTAAAAAGTGTTTCATTTATTAAATATATTTTAAATAACCTAATAGATAATATGGTAATACAATTAGTAAAGTAAACCTAAAAAGCATTCCGATTCAATATTTAGGTAGTAAAAAATCATCTGATATATTTGGAAATACAATTAGTTAAAAAAGATAAAGCTCTCCCTCTCCTTGTACTTTATCTATTATTAATAATAATTTTTTTTTCAATACGATAGAATAAATTGATGATGATCACTTGGAGATCGAAATGTATCCTTGGTGGAAATAAATATCCTGTGAAAAACATTTTACTGTCTCTTATTTGAGAATTGTATTTATATATCCGTTGATAATGGTCACTTTGTGATCGAAATGCACTTTTGGTGCAAATAAATATTCAATGAAGAAAAATTCATATGATTTCGTTTAATTTTACAATAAAGATGATTGCATATGTATAGTTGGAAGAGAATCACGTGAAGATGTTGCACTTCACGTGATTCTCTTCCAACTATACATATGCAATCATATTTATTGTAAAATTTACATTAGTTAAAATAAAATATATATTTCTTAATATAAACTGTCGGTCTTTCGGCCATCTTACAACTATTAAATGGAATTTTGTTTTAAATACAACTAATTAGGAGTAGGTATATTTTTTAGATTTGCGAAGAAAGTTTTTAGTTTTTTTTATTAATTAGGCGCCGTTAATAAAATATTTATTAATCAAATATTTGTACGTTATTATTATTTTTATGGCTAATAATACAAAATTTATAACTGAATTAGGTATGTATGCCAAGAAAATTAAAAAAATGTCATCTGCATCATTGAAATAAAACAAAAATTAAACACTAATAAAATTATCTAAACAAGCCATAAAAAAACAAGTTCCTAATGAAGCCAATTTGAATGCTTCACTTTCACAAGCGCTGAATCTTCAAAGCGCATTAGCAAATCACACACACACCCGGACTTTTCTAAATCCCCGGCAAAAAAATCGCAATATTATGGAATACGTAAATACATCGCGCTTTCCACCAATTAGCAAAGAAAACCTCCGCTTTACATAACAAGTACAAATAATTAGGCAGTTTACAACGCTCTGGTCTTACCTGTGTGGGATTTTAAATTAGAACTAGTTTCTTGGTGTGTAGTTTTCCTTTTTGCACACGTACAATCAGCACATTTCACTTCACGAGTTTCACAAATATATTTTGTTTGCCTCTTGATGGTCACTAGTGTTCGAAATAGTCTAAATCCCGCGTGAAGTATTTCATATACAGGTAAGTGAGTGCGGTGAGGAAGATGGTGCAAAGGACGTACTTGATGTAAATGATCGCGATTTCCTTGAGGTTATCTAAAATCGCTATTTTCGGGTTCAGTTTAGGCAGTTCGAGGAGAGGATCTGCCTGTCGATGTACTCGTTGATTTCGTGAGGGGAAAAGGGCAGGAGGGCGACCGCGACGATTTTCGCGTACTTGGCCAACAACGCGACTCGCTCGAGTTTCTTGAGCAGTTTCGAGATGCAGGCCATCAATGAGGAAAAGTGGTTGTTGTTGGTAAATCCGCGTGTGGTGTGGTCGGGGGCCTTGCGCGGACTGCTCGAGCTGCTCGCCGAAGGAACTGTCCTCAGGTGGTTGTAATCCGCGCCGGTGTTTCTTGGTAGCGGTCAACCTTCGGCTTTTCGACTTTCTACGCGGTTTCTGGTATTTCGACCAGTAGATGCTGTCGAATTGTGGCAGGCATTCGACGGCAACTTTCTAAGATACGCGCAAGGTTCCACCTCCTGCTCTTTCCCACCTCGCGTCTTTCTCTAATTGCGCTTTTATGTAACGCTGTTGCAGTCATTGCGGTGTTTGGATTTTTTCGGATATATTTTGACTATTACTATTAATCCAATGCATATCATTCATTTGAAACGACATTTATAATCAATTATATAAATATAAACATTATTTAATCGATTCATTGATTAATTCAATGAACAATAATAATATTACTTATCAGATTTTTTTTAAATAACCCTCGTATATTGAACGTTGAATTTTGTTCTTAAACCTTTCTTCATTTATTTTTTAGAGTTAAAATTGTACAAAGATTGGGAATGACACCTGATTTATATTACTTGATTAAGTATATTGAACGTTGAATTTTGTTCTTAAACCTTTCTTCATTTCTTTTTTTTGAGAGTTAAAATTGTACAAAGATTTGGATTAATTCAATGAACAATAATAATATTACTTAACAGATTTTTTTTAAATACCCCTCGTATATTGAACGTTGAATTTTGTTCTTAAACCTTTCTTTATTTATTTTTTAGAGTTAAAATTGTACAAAGATTGGGAATGACACCTGATTTATATTACTTGATTAAGCAACTGTTGTGGATAAACGACCCTTCTCAAAAAATTACAAAAGAAGAACCCAAACAAGTCTTAAAACGGGTCTGTACCATCCACAATGGTTCGGGTTATTAATATTCAGACAGAAGAGACAACTAAAACCTTACCACAGCTTCACTTAATTACAAATATTTAATGGATAATACATCCAAGAACAATAATAACATTTAAGTTACAAAAATGTAATAAGGAGTAAATATCCTTAATTCATTTAACGTTTATTAAAAATTCAATGGTTAAAGCTATTATTTGATCAAACATAATCAGATTCAATATGCTGATATAGATAGTAACGACATTTGCTCATACAGAGCCATGTCCGTAGTCCACTAATGGCAATTAACTAATCGCCACTAAATAACATGATCGGAATGCACTTTTGGTGCAAATAAATATTCAATGAAGAAAAATTCAAAAGATTCCGTTTAATTGCAACATCTTCACGTTATTCTCTTCCAACTATACATATACAATTATCTTTATTGTAAAATTTACATTAGTTAAAATAAAATATATTTATATAATATTCTTCTTAATATAAACTATTGGTCTTTCGGCCATCTTACAAATATTAAATGTAATTTATAATAATATAAATAGAAAAGAGTATTTACTTACTTGGTCACAGTTATTTAAATAAATTATATAAAAATTAGTTGAATGTGGAAATAATTTATTAATTATTTTCAAATCATTTTTATTTAAATAACTGTGCTCAAATGAGTAGATACTCTTTTCTATTTATAATAATGAAACATTTCAACTTTGTATAAGTGTTTTTATTAGTTTATAGTTTCAAAAATGATAAAAAATAGAACTTTGTTTTACTCCTTATATTTTTCAATCCAAATATGTTCATCAAGATAAAATACCGTTTAATAAATATTAGTTAATATATTTTTTTAACCACTTAATTCACCAAACAGAACTAATTTAATTGCATTACTCAAATTCAGTACATTACAATTTATTACGTAAATCTTTAAAAATTTTAACAAATATCGATTTTATGCAATGGTTTTTATTTATATTCACAGCCGACGGTGATTAGATAACGGCAATTACATAAATGGCTGGAAAAAAAGTCTTTTATGAATTCTTGTCGGCTATTACGAGTGAATGGCACCAAAAATCTATTAATCAGGCCACTGCGACTTACATGTTCCTTTCATTAATTCCATTTATCGGCAAATAATATTGAATCATTAATACACGTTTTTTTTTCAATTGTAGATTAAGCTTGATATAATTAAGTTTCACTTTCATACTTTTCGTTTATGGACTATTATTATAAAATAATAGCTAATATGGCGGAAAGATTGTTAGTCGATAGCTTAGACAGACTAACACTAAATATTAATAATTACTTGTATATATAATAAAAATATGTAAATATTTAAAAATCACCTTTAGGTTTAATTGAGTTAAGGCTCCGTTTTTTTAATAGCAACTTCAGCTTGATTTAATTAATCGAGACTTGTATGCTGTTCATTTACGATCTATCATCTAAAATACAATAAACAATAATTATTCTTAATATTTGTTGACAAAATAAAAAATGGTAATGTGTCTAAATATCATGGTACTTTCCCCGGTGAATTCGGTTAAGGGTGCGGTTTAAACGAAAGAGATAGCTATATAAATATTGGTAATCACTAATTCGAGTTAGATTGCTGTTGTGATCAATGAACAATATTGTATTATACATTAAATTAATCTTAAAATAAGCAGGAATTTCGTGAGATGACTTTAAAATTATTTTAGTGTTTACTTTATGTGAAAAACAATTATGAAAAACAATGAAAATTGATCAAATTTATAGGAAATTTAAAATTATATTTTTGCTAAGAAAATTGTTTTCAATGAAAATTTAAAGTATTTCACTAAATTCTGCATTGAAATAACTTAGCAGACATGACCTATTAATTTCATTATATCTTAAAATTTTCTTTTCTAACTTGAACTAGTAAATTGACGTAATACACGAAAATTAACGATTTATTTTTTATTTGATACTTTGTACTTTGTAGATAAAAAATGTAAATACATATTCATATTATTAAATCCAAAAGAATGGCCCTTTTTTCAAATGATTATTACCATTTTACTATATAGCTATCTCTTTCTACTAAACCGCAGCTTTAAATGAGTTTTTGAATGAATAACTAACTAACCATCTTTATTCAAATGTGTATATGTATATACACACATATTATTATATATAAAATTAGATGAAATAAATATGAATAAATTATTAAAAATCAGCCAATAAAACACAGATTATATTGAATAACTTTAAATTCTCGACTAGTTTAAATTTGAAATTCTCTTGAAAATGGGCTAAATGTTAAAACCATTAATTATATAAAATTAGAATTATATTCTGTAGATAAATCGGATATCGACCGGAGGTCTTTCAGCCGCGAATGAATATTTAATAATAAATTAAAAGTTATTGAATGAAAATTTAAATTGTTGCCTGCTAAATTCAAATATTTAGAAGTTATTTTGTTATTCCTTACCTTACAAAGACTACAAATTTTCCCACGCTATATAAAATTGTTCGAACATTTTTTAATTATGACGGCATTCCGACGTTTTATTTGATAGAAAACTAATGATTTCAATAATTAAAGTCTCGACAGCCAACATAAAGAAGATTATAAAAATAATTGTTTATTTCCGAGGGGATTTATCAGGTAGACGAAATTATTCCGTTTATAAAATGAAAACTGAAGGTCCTCAATAAAAAGTTGTATACAAAAAACATTTTTGAATTAATTCAGAATGATTTAAATTGAAATTAAAACACTTGGTTTGTTTCACTTAAGTGAAACAAACCAAGTGTTTTAATTTGTTTCACTTATGTGAAAACAAACCAAGTGTTTTAATTTCAATTTAAATTATCCTGAATCTAATTTGTATGACCCACCCTGAGACAGACAAGGGCCACCCTCCTCTCTCCTCGTTAACGGATCAGCCGATCTACATGCTGTTATAGAGAGCTTGACCTGACGGAATTTGCTCTCGAGGCGTTCTTTTAATATTATTTTATTTATTTGAATGATATGCATGTGGTACAAATTAAAATTAATGTAAATTATGATTAAGGCTTATACGCCGTTATAGGTATTTTTAATATAATTAATTTAAAATTAATATATGATTATTAACAGTTCAGTTTCAAAATATACCAGAAAATTAATAAGAAATTAATGGAAGCTAGTTAATGTAATGTATATCCTAATTAAATTACACCAAACTCACCCATTTTTAAATAATTTTATTAAACAATTCAGCAATTCAGGTCAATTAGGAATTAGAAATCTAATTCCTGTTAAATTTGTATAATTTCTGTTAATTATTTCTTTCCTCCGTTGGTCACAAAAACGAGAAACACATATGGGAATAATAGTATCACATTTTTTTTTTTCAGTGCACTATAAATTTCAATAAGCATTTAATAAAATATATATATTCCGTATCCCACGTTTTGTCGCGTAAACATGCGAGATCACAGAAAATGTCCTTCCAATAAATCAATTCCGATAATTCCTTCAATTATACTTAAATCAATGCTTGTAAACTGCATTGTCTGTTCCATGGTGCATCTCATGCGATTATCAATTAAACCATTGAATAGCAAAGGTTGAGCATTTAACGGAGGATCGATTGTTGCGATTTTTTGCAAATTAACAACACAAGACGTGCGCACAATCGAAACACGACATAAACTGAGCCGTTCGCGATTTTATTGCGAGGCGATTGCCTCGTGGCGTGCTTTATCACGAGGCGTTAGTCATCAAATTGCAACAAATGGGTTTGGTATATTGGTTTGGAAACATCTTTGTAATTAAAAAATGGTAAGAAATAAAAGGATTGGGCGCATCATTGTTAATAATAACTTTTATTTCTTCTTTGTTTGCTTAAGGCTACAATCCCGCCAATACGTTTCATTTTTTGTAGGAATTACAATGTTATGAATTCATTAAAAAATTTAAAAAAATAAAGACAGATAGCTTATTTGCTGAGGTATGGCATCACATATTTTTAATTATTTAGAAACAAAAAGTTAAAGAAATATTTTTTCAAAAATTAAATTAATTTACAAAAGTACATTTAAACTGTATTAAATATATTCGATTATGGGTGGAAACTCTTTCCCTTAATATCCATATTTAATACATTCATAATATATTATTTGTATATTAAATAAAAATTATTTGAAAATAATTAATAAATTATTTCCACATTTAGCTCTGTGACTTTTTACTTACGTTACGTAAGTACGTTAAACCGATGCACATTAAAACAACTACTTCCCGGGCAAATACCCATGCCGGACATTGAATTACACCTGCTGTTGCACATAAATAAAATACTGCATAATGCAACAAATTAATTATTTTCAAAACATTTTTATTTAATATATTTAAATAACTGTGAATACTCTTTTCTATTTATTATTTGTATGCTCATAAATCCTATAAAATAGTCAATGAGAACAAATTTATTTCGACGCCGTCATTTTTATTTGGAACAGCCCCTAGTAGTTCAGACGTTTGCCGGTAGGTTAAAAACCAAAGTTGAAATACAATGAACACACATTTTGTAGTAACACTCACATCCATTGCATGCTCAGGCGCTAATCGCACCGCGTGGTCTGTTTGTATTGATTTTTTTGATGAATTATTTCAATACATAAAAAAATGATGCGATTTTACTGACTTTAATAAATTAAATTAAGTAAGGAAATTTTATTATTGCTGAAAATCTTTTCTGAAATGAATGGTCAATTTTCATTAAATAATATAGAACTATTTTCCAGGAAATTTCAGGGTAATTTCAATAACTTCTGCTATAAATTGAAAATAAATTTTATAATGTTATAAATTTTGCAAAAAAGTAATTGTTTAAAATTCAGATTGTTATCTGATTGTTATAATTTAATAAACATTCCTTTAAAATATTATTGATTTAAAATACATAGGCAATGCTTATTAGGTGCGAAACGAAAAAGATAATGTGATTTTCCACCTTTATGGATTATTTTCCATTTTACTATTCCATTACAAAACTTCATAAAATATCTTTATTGAGTGGCAAATATATATTTTTTTTATAAATGGTAAGTCATTCTTCAAATATACAGCGATTATTTTATTGTTATAATTATTTAAACATGATGAGTTTTATTTACTGATTTGATTGTTAGATGTCGGTAAATATTTCCTCTATCTGCAAAAAAAGGTTTATCAATCGCAATAAAGAAGTTGTTGAGATTCAACGCAATTGAACTTATATGTAGTATTTATTGGGCGTAAAATCGCAGCCTTACGAAAATTATCCTCTGTCAGAATATGTAAAATTCTAATAATACGTCATTCATATTTTTTTTCAGTATTTTGGATTTTTTACAATTTTGGTTAATTTTTGGGAGGATTTAATATTTCCAGTAATCATAACTTGAGAATCCCTTTTCCCTTTTCAATTAATTTTGCAGAAAAATCAAATTTTTCATTGGATTTCGTCTTTTTCGGTTATTTTTAGAAATTTCAACTTATTTTCGGGAGTTCGTCTTTTTCCTTCACTTTTGGTAAATTTCACTTTTTCGCGGGATTTCGTCTTTTTCGGTAATTTTCGGAAAATTCCACTTTTTCTGGTGATTTCATCTTTTTCTGTCATTTTTAGAAAAATATACTTTCTCTCGGGATTTCGGCTTTTTCGGCCATTTTTGGTAAAATCCACTTTTTCTCGGTATTTCGGCTTTTTCCGTCATTTTTGATAAAATCCACTATTTTTCGGGATTTCAGCTTTTTCGGTCATTTTTTGGTAAAAATCTATTTTTTCTCGAGATTTCGGCTTTTCGGTCTTTTTTGATAAAATCCACTTTTTCTCAGGATTTCGGCGTTTACGGACAATTTTTTAAAAATCCACATTTTCCCGTAATTTCAGCTTTTTCGACTTTTTTGGTCAATTTTTGAAATATCATCTATTTCTCTCGGGATTTCGGCTTTTTCGGCCATTTTTGGTAAAATCCACTTTTTCTCGGTATTTCGGCTTTTTCCGTCATTTTTGATAAAATCCACTTTTTTTCGGGATTTCAGCTTTTTCGGTCATTTTTTTGGTAAAATCTATTTTTTCTCGGGATTTCGGCTTTTCGGTCTTTTTTGATAAAATCCAATTTTTCTCAGGATTTCGGCGTTTACGGACATTTTTTTAAAAATCCACATTTTCCCGTAATTTCAGCTTTTTCGGTCATTTTTGGTAAAATCCACTTTTTCTCAGGTTTTCGACTTTTTGGTCAATTTTTGAAATATCCTCTATTTCTCTCGGGATTTTAGCTTTTTCAGTCATTTTTGGTAAAATCCACTTTTTTCTCAGGATTTCGGCTTTTTGGTCATTTTTTTTGGGAAATTCAACTTTTTCTCGGGATTTCGGCTTTTTGGTCTTTTTTGTAAAAATCTACTTTTTCTCGGGATTTCCTCTTTTTCGGTCATTTTCGGAAAATTCCACTTTTTCTGGTGATTTCGTCTTTTTGTTTCATTTTTTGAAAAATCCACTTTTTCTCGGTATTTCAGCTTTTTCGGTCATTTTTGGCAAAATCCACTTTTTCTCGAGATTTCGGCTTTTTCGGTCATTTTTGATAAAATCCACTTTTTCTCGGGATTTCGGCTTTTTCGGATATTTTTTGGTAAAATCTATTTTTTTCCGGATATCGGCTTTTCGGTCTTTTTTGATAAAATTAACTTTTTCTCAGGGTTTCGGCGTTTACGGACAATTTTTAAAGAATCCACATTTTCTCGTAATTTCAGCCTTTTCAGTCATTTTTGGTAAAATCCACTTTTTCTCAGGTTTTCGACTTTTTTGGTCAATTTTTTTAAAAATCCACTTTTCTCGGTATTTCAGCTTTTTCAGTCATTTTTGGTAAAATCCACTTTTTCTCGGGATTTCGGCTTTTTGGTCATTTTTTTGGAAAAATCAACTTTATCTCGGGATTTCGGCTTTTTGGTCTTTTTTGTAAAAATCTACTTTTTCGGAAAATTCCACTTTTTCTGGTAATTTCGTCTTTTTCTTTCATTTTTTGAAAAATCCACTTTTTCTCGGTATTTCGGCTTTTTCTGTCATTTTTGGCAAAATCCACGATCCTTCAGGATTTTGGCTTTTCGTTCATTTTGGAAAAATCAACTTTTCCTCGGGATTTTGGCTTTTTTGTTCATTTTTGGAAAAATCCACTTTTTCTGGTGATTTCGTCTTTTTCTTTCATTTCTGAAAAATCCACTTTTTCTCGTAATTTCATCTTTTTCGGTAATTTTTAAAAAATTTCACTAAAAAATATTTTCATGAAGCGCGTCCTAGGATCCAAGTAAAGTTTCCAAAATATCAATGTCGAAGATGGGAGCTGGGGTGCAGAACCCTCTAGAATCAATTTCCAGGAAATTTCAAGGTAATTTCAATAACTTGCTATAAATTGAAAATAAATTTAATAATTCCACAAAATTGTAATTGTTAAAATTCAGATTCTTATTTGAAATGAACAATTCACACATAATTTAATAAATTTCAAAATATTAGTGACTTAAAATACATAGGCAATGGTTATTAGGTGCGAAACGAAGAAGATAAGGCGATTTTCCATGTTTTGCATTACTTTCCTCTTTAATATTCAAATGGAAAATTTTATATACATACAACATCCTTACTGAATTGCATCAAATATACAACGAATATTTATTGTTATAATTATTTAAACATGACGAGTTTTATATACTGATTTGATTGAAAGAGATTACTATCAAAGTGTCGCTAAATATTTCCTCTGTCATTATAATTATGTGATCACGGATTGTGAAATCGTTGCAATATATTATCGAATTTTATAATTTAAAAAATTAAATTATAAGAAGGCGAAATTCTGTGTATAAAGAATTTAATGTAGTAATATTTTATTCCTTTCTTCACTTTTTTATTTTCATCACTATATGTACATATATATTTGTCAATTTTCATAAAACTATTGAAAAAGAGCACGTTGTGCTTGAAATGTACATATAGTGACAAAAATAAAAAAAGTGAAGAAAAGAATAAAATATTACTACATTATATCAAGAAACTTCACGTACTCACCAACAAATATCTCAAAGAATTTAAATTTAATTAATTAAAAAAATAAATATAATTTACATAACAAAAAAAGCAATTGATCCGCATATACCTACACATGTTTATATATTATGTTTATATATTTGTTATAATAATTTATATATATCAAATCAATTTCTCAACCACCCAATTATTTATGCAAATTTGAATAGACCATCATAGTTAGGAAATACAATTAACGCACTATTAATTTTTTTCGGTTACGGCTCGAGAAAGTCAATTAAAATTTTTAAATAATCTATAGAATTGGCTAATGAACGAAAATATATGTGCCATGTTCTAGTTTCGTAGGAAATTCCGAAATTTCGGTAATCGACCGTTTACTTAAGGTCAAATTAATAATTCAAAAAAGTTTCAACACGCAAATACTGTGAAATTTTAGCCCGAAAATAAATTATAATAATAATATTATAAATTTATTTCAATACGTGTATTTTTTACATAAGAGGGATTAGAAATCAATATATTTTGCTTTAGAATTGGGAGAGTAGTTTCACATTTGCTCCCGATGGGCAAGTAATTATTTTTGCAAAAGTGTATATATGTTGAATGCATTAACAATGTATCTGTGATGTATTTATCACGACCAGCTGAAAAAAATTGAATATAATATAAATTTATGAAGAAAAATATCTGATTTTTCGCGAGTTTAGGCTGGTTTGCAACGGTGAGAAACCAGCGGTTGATGAGTGGGTACAGTTTTAGGTAAGCCAAATCAATCACTTTCAAGTAAATGCATGCCATCGTAATGTCGGCGAGGAAGATACTCTGGCCAACGAGGAACATCTTGGTGACCAAGTGGGTGTTCAGTACGGACATGACGTACTTTTAAAAAGTCAAGGAGGACGTGAACCTCCTTGGATTTTTAAAAGTTCTGTTAATTGTATGTCATAATTCCGAATACGGGGAATCCTGACGCCACAGGTGGCTGGGAGGACTTTATTATTAGCAAAGCTCATCCATCGAAATCATTACTGTCACGAAGCTGCTGCCTAGCGACCTTTTCGCTTGGAAACTTCTTGAGGAATCCCTCGGACTTTTTGGTCTCTCCGAAAACGATAATTCCATGTTAGCAGATGTGTCTAATACTCAAGTGCAAGTCGAATGAACAAAGTTATATAGAAATCGGACAATAACATTCTTAGTTTTATAAAGGCCGGAATCTTTATGTAAATTCAGCGAGCAATATTGAAGGAAAAGACCTTTCCCACGCTACGGTCCTACAGGTCAAGTTTAAAAATCTCGTAAAAATGCTAAATAAGCTGATGAAACAAAAGCGGCAATATTTTTAATAGATTAGAATAAACATAACAACAAAACCATGCATTATGTTCTTTTTGACAAAGTTCAGCACCAAGCTTTACAATAAGGATTTATTGAAGGTTTCATAATAATTATCACATGCCTCATTTAAAGCCAGTTTTCAGATATGCCAATTGGCTCAAATTAATGTGATTTTATGGGATTTAACAATCACGTAATGAAGTTGTTAAGTTATATGAAAACTATGAGAGCAAGCCTTTTCTTGGATAAGGATAAATAAAGCAACAGAAGCAAGCATGCCACTTCTATTGTTTCAAAAAGCTCTCCGTAATCAACAAGAAGCTTTACAATATTAAATATACAGTAACTGTTGTTGCTCTTTTTAAGGAAGAGGAATTCGTAATTAGGGCGGTGGCATGCAACTTGGAGAGGATATGCCTAATCATATCAATTTAATTACAAAAGGAAGGAAGATAAGGGTGACTCTTGTGGGACTTCTTGTTGAGGAACAAAAGAGTGAGGTATAGATTTATGTATTTTTGTTTGCAATTTTGTTTTTCGGATTTTTTTTATGATATTGATTAAGTGACAATGAATTTTAAAGATATTGTACTTGCTAGCAGGCCTCAGTTCCATACTGAGTCAAAGGCTTCAGAGATACTAAGCAACCAAATTATCTGACAATGAGATGTTCAATTTGGTGATTAGATGTGATAATAAAAAGTAGTTGGTTTGTAGATAGGTGTTGTAGAAAACTATATTGGCATATTTGGATAAAACTGCATTTTTCTTCATTTTTTAAGCCTAAAATACAAACATAAATTTTCTCGAAAATTTTAGTGATATATATTTAGCAATTACTTCAATTCTGTAAATCGCTTAATTATAACTAATTATACATTTACTGATCACTGAGGCTTCTACTTCGTTATACATTGTGTAAGATTATAATAAAACACTTTTTTTAACTTTGTATAACAGAATTATACATTTTACGAATGCTGTTTTTCTACACAACCAATTATCTACATGTGAAATATTTTTTTCCTGCAGATTATTCAATTTAACGTTTAAGGAAGTATTAATTTAAACATAATGAAAATAATAGGAGAAAACTAATTGTATCCAGTCATCATTCGCACCTAGTTTGTCCCCGGGCCGTTACGTATATATATATTTTTTGTTGTTGTTAAGAAAACTATGACACCCACTTTTATGTTAGAAATTTAATGATACCTTTCATTACTGATTGAAGCAACAGATACGGTATGCTAATTCACTTTAAACCGATTTAATTAATCCGCTCAATGATCGAGCGAGATTATCTTCATTTGCCCACAAGAAACGAGACTTTTCCTTTCGTTAAACGACAATTAAGTAAATGAGTTAATTAAATTTGATTTTTTTATGAAAATGTAATGTTTTTCTTTTGTTAAATTTAATCGTGAATTTGTAGCTGTATTTCCAGTTCCTATATACAGGGATAATTAAAATTACTTTAATTAATAATTTAATGGGTAATAAACGCCCATTTTCCGCGAAATTTCTAAGAGAAACAATTATATTCAAGAAAGTAAGTTCGCACTAATAATTAATTATAATGTAATAATTTAATAATATATTTCTAAACTGTCTTATAGTTTGCGTAAAATAGTTTGTTTTTTTCCGATGGATTACAATTTACATTTATTTTTTTTACACCTGAATAATTCTCAAACAGTAACAAATTTAAAAAAATGTTTCACATAATAGTTTCTTGGATATAAACAATCTATCATTTAAATATATTTTTTATGCAAATATTTAATTTACTTAGATAATTGGATAAAGTTTGTGTTTTCTTTTTTTCAATAGAACACTATATATTTTTACATTTTTTAATTCTAAGACTAATTCTATAAATATTCAATGGTTGTGAGTGTTAATTGATGAAACTACATAAGTTATAAAGAAAAACGCACGTTTTTGAGTTTCACAAACTTTTGCAGTATCTATAATAAAGTTTGTGAAACTAATAAAACGTGTGTTTTGCCTCGTAATTAATTTTATAAATATTTTATTAATAAATATTTTGTATTAATAAATATGATTTGAAATGGCTGAAAGACCTCCGGTCGATAGCCGATTCATCTACAAAATATAATTCTAATTTTTGTATATTATTGTACATACATATACACATTTGAATAAAGATGGTTAGTTAGTTATGATTTGAAAATAATTAATAAATCATTTTTTTATAAAATGTATAATTTTGATGTTATAAAAAATAATTATATGAAACACATTTTACACTTTCCTTTATTTATGAACACATATTTTTTTTTCTTGTACATCATAATAAATATAAAAATTTGAAGAAGTATACAAAGTATACCATTGATAATGAGTACTAAGTACTTGAAATGTACATCTGGTTTATTAATAAAATTTAAAAGTGAAGTAAGAAATTTTATTTTCAACTACAGTAGTATACAAAATGTTTCATATATATATATATATATATCAAATTTTCAAGAAACTCACATTCAATTAAGTGACAAAAAATGGATTTAACTGATTTTAAGGATTTAATATCGAAGTCAATTTATGCAACAAATAGTTGGGAAATGCCTTTGGGACCAAATTAATGTCATTTTTTGAAAATGGATATCTTCAAATCTAAATATAGAGATTTTCAATTTACAATGAAAAATTTGTAAAAATCCCATTTTTAATTATAATAAACTGTATATTATAATTAATGGTTTTAATATTTAGACATTGGTAGTTCATATTGTATGAAATACATTTTTAATTCTCTTGAAAATGGGCTAATAACCCGAAACTAGTCGAGAATTTAAAGTTATTCAATCTAATCTGTGTTTTATTGGTTGATTTTTAATATTTATTTCATGTATATTATAACTTTGTTGAATTCTAAGAATATTAGGTAATTTCAAATTAAAACACTTGTTTAGTTTCATATTGTTATATTCAGTTTCCTGACTTGTGTTTCGGTCAATGATGATCATTCACAAGGGGGTAGAAAATAACTAATTGTAATTTTTTTGTGAATGGTTGTCATTGACCGAAACACGTGTCAGGAAACTGAATATAACAACATGAAACTAAAAAAAAATGTTTTAATTTGAAATTACCTAATATTATAATTTTATTTTATTTTTATATATTTTATTTTATTTTGTATCAACAGTGCAATGACGAAAGTATATACCGAATTCTTAGAACTTTTTTGTAGAATCCATTGTTTTTATGTTATAACGATTTTTGAAATTTAAAATATTATCCCATGTATTTACAAATAAATTTATTTCAACCAAATGGCTAAAAAATTAAGAAAATCAAGAATAAATGTCAAAATAATTACTTTTACTTTTAGTTTAGTTTTAGATTAGCTAGCCATAAGTCGAATTTGTATTATATTATTGTAAATTGACTTCCGTAAATAAATAAATAAAAATAAATAAATAAATAATTAAATAGAATTAGTGTAAGTAAAAAGTTCTTAGAATTAAAATCAGAATTCAAATATTATATAAGTAAATATTTTAAAAATATATATAAATCATAACTTATTTATGCCCAAGAAGCTTTTATTTGAAACTTTTTTTGAAAATCCTTACTTTTGGAGAATTATTTAGGTGTTCCGGAAATTTTAACTAACCCTGTATATTTCAAAGACAAATGAAATTCATCGTATGAAATAACACTATTAATATAATGTTACATTAAACATTATAACTAACTAAAAATAAAATTATACAAACAGAAATTGAAACAATATGATGTAAGCATTTATTATATTCAAGAAATGCATTTATTGTCTAGTAAACATCGGATGAACTATTAAATTCACCACTATACTTCTCGGCAGAAAGACCGACGGTCGATAGCTATTTTCTGAGGTCTAACAATGTGTAAATGATTATGTATGTATATATATTATAAAATTATATAATGTAATACTCAGAAATAAAGATTTTCAATATATATTACTTCTCGCAAACAATAAACGAATCCAATATAAAACTAATGCACAATTAATAAAACACACACGAAAATAAATTCCACTTGCTAGCGTGCGCCCAACTATTTTCTTATCTCAAGAATGCGGACGCTGTCCGCGTGCAAAAAAACAATCAATGTTTTTTTTATCTTGTTTGCAATAATTGTACGTTCGCAGATTTTGATTCAGTCGAGTGATATAGTGCGTGGTGTTTACATTATTGATGAACACAATTGATTATTCTAATAAAAATAAATAAAATTCGCTATAATTGACACCACCTCAATTATGGCGAATTTCGGTATTGGCTTTTAAAAATTCCCCTCCAAGTACTGGTTGGATGTGCTGCTGAGAAATAGATCTGGTGAGTGAATAATTGAAGCAAACGTTTATTTACGTAATTCAATTTAATTAGGGGATGAATCAAAGCATAAAAATGTTGTAGTTATATGATTTATTAAATGAGATTAAAATAAAATATCTGGGCATAAAGAATTCTCAGGTTGAAACGCTGAAATAGTGGCGGAAAATGCTAGAATCAAGCCATAAAATGTTTTAGTTATTTGATTTATTAAATGAGATTAAAATAAAATCTCTGGGCATAAAGAATTCTCAGGTTGAAACGCCGAAAAAGTGGCCGAAAAATGCTAGAAAGTGACAATTTTTGGGAAATTAAATTGTCCATGTTCTTCTATGCTAAAATCTAATATTTTGGTCGTGCTTTTTAAATATTTTTAAAAGAAATAATGTCGGAGAAGACGTGGATAAAATGCATAATTTCATCTAAAATTCAATAATCGAAAAATGATTTATTATTATAACAAATTTGTAGCTAATTTTGGCATAATACTAAGTCATTTGGCAATTATTGAATTTTAGATGAAATTATGCATTTTATCCACGTCTCCTCCGACATTAATTTATTTTAAAAACGTTTAAAAAGAACGACCAAAATTTAACCAAAATTTTACAAAAATTAGCTACATTTTGGTATAATACTAAGCCATTTTGCGATTATTGAATTTTAGATGAAATTTTACATTTTATTTTTTTTTTTGTCTTCTCCGACATTTGTCGAATGTGGGAAAATCTATGCGAAATCGAGCACTATCAAGCATTTAATTTTCGATCAGTACTCTTGCAAATTTAATCTTTGCAAAGTAAAATCTTTTTTTTTTTTCTCGAATTTACATTTCCATGTCCAATGTAAATAACTGATGAGGAAACAATCAGATGTATTCTGTCGAAATGTGAACTTCGTCTTCCTATCATTTCTGTGAAGTTTGTTTTCTTTCTTTAACCGTAGACACATCCGAAATGGCTAATAAGCGGACCTCCCTTAAATCGTTCTCATAGGGTCTCTTGTTAATTTCATGGGGCCATTCAAGTGGAATGAAATGGATAAAAAGAATTATTTTACTGAAAACTAAATAATCAATGTTCCTATAATAGCTTCCGTAATTTTTTCATTTTTTTCTTAGGAAAAAAATGTCACATTATTCCAAAATTTTGATAAATAATAGAAAAATAATCTGTGAGAAGCTGAGCCTCATTAAAAATATTTCGTTCATCATTCTCACAAAGTTGTCTATTGGCAAGTGGAGACAAAATTATTAAAAAATATATTTTGTATATATGGGTTTATTTAGGTTCACATCCAATATAAAAAATATTAGTTAAGTTACAATTTAAAATTTTACGGTCGGATTAAACCCAATTATCAAGAAGTGAAAGAAACCTGTTTTATAAATTACATTTTTTTAGATCATTTATCGTGGCATAGATTTGCACCACAGCCAAAAATCATTATTAGCATATACAAGGTAGCCAGAAAAGGTGTGATAATCTTCAGGTAGTGTGATTCGTTAATTTATTTTCAATAAAAAATCTAAATAGAAAAATATTGTATTCTTCCTCATAATATCTTACAAGGCATTTAAAATATTAATTGTGTCTCCGGAAATTAGTATTATTTTCTAAATATTTTGGAAAAAAATCAATCGAACTTACAATCAATTACACAATTTAAATGACATTGGTAATAAATAAATTGGAAACTTTAACAAATTAATAACATTTTTTTAATTAAAATAGATCTAACAACTATGTATTTTATATGTAACCTAATTAAATTTCACTTCACTTTGACATATACTTATCATATATTTTTGTATAAGTTCATCATACTTTCTGAAGATGTGAACATTCAAGCTGCTTAGAAATGGATAGTTGTCAATTCGAATGTTTAATTTAATCTTTCATTTTTGATATATATATTTAATTATGAAAATTTTCTAGATTTGTTAAATTTATGATTCATTATTAAATTAAACACTTGTTTGATCCATCTTTGCCCAGTTTACATTTCTTTAAATTGGTTCGTGAGGAGTTATGAGCCACAACATTTTCTGTGAAAATTTAAGTAAAAAAATATTGTGCTGTGGCTCATAAGCCCTCAGGAGCCAATTTAAATAAATCTAAATTGGACAACGGTGGATCAAACAAGTGTTTAATTTAATAGTAAATCATAAATTTAACAAATTTTGAAAATTTTCATAATTGAAGTAATTTAAATAAATGTAAATTGGACAACGGTGGATCAAAAAGTGTTTAATTTAATAGTAAATCATAAATTTAACAAATCTTGAAATTTTTCATAATTGAAGTAATTTAAATAAATGTAAATTGGACAACGGTGGATCAAAAAGTGTTTAATTTAATAGTAAATCATAAATTTAACAAATCTTGAAAATTTTCATAATTGAAGTTTTAAATAAATGTAAATTGGACAACGGTGGATCAAAAAGTGTTTAATTTAATAGTAAATCATAAATTTAACAAATCTAGAAAATGTTCATAATTGAAGTATACATCAAAAATGAAAGATTAAGTTAATCATTCGAATTGATAATCATCCATTTCTAAGCAGCTTGAATGTACACATCTTCAAAAAGTATGATGAACCTATACAAAAAAATATGATAAATATATATCAAAGTGAAGTGTAATTTAATTAGGTTACATATGAAAATACATAGTTGTCAGATCTATTTTAATTAAAAAAATGTTATTGATTTATTAAAGTTTCCAATTTATTTATCACCTATGTCATTTAAATTGTGTAATTGATTGTAAGTTCGATTATTTTTTCCAAAATATTTAGAAAATAAAACTAATTTCCAGAGACACAATTAATATTTTAAAGGCCTCGTAAGATGTTACGAGGAAGAATACAATATTTTTCTATTTAGATTTTTTATCGAAAATTAATTAAAGAATCACACTACCTGATGATTTTCCGGCCACATTGCATATTGACAAAAATTACAGTTAACAAAGAAGCAACGAATTAATCAAGTTGCATTAGAAACGTTCTAAAAATCCGAATATATATTATTACGACTAAGTTATTTAATATTCCAAACGTGTAAATCATAAACATAACCGCCCCGAAAGTAACTTATTACATGACTTAATAACAAAATCCTCTAATTGCAACATTCCTTACGTAAAACAAAAACAGTATTATTTTACATCTAATTGTGCTTTTGTGTGTTACAAATGTCCAATTAGTTAATGATGTGGAATTCGCTTTGTATCGTGTTGATAGGCACGTACAATGCGGAAGTTGGCCGGAGATTCCGGTAAGACACGGCAGCGAATTCGGCTTTGATCGAACTGGCGCACGTTTTTGTAATTTAAATTAGAATTTCTTTTCGCCGCTCGTTGCCCAATGGACGGAGAGGTTTCGTAAATAAAAGAAAGTGTCCGATTTGAGTAATTAGAATAGGCTGGTCTGGCAAGAGCGCGGACGGTACGTGATACAGGCGGAGAATATACGGAAAGAGAGAATGGTATTGTTGAAATTTCCTGGTGGAAATTTTAATTAATCAAAATCTCGAAATATTTTATAAGTTTATTGGATTACCGATGAGTTTAAATTAAATTAAACTTTGTTTTTCTTTTAACTGGTTAACATTTATTTTGTCAAATATTCACTTATTTGTTTCACAATTTTGCTCTGTTTATTTGACTAGTTTCGCTTTTTAAGAGTAAGAGTAAGTTACAAAAGAAACTGACAAGCAGTTCTATAGTCAACGAGACTAAAGATTGAACTTCGCTTAGATATCTTTAATGTAACATGTATTGTAACATATCTTAAGAAAATAAAGACATTTATTATTATTATTATCATATATGACAAGCTGACAACTAATAAATGACAAGCTTATATATAATAATAAGGGATTTTAAGATTTTAAGATCCTCGTTGTCGTTGACGTGATGTTTCCCAGCTTTTATTGCCCTGTTTATTTACATATTATTACTTAATTATACATTACATTTAATAATACCTTAAAAAGCGAAACTAGTCGAATAATTGTGAAACAAACCAAATGTCATTTAATTTAAATTTTCATCAGTAATAGTTCAAAATGTTTCACCAATTGATTTTCAATATTGTTGAAAGATTAGAACAAACAATATTTTCAAT
The DNA here is from genome assembly GCA_963082785.1 of Philonthus spinipes. Lineage (NCBI taxonomy): Eukaryota > Metazoa > Arthropoda > Insecta > Coleoptera > Staphylinidae > Philonthus > Philonthus spinipes. The sequence continues at coordinate 24,548,698 of OY720303.1, forward strand.
ATTTTGATAATACTGCTATAAAATGTAATGTATACCAAGAAGATTTATAATTTTTCATATAAGAATACTCTTCACCAACCAAATATTTTAAATCTTTTTAAAAATTCTGGAACTTTTGATTTATGATAATTTTCATGCTAACCCTCTTCTAGACCAATCGTTAATTGATTTCAATTATATTTATTACTTGTAATCAAAAATCTTACGTTGGATCGAGACGCTATAATTTTAAACTCATCAAAACAATAAACTTTCATTAATGATTTTCTCACTTATTAAAACTTTTTGCATTATTTTTTTTTTTTTCGATTAAAAATTGTTGCATAATACAATATGATTGATTTCAATTATATTTATTACTTGTAATCAAAAATCTTACGTTGGATCGAGACGTTATAATTTTAAACTCACCAAAACAATGAACTTTCATTAATGATTTTCTCACTTATTAAAACTTTTTGCATTATTATTTTTTTTTTTCGATTCAAAATTGTTGCTTAATACAATATGTTATTGTTATAGAACAAACAGCATATGTAATATAAGTCAAAATGTCATGGTAGCTAAAGAGGAAATAATTTATTAATTATTTTCGAGTTCTTTTTATTTAATAATTAAAATCAATTAACGACCGGATTGGAAGAAAATGAAGAGAAAAATTATCATAATTCAAAAGATCCATAATTTTTAAGATTTAAAATGTTTGATTGATTTTCTCTTCATCGATCAAATATTTTTAAATCCTCTTATGTAAAAAAAATAGAATACAACAATATTCGATCATGTTAAAATAAATATTTACACAATATTTTTTTCTGTGTCATATTTGACACAATATTATTTTTATGTTGAAATTCTAATTCTGATACAAGACAGAAAGCGAAACTAGTTAAGTAAATAAAAATAGTAGTGAAACAAAGCAAGTATTTTTATTAATCCTTTAAATATTATTAGTTCAAATATTGAAACATGTGACAAGTGAGAATGTTATGAAAAAAAGTTAAATCACTATACAATAATTTCTCAATAATGTTTTTCGGGTGAAGAATATTATTGAGAGATATTTTAATTTATTTGGCTAATTTAATTACCCAAAATTAGAAATTTTATGGTCACAATTAAAACATACTGATTAATTTTTATAGCTTTTTTGTGTAATCAATATTTGAAAAAATAAGTACACAATGCAAACATTTTGATAAATTAAATAAAAATAATTTGATAATAATTAATTAAGTCAAAATGTCACAGTTTTGACTTACTTTACTTAAACACTGTGACATTTTAACTTTACTTTAACTAAAAATGTCATAATAGTTAAGGAGGAAATAATTTAATAATTATTTTTAAATTCTTTTTATTTAATTTATTTTATTTAATTTATTTAAATAATTGAGATCAAATGAATTTGAAAAAATATTGATTATACAATATTGTAAACATTAATGTTGAGGCCTATAACTTTATTATTTTACAATACAAAAATATGAAACGGTATATATTTTTTAATGGGAGAAAATTCTCTTTAAAATGATAAGAATAAAATTTTCAAAAATATCTGCTCATATTTTGACAGTGATGTTCAACTTTTTTTCTTCAAATGGCACTGAGGCTTGTTTTTTTCTTATTATATTATTAATTTTATTCTCTTTAGAACCATGTAAACCAATATCGCTGCTACATTAGAAAAGAAATGAGTAAAAATGAGCCTAAAGGTTAATTTTTAATTAGATTTTTTTTAGTTGGTCATGAAAATTTGACTCACAGAATAACATATGTGGCAATTGTTCTTTTCAAAACTTGTTTCAACTTGTCTAAAGTTATAAGAAAAATGATTTACAGAAACTCTCATAAATTTGACTGATCCTTTTCTATGGTTTGTGCAAGAAGAATGCGAGAAAAGCAGCAAGGTTGTAAAATTAAACAAGGCACAACTAAGTAATGACATTGAACAACTGTAATGACAATCCGTGAGCCAAACATTTCCATGGCCAACTAAAAAAAAAAATAACTTAAATTTTTAATCTCATTTTTTTTTCTAATGTAACACCGTATTGGTTTACATGGTTATAAAGAGAATGAAAAATACTGTTATACTATGGAAAAAACAAGTACTGTACCATTTGAAACAAAAAGTTGAACTTCACTATCACAATATGAACAGATATTTTTGAAAATTTTGTCAATTGGAATCGAGAATTCGCTCCCATTTAGGAATATATACGGTTTTATATTTTTATTATTAACTTTAAATTGAATTAAAAAATATATTAATTTTGTTCCATATTTAAAACTATTCTCTGGGTTTGGTTATTACTTGATAGAATTCCATTTTAACATTTTGATAAGTAAAACATTGTTTCGTTTTAAGCTTCACAGATTTGTTTTAAGCAACTGCAGAATGAGAAAATTTGCTATAGTTATAATTCAAATTCAAACTTATTCGATTCAAAATAGATTTACATATAATCACAATTTTAAATCATATTTATTATTATTTATTTTTTGCCTCTTCTTTGCTAAATTATTGTATCCAATAGTCAACATTTTAAACTTGTTTCGTGCATTCCATTTAGTTTTATAATCTATTACAATTTACTTATAAATAAAAACCACCGATAGCCATTTAACAATTAATTAATTTTTGTGTGATATACATAATCAATGTTTGTTAAGTTATTGTAAACTTAATTGTTAATAAAGATTGTTATATATATAAAAACCACCTTAAGTAAAATTAATTGTATAATATAACTGTGAAATTTAAAACGTAACTATTGGTGAACATTTTGGCTTTTTATTCAGTAAAAATTGCCCAAAACTGATTAAGTCTTGTAAAACAAATTAAAAACGTTCTTCTTGTTGGGTTTATTTCTAACAATATTAGGAATATCTGTAAATAACTTCACATTTTTTAAAAAATAATTTCTTTTTCCAAAAATCTCAAACATTTTAAGCAAAAAAAATGCCTCAAATCATTCACACACTTTCCTTGTAATGATCTATATACAATATTTAATTGAAAAATCTAGTGAAAAATCATGTTTTTTTTTGGTTCCCTTTTTGTGTAGTTAAATTGCCAAATAAAATCTTAACAAAAACAAAATTGCAAAAAATATCTAAACCTATTTTTAGAATTGATTGAAACATCTAATAATTATTTGCATTTTTTGACAAATATAATATATTGACCAAATATTTTCAAATCAAATAATAAATGAAATATTAGTATTGCTAAACTTTTTCGAAGCAATTGACATCGATTTTAATACATTCCCCATAAGGCTATGTTCAGTGATATAAAATCCTTACTGTATAATTTTTTTTAAATATTAAATTCATATATTGAAACAAATATATTGTTGAATTCAACGAAGTTCAAATATTTTATGCACATTGATTAATGTAGATGCAAAATATCAATATTTTTCTGAAATAAAATATTGAACTTATTGTAAATCTCACAAGATTTTCTTTCTGCTAATAAACTTGGTCAACCAAATTGGTTGCTTCTTATCACATATTTAATGTTTTATCATTATAAATAATAATAATATATATTATAATTTTGTTATACTATAAGTTAGAGCAAAGAGGATATTATAATATCCTCTTTGTTTAGAGCTTGTGCCCCACCGCCCTAGCGTACAGAGGTGTGAGGGTAAGTCGCATCCTTACAAAAACGACAGACCTGTACCAAACACTCGTAAATTGTGTAAATTGCTATAAATAAATGTACCTTATTCGTACATCGTTGGATTTTCTTGGAACCTGTTAAAACATTAGCTTAACACTATATTTAATGTATTTTGTTGTATCGTATAATTTTTGTTAATAATAATTAATCCGTAAATAAGAAATTATTATTATTAACTTAATTAAATTAAAAAACTAATTTTATAGAAATATTTATTACAAAAATATACAACTTTATACAATTTTCGTACAAAAAATATTTACGTGTTTGATTTTACTCGTAATTTAGAATTTATAATAAATATTTTGCGACCTTACAATATAAATACAGATTTCATTTAAATTTGAGTACATTTTTTGACAACAAAAAATAAACGATTATTAACAACCTAATAAGACTATTAAAATCATCATAATTTTAACAAAGAAAACTTACACTTTCTACAAATAAATTATTCTTACAATATTTAATATTATTTTGTTAACTTGTTAACTTGATTGTAGTTATTTAAAAATTAACGATTATTAACAACCTAATAAGACTATTAAAATCGCCATACTTTTAACAAAGAAAACTTACACTTTCTACAATAGAAAAGAATTTGTTAACTTGAATGTAGTTATTTAAATAATTTTGACAAATATAAATTAAATAAATTTTAATTGTATAAATTCAACACTGTTATATAGCAGTAATTCTATTATGATAATTATTAAAGTTACTTAACTTCACATAACTCACTTAACATTCATAGTCATAAAACAGGATACATTCCTCAAAAGATATCAAGATTTTTTAAGTGTTTAGGGGAATCTATCCTCTTTCGTGGCAGTGAAAACTTTTAACTATTTAAATCATGTATAAATAATTATTATTAATAATTTATTTTTATATTTTTATAATTCTCAATCATTGATTTTATAGGACCATATTGTGAAATAAGTGAAATAAACCATTTTTAATTGATTTATTTCATAAAAATTGTATATATGTTTTTTTTTAAATTTTGAAATTAAAAAATATTTTATAACATCACATAACTCACAAATACCTGATTAATTATCTTTAAATTATTTAAATAACTGCAATATGGCTCAGTGTGTTCATACTATACACGCATATACAAATAATATAAAGAATTGCAATTACTTCATTTATTCTTATTGATTTCTAGATTTTTCCATATTTAAATTTTGTTCCATTATTTTTGTTCACCAAGTGAATTTTCCTCTGACCCAATTTAAATGACATCCGTAGATTTCCATTATCGACTTCATCATCCCGTGCCTGTATTGAAGGCTTAACCTACATTTTTAAATAATATTATTTACAAGGCGATTTCCTGTGATCGAACACAATAACTATCTAGATAAAAAAAAATAAGAAACTAAAGCTAATAAAAAATGATTGATGAGGTTTTGTCTTTTCCTTTGGCATTGAGATGAAATGAAAATTGCAGATGCGGGTGATTGATGCGAGTCGTGATGATTCTGACCTGGAATCGAAAAAAAAAATATCAACAATGGAATTAATCTAATAAGAAATTTTAAGAAAACAGATCGTAAAATTGAGAATATACATTATCCTTTTTAAGAATTTGTGTTTTTGTAAAGAGGATTAGTCTGCTTTAACAGTGAACAGGATTATTATTTTAAACTATTATAATTGAGAATATACATTATCCTTTTTAAGTATTTGTGTTTTTGCAAAGAAGATTAGTCTGCTTTAACAATTAACAGGATTATTATTTTAAACTATTATAATTGAGAATATACATTATCCTTTTTAAGAATTTGTGTTTTTGCAAAGATTAGTCTGCCTTAACAATTAACAGGATTATTGTTTTAAACTATTTCAAATTAAACACTTGGTTTTGCTTCACTATACTTAGGCAAAGTTCTCAAAGATTGAAAATGACTGTAAGTCGAACTAGTTGGATAAATAAAAAGTGTACTGAAGCAAAGCCAAGTGTTTAATTTTAAAATTAATCAAAATGTTTCACCAAGTGATCAATGACAACCAAATTGAAATTAGGAGTATTGTATTACCCTGTTAATTGTTAGAGACAATAATTATTTTCGTTAATCTAATCAGAATCGGTATTTAATCATTTCTATATTAATTATGATTCAAAACAAACAATTAACTATTATAATCACTATAACTATACCTAATTGATGTATTTTCAAAACAAATCGATTCTTTATATAATGATAATATATTATCTTGCTAATTGTTAAGGGTAAATTTTGCTAACAAACTCGTTATAAAATTAAATAAAATCACATTTAATAATTAATCTTCAGGCTGAAAGACCACTGGTCGATAGCCAGTTTCAGAGTTGGAAATATATTGTGAATATATATTGTATTGTTAGATATTATATTGTAATTGTATATTCCAATCTCAGAAATAAAGATGTTTATGTATGTAATTAATCGTCGATTAATTACATACATAAACTGTCTGATAATGCCACTATGTTGACGAAATAATTGTAGCAATGCATCTACAATTAAAAACTGAGAAACTAGAAAACATTTATGTTTTTATTTGATTTGTAAATTTGTACTTTCGTAAATTGACAGTTTCGAATAAAAATACAAAAAAATAAAAAGAGTATTTTTGAAAATGTATCAAATCGATATAAATATTGTGATTATAATAGTTAATTTTATATGTTGAATCATAAATCTTATAGAAATTATTAAAAATCAACGATGATGAAATTACCGAAAATAATTTAATAATTATACATATGTTTTGTAATGTTTTTAGTGCGTCACACTTTTCTTGTAAATTTTTTTAATATGTAATTTGTAAATGGAGATTCCGTTAATAAAGTGAAATTGAAATTATTTCGTTATTCAATCCCTGAAATATTCTATTTCACCCATCACTACAACGTTATTCATAGCAATGAAACACTATTTATAAATAAAACAACTTTTTTTTTGAGTTTCACAAAAAAACAATCATAGAGACACTGCTACAATTGTTGTTGGCGACATGGATATATTTTACATACTTACTATTTAATTTTTACTTGGTACTATATAAAGGTCTTCGTTAATGTTGTACAAGTTCGGGGTACCGGCGCAATCGACGTTGAACCACCAATCGCAAACCCTTGCGAATTGGTTGAAGATTGTGCCATTCGGGCAGAGGAAGGAGAATTGTTGTCCGCTTGGGAGGCACCAGTGCCACACCTAGGGAAGCAAAAATATATAGATTTTTAATTTTGTTTAATTACTGACACTAATCAAATGTTAATGATTAATGTAAGGAATTTTTTAATTTTTTACTACTACAATTTATAAAATATTCACTTCTCACTATTCATTTTTAGTATTGTAAAAATCGAGTAACATTAGTAATTGAGTATTTCTAAATGAGCAATTTTAAATAAATAATTGATAAAAAAAGCACTAATAACCTTTCTTTACACTAAAAGTGTGAAGAAAGAAGAATTTTTAGTTTTGTAAAAATCGAGTAATATTAGTAATTGAGTAATTCTAAATCAGCAATTTTAAATAAATAAATGATAAAAAAGCACTAATAACTTTTCTTCACACTTTTAGTGTGAAGAAAGGTTATTAGTGCTTTTTTATCAATTACATTTGATCCTCACGTAACTCACCCAATCAATTTAAATAAATAATGTCAAGAAGCAACAATAAATTTATCTTTTAAATAAATAGGAACAGTTACTGACAATAATAGAATATGTTGCTTTAACAAAATTGGCAGATACTTAATTTTGAAATAACAAGAATAATCGAAGAGATCGACCCACATCTATTAATTTTAATAATTTTCAAAAGTACAAGAAACACATTAGGCAACATAACATACAATATTGTATAGAACTTCATAAAAAGTAAATTAAATAAAAGGAAATTGAAAATAGTTAAATATTTCCTTTAGCTACTAACTTACGTTACGTAAGTACTTTAAAACAAATGTAAATTAAAACAACTATGTGTTCATTGAATTGAATATAATGAACACTTGCTATCGCATAGCAATAACGTATTTTATAATGCAACATTTTTACTTTCCCCGGACCCCTGTCCAAGGGAAAGTATTGTGATCGTGAAAATTTTTGAATCGCCAATTTCAACAAATGTGCACGTTTTGAGGTCCCCTGAGTCCATTCCATCGAGTTTTGAAAAATGTCTGTGTGTGTGTCTGTGTGTCTGTGTGTTTCCGCGATAGCGCCTAAACGGCTAAATGGATTAAGCCCAAACTTCATACCTAAGCTTTATATAACAGTGGAATGATCTGAAAAGCTTTTGGTCAAAATCAAAATTCATTAAGTGCAACTTTACTCTTAGCAATTTTTCATTTTTTAATTCGGATAGAAAAATGTTTCAAATAAAAGTTTTAGATCTTGGAAAATAAATAATTTCTGTTATAAAACTTTTATTGTAGGACCTCCGGTTTTCATTTTATAAGCGTTTACCTGATAAATTCCCTTAGAGATTTTAATTATTGAAATAATTATTTTAATGACAAATAAAACGTCAAAGTGCTGTCGTATTCAGTACATTCGCAAAGTTTTTAAAAATGAAGAAGAGTGTGGATAAAAGATTTCAACACATTGTAAGGTAAGAAATAACACACTTAATTATAATATTCTTCTAAATACTCGGTTTTAACTTTGAAAAACAACAATCAATTTTTTCTATTAATCATTTTGCTTTCCTATTAAATTTTCAATCAGAAACTTATTTGACCGTATTCACCGGGGAAAGTACCATGATGGACACATCACCATTTTTTTATTCGTGAATATTTAATACAAAGACCAAAACAAAAACATACGTTAAACTTAACATTATTCTTAATTCCACGTCATAAAATAATATTTACAACATGAAATAATCTTTATTTAAATGTTTGTTTTTTTTAAGTGATTTAATTCAAAAAAACGCGGAGAGATATATATGAACGTTTTAAAAAATATAGAAAATCTCTCGAAACAATCACAGGGTACAGCGCATTAGCTTAACACTATATTTAATGTATTTTTTTGTATCGTATAATTTTTGTTAATAATAATTAATCCGTAAAAAAGAAATTATTACTATTAACTTAATTAAATTAAAAAAATAATTTTACAGAAATATTTATTACAAAAATATACAACTTTATACAATTTTCGTATAAAAATATTTACGTGTTTGATTTTACTCGTAATTTAGAATTTATAATAAATATTTTGCGACCTTACAATATAAATACAGATTTCATTTAAATTTGAGTACATTTTTGACAACAAAAAAATTAACGATTATTAACAGCCTAATAAGACTATTAAAATCGTCATGGTTTTAACAAAGAAAAAATACAGAAAATCTCTCGAAACAATCACAGGGTACCGCCCAAATTTGATAGATATCGACTTCTCGATGTCGAGCTCAATATCAAGTTGAATACGTTTTCGCTGACACATACTATCTACTCGAAACTATACTCTGCTTGATAGCGAAGTAGAATCCCTCTCTTGATTATAATCTTTATTTAAACTTTTTACACAATTATATGGCACAATTAATTATAAAATGTAGATTTCAAGGATTTAATCAATGGGTATAAAATTAATAAAATCCTCAAAGCATCAAGTTTTTACTCAGATGAAGTATTGAATTAATACTAGTGATGGGCAAAGTCGATCTTTTATTATTTCTAAATTAAGTATATTATAATTTTATGAATGTTACTTATTATAAAAATATCAAAAATAACTTCCCATTTATTAATAAACATAAATATGAAGTTACTTTTTCGCTTTAAATACTTAAAATGACACATTTAGTAATACTCGATTACTAATATTACTCGATTTTGCCCAACACTAATTAATACGCTTAGGTGTATATTGGGTTGCTATTTTTTTTATTTTGTTCGTATACTTTTCTTATTAACAAGTTTTCAATTATTGTGTGTGTATAATTTAAAAAGCTTTCATCGTCTTCAAACATAATAAATTCTTCCAAATATTTTAAAATTTAATAAAAATTTTTATGAACAACATCATTTTGGAAGGGATTTTTATATGAATAAATTACTCGAATATCATTTAATGAAAATATGCTATACTACTAGGCTTCTTGATGATATGACTGGATTCAGTTTTGCAAACGCGTATCCGTCTGGATTTTGGTCGGGGCGTTAAAAGATAAAACATTTCAGTGTCATTTCTTCCTTATAAGGGCTGTCTGGATACGCTACTACAGTTGTGTCAGGAGTCTTACTATGACTGCCTTTCCTTTAATATCTAAACTTGATTAACTTTTTTAGTTTTATTTAAAATTATTCTGATAAAATTATTTATTATTTAAAGTAAGTTAAATGAAATATCTGCGGGTGATAACGAGGTTAATTCTGATAAAATTATTTATTATATATATATATATATATATATATATAATTTACTCTAAAATGGTAATTTTTTCAATAAAGATTAAATCAAAATAACTGAAAAATAGTTTTAATAAAAAAACCTGATTCACTTTAACTTTCATTTTATTTTATTGTCTATTTTAACTATTTTAGCTTGGCATTATCAAACTAAGATATTTTTTTATTAAAACTAAAAAGAAAGCCTCACCCCTACGCCACCATTATGGTAGATGGGGATTTTAGATTATATATATATATAAAGCCTCTATTATTTAAATAAAAATACTTGTCCTCTCTCCTACTTATTATTTATTTTACTAGATATATTTCGGAAACTATGTTTCCATCTTCAGTAGTTGAAGTTTTATAAATATAAATATGTTGTTATGGTATACAACGCAATATTGATAAAATTAAAATATTTAAAAAATCATGTTAACTATAAACTAATCTAAATATAATCATATATAATGTGCTAAAATTTATGAATTAATAAGATCTAAAAGGGGATTATTTAATGAACTAGTATCGAAATTTAAAAGCCTCTATTATCAATAATTTAAATGAAATATGTTTAAAAACTTAAATTAAGTGTTACTTACAATACTTATTTTGTGTCAAAGCGGATGAAATACTAGTTACTCTATGTTTGTGTTTATAATTAAAGCTTATAGATTTTCTGGTGTGTACCAATGTGAATTGTGTTGCATAATATTAAAACATATAATATATAATATATAAGAAAACCAAACCAAATAAATTCAATTTTGTAGTCCTGTGTATTATAAAAACAATATTTTTCGGATGTAGTTTCATTTTCTTATATTTTTTTGTTATTTACCTGGCACTGAGCTTCTGGGTCACTGTAATATCCAGGCAATCTTTGGTCGCAAGTGAATGACAAGCCTTTCGGGATCTCACTGTAAATTGGATAATCTTGTCCGGCTATATATCCATCTAATTGCTGAAAGAAAAAATCAATATTAGTTATTGTTTTTAAATTATAAAATTTGTAAAAAATTAAATAAAGAGAAATCTGAAAATAATTAATTTACTCAATTCAATAATTATTTAATGTCCTTTTATGTATTGCAACATTTTGCCTTATATAGCGTAAGCAATTTAAAAATGATAAACATGATTGAAACAATTATTTTCCAGACTAATACCACGTCGAATATTGAATTACAAAGGAGATTTCCATTGATAATTAAATAAATACTCATTGCGTAAACTGAGTTTTATTGATGAGTTATGTGAAGTGTTATATGAGAAAATTGAATAATTTGTTTCTTACCACATTTTTAATTTTTAAATACTAGATGTACATGAAAGAAACAATTATTTTCCAGACTAATACCACGTCGAATATTGAATTACACAATGGGTGAGATGATTGAACAAATCTTTAAATTCGTTTCTTACTTCAATTTTTATTTTTAAATACTAGATGCACATTTCGAGTTCCAAATACTCATTATTAATGTCTTATTCGCGAAGCTAATTTGCTATTGATAATTAGTACATGGTACTCGAAATGCACATCTAGTATTTAAAAATAAAAACTGAAGTAAGAAACGAATTTAACGATATTTTCAATCATCTCACCCATTGTGTAGTTCAATATTCGACGTGGTATTAGTCTGGAAAATAATTGTTTCATTCATGTACATCTAGTATTTAAAAATTAAAAATGAGGTAAGACACATTTTTTTTCAATTATCTCATATAACACTTCACATAACTCATCAATAAAACTCAGTTTACGCAATGAGTATTTATTTATTTATCAACGTAAATCTCCTTTGTGAAAAATATATATCATACAAAAGTAACTTAAAATAAACATACTATAAATTAAATAAATAGAGTATGAGAAAAATAACAACAAAAAGTTTAATGTTGTAAATAGGTTAGAATTTGAATTAAAAAATCTTTTAAATAGATAAGAATTTTTATAATAGTTAAACATATAAATTTTGTTATATTGAATAGTTATAGTTAGGTATGATTTTTTTTTTCTATGATACCAATGTCATTTATTAAAGATAAAAAATAAAGCGAAACAAATTAAATAATCATAATAATTTGGAAAGATAAAGCAAGCGCCATCTATTGCCTAATTTCATGTGGCATCGTCAACAACTTGGATCTTATAAACAAACGAGAATCCACTAAAGGAAGGCGAAATTGTCATGTTTATGAGAATATGAAACGAAATTCATTTAATATAACCTGTTGATTGTGAAGGCATTAATTATTGGCATATCAATGATAACTTTAAATGAAACTATCAAGTTTTTGATTTTTATTTTAATTTATTGTGCATATTTCTTCGCATGAAGAAGCTACTGTGTAGCGAAAGTTTAATTTAAAATTTAATAAAACGTCCAACCCCAATTCATCTAGTATATTGATTTCAAAAAACCGAAATGGCCGTCACCAGTTCTCTATACGCTACATAAATGGTGGTTAACGTTCTATTAAATAAATTATTATCTTATTTTGAATTAATTTCTCACTTTTCCCGCGGTAAAATATTTTTATGTAATTTCAATTTACTATATTAACGGAATCTCCATTTCCAAATTACCATTATAATTACATATTAAAAATTTTATAAGAAAAGTGTGACGCTCTAAAAAGATTACAAAACATATGTATAAAAAAAGGCAAATTACCAATCACAAATTACGACAAAATACAAAATAAAAATAATACGCATCAAAATATTTATTTATTAATCCCAAACAGTTCATTGTGAAAACAAAATGCAATTAGGAAAAAATTTAATCAATACACTTGATAGTTCGTTTCACTAATAATAAGTGAAAAAAACAATTCTTAACAACATTGAAGAAATTTGGAACTCCCCATCGCCAACGCTCTTGTCATTGTCAACCTTCTGTAATATTATATCGACATGTTTGTACTTTTAATTTAATTATTTCTTTGGAAATGACTACTTGTCGAAACTAGTCACGACTCAAATATAAAATTAGTGAAACGAACAACCAAGTATGTTCATTAAAAAACTTCATAATTATTATCTTGCTAAATGAAATACAATTTTCAAAATAGCAAGATAATGGGATTGCTTGTGGGTTTTTTTTATATAAAATGACTTAACAAAAAAAATCTATTTTAATGAGTATTAGTAATGCAATAACTATAAAATATGCATTACTCTGAGGTTATGGGATAAAGATCGAATATAGAAAATATACATATGCATTGCAAATAAATCATGAATAAAAAAAATTGTTTGACCATAAATAAATGTAACCATAATATTCAACAACACAATTAATCAAAAACCACCGCACCATAAAACATGACAAATCACGAAAAAAGAACAACAACGTCAATTTTATTTATTCCACGGATTCCCATCTGCAGCGGAAACCGGAAGTTCCGTCACACGCGCTCAGAGATAGGCCCCCATTGTTTTCGCCCGATCGGATGTACACTCGGCTAGTTTTACACGTCCCATTGCAGAACTGGCCACTGTGGTCCCGATTGTGAAATTGGGCTAGATCTCGCGATTAATGGCGAATGGTCCTCTTATTATTATTATAATTATAATCCACTGGTTATTGGGACACCGACGACCGACCATGGGATTGTTCTCGTGCGTATTTTATCATTGCTCGCGGAGAATTTCCATGTTGTGCAATGCGCTTATTTCATTTCACACGTTTATTCATCCTGGGAAAACGGACGTGAGGTGAAAAATGCCAGGCTTTTAGGTGTTGTTAGGTTTGTGATATAACGAATGAAGGAGGAGGATTTCATTATTAATTGCTTTAAATTAAATTCAAAGAATTTGAAAATATTAATTTCTCCATATTTCATTTATTTTAAATAACTGTGTCTGTGTGAATAAATCCTTTTTTTTATTATTAATTGCTTTGCTTCGTCATTTAATTTATTTGTGAAATGGGATTTTTTGCAGGATTTTTATATAAAATGACTTAACAAAAAAATCTACTTTACTAGAAATTACAGATTACTCTGAGGATATGGGATAGAGATATGATTTGAAGTGGATTCACGATGGCGAAATTTTGAAGAGATATTTAGGTTTCGTTTTAATCAGAGTTGGTTTAGAATACCTTATTTTGCACAAGGTAATGGTTTTCGTTTAACATTACATTTTCTTGCTCAAAATGTTCCCAAATAAATCCTGCACTTTTCCCCTTTTGACATTAATGACATTTCACCGATTACTTGAATATGCTTGCAATGCGTTGATATGGATTTTATTTCATTAGACTTCACATTATGTTTAATTAATTTTAATTCACTAAATATAACCCTACGATTAATTAAATACAATCCTCACATTATAATATTAATAATTACAAAAACAGAAAACAATTAAACCTGAAAATATAAAAAAATAGAAGGAACAATTTATCAAAAGTTTTAACACACACACAATAAAAACGTATAAAAAATTCAATTTGCCTTTTTTTATACATATGTTTTGTAATCTATTTAGAGAGTCACACTTTTCTTATAATTTTTTTAATATATAATTATAATTGTAATTTGGAAATGGAGATTCCGTTAATAAAGTAAATTGAAATTGAAATTATACATAAAATAATGAAAGTTAATTATTTTTAAATAAAAAATAATAAAAACTTAAAAATGACATATAAGAAGTACAAAGTAATCAAAAAAGAGCCAAAGACAATTTTTAATACCCTAAATCGTAATTTAAATTAAGCCCGGATTTAATTATCGTGATAATAAAAAATAAATACCAGAAATCTCAATAACCTTTCAAAATTCAAACATTCTTAATCCACAATTCATGAATTCATATCAGCATACATATTTATTTTTGATATTCCTTTATCCACATTTTTATTCTTAATAGCGATCACAGAAAGAAAATAATTTACCAGACTGTATAAAACAAAAGAATATCCTCAAAGTGAATGCAAGATGCCCAAGACAGACATTACTTTCATTGAGGATTTTTATTATTTTATCAAAAGGTAATTATTTTTGAGCAAAATTGAATTTAGTGTAATAATTTCCAAAGCTTCTACTACCAATATGTCATAAAACTAAATATCAAAAAAAAAAATGAAAATTTGTGGCAATGATCAATAAAATTCGATCAATCCCTTTTTCCAACTGCAAAAAATTTAATTATAATGTATAACAAGGTAGAAGCCTTAACAATTAAAATAATATAGCTATAAACAAATCATCTCACATTGCTAAATACGAATTTTTCTTCCAAATGTGCGTGTTGAGAAAAAGCGGCATTTATGAATCGCCGTGTGAATTTCGTGAAGCAACAAGCAAAAAAATTAAGCATGTGTGTAACTGCAAGTAATTGCGAATTATTATTATTCTTATAATGCATTACAGTCGGACTGCATTCTCACAGTATTGCCACAATTAACTGCGCCTAATATTATTGTTTGCATTTCCTCAACGATTGCAAAACTTTAATTCATACAATTTAGCACCTAATTAAAATTAATTGAATATATTTACTAATATTATGTTGGCAATATTACGTTTTTTAAAATTAATTTGTAATAATTATATACAATTCATTCTAAATAATAGCATTAATCCAAAACTATTGCAATGGAAAATAAATATTCAATTAAAGAATGAGAATTCAGAAGAGAATCAATTTGGTAAATACTTTGTTCACTAAACTCTTGATAAAACAATATTATAATATTAGGTGATTTTAAATTAAACACTTGTTAATTTTCATATTCATATTCATATTGTCTGTGTGCCAACAAGTACGACTGTTACTTCCCCTCGTGGTTTCTAATAATTTTCATATTTTTATATTTTTTGCAATTCCTTTGAGAATAGCCCTGATTGAATGAAACTGAATATAATAATACGAAACTAATTAAGTGTTTTAATTTGAAATCACCTAATATCAAGTCAATTTAATGAATTAAAATTGTCCAGTTATTTTTATATTTTTTGCAATCTAACATATGGATAACTGGCGATGGCAATTTCGCTGTTTCAGAAATCATGGGATCTAGAACAGTATTCCTGAAATTGATCGTACCTTTCTGTCGTACGAAATCTGTTATTTAAATAGGAATTTACATGTTAATTTGACAGTCGCATACAACTGAAACGGCTGACCAATTCCAGAAGTATGGGCTCTGTACCCGTTTTCTTGAAATTGTTCGTATGTTTCGATCGTAAGAAATCTTTCATTTAGACAAGGATTACCATGTGAAATCGGCATATGTGTACGAACCTTTCGATCAATTTAAGGAATAAGGGTTTATTGTGTTTCAAGTGCTATGCTTGATGAAGGCAGTTAATACTAGGCAAAATATGATGCTTCGCGCTATTTGTCAAGTATATATTTGATATAAATTTATTTTACTTGCCACCCTTCTTCGAAGAAGGAAAAATGATACACCAGCACCAGACACATTTCGAGGCTAGATCAGAAACGTTAAATTGTCATAGCCTGACGGCTGAAACAATTTAAACAGAAAGAAAAAAACTTTTCTTGTAATTTTATTATTAAAATATGTTGCAGCAAATTATAGATTTAATATAAAAAAGTGAAGACGTATAAGTAAATCAAAATTATTAATATTCTTCCAGGTTTACTTTTATTATAATTTTTTTAATGTACAATTAAAATTAAAACACAGTGAAATATATTATACTTTAATATTCATACAATTATAGTAACGTTTATTTGAAAATAATAACAAGTGGCAGAACTCTAGTCGATAGCCATTTAACAATTAATTAATTTTTGTGTGATATACATAATCAATGTTTGTTACGTTATTGTAAACTTAATTGTTAATAAAGATTGTTATATATATATATATATATATATATATATATATAATTACAAGCAATTAATAATAATACAATGTTAAGATCGTCTGAGCTATCGATCAAGAGTCTTTTCGTACTGTCTGAATTACAGTTATTAAAAATCAAAATTTTAATTAACAAATTATTTAACTCTATTTATGAAACGAAATAATGAATGGATTAAGTTTTGCTGCTTGAAATATATACTTGTTAAAAGATTAAAGTCTTTTATTGACTGTTAGACGTGATTCCTAGTTAATAATTGTAGTTTTTGTCCCTACATTAAACGTTTTATATAGAATATTAATATTCATTATTTATGTTATTACAAAGTAAAATTTAAATTATTTTATTTAATATTTAATATAGTATGAAAAACAATCATATTGCAGATAGTATGCAAGCGGCGTTCAATTAAACACTAAAACACAAAATATGTCTTGTGAAACTTTTACGTACATATCTTATTTATAACTATCTTGAATAAACGAGCTAAAGAATTGATGAAACGTTGCTGCTGGAATTTTATTCAGGTATTTATAAATATAAAATAAAAATACGATATAATTTATTTAATTATTTCTAAAATAGATTCCCATCATCGGTTTTTCAGCCAAAAGTCGCTGTCTTATGTCCGTCTTTTAGTCTTCGATGAAAGAAGAGATGAATATAAGAATAGTGGATTCAGGATGGTGAAATTTTGGAGGAATATTTATGTTTTTTTTTTTTTGGCAGAGTTATTTTAGAATATCTTGGTTTACAGAATTTGTAGCAATTTGTTAGGATAGTTGTGATAATCTTTGTAATATTGGGATTATGCCAGTTTTGTGTTGGATGTTATGTTAAGGATTTTTTGGGTTGCGGATTTCGGTAAGCGTTCGTTTGATATATATTTTTTCTTAATTTAAGTAAATGTTAAAAATATAAATCAGAAAAATATCAAAAATACTTGTTTCATTATTTTAATGAATATTTGGTTTTTAGTAACAATTGACATAATTAAAAAATAATAATTAATAAACATTTTAATAAAAACACCTTTACGTCGTAAATCCCCACGAAATAAATTCAATTATACTATCATTGTTATTTCAAAAATAGATTAATGTTCCTTATTCATCTATTTTTGATCATTCTTATTTCAAAAATAGATGATTGTACCTTACTCATCTATTTTTTAAATAACAATAATAGTATAATTGAATTTATTTCGTGCGGATTTACGACGTCAAGGTGTTTTTATTAAAATGTTTATCGTAAAGAGCCAAAATTATTATTAGTAATTTATACAATATCAATTAATATAATAAAAAGGTAAATAATATTTATGAATAAAATAATAATAAATAAAATAATATTTATAGGATAATTAAAAATTGTATAAATTTTTCCAATACTTTAGAAACTCATTATTTATTTACTATAAATTTATTATAGTAAATAAATAATCCTTAATCAATTAATTAATACATTTATAATTTTTTTAATAAAACATTTTTCCAATACTTTAGAAACTCATTATTTATTTACTATAAATTTATTATAGTAAATAAATAATGAGTTTCTAAAGTATTGTAAAACATTTTTCCAAAACTTTAGAAACTCATTATTTATTTACTATAATAAATTTATAGTAAATAAATAATGAGTTTCTAAAGTATTGGAAAAATGTTTTATTGAAAAAAGTTATAAATGTATTAATTAATTGATTAAGGCTGGCGTTTACTAGAAAAGGAATGATGTGATGACAGAGATAGTTGCCAATCGCCAAGGAGGTGATGGCCTCTCGATTTTAATAGCGAACTATTTGACAAATATGTAGAACACTGCAGTTTGGTTTCCTTATCTATGTGTGTGGCTGTGTATTCGACAACCTACGCTGACGCGATCGATTTTTTTATTAATGAATATGTTATTCATTATTTAGACAGTGTATAAATATATTTGATGGATTTTGTCGTATCATCGAAAGAATTACTCAATGCATACTATTATATTTTTATTCTCATTTTTAAGAAAAAAATCATTTTCACTGTAAGTTTGGATTCTTCGTGTGATGTTATTAAAAAAAAGCGGTAAAAAGTCATTATACTTATACCTAACTGTTTTTATTAATATTTGAATATTCATAAAAATTACCTTTTATGCAGAATTGTTCCTCAAATTATATTTCGCAAGATAAAATGCATTTTGAAATAATAAAACTAGTAAGATAATATATACATCAAATTAAAGGTGTAATTTAGTGAAATAAAATGGATAAAATTATGTATACAGGGTGGGCCACTAATAACGGCCATTAAAAGTTTACGGGGTTCTTGACTGATTATATCGGAAATGGCCACCAACTTTGTTATTTTAAATAGAACACTACATATTATTATTTTTTGGATTCCCCATTTAATTGTCCATCCACTTATATGAATTTATATCCACATAATTGTTACAGTTTTTGAGTTAAAAATTTATTTTTCGAATATTAACACCAAATAAACCTTTCGAAAAATGTCTATAAATTCTAGTAGAAACAAAATACACTAATGAACGGCATCTTCAATTTTTACTTTTGACAATAGGTATTTCCATAAGATCCATATTTCAGTGCCCAATTAACAGCATAATTCATTTTTTTAAATGGAATGCTCAATATTTTATCTCACAGATCGATTAGCAAATTAATTTGCAATATAAAATATTATATATCTATATATCCAGAGCAAGTAGTTTTTGAGTTATTTCTAAATTTCTTTCCTCACATTTTTTTTCATAATTGAGTAATTCCTGTTCTATTTACGCGTGCATCAATATTCTTTAGGAAAGATGTGTAAATCTAGCAGGCCAATTCTACAGACCTAAATTTCGAATCGATCTATCTTTATCGTTTTTAATGCTAATATGAATCGATAGAGAATTTGATTGCATAAAAATCTACAGAGGTTCCACTAAATAAAACTGTTGAAACCTTACAAAGTTATGATATTTTTTTATAGATAAATTGGTTTATTAAAAGAATATTAAAATAACTCTTAATGGCGAATAACATTCCGTCGAAATAAA
Organism: Philonthus spinipes; assembly: GCA_963082785.1. Lineage (NCBI taxonomy): Eukaryota > Metazoa > Arthropoda > Insecta > Coleoptera > Staphylinidae > Philonthus > Philonthus spinipes. The sequence goes on from OY720303.1 coordinate 24,568,709, forward strand.
ATATAATAAAAAAACGCAGCATTTCTTTTTGTTTTAAATTTTCCTATGTTACATTATATATAATATGAAAAAGAAAATATGATTTGCGCTTTACTCACTCATTTATCTTGAAGGAATTTTCTTATTTTCCCTCATTAACCATTTGTTTTAGTATTGTCAGTTCTTGGATTATACTTTTTTGGGATAGACAAATATTTTAAATAGAAGTGTGGAACTTGAATAACTAAATATTTTTGTATAGCATTATCAAACGTCCTATTCTCTTTTAAATTTCTTTAAAAAATGGTGATGTGTCCGTCATGGTACTTTCCCCGGTGAATTCGGTCAAATAAGTTTCTGAATGAAAATTTAATAGGAAATCAAAAATGATTAATTGAAAAAATGGATTGTTGTCTTTTAAAGTTAAAGCCGAGTACTTGGAAGGATATTATAATTTAGTGTGATATTTATTACATTACAATGGATTAAAGACATTTCTCTACACCCTTTTTCTTTTCAAACTGGAGGCGTTTGTGAATGATATGTTGAATATGAGGGAACTTTGACGTTTTATTTGTCATTAAAATAACTATTTCAATAATTAATATCTCCACAGCCAACACAAAGAAGATTATAAAATAATTGTTTATTTCTAAGGGAATTTATTAGGTAGATGAAATTCTTCCGCTTATAAAATGAAAACTGAAAGTCCTACAATAAAAGTTTGGTAACAAAAATTACTTATTTTTTAAGATCCTCAACTTTTATTTGAAATATTTTTCTATCCGAAATAAAAATGAACCTTCCCTGGCCGGGATTCCATTTTATTTTAAATTGTAATTATAAAAAAATTGACATCAATGTTAATAATCATATGTCATAAGTATTCCAAAATTTAAAATTCTCCTTATTTGGGATGAATAACCTCATACATAGTGTAGAACTAAATACATTTTTGGAAAGTATAATTTCTGCTTACATTACAATCATTCTATAATTTTTTTATTAGTTTTTGTATCCGTAAATATAATAAAATAAAAGTGAAATTAAAAATGGCCTATCGGGAAATATGAAGGCAAACATTTATATATATTTTGTGAAATATGACAAAAACTGCTACCACCATAACAAGTGTTTGGTTTGAAATGTATACTTCAAAAATAAAAAAAAGAAATAGAACCTATGAAACAGTAAGTGAAGTAACACTTGATACAATTTAATAATTTTTAATAATAATTTTAATTTTACAATTATATTGATCTATTTTAGATCATTAGCTTTTTATTACAATCCTAAGGCTCAAATAAAATTATTTGAAAACATTACATTTTTTATAAAATAAAAAAGAAATTCATAATAATAATTTTTCACCGTTTCATTCATATTTGTATGCTGCTTACTGAACGTTATTTAAAATGTTTATTATTTTAGAATGGCATGTGCATCGTCGGTGTTTTAAAAACGCGACGCGCAGAGATAACTATAAAAGATATTTTTGTCTTTCTCATATTCATTGAATGTGAAACAGCAATAAGCATACATACACAACATTATCAAGAAGAGGGGAGAAACATCTATTGAGTATCTTTTGAAAATTAATTAAAAATCTTTGTTTGTGTTTTTCCACAGTATTAATTATTTAAATTATTACTCATAACATTAATTTTATAAATAATTTAAAGGTGATAAACACAAATAACATTTATTAAAATATAGTACACTATTTCCCGCTATCTATATGAGACTTAATGAACTAATATTTGTCTAGTCAAATGCAGAAAACTATATGCAACTTGCCGGTTTTATTCAATATGGCCGAATTTCACGGGAATTGATGATATTTTCGGAACGACCTTCCTCAGTAAACAGCATTGTTTTCTGACGAAACAATGTATTGAACGATAACTACATTCAATGTAGATTATTACGACATATTTCATTTTCTTTCAAAAAATATATTAATAAGTAAAAATATAGCACATTCTTTGCATAAAATGTGCTAACTTTGGACGTAATTTTCTTCTAAACTATTAATCAGATTAATTTTTAAATAAATCGTTCGAAATCTGTGGAGTTTTAGGATTATTTTGATATATAATATGATGAAATTCATTATTCAGGGTTTGTTTGTTGTAGGAATTCAATTGGTACAAAATCGCTTCATTTTACATACGATAAACGCCAGCCTTAACGATTTATAACGAAGTACTAGAAGCCTTAATAATTAATAAACCTTTCAATATAGTTAGAATTAACTTTTGATAAATATTGAGAATTGAAATAAATAAAGGAATGATAGTCAACAGTACTTAAAATTTAAATAATAATAAGTTTCCTAAGCCCTACTACTACAATATCTTTATTCAAAGTTATTTGTTTTACATATATTTAGAATATATTATGGTATATTAGTTTCTTTTTTGCTTGCTTGCCTGTTATCGACCTATGGTCTTTCCGCCAATCCTAAGCTTTATTAATCTAAATTTGATTTAAAATTGCCAGCTGAAACCAACAGTACTCGAATTTTGATATATTTCGTTTATTTTCAGAATTGAAGTAAAATAAACAAATATTATTTATTGAAAAAATAAATTTGAAAGTAAATTATTTTATAAAAAAAATAATTTATTTTCAATCAACAATTATTAATAGTACTTACACAAATAACGTAATGTAAAGATAATCCAAAAACGGCGGCGACGAGGGCACTTTTAACTGTATACATTTTGATCCTTACTCCTTTCGAACAACTCGCACTGAGGATAAATAAGAAAATAGCGGACACTACAAAAGGCTCTCGTCTCGAAGATGCGCTATTGATGGCAAACGGAAGAGCAATGTGCTACCTGTAATTGGAGAAGACGGCTTTATAAGCGGGAGATCGCCGAGATTAGGCAATGGTCTTTATGCGATGTGCTCGTGATGTGATATAGGTCTAATTCGGTTCTCAGACTTTCGACTTCTTATTGCGTCCTTTAATTTTTTTCATATATTCGGGACACTTAATTATAAAGAGCGTGTCGCTGACGTGAATAATAATAAGTGCGTTGATATTTTCGGGTTTTGTAATATGCGTTTTACTTGGATTTGAAATTAAATTGGTTACCTCGGATTTATCACCACATGTAATAAATTTCAGTGATCATCTCTTAATTTGTATCCACATAATTTTATTATTGTTATAAAAAAAGAAAAATATATGTATTTGAAGAAATAAAGAAAAGTAAAGAGAAAATATTTAAAATCCTTTTATTTTACAATTAATAATTTTAGTAAGATAAAATATTAGTCATTAATTGTACAATAAAAAGAGGTTTAAACATTTTTCTCCCTACTTTTTTAATTTCTTTCAAACAGATATTTATATAAACCCACAGTTATAAATTACAATACAATATCGTGCAAATATACACGACAACTTTAGAAAAAAGCTTTTACACGTTGAAAAGGAATCATGTCTAAATTACAGAATATACATATACAGAATATATATTGTCTAAGTCACAGAAGACATGATTCCTTGTCAATGATTAAAGTGTTTATTCCACTGTTAGACATTATTCCTTGTGAGTGATTGAAGTCTTGGTTCTAGTGCTAAACATGATAATTTTCCAATTATTAAAAACTTTGTTCTACTATTAAACATTATTCATTGTTAATATTTGTGTATGTTTGTATGATGTTGAAACTATAGTCATTAAATAAATTATGAAGTTTTTATAAATATAATCAATATTGTTAATGAAATAAATATGAATAAATTATTAAAAATCAACCAATAAAACACAGATTAGATTGAATAACTTTAAATTCTCGACTAGTTTCGGGTTATTAGCCCATTTTCAAGAGAATTTAAAATTTTAAATTCTCTTGAATTTAAAGTTATTCAATCTAATATGTGTTTTATTGGTTGATTTTTAATAATTTATTCATATTTATTTCATACAATATGAACTACCAATGTCTAAATATTAAAACCATTAACAATATTATTAAATTTATTTGATATTAAATAATATTATTTATATTTATAAAAACTTCATACACTACTGAAGATGGAAACATAATTTCCAAAATATTTATTTAGTTCAATAAATAGAGTAGGAGAAAGGACAATCATTTTTATTTAATAATTCGAATGTTAATTGACTGGAATCCCTAGAAAAAGTATCAATTATAATTTAATCGACATTTAACAAGAAAATCTAATAAATTCAAATAAATAATTAAATCAATATTACAAACAAAAATGAATTGATCTTTAAAATATACATTCTATAAATTAATATTTAATTTTAAATAATCACATTTCAAATACACACTCAATTTTAACATTAGAGATTACTATAAACAACAATAACCAAACAAAGAACTTACAAGCATTATGAAAAGTTCGCCGAATATTGATTTAAATATATAATTCAACTATTTATACAAACATCTTTATTCAGACAGCAGAATTACAATTCTTTACAAATATTTATATTTACAATACACATCCATGGGTTAGTAGTCTGTCATGGACTATCGACCGGAGGACTTTCTGCTCTGTCATGAATTTATGGTGATTTTCAAATAAGAACTTTGCTAGCTAGTTGATAATTCAACTATTTAATTCAATTAATTTATATAAACATACATATTTATTCAGATTATACGGATAGTGCAAAACAATATAACATAAATAATTACAATACATTTAGATGTTAGTCTATCTGGGCTATTGACCAGAGGTCTTTCTGCCCTGACTTGAATTTATGATGAAGAAATTCATTCATTAAATGAAGATTCGGTTATTTACATGTATATCAATTTAATCAATAAAAATACTTAGCTGCATAAAATAAGAATAAGCATAGAAATATGTCGAAAATTCTACGGCAAGTAGAAACTTATATTAAAGTATTCCCATGCAATTTCTAATCATAGACAATTTATGAAGATTTTTTTCAGATTCTATACATATATTTTTTCCTCTCTTCGTCATGTTTTATATAAAAGTGGGTCTATTCCGTACGGGAAATGTTAAGTTTAACGTGTACGTTATTAATTAAGTTCATATTCTATCTATTGGATAAATAAATAAAAGATTAGTCATTAATTGTAAAATAAAAAAACATTTTCTCTATACCCCAGTTATAAATAATAATACAACAAAATTACAAAAGTTTATTATACTGTGATGATTAAAAGTGATGTACACGTTAAACTTAATATTTTTTTTACAGAATATCCCCGATCATTACGCATTTAATAGATAGTCTTATATAAATCCACCATATTGCAAACGGTATGTCATGCTTTCAATAAAACACTAAACGCTCATCATTTCTTGTGAAACATTTATTCCCTTCCGTAATTATCGATTCAACTGAACAAAACTTTCGTAATTAATGACATAACACCGCCAGAAACCATTGAACTTCCACGTTCCGCTTCATCGCACTTGCCTTTACAATTAATCCAATTAGTTTATAAAAACAATAATAAAACAATCCTTAATCGAGACAATAGAAAACAAATAAATCCACATTGGGAAAGCGATGCAATGCACATACCCGCACAGCACGTAACGTTTTGAAAATAATAATAAAAAAATAGCTCTTCCCACGTTATGAAAGAATTTGTTATTATTATTGCTCGGCATGATTTTCGAATAACAATCCTCATTAGCATAATTTTGCCGCGATGTTCATTTTAACTTAAATTGCCAAATTCGTAATTTTGTAATCGGTTTCGATAACAATGATGGCTTAATTTTTCGTTATTTATGTGAGAATCGCCGTTTAGAGTTTTACGAGTTGTTAAATCGGGCTATGACGGATTATTGCCTTGGGTTGGCGGGGAATCTTTTTTTTTTTCATTTATATATACAAGGATAAAGTAAAGACACTCTGATTTAATGATTAATTGTTTAACTGGTGATTTCTAAAATATAATTCAGTGGGCTTGCTTCGAGCTTGTATTTCAATATTCATAGTGTTATTTATTGTACATTTCCAATTGCTATTTCTCTTCCTTTTTACTTTCCCCGGACCCATGTTCAAGGGAAAGTATTGCGATCGTAAAAATTTTCGAATCGCCAATTTCAACGAATATGCACGTTTTGAGGTCCCCTGAGTCCCTTCGATCTAGTTAAAAAAAATGTATGCAAGTGTATCTGTGAGTTTCCACGATAGCGCATAAACTTCTAAATGGATTAAATCCAAGCTTTGTATCTAAGCTTTTTATTACAGTGGAATGATCTGAAAAGCTATTGGTTAGAATAAAAACTCATTAAGTGCAACGTTACTCTTAGCGATTTTTCATTTTTATAATTCGTATAGAAAAAGTGTTTCAAATAAAAGTTGTAGATCATAAAAAAATAATTTTTGTTCTAAAACTTTTATTGTATCAATTTTATAAGCGGAAGAATTTCATCTATTAGAAATAAACAATTATTTTTATAATATTCTGTATTTTGACTCTACAGACTAATTATTTAAATAATTATTTTTATATCAAATAAAACGTCAGTGGCGATATATTTAATACATCATTCTTAAACGCCTCCAGCTTCAAAAAAAATGAAAGAGTGTTTAGAAATGTTTTGAATCCCTTGTAAGGTAAGAAATAACAAACTAAATTGTAATTTTCTTCCAAATACTCGGCTTTAACTTTAAAAGACAACAATACATGTTTCAATTAATATTTTTTCCTTTCCTATTAAATTTTCAGTCAAAAACTTATTTAACCGAATTTACCGGGGAAAGTACCATGATGGATACAATACCATTTTTTAAAATCATTTTTTACTTTTTTTGCATTTTTGTATAACAAACTGAAAAGTTTATAGGATTGTTTATTTGTATTAGTTTAACTGAGTCAAAGTTCGTTACGTCACCCATTGCAATGTACATGCTACAGTACAAAATTTATGATTGCAAAAAAAAATTTAATTTTTCGTATTTCTCGAATATTTTTTTATATATCTTGTATTTTTTTCTCTTATGTGTTTTATTATATCAGTTTTTTTCTGGTTGTAGATTATGAAAATATATTACAACGTAGATTTGTTTCTATAAGTTTGTAGATATTATTCCTATTATTATTCCTTATATTTTAATTTGCATTCTATATTCAGATTTATTTATTTCACTTTCAAACTAAAGAAAAGGCGCTTATTTGTCATATCGCATTTTTTAATCGTCATGTGTTATTATTTTGTACGTCAGATGTATTTGAATTTTATTTTTTAAATATTTTAAGTGCTCATTGTGATTTATTACTAAACATCGATTACTAATCTTGCCTTTTAATGTTTAAGTTTTTATAATTGATAGTAAGTAAATTGATTACATGTAGAATTTTTATTAACTAAATTCTTTATTTTTATAAACATAACAAATCTCCATATCAAATAAATATTAGAATATATTAGATCCAAAATTCATAGTTCTTAGCCACTCCAAAAACTACTGCTAAGAACAGGGCTCGCAATTTTATAGTTCTAAATTACAAAAATCAAGGTACTTCGGTACTTAGTCACTGATAAAATGATATGCTGATCCCTGATAGAATATTTGGTTATATACAATCTTCTAAGGTTTTGAGATATTTATAAATAGGTGAACGCTAAGCTTTTAGATAGATGGACAATATTTGGGTGGTTTTACGATCTTTACAACCTTCAACTGGGTAGATTTATTGTAGATCTCAGATGACTAGCTCAAACTTTGCTTTCTTGATCAATCCCTTGCAGTCTGTGCTTGGTTTAGTGTAGCCTAAGCTATATTTTGCAAAGCCTTCAGAGTGGTATAGTGTGTGAAGAGCATCTTCATCTTCTTCCCCGCAGAATCTACATTCAGCTTCTGTTTCTAGATCCATATATTTGTTGAGTGTTCTTTTAGTAGACTCACTATAGCTATGTCCATTTTTTGCTTTAGGAAATCCGTAGCAAGTTTTGGCGTGGTGTTTTGGTTAACAGTTTCGCTTGCTTTTGTCCTGAGCTTTTCCCACCAGTTACTGCTCCGTGTCTATGTCCAATTTCTGATCCACTTCGGGAATTCAGATTTTGCGATGCCATGGGAGATACTGAGCCAGTGAATGCCTTTCACGACCCTTGATTGGCTAAATTGTCGTTTCCAGTTCGTCTTTGGACTTACTATCTATGAAAAAAGTCTACATAATCGCTTTGGCATCAGTGGTATTCCTCATTACTATCTATAGAAAAAATCCACATGATACTTTTGGCTTCCGTGGTCTACCTCACATTGTTCAGATATGGGCATTTAAGCCCCTATTCTTTTTCCTGGTACTTTGCCCTCCAGTTACTGGCCTGTGCCTCTATCCAATTTCTGATCCACTTCGGGACTATGGTTTTTTCGATACCACTGGAGGATTCCGCGCCAGTGAATGCCTTTGACGAGCCTTGATTGGCTAAATCGTCGGCTTTATCGCTTTCAGTTTTTCCATTTCGTCTTTGGACTTATTATCCATGGAGAAATTCCACATAATCCCTTTGGCTTCTGTAGTTTTCTTCACATTAGCCAAAGATGTGCATTTAAACCCCTATTCCCCATCCATCGCCAATTGAGAAACTTTTCCTGGTACTTTGCCCACCAATTATTACTGGTCTGTACGTCTGTCGAATTTCTGATCAACTTTGGGACTTCGGATTTTGCGATGCCTCGGGAGAATTCCAAGCCTGTGAATGCCTTTTACGAGCCTTGATTGGCTAAAATGTCGGCTTTATCGTTTTCAGTGTTTCCAGTTCATTTTTGGATTTACTATCTATGGAAAAAATCCAGTTGGCTTGGTCTTCCTATATATATATATATATATATATATATATATAATCGATGTCCCCTTTTACCAATTGGTGTCGGGGTAGAGATAGACATTTAATCCTCTATTCCCTATCATCAGCCAATTGAGGAACTTTTCAGCTTCCAGCCTTTTTTCCCTTCATTAGGAACGTTGGCTGTGTCCATGACCCATGACTTGGGGATTTCTACATCATGTATGATATCTTCTTCAGGGCAGTTGCTTCACATTCAGATGTACTCACTAAGCTATTGTGCGTTTTTCATGTCGGCGCAAGATATCATCAGATACCCAGGTCAAGAAGCGACCTGCGGTTCTATCTCCTGCATCTGATCATACGCTAACATGATCGAATCTTGAAGTACTTCCATTTACTTCGATCTTTGACTTCCAGAAAGTCTGTACCAATAATGGTAACTTTGACCACCGTAATGGGCTTCATTACTGTACGCTCGCCCGATTTTATTCTTTTAGTCGCACTTGGTGTACTGGTGTGCAAAACACGCCAATTTTATTGACTATCACACTCTCATGATAGTCACTACTGGGCAGTATTTTTCCCTTGAGATGCTTTTGTAGTTTGACTTAGATCTTTATACTTCGTTTTAGGGTGTTGAGCTTCACATGTCTGGCTAATAATGAAGTTTAACTTGATTACAGGTATTTTGGCCAGTATATATTCTTCTCCTCTCTTCACTAGCCTCGCAATTTTGTTTCTCGTTATCCGTAAAACACCTAACATACGAATTTCTTCATTTGACATCATGCCCACATCTTCTAACGTGGCCATCCTTAGCGTATTTCTGAGAATATGTGTAGATAAGACATCCTGTCCTACGACTTCGGTTTCCCCTGTGTTTATCTCTAAAGTTCCTCAAATTAATAGCTTTCTGAGCTTCCTGGCCTATTTGTGATAGTATTAATAATATCCATTGATTTCGCTTCGCCTGGTCAGAGCCCCGCAAACCAGATGAGGCTACTTACTGAGAGTTTTTTTTTTTGCTCATCGGGGATCGTTCGCGGTACTACCAATCCAAGTGCCATGCAGCATTATACCTTCCACCTTACCTGCGGTTTGAGTTGCTACTTAGTCTACCCACAGTCACGTGCCTCGCCAAAGCGACGAATTAAGCCCTTCACTCACTAGGATATCGTAACTCATTGCAACTTATATTGGAGCACGTCGAATCCTGAGAGTACTTATTAAAATCCACTTAGAAGCAGTTAGAATCCAGTATCCTTCTCTTTCAAATTTGCAAACTCACACTAAAAAAAATACATCTTAAAATTCACCACTAATTTCCTTACAGAATCTATCATTCAATACCTTTGCAACCATAAAATTAATTCTAAAATCATTAACCCATATTCGGGGATATTCCATACCTGAAAAGGTAAATTTAACGAATGCGTTATGTATATTTTATCTCAGCCTGCGACGATAAAGAATAACGTGTAAGCTAAATTTATCATTTTACGTAAACTTCAAATATCTGCATAAGATAAGAAGATTTTTGTAAAAGGCAACAAAAAACATTTTTTAAACCTAATCTACCAGATTAAATATGTTAGAAGCAATAGAGATTTATAAAAAATCTTCATTACTGAAGATGGAAAAATACTTTCCGAAATATATCTAGTTTAATTAAAAATAAGTAGAAGAAAAGACAACTATTTCTATTTAAATAAATACAGTCTCTACAACCAAAAACAAACATAAAGAAGATTAACTCGCTTAAATAATAATTTAGTAAAATTAATTGATTTCTTTTCAACTTAAGTCTCACTAATCACTTGGTAAAACATTTTAGTATAGAAGGAATTGTTGAGTAAGTTTAATTGATTTAATTTAATTTAATCATTTACCTTTATCTGATTTTTAAATACATCATTTAAATATTTATTTATTTGTCAAATTTATAAATTTAATATATATATATATATATATTGATAAGGTGCTCCAAATGTACATATAATATTTTAAAAATAAAGAAGTTAAGAAAGGAATATAATATGAATATTAGGCAGAAAGACCGATGGTCGATAGCCATTTTCTGAGGCTTAACTAGAGGTTTATGATTGTAATGTAAATATTGTAATGTAATTTAATTTATCTCTCAGAAATAAAGATTTTCTATATATATATATATATATATATATGTATGAATATATATATATATATGAATATTACTAATCTATTAATTTTCAAAATTATTTTTGATGTCAAAATTAGTAAATGTCATTCTAACAATACTGACCTGAGATAAATAAATTATAAAGATAATTTATCGGTGTTATAATATTTTGTAATTTTAATAATCCTTGCACAAATTCTGATTAATTAAAACATTGCAAGCATACGTGCCTTAATTAATCAGCATTTCAGCAACAATTATAAATATTAAAACCTTATAAATTCCCATTACACACCTAATTAACAATTGCGCAGCATTTTCCCCTCTTATATCAATTATTCAAAGCGAACAAAAATTTGTCGCAACCTCCTCCGATTTCCCATAACAGCCGCAATTAGCGCACGCAATTAATCCCCAATAAACGAAGACAATGCTTCGCACTCAATCAAAATAAACGCCCGTAATAATCAATAATACATAACGCCGGCTGATTTATGAATAATTCATCTTTAGTTGGATGATGGGCCCGTGGGAAGACGCCGCTGAAACGAGCGTATTTTTTATATTTAATTGGTTCCTGTTTTAGCGTAGAAAGTAAGATGTGTTATTGTAAACACGCGGAATTATGTATGGAAGAAATGTTGAAATAATTTAATGGTGAAATAATTGATTTTAATTAGCATAACATAGAACAAGATTGTTAAATAACGCTCAGGGATTTATAATTGTGTTAAAAAACAATTTATTCATATTTATTGTGGGATCCTTTCCTTAGGAAACGCATTGCGGGGAAGTTATAAATTATATTTTTTATTTACTTTTAAGATTCTAATTCCTGGTTGTATAATTTATACAAAAATTATGTAAAAGTCTCCAAAGAATTCAAATAAGTAATAATATAATTGTTTAAGGGACACCCTGTATATGTAATTTTTAGTGAGAAATATGCCCAGTTGAAAATACTAGTTAATTAATAATTAATATGAAATAAATATGAATAAATTATTAAAAATCAACCTATAAAACACAGATTAGATTGAATAACTTTAAATTCTCGACTAGTTTCGGGTTAAAATTTTAAATTATCTTGAAAATGGGCCAATAACCCGAAACTAGTCGAGAATTTAAAGTTATTCAATTTAATCTGTGTTTTATAGGTTGATTTTTAATAATTTATTCATATTTATTTCATACAATATGAACTACCAATGTTTAAATATTTTTTATTTTATTTTATTTACTTTATTGACGGCTTATCACCATTTTACAATAATACAATATAAGTTTAATTCATGATACTTAATGATAAAAAAAAACAAATAAAAAATAGATACAAATGAGAGTAGTGTAAAAAAAAAATTTATATCAATACATTCATATAAGTCTAAGACTAGACTAAAAAAAATACAAAACATTATACACAGACATATACATCAGTATTTAATAATGATTTTTTAAATTGATTAAAAGTAGTATTAAATCCATTAGTTATAATTATTAATAGTTTTAATATTTAAACATTAGAAGTTCATATTGTATAAAATAATAACCCGAAACTAGTCAAGAATTTAAAGTTATTCAATCTAATCTGTGTTATATTGGTTAATTTTTAATAATTTATTCATATTTATTTTATACCAACAGTTTAAATGCATTTATTTCTTTCATTGTGAATGCACTGTATAATGACCAATAAATATTTCTAAATATCTCATCTTGTGTTTCAATAATTTCATATTACTTCTCTCCGGTTTTATAATATATAATTAAATAGAGGTTGAATTTAACCAGAAGTAGAATCAATGTCAATTGGTAACACAAAATTATTACATTTTTATATTTGAAAATTCCTATTATATTGCTTTAGATTATATGCAATGTATTATTTTCTCAAATAATGAAGATTTGGTTGTTGTTATTTTGTAAATATAAATCATGAAAAATAATGTAAATGTAAAGAGCATATTTTAATAATTCCAACAATTTGGGTTTAATTTATTTTGCTAGTGAAAAGTTTTACATTGTATTAAAATTACGTAAATTTATTTGTGTTAAAAATATATATTACGTAATATTCTTACAACTTCCACTTGCACAATAAATTAAACCCAATCAAAAACAATAAAATTGTAAATCCCAGCAATAAATGCCGCAACCGAAATTTTAATCGCGTTAATTTTACTTTCATCCACAGCTGCACCGGCATAAACGACGCCAATCGTCGTAAAAAATTTCACCACATCTCCGATTGTTCCCCGTCTACATAAACTGCACGAAATCCGAAGAGATTTCAAACCGTTTACCGGAACAATGGGCGCAACAAATCGCCTGCTTCCCCGTGCCATCATCAACACCGTAGCCGAGGCGTTTGGCAATCCAAAAATCCATTCCATTTCATCGGAGATTTCTTACGGAAATTGCGACGGTAATTCGACGTTTTTCAGGTCGCGAATAAGAAAGAGGATATAATCGACTCATCCCGTTGATGAAATGTAGAGGAGAAATTGTTTGTTTACGGAGGTTGCTAAAGTGTGAGGTCATTTTTTTCTATTTTTATGGAAGATGTTATCTGAAGTGTGTTGATGGACCAGAAAATCTTAATCTTTCTTAAAAACAGCGAAACAGCATTTTTAATTATTAAATAGTAAAAGGCAACTAAAAATCATAATAAATTAAAGACGACGCAAGCGCCACCTTTTGCCTAATTTTAAGTGGCATCGTCAACGATGATGAGGTTCGAAAAACCGAAATGGCCATCACTAGTCATCCATACGCTAGATGAATGGTGGCTGAACGTTTCATTAAATGCAACTAAAAATGATTAAATTATTTGAATCCTTCATGCGGTTTGCTTCGTTCTAGATTTTTAACAGTGGAATTAAGAAAATTGTAACTATTATAATCAAAATAGTTATAATTTTTTTACCATAGCTTTTTTTAACGCAATAGAGTATTTACTGGTTGCTAACGAAAAACACGTCGGTAAGTAATTTAGGCGCCGTAAAGTGATTTTAACGTTAAGTAAAAAAAATCCATCACCAGGTTTTAAACAAACTATATGATCGGTTCTTCTTGTTTTTAGAAATGAACCCTCACCATCCATGCTTCTTCAATAATTGTTGTCATATTCACTATTTTTTATGATTCAACTTGTTGGATATTGTTATGACAAATATTCACTGCGTAATTCAAAATATTCAACATACTCTACAATAATCTTCTTCATTTTGGTTGTGGAAACTTTAATTATTTAAATAAAAATGGTTGTCCCTTCTCCTACTTATTTCTTATTAAAAATAATTAAATTATAATTATAGGAAACAGGACAACCATTTTTATTCTAATACTCTACAATACTTTAAATACAATTAATCTTTGCAGTATTTTATTTTAGATCTTTTGTCACTGCCCACATTTATTTTTATCGAGGATTGAATGGGAAAATCTTTTAGAGTACAGAAATTAGAATTATTGAATCTTTGATTTGGTTCTCATTACTATTAATATTAGAATTATTGATTTTCAAGCCAAATTCACTACAGCCCGAAAATCAAAAATTTAAATCACACTGGTCGTGAAAGTTTGATAGTAAAGAAATTGTTATTATAAAAAAGGTACACAATTTCAAAACTTCTTACGTTTTTTACAGAGAAAGAAGTCTTTTAAGAACTTCTTCCTATATGTAATACGTGCCACACCTCAATGCAGCTAATTTATGAGAACATTTTTTCTCGTGAACTTCATTAGCTGGAATTTTGGTAATCCAAAAAGTACAAATCGGTAATCGTGTCACAAAGGACAGCCTCCGCCCCCTGCAAAGAAATCGGGGTATAAATCCGAAGTAATGATCCAGCAGAAATCCGAACGCCTTCACCGTCCGTGTTACCTGTTTATTTTCATTATCGATTTATTTTAATTGTTAATTAGTTTATTTTGCTCATGTTTTTTTTTATGTTAATATATATCGTTTATCATTTACACCAGTTGTTTTAGGTTGGTTACTCTTCCCATGCTTCCTGAGCTAGAGTCGTTGAAAGGAGTGCCTTCCATCCGTAGCACTTTTCACGTTGATCTCCAAAAGTATAAGCTGAATCTCAAATTGTTTTCATATTTTCCATAAATCATTTTATGCAAGACTTCTTTTTCCAAGAATATTGTCGTAGTACCTCTGCAATATAGTTAAGCTGTGATAACTTTTTTTTCTGATAGAGCACAATACCGTAGAATAAGATACAATATTCATAATAAATTAAAGACGACGCAAGCGCCACCTTTTGCCTAATTTCAAGTGGCATCGTCAACGATTTGGGTCTACAAGGTAGACGACCGAAAATCATTGTTTCGTCCACTTGAAATTAGGCAAAAGGTGGCGCTTGCGTCTTTAATTTATTATGAATAATATCGGGTATTTAACCCCAACACAATTGCATTACACATGGAACACACTAGTCTAATGAGGTTCGAAAAACCGAAATAGCCATCACTAGTTATCCATACGCTAGATGAATGGTGACAGAACGTTTCATTAAATGTGAAGATACAATATAATTGATACTCTACTCCTGGTGGAATTATTTGAAACTCTCTCTAAGTTTCCTTTAAGCTAAGGCAAACACATATATTATAGGGTGTAAATACATAAATCATTTTGTTAACTATCAAGGAGTTAATTTTAACTTCCAACACGAAATATCTACAAATTAATTATCAATAACACAATATAATTAATGACGCAAATGACAAAACAAGTAAAAACATCAAACAGTGTCAATAATCTAATCGAAAAAGCGAATCGTAAAATCGAATCCTTAAATTGATTGAAATATCCAAACACACGTGAATGTAGTTGCGTATCCCAATTGGGTTCTGATTTCGCCACATTGGCGTTGCGATCTTAAATTGTATTTCTAAATATTTATTAAACATATATCGCAACTTTAATATAATTAATGGTTTTAATATTTAAACATTGGTAGTTCATATTGTATGAAATAAATATGAATAAAATATAAATCAACCAATAAAACACAGATATGATTGAATAACTTTAAATTCTCGACTAGTTTCGGGAGAAAATGGGCTAATAACCCGAAACTAGATTGAATAACTTTAAATTCTCGACTAGTTTCGGGTTATTAGCGCATTTTCTCTCGAAACTAGTCGAGAATTTAAAGTTATTCAATTTAATCTGTGTTTTATTGGTTGATTTTTAATATTTTATTCATATTTATTTCATATATCGCAAAATAATGGCTTCATCATCATTCATATAGATCGACAGTTATTTAATTTTAAAATTGTATTTCATTTATATTACATTATTAACAGTAAGAAGTCATAACGCCACTGGAAATTATTTCTATCTACGCGTCTGAATCGGTGCATTGAATTTGATTGGTCTTCCTCTTAATTTTTGACAGTTCTCTGTTCCAAATTTAAACTATCAGGGAAGGACTACCATACTTTCTTAAAGTCTACACTTAGCGGATTAGTCTAAGGTAAGATTTCCTTAATTTTAATACAGTGTACAATTATTTTATATAAAAATCTACATAACAAGGAAGTAAGAGAGCTGGAAAATAGTATATCAAACAAAAACATTTGCAGTTATTTAAATTAATTTAAAGAAGGAAAATTTCTGGCAATGATCAATAAAATTCGAACAATCCAACTGCAAAAACTACTTACACTGTAAGTTGCATAAACATCTATTAAAACAACTACTTCCCGAGCATTTACCCCGCTGGATATTTAAAACGTGTTTTTTTTTTTCTTTATTAAGGGTGCGGTTTAGAAGAAAGAGATAGCTATACAAATATGGGCAATCACTAATTTGAGTTAGATTGTTGTTGTGATCAATGAAAAATATTGTATTATACATTAAAATAATCTTAAAATAAGCATAGTTCATCAGATAAATTAAAAATTATTTTAATGTTTAGTTTCTGTGAAAAATAATTATGAAAAACAATGAAAATTGATCAAATTTATAGCAAATTTCATATTATATTTTTGCTAATAAAAACTTGTGCAATGAAATTTTAAAGGATTTCACAAAATTCTGCATTCAAATAACTTAGCAGACACGACCTATTAATTTCATTACATCTTGCAATTTTCTTTTCTAACTTAAACTAGTAAATTGACGTAATACACGAAAATTAACGATTTATTTTTTATTTAAACTAATACTTTATACTTGCTAGATAAAAAATGTAAATACACATTCATATTATGAAATCCAAAAGAATAGCTCTATTTTCAAACGATTATTTCCATTTTACTATATAGCTATCTCTTTCCACTAAACCGCAACCTTAAATAATTTCGACTCAAACCGTTGCGATTCGTAGTAGTACTGCTATGCAAGAAACAAATATCTATTGTGTAATCATTGGCAGACATTTTCCTTGTTTAATTTCATTGTAAAGTATATTAAAATTTATGCAAGAGTGGTAGCATTTTATATTTACATGATATTTACATATTTCAATTTATAAGTATAAAAATAATTAACAATGGAATAATAACAATCCTTTACACATTAGTTATTTTCAACAAGAAAATACAATGTAATTTTTTCATTTTATATGTAGCGATTTTTTAACGGTTAAGGCTGCGATTTTACGCCTAATAGACGGTGCGATTAGCGCCAGAGCGTGCAGTGGTTTTTACAAAATGTGTTTGTTTATTTTATATCAACTTTGATTTTTCAACCTAGCGGCAAAATTCTGAACTACTAGATACTGTTCCACAATAAAAATTGTGGCGTCGAACTAAATTTGTTCTCATTGACTATTTTATAGGATTAACGAGTTTACAAATAATATATTATGAATGTATTTAATATGGATATTTAAGATCAAGACTTTCCACGTGCAGTTGAATGTATTTAATATAGATTAGATGTATTTTTGTAAATTAAATTATTTTTAAAAATATTTTTTCACTTTTTTATGTCGTTCATCGATAAATAAGCTCTCTGCCTGTATTTAATGTTATTTTTTATGACCGTATAACATTGTTGATCCCCTAAAACGGAAACGTATTGGGGATGGGATTAGGTGGGTATATTTTGAAAATCATTCCCAACAATAACTGCTCCTCCCCGTATCATTTTTTTTTTGCAAATCTTGTCAACTCGATTTTCGAAGCACGTCTCGCTTATTTTCAATAGTAATATCACAGGAGAGTAAGAATAAAATGAAAATAATTTGAAAGGTTTTCGAAAACACGAAACAATTTTTGTATAACCTCCTATTATGAAGAAAGTGCTTGTATTTTTTTTTTTTTTTTTGAAAATAATCAGGAATAATAAAAAAGAAATGGGCAGAAAGACCTCCAGTCGATAGCCCATGATAGACTACTAACCCATCAATATGTATTGTAACTATAAATATTTGTAAAGAATTGTAATTCTGCTGTCTGAATAAAGATGTTTGTATATAAAAAAGAAACGTTGACTCGAAAGCTTGTATAAGGTTTAAAATTCTCTTGAACAATTAGTTTCAAAAATTAATACAGTCGACAGATAGAGGCTAGATAAATGTATGGGTATATTTATTTTAAAACAGTGACATATTTTATATATTTTCCACCTAGGTTAATATAAGAATTGTTGAATTGTAGTTCGGGCATACCTTAATTAATAAAATGGTCATTGACTTTTAGCCAAAGATAAATCTCCATCTGTTTAATATTAAAATGAACATAACACATTAACCACACTAAATGAGTTTTACCGCTCGAGCATATTAGTCATACCATATCAATATCCTCGCAACAACATATTGCTAATGGACGCGAAACGCACAAAAAAAAACTCCATTTGTGTGCAATAAATACCCGTCCATAGATTATACCCGATAACCGATACACCGACATGGTATACCCGACGCAGGTTGTGGAAGGGAGTACCTGTGACAGGTGTTTTGCTCGAGATAGTCGCGTTTCGGGCATCAAATCAGCCGGTCGTTCAAAAGGAAAACTGACGGACAGGAAGGATGCAACAGCAACGGCCTGTCGCAATCGCATTCACGTAGTTTTTCCCATTGTGCGGTGCAGCGAGTTGCCAAACTGTCCGAAACAAAGGTGACAACAGAGGAGAGTGTAAAGGTCTTTGTTCTTCGAAATTGTGGTACTGTCGTTTCGAAGCGACGCCGGTGTGTGCATGTAAAGAAGAGATGGAGGAGCAACAGCCCACGATTACCGTCAACGATTTACCTATGACCTTCCAGGTCAAGTATTTAGGTAGGTGTGCTTTCATTCATACAGTTTGGAATTTATTTATACTGTTGTTGCTCTAAAAATATTATCAACAAAAGTTTATTTTTTTAAGTTTATAAAAAAAAAATATTATTATTAAAATGATGACCTTCCAGATCAAGAATTTAAGTACGTATATTCAGATTATCTTTCCAATTTATACAAATCAAAATGATGACCTTTCAGGTCAAGTAATTAGGTACGTGTATATTCACTCATACAGTTTGGAATTTATTTACGCTTTTGTTGCTCTAAGAATACTATCAATGAAATTATACGAAAATTTCATTGATCAGATTGTCTTTTAATTTTACACAAATCAAAATGATGGCTTTCTTGGTCAATTATTTAAGTACGTGGATATTGATTCATTTAGTTTGGAATTTATTTACACTCCCGTTGCTCTAAGAATACAATCAACAATATTAAGGGCAGGACTACTCAATTGTCTTTCATTAGGGTCAGTTTTACTCTCAAATCGTTTATTTGTTTAAAAAAAGAAAATCACCGTCCATGACGTCATCGTCATTTAATTTGGAATTTATTTACACTCCTATTGCTCTAAGAATACTATCAACAATATTAAGGGCAGGACTACTCAAATGTCTTTCATTATGGTCAGTTTTACTTTAAAATCGATTATTTGTTTAGAAAAAGAAAATCACCGTCTAATACATGTTATTTTTTGCTATCTTACTATATGTTTTACACTTGATAAGTCAGAAATATTTTTGTTATTAACAATTTAAAAAAAGTGCAAAAAATATAAAACATATTAATTATAAACGAAACATAATTTGAACTATGTAGAAAATACCTGTCTTCCCATAAATGAAAGATTTTATTTGTTATAATACCTAGTTTTATATTAAATATGCCTTAATATATTGAAATTAATTTTTACAGTATTTTCAAAATCGCACCCTTTTTCTAGTCGTTTAAAGTTCCAAGCACTTGAAGCGTTTTTTAATAAAGGGCATAATTAATCTAATTTTTGTAAAATGACGAATTGGGCAATATAATTTAGTGATCTACGTATGAAAAACTACCTTCCACTCCGTAAAAAATAAAAACTAATGGACTAAACTAATTTAATTTTTGGAAAATGACGAATTAGGCAATATAATTTAGTGATTTACGTATGAAAAACTACCTTCCACTCCGTAAAAAATAAAAACTAATGGACTAAACTAATTTAATTTTTGGAAAATGTCGAATTAGGCAATATAATTTAGTGATCTACGTATAAAAAACTACCTTCCACTCCGTAAAAAAAATAAAAACTACCTTCATTTATATTCGTGCGTTATTATCATAGACACAAACAAATCTATAAAATGTTTTGAAACTGGATTTTTTTTAGTTTAATTAGATTATGGCATTGTAATATATACAATTAAGGTTTTTTTAATGATTTTAAAAAATAGGGGCGGTATCGCCCTAAAGAAACATGTCATTTAATCACATATCTTTTCATATTAATAATTAACTTCTCACTTAACCCGTGGTGAAACATTTTTGAAGTAATTAAGGTATATTTTAATTAAAACACTTGGTTTGTTTCACTGTTTTTTTTTATATTTCTACTCGGACTAACTAGTCGGAGTAAAAATATAAAAAAACAGTGAAACAAACCAAGTGTTTTAATTAAAATATACCTTAATATATCTTTTCAATTCATAAAAATCAAAAGTATGACCTTCCAGATGAACAATTTAAGCACGTATATATTTGTAGGTTGGAATTTATTGACACTTTTGTTGCTCTCAGAATATTATCAACCAAATTAAACAAAAATTTCATTTGATCAGATTTTTTTTTCAATTTATTCAAATGGAAATGATAACCTTTCAGGTCAAGTATTGAGGTATACATAACTGATTAAATTAAATTTGCGTTTAATATTGTTGATAATATTCTTAAAGCAACAAAGGTATAAATAAATTCAAAACTGTATGGGAATTTATTTATACCTTTGTTGCTTTAAGAATATTATAAACAATATTAAACGCAAATTTAATTTAATCAGTTATCCTTTCAATGTATAAAAATCAAAATGATGATCTTCCATGACAAAATATTAAGTACGACCGAAAGGTTGTCATTTTGATTTGAAAATATAAAAAATTTAGACGGTTGTTTGTATTCACTTACTTTACAGGTTATATTATACATTAAAACCTTGTTAATACAAGCGTCTATATTTTTTGTATTACTCAATGTAAAGTAATTTAAAGGAAAGACACTTGGTATTGTTTCCTTTAAATTACTTTACAAGCCTAGAATGTATAAATTTATATAGTAGAGTGTTTAAAAAAAAAAATATTTTTTGTATTTTGAAAAACTTCACGTAACTCAATCTCCTTCATAATTAATTTGAACAATTACAAAAATATTCTGAATGGATAACTCATGTCGTTTGGAATTTATTTATTCTTTCGTTGCTCTAAGAATGTTATCAAGAATATTAAACACAAATTTCATTTGATCAGATTATCTTTTAAATTTATTCAAATCAAACTGATAACCTTCTAAGTCAAGCATTTAAGTACGTGTATAATCACGGATTTTGTAATTTATTTACATTTTTCTTACTCTAAGAATTTTACCAACAAAATTTAAGACATTTTTTTAAACAGATTATCTTTTCAATTGACAGAAATTAAAACAATCCAACAATCCTCTACACTCGTTAACTCCTTTACGAAACCACAAAAGTACTCCCAATAGACTATCATATACTTAACCTAAGCACCAAATTCTCAACCAACCCCAACAATTTTGAATAAATACTGCATTCGCCGCAATCCTAACATAATTTCCAAATACAAATTCCCTTTAGTAACATTTCACCAATTCATTAGCAAAAATAATTATATAGAAATTAAATATAAATGTATAATATAAAAGTAATTGTAATTGTCTGAATAAAGATGTTATATATGTAAAACAATACAATTTTTCAAATCGAGTCCTTGTTTGTTCTTACTATTATCAACAAAATTTCAAAAAAAAAATTAATAATATTATCTTATTCGTTTATATCAAAACTATAAATTTATTAAATCAGGCGAAGTTTTCCATCAAGAAAGTAACAAAACAACCCTAGAATTTTTGAATTAATTTCTCAAGAAAGTAACAAAACAACCCTAGAATTTGTGAATTAATTTCTCATCTGGCACTTGGTGAAACATATTATACAATGTAAAGTAATTTAAAGGAAAGATACTTGGTATTGTTTCCTTTAAATTACTTTACAAGCCTAGAATGTATAAATTTATATAGTAGTGTATTTAAAAAAAATAATATAAATTTATTTGATAGGCCGAAGCTGATGTCAAGCTGGTTCACAGACTCGTAAATAATAAATAATGTCTTTGCCCGAGAAGTAGTTGTTTTAATATGCATTTATCTAAAGTACTTACGTAACGTAAGTCAAAATGTCACAAAGCTAAAAATGGAAATAATTTATTAATCAAATCATTTTAATGGTTTTAATATTTAGACATTGGTGGTTCATAAGGTATGAAATAAATATGAATAGATTATTAAAAATCAACCAATAAAACACAGATTAGATTGAATAACTTTAAATTTTCGACTAGTTTCGTGTTATTTAATTTATAAAATGTTGATAGTTATAACGTCTATTTTTATAAATTGATCAAAGTTAATTAATTTGCAAGTATCAATTATATAAACCAAACCATAGATTTGAAATGTAGTGAATATAGATTGCGTAAATTTCAACTGCCAAGAAAGTTGTGTTATTTTTAAAATAAATTTAAAAAAAACCTGTTAAAAAAGAACTTTGTATAACAAACTATTTTATCAAAGCTCATTCTGATAAAGTAACCATACATTATTAATATAATATAATATAATATAATATAATATAATATAATATAATATAATATAATATAATATAATATAATATAATATAATATGATATAATATAATATAATATAATATAATATAATATAATATAATATAATATAATATAATATAATATAATATAATATAATATAATATAATATAATATAATATAATATAATATAATATAATATAATATATATACAAGTCATAAGCTTAAAAACCGCAACCAAAATATATAAATCAATTTAAGCCATTAATCGAGGTAGCTGATTGTAGTTGAAAGTTCATATTCATTAATTTAATGTATATAGTGTTGTAATGTTCTACTAACTGTAATTATTTATATTGTATGTGTTATTATATTTTTTGTAATTTTGAAAAAGGAGAAATCCGTAAATAAATAAATAAATATAATGCCGACCTTTACTAAAGTACGGTACAATCCTCTTAACCATAATCAAACGAATACATTTTTAAAATAACGATTAGTAATAATTATAAACAAAAATAATAAGAGAGATTCCAATTCACATTAGCCGTTTAGAAACATTACATGCTCCAAAAAATATAATTGGCACAAAGTCTGCCATCCGTAGATTTGTTGGCTTTCTTAAAACGTACCCATAAAAGTTAATATAATAATATTAAACACATATTCTGATTTTATAGTAATATCAACTAACTAGCACAGACATTTTTTTCTTGCACATCACCATCAATTTAAGTCAGGGCAGAAAAACCTCAGGTCGATTGCCTAGGACAGACAAGGGAAGTCCGCAGTAAAAGTGGAAACAATCGACCTGATTGGAACAACAAACAAAATGATAATATCTTTCGGGATAGGAGTAAAATAAGTAATCTAAATGTAAATAGTAATTGAAAATAAATTCTAATTAGAATAGGCTATGAAAATTTTACCGTAAAGCGAATATTAATTCTTACAAACAAAAATAAATTACACATTCCGTATATTTTTTTATTGTGAAGGCTTCTACTTCTTTATGCATGTTTAAATATATTATTGAAAAATACAACGAAACTTTTTTTGCATGACAATTTATAAATAATAAAGTGCTATACAAAAAAACTAATTAAAACATTTATAACGAATATGCAGAATTTGCAATTTATTTTTATAAATAATAAAATGCTATAAAAAACAAAGTGTTTTTCATTAATATATTTAAACACGTATAATGTAGTAGAACAATTTATTTTTATAAATAATGAAATGCCATAAAAAACAAAGATTTTGTTTTTTTATGGCATTTTATTATTTATAAAAATAAATTGCAAATTCTGCATATTCGTTATAAATGTTTTAATTTGTTACCTCAACAATAACAAAATAATTAATACAAATTCTGTAATTTTTTTTTACTACAGAATCAATGATAAGACATTTTTATTCCGTTAAAGTTATTTGCTCTGCTGAACAATTCCTGTCAAGAATATTTATTCATATTATATATTTTTTTCGTCACCATCCTTATCAGTTTATTATATCTTCAAGGTTATAACGATAAGTCAAAATCGCATGTATGTAGGCTTATCAGTTTATCCGTTTTTTTGTGACATATTTATCCAGGAATTTCATATAAAATTTTTGATTTAAATATGAATCAATACGCAATGAATTGAATTGAAGTGAATATTCTTATCCAATCAATGATATTGAATTTTATTGATATTCCATTTTAAAATTAACGAAAGAATGGAACATTCTATTTAATTATTTAAATATTAATAGTTATATAAATGGAAAAGAATATTCATTCACTTGGTCACAGTTATTTATATATATTAAATAAAAATGATTTGAAAATAATTAATAAATTATTTCCACACTTAGCTCTGTGACTTTTGACTTACGCTACGTAAGTAAGTGTTTAAGTTCGTTAAACAAATGCACATTAAAACAACTATTTTCCCGGGAAGTAGTTGTTTTAATGTGCATTTGTTTAACGAACTTACGTAACGTAAGTCAAAAGTCACAGTGCTAAATGTGGAAATAATTTATTAATTATTTTCAAATCATTTTTATTTAATATATATAAATAGTTGTACTTTATGATTTATGATAAATATTCAAATTTCAACTACTGAAAATGGAACATAGTTTCCGAAATATATCTAGTTGAATAACAAAATAAGTAGGATAAAGGTCAACTATTTTAATTTAAATAATTGAAGTCTCCACAACCATTAAGATTATATTTTATATTCAAATTTTAAATTATTTCAGCTGAGCAAGTGAAATTACAAATTAAGATTATTATTATTAAATATAAATCGTCTATTGTTGGTTGTTGTTAATTATTAATTAACACAAAATAGGAAGAACGCAATAGGAGAAGTAGCTGTTTCAATGGATATTTATTTTTAAAGTAAATTGAGTAAATTAATTATTTTTTTGTTATTTTATGATAGATTTTTAAGCCTCTGCTTCGTTTTAAGTAGGTAATAAAATACTTTAAACGTGTTATACAAACAAGGATTAAAGTAAATAGAAAAGAGTATTTATGCACTTGGTCGCAGTTATTTAATAAATTAAATAAAAATTATTATTTTAATTATTTTCAAATTATTCTTATTTATGGATTAAAGTGTTTTATTATCTTTTTTTTATTTTATTTATTGCTGGAAACAATACTTTAAAAATGTTTAAATTATAATTTGTTTTAGTTGTTGGAAGTAATAATTCATTTCGATTTATGTTCGAATTCAAAATCTTTAGATTCACTGATAAAAACATGCCGACAATTGAATGGTAATTAATCGCCTGTAAGTAATGGGTTTCCTCTCAGGATTTCCTTACAAATGATTTTGATGGATTTTCGATATTGTTCCTTGGCGAAGGTTGGAGTCGTTATCGTAATTACTAAAGATATCCTTAGGTTGTTTTAAGGAAGTATTTAAACACGTTTAATAGTTGCGTAATCTATCCAGAAATAAACCACAAAATTGCTGTGAAAGACAATTCAAAGTCATTTATTGATTGCTATTTTGAGAATAATACAAACAACGATTAAAATTTACCAAGAAGTCATAATTCCGGGAAAATATAATAAGGTCCGACAATAACTTTTGACGTAGACAGTTAGATATCATCGTATCTCTTTCATGATAAGGACATAAAGATGAAAAAACAGACCAAAAATACCCAATTAACAGATATAAATTATATATTCGATTTTGTTATTTTTATTATTTATTTTGTATATTTTTCTGTATATATCTGTTAATTAGGATTATTATTATTACTAAAATAAGGAAGAACTAAAGAGCAAAACCTCCCCATTTAAACACACAAATCACAGTTTCTGAAAAATAACTCTTCTATACGTCGGTTGTGGAGAATTTTATTTATTATTAATAATAAGCAGAAAGGAAAGTAATTTAGTCAATTATTTTAAAGACATCAAAATATGTAATAGAAATAATTATATATTTGCGATAAACACTATTTACAAAAAAATGTCTACATAACAAATTAATATTCAAATTTTATGCGTAATCATATTTTTTCAAAGATATACAGCAAAGGCAAATATATTTAATTTATAATAATGCAGCTCTCCCCCTCTTTATTATATTAACTTCGTGAATTAAATTAATTCACCAATGTATTAATTACTTCAATTAATGATTTTTAAATAACTTCCATCTCGATTGAAATAAAATTGTTCGGGTAAAAAGAAATAAAAGCGTAAACAATAAATCTTGATTGGAACAAGAAACAAAATGAGAATATCTTTCGGAATAGAAGTAAAAATAATATTCTCTTTTTATATTTACGTTAGGTTTTATAGTTTATTGATTTTAAACTAAATTGTAAATATCTTTAGATTTTAGTTTAATTTTAAGTCTATGTTTTAAGTTTAATTTGTCTGGGGCTCCGGTATCAGACCCTTTACACCCTGGTACTCACCGTACCGTTTAATAATAAGGGAAATTGAAAAATGGCTCGCCGTCAACTTCCGGTTATGACAAAAACAAGTCATTAAAAATTGGTCTCGAAAACGGTTTTTCGATATCTCTTAAAATTAAAAAGTTTTCTATATTTGACACTCCCAAAATAATTAACAATTACAATATAAACCAAATGTTTGGTTTATATTATAATTAAATATTGTTTTGTAATTTATGAAGAACTACTGCAATATTAAAGTTAAGCAAATTTCATTTTTTTATTAGCAATCCTTTCTACCTGATTTTAATGCAAGATTATGTCTAACTTAATTGTAATTTTATTAGAGTAGTAAACAACTAATAATAGTCTTTATCGAGCTAATTAACATATTTTACGACATGCATAGACTTTTATAATTTAATTAATATCTAAAAAAGAACGCGTTGATTACAGTTGTTCGTTCACTTTTATTAAGCTTCGAAGCACTCGAATCATTTCGAATTTCCACATGTGGGCGTATCAATTTCACTTTCTCGTTATCAATCGACTATGAGTGTTAATTATCAGTTGACCAATTCGGTCAATGCGTGTAGAATGTGCAATAAATACTTTTACCTAGGATTTCGGAATTATTGATAACAGTGATTGTAAAAAAAATCTTAGAAAAAATGTGAAAATTTTGTTTATTTCTCGACAAAAATGTGAAACTGTTTCTAAGATTTAATGTGCTATCGTTTAATGAAAATTTTGTCTACGATTTTTGTTCAATCATTGCATATATAGAATATGCAAAAAATAGTTTTACTTGGATTTCAGAATATTTTATGGAAAAGATTATTTGTGCGTAATTGTTCTATTTGAGATTTTATGACATTTGTAATAATGAAATAAATTTCAATTATAAAATCGATTTAATTGTATTTTACATTTGAATTGTATAAATTAATATATTAGAAAATATATGAACTTTTCGAGTTCTTATTAGTTCAAGTTTTTTATCAAATGTAAAATACGATTAAATCGATTTAATAAGTGAAAAATAAAACTTTATTTTTATTTCATCAAACAGAACTTCTTTCTAAATAGAAAAGAGTATTCATCCATTTGGTCACAGTTATTTAAATATATTAAATAAAAATTATTTGAAAATAATTAATTATTTTCACATTTATTTAGTTATTGAAATATATTAAATAAAAATGATTTGAAAATAATTAATAAAATATTTTCACATTTATTTATTTTGTAATTCAATGTCCGGCGTGGGTATTTGCCCGGGAGTAGTTGTTTTAATGTGCATTTATTTAACGTACTTACGTAACTTAAGTCAAAAGTCACGGAGCAAAATGTGAAAATAATTCATTAATTATTTTCAAATCATTTTTATTTAATAGAACTTATTTCTGTATATCAACAACTTTTTACTTCATACATCATTTAATTCTAGTCTAAGTATTATAAGTTATGTCATGTAAAAGCACTATTATTCATATTTGCTAAAACAATTAATACAATGTGCGTAGAAAGCTCACTTACGACGTATTACAGTATCTTTAAGGGTTGATGCACGAAAATTTCTATAAAGTGATAGAGAAATTTGAGGCAAATAAAATTATAATCGATGGTTGAGGATTTAACTTGATGAAACTCCATAATACACTATTTGTAAATAAAACAACGGATTTTTATTTCATTATTACAGATGTCATAAGATCTCGAAAAATTCATCATCTATTTTATAATAGATTATTAATATAGATCAACCATCATTTTTCTAAGAATTATTATAAAATAATTAAAACTCAATCTTAAAATTCTAAGTTTAAAATTCAATAATTCTGTTTGTGTTCTCCACAAAACTTGTAGAAACTTGTAGCTCGTTTCAAAACATGCGGTTTTAATTGATATATTTTGAATTAAAACCTTTTAATTTCAAATAATTTCTGTATTTTATTTTAAGTGTATACAATTCGTAGCTAATTCAATAGAGTTAATTACGAGTCATTATCTGTACATTGATAGCAATTACAAAATCACAATAACACATTTCCATAGCTGAATTATGATCGTTATCCTTTCGTACTTCGTGCTACATTGAATGTGCTTCCTGTTGAATATGAATCATTTTTTCTGTTTGAAAAGTATGAATTGAAAATATACTTAAAATTAAAAAAATAAAGTAAACATTTGACAAAATATAATTACATTTAATGAACACTTGAAATTAGGCAAAAGGTGGCGCTTGCGTCGTCTTTAATTTAAAAATATAATTAATTTAATCTTATTAAAAAAACAACAGATCTCATATTTTTTGTTGTAATATGTTTTAGGCTATCGTCCAGCAAAAGGCCTTTGGGGGATCAAACACACCCGCAAACCGGTCAACGACCTAGTCGAAACCGCCAAAAACCTACCAAAAGACAAAATCCTGCCCTTCGTCAAAATCGTCATCGACAAAGAAGGCCTCAGCTTCCGCCAAATCGGCGAAAAGAAAAACCACGACAGCGTCACCACCTTCAAAGTGGATACGATATCCTACGGCGTCCAAGACCTTATCTACACGAGGGTCTTTTGCATGATCATCGTCAATGATGAGGAAATAAAGGACGGTACGCCCTTTGTTTGCCACGCTTTCGCCTGCGATTCCAAAAACCAAGCCAGGCAGCTGACGTATGCTTTAGCTGCGACTTTTCAGTATTATGGGCAGAAGGTGAAGGAGAGTGGACAGAATGCGGATAAGAACGTCAAGAAGAAGTTTGCTATTGATTTGAGGACGCCGCAGCAGATTAATGATGAGATGGATGAGGATGAAACTGAAGCGTAGATCAAAGATTGTTTTAGTCTGTTATTTAAACGTGTGATAATTTTTAGTTTTATTTTATCTAGAAATTAAATGAACCACTGTTATTAATTAACAAGTTTTAATGTCTACAAGAAAAAAGAGCAATTAGGACATGTTGCTAACTAAGGCCCGCATATGCAATCAATTTATAATTTATTAGCATGAAATTAGGTTATATACCAGGTGTAGTAAAAATCAGTAAACATTATCACAAATAATCACATGCGACTAGTTACAAGACATTCAATATTTTCAACAGGACAGCCTTATTACGGACTACAAGTTTGTCATTTTTTAAATGATGAGTTTAGCGACTGGATAGGGAGAAGTGGTAGAACTAAGTAGCCCGCGCCAAATTTTTCTATACCGTCATCGACAAAGAAGGCCTTAGCTTCCGCCAAATCGGCGAAAAGAAGTTGTTATTAATATGTAATTTGATTAACTGACAGTATAATATTTGTAAATATAACAACAGTTTATTAAGTTTCACAAAATTTATTGTAGAGACACTTCTACAATTATTAACTTTTTTTAATTAAACACACTTTAAAAATCTAAATTTGTCTTTCCCGACAATTCTTCGCCTGAAGGACACGCAAAAGCATGCGAAACAATGATCACTAACAAAGAACAAAACATTTTGAAAGCGTGTTTCATTTTTAAAAAACCTTAAAATGTTAATAAGTATAAACTTTCAAAAATTAACAGCCTCGACAATTAAGTTATTAAAACTGCTACAATAAATTTTGTGAAACTTAAAAAACTGTTGTTTCCACAAGTAAATAAAAACACAATTGTATTTTATTTTCACTTTTTATTGTAAAAACACTGCTACAATTATTTCCCCTAAATGATGCGACTGTATTGTCGAAAGAATTGTAGCAGTGTTTCTACAATAAAAAAACAGTGAAACTAAAATACTATTATGTTTTTATTTAATTGTGAATATGCAGTTTCGTCAAGTATTTTTTTATTTACAAATAGTATATTATGGAGTTTCATTAATTTAAAACCCTAACCATAGATTAGGTTGTATATCTCTGCACCAGAAAGGTATTATGCACATTTTTTGCGTTTGATAAATGACGGAAACCAAATATGTCACATTTATTCAATCTACACATAGATTAAACAAGTTGCTTTGTTTTTCGCTGCACCAAAAAAAAACGATGTGTATTTTTTTGCGTTTGATAAATGGCAGAAACCACAATCTTTCCTCGGTCTAAAAGGAAAGATTAAACAATGCTTGGTAATATCTTATGCTCTAAGTTGTATTCTACACTTAATGTCAGGTGCTTAGAGTTGTCTTATGCTCTAAGCACGGTATTAGAAACGAATTTTGTCTCTACTTTTAACAATACTTAATATCATCACCCAGAGCGTAATGTTGCGGTAATTTTTCCATGCTTCGTCTATTGATTGCAAATGCGACCCTGAAACTTTTATCAGTCAGAATTTTATTTCAGTCATTAAAACACAGAATTTCTTATTTATATAAAATAAATATACAATGTGTATATTATTGTTGTGAATAGTTTCTAAGTTAATATTTATAAATAATTTATTTCTAAAATTATGAAAACACTTTGACTTTGTATAATTGGACCTTAATAACGTAGACACTGTAGTCATAAAATAAAGGCTTTATAATTGAACCCTTTATTAACTGATTTATGAAGCTGATGAAGTTTAATGAATATATGATGATTGATTTTGGAGTATGAAATAAATATGAATAAATTATTAAAAATCAACCAATAAAACACAGATTAGATTGAATAACTTTAAATTCTCGACTAGTTTCGGATTATTAGCCCATTTTCAAGAGAATTTAAAATTTGTTTTATTAAAATTTCTATGGATATTTACATTAATGGACATATTGATTTTTTAATTTTTTATTTTAATTATTGTTTGATTTTTAATAATTTATTCATATTTATTTCATACAATATGAACTACCAATGTCTAAATTTTAAAACCATTAATGATTTTGGAGTGTTCAAATTTTTATTGCAACCGCTACAATTCACCTGAAGAAGCCTCTGGTGATTGTGGCGAAACAATTGTAGCGGTTATAATAAATATTTGAATGTTTCGAAGTGTTTTAATTCACTAAAGTTTAATATGAACTTTCAAAATCTGTCAATCACATGATAAAAAGTTAATCAACTAAAGAAAGTATTTATTTGTGATTACATTGTCGATATCATTAAGTAATTAAAGCAATGAGAATTCCATACTTCATTTATTTATTTGAGCATTAGATGTATATTTTGAACAATGTGTTCATTATAATCATTAAGATTGCGGTTTATTATAAACATAAAGTCTTTAATTGCGACTACAGTCATTAAGGTTTTTGTTTATTATAAAGAAATATACAGTACTATGGAAATAATCGTTTTAAATGAGTCAGTGTCGAGAATTTATTAATATTAATATTAATATGTATTGTTTGTTAAGTGCGAAACAATCAATTAATTTTTTAATGGCTAATTATTGCTTACAATACTTCACTAGTTCGTGTTAGAAAAGAAAATTTCGAGATATAATAAAACGTGAAGTTATTTTAATACAGAATTTAATAAAGTTTTCATTGGAAAAGTTTTTGTAATTAAAAATATAGATTAAAAATGGTGCACATTAATTAATTTTATTTCAATTTATTTTTAATGTGTGCTCTACATTAAAAAATCATTTTAGCAATTAGTTTT
Organism: Philonthus spinipes; assembly: GCA_963082785.1. Lineage (NCBI taxonomy): Eukaryota > Metazoa > Arthropoda > Insecta > Coleoptera > Staphylinidae > Philonthus > Philonthus spinipes. The sequence goes on from OY720303.1 coordinate 24,601,241, forward strand.
CCTCATAAAACAAAAATTGAAATAAAATTAATTAATGTGCACCATTTTTAATATATATTTTTAATAACAAAAACTTTTCCAATGAAATTTTTATTAAATTCTGCATTGAAATAAATTCCCGCTTGTTTTAATTTTACTTGAATATATAATACAATATTGTCCATTGATCAAGACATTAATGCAACACGCATTAGTGACTGTCAATAACTATACAGATTTTGTTTTAAGATTATTCCCATATATTTTAATAAATAATAAAGATTAAATTTATTTATGGCGGCTGTTACTCATTGTTAGTGACTACCAATAACCAAATAGTTTTAAAAAAAGATTATTCTTACATATTTTTACAAGAAGAAGACATTTAACTGTATATTTACTAAACCACACGCTTCACGCGTCATTAAAACTAACATTGAAAGTGTTTTCATAATTGTACATTGTAATTTACAAATATAGGTGTATTATTATACAACATTTCATATTACTGAACCTAAGTTATTCAGTAAATATTTCAAAAAATATTTGAATGAACTATAATAAAATACAAATATTTTTATGGTTTCGAGTTGTAAATACATTGAAAATCAATATTTTATAAATATCAACTTAAACGAATTTCATTTCACGTTTATTTTAATTCCAATATTTAATTTCGTTACGAAATGAATTGGTGCAATTCCGTACGAGAAATGTTAAATGTAACGTGTACGATATTTTTAACTTACAATTAATATACAAGGCGGTTTATAATAGGTGTACAAAACTTTGACATCGTGTTACTGAAGTCGATTTAAGAAAAAAATGTTATATGAAGATTAATTGTTTTTGTATATTTTATATATTTTGTATATTTACAGAAATACATCTATTTGAAATTTTATGTAATTGGAAAGTAAAACTTGAAAAATGTTTAACAAGAAATGACTATGAAAGAAAAATTCAACTATACAAAATTCACTCATTTTATCAACTGTCAACTTAAATGTTTCACAAATCATAATTAATTTGTGAAACGCTCCAAGCAGCACTCTCCACAGTTTGGCGATTCTACAATACACAGTCTATAGAAATGTGCTCTTCGAAACTTTATTTTGTATTACAGATCATAATTAATTTGTGAAACATTTAAGTTGACGAAATGAGTGAGTTTTGTATTTGTTTATTTCCAAGTTGTATTTTGATGATAATTTAATAAAATTTCAATACAATGTAATTTGTAAGTAAACACTGTATAACTGGGTCTATTCTGTGCGAGAAATATTAAATTTAACGCGTACGTTATTTTGCAAGCTTATACTCTAGGTACAACATACTAATTACAAAAATCGCTTAGACTGTGATGATAAGAATGCCACGTACGTTAAATTTAACGTTTCATATACAGGATATCGCCGAATATACCAATTATAAAAAATTTGACGATAAAGAATTAAACATTTGAAAATATAGTACACCTTACTATTTTATTTTTTTTAATTTTGTTCGTATATTTCTCGCACTGAATAGCCCCTCATTTATATATATATTTTTCTCAGTGGGTATTATATTTCTAAAATGTATTTATTAGTACAAATGTACAAGATGTATTAGATTTATATGTAAAAACCAAATTAATAGATTTTATGTACCTATAGTTAATATATTTATTATATTATAATTAATAAATTCTTCTTTATTTTTTTTTAACTCGTGAAAATCACAATTTTATTGAGAACACTTCGATGAGCTGTATATATGTTTGTAGGCTGTTACGTGTATTTCGTGTTTTCTTAATAAAATGTGTTATCATTCCTTTGTGGATTTATCAGGCGACATACGTACAATATCACTTCAATTTTATTGGTTCGATAAGATTGTTCGTTTACTTTTTATTTCCTTTTTTATATGTACCAATTTAAAATTCAATAACTTTTGTGCTAATTAAATTTCTTACGATTTTTTTTTTTGGGTTATATTGTTTTCTTACTTTACTCGTTTCTGGAAAAAGAACAATAATATATATATATATATATATATCTTTATTCAGACTATATAGATAATTTTAACAATATAACAATATAAATAATAACAATACATGTAGGTGTTAGTTTGTCCGGGCTATCGACCAGAGGTCTTTCTGCCCTGTCGTGAATTTATGATGAAGTTAAAGAAAAATCTGTGCTAGCTAGCTTAACTGTCCTGATGATTTGCGCAAATGAATTTATGAATGGTGATTGTAGGATGTTTGTATTTAGGAAGGATATTAGGGTTACGGGGAATACAGAATTTTGTAAGAAGGGGTAGATTATCAGAATTATTGGCAATTTTTTTACTTAAGGCTAATATACGCTGGGATATGGGTGGGATTTGGGTGGATTCATAAAAGTATTCGTTGGAGGGATTGTGAAGTGGGTTATTGGGAGAACAATAATATTTAATCAATTTATGCAGAAATAATTAATAATAAAGACTGAACTTTTCTGAGGTAAGAATACTTCTGCCGGTTATAATGCTATTGCTAGACAGATTATTATTATTTGATTTGTGGGGCTGTAGTGGCACTTCGACCTAAAGATCATTTGTGCCTCCCTTTAGGCAAAATAATAATAATTTAATCGCAGGATTTTTTAAGTATCCTAAAAGGTTTTTAATCTTGAAATATTTTAATTCGTCAAGAGTGGGAAAGTAGTTCCCCAAGAACCCTTGTCATACGAGCTAAAGATTCGCATTCTGTTATGAGATGAGTAACTGTCTCCCTTTCCACAAAAAAATATTTACATATTTCATCGGCGACTATTCCATTGTTTTTTAGGTGGACCTTTACTGGGATATGTCCTGTTAGAATTCCTGTTAGTAGTTTGAGGTCTTTCCTGTTGAGTAGCCAGAAATCCTTATTGATAGTGGAGTATGACCACCCTGTGAGATTTTTTGCTCCCTCGACTCCTCTATACTTCCCCCAGTAGCGTTTTTTCTCTCTAGCCTCAATGTCCCCTTTACCTTTAGGAATTATTTGGCAAGGGGACAGATGAGTTCAGGGCCTATTGGAACTAGCTCTGCACCTTTTTCGGAAGAGCATCTGCCATTTCTTTACCCTCTATTCCATCATGCCCTGACACACATATTAGGCTTAATCTGTTGCCTTTTGCCAGTTGCATCAGGGAGTTATGGCACTCCATAACTAGTCTTGATTATAAGGATAAATGTACAATGATCAAATCATTGTAATTCTCCGATAATTAACCTCCTTATTACCTGAACCGACAAAGTTACCAATATAGAGGTTTAAATCCATTAAATTAATCGTACTCTATTAAAAAACTTGTTGTTTTTGCATCACTATAATGAATACAACTAGAAATTTAAAAGACGTATGTGGTTTACTCGGCTTTTATTTTTCTAAATATCAAATAACAAAATTATTTTTTGAATTAATTGTTATAATTTCATAAATGACTTGTATGAATAAGTAAATGCAACATTTGAATGAAATATTTCATCCACTTATTGTTACATAAAACATTTTTTTTTTTTCATTGTGAGATTTCTATAAATGAGACAATAAATGATATAAGCATAAACACATTCTTTGATTACAATCAATGATTAATATATCAATGATCGGATTATCTGTACTAATTTATCTATACATACTTTGTTTAAATTAATTTTATAATATATAATTCTTAATAATTCTGATTTCTAAAAATAATATAAACAAATAAAATATGCCAATTTGTTAATTCAAATTCAACTAATAGATGATCCACACGTTTATTTAGTTTATTATTAAATTCAATTAAATTTACTAAATGTAAGGATTATAATTGAAAAGAGTATTCACTCACTTGGTCACAGTTATTTTTTTTTAAACATACTTTTTTTCTGTATTCAAAATATTACATTTAATATAATTTAAATGCAAATAGTATTGATTCCGTCCCTCTGTCTTCACATCGAGGTCCTGGGTGCTGATTCCCTCCTCGTTGTTACTGGTAATAATATTAAAAAAATAATTTTAAAATAATTGATGATTTATTTCCTCTTTAGCTATGGTTACGGTTTAATAGAAAGTGTGCATATACGCACAAGCATACATAAGCCTCGTCCAAACATCAGTCCTCAGCACTATCAGCCCACCTCATCGAATAAGGCTAGCAGTGTCGATGTCGGTAGATCCATAATTATCGCCATATTCTTCGCATAGTATGGATCTTCAAAGAACCTTGCAATTTTGTCCAAACGACGTTTTCAAAGAAATCCTCCCTTAAGTGTGAAACATCAATATTGTGGTTTTACGACAATAAATCTTTTCCTGGCTACGTGACGTAAATCAAAATGTCATGTTCTGGATTTACGTGTTTAAAGTGAGATGGAACGAATTAAATGTCTTGAATAATAAAATGATAATGATATATTTTATTATTCCAGACATTTTAACCGTAACCATTTTTTGCTATATTTTAAACATTAAAACTATTATTTAATATGAGAATTAGTTATATTCTATAAAATAATAATTATTTTTAAAATTATTACCCATATTTCACAACATTTGCCCGTTTAGGTAGATTTATTAGGTGCAACACAAGTGTTTTTTCCTCGACGGAGAGCATCCCTTAGATCGAAACAATAGCATTTTGTTCAAAATGCTATTGTCTCGATCTTCAACTGGACTTAAGAGCTGGGGCTCCGCAGTTTCGTCGTCCAAGCAGCACTATCCACAGTCTGGCGATTCTACAATCCGCAGTCTATAGAGGAGCACATCTATATGCGGATTACCTAAGTATTATATTAACGAAAACACTTCTAAACTTTGATTTGTATTACACATTATCATTATCAAACTTCATGTTTACAATTCCTGTAATATATACAGGGTGTTTCAAATTCGAGTCTCACCATGGGGATCTCGCTTATTATAAGAGATAGAGGGTAGGTTTAAATTCGGCACTTTTGCAGAATTTCATGCTGATTAATATTTCGTTGAGAATAATGCACTAAGTGAGACTCGAATTTGAAACACCCTGTATATATGTATTTTTTTTTTTTCAGAATTATGAACTTTGTTTTATTCTTCATATATAGCCAGTCATATTTTTCACTTTCTAATGTCATTTATTTTTGTTAGGGCCTTTTATATCATTTTTTCATCTCGATACTAAATGATCCGCATATACGGTGACGGTTTTTCACATCAATTACACTAAATTTAGACAAAATAAACTTATTTATCATGTCATAATAACATTAACTGGTCGACCGACCAAATATTCAAAAAAACATGGACTGGAGAAGCTATTGCTAACCCAAAACAATGGATGCGTTCAATGGGTGTAGCGCTGCAGCGCTTTACAAAAGCGGTGTCGCTGAACGGTACCGCTTTATGGGTGGCGCTGCAGCGCTTTATCAAGCGGTAAAGCATATATTTTTTCTGTCATGCTGTTTTTGTTATCAGGAAATTATTGCAGAAATTATACTAAAATCAAATCTTGCGTACATTTTGGAATACCCTTTAAAAATAAATTTACAGCATACAATTACAGTTGGATATCTCTTTCTACCTAAAGTTTCTGTAGTTGTTTTTTTTTTTAATATTATGATTTGGGTCTGTATGGATACAATTTTATTAAACAGATTTTTTTGTTAATGGAGATCATGTTTTATTAAAAAAAAAACATATGTAAAAAAATCTTCAAATTAATCATAAATATAATAATAACTACAAACTACAATAAATAGATTTAAATAAATAAATAAATAAATAAATATGACTATCAAGTGCAGTTTGAAATATGTTACAGATAATCGGGGCTATTCTGTAAGAGAATTGTTAATTTTAAAGTGTACATTTTTTTGTCATCACAATCTAAGCAGTTTTTCTAATAGATATGTATTTATAGTAATATATAGTTTTTAATTGAATTCGCTTGGTTTGATTTACAAATTACTTTATTTACGGAATCTCCATTTCCAAATTACAATTATAATTACATATTAAAAATTTTATAAGAAAAGTGTGACGTTCTAAAAAGATTACAAAATATATGCATAAAAAAAGGCAAATTACCAATCACAAATTACGACAAAATACAAAATAAAAATAAACTGAAAATTTATTTAGCGACTAACACTGAATTCAATTAAAAACTATATATGAGTAAAAATATTTTACCAAGTGATTAATGAGAAACAAATTGATCATATATGTATTCATAGAATGTGAATTTAATTAATAACGTACTTGTTAAATATAAATAGAAAACAGTATTCATTCTACTTGGTCACAGATTATTTAAATATATTAAATAAAATGATTTGAAAATAATTAATAAATTATTTCTTCATTTAGTTAAACTTAATATTTCTCATATGGATTAGCCCCGAATATTAACAAATAAATCTTGTTATAGACTGCTGGAATTAATAGAAGCTAATGTTTACAACATTATTTTATATAAACAAAAATAAAAAAAATACTGGATCATTTTAGGAACCTTTTACGGTGCATCCCATTTCAATTAATCTAACCTAATCGTAACATTGGTGTTCAGCCTACTCTTTACCTGCCCCTCAAACCTAAACAAATCAATCCCTTTCAGTACTCGGGGGATACACAACATTCCCAAGATGCGCGTTGTTCACATTCAAACCCAACCTCTGATACAAATTAATCAACTCCAACTTCTCAGCTATACTCTGCGTCTCGCTCAGCCCCTTGCTAACCCTTTCCGACCACGCCGTCGGCATGTAGTCGTGATACTTCCCCCCTGAAGAAGAAGGACCTTGTAAGTTATAACCACCGTCGCTATCTTTGTGAACGTGGAGGTGTACTGCTGGCTGGGCCGGTGCTGTTATTGCTATGGGGGGTGATGAATGGGGTTCTTTGTAGCCGTAACCACCAAAATGTCCTGCTTTGAGTAGTGCGGCTTTTCCTAGTAGTCCTGCTGCGTTTAGGAGGAGGAGGACGATGCCCACTGTGACGCCCTTGACGGTGAATAAGGTGAGGAAGCCTAAGGTGGTGACGATTACGCCGAGTTTGAAGAGGATGAAGGGCATTACGAATTTAAGACGTCTTGCTGCTCCTAAACAACGACCTATAAACATAATAAATATTTTAGTTTTAAATTTAATTAGAGGAATAAATTTAAGAGGAAAGGAGAATGGTGTGGTATTAGTGTTCTTTCTTTCGAAATATTTGCCTAGGTTTTTCAGGTTTATAAAAAAAATCTGGAAAAAAATGTAATTATCAATTTTTTTAAAATAAGATAAAATGGTATTCGTGTTCTTTAAAGCGTTTCAGAATACATCGTTAGATTTGATCCTCCTAAATTGTGTAGCAATTATTGTATATAACATGTGTTTAAAAATGTTTCTCTATTTGTTTGTTTGTTTCTTTGTTTTTTTTTTTAATCTAGGAAGTGAAATAATAAATGCAATTATCAGAATATTTAAAAAAAGTAGAATGAAATAGTATCCATCTTCTTTAAGGCCTTTCAGAATTTTTCGTTGGGTTTGTTCCACATAAATTGTGTAGCAATTATTTTATCTAACATGTGTTTAAAAATATTTGTCTCTGTGTTTGTTTTTTTTTTTTTAATCTAGGAAGTGAAATAATAAATACAATTATCAGAATATTTAAAGAAAGTAGAATGAAATAGTATCCGTCTTCTTTAAAGCCTTTCAGAATATTTTGTTGGGTTTGTCCACATAAATTGTGTAACAATTATTGTATCTAACATGTGTTTAAAAATGTTTCTCTCTTTGTTTGTTTGTTTGTTTTTTTAATCTAGGAAGTGAAATAATAAATACAATTATCAGAATATTTAAAGAAAGTAGAATGAAATAGTATCCATCTTCTTTAATGCCTTTCAGAATATTTCGTTGGGTTTGTCCACATAAATTGTGTAACAATTATTGTATCTAACATGTGTTTAAAAATGTTTCTCTCTTTGTTTGTTTGTTTGTTTTTTTAATCTAGGAAGTGAAATAATAAATACAATTATCAGAATATTTAAAGAAAGTAGAATGAAATAGTATCCGTCTTCTTTAAAGCCTTTCAGAATATTTCGTTGAGTTTGGTCCACATAAATTGTGGAGCAATTATTTTAACTAACATGTGTTTCAAAAATGTTTGCCTCTGTGTTTGAGGTTTTTAAAAAAATCTGGGAAGCGAAATTATAAATATAATTGTCAGAATAAATTTAATAAAAGTAGAATGAATTGGTATTCGTGTTCTTTAAAGGGTTTCAGAATAATTCATTGCATTTGATCCACATGAATTGTGTAGCAATTATTGCAACTATTGCTATTATTTTAGGCACATTGAAATCTGTTAAATTAATTAAAAATCGATTTAAAATAATATTTTTTATACTGTCTGATTTTTTAAATATTTTTTTCTTAAATTTAATAAAATATAAATTATTAGGGCAATAGCCCGGACGGACTAACACAATATTTATTCTTCTTAAGTAAATATTTATTTATTTATTTAACGGATTTACCTTTTTACTAATCTACAATATAATTAGTAATATTTATGTGTAGTGGATTGTAAAACAAAAATAAAGCAATAATGACAACAACAAGAAAATAAATAATTGGCGCCGTTAATATAAATATATATAAATAATATATAAGCTTATGTAATGTTGTCTGAATAAAGATGTTTTTATATATATATATATATATATATATATAAATTATTATTTTTAAGAAATTATAGACAACTACAGTGCAATCATAAAAAAATCTAAAATCCTATTCAAATACATAAAACTACATACAGTGCATCTAAATATCTGAAGACCACAACAATACTCAACAAACACTAAATCGACCATGCACGTTTGTTCTTCACTAATTTACTTACATTTCTCAATTGTACTCATGTGTTAAATCGGTTACACTCCAAGCGATTCCCCGAAAAAAGAGCATTAACCACACATTATTAGTACAAAAACGGAATTAACATCAACATTCAAACATACTAACCGAAAAATCCATCCTCCCCGCCCGCCTTTTTCAGCGCGAGCAATTTTAACCACTTGAGTGCTCCCAAGATTTGCCCACCGGGTACTTTGAAGTTAACGTTGACTACTTGATTGGGATTTGATGATATGTTTTGGGCCGTCGTTGGAGCCGCTGTTGTTGTTTCGTTTTGGGCGTAGCATTGTTTCATGCAGAATATCAGGAAAATTATAATGTATAATTGGCTCTTTTCCATTGTTTAGATTCTTTTTGTCCTTTGTCTTTTTTTTGTTTTGATGGCTGGTATCAATGGATCATAGTTGAGTATAACCTGGAAAAAATTAGAGTGTTTAATTAACGATCGTTATTAAAAGAAATTATTATTGGTATGAAGTAATAATAATAATAATATTCTTTATTGCCCAACAGAATAACCAATTACAGGACAATTTAATTTAAAGAAGTACAAATTACACAATATATAAATAAATATAGGCGGAAAGACCATAGGCATGTTCAAGCAAGCAAGAAAGAAACAAATATACCATAATATATTGTAAATATATGTAAAATAAATAACTTTGAATGAAGATATTGTAGTAGTAGTTAATAAATATACAAAAAAAAATATAAAACAAAATATTTGTGTATGATAACGCAAACTTAAACAATATTGATATTACAACAGACATTGAAGTTAAGAAAGTAAGAATTATTTTCTGATATTAGAAAAAAATATATCAAACAAGTTGTTAGCGTTTCTGCTCATGTGAAAAATAGGTGATTTGAACAAAATATTTGTTTTAGAAAAAGGTAAATAAAATGTATTTTCATTACGGGATGCTACTCTAGGAATATGTATATTCACTTGCGATAATAGGTTTACAAAACTTTACCAAATTTACCAATTGAGCAATCAGCAGGTACCTTTATCAAAACTATATTAAGCAATATTTTCATAAACAACAATAAAATTAGATATCCCTGTAATTTTATTTTTAATTAAATGTAATTTATGACAAAAATATTCAGGGTGGGTTAAGAATAACGGCTATTAAACGTTTTCAGGATTCCTGACCGCGGAATATTTTGAAAAAAATCCACATTTTACAGTTGAATGCGGCCAACTAATGGAAAATATTTTGACTGGTTTTCACTTCCGGTTGTACCGGGAACGGCTACCAACTTTGTTATTTTAAAAGGAACACCCTATATTTTATTATTTCGGGTTCTCTTTTCAATATGGATTTATGTCTTCGGGAGCATAATACTTTTATGTTGCAAATTGTCTTATCATTCGTCCTATGAGATAAAATATTGGTCATTCCATTTGAAAAAATTAGTTACGACTCTTATAGTTTTTGAGATAAAAAATATATTGGTCAAATTTTAACCTGAAATTAATTTAACGTTTGGAAAAAAATGCCTATAACTTCTTCTAGCAGGAACAATATAGATCCATCTAGAATGAAAAAAATAACATCAATTTTGACAGTAGGTATTTCAATTGTGTCAACATTTCAGTACCCTCTTAAAAACATCATAACTCAATTTTTCAAATAGAATGACCAATATTTTATCTCATAGGGCGATTGGTAAGACAATTTGCAACATAAAAGTATTATGCTCCCCAATATGTAGAGCAAGTAGTTCTTGAGTTATTTCGAAATTTGTTTCCTCCCAAAATGTTTGCACAATCAAGTATATTTGTGAAAAATCCCATACATTCAAATAAATTTACAAGATCTAAGTTTGTTGTTGCTTATGGGAATATTGTATAACGTAGGATTAATTAAGGCACACGCTGATTGCCTACTTAAGCTGCGTAGGCCCATATTAACACAAGGGACAACGATTGCCCTTCTATCCGCCCTTAAAATAATTTAATGTAATAAATTGATTGTTTCAGATAAATGAAAATCAAATTAAATTGATAAATAAAGCACTAATAACCTTTCTTCACACTTTTATTTGAATTAATGGTCACTCTGTGTCCGAAATGTATATTTGGTAATTCAAATAATAGTGTGGAGAAAAATTATTAGTGCTTTACTTATCAATTTAACGTAATGATTTTAATTAAATAAAATGAAACAAAGATGATTCACACATTTGCAGTTATTTAAATTACAATGACATTAAACAAGGAAAATTGGCAGGGTAAATGCTCGGGAAGTAGCTGTTGTTTCAATAGATGATTGTAAAACTTACAGTGTAAATAATTGTTTGCAGTTGGAAAGAGGGATTGGTCGAATTTTATTGTTCATTGCCAGAAATTTTCCTTGTTTAATTTGATTGTAATGATTTTCTTTAAAGCGGACAGCACTGTCGTAGGAAGTAAAGGATGATCTCCTCCTCATTTTAGTTCCTCGTCCTTGCAACCTTTGCAGTAGTCAAGGTGTGTCATTCCCAAGACGTTCTAGGTTCCAGTTTAACAATTCTATTCGCCATCCTAATTTCGATTCTTACTAGCGCAATTAAATTATAGTGCCAAGCATCTGTTATTTAACACGTGATTTTTTTATCATCATATCTCTTGGTGACTTAGGCTGTGATGAAGTCGTTTAGAACTGATTTTAAAGCTATGTAGAACAAATTCATGGAATGTGTAATAATGGTTAGCTTTGTGCCTTTCCGTATCAATTCAACAACCTTCATACAAACAACGACCCGCAATAATGTGCCAAATTAACAGGGAAATCGACGAAATATTAAAAAGGGGAATCTTAGGACCCTCCGAGATTTCCTGGAGCTCCCCTGTAAAAAAGAAAAAGATAGCGAAAACCGACTATGCAGAAATTTTCGTCGGGTCAATAATGTGCCGGTAAAAAATGCTTGTCCCCTGCTGTAAAATAAATTCTATATTAGAGAAATTGAAGGATGCGAAATATTTATCATAATCTATTAGTACGTTCCAATAGATGGAAGCAAACCCATCACTGTTCCAGATAAAGAACTCATTCAATATAATATTTTGCTATTTGGATTACACTTCACTACCACATTCCAAAAACCTTTGGAACGAATAATAGACCCAAAACAGGAACTGAAAGCGTTTTCCTGTTTAGACGACATAAGTCATCGGTGCAATATTTTAAGAAAACTTACAAATATATGAGTTCACGTGAAGTGTTAATATCAATGATAACACACGAGTTTTTATTTCCTTTCTTCACTTTTGTTATTGATATTAACCACTTTGTGGTCGAAATGTAAAACGTGGTAAATAAAAAGGAAAAGAAGTAAAAATCTTGTGCTATTACTAAAACTTAGAGAATTTAAGAGAAAATTGTTCCACTTGCAGAAGGTCGTACTCCAACTTAATTTACAAAAAATACATGTTCTATAAAATGGAGATGAACTTCATCTTGCATCCTGATACGGCATTGGAACGGAATTATTTTGAATTTTCCACCATTATGACATCACAATACGTAACGTCATCTATTTTTTTTATTGTAAAAACTTAATTAGCAACCCACGTATAATATGAATTTACGCAGATTATGAATCGTTATTTAAAAAGTTAAAACAATAACATAAATTAAAAGTTAAATAATTTTATATTTATTTATATACAGCGAGCGACAAGCATTCTTTACCGACACATTATTGACCCGACGAAAATTTCTGCATAGGCGATTTTCCCCATTTTTTTTTCTTTTTTACAGGGGAACTCCAGGAATTCTCGGAGGGCCCTAAGATTCCCCTTTTTAATATTCCGTCGATTTTTCTGATAATTTGGCACATTATTGCGGGATGTTGGTGTCGTTGTTTCTATGAGGGTTGTTGAATTAATACGGAAAGGCACAAAGCCTTGTCATGACTTGAATTATTTAGCTTTTAACATTCAAAATGTTTCACCAAGTGATAAGTGAAAAAGTTATTCAAGAAACAATAACATAAAATTGTAATTTGTTTTTTTAATTCAATTTAAAAAATAGTTTAATGATTCTCAAAGCACCAATTCGTGTGTAAACCATGTGCACAACTCGCGTGGTAAATGTAATTAATTATCGTAGCTCTTGCAACAATTAAACGAGACTTTACCGCGAACACAAAATATAGGTTATACGCATCTAGATTATCGCGAAGTTCCACTTTTTTCACAAGCGTAATTATAACCATTCAATTCTAAGAGCAAACAAGTGCATTGATGCACTTTCACAACAGGTACATTTTTCTTAGTCGAGTGTAAAGACAAACTAAATAATTAAAAAAAAATAAACATGTAATAATAGCAAAATATTGATGATTTATTCTTGAATACTTTTATAGTTCTAAGTCTGTTAAATATTAAGGCTGCGGTTTAGTAGAAAGAGATAGCTATATAGTAAAATGGAAATAGTCGTTTGAAAAAAGAGCCATTCTTTTGGATTTAATAATATGAATATTTATTTACATTTTTTATCTATCAAGTATAAAGTATCAGTCTAAATAAAAAATAAATCGTTAATTTTCGTGTATTACGTCAATTTACTAGTTCAAGTTAGAAAAGGAAATTATAAGATATAATGAAATTAATAGGTCATGTCTGCTAAGTTATTTGAATGCGGAATTTAGTGAAATCCTTTCAATTTTCATTTCACAAGTTTTTGTTAGCAAAAATATAATTTGAAATTTGCTATAAATTTGATCAATTTTCATTGTTTTTCATAATTGTTTTTCACACAAACTAAACATTAATATAATTTTTAATTCATCTGATGAAATTCCTGCATATTTAAAGATTACTTTAATGTATAATACGATATTGTTCGTTGATCACAACAGCAATCTAACTCGAATTAGTGATTGCCAATATTTATATAGCTATCTCTTCCGTCTAAACCGCACCCTTATTGATAGAATAAAATAAAACATGTTTAAACTGAAAATGGAAATAATAAGCAAAATAAATATATTGATAATTACATAATAATGACAAATTTATTTTTCAAACATAAACAACAGATTTTACTGAACAACTAACTAAAGATCTTCTTTCGTATAAATAAACATTTTGTAAGTTTATTTACAAAATATATTCTAAAATCAAAATATGTATCGACCGGATGTCTTTACAGATTTTACTGTTTATTACAGATTTGTAAATTAAAAACAATTAATTATAAATCAAATAGAAAATACAGATGATAAGAACATATTCGTGAATAATCCGGACAGTTTAACGGAATAAATATTAATAAGTGACGTTTTGAGTGTTATTTCATTATAATTTATTTACGTTCTGCATTATCCAGTAGTATCGGAGTCAATTTTCTACTGTAATAAAACTAATTAATTATTTAAACATTTTTAAATAAGTGAAAGAAGCCAAGTGTTTAATGAAAATTAAATTAAATATCCTGAATTAGATGAAAAATATTTTTTAGAATTTCTCTCGGAGCCTTTTTCAACACTTGGACATTTAGGTTAGGTGTTTTTAGACTCCGATTTAGAAGAAAAAATAGCAATAAAAAAGTTGATATCAATTATGAGAAAATGGATATATGAAAATAATTTTACATTGTGCGTCTTCAGAAATCAAGCAAGTTTTATTTTTAAATTAATGCTGAATTTCTAAAAATAACGGAGATATCTAAGACGGGCACTTCGATGACTCACCCTGTATAATAAACTAAACTTTTTAAGATTAGAAAAGATTTAAATATATAATTTAGATGTTTTAAGAATCATTTAAATTTTTCTGCAAAATAATTATGAAAAATAATCAAAATAGGCCATATTTATGCCAATTTTAATCTATATTTTTAGTAACAAAAATGTGTACAATGAAAAGTTCATGGATTCCACTAAAATATAGATTTAATAAACTTCACATTCATTATCTATTAATTTTATTATATTTTACAATATTCTTTTTGACAAGAATTAATGAATTCTCATGATAATTAGTTATTTTTTTTTTTTTTTTAGAAAATTTACACTGTTCTTATTCCACTTGACAGTTAAAAATGCAAGAATATATCCATATTAAATCCATTTTTTGTATAATTATCTAATTTATTCGAAATCTCAACAGATTGATTTTGATTCTCTTGATAATAAGTTATTTTTTTTTTAGATAATTTAGACTGTTCTTATTCCACTTGACAGTTAAAAATGCAAGTACATATCCATATTAAATCCATTTTTTGTATAATTATCTAATTTATTCGAAATCTATGTTGTGTAAAAAAAAATACTACAATATTTCTTTGTAAATTAATTATTCATTTTACATTAATAAAATAATTTCATCTCATTTAAATACATCACATAACATATTCGAAAGTGGATTAAAGAAAAGTAAAATCAGTTCCCTTTTTAAAAATAAACAAAATATGAGAAAAACTAAACCTCGCATGCTGTGTCAATTTCTACAGACCAGGAAGAAAGTAATGCGGATAATTTGAAGAAAAATAAACACGCAACTGGAGCGTTTCAATTAAAGTAAGTGCAATGCTAAATTGCACATGCGCCCAGATTGAATCCGCTCCGTATTTGTTGTTGCTGCCGGGTCTCTCATTTCTTTGACACAATTCCGCAAACTCGAATGCCGGCTTAAATGTAGGTTTAATTATTAATTATTAACGATTACGATATGTTTATGTTAACTATGTAATTATTATTAATAATATGGTAAATCATTTTCAGTGCCTATTTATAACGATATGTTTAATTAAATTCTCGCATAAACATGTTTAAACTGATTAATAATTTAAATTTAAATTAAGTACTTTGGGATATTAAACGCCTCTACTGCCTGATTATACAGAATATTTTTTTAACTAACTGAATATAAGTGGTTTTGAAGCACTGTATGGGATTTGATATCACAGGTCTGTAGTTAGTAGTGTACCCGGAAATCGGAGGACGTGGGTTCAAATCCCATCAGAGATGTTTCTTTTCCACTTTATATTTAATTAAATTTAAATTATTTCGTTAGTGGCTGATTGGAGAAAATCCTATGCCAAAAAAAAAAATTATACCTCAATATTGTACATTGAAAATTTATACAATTCATAGAGGGTTTAATCCATCGATTAAATTGATCGCAATTTCTGATGTACACAAATATAATTATATGTGATTATTAACGATCAGTGCCAATTAGAAATTACGGATTACGCTTCAATAAAATATGTGATTGAGTTTCCACCAAGCGTTTCCTGTTTGGAGCTTACGTGGGAACATGAAAGATTTTCGATATTCCTTCGATCAAACCGCCTAACGGTAACGAACTTTTCCCGGAGTTAATTAATCGATATAAATTTAATGCGTGTCTAATTTGGAACACGCTGTTGTTTCCTAAAACTAAATGAATATTTTAAGCAAAACTATAAGATTCTATAACATCAATAAATACTTAATTAACTAATAATGGTATTTTAGAGACACGATTATTTTCATTAATTAGTTCTAAATACGAAGAGAAAACAGCAAATATTTTATTTCTTTGGTGAAATGTTTACTAGTGCAAAAAATATTACAGACTTTAATAATTGAAAAAGAGTATTTATTCAATTGGTGACAGTTATTCAAATCAAATTAAATAAAAAGAGATTTTAAAATAATCTTTTAATTCGCTCTAAATATTTGAAATGCGTGCCAAATTTTAAACATGCTGTTTTCTTTTTGCTAAAATTTAATGGGAATTTAAAAAATACTGCAAGAAAATTAAAAAATAATTTGAAATAAATATGAATAAATTATTAAAAATCAACCAATAAAACACAGATTAGATTGAATAACTTTAAATTCTCGACTAGTTTCGGGTTATTGGCCCATTTTCAAGAGAATTTAAAATTCTAAATTTATTTCATATAATATGAACTACTAATGTATAAATATTAAAACTATTAATTATAAAAAATAATATTTTAGAAACTTGATTATTTTCGTTAATTAGTTCCAAATAAAAAGAAAAAACAGCAAATATTTTGTTTCTTTGGTAAAATGTTTTCTAATGCAAAAAACATATTCGGAGCTATTCTGTAAAGGAAATGTTAAGTTTAACGTATATGTTATTTAATATCATCACAGTCGAAGCAGCTTTTGTAATAGATAAATATGATAGAATGTGAAAGTAGTTAATAAAAAACATGTTAAACTTTATATTTTTTCGTACGAAATAGCATCTATTAATCATAATAAATTAAAGATGCAAGCGCCACCTTTTGCCTATAATAGAAAAATAGATTTAATTTTTTTTAAACCCCGACAAAAATTGGTAAAAGGGGACATCGATTATATATATATATATATATATATATTAATTAATTCTAAATATTTTAATGCGAAAAAATTTGAACATTCCGTTCTTTTCTAAAATTAAAAGAAAATAATGAAAGCACAATATTTAAGAAAATGGCTGAAAAATATCGGATAATCTCTTTAAATCTGGAGTCCGTAACTGGACGAGATTTTAGTTATAAAATTTAATGTGTTGTTATTTTGTTTTATTCAGTCAATAAAACAAAATAATTATTATGTTTATAATAATCTTACACAATTTATACCGAAGTATAAACCTCAGTTATCAATGGTTAGATAAATTTATAATATTCTATTCATATTTATTATTTAAATGTCAGTCATTTTCGACTTTAAAGTTTCAAAAATAATTTGTTTTATTGATTGCAGTTACTTAAACAAAATTAAATATAAAAAAATATTGCTCCTACTTAAACGAAACAATTGTTAATTAAATAAAAATGTTATATTTAATTTTGTTTAAGGAACATCAATAGAAGAAATTCTTTCAAATACTCCAAAGCCCTTAATGACAGACTATTAATTAATAAATATGAATACAATACTAAAAATCTACAAAACTATCGAATGATTATGAAGTATTTTAATTAATAACTAAGTCTATTAATTAAAATACTTCATACTTATTACATAAAAAAATGTTTCTCCACGGGATAAGTGAGAATTTAATTCAAAATATAAAACTATGAAATTTGTTCTCTTGATTGCTGTATAACATTTTTATATTTATATTTAATTTTGTTTAAATAACATCAATCAAGTGAACAAACAATCTCCTCTATACTTTAAAGTCCAAAATGACTGACTTTAGCGTACATTAATTTCGATGGCATTCTTATAATTGAATATGCAATAGAAAAGAATTTAATCAAATAAAAATCAGTAAACTTTTCTTCGCTTTGCGATCGGAATATATATTTGGTACAAATTATATTTTATTTTGTTTAAGTAAGTAAAACAATTTTTTTTATCGTAACTTCAGAGTCGAAAATTATTGACATTTAAATAATAAATATGAACAGAATATTATAAATTCATCCAGTGAAAAAAAAAGTTTACAATGTTTTATTTGATTAAATCATCTTCAGGTAACTCGCTTACAATAATTAAGAGCACAATTTGTTTTCTTGTTTGCTGGTGCTTAAATAAAATTAAATATAAAAGGCATTTTTAAATATTAAATTTTAAAAATAACGACACATTTACATCCAGAGAAATACAAATATAATCCTATAATTGTAACTTACCTAAAAAAATAAAATTATATTCACTTTAAAACAAATTCCAGACTAAATGAAAAACCATACTAGCACAACTTTTTTTAAAGAAAAAAAAACCGAAAGCGTACAAACTTTTCGGTAACCTTTCGTTGACTGACGGTTATGCCTAAATTTCGGCAGTAAAATAGCCGCAAGCGATTAGAATAAAGAAAGAAGGAAGAAGAAGAAAAAATAGCGGGGATACGCAACTCTGTCTAAATTACAGTCCTCAAGCATTTCCGCTTTATCTCTTTTACATCTCATGGACCAACGAAACATGCTACTACCACAGTTATATACGTATATATATATATATATCCTTCGTAGAGATTCAGACCATCTTGGGTATTCCAACATTCTAGCGTATAAAACGCTTAGTCTACTTTCTCCCATAAGGTGCGCACCTCTGTTGGAGTTATTTCATTATGTGGGGATTTGTGTAAAGATTTCAATTATTTTTATGACATTAAGAGAAAGAAAATAATGTATAACTGTAATAAATTATTTCACCATGTTATGATTTAAATAAAATCATTGTTTGAGCATTAAGAAAAAGGAAATAAGATATAACTGTAACGAGTATGATAGCTCAAACATTATTTACAAGTTTATGTACTTTAATGAGTTAATAATTCGTAGGTATTATTTTATGTATGAATTATTCCATTGTTTCGTTTTTTGAGGATCATTTGATACATTTCAACTAGGCCTTCCTATGACATTTTGAATCTGATAATAAAAGTCTATTAAAAAATAACAATGCTAATGGTACTTTCGCGAAATATGAAAACGACTTTAAAAAACTGTAAATATTAATATATAAACTAAGAAATATCATTGTTTAGAGATGATAATATAATTTCTAAAAATCCATTCAATGTTAATAGAAAAAAAGGATTTATTCATACGGTCACAGTTATTTATATAAATTAAATAAAAACAATTTGAGAATAATCAATAAACAATTCCCTTTAGCTACTTTGACTTACGTTTTTGGTATTGACTACACAATAAGCATTTGTTGTTGTATTATACATTTGATTTTGTAATTTTCATTAAATAAATAAAAATAATTTGAAAATAATTAATTTGTTCAATTGAATAATTAATTAATAATCTTCTCTTTAGCTATTGCACCTTTTTTGATATGCGCTACGTTAGTACATCAAACTTGTTAAATTAAATTAATTAAAGATTAAATAAAATACAATTTTTCTAATAATAATAATAATATCATTATTCCATACAAGTGACAGAATTATTTATATTGTTTGATTTTATAATTATACATAAATGTATATATATATATATATCTAAATATTAGAAAATAAAGTGTGAAGAAAGGATACAACAGAGTTAATTATTTTAATTATACTCTTCACGTAACTCAAAACCAATCATCGAACATAAAACATAATTATCTTGTTCTGGAATTGGCTATCAGCGAGATGTCTTTTTCTCTATATACAATCATCTTTATTCAGATAATACGACAATAAAAATTTACAAAAATTATAATAACAATGTATACAGTTGTGTTAGTAGTTTGTCATAGGTCTTTCGGCCCCCTCTTTCTCTATTATTATAGTTTTCATTATTTATTTAGTATATTTTTTTATGTATATCTGTTAATAAAGATTATTCATAAATAAAATCTTAATTCTATATTATATTTTTTTCTTTGAGAATAACTTTTAATATCCCAACATGATTTTAATCGGGTATATGAAGTAACAGTACCTTTAAAGGAAGAAAAATAGCTTCGCCTTAATTATCTGGAGACAAATTACATCAAAACCCCAGAATATATGCATAACCCAAAGCATAATCTCCTTACTCATTTAGATAATATCACAATCACAACATTAGATCAATTCAGACTACAAAAAACAACACCGTTATAATTGTGAATTAATAATCCACAAATCTTCCCATCTTTTCGGTATAGAAATTAAAATTGCTCATTTTGCAAATATCAAATAATAATAAATGGTTATACTTTACGCGTTTTGTCGTAAGGCATTGTGTTTTAAACGTAAGAGCTTTTCTGCATATTTATGTGCCGTGAAACAGATATGCCGAAAACGAAACGCGCATTAATGCGAGTTTAATGGGCTTTCTCCATTTCGGCCATTCTCGTTTAACAGGTGCATCATGATATTTAACAGAACATGTAATCGGATTTTTGGATATTCTCGCGCGGACTTTTCGAGGTCGGAGATTTGCAGTGTTTAATTTAATTCCAAACAAACCTATACAACTTAAATTAAATAAAATGAAACAAAGATGATTCACACATTTGCAGTTATTTAAATTACAATGAAATTAAACAAGGATAATTTCTGGCAATGATCAATAAAATTCGATCAATCCCTTTTTCCAACTGCAAAAAATACTTACACTCTAAGTTTTAAAAACATCTATTAAAACAACAACAATCTATGCTCGAGAAGTGGTTATTTCAATAGATATTTGTAAAACTAACAGTGTAAGTATTTTTTTGCAGTTGGAAAAAGGGATTGATCGAATTTTATTGATCATTGCCAGAAATTATCCTTGTTTAATTTCATTGTAACTATACAACTTAGTTTTATTAATGAGTTATGCAAATATAAGATAAATGAAATATTCCTTCCTTACTCCACTTTCTATTTTTAAATACTATGGCGATAATTCGCTATTGATAATGAGTATATGGTGACCGAAATGTAAATCTAGTGTTTAACAATAAAAAATAAGTAAGAAATGAATCTTTCATTTTTCTTAAACCTATACAATTGTTGAAATCATTCTTATGTATTTAATTTGATTTTCATTTAACTAGTTATAAACAGTATTTCAAAGCCTTTGATTTAAAAAATTATAATTATATTTGAACAAAAATAATTGTAAACACAAAAAAACACATTTAACATTTCATATTATCCGAAAATAATTATTCATAACAGATACCAAATTATTTAAATATTTTAAGTTATTTTTAAATAATTCGTATTCTTTATTCTTTTAAATTGTTTATTATTTATTATGATGAGTAGTTTCAACTCATCAATACTACCGTATCTAACCAACTACTACAACTAGGACGAAATTGTCGTTTGATTACTACAGAAATAAATAAATAAATAGTAAATTATAAAAATATATATTTATACGAATATTGACATCTTTAAAATAAAACAAATATGAATCTACAAAAATTTATTAAATACTCAATGCTTAAACCCTTTATTTTTGAAAACTCCCTCTTTATTTATGAAATAAACTTAACGATTACTGATTTTTGAGAATTGTTTCATCCCACACCGAAATATATATACAATCATCTTTATTGCAAAATTTACATTAGGCATAGCATACATTTTAATATACTTCCTAAATGGCTATCGACCATCGGTCTTTCAGCCAGGAGTCCTTGTCTTTATGTCAGTTTGTTGGTCGTTAATGAGTGATATGATGAATAAATGCATAGTAGTTTCAGGATAGCGGAATTTGGAAGAGATGTTTGAGTTATGTTTAAGACATAGTCAGTGTAATGGGTTGTGGGTTACGGGATTTGTGGAAAATTTAAGAGATAAATGGGTGAGTATTAGGGATATTTGGGTTATACCTATTTTGTCCTAAAGAAGTTTGTTTGAAGGGGGTTGTTTGGGTGACTGATTTTAAAGTGTGAAGGGCTAAACAATAACCTCTATGTTACTGTAACGAAAGTAAAAGAAGAAACTGGAAAAGAACGCTCTGAAATTTTCCGACGAGCACGTTATTATTTACAATTATTTATATGACTGTGTATATCGTAAACCTGAATTGTTGTTTTTTCTTCTTCTTATTTTTTTTTTTTTTTTTTTTTTTTTAGCTTGTACAGTTTAGGAAAAACTGTTTAAATACCAACTAAAGTGCAATTAATTGGTATTTAAACAGTTTTTCCTTTATTTCAAAAAAAATGCCAAGGTCATTAGCGGGTTATATTTTATCTTCCAATATTATACGTGCTTAATTATATTTAAATATGCTCAAATATACATTAAATATACATACATACATGCTCTTATCGCCTCAAAAAAGAAGGGGTTGATTTGATATTGAGAAGAATAATTTCACCAATTTGGGTCAAACATTCTCGAGCACTAAAAGTACACACTTCTCAACATAAGATAATCTCGAATATTCTAAAATTATGAATCTTTTTAATCGTTATCATTGATTTTTTTATAATAAGCAATAAAAATCTTCGCTCATTTGGAGTATTTCTTGATTATATTGAGCTGATAGAAATGCCCCCTGACAATCAAGCCAAAGGAATCAAAAAAAGTGACGATCTGTCACTAAGTAGAAATTGGTGAAGTCAGGAAGTCTGGTTAAAATCTTGCCAATTTTGCTAACTTAAATATACAATATTATTTTATTAATTTTAATTACTACTATAATAGTAAGTCCATAGTGGTTCGGGTAAAAAGAGACAAAAGTGGAAACAATCAACCTGATTGGGACAACAAACAAAATGAGAATACTACTATAATATCTTTATTGAAAGAAAGGAAATAAACTTAATTAATTCTTTAACAAAAAGTAAAAATGTTTCCTTTTCGCAAAGGCTATCCACCATAAGTCTTTCTGCCCGGGGTTTGAAGTAGTACTACGTTTGTTTCGAATATTAATTATTATATTAATATCAATAACTATTCCCCATTTATAAATAAACACTAATGTGTTACTATTTATTAGCTTTAACTACTTAGAATAGCTCATATATTAATACTCGATTACTAAAATTACTCGATTTTGACTTATAGTATTATCAACACGCATTAAATATTCTCGAATCAAAAATTTGTGGCGCAACAGAAAATGTCCATTATGTAATTGAATGTCTGACGGGGTAATTGCCCGGAAAATACTTCTTTCAATGGATGTTTATCATTGGGTAAATAATTATGTTATGTAAATGTGTTTTTTATACTTTTTTTTTACTCGATTTATAATATTATTAATATTGCATTATTAACTAACTAACCATCTTTATTCAAATGTGTACATGTATGTACAATAATATACAAAAATTAGA
This sequence comes from Philonthus spinipes, assembly GCA_963082785.1. Taxonomy (NCBI): domain Eukaryota; kingdom Metazoa; phylum Arthropoda; class Insecta; order Coleoptera; family Staphylinidae; genus Philonthus; species Philonthus spinipes. The sequence continues at coordinate 24,624,776 of OY720303.1, forward strand.
ATTATATTCTGTAGATGATGAATCGGCTATCGACCGGAGGTCTTTCAGCCTTGCATTATTATTTTTTTATGAAAATCATTGTATGTTTGCGTTATGTATTGCAATAGCTAAGGAGAAAATAAACAATTATTTAATTTGTATTTTTTTTAAATTATATTAAAAAACTTAACTTTGTTTTACCACTTTTATTCTAACTGAGAACTTAAAATCATGTGTACATTGTTTTTATATTACAGCTTCAAAGAGGAGAGTATACATTCGATCGGTCTAGTCGTTTAGGAGGGTATGCATTTTCGGATTAGCTCTCATTTTGTGAATTTCGAGCGCTTCTACAAAATTCATTCTTTTGCCTTTATCCGTCAAATCGATTACGAAAAACATGCTATTTTCTATGCAGGTATGTTTGTTTTCTAGGAAAGGTAGACTTGTTATTCTTTAAAAATGGTAATGTATTTTTTTAAATATATTGTATATTTTTCTTCATTTATCACTTTGTAAAACAACTTAAAAAAATAAAACTAGTCTTTTTTATATACAAGAACTGGAAATAATTAATTATTTTTTTAATTCGTATAACCGTCGAAAATCGTCGTCTGGAGAAAGCTTTTTTCCTGTGTTTACTCGACTTGTTCTCCTTTGCCCAAATTAACATACTGCATGAATCATCAAAATTTCTCTCGTACACAGTGGACAGAAATGTGTAATATGCGGTAATAAATTAATTCAATTAGTACAAAAAGTCGAGAAAAAAAATAAATAGTTTATCAATCAATAGTACAACTTAATTAAGTTAAATTAAATAGAATAAAAAAGGAATTTGAAAATAATTAATAAATTTAAGTATTTTCTCTTTTCTGCTCCAAAAAAGGGCTGCTTTCTGTGATTAAAAAATAAATATCTATTGAAGCAACTACTTTCCCGGTTAATACCCTGCAGAAATGAAATGAAGAAGAAACTGGAAAAGAACACTCTGAAATTTTCCGACGAGCACGTTATTATTTACAATTATTTATATGACTGCGAATATCGTAAACCTGAATTGTTGTTTTTTTCTTATTATTATTATTTTTTTTAGCTTGTACAGTTTAGGAAAAACTGTTTAAATACCAACTACAGTGCAATTAGTTGGTATTTAAACAGTTTTTCCTTTATTTCAAAAAAAATGCCAAGCTCGTTAGCGGATTATATTTTGTCTTACTTAATTATATTTAAATATGCTCTATTCGCCTCAAAAAAAGAAGGGGTTGATTTGATATTGAGAAGAATAATTTCACCAATTTGGGTAAACAATCTCGAGCACTAAAAGTACGCACTTCTCAACATAAGATAATCTCGAATATTCTAAAATTATGAATCTTTTTAATCGTTATCATTGATTTTTTATAATAAGCAATAAAAATCTTCTCTCATTTGGAGTATTTCTTGATTATATTGAGCTGATAGAAATCCTCCTGATAATCAAGCCAAAGGAATCAAAAGAAGTGACGATCTGTTTCTATTCGGCTGTAGTGAATATTTAAATAAAAAAACAGCGAATAGAAACTTGCCTATTTTATATAATTTGATGTATATTTAAATAAATAACTGTTTATATGCAATTACACTGTATATTTTTAAATACAACTGCGGTTTCGACAAATCAGTTTGCCATTATCAGGTATAATGTTGTAAAATTACAAATGATGCTGTATATATATATATATATATATATATATATATAGCAGAGGTAATGTGAGAAGGGGATTATTTACAAGTATATAAAAACAAGGGATTACAAAATTTACAAAATAGCAGAGAATACACTAATTCAATGGTCGTTAATGAGGGAGAATAACGGATCATCGCGGGTCTTCTGAATTTCTTATGGCTAATAAGTTCATCTTAGCGCCCTTTGTCGGCTAAATGGAGTACCTGAACAAAGTCATTTATTTAAATATCCTTTAAATTAAATTAACATGCTGTAACGTATGATGGTGTTGTTCGTCGTTATGGTTTATTTATTTTATTTGGATTTCCTGAGTTTGTTGCCGAAGATGTGATTTTATCAACTTGGATTTGATCAATGACAGTCAAAGTTAAAAAATCTTACTTGATATTTAATTAATACTTAATAAACGACTTTACAATTTGAAATAAATAAGAATTAGAAATTAGAGATTCAGAGTTTTTTATATTAAATAAAAATGATTTGAAAATAATTAATAAATTACTTCCACATTTAGCTCTGTGACTTTTGACTTACGTTACGTAAGTACGTTAAACAAATGCACATTAAAATGTTGTTTTAATGTGCATTTGTTTAAAATGAAATAATTTATTAATTACTTTCAAATCATTTTTATTTAATATATTTAAATAACTGTGACCAAGTGAATGAATACTATTTTCTATTCAGAGTTTTGATTTTGAAAACTGTCTTACTAAACTGCCGAAATAGAAGTGTCCTCCTCAACACTAGAACAACTTCATTTCTTTGATGATAAGATAATACACTAATTATTTGTATGCATAACTTGGAATAACAAAACGAGATTATAATTGATAAGAATTGATTTGGAATGTGAAAAATATTTGATTTACGAGTTATTTGCTATTTCCAATATTGTCTATACAAAGTAATAATTAAGCAATAATAACTATTATATAATAATATATTTATTTACGGTATCTCCTTTTTACAAAATATATGCAACAAAAATCAATCTTACAACTAAATATATAAATGTATGTAAATGATAATCAAACTGAAATATAATTATAAATTGACAGTGAATAATACTAATATTTTAAATTAGTCATATACAGAGTGGTTCATAAAAACATTAAATATAATCACAAGTGAGAGGTACATTACGAAGTAAAAGCCTCAACCATTAAGAATTTATCTATATTACATTATTGATAATGATTATTTTTTATTACTATCATAATTCAGTAATTTCATCCTTTAATTTACTTACAATTAAATATTTACAATTATTGTATTTGTAAGTAATCTCCAAACAAAAACATGCACAAATCATTAATATTATTTAAAAATGAAAAAAAAGAAATTTCATGACAAGTTTTATTTTAAAAAGTTTGAATTTTCTTTTTAATTTTTCAAATTAGTTCGTTTGATGAGTTAAGTGAAGTTGTAATGAATTACACTTAAAATAAGACAATGGGTACCACTTACTTAACAATTGCTTTTAATAATAATAATAATAATAATAATTTATTTCTCAACAAGCAGAGCCTAATTACAGAGAAATATATATGTATAAACTAAACTAAATATAGTTGTACAGTGTGAGTACAGGTATATAATGAATTCAAAATACACATTCGCTAATGTCAAAAATAAATTGTTTTATAGAGGGTGTAAAAATGTCGACAAAACATTGGATTTCATGATAATTCCGTATCATTTTATATAATAGAGAAATCATGTATTTAGCTAAATGTAAATTTCGAAAGCTAAGCGTACATAATCAATAGCTTACTGATTATAAATGTACATTTAGCTAAGTAAAAGCAATTTTTAAATTATATTATTGAACTTTGCATATTTTTATTTAGAGATTATTTACAAATATATTTTTGACTGCCTTATAAACATTTAAAGTTGTTCAATTAAATTGGGTTACACTGAAAGAAATATTTCCAAACAAGATGGATTTTCACTTGTTTGGCAGTTTCTTGAATGGAATAATCACAAAAGCGTGTAAACACCTAAACATAATTACCGAAATGAAAATTATCTTGGTACGAGGTTAATTGGTAATTTCCACCAAATATTCTCTCTTGACCAAGTAACTATAGTAAAATTATAATAAATCTTGTTTTTTATTTAGAGATTATTTACAAATATATTTTTGTTCATAATTTTAAATATCTAAATGCATAATTGAACGATCAATTTTTATTCAAACAAAAACTTACATTATTTTCTTTTTAAAACCAACATCTAATACACTTCTATTATTCTCACACCATAAAGCTATTATTATCAATCCTTACAGCAATTTATTTCAAACAATTTATTTGTCACGCAAGTAATTCAGAAGCCACGGTAATGACGCGTAAGGTGTTGCTCTTTTTCTTCGAACAAATAAAGCGACTTTTAAATTACACGTTTCTACGATAACCGGAAAAAAGAAGAAGATGCTGCATCACACTATTAAATAATTCAATCATGTTTATACGCGGCACGTATGTAATCGCCGCAGGATTTAGTTTGCGATATCCGTTGGCTCGTATAATCGCTAGCTTGCCTAGAAAATTGTACCGTAAGATCAATTAACATATTCTTATTACATCAAAGAACGTAATAATGTGGACTTTATTAGTTTGAATTGTGAAATAGTAGGTTGGGAATTAATACAGATTAGATTTATGATGTAATTATTGAAATCATAATAATTACTGATTTAATTTAGTTCAACAACCATCGAAAAAAGTTTGAAATCGCCAGTAATTTCAAACCAATAAATATTGTTTCCCTGTTTTCATAATCAGTGTGTTAAGGGCTTCTAGTACTAACGTAGAATTCCTCTACTTAGTCTATTTTAAAAAATGTGAATTAAAAAATTTAAATAACGTTACGTACACTGAAAGAAATAAGTGATCATTTTAAACATGACAATGATGACGCTTACCATTTAACTTGGCCTGGGAGCATGCCAAGTAACGTATTTCCAGCAAACATTCTATCTTTGTTAAGATTTAATAAAATGTATTGCTTAATCTAAACAAAATCATGTTGTATATTTGGTTTGAGTATAACGTGAAGTGATGTAACTTGAATAAAAACACTTGGTTAATTCCTTACTTCAGGAATCAACCAAGTGTTTTTATTCAAAATCATGTTTATGGTAAACAAGATTCATTATAATTTTACTATAGTTACTTGGTCAAGAGAGAATATTTGGTGGAAATTACCAATTAACTTAGCACCACGAACCAAGATAATTTAACCATTTTAACTTCATTTTGGTAATTATGTTTAGGTGTTTACTTTAAACGCTTTTGTGATTATTCCATTCAAGAAACTGCCAAACAAGTGAAAATCCAACTTGTTTTGAAATATTTCTTTCAGTGTAATCTAATTTAATTGAACAACTTTAAATGTTTATAAGGCAGTCAGCTGTACTGACGAGAGATAAGTCCCGAAACTCGTGTCTGTAGATATAAGGCAATCTACAGACACGCATTTCGGGATTTATGCAGCATCAATACCTTACAAACTTTTAAAGTTGGTAAAATAAATTAGATTGCGTAACGTTCTTTCAATTCATTTGAATTCACGTTTATTATTTTTTAAATATGTAAATAAAGACTGACTATCAAACAACTTATCGAATTATTCACGAAATTCAGTGTGCAGGTCTTTATCAATTCTAATGAGCAAATATGCTAATGCCCAAACCCTTCATTGTTCGTTTGTTTTTTTCCATTACTGTCAAAACGTGTAGTTTCACAATTTAGCCCCTCTTTTATTGCCACTCCGTTGAATTAGGGCATAATAATACCTTTGCCGTTCAAGCCAGGAAATTAATAATCTTGAGCTGCAGTAAGCCATTAACGTGGAATGCATTTTTTGTTGGTGATAAGTGCATAGGTGCGAGCTGAGCTCGGTTTTCTAGTTCAGTTGTGGTCGAATCGTTCGAAAAAAATGGGCGCTTACAGTTGTATAAAACAGTTATTCATTAAAACAAGATTTACAGATGTAATAATTTAAATTATAATAAAATAGCTTATAGTTTATAGCTTATAATTTACGTATTTTTAATTGAGTGTAAAAATATGTACTTCTTGTGTCTTAAAATTGTTCACTTCGTCATATATTTTCGATTTAACATATTTTTCTTCAACTTCTTTAAAAGCTAAGTTTAATGATTACAGTGTAATCGACAGTAATTATGGAGTGTATTAATTAAAAGTGTTACAAAACAAAGGTAAGTGAATTAAATTTAATTATTAATGAAGTAACTGCAAAAATATAAAGTGCAAATTTAAGTTTGATTCTAAAATGTTTAACAGTATTTACTGTTACTGTTACATTTTGCTTCACATTTTTTTATGTATTTTTCTGACTAGTTACGATTATTATCAAAGAAGAAACTTTTTTGTATTTCTTTCATAATGGTCGTCTAACCGAAACTAGTGACAAAAATACATTAAAAAATGTGAAGCAATAACCAAGTGTTTATTTCAAGGAAAGCTTTACACATTGCTAACCATGTTTCACCGAGTATTAGATGAGTCAAAAGTGAATAGTTTGTATAGAATAAACTACAAAGAAGACAAAAATACAATTTAGGCAGCTGTTTATCCACAATTACCATAATTAATGTTTAGTTAAAATTTTAAGGTTTTATTTTTTAAATTAAACTCACTTTTCAAAATATAAATATATTTTGAAAGTTTTTTTAACTTAAAATGTTAACAAGTATGGACTTTAAAAAATTAACAATTAAATTATTAATGTTTAGGTTAAGACATTTATTAAGGTAACATTCAATGAATTAGATATTTAATAATATGAATTATAAATGAAAATTATTATTTTTATATATTATTATATTTATATGTATTAATAGAAAAACATTCATGTTTTAAAAAGAATTTATGTTAATTATAATTGCATATAAGAATCGATAATTTAATTAAATAAAGCTTTTATTGTCGTTTAAATTGCAGTATATTTTTTAAACTGACAAGGATTGTAATTTATATTTTGTATATTCGGCAAAAGAATGATCATTCTAAAAGCAATCATAATAATTTTTTAATAAAATAAAGTAAGAAATGTTGATTAACTTGTATAAAATAAATATGAATAGGTTATTACAAATCAACCAATAAAACAATTAAACACAGATTAGAATGAATAACTTTAAATTCTCTTGAAAATGTGCTAATAATAATAAGTCGAGAATTTAAAGTTATTCAATCTAATCTGTGTTTAATTGTTTTATTGGTTTATTTTTAATAATCTCTTCATATTTATTTTATACAATATGAACTACCAATGTTTAAATATTAAAATAATTAGTTGATTAACTTATTAATTGTTGAAGCTTCTACTTTGTTTGTATAACTCGGATTGTTTAACAATACAAACGAAATAAAAATGTGTTTCAGTTATTAAAATAAAAAAAATGTTGACCTACATATAATTATTGCAAACAATTATACTTAAGTTGTTCATTAAAAAAATAAATACCTTCTAAAATGACCAGTTATTATAAACCGTTTACGAAAGAAATTTCCGTCTCTATGAACACCACGTGGACTCCACACTCTTCCTTTTCGCACAACAGTTAACCTGACCGCGTCCAAAACGCCAGACCATAGTCCACTTAAGGTCACACCACGTCCAACAAAACGAGAACCACTGTCACTTAACACCAACTTTTTCTTCTTCTTCTTCTTTATCTCTCTCACCGTAACATGTTACGAATCGATCCGATATTGGCGCAATGCGAAATGATTTATTTAGTGGAACACCGTTCCAATTCGCGTCCTTCGTCCGGACGAAATGAAGCCGATGGTCTTCTAGTGTCAGTGTGTGGAAGACGAAGAGAATTTCTCTGGAAAGGGAAATTGGAAAGGTGAGTGGGTCTTCCCATTGATCGGAAGAGATACCTGGCGAGCCAGCGATGACGATCGGTAATTGTGTCAGCGGTACAACACCTCGTTTCTTGTTTGTCTCCGCGAATTTGCCTTTTCACTAATTATCAAGTGTTGAATCATTTCCTTTGATTTGCCTAACAGAAGATTTTTTTTACTAAGTACCCATTTTAGGTAAAATAAAAAAAAATCTGAAAAATTATTGAGACATTTTCTAGATACACACAGAATTGAGCCACGATTTATGGGTTTCCCATAGAAGAATACTTATATAGCCTCGGCATTTAAATATTCTTCTATGGGAAACCCACAAATCGTGGCTCAATTCTGTGTGTATCTAGAAAATGTCTCAATGAGCCCCTAAAGTAGAAGATTTCGTGACCTGGTTAAATCCCGGGTGTGAATGATATAATAGATTTAGTTTTAGTTAATTATTAGGTTGTCCGGAAAGAAATGCAGGTTTTTGGCCTTTTTTTATTTAACGCAATTTTGTACCAATAAAGATTTTGTTTAATTTAAAGTGTTATATGTCATTGGAAAGCTCATTTTATGCTTTTTCAGAAATATTTATCTAAAATTTGTTATAATGTTTTTTTCTATCAGTGATTTGGATTTTAATTGCATATGTCAAAACGTGATTTTCGCAATATTTACTTTTATGAGTATAAGCTGGGACGTAATGCAGCTCAAACCGCTCGAAACATCAACGAAGTTTGGGGCGAGGGAAGTGTCAACGAATCCACGGTGCAACGCTGGTATCAAAAGTTTCGCTCTGGCAATACTAGCCTGGAGGATGAGCCCCATGGTAGCCGTCCATCGACTATTGACAACGACCAATTGAAGGTGCTAGTGGAAGCAAATCCGCGTACAACTGTTCGAGAGCTCGCAAAGGAACTTGGCGTAAGCAAGACAACCATTTCCGACCACTTAAAACGAATTGGGAAGTCGAAGAAGCTCGATAAATGGGTGCCTCACGAATTGAACGACAATCAAAAAAATCGTCGTTTTGAGGTGTCATCGTCTCTGCTTCAGCGCAACAAAAACGAACCGTTTCTTGATCGAATCGTGACGTGCGATGAGAAGTGGATTCTCTACGACAATCGTCGACGTTCGGCTCAGTGGTTGGTCCGTGATGAGGCTCCTCAACACTTTCCGAAGCCGAATCTCCACCAAAAAAAGGTTATGGTGACTGTTTGGTGGTCTGCAGCCGGTCTCATCCACCATAGCTTCCTGAATCCAGGCGAAACGATTACGGCAGAGAAGTACTACCACGAAATCGACGAAATGCACCAGAAGCTCCGACGTATCTGTCCGAGATTGGTCAATATGAAGGGACCAATTCTGCTTCACGACAAAGCCCGGCCGCACGTCGCACAACCGACCCTCCAAAAGCTGAACGCATTAGGCTACGAGACTCTGCCTCATCCACCATACTCGCCGGACCTTTCGCCCACCGATTATCACTTTTTTAAGCATCTGGACAACTTCCTGCAGGAGAAATGCTTCAAAAACCAAGAAGACGCCAAAAATGCTTTCGCCGAATTCATCGCCTCCAAAACTCCGGATTTCTACGTTACCGGCATAAATAAACTTGTTTCTCGTTGGCAAAATTGTGTTGATTCTAATGGTTGTTATTTCGATTAATAAAGTTTATTCTGAACAGAGTTATGTTCGTTTAAAGTTAAGGTTTGAAAACCTGCATTTCTTTCCGGACAACCTAATATTTAATAAATAAAATAAAGTTAAATAAATAAATCAATAAATTGTTAGCTAATGGTATTCTAACCAAAACCAAGCCTTAACCATTTTGATATAAAAAAAATAAATATTTTTTTTTATATTCATACTCCATTGAATCTAATAAATATGTTATTGCTGATGTCATTTCAATGCGTACATAAACATCTTTATTTCTGAGATTGGAATATACAATTACAATACAATATCTAACAATATGATTTCAATATTTCTTCAGATTTTTCTTTAGATTATTTGTCATCTAGTTAGGTAAAACAACAACAAAATCTAAAGGAAAATTTGAAAAATTGTTTAAACATCCCCGCTATTTAAATATCTGTTAAAATTCGTAATTTAATAAGAAATATATGTTTCATTAAGTGCTAACAAATGTATTAAATATATATATGATGTATATTTAATAAATGTACATTTTATGTAAAACAAAAAAATCTAAATAGAAATCTGAAAAATTAATTAAATATCCCCATTAGGCTGAAAGACCTCCGGTCGATAGCCGATTCATCATCTACAAAATATAATTCTATTTTTTGTATATTATTGTACATACATATACACTTTTGAATAAAGATGGTTAGTTAGTTATCCCCATTATTTAAATATCTACTTAGATTTTTCTTCCGATTAAAAAAAAAATATTTTAATGATGAAACGTTTTAAATAATTTTTCATTTTAGTCTCAGAACACTAAATTCGATTTAAGTGGTTAATTAAATCGAATTTAGTACTCTGAAAAATTATTTAAAAGGTTTAAATTCGATTTAAGTGGTTAATTATATCGAATTTATTAACCACTTAAATCGAATTTAGTGTTCTGAGACTAAAATGAAAAATTATTTAAAAGGTTTCATCATTAGAATATTTTTTTCATCAGCCGGAAATAGATGACAATTTTTGGATTCTACTTAAAATTCAAAGAGTATTTCATGAAAAATATTTTATACTTTAGTAAAAAAAAATCACAACCACAACTCTTCAATAGCCCCCATAATTTGAGCATTTTTCACAACTGTGGTCAGATTTGACAGCAATTAAATAATTCTTAAAAAATAAATGCTACAGGATTTATTTAACTACTTAAATCACTAAACTAGACTTAGAACTTCAAAATACACCCAATAGTTTGTATTTAACGAAGCTCAAAACGCTTTAATAGCCGCCCTAATTTGAGCAATTTTGATGATGGTGGTCAATATAAAATTCTCAAAAAATAATTATTAAATCTCTAAACTAAACTCCGAACTAAATAAAAAATCAGCCAATAGTTTTTATCTGATACAATTCACAACTCCTTTGCAGCCATTCAAATTTGAGATTTTTTCATCTTGTTCGTAACATTTTATCGCAATTATAAATTTTCGAAAAAATAAAAAAAATGTATAGGATTACTTTAACTGCGAAAATCAGTCAACTAGACATCGTACAACAAAATACAACCAATTGTTTGTATTTTGGAAAGCACATAACCCCTTCATAGCCCCTCTAATTTGAGTATTTTTCATGATGGTGGTCAGCTTTGGCCGCAATTATAAATTTCTGAAAAAAAAAATGCTACAGTATTAATTTATATATTTAAATCTCTAAACTAGACTCCGATCTAAAAAAATCAGCCAATAGTTTTTATCTGATACAATTCACAACCCCTCCACAGCCATTTAAATTTGCGAATTTTTCATCTTCTCCGTCATATATGATCGCAATTATAAAATTTTGAAAAAAATAAAAAAAAATGTACAGGATTAATTTAACTGCGAAAATCGGTCAACTAGACATCGAGCAACAAAATACAACCAATTGTTTGTATTTTGGAAAGCACACAAACCCTTTATAGCCCCTCAAATTTGAGCAATTTTCACGATGGTGGTCAGATTTAACCCCAATTGTAATATTTTGAAAAAAAAAAGTGGTAATGTAATCGAGACTAGATGAGCGATTTAAATAGTTAAAAATTAAAGACTCCGAACTACAAAATTCAGCCAATAGTTTGTATTTAACGCAACTCGCATCCCCTTCGTAGCCTCTCTAATTTGAGAGATTTTTATGATGGTGCACCAGAAATAATATCACTATTACGATCTCGTTTATAATAAAATATATTATATATAGAATTTCTTGCTGATATAAATAGGGAAACTGAACTAAATTCTCTTTTTACGGAAATCATAAAAAAAATATTTATTAATGTTTTATATAGCATTTATTTTATTTAAAAAAAAAACTAATTATTAATTGTTTAAATACTTGAGGTCTAGTTTCTTTTTAATTTTATAAATGCACGAACGGTTGTATTACAAGTTGTTACAATCATTTTCTTGAGTATTGCTGATATAAAATTCCATTATATTGTCAATAACATTATTTAATAAATAATCATCAGCTTAATTATATTTAATATTCAATCAAACACTATTGATTTTCAACATTTTCAATAACAAGTTTGCAGAAGATAAGTAATGGAATTTTAAGCATCAGTGGAAAGTTATTTTCTCGTTATCAGCATTACTCAACGCCTAAGCAAATATGTTTGATTCCAAAAGGGCACGCGAAGCGCACTGTCTTTGGAAAATAGATAAACAAAAATTGCGCGCGTCTCCTCCCCACTTAAGAAAATCAATAATTTCATAGGGTAATTTAAGTTTTTAGTTTTAAAAAGAAAAACCAGATCTGATTCGGGATTGAGGCCGATCAAACACGCGAATTTCTATATTTTTAAGTTACTGTAAACTGGGAAAAAAATAATTAGAAGAAGACTGTTTGAATTTAAACGAAAGGTTTTTTAATATTCCTCAATTACCCGCAAGGTGTTAGAACTCTTGACACGCAAAGAGCGATAACAAAGTATTAAAATCTAATTTATTGCCGTTTCTAATAAACGTTCTATAATATCTGTTACATTTAACCACAAAAGGAGATTTCCTCCTACTGTGCACCAGAAATTACTTACTGTAAATAAGGATTGCGTTTATTATAAAAAATATAGAATAGGTTTAAATTTGACACACTTGTAAAATATTGATGTAAATAAGAAAACTGAACCAAGTTCTTTTATTGAGGAAATAAGAAAAAAAATATAAAAAGTCTATTTTTTGCATATCGTGTAATATTTATTTTAAATCATATAAAAATAATTTTAAAATAATTAATTTACTCACAAATTGAAAGACTGTTATTCCTTAACAGTTCGATGTCTTTCAATTTGTGATTAAACACTTCACTTAAACTCAAAAAACCATTCAGTGATTAATTTACTCAGTTGAATAATTAATTAATTTTCTAAAATAAATACGCTTTCTTCTATTAGCTTTTATTTTATTAAAAAGAAAAAGAATCTTTACATACTTGAAGTCTAGTTTCTTTTTTAATAAAATAAATGTCCTAACGGTTGTATTACATACAATAAAATCTAATTTATTGCCCGTGCTAATAAACGTTTCTGCTGCGCATATAACTTAACTGTTCAACAACAATACACCATTAATTAAACCGTCACGGCTAGAAATTCGTTATCTCTAAACATTTTTTTTGCCTTTTCGCAGTTTTCCCTGGGTCCCATATTTTTGTAATTGTTGATAGTCACACTTTTTTTTTTTGATGAAATACGCGCGTCTTTTCTCTCATTATTTCATATTAAAGGAAACGCATCAACGGACGAAATGTGGAAGTAATCGTGGGAAACCCGAAAAATCCTAACGGAAGCGTTTTACGAACGCGTAAAATAATTGCCCGAAAGTTAGACAGGTGACAATGAGATTACAAGGCAATTGAGCCCGAAAAAAGTGTCTTCTTCCTTGTTTTGTTTATTTGAATGTGAGAAAGATGTCTGACTGTTTTGTATGGGTTTATAATCTACGCACACGAGTAGCTTAAATAACAAAAATTGAGTATGTTAAATTGAATTTCATTTTTTTATTTCGAATAAAATAATTATTAAATACATTTTTAATTTATTTAATGAAATTCCTGCATGTAATACAATATTAACTAATGACCAGTAAATCAATAAAACATCATGGGATAGGTGAAAAATATTCAAATAGTAAATTACAGAATTTACACTTTAGTAGAATGAACTATAATAATAATACGTTTATTCAATGTATAAGTGGTACATGAGGTCTATAATAGCTAATACATATATATACATATAAAATTTTATACTCCACCAACTACTAATTGAAATATCAGAAAGAGAGAAAAAAATCAACTAAATAGTGGTATACAAGTAGTCATCTATAGAATAACATTCTTTGTCTATCAAACATTTCAATACTGTTATTGGCATTCACTAATTCGTGTTACATTAATGTCCTGTTTAGTGGTTATTTTCATAATTATTTGTTGTTTTTTATTTTATTTTATTTTTATTTTTTTTTTTTGAAGAAGAAGAAGAAAAAAATGAAAATAGGTCATTCTTCTAAATTTGTAATCTATATTTTTTGCTAATAAGATCATGAGCAGTGAAAATTTCACTAAATTCTACATTTAATTAGCTTTGCATTCAGTACCTATTAATTTAGACTGATATTGTGAAACAAGAATATATATAAATACTCATATTATTATACTCTAAAGATTGACTTAATTTTTAAATAATTATTTCCATGATACTGAAAACACTACATCTATCTACTACCACAACCACTAAAATCTTAGATAAATTTAAATAGAACTCATAATTATCTACAAATGTCAATTATTGTAATAGAAAAGGAAAATGGTTATTATTTTAATATTTATAAAAATCAAAATTGTATACATTTTATTCAAATAACTACAAAAGGTAAAGACTTTTCTTTCTAACCTTCTGTCAGCCGTTTGTCTTTTACTTAAATAACATTATCTCTAATCCTTTCTCGCGATGTCTATATATCGGAAACAATATTAGAGAAAACAAGTCTCAATTAATCACAACAAAAAATATAGAGACATTTATTGTAGAGTTAAATTGGAGCCATTATTTATTATTATCGTTATGTAATGCGTGAGTTGAAACACGGAGTTTATTTAACATAGATAAAATAGATTATGTTTTGGATTAATAGACAAAATTCTTCAAAACTCCTCGACCCTGAATATATTAAATTTAAGTTTGTGATTTTATTAATAAATTTTAAGATTAAGGATTTTTTGATAGGAGGGTAGTTCATACACCGCACCCACTTAGGCTAACACTATGGTGTTATTAATACATACTAATAAAATAATGATAAACGAATCAAAAACATTCTTTTTTGTTGTGTAATATTTGGATATTGTTTTGTTAAATGATGGATTTCCATTAATAAAGTTTATTATTATTATTATTTCCTCGACACCCAATATGGGTAAAAGAGGATAAGATTAAGAAAGAAAGATTATTATTATTTAAAAAATCTTCTTGAGGTGGAATATGTAGAGTTGTATATTATAGAATTAAATAATTCCGTGACGAATTAATTAATTTATTATTAGTTAATTTTATAATTCAAATAAATTTTTATTTAATTTTCTTTGCAACATTTTTTTAACGGTAATTATCTACGATATTCGTTGACTACATAGAAAGTATTTTCCAGTTGGTTGCATGTCTTCATTAACCACAAACTGCGACGTAGTTGCTATAAAACAACCAATAACTAAGCGACAGACATTGTCAATGGTGTTAAACGGAGAGCAAACAATAATTTGGTGAAATTTTACATTTAGCATCTAACGCCGCTTTTACTTTTAGTCGAAAAGGA
The DNA here is from genome assembly GCA_963082785.1 of Philonthus spinipes. NCBI lineage: Eukaryota > Metazoa > Arthropoda > Insecta > Coleoptera > Staphylinidae > Philonthus > Philonthus spinipes. Next base: position 24,639,871 of record OY720303.1, read on the forward strand.
AATTTTTAAGTACACACTATGCATCAGAAAATTTAGCATTGATTAAATAAAATTTGGCAAGCTAATTCTATTTAGTCAATTGAAATAAAACCAAAAATTAGCGAATAAATGAGAGAATAAATAAATTATTACTTTCTTTTGCAAATTAAAAAGCGAATACAATTTTTTTATTTATTCGTACATGTAAAAATTATAATAGTTCGTAATATTTTCTCCTATATTGAAATATATATTCTTTGAAAAAAAATCGATCCATCGCACTGAATTTAGTCAGAAAATATTAAAAAATATTAATATTATAAATAAACCCTACACCCATATGGGTAGAAAGGGTCATTGAATATACAAAGAGCATTTTTTATCAGTATACATTTCCCCTATGTATACCTTCAAAAAACGCGAGTCAAACGCACTGAACCGATTAAATGTGTATGTTTGGTTGACTATTTGACATATGTGTGTTCAGTTGCGTGTTGTAGGCAACTAAACACACATACATTAATGCAATTAACTCGCGTATTTTGCAGGTATACATAGGGGAAATGTGTACTGATAAAGCTCTCTGTATATATATATATAATATTTTCTCCTATATTGAATATTGATTAGATACGAAAAGAGCACATTCGAATCTACTCTGAAAAAATAAAATTCGATCCATCGCACTGAAATTAGTCAAAAAATATTGAAAAATATTAATATTATAAATGTTAAGACCTTCGGCCGATAGCCAATTCCAAAACAAGCAAATAAAAAAAAACAATTATTAAATTTATGTATAACAACAAAATCATATAATGTAAACATTTCTGATACTTGTCTGAAACAAAGATATATTATTATTATTAAAAACCATCGCTCCAAAATTTGAAAATTCACAATCCACCATTCATAAATTCATATGATCACTCATAAATGGCTAACTATTGCGTTGATTATTGAAGCACTTATTTTTTTAAATCCGTGATTACTTTAATGAAAAAATAAAATATTTGTGATTTTTAAGGTTTTATATTTAATTTCGCTATAATTATTTCGCTACATTTTAAAAAGGCGTAATAATTTATACAACTTGGCAGGAAGGCCGTTGGCCGATTGTCGGTAAATAAAATAATAATATTTATTGTTAATTTCTTTCACATTTATATGTATATTGTACTGACAATAAAGATTCTTTATATATATTTTACAACCAACTAATTTAAACTAGATTCAAAGAATACATGTATTATTCAAAAATAAACTACATACAAAATTCGGCAATTACCAATAGTAAAGCACATTTGTTCATATTTTTTCTTTACCTTTTCAAAAAAATATCAAATTCTCCACAATTTAACATTATAGACCAAGATGTACACAAATTCCAGTAAACCTTTAGTTTTGATTTAACTCCTTTAAACAACAATTCATTAAAATTAATTAGTTTGATTTAATTTAAATTCTAGCATTTTATCTTTATCTGATTTAAAATTCATCACATTCGTATATTTAATTTTGTTCATGTTTAACAATTTGTCAATTTTATATAAAAAAAGTATTGATAAAGAGCACATTGTGCTCGAAATATACATGTAGTATTTTAAAATTCATCACATTCGTATACTTAATTTTGTTCATGTTTAACAATTTGTCAATTTTATATAAAAAAAAGTATTGATAAAGAGCACATTGTGCTCGAAATATACATGTAGTATTTTAAAATTCATCACATTCGTATACTTAATTTTGTTCATGTTTAACAATTTGTCAATTTTATATAAAAAAAAGTATTGATAAAGAGCACGTTGTGCTCGAAATATACATGTAGTATAAAAAGTGAAGAAAGAAATATTATATTAATATTACTAATTTAAACATATTAAAAAACATTCATGCAAAAAATTGAAATATAATAAACGTAGTTTACACGCAGAATATTTTTTGTATGATATTTTCAATTAACGTCTGAATAATGTGTTGCATATGATAAAACAAGTTAAAATTATAAATGTTTATTATTCTGCCTATATTAATACATTAGTTAAAAATAATTTAAATATAAAATATAATTCTCTTCTTTATTAAATGTAGTATTCGTATAAATTAATATAACCTCGACACCCAATACGAGTAAAAGAGGATAAGATTAAGAAAGAAAGATAAATTAATATTTTAAATAATAGAAAAACAACTAAAAGAGTCAAATTTAAATTAAAGTAAATTCTTTGTACTGAACTGTTTATTAAATTTAGTGACAGAAGTTTATTCAAAGTAACATAATTTATGCAATACTTATTACTGCAACACAATATACTCCATCAGCAAGTAAGTTGTGTTGCGTATGATAAAGTAGTTCACACATAGACATAGTATGTATTTATATGTTTATATACTAAATCTGTGAGTTCACATTGAAAATATACTTTATGCTGCATATGTTATTACTTTAAATACTCAGATTAAGTATTTATAATACTATATGAGTTTATTTAAAAACACGCCAATAAAAAAAAACCGAAATCGATACAAATCATTTTTTGCACTTTCAAAAATTGATATAGAAAAGTTTTAAAGTAATTACGTAACGTAATTCACAGTAGCAAAAGAGAAACGATTGATTAATAATTATTTTCAGAATCTTTTTATTTAATTCATTTATATAATTCATTCATGATTTCTATAAAACAAAACTTGTACTTTTAAAGGATTTTAATGAAGCCCTCAGATAGCTTTGGATCTTTGTTACATTAAGTAATAACGAAGTATAAGCTTCACATATCAATCAGTTTGCAATATTGTTGAACATTTTGGAATTTTGTCAGTTTTGTTGAAGGTTTATGAGCTCCGATAAACATTGTTTATTAAAGGATGTACTCGCTGTCGCTTTATAACAATATGTCACAGGGATTTAAATAAAAGTGAATCATCACAATTAGGAAATAAAGAAATTGGGAATAAAATTAGTAAATGGATGCACAGAGGTAGATCTTATACGTACCTGGATATGACAGTAAAATCCGTTATCGATTATATCTTACTAAAAGAGGACATAAGAGGAAGGGTGACGAAGTTTGTGGTGGAGGATTACGTGGAATCGATCATTTTCCTATAAAAGTGAAAATAGCAGGGTACGAAGGATTTATAGATAAGGTTGGAATGATGGAATTGGTCAGAAGCAGCATAACAAAATGTTTCTAAAAGTATTAAAATAAGCCGATTTTGATAGATAAAGTTAAAACATTTTTATTTAAATTGAATTTGATTTAAAATAATTGATAAAATTTGACTGAATATGGTGTATTTAATTTAATTAATTTAATTTAACATCTTTAAATTATGTACGTAACGTAAGTCAAAATGTCACAGAGCTAAATGTGGAAATAATTTATTAATTATTTTCAAATCATTTTTTTTTTAAATTTATTTAAATAACAGCGACAAAGTGAATCAATACTCTTTTTTTATATTTTTTAATTTAAAGTTAAGTAAGTTAAACAACCGAGAGATCTAATAAAAATGTTATGATTAAAATTAAAGAATTTAGTATATATTCTAAAGAGTCCAGCATTTCCTAGCATCTTAGCTCCCCGTTTCCTACTAATGTAGCTCCACATTTGTGCTTCAGTTTTATATTATTCAATCTTTTTATTTGCGCTTTATTACACTCATTCTTCTTTCTATGATTTTTATCGTAAATTTGTTAGTTTTGGGAAAACATAGTTTTAAAATACAGAGAATCAAATAACTTTTTGTGTAAAAAAAAAACAGTTTTGAGTCTCACACTTTTTTTAATAAAATAAATAATTTCGTAAAATTAAAAAAAATATATTTATTCACAAATAAATATTTGTGAATAAATATATTTTTTTTTTTTCGAAATTGAAATCGACAATTTTTATTCACACTTGTAAATATAGAAAAGTAGGACGTTAGGAATTAAAGGCTTTCTATTAACATTTACACATAATGTGTAAGTACATACACTATGTAAATGTAATATTTAGAATACATTAAACAAAACCATTTCATTTGTCGTTGTGTCACATATTTTAATGGCCACAACTGTACGAAACAAAATTTCAAACTACTTGCATATTTTCTGGCATCCAGACATTCCAGACAGAAGCCAGTAATATTGATTTAAAGTGGATTATCAAGATTCAAGGAAACTATCAGGCAAAAGTACTTTGTACGCGAAATGTCTTTTCGTTTATTCTGCTCCAAGTTAAACTAGTGCAGCATTTATTCAGCTGCACTAGTTCATCTAACAAACAAATTATTAATCAAATTAAATTAAACGAATTTGAAAATTATTAATAAATTATTCTCTCTTTAGCTACTGCAAAACTAACTTATATTACATAAGTGCTTTAAACCAATGTTCAATAATTGACATAACAATTACATAATGTTTATTGTAGCATTTTTTTATATTTGTCTTTTGAATTAATTTCTCACTTTACCCGTGGTGAAACATATTTAATCAAAGTCTATTTATATTTGTCTATTAATATATTAATCATTTTTGTGAATTGACAATAAGAACGCACGAATTGTTCACATGCCTGATGATGCCTCTAAGTTGTCGAAAAAATTGTAGCAGTGTCTCTACAATAAATTTTGTGAAACCTAAAAAAAAACGTTGTTTTATTTATAAATAGTGTAACCAAAAAAAATATATTAAAACTAAAAGTGTGTTTATTAGACAGAAGACAATAAGGAATTTAATAATTTCTTTATTAAGATATCCGTACTCACCAAAATATCAACAAGAAATGAAGCTGGCTCTGTATTTGAAGAAATATAAGTATCTACAAAGTTAGGGTTTAATGAAAAGTATACACAACAATAAATATCTTTATTAATCGATTTACATTTTTACAATTATAAAGAACTGAAAATAAAACTAATTTCTCTTGGCGTCAACTGATTTTGTTTACTTACATTACTTACAATTGTAGTTGCTTGCATTGAAAATATAGATTGTAACTTTAAATTTTAACAATATATATTTAACTTTAACTTTATTTTACGGAATTCTCCATTATAATTGATTACATAATACAATAATTTAAATATTTGTATTTGAAACAAATTAAAAATAAATAAAATTCAAAGTATTTTGTTCCTAGATAAACGCGTTTAAATAAATTAAATAAATAGAATTTTTAACAATTGTCAACTGTGCGTTCAAAAACTATTATCATTTTCCGTGTGCGCGAATTAACTCGCAAAAAAATGTTAATGAACAATTAATAACAAAAGTGATTTGTCTAGTGTTGAAGATTATAATACGTTACTAAAAAAGACTAAGTGAAAAGTGTAACAAATTATACGTATATACATACACACTTGACAGTGACAGAAATTCATGTCGAAATAAAGCCCTATAATAAAAATTAATAACAAGTGATAATACAGATTAACTATACTCTTGTTAGTCGTCAAATTGAAAGGAAACAAGAACAATTATGGATTTCACGTCCGCTTCTGAGATAGAAGCCGATGAAGGATTCGTTAAACCAAAAAAAAAAAGAGGAAGAGGACGGCCCCAAATAATTAATAAATTATTCCCTCTTTATCTACTATGACATTTTAACTTATTTTATATATGTACTTTAAAACAAATGTTCAATAATGCAACAGCAAGTATCTATAAGTCAAAATGTCACAGTAGCTAAAGAGGGAATAATTTATAAATTATTTTCACATTATTTTTATTTAAATAAGTATGACCATGTGAATAAATCTTTTTTTTTCGACTAATGCGGTTAAAGTTTGTGGAGTAACAAAGTATATGTACTTTGTTACTATATGTTGAATTTGAGATAAAAACACATACTCCGAGGGTACTACTGCTATCAGAAGTACGCAGAAAAAAATAAAAATACCAAGTACGGATTAATTTTAAATAATTAATTTAATTCCCTATTAAATTCACATTCTATGAATTCATATCTATTACAAAAGTTGCTTAGACTGTCCTTACAGAATAGCCCTGATTCTCGAATAAAAAAAATATTGCATGTTATTGATATGCAACGGAAAGTGTCCATTATATAATTCAATGTCTGGCGGGGTATTTACCCGAGAAGTAGTTGTTTTAATCTAAATTTGTTAAAGTACTTACCTAACGTAAGTAAAAATCTCAGAGAGCTAGAAGAAATAATTTTGTAATTATAATTAATTAAAGACGACGCAAGCGCCACCTTTTGCCTAATTTCAAGTGGCATCGTCAACGATTTGGGTCTACAAGGTAGACGACCGAGAATCATTGTTTCGTCCACTAAAGGAAGGCGAACTTGTGAATTTTGTAATTATTTTCAAATTCTTATTTTTATTTAACATTTGTTTTAAATCATACCATCAGAATTTTTGCAACCAACTTTTCATATTATATTCATATCAACATTAAACAACCAGCAATTCATCTCTGTTGCAACCCAAGTAAATTTACCTGCATTTACTTTTTGGACTTTGTCACAGGAGTCGGCGTGCATGCAGTGCGACCGACATACGTGAAAGATGACTTTTGCACTTGCATGTACACACGTAAACGGTAATTACCATATTTTTCTCAATTGCGAATGCCATCGGTGCTAGGCACTGCAGTTGCCTTGTAATTTCCTCGCGATACAGCACAAATTACGGAGGGTAATTGACGCTATCAATTGCTACTGTCTTACAACGTTCTGCAGGAAAAAAATCAGAAACAGAAAACATCAGAAACGGTTTTAATAATATAATAATACATCTTTAAAACTGGGGTTCGGTTTAAAAAAAAAATAAGAAGCCAAGTATAACTCTTCATTTTCTGTCACAAAGTACTTGTTTTATGGAAAGGTAATTTAATGCGGTTTAATTACTTAAGCGAAATTGTGTATTATTATTTCTGAGAAATATAATTATGTTTTTTTTAAACAAAGAGTATATTTAACAATAAAAGATATAAAGAAATGCTTGACCTTTTGCTTTCCTGTCAAGCAGTATTTTTATCAATTTGATATATGAATTAACCCCTACACCACCATTGTGGTAGATGGGGATTTTAGATTATATATATATATATATATATGATATATGAATTAGAAACTTAGAAATTAAATAAAACGTTTTCTTCATATCTCAAAAATACTTGAACATTCCAAAAACCATTATGTAATGATGCACATATTAATACAAAATAATACAATCTTGTATAATATAAACATTAATGTTCATTTTTTATTGTTATTACTATTTCATTAGAAATTTCAAGAATTCACCGAAAAAAAAAAGATAATCATCGACAATTATTTACGTCAGTTCTTTCAGTAAATATTGGTGTAGGTCAAACATAGTGAACTTGAACTCGTCTTTCTGTTTCGTTTCCTTCCAGAAAAGTCGTGACGTAACTCTGAATATATGCAAATATTCCGACTGGTAACCGCTGGTACACTTGTAAGATTTATTTTTAGAATAACAATTGGTTTCTTGTGGGAACCATCCATTAGTTCGATAATTACAATAATTATTTTCTACTCTTCACTTTTTTTGGTTGTATATTTCTTTACCAATTACTTGTGACGAATTAAAGTTTGCGAAGGAATAATTTATGCGTGTTTTATAATTACCTAATCTACTCTAATGTTAGTGTAAAGATGAAGTGAGCTGTTCGGAATTCCAGCGAGATGCGTTTCGGATTTTCCAGTTTATCATCAATGAAGTTCACAATTTGTTGTGAGACTCTTTTAATATTAATTCCATGTCAATGTTTTTTATACATATTTACAAGAATGACTAAAGCAATTGTTATTAGTTAGCCAATCTAAATCAGAGCATATACATATATATATAAATAGAAATGAGTATTCATTCACTTGGTCACAATTATTTATATAAATAAAATAAGAATGATTTGAAAATAATTAATAAATTATTTCCACATTTAGCTCTGTGAAATTATGACTTACTTTACGTAACTACTTCAATTAGATGCATATTAAAACAACTACTTCTCGGGAAAATACTCAGCCAGGCATTGAATTACATAATGTACGCCTGATTTGCATATCAATAAAATATTGCATCATGTAACAATTTTTGATCCGAGAAAACATCAACGTAAAAAAACAAAAAAGAACATCTGCAGACAGATATTTCAAGGTATATGTGTTTGGTTCTTCTTTAATCAATCAGAATCAATGCAATTATGATTTTTTTTTTTCATAATTACTTTGATTATGAAAAAAAAATGCTATTTTTAGCAATTGTTATTTTTTAACTAATCAAAATCAGGGCTTATAAGATTGGTTTTTCTTTAGTCAATCAGAATCAATGCTGATATAAAGAAAACACTTAACTTTTTTATACCACTTTTATTTTATTAAATAAAAAAAGACTTTTATTTTATTAAATAAAAGTGGTATAAAAAAGTTAAGGGTTTTCTTTATATCAAAATTGAAAATGTACCACGAAGTGAAAGCCTCCAAGATCCAAGAATCAATACAATTATGATTTTTTTTTTCATAATTACATTGATTATGAAAAAAATGCTATTTTTAGAAATTGTTATTCTTTAACTAATCAAAATGAGGGCTTATATGATTGGTTCTTTTTTAGTCAATCAGAATCAATGCAACTATGAAGATTTTATTATATCATCAGGGTATATATGATTGGTTTTTCTTTAGTCAATCAAAATCAATGAAATTATGATTTTTTTTCTTCATAATTGCATTGATTATGGAAAAAATGTTATTTTAAGCAATTTTTATTCATTAACTAATCAAAATCAGGGCGTATATGATTGGTTCTTCTTTAGTGAATCAAAATCGATGCAATTATAAAGATTTTTCATTTTATTCTATTTCACAAACTTCAGTAAATTTATTCCGACTAATTTCGGTTTATTCAACCGTTTTCAAAGGAATAGGTTTTTAATTCATCATTATAAAGTATGATACAAATTACTTAATACAATATTGTGAACTATAAAATATAATTTTAAAAAAGACGTGAACTATCATAATTGTTCTTATTCTGATTAGCTAAACAAGATTCGTGATTGCCTTGATTCTGATTAGCTAAAGAAGAAGTAATCCTAATAATTTTGATTCTGAATCTGAATGAAGAATTTTATTTATTTTTAGCAATGTGTCAACATAATTTAATGTATTGAGACTGTTTTATATAATCTCGACGCGTTACGATTTTTTTTCTAAGATTTACACAAGTGTATTAAAACGCTCGATTAATTCCAATTTCCACGTAAAACGCAACATACGATTTAAATAAATAATCACCGAAAATAAAAACTACAGCAATTAGTTTTTTTTAATTGAAATGTTTAATGATGCAAGCGTTTTAAATGCACGGTGCAAAGCTCAGGATCGCTTTTAATTACTTCGAAATAAAAAAAAATCATTACACGCACGTCGCTGATGATGATGATGATTAAGGTCGTTGCAATTATTCAATAATGAAAATAAGTTAATTATGTAAATGAACGTATCTGCATGTCATGTAGATATAATCACATAACATACACACATCCTAGACGTGTGCATTTCACTGTGTCAACGTCGGTTACTCGTTTTGAAAACATTGTTTTAAAACTAAAGAATAATGTAATAGAAAAATAAAATTTTAATTAGGAGTGAATAAAATGTAATTATTGGTGGTTTTCTTCTATTATTTTCAATAGATATTTGTGTCCTTTACTTTTTAATAACATGTTTTATGTTGATTGTGGAGACTTTAATTGTTTAAATAAAATTTATGTTCTTGTTTTTACTAGTTGATGAATTAACTTTAATATATACAAAACAATTTTTAATAACAATTAAGTTTACAAGAAAATAACAATGATTGATTAAGTATATCACACAAAAAATAAGTATTAGTTAAATGACTATCGATCATTAGTCTCTCTGCCCTTAAATTTAATATTTATTACTATTAATAATAACAATAATAATAATATTCGTTTATTTTCTCAACAGTCTATATTCCAAATACAGAGATTGATATTTTCTTTGTATTTGGAATATAGAGAAAAAAATTATTGTGAATTACAATATATAGCAAATTAAAGGCATCAACAATCAACTAGTTAAGTTTAATATTGTTTTATAATAATGTAAATTTTACATTGGTTAAAATATAATACATTTTATATAATATTCTTCCTAAATGGATATCGACCATCGGTCTTTCAGCCAGCAGTCTTTGTCTTTATGTCATATCAGACTCATAGACGCGCATAGTTTTTAAAATTTAGTTTGTTATTGATAATGAGCACTTTGTGTCTCGAAATGTACATCTAACATAAAAATAAAAAGTGAACTAAGGAATAACAGTCTTTCTATTTTGTGATCAATCACTTCACGTAAACTCGAAAATATACAGTCATATCAGACTGTTAGTCGTTGATGAGTAATATGATGAATGAATTTATTATACAACAGCAAATGTCAATTATTTGTATTATATTTTTTAAAGTACTACACGTAACGTAATTTTTTATTCGAAAAAAAAATGCTTTATTAGCTTTGCTGAGATGCAACGGCACATATCTATTGTGTAATTCAATGTCCAACGTGGGTATTTTCCCGAAAAGTAATTGTTTTGATAGATATTTGTATTTTTGTATACTTACTTTCCAAATAATAATTAATTATTTTTTTATTCTTTTAATTTAATTATTTTCAAATTCTTTTTATTTAATTTTGAATGAATCGTAACTTTAGGATAGCGGAATTCGGGTTACATTTTAGGCATAGTCGGTTTAAGGGATATTGGGGATATACCTGTTTCGTTGTAACGATTAATTAATAACCAAAAACTAAAATAATATCATAATAGAAATAAATTAATTGTGGTATTAATTAATTTATTTCTATTATGATATTATTTTAGTATTATTCAAATAGCCTAAAGATCCTCCCTAAGAATCCTCACGAAACTTAGACATCCTAGCAACCTTCTCCACTGAATTCTTTCACGAATCCACTCCAAAGAACGTATAACTAACATAATATGAACATATTATTAGATAATACAGTTACTTACGAGTTGGAGGAAAACAAACGTTATCAAAGAAAATCCAATCCATATTCCCAAAAGAAAAACAAATGATGAAAAGTTTATGAAATTATTTAAGCAAATGGATTAAGTCCATATATTATTCTATATTTTTTTGTATTCTCATTAATGCGTAAAATATGAAAATCTCACATCTAGTTTAAGATAAATTGGGTAATTTTAGTAATCGAATAATATAAAATGAGCAATATTGAGTAGCTTATATGCAATAAATTTGTTCCTTGAATAACTTTCTAATTTATCGCTTGGAGATGCATCTTGAATATTATTTTCTTTATTAAGGCTATTAATATTTTTTTACAAATATTAAGTACACACAATAAAATGAAAGTGTTTGTTCTGGGCTATCAACCAGAAGTTTTTCTACCCTGTCTTGAATATATAATGATATGCAATAAAAAATGTCTACGTTAGATAGCTGAACTATCTTGAAGCGTTTTAATGAATTCATGAATGGTGAGAATTCATGAATGGTGAGAGTAAATTCTATGTATTTTGGAGAGATTTTTGTATTTCAGGGAATTTAGAATTTTGCAAGGAATCTTTATGATGATTATTTGCAATTTTTATGGAAAAGTTCGTTATATGTTGGGATATAGGAGTTACTTTGGCGAATTCATAAAGGAATTAATTGGCGAGGAATGCTAGGATATTTGTTTCATTATTTTCTTATATTTATATCTAATTTCGTTATTTATACAAAGATCTTTGTTCAGACAATTACATTAAATTTTGGATACAACTATATTTTACAACTATAAATATGCATGAAGGTGTTAGTGTGTCATGGGCTATCAACCTGAGGTCTTTATGGTGATGTGGATTTAGAAGTATCTGTGACGGCTAGCTGAACTATCTTGATTCGTAGTGATGAATTTATGAATGGTAAGACTAGAATATGTACATTTGGGAAGAATATTAGGATTTCGAGGAATACAGAATTTATTAAGGAAGTATTTATTATAAGAGTTGTTTGCGAATTTTTGGGAAAGACTTGCCAAATGTTGGGCTATGGGTGTGACTTGGATGGATTGGCAGAAGTATTTGTTCGAGGGATTATGAAGGGAGTTATTGGGGTATATAAGTTTGGTGAGGATTCGTAGGGAGGTTCGATTTGAGTAAAGAGGACTATAATCTAATAAGGGTCGGCATATTAATTTGTAAATCCGCATAGCTGTTTTGACGCCCTAGTGCTTACGTAAGCCCTTATTTTGATTTTGTTTTTTGTCGATAATTTTGGATCGAGATTTTTACCCGTATTGGAAGGGGAAATTGGGATAAACAGTTGGGATTTGGTAGGATTTATTTTGATCCGCCATTTGGAATACCATGCTTGGACGGAATCAAAGGATTTTTAGTGGTGATGTTGTGCCGTCTGGAAAGTGGTGGCATGGGATATAATGCGAATAAAAAGGCATACTGTGTAGGGTTAAAGTGTGCCGAATCTATATTATGGATATCGTGACAGTAAATGATGTAAGGGAGTGGGGTTAAGAGTGAGATAATATGTAGGTTTGAAAGGAAGTTGTTTATAAGCACCATTAAGTGGCGAGGAATTTTCAGGACGTAGCATTTGTAAAGGAGGCCAATATGACAAACCTAGTCAAAAGCCTTTTAAATATCTAAAACAAGTAAACAAGTTTGCCTTCCTATGTGATTGGTTTGCAAATTGGAAGTGAGAATGGATAGAGGAAGTGCGGTTGATTTTTTAGGAAAGAAACCAAACTGGTATTCTGGAATGGCTTCAATAGAGGTTTTGAGAATTTTTTTGTTTAATTAGGGATTTAAATAATTTTTCAATTACTTGTAGCAGAGTAATGGGACGATAATTGGAAACCATTCATTCAGGAGGGAAGTATTGGTTTAAGTAGCAGTAGTTAAGGATTTTTAGGATCAGCATGCGGATTTCATTGGATTGTTTTTGAATAAATCTCGGAATTTTGTCAAAACCGCGTATTAAGTTTTTCTTAGAGTGTAATGTGGAGATGTGCCAGTCTCGTCTAGTGAATCGTCGTCTGGAGGTGATGTGGAGGTTATGTCGTAAGAATTGTACCAGTTACCAAATTAAAAAAGTTTCTATCATAAATATTATTAAATAAAATAAAAATAATTTGAAAATAATTAATAAATTATTTCCACATTTAGCTCTGTGACACTTTAACTTACGTTACTTTTGTACTTTAAACAAATGCACATTTAAAAAAACTACTTCCCATGCAAATACTCCGCCGGACATTGAATTACATAATATACACCTGCTGTTGTATAACAATAAAATATTTTTAATTTACAATTAATGGTTTTAATATTTAGACATTGGTAGTTCATATTGTATAAAATAAATATGAATAAATTATTAAAAATCACAAAATATCAAAAATCAATTTTAAATTTTAAAATCTCTTGAAAATGGGCTAATAACCCGAAACTAGTCGAGAATTTAAAGTTATTCAATTTAATCTGTGTTTTAATGGTTGATTTTTAAAAATTTATTCATATTTATTTCATTTTTTAATTTAATTTGTTTTATGGAAATCTCCTTTCTACAAAATGATAAGCATTTACATAAATCATCGAAAATAATAAATACACAAATAAGTCAACTTTATCCCATCATGAACAAATTTCAGTGCAAAAAATATTATTATCTGTCGGCTGGACAAAAGCCTCTACAATTAAAAAATCGTCTGTTATGGAATATTTTTCGTAAAGTCTGTCTTTTTGTACTTTGAAAGTTTTTAATTTCGAGTGAAATTACAAAGAAAACCGATCATATTGTATAGTAAGGTAAAAAATGCTTTTAAAGTTACTACGTAAAAGTATTCAAATTATACACAATTTAATACTATTTTTTAATAAATTTACTTCCCTCGTCACTATCCACAACTATAATTTAACCCTTCGAATAATTCAATTAAGTATGTTTTGTAATCTTTTTGGAGCGTCACACTGTTCTTATAAAATTTTTAATATGTAATTATAATTGTAATTTGGAAATGGAGATTCCGTTAATAAAGTAAATTGAAATTGAAATTGAAATTGAAGTATGATAACAGAAAAAAATAGAATAAACCCACGCTATAATAGATTCGGTTATATAAGTCATTGACAAAAATCAAAAAGTGTCAAGTGAAAAAACCATTCAAGAAATTACTACAGGATAACTTAAAATAATAGGACAACCTATAACTAATACCAAATTAATATTACACAAGTTTAAACAGTATTTCAGAAAATACATCCCACGAATTCATTAATACGCTTCAAGACAATTCAGCCAGCTAGCGCAAACATTTGTATATATATATATACACCCTTTTCACAAACTACTATGACCATTAATTCATTAATATGTTTCAAGACAGTTCAGCTAGCGAGCTGAACATTTTTATTTATATATACCAACCCCTTACATTAATTAATTACAGCGATGTGAGACATTAACATAAAGTAATTTTTAATGTAAAATGAAAAAAAAACGCTTTGATTTAATTAGGTTGCAGCAATCAGGTTTAAAATAAATTATTATATAACGAAAAAATAATAATAGTAATAGCAATCTTTATTGTCCAACAGATATACCATAAAAGGACAAATATCAGAAAAAAATATACGAATCAATTAATTAATAACTAAAAATGGTTCAATAACTACTGTAAGTATTATATAAATAAAAACATTATAAATATTTTAGAGAAGAAACATACATTTTTCCCATAAGTGCCTGTTCTTTATTACCGCTAACTTTTTACTAAAATAACTCAACGAGAAGTCGCTAATTATATTACACTAAATAATAAATAAAACATTTTGCACGATGTTTGCAAATAATTTTATTTAACCTTGCAGTACGCTATAACATTTATGTTGTTATTATCTGCAGTTTAAATTCATTTTTTTTTTTTGTGCAATATGTTTATTTCATATTTTCTAATGAAATAAACAGATTAAAAAAAATAGGCGGCAGATAATAAATTATGTTTCAAAACACATTTTCTTATTTAATTATATGAATTACAAAAAAATGCCTCAAATCCTATAAACATAGTACTAATAAACTCCTCATGTATTACTCGTAACAAAAATATAAGTCCCAAACGTAAACTCCCCAGTCTAACCCTTCATGAATTCATAACTTCATTTCACGACATACAAGTCAGTTAAATGACGGACATAGTTAACAGAGAGTTAACATAGACTGTTAGCGAGCATCGCATTTTATCCGTATATTTTGACAAGGACGAAAATAGAAAATACAGGCGGAAAGACCTTCGGTCGATAGCCAATTAGGAAGCTTTTACGATATACATTGTAATAAGTTATATTGTGTTACGTTTGTCAATAAAGATTATTTTATTATATTAATTATGTAGGTTGGGTAACGTGATTTTGATCACTAGCAAAAGTAAAATCACTTTTCTTCACTATGAAGAAAAAAATGATACAACCATAAGCATCCTGCCTACAGTTTTGGGAGTTGAAATGATAAATTGGTTTATATTCTCTCTTTAATTTAATAATAATAATTACAATAAATTAAATTAAAAAATGAAAATAAATAATTAATACCAATTAAATGATTGTTATCTCGCCATCTACTGCAACATTGATTTGAATAATGTAGACACTTAAAAAAAAGGATAAAACTCCATTGAAACGACAAACACCCCGACGGACATTAGATTACAAAAAGAAAAATTAATGTTGCACGACAAATTATATTCTAGAATATTTAATGTTGAGAACAAAATATGGTCCAAAATATAATACAATCTGTAAATACAACAATTTTCTAGAATATTTAATGTTGAGAACAAAATATGGCCCAAAATATAAGGCCATCTGTAAATACGCGTTTCACGTATATTTATATTGTACAAAAACATTTTACTATTGGAGAAATAAACATATTATTATTAGACACGTTTATTCCTCCAATAGTAAAGTATATTTTTCAATAATAGCTCATTCGTACATATATGTATATATACATAAAAACTAATATTAATATCTAAGTAGGAGAAATAAGATGTAATTCAGATGGATCCATTAGTTTTGCGTTTCATTAATAGTGCAGTATATGCTCCCAGTTTGTAAAGTAAATCTAAAATTGTTGTAATGTTTCACCGGTGTTTGATGAAAATATCAAAAAGGAATATTTGGATGCCAAATTTTAGCAAGAACTTTTAAAAATGACTACATTTTTTAACTAAGGCCAAAGATTATAAAAAAAAGAATAGAAGTGAATTTAAACAGGAGTTGACAAATCGTTTTGTGTATACGTTATAATTATATATATATATATATATATATATATATAATCGATGTCCCCTTTTACCAATTGTTGTCGGGGTTTACGTTATAATTAAAATGTAAAATTCTGAGATTCTATGAAATAATTACAATATTACAAACATCGAGAATGTACACTAAAATTAAGGTTTGTTCGTCCTGGGCTATTGACCGAAGTATTTCTGCTCTTATTTAAATATTTTACCTTTATTAACTTTTATACTAAAGCATTTATCACATATTTTATTTCAAAAGTTAATAAAGGCAAAATATCTATATAAAAAACATGACTTTTAGTGTTAACCTAATTATTGAGACATATTTTTTACGATTTAAAATAATTCAAATATTATAAATGTTCCTAATTATATTTTTTATATCTATATTTACAACAAATCGAAGTAGTTCTCAATTAAGTTCTAAATTATATTTTTATCGGACACTTTTTTCTCATTCAACTAAATTCACTTGATATACTTTTACTTATATACAAATATGTAAATTATTGTATAATTTAATCAATTATAATGGAGAATTCTGTAAAATAAAGTTAAAGTTGAAGTTATGTGGTGGTTTAGATTTTCTTAACATAACAAGTAAAACTAAACCAAGTGAATTTTATTTACAAGTTTAATTTAATACTAAATTATATTTAATGTTGTGTAATTCATCGGTGAATTGATAAAGAGCACATTGTGCTCGAAATGTACATGTAATATTTTTAAAAATAAATAAGTGAAGGAAGGAATAAAATATAAATATTAATATCAAGAAAACTTCACGTGCCCGCCAACAAATATTTTCGATGAAATACTTTACAGAAATAAATATACATAAATCAACAATCAAAATGAGTAAGCAATATTTGCTGAATATATTAAATGTCATTGAAATAGTACCATCAATAGTAATGTAATTACGTTATTTTTATACAAATTATTTGTTCTGCTTTTAAAGAAAAGTAAAAAGATTTATCCGTAAAAATAATTAAATTCAATTAATGTAAAGGAAACACCAATGAAGGTATTTTTAGTATTATGATTAATATTGTTGGGCCAATTAAATAAAACAATTAATATTTCTAATATTTAAACATAGATTGTTCATATTATAATAATAAATATGAACAAATTATGAAAAATCTACCAATAAAACAAATAAAAACACAGTTAAAATTGAATAATTAATATTTTAATTAAATTATTATTAATGTTACTTTAAGTAAAAATAAAAACAAGTTTAAATAACGTCTTATTACCAACAAAATTCACAGTTAAAATTGAATTACGCAATTTATTAATATTTTAATTAAATTATTAAGTAAAAATAAAAACAAGTTTAAATAACGTCTTATTACCAAAAAATTCTGCATCCTCTTTTTTTTCCCGGCACAGTTCACACCAGTTTGGCAACATGCACCCAATCACCTTGCACACCCAAAAAACTTCACAAAACTTCCAAATCCAGCTGCAAACGGTACGAGCTGTAGTTTAGGAAAAATAGAATTAACCTCAGTCAGGCTATGTCTTTTCAAAAACAAAACAGACAAAGCCTAGGAGAGGCTACCTCTAACATCCTATCTCTCCAAAGTCAACCAAAACTATGAGAAAGAAAAAAAAGAAACACTCGATAAGAAAAGCAACCGTCAACCGCAAAAGTTTCGCACAGAATGTGACTCGTGCGGACGGAAAACCGCTCTTTATTTATTAATGATACTTTTATATATACACACACTCATATGTATATATATATATACATATAAAGAAGTCCGCCGTGGGGATAGGTAAAATCAGATTGTAAAGTTCGACTGCTACAACCTGTATGCACATGTAGGTATAATTAGCTGAATGTTACTGGCACCGAATTTTTCGTTTTTGTTTTTTTTTTTGGTTTGTTGTTTATTTATTTTCGCGTACGCGTACAACAAAATCAGTAAACGTTTTAAAAGGCCCACCATTAAATTGTTATTAACGCAAACGGATGTTGTACAGTTTTTTCCACCGCTCGTATCTAATGGCTGATGGCTATCGTCACCAATGAGGTTTTTACGTAATTTGGAAAATATTTCGAAACAAGGTCGGGAAGATTATTGTTCATGTTATGATTAATTATTAATGTTTAATGGAGTTGACATATTTAAGATAATTTTTTTATTATTGTGATTTGATAATAAATACGGGCGGAAAGACCTTCGGTCGAAAGCCAATTTGTTTACAAATCGAAGTTAATCTTTTGTAAATAATAATAAATATAAATATAATAATAATAATAATCGTAAATATTACAACGATGCATATAAATAAAGTTGTTACTTAATGAATACAGGGTAGAAAGACCTATGGTCGATAGCCATTTAACAATTTATTTATTTACGGAAAACTCTTTTATACAAAGCAGATAATATGTGTGTAAAATGGAAGATTAAAAATATACAATTATGGCACGTAATGTAAAATATAATTTATAAGTGGTATAAAATGGCAATTAATTAATTTTTGTGTCATATACTTAATCAATTTTTGTTATGCTTTTGTAAACTTAATTATTAATACAGATTGTTATATAAGTAATAATTTTGTTGAAATATTAAATCCTCAAAATAATATTGGAATTACATAGATTTTAGGTTTAAAATAAAATTATGTAATTTCAAATACAACTGAAAATAAAAAAAAAACTGTGGATGATGTAATTTTAGATTTTCATATAATTTCAAAACGGGAAATTTTTTCATTTTATGCAATATATCTTTACAATAATCCTTTAAGAGAAATTCGAATTTTGATCTCTTTAAACATTAAAACCTCAAGAAATTATACCCAAATTTAACTAAAACTGATATTCAAGTGAAAATAGCAGGGAAACTGTGGTCAGCTGCGTAGATAGGCGGGTGGTTAAGGGGTCCCCCGCCCGAAATGTTAATGACTGGTTAAAAAAAAACAAATAACGTTTTAGCGATGCTGTAAAAACGTTAAAAGTTATTTTCATGTCGATGATAAAATATGTGCCCAGTTGGATGTTTATTTGTTTTTTTTTTAATTTTGTTTCATTTGTATTAAATTATTAACAGTAAGAAATCATTTTTTTTATCTTTTTCCTTTCTACCGTTAGGTATAAGGAGGGTAAGAAATCATAACCCCCAAAAATTATTTCTATCTACGTGCCTGACTGTGGTTGGCGTAATTTCATATAAATTTATTTATTAAATATTAACACTGCATTTAATAACAGGTTTCATAACAATAATTTAAGGGCTTTGCAAATAATAACCTATTATATAGAATCACAACTTAAAAATATTTTATCATGATACATGATGAATTAAAAAAAATACTAAAAGAAGAAAATTCTGTGGAATTACCAACATAAAGAAAATACAGCTACCGCGCTAACGTATCCTATTGCAAGCATTGTTTAGTTATTTTTGAGATATTAATAAAGGCCAAAATATAAAAGATTCAGATTTTTATATCATCTAAATGAGGAAATTTTCTTAATCTAGGTAATATATTTTTGTAATAATCCATTAAGGTTGCGGTTTAGTAGAAAGAGATGGCTATATTGTAAAATGGAAATAATCGTTTGAAAAAGAGCCATTCTTTTGGATTTAATAATATGAATATGTATTTACATGTTCACCCCGACACCAATTGGTAAAAGGGGACATCGATTATATATATATATATATATATATATATATATATATATATATACATGTTTTATCTACCAAATATAAAGTATCGGTCTAAATATAAAATAAATCGTTAATTTTCGTGTATTACGTCAATTTACTAGTTTAAGTTAAAAAAGAAAATTGTAAGATATAATGAAATTAATAGGTTGTGTCTGCTAAGTTACTTGAATGCAGAATTTAGTGAAATCCTTTAAATTTTCATTGCACTAGTTTTTATTAGCAAAAACATAATTTGAAATTTGCTATAAATTTGAACAATTTTCATTGTTTTTCACACAAAGTAAAAATTAAATTAATTTTTAATTCATCTGATGAAATTCCTGCTTATTTTAAGATTACTTTAATGTATAAAACAATATTGTTCATTGATCACAAAAGCAATCTAACTCGAATTAGTGATTGCCAATATTTATATAGCTATCTCTTTCGTCTAAACTTAAGGAATTTTATAATAATGTTTTATTAGCAATTATAAATTCTCAAAAAACAGGTGAAATCCAATTTCAAGTGAAATTTTCGAAAAACCTGTGCATACGCAATTTTTAATTTTTTACATTATTGAAAAGAAGGAAGTTTTCTTAATCCAGGAAATATAATACTAAAATAATCCATTAAGAGATTTTCAAGCGATCACTTTTTAAAATATTACATCCTTATAAAATCAACTGATATTAAACTTCAAGTAAAAAACCGCGAAGAGCCATTTTTATTTTTTACGTCATTAAAAGGAAGGAAGTTTTTTTTAATCAAGGTAACATAACTAAAAAAATATATTCAAGTTTTTCACCAGCAGTTCATTGAAAGTAAAAAAAAATGTATTCGCAAACTAGTCACTTAATTTGTGTTTCCTTCATGATTTAATCAAGCAGGGAACTAAATATGAAGACAATTAATTTCAAGTTTTCCTCTAGATACCTTTTCATGATTCAATCAAGCAGGGAAGGAAACATTTAAACTCTACTTCTTGTATCTTTATAAATTCCTTCAAGATTTAATCAAGCAGGGAATAAAATATTTAAACCCTTTACTTCATATTCCTTCATGATTCAAACAGGGAAGAAAACAAATAGACATTACTACATTAACTAAATATGAAGACAAATAACTTCAAATTTTCTTCTAGATACCTTTTGATGATTCAATTAAGAAGGGAAGGAAACATTTAAACTCTTTATTTTTTGTATCCTCTGGAAAATGGAAGAAACACACATAATGGAAATGATGTTTGCAGATGATATGGCGATAGTGGCAGAGACAGAGAAAGACCTACAACATAACATAGAAATACTCGACAAGGCATTAATAAAAATAAATATGAAGATAAATATAGACAAGACCAAAACAATGATAATAGCTAGAGAAAATAAATGACATACAATAAAATTGCACGGAAAGCAGATCGAACAGGTAGAAAATTACAAGTATTTAGGAACAATAATAGAAAATAATGGGAAGATAGACAAAGAGATATATAATAGACTGAGGAGAGCGGGAAAAATATTTAATATGATGAAGACAACGTTCTTTAGAAGGAAAGAAATAACTAAAAACATTAAAAGCGGAAATAGTAAAAAAGGTTATAAACCTACAATAAACAGTGAAACATGGACCATAACGGAAAAACACAAAACAAAAATTAATGCAATAGACATGAGATTCTTAAGGAAAATTGAAAATAAGACCAGACATACTGATAAAACTTACCAAGGACAGAAAGACATGGAGAGACAAATATAGAAACAGACACTAAACAAAAACTCCTTACAACTAACGGTAGAAAGGAAAAAGATTTAAAAAAAAATTCTTGTATCCTTATAAATTCCTTCAAGATTCAATCAAGCAGGGAATAAAATATTTAAACCCTTTACTTCATATTCCTTCATGATTCAATCGAACAGGAAAGAAAATAATAGACATTTAATTTCATGTTTCCTTTTAAATGTCTTCATAATGCAATCAAGCTAAACTAACTATGAAGACAAATAACTTCAAATTTTCTTCTAGATACCTTTTCATGATTCAATCAAGCAGGGAAGGAAACATTTAGACTATCTACTTTGTGTTTCCTTATAAATTCCTTCATGATTCAATCCAACAGGAAAGGAATATGTGGAAAATATACTTAATGTTTCAAAGGCATATTTATGCAATACATTTTTATTGCTAAATCAAATAAGAGAAGGTAACATAAAATTACACATCATTAATAAAAGTTGTTGGCTATGGTAAACCGCTACAGATGGAATCTCGTCCAATTGAGGTTAAGTCGATTGTGCCTCAAGGATCTCACTTTTAAATAAATGAAATTTGCTCTGTGATAAGGTCCAGAAACTTTATCTTATATACTGATTATTTAAACATTTACAAGCGTATTAACTTCATAGTTGACCACATCGAACTGGTGTTAAATATTAGTGTGAATTGAACAAGCTTGATCTAAAGGTAAATACATGCATATACATTTCTTTAAAAAAAACTCTTCCACGTTTCTCCATTTTTCGAAGCACATCATGGCTTCTTCCATATTTTGTTTAGTTGTTATCGGTTTTGTAAAAAGATTTTCACTCTTCCCCTTTCCCAAGTATGAGAGATGCTAATGAATGCAGTTTTATTCAAAAAATTCGTAAGTTGTTTTAGTTTTATTTAAATATTGAATTGAATTTTATTTAACATGATATTTTTTTACTTTATGAAAATCCACGCAATTATAAGGTTCTAATAGTGCTAGAATATTACAATTGTAAGTCCTCACGTCGAGTAATCCTCTGCAATTTGATATGGTGATCAACTGTGGATATTTTATTTCTTTAAACATAAAATTCTATTCGATCATAAACCAAATTAATGTTTTGAATATTGAAAATAACAATGTCATAAAAATCGTAACAATTATATAATTTAAAAGCAAGTTGAAAGTCAGTATTTATTATTTTTTAATTTATTGCTGCAACTGCAATAATTATATATTATTGCAGTTGTGGCAATTTAAAAGTAATTAATTTGCATGGCAATCATTTGTTTCAATGACTTAGTAGAATTCAATTAAATTAGCAACACTATAACGTTTCTTTTTTTGTCCTCTAGCAAAGAAAGACGGTTTTTGTCTCCAAAATTTTATAGCCCAAATATTTAATTCAGAATACTAATCTCATTTTTTCGTCGTACATTTAAATCAAAAACATGTACTTCGCTTTTAAAAAAATGTATTTATATCAATGTAATTCACCACTATTTTTCGTTCTAGCATTTTAGAGCATTTCTTCGCATTACTAATTACTTTTATTTTCGTACTTGCATTTATATCAAAAACATTTATTTCACCGTAACATAATTCATAATGTCACAGTAGCAAAAGAGAAAATAATTTATTGATTATTTTCAAATTCTTTTATTTAATTTTATTTCGCCGTTTTTTTTTTTTTTTGAACTTGCATTTATATCCAGAATATGTACTTCACTAAGTGAAGAATACTCTTTTCTATTTATACTTCACCACTACTTTTCGTTCTAGAATTTTGTAGCTAAACATTACTATTAACTTTTTTTTCTTCGTACTTGCGTTTATATCAGAAAAATGTTTTTCGCTGTTTTTTCTATCTTGCATTTATATCAAAAACATATATTACACCACTTTATTTCGTTCTAGCATTTATAGTTAATCGGGGCTATTATATACCGAAAATGTTAAGTTTAACGTGTACGTTATTAATTAAATTAACATTCTATGAATATATATCTATTACATAAGCTGCTTAGGCTGTGAGGATAAAAATTAACATACATGTTAAATATTGAATAAAAATGATTTGAAAATAATTAATAAATTATTTTCACATTTACTCTTTTCTATTTATACATGTTAAAGTTATCATTTTCTTTGCAGAATAGCCCCGAAAATATTTACTTCATATTAGTAATCACTCACTTTCCGTACACGCATTTATATCCAAAACATTTACTTCGCCGTTTTTTTTTTGTACTTGCATTTATAGCTAAATTATTTACTTCACATTACTAACCACTTTTTTCGTACTTGCATATCAAAGTACAAAACAGCGATATGCAATTAAGAAAAACGTGTTTCTCAAATATTTCTCGGAATCTTCACTTTTAACTGCAAAGATTGCGCAAATCCCGAAAACCAGTTATGTTACAAAATAAATGATAAAATCTTCGTTTTTTCTTCCCTCATTTTTTTAGATAATCAAATGAAAGTTGCAATTGCATCGTGAGTATGTATTTATTAATTATAATGGAATCGTACTTCAATGCCATTGCCGTTGAATAATTTGCATTATTAAATCAATAATAATCATCCTTGCAATTTCCGATTCATCGCGTCAAGGTTTCCATGCAACTCCTGTAAAATTCTTAACAATGTGTAATTCTGTGAATCGGAATGAGGGATGCTAATGAATGCATTTTTATTGGACAAATTGTAAGGTGTTTAAAGATTATAATTTAAATATTGACTAAAATTGTATTTTACTTAGTAATAATAGTGCTTAGGCGGAAAGACCTCTGGTCGATAGCCAACTCCAAAACAATATAATCATATTTTATGTATTATATCAAAATCACGTAAAGTAAACATTTCTGTTACTTGTCTGGAATAAAGTTATATTATTATTAATAATAGTGCTTGCCATACTTTTTTAGTAAAAAAAATGCATAATAGCTAAAAAAATATGACAAGCACGAAAAAACATGGCGAATATGGCAAGAAGAAGAGGAATACAAAAAAGTCACTTTTTTATGTTCATCTTATTCTTTCTTGTTTGTCGTGCTTGCAATTTTTTTTTAGTAAAAATACAGAATTACTAAAAAAAAAAAAAAATATGGCAATCACGAACAAACATGGCAAATATGACAAGAAGAATAGGAAGACAGAAAAGACACGTTTTTGTCTTCCTTTTCTTCTTTCCATGTTTGTTCTTGCTTGCCATATTCTTTTAGTAACAATACAGAATCACTAAAAAAATATGTCAAGCACAAACAAACACGACAAGAAGAAGTTGAAGACCAAAAAGTGTCATTTCTGTCAAATACGTCAAGAATAAGGGAAAGACAAAAAGACACTTTTTTATCCTCGTCTTCTTCTTGTCATGTATGTTCGTGCTTGTCATATTTTTTTAGTTATTTTATATTATTACTGAGTAAAATACAAATTAATAAAAAAGAAAGATCAATTCATTGCATCCAATCACCCGGACATTGACAATGACATTTGAGATCATAACATTTAAAGAAATGACAAAGACTGGACAGAGACAGGCTGAAAGACCACTGGTCGATAGCCAATTTGTGAAATTTATTATGTATAATATAGTAATGTAATGGTTTTCTAACGTATTGTTTATATTCTGTTTCAATTTCACAAATAAAGATGTTTGTATATATAAAAAAGAAAGTATTAATATTAAATGAACCAAAAGTGCTAAAAAGTAACAAGAATTGGTGGAGGAAATTAAAATACTATAAATTAATATAAGACACCTGATACCTGAAAGAGTAAAAGGGATTAAGATTATATATAATAAAAATTGTATTTTACTAAGAGTGAAATAAAATACGAATAAATGAAACAAACCAACAGAACATATGTATTGGAAATAATATGTAATTTTGTAAATTTATACGAATACGATTTTATATATATATAATATTAATATAAATATATATAAAATATATATTAATATTAAGTAATTACAAATATTTTGAGGTTTATTCATCTTCAACAATACCCTCAGTCACATCTAAAATTACCACACAAATTACAACCGAAGCCATAAATAATCCAACAATTTCCAGAAAATCGTTCCCAACTGGTCAGAAAATATACAACAAAAACCAGTTCGTGACGCTGCTATTGCGAGTGCATGAATCGACCTTGGTCGATGTGAAAAAAAAAAAAATAGGTTTCCTTTCAACAAATTGCAAAAAAAAAAATCAAATGCACTTCGAAATTAAAAATCGTCCGTCTTCGCATAATGTAAGAAAATACAGAAAAAGCGGCCTCAATTACTCATTACCTTAACAATGATATTAATAACGGCGGCAAGGTTGCCATTAATTAATGCAGGAAACAAAGAGGATTGCTCATTTTATGCAGGTTTTAACGGAAGGTGTTAAGTAAGGAGAGGCGTGCATCGGTGCACGTGCTTTGTTGGAAGATTTTTTTTTTTTGCGAACAAGGTTTCATTATATTGGATTGTTTGTAATTGTGTGTGTTATTTTATGGGAATGTTCTATTCTTTTATAAAGACTTGTTATTAATGCAAGGTATTTATTATTTTAGGAATTGTAAACCTTTATTGAACAGAAAAGAAACATGTTTGTAACAATAATATAAATTATTAATTTCCATGGCTTCAATTTCTTTATATTTTTTTTACTCCTATCCCGAAAGATATTCTCATTTTGTTTGTTGTCCCAATCAGGTTGATTGTTTCCACTTTTGTCTCTTTTTACCCGAACCACTTCGGACTTCCCTTATATATATTGTTAATTTATAAACAATATATAAAGAAATTGAAATAAAGAGAAATAAAACACTTTAAATTTTTCTTTCTATAACGATCTATTCCCACTTGCACCGCGGGTACCTAATCATGATTAAATAGTTAATCACGATTAAGCCTGAAATTGGCTTGCAACAAGACTTAATCATGATTAAGAGCAAGCGCCATCTTTCGCCTAATTTCATGTGGTATCGTCAACGATTTGTTCGTGATGGCGGCGCTTGCATCGTCTTTCATTTATTATGATTAATATCAGGTATATAACAACAATACAGGATCTGTTCAGCCGCCTTCATCATGCCTTCATGCACATGAAACACACTTATCTGATAATGTTCGAAAAACCGAAATAGCCATCACTAGTTAACCATAAGCTAGATGAATGGTGGCTGAATATTTTATTAATTGTACACCGACTAGTTGTAAACCTGAGAAAACACTTTTTCGACAAGTACTAATAGTCAGGACTGTACAATAACATAGTAAGTAAAGACAAAAAGTTAACATCATTAAATTTGCGTACCGATAAAAATGAGGCAGATGATGTCAATCAACTTGAGATGTGAAATGCCTGATTTTGGCAATATTTTGATACAAATAATTGCACTTTCAAATATATAAAAGAATAAGCTGTTGAATGAACATAATTATGAACACCCGTACCATTTAAAAATAATCAAGTTGGCGCTATATCTTGACTAACTTAAAAATTTCTCATAAATACTAATATCTATTTATGAGAAATTTTTAAGTTAGTCAAATACATGTTCCAAATTTTATATGGATCTCACAAAAAGAAGATATTCAACCGATTCCATACTTATTGGACACGCTATATAACTTGCTACTGTAGTTAAATTTGCTTTAAATATCCACTTAATACTATTCTCTATACTTCGTATTATGTACAGTAATTGTATTACTATCTTTTGTATAGCAAAGATATCAGCAATCTTATCAGCTCATCGACAAACTATACCGTACCTTAATTTTAGCAGCCAGCAGCAATATTTATTTATTTATTTACGGAAGTCTATTTACAATAATATAATAGATTCGACTTATGGCTAGTTAATCTAAAACTAAGCTAAAAGTAAATTACATATAATAAATAAAAAAAGCAACACAATTTACATAAAAAGCACTAACAAACGTTAACATTTAGATGTTGACTGCCCTGACGAAGTAATTTCCTCAAACCAGCGCGGCTAATATTACCAAAATCAGCGTTGAACTTATTACAGTTATTGGCGATTCTGGCCAAACTATAGTTCCTACAGTACTCGGTTCTACAATACGGAGCGCAAAACTTTAGTAGGGACGTTGAATTGAATTTGATTAAGTAAATAAAAACTATTGATTTTCCCGTTAATCAGATCATAGCCTAATAGTATATCAGTATTTCTCCATCTCTGTTCCAATATGTCCATATTTAGAACTTGAAGTGCATTCAGGTAAGAACCGATTAAAGCAAATTTAAATGAAACAAACTTTATAAATTTGGTTTGAACCTTCTCAACCATAAGTATTTCTGATTTGCTATAGGGATTCCAAATTGTGCAACAGTATTCAAGATGAGGGCGGACAAGTGTGACATATAATATTTTAAGGGTATTAATGTTGAAAAAATGTTTACTATTTCTTTTTAGAAACCCTAGTGCACGACTTGCCTTAGAAGTTATAAGGTGTAAATGTTTGCTGAAGTTCCAATTATATGTTAGTAACACTCCCAAGTCTTTTATTTCGAAGACCCGCGATAATAGAACGTCGGAAATAAAATAGTTTCTTATGGATTTTTCTTTCTTTTTAGTAAATTTTATCGAGTGGCATTTATCTAGGTTAAGATTCATACGGTTATGACTGCACCAGATGGAAAATCTATTCAAATCATCTTGTAATTGAATTGAAGAACATTCATCAGAAATTCGTAAATATATTTTTATATCGTCAGCAAATAGTAAACACTGAGCGTGGAGGAAACAGTGGACCACATCGTTTATGAAGATATTAAACAACAGAGGGCCCAAGTGAGATCCTTGGGGAACCCTTAAGTAATCGGAATTTTTGAGTTATGCAGTCAATAATGTCTTGTGAGTTACGTATGGTTTTATCGTTCATTCACAACATATGATTATATTACATATATTAAATAAAAATGATTTGAAAATAATTAATAAATTATTTCTATTTATATGATTATATTACATTTTCCGATCAGCGTCTCTTTATTTTTTTAACCAGTCTAAATTTGTTTCTACTTCAAATCTGAGAAATCTACAGTACTAAGTGAATGGTATCTTGGTTTTACCCAATGTTATAACGTCGGTAAAATTATAATTGCTACGTTTTGCGATAAATACAGTTTGTTTTATTTTGGTTTAAGATCAATTTATTTGTTAATACTTGTAGATTATTTTAATATTAGTTGCTATTTTTTTTATTTTCTGATATAAACTTAAATATATACTTGTTTCTTTAAATATACAGTGTACACACGTATTAAGTACACATAAGGTTTAAAAAATGTTCTCAGAAGATATTGAAACAATGAGCCAAATGTGGCAAACCAAATCTGGATATTAAAAAAATATATTATTTGTGTTTACTACTAGATCATATACATGTGAACATCGCACAACAAAATTATTAATAATCGAATGAACGCTTAATTATATTTTTTTGAAATACTGAATATATCATTGATGAATATTAGAAAGAGAACCTGTTCCAAAATACTTTTCTGTCGTATTCTTCGCTGTGCCTCTAATATGTACCAATATGTGGTTTCATGCTCATTAGAGATTTTCAGTTTCGGCTTACGATTGCATGATATCACTATTACATTCCTCTAATACCACAACAAAATATCATGATCTGTGCAATTGAAAGCATTAAATAAAAAAAATATACTCAATAGAATTACTTTGCTATTCACTGCGAAAATAGATCTATTAATTCCATTATTGCCGTAGTTGTGGATTTATTTCCCAAACATCCTTGTTGTGATATATGAAAAATGATTTAAAAAAATTGTCTAGTCATTCTTTTATAATTTTTTCAAAATTATTTCATTTAAATTCCTTGAGATCTCCTTTTTCGCACTATGGAATTTTTACCATAAGTTTCTACGGAAATATTCTAATCACCAATACACCATTTAGTATATATATATATATATTCAATGACCCTTTCTACCCATATGGGTGTAGGGTTCATTTAGTACATACATATACATATGTATTATATTATATATAAGTAATTGAAAATAAAATTAATTTTAGTAGCAATTGAAAAATTGTAATTCTAGAGTATGGAGCAATGTGATGAGGAATAAACAAGAAAAAGACAAAAAAATGTCAGCTGTAAAAAAATACCATAACTGAGTTGCTATTTGTTTGATATTACTTTCGTATCTCTTTGTAGGCAGACCAATTATCTGCCTACAAACTGATCAAAGAGATACAAAAATAATATCAAACAAATAGGAACCCAGCAAACCTTTCACTCAGTTCTAGCCACTCGGTAATATGGAAATAATCATTAATTTATTATTTGAGTCAGTCACTGGAATTGAATAATATGAAAATGTTATTATTTATAATAATAGAAAAAAAGGATTTATTCACTTGGTCACAGACGTACTGATGAGGGATGATATCCCGAAACACGTGTCTGCAGATAGCCTAACATTACGTAACTTTTATTTTATTTTTTTGTTTTGTTTTATGCATTAAATATTTTCGATTCAAAATTGTTGCATTATACAATATGTTATTGTTGTGTAACAGCAAATGTCTATTATTAGACATTTGTTAAAGTACTTATGTAACATAAGTCAAATTGTCACAGAAGCTAATGAGAAAAAAATTATTAATCAATGTTATTATTTATAATAACATTAATAATAGTATAAATAATAACATAATAATTTAATAATTCTAATAAAAAGAATTTGAAAATAATTAATTAATAAATTAAAATTATTAAATTAAATTATTAAGTTATTATTTATACTATTATTTGTATAAATAATAACTTAATAATTTAATAATTCTAATAAAAAGAATTTGAAAATAATTAATTAATTAATAAACTGTTTAAAATGTTAAATATAAAAATATCAGTCAAATTATTAATTTATAATTGTTTCTTAGAAAAACTAATTATTAAAATATTGTGTAATTAAAAAATGAAATTCAAATATAACATTTTTAAAATAACTTTGATGCAATCCTTGTTTGCAAAATAATCTTACCAGTGCAATAAAATAACATAGGGCATAGCTTGTTTCGTCATGGAATGGTAGGCAATTTCGGTCAGTCAACGGAGGATGGTCTGTTTCATTCACAATTTACCTGCCCTATAGCAAAAACTCTTCGAGACAGTTAAACTTTTTTGCGATGAACTAGGCGGAAAAGGTGCAAAGAGAACATTTTTTTATCCGTGAATTCGGATAAAAAATATTTTTGGTGCAGTTAGTAAATATAATAAACATTTGTCTCGTCAACATAGTGGCATCATCAGGCAGATTATTAATTTTAATCATGAGCAGTGCTTCTACAATAAAAAAAAAACTTTATGGATTTTTTAAATATGCAGGTTCATCATGTAACATCTCAACTATTGAATTTTTACAAATAAATCTGAAAAACAAAGCTTTAATATACAGATTAGAACCGATTAAATCAAAATTGTGCTTAGAATTAGTTCATCAACGCTCAGGGGCATTATTTAATTTCTGAATATGTATATTCTTCAAATGACCGTCTCAAATTAAATTTTTATTAAAGAATAAGTTGTTTAATATATATTTAGTTGTAATATTGATTTTTGTTGCATATGTTTTGTAAAAAGGAGATACCGTAAATAAATTTATTATTATTAATAACTCATTTTTTTCAATAGTAATGATAACACAAAACAATGCTGCAATATACGAGAGTTATGTTAAACAAGTTACAAAATCAGATTTTCTTTTAATAAATCTCTTTAAAAATTGAATATGTATGCGCGAATGTTAATAAACCAACATAAATACTTGCAAAATATTCATCAAATCACCTTAACTCGACATGATAGCGCTGGATTCGCGCTTACTAATTAAGTAGGAGTGGCAGTGGAATAGGTCAGGATCAAGGATTAACGCGAGGAATCCGGATAGTAACATAATAAATAAACAATTTGTTGTGGAAGTCACATGAAAGCGAATAATCCCACATTCAGGCAATTACTCAACCGCTTTTCATCTAGAGATTTTCATTTATTAATAAACCAAAATAAATTATTACTCATGTATTTATACTTTTTATTTATTAATACTTGTGGATTCATTTAATTTTAGCGCTTATTTTTTATTACCTGATATAAACGTAAATATTAAAAATACTTATTTCTTTTAATATACAGTGTGTCCACGGATTAAGTGCACATAAGGTGTAGATGACATTTTTTTTAAAGTTTCGGAATATCCAAACGCATTTTCGGCTCTCCAAAAAATGATGCCCCTTTAACTTTCATTTAAATTTGATTTCTGAACTTTGAGTTGATTTGACTCTGAATTGATTTTCAGTTAATTTATATGAAATCAAGAGATATTATAATAATATAATAATAATATTTATTTCCCAGCAGACATACATCCAATTACAGGAAATCTTAACAATAAAAAAACAATAATGCATGAAAACATATATAACCTAATAATTAACATAAAAATGCAATTATAGATATTTTCAAATTAAAACATAATCTAAAATCATAATTAAACAAAAATGTTGTTCTCTTTTTCACATATACTTTTCTATTTTTTTAATTTTAATAATATTAACATTGTTTTAAAGTACTTATGTAACATAAGTCAAATATCACAGTAGCTAAAGGGGGAATAATTTATTAATTATTTTCAAATTCCTTTTATTTAATTTAAAAGAATTATTTTTATATGAAATATTCTATCAAATAGCTATCGATCTGAGGTTTTTCAGACGATATTTAGAAAATCCTATCATTGTCTCTGTAGCAGGATATCGTCACTGCCTGATGTCGTCTAGGATTATGACCGCCAATGTCAAATTGTCTTTGGCATGGAGGTGTAAGGTGAAATCTAATTAGTGGAGTGCCTTAAATTTGTAAACATTCTCAGGGCTGATCGTTCTGCTACTTGTATATTTCTAAGGGTACAGGGATTGGGATTGTGGAAAAGGATAGCCGCGTATTTTAAGAAAGGATGACAGATTATTGTATATATTGTGATTGCAGTTTTAGCACTTATGTCATGTTGCTTGTATGTTGAACTTCTACAATGAGCCGCCCTCTGTTTAATTTTGGTTTGTATTTTAGAAAATGGATTTCTTTTAAAATTAATGCGTAATTCGTAAGTTTTTTTAAAACTTAAAAACGGAGAGCGGCTCATTGCAGAAGTTCAACATTTAAGCAACATGACATTCCTTGGATCTGGAGGCGTTAACTTCGTGGTACATTTTCAATTTTGATGTAAAAAAAACACTTAACTTTTTATACCACTTTTATTTTACTTTAGTGATTAGTTTCAATTACACGGTAAACATTATCAAACTAATTGTTGAGGCTTGTTTTTTTGAAAGTCCATACTTTTTAACATTAAGGTTTGATTTTAAATTAAACACACTTTCAAAATTCTTGAGGCGAAATTTATATTTTTACTGTGCTTGATTAAAAAAAAACCTTAAAATATTAACAATTATCAAACTAACTTTTATTTTTCATAATAAATTAAAGACGACGCAAGCGCCACCTTTTGCCCAATTTCTTTTATTTTTTGATATAAATTAGTTATAAATAATTGTTATTCAACAAATATGCCTAATCGCCAGATGTAATGAAAAAATTGTTTAATTGCATCGGTCAAGGTATAAAAAACAAAAATTGCGCCGTTCAATCGCAATTAAATAATTATTCGCACATAGACGAGCGCAACGTTGCTAATTTACAAATAGTGTCATGTGCGTATATATTTTTTTTACTCAAATTGCAACTTAAACATCATTAAAATTAAAAATAGAAAATTATATGTGAAAAAGAGGACAACATTTTTATTTAATTATTATTTTATAATAACTCTTGATTTCATAAAAATTAACAAATCAAGTCAAAGCTTCTTAAATTTAAATTAAATTATCTAAAGTAAAACACGTTTTAGGCAGGTTTTCTTCACTTTTTATTTAATTATTACTAAATGTACATTTCGGACATATAAGTGAGGAATGTGGGGGAGTATTTAGAGAATGGATGGGAGGGAGCAAGAGTTTTGTAGGTTGAATGAGAGAGGATGGGGCTAGTGTAGGGATATTGAAGAGGTTGGTGTGGGAAAAGGAGAAGAGGCATAATGTGTAGTAAATGTATAGTATAATTAATTAATTACGGAATACCTTTTTTGAGGTCGCTCTTTGTTGATGTTATGGTTTTATTCCAATAAAGGTCTTTTTAATTATTTTTACTATAATAAAGTTATCTTGGCAGAAAGACCTCTGGTCGATAGCCCAGACAGACTAACGCCTACATGTATTGTTATTATTTATATTGTTATATTGTTAAAATTATCTATATAGTCTGAATAAAGATATATATATATATAAAGTTATCTTTGGCGGAAAGACCATAGGTCGATAGCCTGTTCAAGCAAGCAAGAAAGAAACAAATATACCATAATATATTGTAAATATATGTAAAACAAATAACTTTGAATAAAGATATTGTAGTAGTAAAGTTATCATTGGCCAAAACCTTTGGTTGTGACAGAAATGGAATAAATTTAAAGTATTACATTTTAACTTAACTTTAATTTTATTTTAGTGACTACATTTTCAACAACTTTAATTTGTCATTATCAAACGAAGACTCTTAGATAATGACAAGTTAAAATTGTTAAAACTATAATTACTAGAATAAATTTAAAGTCTTTCAAAAAATCTCAAAAATAATCTATATTTATCGGACCAAAACTATTCATCTTCTTCTTTTTCCCATTTAGACCCCTGGCCTCTTTTTTTAATAATAATACTTTTATTTACGGAATCGACAGTAAAAATTGTCAACGCGATAACCGAAATATCGGCTCCGTTACATTGTTGAATAAATCAGTGAAGATTCAGAAATAATAATAAAAATTACCCCTACACCACCATTATGGTAGATGGGGATTTTAGATTATATATATATATATATATATATATATATATATATTTACGGAATCACCTTTTTACAAAACATATGCTACAAAAAAAATATGTCTTTCATTAAGTTCATTCAAGAGATTCGGTCTGCGGCCGTTACTTTCCAAAAGCGTATTTGTAGGACTTCTATCGCATCTGATTCGACCTCGTTTTCCATTTTTTTCTTTGGATCCCCTTACCTGCCGTTTCACTTATGCTCCGGCTATTAATAGTCTTGGTATCCTATTTTCTTTCATGCTGACGAAATGCCCTACCCATTGCGTATTCTGATTTGCTGTGATAATGGCAGTTCCTTGTACAACTGGTATACTTCAAGGTAATGAAGACCAATTATATTATTGCAATTTCCAACTTTGTTGATCGGTAAGCTGTATGTAGACACAATAGTGTGGATCAACTATCTTCATTATCTTCAAATTAAAAGGTAAAAAAATAATGAAGAGAGTAAAAATGCTGCCACAGGTGATGATCAGCTCGAATGCTTGATGACCACCTTGATGGTACTGGCGTACTTTTTCAAGCTTGAATCTAAAGCCAAAGCCATGCAGGCTTTAGATTCAAGAGAGTAAAAAGTACGCGGTCATCAAGCACTCGAGCTGATCATCAGCTGCGGCAACCTTTTTACTCTCTTCAATATTTTTTTGAGAAGCGAGCACTCGGGGTTCAATAATCTGTGAACCTGATTCGCTAAAGATTATTTTCACAGATAGGTCTTAATATCCTTCGCGGAATTTTTGTATCGAATATGTCTAGTGTATTCGCTGATCATTAATTCCTCGCCCACGCTTCGCACCCGTAGATCACTATAGGTCTTATGTTTTTGTATATGCGTAGTATCGTTTTTCTGTGTACATATTTAGCTGCAAATATTTGTGACGTGACGAAGTAGGCCTTATTGGCTGCCATTAAAAAAGACCTTTATTGGCATTAATCTATCAAACCTAAGAATAATAAATAAACATGTCTATTCTCATTATAAATAACTAAATATAGTTGATGCCAATCAAGAATCCACATATCTTCTTTTCTTTTTCCATCACAATCTGGCCACGATAACCACGCCTGCCCCATCTTGACTAATCCATTCCTTAATCCCCCTTCACCATGCACTTCCTTACACTCTTGCCCTAAATGGCTTCATGTATCCCTACCAACCCCGCACAACATACATCGACCATACCCATCCAAACCTTCCAATCTCTCTTCTCGGATCCTCACCTGGCTCTTGTTAGAATCACTTTTTCCTCCCTTCCTTCCTACCTTCTTTCCTTCCTTAGACTGTTGCTCTAAATGGCTTCATATATCCCTACCAACCATCCATCCTCTTTCCTCGGATCCACACCTGGCTCTTGCTAGAATCACTTTTTCCTCCCTTCCTTCCTTCCTTCCTTACACTCTTGCCCTAAATGGCTTCATGTATCCCTACCAACCCCGCTCAACATACATCGACCATATCTTTCTCCCATCCAAACCATCCATCCTCTCTCCTCGGATCCACACCTGGCTCTTGCTAGAATCAGTTTTTCTTCCCTTCCTTCCTTCCTTCCTTACACTCTTGCCCTAAATGGCTTAATATATCCCTATCAACCCCGCACAACATACATCGACCATATCTTTCTCCCATCCAAACCTTCCATCCTCTCCCCTCCGATCCACACCTGGCCCTTGCTCAATAAGTACTCTAGCATATTCTATACTGTGGATTGTATCCACTCCTTTTAATTCTACCCTGTCGCTCTTGCCCTTCCACTTCCAACCATTTCTCTTTCATCCACGAAGCTACATTCACACCTCTTTCTAACCAACCATCTACCACCTTCTCCGCTAATCCCGCTTTTTCATACATCCTTCTCCTTTGTTTTTCTCCACTCCCCCTCTCCTACATTCACACATATTTGGCTGTCATTATTTTTCGATTAGTTTGAGCTTCCTCTGTGTTATCCAGAACTATCTGCACGGATAATACAATTGCAGAAAATAGAGTAGATTTCATATTACAAAACAAGAGAGATAATATCAAATGGTGTAATTGTTGGCGCCACGCCCACCCTTAGTGGACGTTGAGCCCACCCGGGCCATAAACCCCCACCCGGGGTTTCTTATATTTAGTTTAGAGTTAAGTAGTTTGTAGGAAATAAAGAGAGTCAAGCAACAGACGTCAACGAGTAAACATCTTAGCGTTATTATTCAAAACATCCTCTCAAGTTGAATTTTACAGTAATTTAAAAAAGGTTCAAATCAAAAGTGAACAAATGTTGGCGCTCTTCAAAATCGCTCTTGTCTACCAGAACTATCAGTCTTCTTCTTTCAATGGCGCTACAGCCCGTTTCGGGCCTTGACCTCTTTTATTAAATTCCTCCAAGCTCGCCAAAAGTTATAATTTTATAAACTTGCATTCTTGTAAGGACATTTTTAATTGAAGATTTTGACTAACTTTAGTAACCTCGACACCCAATACGAGTAAAAGAGGATAAGATTAAGAAAGAAAGACTAACTTTAGTAAAAAAGAATAATATGTGTTTTTTGTATATTAAATAAAAATGATTTGAACTAAATGTGGAAATTTTTATTTATTATTTTCAAATCATTTTTATTTAATATATTTAAATAACTGTGACCAATTGAAAAAATACTCTTTTCTATTTATTTATGTGTTTTTTGTTTAATTATTTCTCAGATCTGTGTGCTCGAAGGGTAAATCAGTAAAAAAATAATTAAAAATTGGCGCCAATGTTAATAATAACAAGTAACTATTATTCGCCGATTATAAAAATTGTAGAAATAATCACTCTCATTATTATTCTTAATAAACCATTATTAAAAAAATAAACGCTACAGGTCTCCATCAGGCTTCGAACTAAATATACAAAAAAAAAATACAAATTTTCGCAATTATGTACCGAACAACAATTACACCCAATGCTATTGAACTTAACAAAAAAAAAATCGCAAATCCCCTAAAGTGCAGCACTCGCGGTGGAAAGGCGCCGGAATAATTAGCGAATATTTTAATGAGGCGCCGGAAAAAAAGTCCGAGGTACACACAGAAAAAAAAGTGCAATTAATTTTATTTATACGAGTCTAATTTCAGGCGACTGTCTGACTACGCGATGACGTTATTTCCGCCAAGGACTCGCAATCCTTTTGGTTAGATACCTGCTACTCGTTTCTTTTTTTTTTGTTTACTGTTTAGATTTAGTGGAGAGTCGAAGGTAAAAATATCGTGGAGAATAATAAAAGTTTCGGTGGTTTACGATTTTTATATATGGGTGATTAATTTGAGTTTATGCCGAATGGTCTGCGAGATGAATAATCTGGGTAATAAAAAAGGCAATTTCCAATGTTGTTCATGGCGAAATCAGTAGAAATGAAGTTGTATGAAATAAGAATTCTATAAATAATAGTGTTGGGCAAAATGGAGTATTTTTAAATGTGCAATTTTATCAATAGAAAAAAGTATTTACACAAACATATTTTGTCAGTAGTATTTATTCACTTGGTCAGAAGAAATTGAAAAAAAAAATCTGCTTTAGACATTTTGCACTCATCAATTTAGTTTGTAGACCAGACCGTTAGGACATCTCTGAATGAAAAATATCCAAAACAGATTTTGTTCAATTAATTCTGATTCAGGTTATGACTAATCATGAGCAAGATCCATCATCTCAAAGATCGATCAGTTGAAGAAGCCAGCTGCTCGAAAATATCGAGCGATCAGAAAAATCGAGACGATCAAACAGATCACAGAGATCGAGAAGCTTGATCACTGATAAGGATCGAGCTATCGATGTTTTTTGAATTTATTTATTTATTTAACGGATTTACCTTTTTACAAATCTACAATATAATTAATAATATTTATGTATAGTGGATTGTAAAACAAAAATAAAGAAATAATAACAACAATTAATTTATATTTAATTTAAAAAAAAAGAACAAAAATAGTATCTTTTTTTTTGAAAATTCAATACACAATAAGTATAACTTTCTAATATTTATTTTTATTATCGTGAAAGATTAACAGTTGCCGGCTCTTATGACCAAATATCACCTAAGTTTCTGACTGACTGTCTCACTTTGAATAAGATCAAGCAGTCGATCTTTTTTTTATCGATCTTGCCCATCACTAGTTACGACTGTTACAGACAATGCCATATTAATTCGTCGAAGCTTGTCAGAATTGATCATATAATTGTTCCAGACCATTAGTGTAAAAAAATAGTTTTCCCCAAATCTTTGTGAATCTCAGCTTTCCTTTATCGAAATAAAAAAGTAAAATATGTCAAAAATAGGGCAGAAAGACCTCCGGTCGTTAGCCCAGGACAGACAAACCTTTATTTTAATGTATTAGGTTGATGCAAAAGTAATGTCGGATTCTAACCATTAACTTTAATTGAGTATAACTTTTTATAGAATAAACTTTATTAATCAAAATAAGAACCATTAGAATTAATACAATTTTGCCAACAAGAAACAAGTTTATTTATGTCGGTAGCATAGAAATCTGGAGTTCTTGAAGCAACGAAAGAATTGAAGGCGGTTTCAGCATCTCTTTGATTTTTGAAGCATTTATCACGCAAGAAGTTGTCCAGATGCTTGAAAAAGTGGAAATCAGTAGGTGACAGATAGCCCAACTCATGCAGCTTTTGTCTTGTCATAATTGAAACATGTGGCCGAGCGTTGTCATGAAGAAGAATTGAGCCTTTTCTATTGACCAATGCCAGCTGTTTTTGTCGAAGTTTTTGGTGCATTTCATCGATTTGTTGACAATACTTCTCCGCTGTGATAGCTTCGCCCGGATTCAGAAAGCTGTGATGTATCAAACTCGCCGTAGACCACCAAACAGTCACCATAACCTTCTTATGGTGCATATTTAGCTTGGGGAGCTTCATCATGATCCAACCATTGGGCTGAACATCTTCGGTTATCATAAAGAACCCATAAAAAGTGACGATTCGGTTGAGAAACGGGTCGTTTTGATTGCGAAGAAGTAGTGCAGATGACACATCAAAACGGCGATTCTTTTTGATTTTCGTTCAGTTCATGCTGAACCAATTTGTCAAGCTTTTTCACTTTTCAATTTTCTTTAAATTTCGAACAACGGTTGACTGGTCAACATTGAGCTCTTCGGTAACTTTTCTTGTTGTTTTTCTTGTGTCAGCTTCAATTAGTCATCATCAACTTCTGATGGTCGGCTACCGTGTTTTTCATCTTCAAGACTCTCATCTCCATTACGGAATCGAATGAACCATCGTTACACAGCACGTTCATTAGCAGTATTTTTGCGAAATTCTTCGTTGATATTGCGAGTCGCCTCAGCTGCTTTTTGACCTCGCTTAAACTCATACAAAAATATCGCTCTTAATTGCTTCTTTTCTAGCATTTCTAGAATAATCGAAATATAACAAAATTATAGAATATTTATAATAAAAATATAGAGCATATTCTAAGCTTTAAAATAATATATATATAATGTCAATAATTATTACAAAAATTTTTAAACCATAAAGTTTAATAATATAAAATACGACATTTTTTTGCATCAACCTAATATATACTCAATGTTTGTAAAAAATGTAATTGTCTGAATAAAGATATTTGTATATATGTCAATAATGTTGATTTTTGCAATAAAATTTTTTGTAACAAATAATTCAAGTCAGTCAAGCCCAATCGGGGCAGCTTTTATAGTTAGGATTAGAAGACCTCGCTTTCAGAAATTCCAGATAAAGACCCAGCCTGGCGTACCGGGAATTATCCCAGTATTCCGCCCGTTATGTCGAAGTCTGTTTAAAATTATTCTTTTGACTCTTAACGAAGCACGCGCCAAAAACATTCTTCTCCACTCGCATCTATTTAAATAAATTACTAGTCCAATAAAAGTCACATCCTATTATTCCCCACCAAGGCTTTCCAAAAAAATGTTATTATCAAAAACTCTCTTCCTGGCACATTCCGCGCATTCCTCGCCGCGCGATTTTTTTTTTTTTCGCTACTCTTCTAATCCGGGAATTACATCAGAGACTTCTTTGGTCTTCCTGGTCCTACGCTCCGGCGGTGGAGTTGGGTGACGGAGGCGTCTTTGGTCCGAATTCTTGGGATTCCAGCGAGGATTGTGAAGGTCGCGGCCGCGGCCGGCAAGGCCTCTGCCGGGCGCCACGTTCCCAGCTGGCCGTCTGCATGCAATGCCCGGCCCACAAACACACACACACACACAGACACCGATCGCAACAATCGCAAAATTTCAATACGTGTTGTATGCGTGATAATAAAAGCGACAATATTTTCGCCGGTCCGGTGTGTTGTTGCCGTGCCCGGCTTTTTTTGCCACTCATCGCTTTTAGATTTTCGAATTCGATTTACATAATTATCCGTGCATTCCGATATTGTTTTTGTTTGGCCGGTTTGGAAAATTCGTCAGGTCGTTTCGAACATTTACCAGTTTGATTCTTCGATCATTCTATTCAAATTCCAAATACTAAGAATGCTGCAGTGTGAAATTAATATTGAAATGGATAAAACAGAAAAACATGTTAATTTATTAAACAAGTGCTCAATTTTATGTTGGCTAAAAATAAACTGATAATTGGCACAATTTCAAAGTTATAAGAAATAAATCAAAAGTTGTATTTTCTTGTCAAATAAGATGATTCCACAGCGAAATCATCATCTCCCTTAACTATGATCTCAGTGGTCCCTTTCTGCACCTCTGGATGTTCTACTAAAATATTCTTCTAATTCCTAATCAAACAGCAAAAGCATGTCAAATTATTAAACAAGTGCACAATTTCATATTGGCTAACAATGAACAATTTCAAAGTTCTAAAAAAATATGCCAGTTTTTTTTATTATTAGCTTAATTGGCACAGTTTCAAAGTTCCAAAAAATATGTCAAAAATTTGTATTTTTTTGTCAAATAAGATGATTTTGTTGTCCCTTTCAATACGACCTCACTGGTCCCTTTCTGTGCCTCTAGGTATTCTACTAAAATGTTCTTCTAAATCCTAATCTTTGTTATAGTGTAAAATTAATCAATAGACAAAACAACAAAATATGCCAATTTACTAAGCAACAACCCAATTTTACATTGGTTAACAATGAACAATTTCTAAATTCTAAAAAACAATATGTCATTTTTTTTAAATAAATGAGGTGATTTTGCTGTGCGTCCCTGCATCATCGTTTCCATGGTCCTTCTATGCGCTTCCGGATGTTCAACTTCCTTTATACTCCTGGATCATCTATGAAGTTCAGAAGTTTATACCGGGGTGTGTTCCTGAGCTCTATTTCAAGAAGCACAAGCTTCGAAAATATTTCGATGATTTGTAGGTTTCGCATCCACATCCACATAATTCCCATCCTACGATTGCGTTCATTCAAATCACAGTATTCAATGATTTTTTTGTGGTTTCTTTCACGTCAGACCTAACAGCATACTTTTGCTATTGGTCGCTGCATTATTGGGGAAGAGTCTCATTCCCATTTTGGTTTTATCATATTGTTTTTATGCTCCTGTGATTTTTTTGTAGTTTCTTTCTACTCAGATTTAACAGCTACTTTTACTATTGGTTCTTGAACCCATTGAGGAAAAGTCTCATTTTTCTCATTTCCTTTTGGTTTTATGACATTTTTATATGCTCCTGTGATTTTTTGTAGTTTCTTTCTACTCAGACTCAACAGCTACTATTGATTCTTGGACCCATTGAGGAAAAGTCTCGTGTGTCTCATTTCCTTTTGGTTTTATTACATTTTTATATGCTCCTGTGATTTTTTGTAATATCTTTCTACTCGGACTTAACAGCTACTTTTACTATTGATTCTTGGACCCATTGAGGAAAATTCTCGTGTCTCTCATTTCATTTTGGTTTTATCATATTTTTATATGCTCCTGTGATTTTTTGTAGTTTCTTTCTACTCAGATTTAACAGCTACATTTACTATCGGTTCTTGGAACCATTGAGGAAAAGTCTCGTGTGTCTCATTTCCTTTTGGTTTTATGACATTTTTATATGCTCCTGTGATTTTTTGTAGTTTCTTTCTACTCAGACTTAACAGCTACTTTTACTATTGATTCTTGGACCCATTGAGGAAAACTCTCGTGTCTCTCATTTCCTTTTGATTTTATGACATTTTTATATGCTCCTGTGATTTTTTGTAGTTTCTTTCTACTCAGATTTAACAGCTACATTTACTATCGGTTCTTGGAACCATTGAGGAAAAGTCTCGTGTGTCTCATTCCCTTTTGGTTTTATGACATTTTTTATATACTCCTGTGATTTTTTGTAGTTTCTTTCTACTCAGACTTAACAGCTACTTTTACTATTGATTCTTGGACCCATTGAGGAAAAGTCTCGTGTGTCTCATTTCCTTTTGGTTTTATGACATTTTTTATATACTCCTGTGATTTTTTTGTAGTTTCTTTCTACTCAGATTTAACAGCTACTTTTACTATTGGTTCTTGGATCCATTGAGGAAAAGTCTCGTGTGTCTCATTTCCTTTTGGTTTTATGACATTTTTA
This sequence comes from Philonthus spinipes, assembly GCA_963082785.1. NCBI lineage: Eukaryota > Metazoa > Arthropoda > Insecta > Coleoptera > Staphylinidae > Philonthus > Philonthus spinipes. The sequence continues at coordinate 24,683,174 of OY720303.1, forward strand.
TATGCTCCTGTGATTTTTTGTAGTTTCTTTCTACTCAGACTTAACAGCTACTTTTACTATTGATTCTTGAACCCATTGAGGAAAATTCTCGTGTCTCTCATTTCCTTTTGGTTTTATCATATTTTTATATGCTCCTGTGATTTTTTGTAGTTTCTTTCTACTCAGACTTAACAGCTACTTTTACTATTGGTTATTGAACCCATTGAGGAAAAGTCTCGTGTGTCTCATTTCCTTTTTGTTTTATGACCATTTTTATATGCTCCTGTGATTTTTTTGTAATATCTTTCTACTCAGACTTAACCCATTGACATTCATTTTAAATTTATAGTAAGCCTAGACAAAAGGATCAATTATTTAAACCTGACTCGATTTTGCGGACGTCTGTGACACGTCAAAATTAATTTTGACGCTGGGAACAAATGACGTGTCACAGACGTCTTGGTATGTCAAAAGGTTAACAGCTTCTTTTACTATTGGTTACTGCGCCATTGAGGAATAGTCTTCTGTGCGTCATTTTCGCTTATTTTTATAATCCCCTCAGATAGTTTGCGTCGGATTAGTTCATTTCCGGCTTCATGAAGTAATCCGAAAGTGGTTCACTTCTAATATTCCCTTATTCCACCTTGTTTGGCCAGCAAATCACCCCCGAAGTATCCAATAATTCTTTGATCCTTGAGTGCCCATATTAACTACGTCTTTACTGTTGACGTCAGTGAGTCAAAATCTTTTATGCAAGCCATACTCAGCCATGAACGTATGTTGCCCTGAAGCAACCGTTTGCTCTTGTTACTGTCCTTATAAATTCCAACTCCGTTTACTTCAGTAAACGCCCATCTGTATACTAGTTTCCGAATGGGATATATTCCCGAATGGAATATATTCGGGAACTAGTATACAGATGGGCAAAAAATACAGAATATATATATCCCATTCGGGAATATATCCCATTCGGAAACTAGTATGCAGATGGGCAAAAAATACAGAAGTAAACGGAGTTGGAATTTATAAGGACACTAACAAGAGCAAACGATTGCTTTATTTATTCATTCACTTCACTGTGATATAATTGTCTTAAATCGGCGAGATGGGTACACGATTTTAATGTAATCGTATCTCATTTTTACGATGTCTTCTTCTTCTTGAAGTGTTAAATATTATTATTGGTCTAGTGTTTAAAGTGCAAGCATCTGCTTTCCACCATAACATATTGATGCAGTGCTAGAAGCGGTAATATTTTTTCAAAAGCTGTGGGCTTAGTTCTCATTGCTCCAGTAATCAGAAGACATGTCTTTCCACTTCTTCAAGTTTTGCGGCTGCGCTTTTTTGAGTTCTTCCTCCCCAAACAAGCGCGGCGTATTAATTTTTTATAAAAATTATTTGAAAATAATTAATAAATTTTTTCCACATTTAGCTCTGTGACATTTTGCCTTACATAACGTAAGACAAGTTGTAACGGGAAGTAGTTGTTTTAATGTGCATTTGTTTAAAGTACTTAAGTTTTGTAAGTTAAAATGTCACAGAGCTAAATGTGGAAATAATTTATTAATAATTTTCAAATTATTTTTATTTTATTTAAAAAAATCAAATATGAAATTAAAATTAGCATGAAAAATCTCCTTTATGTTGCTTGTGGAGACTTTAATTATTTAAAAAAATAGTTGTCCTTTCCTACTTATAAGTAAGAGAAAGGAATTTAAGGAATTTAAAGAAATAATTTGTTTAAATATTTTTTTAACAAGAAGGTAATTCAAAAAGCAATTGTGAGAATTTTGAGTTATATTTCAGTGAAAATGAAAGTTAATTTAAGAAAATATTAATAGACTTTGATTAAAACACTTGGTTTGTTTCACTGATTTTTTATTTCTACTCCGACTAGTTTCGTCCTTAGGTTATTCTCAGGGAGAAACTAGTCGGAGTAAAAATAAAAAATCAGTGGAACAAAGTGTTTTAATCAAAGTCTATTAATTAAATATGTTTCACCACGGGTTAAGTGAAAATTAATTCAAAATAAGAAAATACGTAATGGATCAGAGCAACAAGGGTTTAGGAAGGATATCTTCCTAAACCCTTGTTGCTCTGATCCTGTTATTTTCACCCCCTAAAACTGCACCATTGCTGAGCTATCCCTATCAGTCTCTGCGTTGAGGGGGGTGGGTTGTTTTGATTGATGATTCTGAAGAACCAGTGTATTGTCTATTTCATGCAAAATGCCCATTTTGATATTTACAGTGACGTCATAAATTGACAAAGCTGACGACCAGTCCACGCTAATGATACCTTATAAAATGTAAAAGCAGGCAGCCTGGGGTTGCAAATATGCTGGTAAAATCGCAACAATTACTGTGCGTTTGACTCCAATCTTGTGTCATCAGTACCTTCCAATGTATGACAGATTGTATGGCCAAAATGCCCAAATCATTCGGGATTCCGAATGAGAAGCTATTGTTACTGCGACTCGGAGATCTTTCTCTATCAACCATATTTCGGTATCGTTCTAACCTCATTTTTAGTAGGAATAGATGAAATCCGGCCCATGTTATTAATTGGGCCCTGTTATCTGAAGATATCTATTAACTATAAAATTAATATATATATATATATATATATATGTCATTAAATGTACAGTAAACAATCAATTTGTGACTACATTGAAAAGGTAAATATGAGAAGAATAGAAGAATTTCCAGGATTTACAAGTATCACAGAGTCCGGGAAGAGCGTTTGCAAGGTCTCATCTATAGAGTCGGTATACCAGAAGTACAATAAGTTTATACTACCATTCGATGCTTAGAACCTGTAAACTTTTCTTCTCTACTAGTTATTAGTTTAGATACAGTTGGATTCATAAAACTTGAGCTCTGTTCGATTTTGCTAAGACATACAATCACGTCATAAGTTGTAAGTAAAGTTTAACTTACAAGACATACATTCACATCATAGGTTGTAAGTAAAGTCTAACTTACAATCTATGATGTGTATGTATGTATTAGCAAAATCGAACAGATGGCAGTTATAATTGAATTCATAAAACTTGAGCTCTGTCCGATTTTGCTAAGATATACATTCACATCATAGATTGTAAGTTAGACTTTACATACAACCTATGATATATTTTTTTTAAATATTACTAAATTAAAAAAAAAAAACAGACTTCAGGTGTTAATACAATATATATTCTACATTTTTTTATATTGTCCATACAAAACAAACATTAATAGGAGAAAGGAAGGAAATGCAAGGATGAATAAAACAACATCAACATTTAAAATCGTTCATTTATTGCGACTTTAATTTTTTTCTCTTTTCTTTCTGTTTCTCGTCATCACTCTCTCTCCTCGTCTTGCTCGCTCGCATTTCATTAAATAAGTAAGGAATAAAAAGAATGCAAGAATTTCATCGATTCTAAAATCTGCAGCACAGATTTTATTGATCACTCATACACATATATATTTTCTTGTAATATATATATAACTAATCACATATTTACAAATATACACATTTAAATATTACTATATATAATATTTATATAATATATCAGAACCCATTAAACGTTCGAAAAATGACCCGTATAGTAAATCGCGTTTATTTTATTCATATTTTTTTTTTGTCGAATATTCACTCGTAATTTTTTTGCAATTTTTTATGTTTGTTTTATATTTTTTTCTTTTAAGTTTACCCATTTATTTGAAATCAATGCGACATTCTACGAAATTAAATGGAAATTAAAACAGGGGATGGTAAGTTTTGGATATTTGTTTCTTTTTTTTACACACGTTGGATTTCTTTCCCAATTGGTTCCTTTTAAAATGTTGTTACAGAAAAAAATAATAATTTCCTTAAATAACATATAAATATATACACTTTTTTTCAGAAATAATTTCTGCTAATAACAGGGAGTCAAACTGAAACTGAAGAGTATTTATTTATTTTTTAATAATATTAGATACACAATTTTATGCAAATTCCTGCTTCCCAGTTCATTTTGGAGAAAAACTACAAGAATTTAAATGTGTTCAGAATCCATGAAAAAACATTAAATCGATGTATAATTGAATATTTAATAAATATTGATTATATTTGCAAAATATGACGTGTTTAAATTGCATTAGCCATGACTTATGAAAAAAATTGATGTTAAATTGCAATCATAGAAATATGTCAAAATTGACATTTATTTCAAATACATCTTTTTATATGAAAGTCATGGGTAATGCAATTTAATTATACGATAATTCGCTAATTTAATGATACATCCATTTTAAAATTGAAAAAAAAATATATTTTTAAATTCTGAAAACATTAATTCTTTCATTTTTTTCTCTAACATGATTAGAAAAGCAAGAATTTATAAAAAAAATTTAAATGTAAACTACATATCACATCAATACCCGGTATATTAATTTGCCACATAATACAACCTAAGACAATATATTGTGGAATAAATAAGTAATTATTTTATGGTTGTGGCTGTTACTTAATGAAACTTATTATAAGAAAGTGCACACGTCTTTTTTTTTATTTCACAAACTTTATTGTAGACACTCCTACAATTGATTCACAACACAGTAGCTTCATCAGGCAGCTGATTTATTTTAATTTTTCATTCACATCAGTTGCCTGATGAAGCTGATTTATTCTATTTTTTCATTCACATCAGTTGCCTAATGAAGCTACTGTGTAGCGAAACAATTGCAGCAACGTTTGTGTAAAAACTGTAAAACGTTTGTGAAACTCAAAAACGTTTTTTTTTATAAAAAATAAATAAATATTATATTACATAAAATAAAGTACACATTAGTGATTACATTATTTTTGTTACTTCTTTTATTCATTTGTTGTAAAACACAACAATTTTTTATTTTTTTAACTAATTATAGGTGAAGAAAAATCAACTTTTTCATTTATAATTAATTAGCTACACAAAATTGAAACAATAATAAGAAATACAAAGAAAAGGTATTTTTTGTTTGTTATAATCATTTCTATGTTTTTCACATAATTATAAGTAAAGAATCATAATATTTGGAAGATAACGTAAGCGCCATCTATTCATCATTATACAAGTGTGTTATAAGGTTCAAAAAACCGAAATAGCAAATCACACAAGATGATTGGTGGTTGAACTTTTTTAAATAATTCTTTACTTTAAAAAAATGTTCAACCATTATTTATTTATTTTTTTTAATAATTATTCATTTCCTTTTTTGTAATGAAAATTTAAAAAAGAATAAATTAAAGAATATGAAATTATAACTCAATTCAAGATGCAATTAAAAATGGTTAACTTCACTCAGTTTGTATCCCTGGATTTTTTCTGAAAAAAAAAATCATTTCTTATTAATATTTCACACATATATTACATAAAGGAAATTATTTAATATTTTTGTAACCATTATTTTCTGTTTTACTTGGGATCCAACGGATTTAATGAAACATATTTTATTACGCTATATTTTTTTTCAAATTTTAATTAATCAATGTTGAAGCATTTTCTTTTATTTTTATTTCATACTCACTGATCTTATTTTAGTGTTTATTTTTTCGTTTTCCACGGCAACATATTTTAAAGTATTTTTCTTTCTTTTTGTAATCACCGGATGGATTTTTTTGCAAAGGGGGAAAACTCGGTGAGAACAAAAAAAAACTATTAGCACCAATTGATCTGTGATTTTATAAATTTAATAATATTAAATTATGTTGCCGTGTACATACATAACCTACAAGAAGGCGACGCTGAGTAAGCAGGGCTCTCGAACAAGCCTACTATAATCCCCAAAAAGAAACCTAATAATTAATATTTATACAATAATTCAATCACAAAAAGGTCGTTTTTATCTAAAACGCGTTTTACACCACAAACGAAAAGTGTGCCCGAAGCCCTCGTTTACCCGGCGTCCAGCTAAACATAGAGAAATAGGAATGTGTCTTAACGTCTAAAAAAAGTTTGGGACGGGGCGGGGAGCGGCGGGGCGCCCTTTCCGAAAGTGAAATAGTTGTGCGGGCTACGCGGCGCCCCGACCGCCTCCGACGCCGCCCCAACCAGCTTGCACCATTGATTCGTTTCAAGTTTTTTTTAATTATCTTATTTGTTTTTACCTAATTCTTTTTTTTTTCAAAACCTCAAAATATTTACGACAGCATTTGTAATAGAAAAAAAAAACGTACAAATATACGTCAAATTGATACAATGAAATCTGTTTTACTCATCAGTCTTTATAAAAATTCTTTTTTTTAAATAATTCCACGGGAATTAATTTTGTTTTTCTTTTAAAATTGTTCACAAGAAGAAAACAATATTTATTTATATGGAAGTAAGTTTGTAATACGTTAGGTTTGTTCGTTGCAAGATCTAGTGCATCATTTTTTAGTAGGGGATACCGAATGAGACAGTATTGTGACATCAATACAAAAAATGCTATATTAATTCTTTATAAAACTTCAAGAATTAAACTGAAAGTGTAAACTGTGTTATTCTATTAGGTGCGCAACTAAGTTCCCGCTGTTTTTCAAGAGATGTCTCCGGTAGTAAGTGCTGGTCGATTGTGATATAACCAAAACGTCCTGAACCAAGCTTAGACATATGGTAAACAAACCGTTTTGACACATTAATGATTTTGTTGTTGTGTCAAATACTTTTGGTTGTGTGAAAATGTCTGATTTTTCATTATTGAAACATTGAAAGAAAAAAAAAGGAAAAAATATTATTCATAATTATTTTCCCTTAACCACTGGAACTATTTTTTTTTTATTAATATAAATGTTGTATTCAGTTCAACTTAGTGCATTTCATTATTTTCTTTTAATTCAATAAAAATATTGACCTTAATTATTTTCTCTTTCATTATTCAAAAATTGTAAAAGAAAAAGTATTAATCAATTATTTTCCATTAATCGTAGCAACTATTTTTCTTTTTTTTTTTGGAAATGTTGCATTCAGTTCAACTTAATACAAAGCAAACGAACAAACCTATTATAAAACAATTTATTCAAACATTAATTTCTCTTATTTAAATTCTACGAGGTTGTAAAGAAAAAAATGAAATAACCATTTGTTTGTTTCGTTTCATTTTTTTTTTAGTTTTTTGTCATATTGTATATAAAATATATTCCATATATCAATTTCACTTATTTTGTAAACTTTAAGTACCTAACTTTTACAAATATACACAAGAAATGAATTTTGTACAAAAAAAATAAAATACTGTTCAGGTATATACAAAGAAGAAAAAAGTAACATTTAATCGAAGGACGAAAACGTAACAATTGCATGGTGGGGATTCGGGGGGTGGTCGGCTATTTACACAAAATATAAATTTATTTACAAATGCTGACAGGGAAAATTTTAACTCGCAAAACTAATTTGATTTTAATTAAGACTTAATGTGCATTTTTACTGAAGGTAATCGGTGAGGGAAAACAAAAGAAAAAAACGACTTCGACGCATTGTTTTAGGCTCTTCTTAAACTTCAAGCTTGTTTAAAAGTTTATGTAAAGAAAAAAATATATTTATTTTTAATTTGTTGGCTGTTAAAAGTCAAAATATTTCGATTTTACGTTTGCTGATTGTCAAAGTATTTTGACTTTATGAGTACTGAATGTCGAAGAGTTTCAGCTGTAACATTACTGACTGTCAAAGTATTCGACTTTAAAAGTACTGAATGCCAAAGTATTTATTTTTAGTTTGTTGACTGTTGAAAGTCAAAATATTTCAATTTCAAGTGTGCTGACTGTCAAAGTATTTTCACTTAAAGGTTGTTTAATGTCAAAGTATTTCAACTTTAACATTGCTAAATATCAAAGTATTTCGACTTTAAGATTGTTAAATGTCAAAGAATTATTAAAGTATTCTTAATAAGATTGTTGAAACTCTTATTAACTTAAAAATATTTACTTTAAAATAGCTACAAATTAAAGTATTTAGACTTTAGGATTGTTCAATGTCAAAGTTTTGTATGCTAAATGTCAAAGTATTTCAATTTTAAAATTGTTCAATGTCAAAATATTTTTACTTTTTTCAAGCTCGACACAGATTTAAATTTTGATAGCAATTCATTTAGAAAATTCTAAAAGTCGAAGTATTTCGATATGAAAGTGCTAAAAGTCCAAGTGTTTCGACATTATCATTACTAAATGTCAAAGTATTTCAACTATAAATTTGTTAAATGTCAATATATTTCGTTTATAATATTGTTTAAAGTCAAAGTTTTCCACTTTAAGATTGCTATATGTCAAAGCATTTTGGCTTTAAGATTGTTGAATGTCAAAGTATTTTTTAATTTTTTTTTTTTTCAAGCTTGATATAGATTTAAATCTTGACAGCAATTAATTTAAAAAAACTGTAAAAGTCATAGTATTTCAACATTACAGTGTTAACAGTCCAAGTTTGTCGACTTTATCATTGCTAAATTTCAAAGGTTTTCGACTTTTACATTGGTAAAATATATAGTTTTACATTTACCAATGTAAAATATATAGTTTTACATTTACCAATGTAAAAGTCGAAAACCTTTGAAATTTAGCAATGATAAAGTCGAAAAACTTGGACTGTATAATATTGACAAAAGTTAGTTATTTGACTATAAGAAAAATAAGTATCATTGTATTTCCACTTTGATCCTACATGTCAAAGTATTTAGGCTATAGGATTGTTGAATGTCAAAGTATTTTTTAAATTACACTCGCCACAGTTGTACCGCAGGGATCGGTCATTGGCCCTACACTATGGAATCTAGTGTATGACGGTGTACTGAGGCTACGGCTACCAGAAGGCACGACGACAATCACGTATGCTGACGATTTGGCCCTTATAGTTAAACACAGTTTAAGAATACGACAGTGGCTGAAAGATGTCTGAGTGTTGAGGCAACCAAGACGAAGCCGGTACCTTGAAGTTTAGCTAGAAGCCAACCCCAGATGTAGCCGTTATTGCACTGAGGCGGCTCATGGAGCCAGGAAAATGAATGCATTGATTGGACGATTGCTGCCAAACGTAGGAGAAGCAGGCGAGGGTAGAAGACGCCTACTAATGTCGACGGCCGAAGCTAAACTGGCCTAGCGTATGCTGGATTTTGACAAAATCCCATTTTTAATCAACTTTAAAATTACTGAAACAATGTTGAAAGTCAATTTTACAAGCTGACTTTAGCAGTTCATTTAAAGGGCTTTAAAAATTACTTGTACTTGAAAAGTTACTGAGTCCATTGGAAATCAATGTATTAAATTGAAAATCGAAGAATTTCAACAACTGTTGTGATTTTTATGATTTTCCGTTGAAAGTCGAAATATTTCAGTATCTACTTGGATTTTAAGTAGAAAATCGAAGCATTTTAACATCTACTTATATTGTAAGTTGAAAATGCTAAAAGTCAAATTATCTATACTTTAGGATTTTTGAATGTGAAAGTATTTTTTAACTACATTTTGACAAATTCAAAAAATTAAAGTATTTCAACACTGACTTGGATTTCAAATTGGAAATTAAAGTGTTTCAACATCCATTGAGATTATCTGTTAAAAAGTCAAAATATTTTTGTCTGAATAAAAATATTGAAAGGTTCAAAAATACAGAATAAAACACTTGGTTTATTTCACTTAATATATTTATTTCTTCCGACTAGTTTCCGTCATGTAGACATTCCATGTCTGAAAAAATAAACATATTAAGTGAAATAAACAAAGTGTTTTATTTTGTATTTTTGAACCTTCAAAAATGTTTCACAGAGTGTTAAATGAGAAATTAAACAAATATTTTAATATTTCTATGATAAGTTGGGATTTAATAGAAATTAAAAATAATTATATTTTAAATTAAAGCCGAAGTTTAAAAAGAGCATAAATTTGCACGTCAAAGCCGTCAAAACAAGCGTTTCACTTTAAACCCAAAGGAAACAACTTCTGACGTTAAATAAACTCTTAACAAGAAAACAAAAAAAAACCAATGAATTGTTCCGAATTGAAACTTGGACAAATAAAGAGAGCACAACTCGTAAATTTTTCTACATCATATTTTATTATTCAATGTAATTATACTTTTTTTTTGTGTTTACTCGTTATATAACAGCCTTTTTTTGTTATTCTTTTTTTTTTTCACCTTTATTATTATTATTTTGTTAAATTAGTTTATTTCTGTTTATAAAACATACACTTACTATATGAAAAATTATGAAGTCGAGTTCAAATATTGAAATGTTTAAGCTTGACGCGAAAAGCCCGCGTGGGACATGAATTTTTTTTGTAATTTTTTTTATTTAGTTTTCTTCAGAGTCAAGTCAAGAAAAATCACTTTGAGAATTTGTGAAGTAAGTATTTACACTATTCGTTACGGTTTATACATTACATTATTTATATATTCTCGAAAATCATGGTTTTCGTGTACTCTTTCTTTCTTCGTTCGTTGGAAAAAATAACGCATTACGTGTTCATTTGTTCTATCGAGAGGGAGAATTGGCGGGGTTTGCGTTTCTGAACAATTATTTTCTGTATGTTTAGATCAATATCGAATACACGTCTCAAGTCCCGTTGAGGAAATTGAGCTTAAATGAACTGAATTTTGTATGCACTTTTGAATAAATTCTATATTACTAATTAAAGTTTGTTTTAATTTATATTCCAAACACCTGAGAGGATATTATTATGATCATATATTTAATTAATACTGTTGTGTTGTTTCTTCACACTTCACAAATAATAATTGAATAAATTAACACTGTTATATCCTTTCTTTACACTTCACAACATCTAAAGAAAAAAAATTGTAATCGTTCTTTACACTTCACAAGGTGTGAAGAAAGGATACAACATTTTTTCCACACTTTGTGAAGTGTAAAGAAAGGTTACATTTTTTCTCTTTACACATTGTGAAACATAAAGAAAGGTTACAATTCTCTTTTCTTCACACTTTGTGAAGAAAGGATACTACAGTGTTAATTTATTTATGATTATACTTTTCTCGAAACTCATAAACATATATCGAATATATATTTAGTTTATGTTCTTCTCACTTCCATGTACATTTTCCCACATTGATTCCACATTTCATATTTATTTAAATGTATAATGTTGTGTATATATATTTATATTATAAAGTGTAAACTCAGGCAGAGAGACTATTAATATCCGTTAAGCAAAATTAATTAACATCACACAATATTTTAGTTAGAAAGTTTTAAACACAATATAAATTCTCCAGTGAAGTTGTTACAATAAAAATTATATACAAAACCTGGAGTCAATGCAGGAAAATAGCATTTTGAAGTAATTCAAACTTAAACCTAATTATTCTCTATCAACTCAAATTAACCAATAAGGTGGGTGAAGGTGTTTGGCTCCGCCTACATAATGAATTGCAATTGGCCAGATGCAAATACACAATGTAAGTTATTCTTTCATTGTGTTTTAACAGTTTATACCGACATATATTTATAATGAAAATGTATTGAAATAAAATTATTGTTAGATATTATTGCAGTTATGTAAAATCAATTTTCAAAGCTCTTAAAGCTTTATTTTAGTATATTTGTTTGAAGGTATCAAAGCATACAAAAAAATTACTTACTTAATCAAACATAATGTGAGTTTATGTAAAGCTTATGTGAAATCAACAATAAATGAAAACATGGTTTTATACCTTACATCTCTTTTTTTTCAAGAAATGAATGGAAATCTTCAAGAAATAAATAAAATTGACTTCAGTTTTTTTTTTAACTGAATTCAGTTTTATTTTTTATTCAAACAGATATTAAAAAAAATAGTTTATTATACTGACATAATATTAGTTTTAGTTTTCGTTGCTGTTGTAAAAATGGATCATCCGTTTAATAAAAATAAAAAAAATATAAATTAAAATTTAGTTTTGAGGAAATGAATAAAATTAACTTCTGCTATTTTTTTAAGTGAATCCAGTTTCTACCTTACTTACAAAAAAGTATGTAACTAAATTTTTGTTGTGAAGTGTTTAAATACTTCACTTCTTCTTCTCGAATCCTAACACCCTTTCAGATGTCTGATTAAACTCACATTATGATGATCAAGTAAGGAATGAAAATGAATTTTTTATTTCTCTATTTATTTATATTAAATAATTAATATAAACTCAAAATCCTCACATAGTTATCAAACAGTAAGATTTATTTTTCAAAATGTTACACTGAAAGAAATTGAATCCACAAAAGTAAAAATATATATGTAAATGGACTCTATAAGGGGCAGAACTAATCTTTATTGTCTGAATAAGGATGTGTGGCCTCCGTAAATAAATTATTTTAATTAAAAAAAAAAAAACATCGCATTGTTTGAATTATATCATATAATAATTATTTAAACATTGCTCTTCTTAAATCTCGTATCCATTATTTTGATAGTAATTTAATAATTGTTGAAAAAAAAAGAGTGCTGAGCAAAATTGATTAATATTAGTAATCAAATATTTCTAAATAAGCAATTTTAAATAAATAAAGTGAATATGTAAGAATAAATTGATGTTTTTAAATAAATAGGGACCAATTACTAATTGTAACAGATTGCATTAATAAAATTGTCATATACTTAATTTTGCAGTAATAAATAAGATCTGCTTTGCCCATCTCTAAGTAAAATTATTGTTCAACAGACTTAAAGAATAGTTGTTCTCAAAAATATATATACATATATGTAACTCCAATAAAATATTTACTTATTTTGTTTCTGTTGTTTCCTTTTAAGGAGCAACACACTTAAAGAATAGTTATTATTATTTATAAAAATTCTTAATTCTAACTTACTATCAGAATAATGGATAGCATTTTTTATTATTACTATCATAAACTTTCTTCTTGTACCCTTTCAGATGTCAAAGATAGATTTTTTTTATATGAAATATATCGAGGTTAGCGTTATGGGTAGCATCGTTCCGAACTTAATTTTTTTTGTTCATTCCTTAGAAGTATTATAAAATGGAAGTACAGTTTTTTTCCCCTGAATTATTATAACTTGAACAGAAACAAATGAACCTAATTGCTAATTTTTTCACCATCAACACAATTACAACAAGAAACAATCTCATTTGAAAGAAGTGTAAGTACTTTTCACAAAAACATTTCCACTACTTAAACGTTTTCTCATTTCTTTTTTTTTTTCTTTTCTTCAATATTCATAAGTTACTAAAAATATTTAACAGCCTCATTTATCCTTATGACTAAATGTAATCGTTTAAATTACAGTTAATTACAAAAAAAGAAGGAAAGGAAATAATAAATTAGTTCGATTTTTGTTTACCTATAAAGAGACAGACGCATGAAATTTTATACACAGAAAATAATCGTTTTTTTTTTTTATTTTTGAGAGAAAAAAAAATGCTATTTATTAAAAAATATAAATATATATTATTTGCACCTTGGACAACTTTACAAAAGGAAAAAAAAAACTTTTTTACAACATCTCCCGCCCTACTTGTCCAAGCGTAAAATTTTCATTATTTTGTTGCCTATTAAAGCTAACGTAGCTAACAAAACGGCCACCAGTTCAATCCCGGCCGCTTTTGCGATGAACACAATAATACTATAAGTTAAAAAATATCTCCCACTGTTTTTTTTTCCTGCGAATATGTTTTTTTTTGTTCAAGAAAGAGTAACGCACGCGCCGCCGCGGCCGGTGCTTCGGTGGTGAAACGGACAAATGGAAATTTTATGAGAGCACACTATATTTTTTTGTTTGTTTTTTTTTTGTTTTTTCTTTTCCGCAGCGACAACAGTACCGACCTTACAAACATCGAGCGGGCCTGGTAATGAGTGTTTCCGACAGCCATCCCGCGCCCGACGGGGGGCACGGGCCGGACGATAGGCATCACGTCACCTCCATCGCGAGGTTGTTCTTCCGCACGATGGTCTTCGTCTTGCTGTTGGGAGACGCCGAGCCCGGCTCGCACTGGCCCACGACGCCCTTCGCGTTCACTCCGTCCGTGTCATTGCTCATCGGGATTTCCAGTATGTTGGCACTAAAAATCCATTAAATCAGTTTGTAAATCGTAAATAACAATGGTGATAGACAATATATATATATATACATAATAATTTTGGGCAAAAAAAATATCCAGAAAATAAAAATAATTTGAAAGATGGCTACATTATAATTGCACTAAAAATTTCATAATTTATTCATAATGCTGTTTTAGATTATTTGGCCATTAGTAAAATTAAAATTATGTATTTCAAAATTGCGAAGCAAATTCTTTTTTTTTTTTAATATTGCAAAGTAAATTCTTTTTTTTTACTATTGCGAAGCAAATGTTTTCTTTTTTTATTATTGCGAAACAAATTCTTTTTAAGCTTGAGTCTAACCAAAACTTAAACCCAGGTCTCTCAAACTTAATGTTGCTCAAGACTCAGAGAAACAGCTTGCTAAAGAGAGTACTAATGTTAAAGTTTAGTTATGAATTCCTCTAATGATGGACTAAAGTGTTATGCAGTTTTTATAATGATGAAATTATTTGTAGAAAAAGGAATACAAACAAATTCATTATAATTAAATGCATTTAGTTTATTTATATAGCTAAAAAAATATATGATATTAATCTGTGCTTACCTATTAAGCGTAACTGCAGGTGCAGAAGTGTGCACACCAAACAAATTATTCACCGTTGAAGCATTTCCGATCGAACGTGAATACTGGTATTCACGTGGCAATTTGTTATTCCTCGATCTGTTGTTACCACCTGTTTGATTGAGAAGATCAAGTTAATTAATTTAATAAGTTGTATGAATACAATTGGATTTAATATTTCAGATTATTTTGAATTTGTTAAGATTGTATGTTATTAATTCATCATTTATTTATTCATAGTTATTGTCACCGCCATTAAAATATGAAAAAACTTACTTTCAATTCCATATTGTGAGACTATTCCATTGGCGTTACTAACGGGAGCTTCTATAGAAGTAGAGGTGGTATGCGTGTTGTGCGTCCGGGACCGGACGTCGGACAGAACATTGTTTAACTTAGGACTAGTCAAGGTACTCGAAACGATACAGTGTCTTTTGGGCGAGCTATCGCTCACACTAAACCTAGAGCAGCCTATGGCCCCGCCCGAATCGGAATCGGCGTCCGACGACGAGGCGGAGCCACCAGTAAGCGTATTGTTGAAAGTGCCGTCGCGGTGATTTAGGGCGGCGCTGTCGGGCTGTTGTTGCCGCGTGTCCGTCACCGGCACCTCGACGGAGACGTCGTAGTCCAGCAGGAACGGGGAGCTCATCATCGCCGACGTCGACACGTCCGCGAACACGTCCGATTCCGTGTCCAGCGGCCTGAGCTCCAGGGAGAACGGCGGCGCGTTGTTGGCACACGGATCGAACACGTCCTCGTCGGCCGGCAGCATGCTGCAGTCGGGGCTGTAATCGGGTGGCGGGGTTTTCGGACGAAAATGTAACCTAAAATAAAAATTACAATGTAATAATGCTTTTACGTAATTGTTGATTATAACATACCAATCCCTTCTAGCAGACTGCAGTATCTCAAGCATCTCTTCCCGAGCCTCCTTGCTGGGCAGCGCCCGTTGTTTGGGCTGGACGGGTCGAGCACCGCCCAATTCGCACGCACCAGTGTTAATATCGTCGGACGAGTGCCGCGCCACTTCACTACCGCCACATGTCCTCACCGCAGACGGTTCACATTTAATATCAGTTCGTATCGCGTTATCTACACCTAAATTAATAAAAGAGTCCGTTTGTGAACTTGTGTCACCCTCCGTTGCCGCCTTCTCCTCCGTCTTGGAGTCGTACACCGTGTAGTCCATCGTCTTCCAGAAGTCGTCGATGTCCTTGCTCAGCCTGTCGAGGATGACCCGTCCCCCGCGGCCCATCCGCCTCCTCGCGAACCCTATGCACTTCCTCGTCGGGTGCAGGAGTGATGTGTAAGCGTAACGGTACTTCTCGTCGGCCAGACCGTTTTCTTCTTTCGAGCACCACGGCCAGTTGCCTTCACTTGGTAACGGCTGTTAAATAGAAGAAAAAAATGTAAATATTAATTTTTTATTAGGGTTGTGATAAGAAAAGTTGTCAATTTTGGCCAAAGAGGAAGATGTCATTTTGCTGGCAAAAGAGTAAGGAAAAATTAATGAGATGCTATAAAGGGTAGAGAGATATATGAATAAGAAAAGTGTGTGTGCGAAAAGTTCTTTTCATTTAAAAGAATAAATGATCGTATTCAGCTAACACTACTGGTGTGACCTGTGGAACTAACTGTAAAAACTTAATTGTTGGTCATTATAAACTTTACAAAGCTAACTGAATATATTAAATATGTTCTATTCTATAATTAATTGTGAGTAACTAAATAATATAGCTGCATTTAAATATTTTTTTTTACTTTTTGCTACAGGAAATTTTTTAGGTGGGATTGGGAAAACTGTGGGATATGTGTGTAAAACCAATTTTAATCTATGCTGTTGAGAGCGAATAACATTCCTGAATAAACTACCGAAAAATCAACACCCAGCTATATTCACAATGAGAACAGAAATAATGAATCATAGGATTTACGTATATCGATTCACAATAGCTCAGAGAGGGGCCTCAAGGACCCATTTCCATTCTCGGTCTGGGAAATACGACCATGATTGTTGTGAATTGCCAAAATAATACTCCATGAAGTGCTGCCCTCTATTCTTTTTTTAAACAAACTATATTCTATAAATTAGGTTATGTTATTACTATCTCTCTGACATATGTTAATCATAATCAACAGAAACTGCATGGAATTGGACTACAGACCTTTAATCATTCTTGATGGTAGTATATCATTTTACTTATTCTGTAAGACTTTATTTTGCTTTTTTAAATTATTACCTAGTTGCGCATCTTAATATATTTCTGTTTTAGATGTGAAAAAGTAAAGAAATACTCACCATGTGATAACTACAGAGTTTGTTCCGCCGGAATGCAAACTGCCCTTCATCCTCCACTTCCTCCGGGTCGGGCGAGGTGGCGGCGACGGGTTCCTCGTCTGACGACACAGAACCAATCCCATCAATCACTCCAGATGACGATATACTGCCAACACGGTTGTGACTCAGTGATTTGTGCTTGCGCTTCTTGTACTGTCTCTTTTCCTTCCTTGGTATCACCTAGGAATGAAATAATTTTGTTAGAAATTTTGGATTGCAACATCAGAAGCGTTAATAATAAAAATGAGATGATTAATTTTGTTCAACCACCATCTAGTGTTTGGATAATCCTTTTAGTAGATGAATGAAGCAATTTTAATTTTTATGCAATTTATTGTGTCCAACTTGCAGAATGAAATTGTTGATAATTACTTGAAACTTAGGCAATAGATGGCGCTCTGCGGTATTGTTTAATTTTCGATACATACCTCATCTTTAAGAATAGCCTTGTTGGACCAGCTCGGGTTAGGATAGTGGTTGTGGAAGATGGGCGTGAAAGCAGGCCTGGACGTCTTCAGTGCCATGACTTCAGCGGCAATCGCCCCGCTAAAGTCCTTGGCCTGGTACCGCTTCTCGAAAACCTCGACCGTCAGATGCAAGAACTCCCGCTTCATTTTCTCCCTGCGCTTTACCAGCTCAAGCAGAGTGACCGCCCTCGACAGATCCCTCCTCAACTTCAGCATCTTCTCGTAGGACGTCTCGTCGTTCTTCCTGTTCTTGCGCGTCTGCATCTTCTCGGTCCGCCTGCGGAAGGCCAGGTAAGGGTTGTTGACGGCCGTGCCCGCCCTGTGCTCCGTCTTCACAGCCAGTATCAGCGGATGCTGCAGCTTGAGCCGCTTGTTGAGCCAGTAGTCGAACACCGCGATAATGAGATCGTCGTCCTCCTTCAGCAGCGCCTTGGCCTCCTGCAGCGTCACCACCGTCTGCCCGCTGCTCTTTTCTAGCCGGTCCATCATCTCCTCGAACTTGAGGGGGCTCAAATCCAGCTTCTTGGCCTGCATGTCCAGCCACCTCTCGTCCTCTGAGTCCATATCGTAGTCCGGTATATCCTGCTCCATCGTGAACGCTGTTCCACGAAATTATTATTTCAGTAACTCTTTTACTTTTAATTTAATTGAACAGTAAAATGAATTAACAATTATTGTAAATATTAAAAATTACAAATATTTTTTTTAAAAGTATCGCATGAAAATAGGCATACATGCATATACTCAACACCAAATACTTGCCTATTGTGCATATATTTATTAGGACCTAAATTGTTGACAACGCTTATAAATTAGGCAAAAGATGGCGCTTTCTGCTATCTTTCCAATTATCATGTGATCCTGCTTAGCTTAGTTGTAATATTGATTTTTGTTGCATATGTTTTGTAAAAAGGAGATACCGTAAATAAATATATTATTATTATTATAAAAGGCAGTTTGCACTTTTATAAGTTAGTGGCAGCACGAGTTATTGTAATGCGGATGACACCAGAATATTTTCTGCAATCCGTAAATAAATAATAAATATACCCAACATGGAACACAGCCTTAATTTATGGAACATACCAAATATTCTTTATTAATATTTGATACATCAATATTTGTTTATCAAAAATTGAAAAAATTTTGATTTTAAAATTGTTTTCATTATAATATGGGATATTACAAAAAGTAACATCCTCAACCATAAGAATAAATTAATTGCGGAACAACAAGCATGAAATGGGAAAAGCATTGATTGGTAAAAAATTAAAGTACATTTACAAAAAATTTATTATTAAATTTATTGAACAAAAATAAACTATAAAATGTGCAAATAAAATGATTAGGAATTCAACATTTTCTAAAAAAAAAAAAGGATTTTTCAGCAAATAGGATTATTTTGTATTACAAAAACAAACTATATGTTGGCGGAACAATTGTAGCAGTGTCTATATAATAAATTTTGTGAAACTTAAGAAAACATTGTTTTTTTTTTTGCTTCCACTCACACATCGGTATCGGTATATTTTTAACCATATACCCTAGTAACCAGTAATTTTAATTTGGGGGACAATCACACCATTCATACTATGACCAGCCCAATTCTGGAATCGAACCACGGACCCCTGGCTTACTAGCCTGACGCTTAACCTGCACTCCATCGAGGCGGACAAAAAAGAACCACTGTTTTATTTACAAATAGTAAATAAATAATATGAAGTTTCATTAAGTAAAAGCCTCCATTAAAAATAAAACACTTTGAATTCCTTTCTTCACTTGAGTTGTTGTTCGAATCTCTTCACGTAACTCACAACAACACATTAAAAGCCTCAATCATCGATTAAACAATACTTATGTATATAGGGGGCGCTAGTTTACCGTCCCCTAATGATTATTATTTCTTTGACTTTTACATACACACAATTTTAAAGTAGTAAACTTGAAACCAAGAAAATTTTAATAATAACAGAAAAATATAATAGCAAATAGTCCATTATTGAACATTTGTTTAAAGTACTTATGTAACATAAGTCAGCTAAAGAGGGAATAATTTATTAATTATTTTTGAGTTCTTTTTATTTATTTGTTTTGTTTAGCTGTGAACAATTGACAAGTAGAGATGAAGAGATACTTATTGGGGTTGGGGAGAAAAATTCAAACCTCTACGCCAGTATGGTTCACTTGTAAGCAAAATAGTGCACCAAATAAAATAAATTTCTTCTAAAGTATTGTTTTCTTTAATTTTTTCCTTCAGAGGAATCACGTTCTAATTTACTGCAGAGAAAATAATTTGTAATTGTGGGAAATTCTTTAAATATTAAAATAAATATGAACTGAAATACAGGGTGATTTGGGAAATAATGGAAATATTTTAAGGAAATGTCCAGGAAACAAAAATAATCAGAACACGCTTATATGTGTAAGACTTTATTTGTTTCAGAGATATTTTGAACAATAGCAATTTGTAGAATTAAAAGAATTGCTGACCTTACAAAAAAAAAAAACAAGTAGCATCAAAACACATTAAAACTCCACCAATTTAATGTGAATTGCTATTTTTTTTTTGTAAGTTCAGAAATACATTTTCCTTTAATTTAACAAATTGCTATGTTCTAAATATCTCTGGAACAAATGAAAATCAGACTTATTTTTGATTTTTGGACATGTCTTTAAAATATTCGCATTTCCTACCAAATCACCCTGTATACAGGTTGTTCTAAATTAAGTGTGCACATTGTTATTAGTTGAGCAAGAGAATCGCTTAAATTAGCAAAGTAATACGAGGATTGAATTTCATATTTCAGAACAATACAGGTGCTGCCATCTAACAACTGACGTCCCTAATGTCAAGTTTGACTTTTTGTCAGTACAGTACTCAGGATGGTTTGATGTCCATGCGAATTACTTAGCAGAAACGGGATTTTTTAACAAAAAAGTTATAATAGCCCGACTTATGACCTTAGCAATTGAAACCGGTAAAGTGGGAGTTTTTTATTGGGTAGGCTTCCAACTGACGTTTGACTGGAAGTCCATCGGTAACTGGATTTCCCCTTCCACAGGAAAAAAAAAATAGCTCAACTAATAACAGATGGCACGCACTCCATTCAGAACAACCTGTATATTATAAGTGAGTAGCATTTTATTTTTTTGTGTATTTAAAATTAGAAAGTAAGCCAAATTTATTTAAAACATTCGTATGATTCTAATTAAATATTCTTTAAATTTATTTGCAATTAACATTTCCAAAAAGGTATTCAGGGCTAACAGGACATTAATTGAAATGAAATAATAATTTTGTAAAACGATAATAATAATCAACATTTTCTAAAAGCCTTAAGTAAATACATACGTTGCATGTGTATGAGTTGGCGGGGTTGTTTGTAGTTGGCGGGGTACAGCTTGTCGTGTACATCTTTGTCTGGTATGTCCGAAACCTCTGGAGTTGGAATGATGAGCCCCGCGCAGATCGCTCTTTGCAGGTGGTGCTCCTAAATATACCCACAACTATTAATAAACACACACAGAAAAATATTCCACATATTAGTAAATCATTTTTTCATTGATAGAATTTTTTTTAATGTAAATAAAAGTACATAATTATTAAATTTATTAAAATTTAAAAAAAAATAAAATTTGTTGTTTTAAATAAAACTGAATAAAATTACTTGGTTTGTTACGCTAATACCACAATATATGTATACAATAGTGTCACAAGCCAACCAATATATATATATATATATATATATATATATATATATACAGAAATCTTTATTAACAATCATTTTACATACATTAATTATACATATGCGTAGTTACAGTTTGCGATTGAACCAACGATCTTTCTGCCCTGTCTGAATTTATGGTGAAGGATTAAAGCAAAATTCTGTGCTAGCTAGCTGAACCATCTGGAAGGGAAATACAGAGAGTGGAATGTGAATATTAGGATTTTTGGGGATACAGATTTTTTTAAGGAAGATTTGGTTATTGGGATTAATTGCAAATTTTTATGAAAGGTTAAATATTCGTTGGGATATGGGAATGACTTGAGTGAATTCCAAGCCGACAATCATTAATTTGATGAAAAGAACATATAAATATAGATTTTAGAAACACTATTAGTTTGTATTGTTATTAGGGTAAATAAATGCTATTGTCTTATATTGTCCTTAAAATATGATCTTTCTTAAAAATTCATAATATGTATATATAATTATATTATGAATTTCTTGTGTGTATGAAACGCCACTAAGTAGTAATGGTTTTTTTTTTACACTAAATTAGAATAAATCGATATGGACATAGTGAATAAAAACTGAACGAGATTATTATTTTTTATGCTTTTAAAGTAGCATTTATGAAAGTATTTCTTAAATTTATTTAAAAAATATTTAAATAATAATAAAATATTGGATACCCCCATCTTCATTATCAAAACAAAATCCACAAAATATAATAACTTTTTATCAATCTTACAATGATAAATCATCTTTATTTTAATGGGTAAACAATGATAATGATCAATTTTCCATTAACAAATCTCTCACTGAATTACTAAGAATTACTCATTAATTGTTTGTATGATTGATTTTTTTCCTATCAAATTCAGCTACTGAATAAACACCAGAAATGCGAGCAGTGAATGTGGAATACTCGGAAAAAATGCGCTTATCTCGAGATTATTGTAAGCAAATGATTCACGGAAACAATATGCAGTGCAATCTACGTTTCATTTATAACTCTGTAAACGAAATAACAATTGCTTTTATGGTTACGTAATGAAAGAGATATATTATTTCGTGACATGAAAATTGATAAACAAAAAGATTCTTTCTGTGTTTTATTTTTTGTAACAGATTTTAAATTTCTCTTACCGCAGAATGTTTTAGGGTGGATTATTATCAATAATAATAATAATAATCGACAAATTTATTTAATTACATATAAGAAATAGTCAAACCTACACCAGGATTATAGTATCTAAAACAAACAAAAAAATAATCGATCTTAGGACCGATTCACAATTACCCCGGAACGGGAAAGAGAACAAAACGGGAAAAGGAAAGAGAACAAAACGATGTTTCCGTTTTATTTAATTACATACAAGAAATAGTCAAACCAACGACAAGATTATAGTATTCAAAACAAACAAAAAAATAATCGATCTTAGGACCAATTCACAGTTACCCCGGAACGGGAAAGAGAACAAAACGGGAAAAGGAAAGAGAACAAAACGATATTTCCGTTTTATTTAATTACATACAAGAAATAGTCAAACCTACGCCAGGATTATAGTATCCAAAACAAACAAAAAAATAATCGATCTTAGAACCAATTCACAGTTACCCCGGAACAGGAAAGAGAACAAAATGGAAAATGGAAAGAGAACAAAATGATGTTTCTGTTTCTTACTCATTCCTGGACGATTGTGTATCGATACACATAAATTCTATATGTACCATATAGATGTTTTCGAACATTGATTTTTTATAAAATAATGATTTTTTTTTAAATGCATAGATTATTTACATTTTTTTAATTGATGACACGGAGTATACATTATATTATAAAATGGAAATACAATCCATATAAAAAGAATGTTAATATATAACTATAATAAAAATATTTGCAAAGTAATCTTGAATCAACAAAATACGACACCTGATTGCGATTTCGCACACATTTACCTTTTCCACGGTAAATATAAACATGCACTCGTCGCAAATTCTATTCATGTTTTTGTGTGCAAACACCTTCACGAATAAATATTCCTAAACAATAAAAGAAAGCATAAAAATCTTTTTTTAAAATATCCCGAATACAATGTGAAACAATTTTGACACCAGGAAAAAAAAATTGGCACAGAGCACCGTATTTCCTGAATACATTATTGGCCACTTTCCGCAGAGTTCAAATTTAAAATAACTTGTTTTATTACGGGGATTTCCTGTAGAGCAAAAAGTTATAGTTTGTAGAGTAAGGGTTTACGAATTTACCATTAAATTCCAAATATATTCGGCAGTGTTGGATTTCAAATCATTTTTTTTTCTAAAAGAACTGTTCATTTCATTAACAGCCGTAGTTGTGACTTAATCTTTGTAACAATCTAGAATTGATGAATCCCGCATTATCTAATATTATTAGTGGATTCAAGAATTGTTTACAACATAAACTCAAATTATGTCGACTATTTTATATATTGGTGTGTGTGTTTGCTGCCCTCCCTCTCCTAAATCCTTAATTTTATATATTTCGACGCAATTCGAAAATTAATACTCCATTCCGGATCAATCCCTGGCTTTTAGTATGGACATAAGGAACTCGCTTGTTAAAAATTCTCTCAACTACATTTTTTTTATATTAATTATCTACCTGATGATGTGAGAGTGAGTTAATGAGACATTTGTAGCAGTGTCTCTACAATAAATTTTGTGTAATTTAAAAAACTGTTTTATTTACAAATAAAGTATTTATAGAGTTTCACCAAGTAAAAGCCTCAACCATCGATTACTACATTTCATTGTTTGTAACATTTTTTACTCCCACTGGGAGAAACCCGGAAATGGAAGTGGTAATTTTTTTTCAACTTATGGGAGCTAATAAAAAGAACAATGAATACAGAATCCTTTGAATTCAAATATTATACACCATTTTTAAAGAACACTCTGTATGAATAATTGTGAAGCTACGGAGAATTCAATGAACATGACTCCTGCTAATAATGACGGAAGATAAAGAGTACACAAATACAAGAAGGAAGGCAAAAAGCCAATTGGAAGGCCGAGAATGCGTTGGAAGAAGAAGATGCCGAAATTAAGAGTTTGGTCAAGAGTGGTTACGAACCGCATTGAAACTAAGTAAATTCTTTTAGCTTTTTAACAAGAAATCTGATCCTGTAATAAAAAAATAGGGGTTTTCATTTTAAAAAAATTGAGTCGGCCTTGATTTAGTGACAACAGCGCCATCTAGGACAAAGCCAATGTTACGTTATTTTGGCCCTTTCCTATACGATTTTTTTCCCAGGTTATTTATTGCTTCCGAGATATTTCCTGAAAACACTTTAAATGGATCACCCTGCATACTGTATACTATGTGAATTCCCATTATTAAAGTTTATTGTTATATAAATAGAAAATTAAATTATTTTTAAATCATTTTTATTTAATATGTTTATTGTTATTATTAAATTAAGATAAAAAAAATATTATATTATGGGTCGATTCAAAATTGTCTGGGAATAAGACTGTCTGTAATGGGCGATTATGAATCGATGCACGTAAATCCTATGATTCGTCTTTTCTGTTCTTATTCCCAGGCAATTTTGAAAAAAGACGAATCATAGGATTTACGTGTATCGATTCATAATCGCCCTACAGACTTTCTGCATACAATCTATTTCCGTTCAAGTTTCCAGTCTGTTCCCGTGCGATTGTGAATCAGACCTATAACAGGTAAAATTAAAAGCAAAAATATATATAAAAAAATTACTATGTAAATGATAGTTATACAGAAATAGACACCCATTACGAATTGATGCATTAAAATACACTGATTACCAATTCTCTGAAAATGATTCATGTTTACGATTGAAATCCTGGAATTGTCAAAATGATAAGCAATATTTATTAATTATTGCATGATTGATGTTTTTTTGAAATATAACGCATTTGTTGTTGTTATCACCACATATTTGGGGGCATTGTTGAGATAATCACTTACGTGTAATTTTATCTGTAATTACTAATTTTTTTTTATGAATTAATGCAGATTTTGATGCTGTCAGATATGCGTAAATTTATTTACTAGAATGATTTTGCAAAAAAACAAGGATAATTTTATTGCTAACAGTAACCGTTTTCCAAACAAATTTTTTTTTTTTTAATACTTATCATTGTTAAATCGTGACCTGAATGCAGCACGTCCCTAATACTTAAAAAGTACTATACACTGGCAGTTAGAAAAAATCCGGATGTCTGCAATAATTCATTTATTATAATTTTATATACCCCTACACCACCATTATGGTAGATGGGGATTTTAGATTATATATATGTATATATATAATTTTATATGAGATTTACCTCACACTGAGAAGTAGAGAGGAACATCTAACGATGTTATATAAGACTAAATAAATGAATAATTATATGAGATTGCTTTGTTATTGGGCTATATATGTCTTTTGCGCAATAAAGTACTTAAAATAAAATTTAAAAAAAATGTCTATAAAAACAGACAAAATTTTACAGTCTAGGCAAGTTACGATTATATATAGAACGAAAATAGAAACAATTTTGGTTTAAGCCAAATATCGGTCCTACATTCCAGCGAGAGGTAAGCTTCGCTGCACTGCTAGGATGTAAAGCTTTGCGACCGAACGTACAGTACGCATAATACGAATTACAACCACAAGGTGGCAGTGATTATTTTAGGTTAGGTTATGGCTAGATTTTGCATAGATTAAATGAAAAGGAAATTCACATTTAATGAAATGTTCAGCCACCATTTAGCGTATGGATAACTAATGATGGCCACTTCGAATTTTCGAACCTTATCAGACTAGTGCGTTCCATGTGCAATGCCTTGATGAATTTTTTATGAAATAAAAGTTTGTTTTTTTTTAATTTAAAAAAAGTTTGTTTACTCAAGATGAGGGAGATAAAAATTTTAGAAAAATGTAGAGCACTCTACAGATCGTTGGCCATCTATGGTTTGTGTTAAGAACCACTCACAAATGAAAAAGTTGACAATAAATTAAAAAAATTAATTGATTTTTCAAAACCCTCGTTTTTTAATTTAATTATTGAAAATGTTTTGTGAAAGAAAGAAATTACCGTGGAAGACCGAGAAAAACATGGAATGACATAATTAAAGAAGAAGCAGAAAAAAAGGACATAGACTGGAAGGACATTAAACAATTAACCAAGGACAGAAAGACATGGAGAGAAAAATATAGAAACAGACACTAAACAAAAACTCCTTACACCTAACGGTAGAAAGGAAAAAAATTTAAAAAAAAAAATTGAAAATGTTTTACAAAGTGATTAATGAGAACAAAATTAAAGACATAGAAAAGCTTCACTATAAAATAATTTCACTAATAACTCTTATTTAAAGATTGGGCGCCATGCTGGGCAATGGTGTCTATTAGCGGAACTGCTCTATGGACCACGGCAGTCACCTGTGTCCACTCGAAATCTTAATTCACATCAACCTGGGCAGGCCAAGCTTATTTAAATATATCGAATCTATAATGCTTATGTCTCCACTACGGCCTCGCACTATTGAACGCTGCTACTAGGCTACCGATAGCCGTTTTCTAACTTTATAAAAAAAATGTTTTACTTAAGACATTGTCCGCCATCGTTTTTCTGGCATTTTTTATCGGAATTATAAAAAAATAATAGAAAGCCACATCTAATATCCATTACTGGTAGGTCCTGGGGAAAGATTTCACCAAATATCCATGGCGCTCAACCTGTTAAATGCTGTTTTAAAACAACAAAAGTATGGTAAAGTAAAATATAAGTGTAAATAACAAAAGAATTCTTATTATTGCAATATAAATACAAAAATCTGTGGATTAACTAAATAACCATGTTTTAACAAAAAATGTAATTTTTAGAAAAGAGCAAGATAAAACATATATTTAAAAAAAAAAACAAAATAAACGAATCATATGCAGAGAGTTTATAGACTTTCTGTATACGATCTGGCCCTCTTCATTGATCTTGTTCTGTTCTCGGGCGATTGTGATGACAATTTTTGTAATTTTGTATACATCAAAACATTAAATTGTTATAGAATTTGTATTCCTCCTCGACACCCAATACGGGTAAAAGAGGATAAGATTAAGAAAGAAAGTATTTGTATTCATCACTTTCCATCATCTAATTTTAAAGAATTCCCTATAAAACATTTTTTTCAAATTCATTTTTAATAACCCTATAGCAATAACCCAATAAAAAAAGCAATATTTTACATTGATTTCTTTCTTTCTTTCTTAATCTTATCCTCTTTTACCCGTATTGGGTGTCGAGGTTTACATTGATAACAAATGAAATAAAATCAATTACATAAAAATTTGAAATATTGTGCAATTTTGTTTATATATTAATAACATCATTATTTCTGCAAACAATTCTATGTAAAGTAAATTAACAATAGAATTCTTACAATATAATGCATTGTTTTTAGAAAACAGCTATCGACATTATTTTTTTATATAAATAAAAATTTCTTTTCATCTGTGCATTATTTTCCCTGATTTCAATTCATCCATGCATTTCTGACAACCTATCAATTTTTCGCAAAACATCAGACATTCCATGGAAATTTTATTCAGAATAACACCGAATTCAATTTGCTTTTGTTTGTTGACTTTTTCTTTGCAAAATCCTATTTTGCTTGATTATTCAAAGAAGTGTGATAACAATTTCATCAAAACATAACTGAAAACATTCAGACAGTGATTTCTTTGCAATTGTGTAAAATTTAACATTTCTACATTACTTCTATAATTGAAAATATTGGTCAGAAATTTAAGCCTCGACGTCTTCTATTACTGAATATCTTGGTGAGAAATCTAAGCCAAAGGCTTTGAACATGTAAGTAATATAATTTAAGCTTAAAAATTTATGCAAGCATTGTTAATTAAGATTGTTATTATATATGATGCAGTTATACAAAATTGAAATTTCTCACTGAACAAAATGGGTGGAAATAACGTTTTGTGTGATGTGATTTTGTAAAATTGAAATTAGCTGCTGAACAAATTGGTTGGAAATAACATTGCATCAGTGTTAAAATTTTAAATATTGTACGTTATTAATTATCATTACGTTCTACTACAAAAGCTGCTGAGGCTGTGATGATAAAAAATAATGTACATGTTAAACCTAATATTTTCCTTACAGAATAGCCTCGATTATTATATATATATATAAAATCTAAAATCCCCATCTACCATAATGGTGGTTTAGGGGTCTCGATTATTAATATAACTTTAATACAACATATTTTAAAATATATAAGGATATTTATGTAATTTGGTCACAATATAATTCTAAGGAGTACACATTGATTGCATTCAGCAGACGCCACCGGTCCTCCCACCAGTGGAACTAACCGCTATTAAATAAAAATCTATGGTTGTTACTTGATGAAACTCCATTATTCTCACTTATCCCGTGGTGAAACATTTTTATTCAATAATTCGGATGGATTTAGATTTAATTAAAGACACTCGGTTATTCGTTTCACAATTAATAGTGGAGATGGGCAAAGTCGATCTTTTTTGTTACTGCAAAATTATGTATATGACAATTTTATTAATACTAAACTATAAGTAACAGTTCCATATTTATTGAAAAACATCAATTTATCGTTACTCATTGACTTTATTTATTTAAAATTGCTCATTTAGAAATATTCGATTACTAATATTACTCGATTTTGCCCAACATTAATTAATAGTGAAACCAATAACCAAATACTTTAATTAAAATATAAGCTAATTTTATTTAAAATTAATTTATATAAAAATATCAATTAATTAATATTGTTATTATAAACTTTCGGGTGTCGAAGAATTAATTATTTAAAATAATAATTCTCCAGCAGAAAGATCTATGGTCGATACTAACACAATTGTACATATTTTGTAAATTTTTATTGTCATATTGTCTGAATAAAGATGTTTGTATATAATAACACTTTATTGAGTTATTAACCGTTAGTTAATCTGAATATTCAAACTATGTTTCCGATTATTTTCATTATTAAGAATATTAAACTGTATCGAAACAATTGTAGCAGTATTTTCTATAATACATCTGTGAAACTTGAAAAACAATCATGTACTTTACTTGTAAAATTACTTACAAATAAATCTTTATTTACGGCAATCGCCATTATCGTAATACAAACAAATATACAAAAATGATGTAGATATATAAGGTAGTAAAATTTGAAGAAGAATAAAAACATATACCATCATTGTTTCTATATTGTATATATCGAAACATTAAATACTTATAGAATTTGTATTCATCACTCTCCATCGTCTAATTTTAATCAATTTGCTATAGAACTGTTAACATTTTTAAATAATTTAAATACCTGACGCCCTAAGCGGCAACAAGGGATAGCAGAAGAAGAAGAAATAATTTAAATATATTTGGGAACAAAGAGCTGATTCAGAATCACCCGGGAACAATAACAGAATGGAAGAGATGAAACGTAGGATTTACGTGTATCGATTCACAATCGCCCAGCAAGGGACCTTACGGACTTTCGGTACTCAATCTTTCTTCATTCCAAGTCCATTCCCATGCAATTGAGAATCGGCGCAAGGTTGTAATTATTATTATTATTTGTATAAATAGAAGATTTATATAAATAGAAGAGAGTAATTATTTTCAAATAATTTTTATTTAATTTATTAATGCAAATAAACAATACTCAAAAATATGTAGATGCCACATATATCAACAAATTATCAATTATAAATCCAAATCAATATGGAACATTATAAATTGTGCTAGAATACTAAAATTTTCTTAAATAAAGAACTTCGCATTTTCAGCATATTAACAAATCTAACAATTTTTAAATGGAACACTATATATTTTATCACCATTTTTTTTAACAAAAAAAGTTATAATAGATCTTTACCAAACAAACACAAATAGCAATGTTATTGGCATTTTAATATTTTTTTTTGTCTTCAATGAAATCAACTTGCTATAAAAAACAAAACACTAACAAATAATAATAAAAAAATTTACTAAAAATTAATTTGCCACATATTTAATCGATTTAAACCTCAATTCCATCCGACACATGAAATGGTATATAATGTATTCAATCAAAAATTGTGAATTCTAGATCATGTGTCACTGACATCTTACACATTTTGTCTTGAAAAACTTTATTTTTTGTTGCAATACATCAATAAACAAGGATTATATCGATTAAGTAAACTGTGAACTGACCAACAGATTGAAAAAACAAATTTTGTTTACATTTTTTGCTGCTATTTTGTTATTTTACTGAAAACACAATAACAATATTCAACATCAAAACATAGATTATATATTTTGCAGCATATTATATATATATTTAAAACTTTCAATGATAGATGAGTATAATAATGAATGTTTTTGTTGTGCCACCGACAAACACAATAAAGATTTTATTATTGCAATATTTAATCAACCAAATAAAAGTGATATCTGAAACAAGATATGTTTTAATTTAACATTATACGAAGAAAAAGTGATCATAATTTAATTGTTCTTTTCTTTAATGAGATGAATGCTATTAAAACATCAAAAATATTACTATTTATTCAAAAATGTCTTTCTTTTATATTCTTTCATTCTTAATCTTATCCTCTTTTACACATATTGGGTGTCGAGGTTCTTTTATATTCTTAAATTTTGATAATAAATAGTGATGTGCGCGAGAGCCATATCCTGAGAGCCCTAAGTTAGGGCCAATTCATAATTATCCGGGAAGAAAGGAAAGTATACAGAAAGTCCGCAAGGCTCATTCCCAGGCAATTAAGAACCTGATACATGTAAATCCTATGATTTATCCTTTCCGTTTCCATTCCTTTTTCGGGCAATTGTGTATCGAACCTAAGTAAATATAAAATGAGAATTTTATTTGAAGAACTTTACAAGTATTGCACATGAAAAACACTAGTGTGATGAGGTCCGAAATAGCACTATCATCTTAAACTTAACATTTGTTTAAATTGGATATTAATTCTCAGATTACATCAAAATGAATATTCTGAATTATTATATTCTAAACATTCTGTTATTAAAAAAGAGTATGTAGTACTCGAAATATACATCCAACGTTTAAAATTAAATTGTGAAGAGAGGGATAAACAATGCCTGTACTAATAGTCATAGATTGATCCAGAATTGAGTATTAATTCTTATATTGCGTTAAAATGTATAAAATAGTCGACATAATCCTGAATTATATTGAAAACAATCCGTGGATCTACCAATAATATTTGCGATTCATGAATCCTTGATTGATTCTAGGATTAAACTGCGAGTATTGGTATGGCCACAAGTGTTTTAATTTAAATATTCTAAACAATCCTTGGATCCACCCTATAATATCACAAATCCGGGATTTATCAATCTTTAAATTAAATCAGGAATTAATTTGCAGCTATTGATACAACCATAAATGATATTTCACGGATTACTTCAATTTAAGTGCATTGCAAATGTTAAATTAAATTAAATAAAATGCCTACTGTATAAAGTAATAAAATATTTATTTACTAAATTAATATTACTCTGGTTCTATTTCTTCTTCTTATCGAATCCTTATTCTATTTTAAATGGTAACGTAATTTTTTCAAAATATTCCATAAATAAATACATAAAACTCACTCTTATAAACATAATTAAACTAAGCTTAAACTACAATTTAAAAAAGGGTCTAAGTAATTCATAAAAATCATATTTGGAATCATTTAAATTGTGTATACATAATGGAATTATAATCAATGTTTTTATTGTTAAAACTTGGTAAGATATTTTTTTTAATAGTATATTTTGGGAAAAGATTGAGTCATTTACTTGTTATTAAGAGTTAAAATCCATCAAATGTATCAGTTAAAAGTGAAAGTTTTTA
The DNA here is from genome assembly GCA_963082785.1 of Philonthus spinipes. Taxonomy (NCBI): domain Eukaryota; kingdom Metazoa; phylum Arthropoda; class Insecta; order Coleoptera; family Staphylinidae; genus Philonthus; species Philonthus spinipes. The sequence goes on from OY720303.1 coordinate 24,715,220, forward strand.
AAATCTGTGTTGCCAGACACATTGTAAACATAACCTCAAAGAGTTGTTTTCGAATGCTGTTTGTGTTATCACTGGGCTATTTGTGTGGTTTATGCTTTAATTCCTTCAGTTTTTATGAAATGTTTTTGTTGTTATTGCTGGAATTGTTTATAATATAAACAAATAAATATAAGGTGAGTATTGAATTTGTTTTTTTGTTGTTGTTGGAATTTTCAAGTATCAGTTGAAATGATTGTTGTTGGAAGAGTGTGGGTGTGCGGGGGTGGTAGCCGGGTGGTTTTCGTGGGGACAGGGGGGCTGTCATGTAAATAAAAACAAGGTGGTGTCGGAAAAGCGGCGGTGACAGGCGGGAGCTGGTGCCCGAGCGGTCCCCCTTGTAAATATAGGACGTAAATCAGCGAAATAAACGCGTGCTGGGTTGTTTATTTGCGTTATAAATATTTTTAAATATTGATACGCCGGTCGCGCATGTAAGCGCGAACCGAAACCAAGATGGACGTCGGCAAAGGCTGTCCAAACATGTCATGAGAATCATTATCGGAAACTTACGCATTCCTCCTCCTTTTCCATTCCCGATGGCATCTGAGGAACCGCCCGGTTGATCGCCGAATAATCAGGAAGATCCGGGAGTTCCTCGGCCATGTAAATGGGCATGGGCTTGCTCGCATCCAGGGCCCTCGCCCTAAATGAAAGCTTGGACATCTTTGTTGACAGCCGTAAAGACACGACAAGGCCAACATAAAATGATCCCCGAAACGGACTTTCCCGGGCCGCGGGCCGTCCGAGACGGACACTAAACGATTAACCGTGCTCTCTAGTACGTTCCCATTGTTTTCGTTTGCACTCACTCAGTCACAAATACAGTAAAACAACTTTGAAACTTTCCATGTTGAGCGTGTATTACAGAAAGCCATCATGGCGGCTCTGCCATGGAACCATTTACTAGGAACGTGCAGTGCGCGGGAAGCGAACACGCACTGACTACCGCGGTACTCATTCATGCCGACAATACACTTAAAATCACATTTACTCTATAACAACACTCAAAAAACGACCACGACTCACTAACACAACCAGATTTAATTTTTAACAACAACAACAACCCCAATACTTTAACAAAAACACAATTCTCCCGCACAACCACCGATTTCCCAGCCACTGATTTGACTCCGACGTTGACAGCCTTCGTCCGCCGCACGACTTTTACCGATGACGTTTGCTCCTATGATTTCCATAAAACAACCCGCTTCGAAATTCCGCACGTTTCCGAAAAGCCCCCGAATTTCATCCCTGGCTCCGTTGTATCAATTGCCGTTCAGTTCCCAGCGTGACATTCCGTATTTGTTTTTATTTGTTGGTTTCTCTCCGTACATCACGGTAAGGTGGTGGGGTGCGTGACGGAGTTCAGGTAATTCCCGCTCGTACGCCGAGGCGCTAGCAACCCGGAAGTGACATCACCATACACGTGGAGCTGCGAACGACCTCGCCTTTAAACACCCATCTGTGTTTCAATTTTGTAAACATTACAGTTTACTGTAATTTATTTTAGTTAATTACAGATCCCTATAATTTATCGAAAAGAAAAAAAAAATACTGGATTTAAACTAAAATCTTTATTAACATAATTATCATCGCAATTCCGTACGAAAAAATGTTAAATTTAACATACACGTTATAATTAATATCATAATCTAATCATACCTATTATTAGAATGTGACGATAAAAAAGAAAGGGCACGATAAATTGAACAGCTTCAAATATACTTAATTCACAATAAACCGGAAACAGATCGAATTATAGAAGGCTTTAAGGTTCCGTTCCCGGGTTTAATTTGAATTTAATTTATCTTTCGCTCATGTTCAGCAGAACAAGTGAACGTTAAAATTCAGCTAATTTCTTCAGTTAGTAGCAATTAAGTAAAAAAAAAAATTTGTTGCTGTATTAAAAAAATATGGGTTCTCATTTAAGGTACAAATGTATAAAATCAAACTCGCCCCGCTCCACGAGGTGTGGGTAAAATAATTTCTATTTAGCCTCTCAAAATTATTAAACTTTATTGGAAAAAAATTGTATACTGTTTATATTTCTTGAGATATTCTACTAGATAAAATAAAATGGGTCACTCAGGATATACGAAATGGTTTGTAAGACAGAAAAAACAATTTGCAAATAACTTAATATTTTATTAAATATTTCGGGTAAAAAGTGTCATCGTGATACTTAACAATAACACTTTGATTATAATTACATGTTGTATCAGACCCATCTGCCGGCAGAATTGTACTTTGTGATCCAACGGAAATACTTGCACAACTCACTAAACACAAAAACATTTTCATGGATCTCTTGGAGTAATGCGATGCGTAATATGAGCACGGACTGAATGAAATTCCTTTGCCAAATTTATGCTTTGCACATTTCCGGTAATTAAAATTTTCTCTGCTAATCTGCTCTATGAAGCATGTACCATGGAATAAAGCCCTTTCTTGCATAATTCCAGTTTCATATCGGGTAAGTGTATGGAGCAGTTTTGTGTAGGGGTTAAATATTTCCTCGACGAAACGGGGTCTAACCCGCGATGATAATAAACATATAGGGACACTCACTGGAATTTTTGTGTATACCTCTGTGTCACTAAAATTTTTCACGAACTCATCCAATTTCAGTGCTTTCAATAAATCAATGATTATTTCGGTGTTCTTCACAATTACTATCGACAACAAGAAGTCGTTGATTGCGTCCATCTCGATGAGCAACTACTTATTGAGTGAATAACTTAAAAATGAAACTCATTTCAAAATTAATGTATTTATATATTATGTATAGGGGATTTCCCTCAATTTTATCTAATCTGCAACTTGATACTTTATTTCATAGACTTATAAAATGCTAGATGATTGGAATGGGGAATTTATTGTGATACACAATAGGAGGGGATGGGGAATATTTATAGTCTGATACAGAGCTTCCATATCGAGGACGGGTTAACATCTCCCACCACCGTTTTTCACACGATCGGCCGAAGTCGGAGAAACGGTCTGCCGTGTTTGTTTAGAGAGCGTATGTTAATTTTTCATGCATCGTTTTAAAATCAGCTGAATTGCTGAAGACCGCATAAATGAGTGCGTCCTCCCAATATAAATAAACACTTAATACACTTTTTTCGTTTGTATGGTTGATTTTTCTATTTCTCCATTTATTCAGAAATTTCTTCTTCCGACCGGCGAAACGTTGCCTTGAATTGGCCCGGGAAATTTAAAAAGTTATTCATTTCAAAAATTTTATTAATGACAAGTAAAATAATTTCGAAGATTTCGATTAATATTAATCTACACTGTGCAAAATTATCTTTCATTTCATTTATTTTATTAAACGGCATATCTTTTTTGTTTATTAAATAAATGTAATTATAAATTCGTTTTCATTTATTGAAATGAATTACAGTATTTAACTCTTTCAGTTAAATTTCTCAAAAATCTGTGAGAAATATATTGAAACCTTTTTTGAAAGAACCAATTTTGCAGTTCATTACTGTTCATATACAGGGTGTCTCGCCCTAAAAGTATTTGGATTTTCTATTGATAGATTCTAATGCAATTTTCACTGTTTATGTAAACCAATATTCTCTTCTAAATTAAAATATTTTCAAGATTTTACCACTTCCGATTATACCGGAAGTACGTACAAGCTTTGTTATTTGAAGTGGAACCTTATATATTTTATTGAAAATTTAGATTCTACGTGTTAATTTTTACAAATTTCGTGTAACAGTTTTTGAGATTTTTCAATGATTATGAAAATCATCATTTTTTTAGACAGCATTTTAAAGTATTATATTTAAGGATAGAAAAAAATCACAGGAATGAAAATATTCTCATGTAGAAACAATTTAAAAATATTAATTATTGTGTCTCAAATTAACAGCAAAGTCTAGTAAATTTAAAACTGGGTGGCGCAATATTGCCGTGAAGTCCGATATATTTTTCGAAAAAAAAAAAATACGAGAATAAAAGGTACTTATATAATTTCTAGCCACTGTTGACCGTCACATTTTAAAATTCGTTTCATATATACAGGGTGTTCAATAATCATATGATTTTTTTAATGAAATGATATATTTTTATAATGATTTTCGATTCTACGTTTTTTTATATAAAATTTATTAGGTCGATTTTGTTATTTTAAAAGTTACAAAAAAATGAAAGTTAAGTCGAAAAATGTTTGTTTAACACCTTATATTGCAAACATTAAAAACGAAATAGATAAATAGAAATTGGAAAAATACTTAATAATAATAATAGGTATAGTCGTTTTCTGTCAGAATATTTTTTGTGAACAGGGTAAAGCAATATGCAAAATGATTTTCTTCTATTTTTACTTAAATGGAAATTTGTGTATGCCATTTCAAAATGAAAATGGGCCTGACCATTTTTGAGATATTTAAAATCAAAAATGCAAATAAGCAAATTTTTATTATTTAGTTGTCAATGTTATACGTAATAATATCATAGTTAATAAGTAAAGTACATATTTTACGTTATTTTTGTAACACTGTTACTATTAGACATACTTCTTCAATAAAAATACTTTAGTTATTAGAAACAAAAAATATATTTTGGTCATTCTAAAAATATTTTAAATATTCTCATATGCTTATTAAAATTATTTTTTAAATAATTTATGTAGGCTGCAAAACAGAAGATGTACCAACAAGCCTAGTAAAATAATTCAATACTTGAATATTAATATTTTGTTAATATTAAAATTGTCCTCCATTAAAATCTCTATAAATATTTCTATTATTATTATTATTAAATAACATTTAATAATAACTCCTAAATATTTGTCGACACACTATTATCTTTATATTAAATATGTTTTTAAATGTAGGAAAGCATTTACGAATTGCATTTGTATTAGTCATAGCCTAATTAAATTATAGACTACAAGTGAAACATTCAATTTTGTACTTTGGATTGAAATTGTTTAAAAAAAAACGGTAATATATAGAAGTATAGTTTGTTATAGAAAAATGAAAAAACAAACAATTTTCCATCGAAATTTCATAAATAATATAGGGTGTTCCATTTAAAGAATAATAAAAAAACAGTTTGCGTATTGTTTCATCCTGTATATAAAATTTGCTTTATGATAAAAAAACTACTTTTCTTTCAATTATTAAGCATTTTTTCAATTATATTGCGTTGGCAGAAAATTTAATTGTTTTTTTTTCAATTTTGAAATACAAGACCCAAAAAATTAATCGATTTCAACAATAAATTATTTATAACTTTTTAAATATCAACAAAAATTGACATAATAACCCTATATCAGAAAAACAGTTAGACGAATTTTATAAAAATCTTAATTTTCAATCAGAAATATAGGGTTCCATTTAAAGTAACAAAGCTTGTACGTTCTTCCGGTATAATAGGAAGTGGTAAAATCTTAAAAATATATAATTAATAAGAGAATATTGGTTTATATAAACAGTGAAAATTGCATTAGAATTTATCAATAGATAATCCATATACTTTTAGGGTGAGACACCCTGTACACGAACCTGCAGTAATGAACCGTAAAATTGGTTCTTTCAAAAAAGATTTCAATACATTTCTCACAGATTTTTGAGAAATTAAATTGAAAGAGTTAAATACTCTAATACTTTTAAATAAAAGTAAACGAAATTATAATTACATTAATTTAATAAATAAAAAAAATATACCAATATACCCTCTTTTTGTTTCGTTTTATAAAATAAATTAAATGAAAGATGATTTTTCATAGTGTAGATTAATATTAATCGAAAACTACACAATAATAATAATCTTTAATAACATTTTTGAAATGAATAACTTTTTTAAATTTCCCGGGCCAATCCAAGGCAACGTTTAGCCGGTCGGTAGAAGAAATTTCCGAATAAATGGAGAAATATACAAATCAACCATAAAACGTGCCTCAAGTGTTTATTTACATTGGGAGGACGCGCTCATTTATGCGGTCTTCAGCAATTCCGCTCATTCCAAAATGATGCATGAAAAATTAACGTACGTCCTCTAATCGTGCATTTCACACCGTTTCTCTCTTTCTTCCACGACTACGGCCGATCGTGTAAAAAACGGTGGTGGGAGTTGTTAACCCGTCCTCGATATGGAAGCTCTGGTCTGATATGTCCCGTATGCAAACATGAGATTTAGAAACATGGCAATAGTTATCCACTGGAGTCTCAAATGGAAAATTTTAAATATTTTAATTTTGAGAATTTTTTAATTATGTATGTATTTTGTTTCATTATAAATATAATCTATCTTTATAAATACACTAATACTAGTTATTATTTTTTTTTTTTGAGATTTCATTGGCTCACTCTAATTGTAATTTTCTTCAATTAGCGTGTTTTCAATTTTTTATAAGCTTTTCAGTGCAATACTATGGAAAAATAGGTTGATAATTGAATCAACGTGAAATACGTACAACAAAAAAATATATATATTAACATAAAAAAATATCAGTGTACAAAAGTTAAATACTTAAGTGGGATTATTCAGAGGGTGACTGCTTCGAACCAGGTTTAAGTCCTCTGATGGTCAGATCGTAGACGACCTCCTCCACCTTCTTGACGTCGTACTTCAGAACGTCGAACCGTTTTCTGAGAGAATCATTTTTCAGATTCAGCAGGCGGAAAGCTGCGTTCAGCTCAGCCATGAACTTCGAGATCTCTATTGGACGGTTGTAATCTCCGCTGGTCACAGCATTTATTGCAAACCTCGACTGGAATAAAAAAATTAATTCATATCTATTAGGTGCTTAAGCTTCTAACCAAGGGTAGCCGATTGGGTATAACATTTTAGCACTAAAAATATTCATTAAATGCATCCAACTTTAGTGAATCAATGCACTGTAGGTGCATAATACTTAGTATTTTTACAACTAATAATAAATTAATTATTGGTAAATTGTTAGAATTTAGAAAGCGCCTACCTTTCTAAATTCTAACAATTTACCTAACTTGCCTATCCGGGTGAGCCGCCAACAACATCTTTCTTTTAGTACCTCCATGTTCTAAGAAAGGTGGATAAAAGTTGTAGAAAACAATGGAAAATATTTTTATTAATATGTATTGTATCAATTTCCTGAATTGCCTTTTTAAAGTGAATAAATAATCAGAAACCAATGTTATGGATTATTGATTAAAAAAATAATAAATAAATATTCAGAATACACGCAATTAATGATAATTATTATTTTTTTTACAGAAATTCATATCCACACCTACCAATTCGGAAGACAACTGCAAAACTCCCATCAAGAAATCCTCCAACTCAAGGTGGAAGCCTTCCTTAGCATCGCTTTTTACTGAAAATCAAACCCCATTTAACACCACAGGCATCTCTTTTCAACCATTAAATATTATTTATTTCAAAATGTTATCATTATTATTACCTCCCAAAATTTCCGCCGTCGTTTCTTTGGAAATCAAGAAACCCGCCTCCAAATAAACAACGAGCATCGCCAAAAAGCAAAGACGCTGCGTAACGAACCTCCAGTGATCGTTGTACCTGTAATACTGTCCAGCAGGGATAATTTCGGCCAGCTTTCCGTACCCCACACGAACTCTTTCAAACACCTCTCGTGCTTTAAGGCAACTACCAGAGACTAAAATTAATTATAAGATATTTTAAGCTATAAAGTAACATATTTAATTGCATTTATTTACTTTCCGTCATACTGTTTTCTTGATGGATGACTTGCATTATAGTAACAATTTCCCTGGCATCATTGTCGATGTTTTTGACAATGGTTCGTATATCCTAGAATTTATTTAATATAATTTTAATTAAACAAATAATGAAAGAATACTCATTAAAATAATTATTATCAAAATTGAAAAAAAAGGGATGTAATTATTATTACGAATTATTTATAAAATTTAATACAATCATAAAGTGACCGCCTCCACCACAAAATATAAGTAATTATTGTTAATAATTACTATCTGGAAATTAATAATTGTTTATTTCTAAATTAGTTACTTTACTTCATTTAGTAAAACGCTAATCATAATAGAATTATTGCAATTAACAATGGGAAAAAATATTTTATTTTAAAATCAATAAATCTCCATAGCAGCAAGTACAAAAATTCTAACCTTAAAAAAATAATCATTCTACAATTTCTCACCTCTCTAATATCCTGCTCCTTGTCCAAATATTGTTGGAATGATTGAAATATGTTGTTTATCAGAATATTCGACATAATTCCAATTTTATTCTCAAACGTACTTTCAATATTAATAGCGGTCTTTGAAACACAACAAAAACAAACAGCTGCCAAAGACGAATGAAGTTGTTTGTTAAATACCAGTGTCACCAATTATTTGAAATTCACATTGGATCAAAAGTTGTAGATAAAGGATTTCATAGATTTTCAATAAGATTTTCATGTATAGGTTTTTTTTAACAATACATACAATCACTTTTATATACAGAATATTATTTATTTCGATAAGTTTATAAATTTCTGTTGTTCTTTTTAAACACTTCACATTTTATTATTAAATCTAGGTTTTATATTCATTTTTGATTTGAAAAATCAATATTGCAAAATAATGTTTTGTTTCGATGGTTTCTCATCTAAATTCAACTTGTAGCTAGAAAAGCGTGGAGGATAATATTTACGTAAAGAAATAGATGAAACAACAACGAAATTAAGGTAACAAAATTAGTAAATAAATTTTCTAGTAAAGAAAACGTGTTTATCGAATTTGACGTACACGTTATTTATCATCACAGTCTAAGCGATATTTGTATTTGATATGCATATTCAGATTATAAAATTATTAATAACATTTACGGATTGAGTAAAAAATATAAATGTTCTCGTTTACGTTAAATTTAATTCAATATTCAATCATAGATCAAAATATTATTAATAATATTTTGATCTATGCTTTTCGTGATAAATAAAACCATAGAAGTAAGAATGCCTTCCTAACACAATGATAATTTAAACAGTATGTATGAATTCATCAACGAAATAAATGTAATACAATTATCTGTACGATCATAGATTGTATAATTTTCTAACTCTATGTGTACATCATTATTCTATAACAACATGAAGTTAATGTTAAAATTTGCAAGTGCTGCCAAAATAAAAATTGTTATATTTGTATGATAATAGATGTCGCCAACAAAGTGAAATTCAAAAATTGTGATTGAAATGCTTATTTCTAATAAATATTCTTGGCTTTTATGTACTTGACGATAAATTTAACGTATGTGATAATTTTCAACTGCAAAAAGTAACCATATATATAGAACATATTTTTATTCAGATTAAGTTGTGATATAATGCGTTAATTTTAACAATTCAAGTACGGAAACCCTCAACTCGACTTTTCCTTTGAAGAATAGTCCCCTGCAAGGAAAATGTTGACTTTCCCGTACGGAATAGCCCCGGAAAATCAGCTCTATTCCGGATGTGAAATGTCGAATGTCATTAATAATTTCACAATCTAAATATACATATTGTAGTCGGGGATGGCCTCTTCGTGGGGTTGGAAATTGGACGGACTGAATTTGTTAAAAACTTTAATAATCGCTAACAACAATTTCATAATCATTCACAACGATTTTTCAACCTGAACATAGCTCCCCTTAAAATTTCACAAGCCTAGCCAACATAAAATACATTTCCTTTCCGCGGTGTTGATGGAGCGCGTAGGCGGAAATAAAAAATAGCACCTACACTAATAATTTGAGATAAGCAAAGTGTATCTTTTATGTTACTTTAAAATGAAGCATATGATTTTTTTAATGTTATTTATTTTATTAATATTACTCATACAGCCCAGACAGATTACAGAAAGGTTCCAAAAATATTGCACTACAAGATTGCAATAAAGGACAGTTATTATAACAAATAAATAAATACATTATATAACATTAAATTTTCGACTAGTTGCGTGTTATTGACCCATTTTTAGAAGAATTTAAAATCTTGAAAATGGGCTAATAATCCAAAACTGGCTATTGACTAGTGGTATTTCAGCAGCCCTTGTCTCGAATGTTAGTTAGTCATTTATGTGACCTGATGTGTGATATGAATTAATTAATTGTGGATTGAAGATGTTTGAATTTTGAAAGGATGTTGGGAATTCTTCATAATACAGAGAAGGAGTTCTAGAGGTTTATAAATATTTATGAACCTTATATACATAAAAAAATTATCATTTAGAAATACACCAGTTTGCCAAACACTACTTATTATTCAAAGTATTATCTTTAGTGGGGAACAACGCATGATGCGCGATTTTTTTATACATGCCCGTACTGCGTGTTTACTATACATCCAATTCAATTGCACCTTCCAATACGTCCGTGGCATTGAAATTGAAACACAGATGCGTGTTCACGTAGCGTGGTCGCTTTAAAATAAATTTAGTCGCGGAAGCCGCAGGCATTCCACGCTAGTATTCCGACCGGTTTTAAATCCCGCACAGAACTTGCAGTGCAGTTAAAAAAATTAGCAGATTACTTATCACCGCAATTGCATGCCGGTGAAATTGCAAACCGTGTATCGCTAGAATCGTGAAACAACCGCAGGTGTAAGGTGAGAAAAGGCTGTGTGTGTGTGAAATTTTTTAAATTGATTGTAAATATTATGAGTGGGTTTCGTGTTTGAATATTTCGAAATATTTTTTTTTATTGAAAAATTTAACTTTGTCGCAAAAATACGTGAATTATATTTGAATTTGTAGCTACTAAAAACACAGATTGTCATTTAAAGTAAAAAGACATAAATAATCTGTAAATAAAACACGTTTTACTTTAAATTAAATAAAAGGATCTTATGATTAGTTTTAAGTATAGGAGAAGTATTTAATTATAAGAATAAATTTATAAAATAAATTTTATGTTGGCTAATGGATATATTCCAAAGCCAGACAAATGCCATACGTAATATAAAAAATATTTTGAAAATAATTAACTATTAATCAATTATTTTCCTGCGGGAAAATAATTCATTAATAAAACCACGCATAAATTGAATAACTTTAAATTCGGTTTATCAGCCCATTTTAAAGTGAATTCAAAATTTAATTTATCTAAAATTCTGTAGTTACACAATATTTTAGAAACAATTTATATTGATTTTTGGGGTATAATTAATAATTACTCATTTTCATTTTTTTATTTGATTCAATTAAAAAAAAAAAAACTGTGTCCTAGTGAATAAATACTCTTTTCTATTATCACTTCTTACTTTACTTAACCACTGTGTTTTGCACTTTATTATGAGTATATAATTTTAACTATGTAGTAATAAGACTATGCATATGGCTTATAATATATAATATTCTGTATTGAATATTATTTATACTCTCGGTTATGTGAATAGTTTGAGAGTTGGTTAAATTAGGGCAAATAAAAAAAAAATGCATAAAAGAAATAATTTATTGCATATATTTACATATTAATTTTTGGTTCAATGTGATTAAAGCAAGTTTCCCCAATATTGTAATCAATTTATTTTATTTCTTCTTCGTTTCAGTAAAAAAAAATGGATTGTGAAATTGCCGATAATTCTGTAAAGATATTTATTGGAAATATCATCCATTGTGAAAAACCGTTTACTGTAGTCAAGAAAGAAAATGGAATAATTATAATTAAAGGATCTAAGGTAATATTAGTATGTTTTATCAATCTTCATTTGTTAGTTTTAATTCGATTTTTATCACATAAAGAATTTAAGTTTTAAGTAATGTTATTGCAAATTGTTATTAATGGTTAGTTTAAAATACAACAAATATCAAATCCTGTTTCACTTATAAAATATATATAAGGTGGTCAGAAAATTTGTGACAACCCATACGGCTCTTACAGATTGCATAAATATTGCACTGCAAGATTACAATATTGCAGATTTGTTGCAAATTATGCAATGTTGCAAGATTGCATTGTGTGATTACTGCAAGATATGTAGAGAGTTCTCATAAATGTGACCCACTATTAGCTAATAAAATAGCGGTCACCAGGTCTCCGCACAACACTGGTGTAAATAAATAAATAAACTGTATTAAGTTTTATATTTAATAAAGTTTATTTATTTGGTGTATCATCTGTGAAGTTCTAATTGAACTGAACGTTGATTTTCCACGCTTCCTTTAAAAAGACCGCTGGGACCATCCCTATATATGCTTGAGGCGGTTTTTGTCAGGGGAAACGGAGCGTTCCTAGTAGTAAAATCCACAATAAAGTAGGTTCATTTGAACAATAATTCAGTTACTGAGAGTCAATATACAACTTAATTTTATTCAAAAAGTAATTAATATGTAAAAAGAACACATAAAATTAACATGAATTATCTGAACCATAATAATTAGGAGATAATGCAAATGTTATTTATTGCCTAATTTCATGTGGCACAACAAAAAATCTGTTCAATTGCCTTCATCAAGACACATGGAACAGTCTGATGAGGTTCGAAAAACCTAAATGACCATCACTAGTTATTCATACGCTAGATAAATGGTGGTTGAACATTTTATTAAAAGAAATATCAGATTCGAAAAATCTTGTTTCGAAAAATTCGATTTTAAAGTTTGGGGAAGTGTTGTACATGTACTCCCATACATCGCATAATATTTCAGCAAACATTGCCATGTTGTAGATTGCTTTGCAAGATTGACGCAGCATTGATGTTCTGATACATTGCAACACCAGTGTGGTGTTTTTTGACGACTCGTAGAACGAATTTGACGTGTCAATGCTGTAATTCCACATGACAAAGAGAAATGTGTTTATATATTTAAGCACAGTGCAGTTGCGTTATCGTTAAATATATAAACACATTTCTCTTTGTGGAATTACAGCATTGACACGTTTAATTCGTGCTACGAGTCGGTAGCAGTATGACGGACACAAACAGAAGCATGAAAATTCCGTTGTACTCTAAATTATATAAAATACTGTTCCTGAGTATACAGTATAGAATAATATGAATTTCCAGACACATGGCAATATATCAAACTCGAAACATTGTGAAAAAGAATTCTTCTTCTCGATTCCTTATAATCTTTTATGTGTCGGTTGAAGCTTCTGATTCTTATTTGTTTTCAGTACCAATTTCTTCAATTTTTTCCTGTCTCTTGCCATTATTTTCATTTCTTCTAGTGTTACTCCCTTTTTCATTCCTATTTCTTGAATTTGGTCCATCCATTTTCTTCTTGCTCGCCCTCTTCTTCGTTTGCTCCTACTTCTTGTTTCCAATATTTTTCTTGTAACTCCATCCGCATTCATTCTAGTTATGCGTCCATACCAGTTCAATTGTTTATTTTCAATTCTTCTGGCAATCGGTTCTTGTTTAATTATACTTCTAATATCCTCATTTCTAATTCTCATTTCTAATTCTGTTCTTGTTTAATTATACTTCTAATATCCTCATTTCTAATTCTGTCCCATTTTGTTTTTCAGGCTATTAAGAAGAATTCAATATTTTCTTTAAATTGATTGATTGAGTTACGTGAAGATCAAATTAATTCGACGAATAAAGCACTAATAACCTTTCTTCACACTTTTATTTGGATTACCAAATGTACATTTCGGTCACAAAGTGATCATTATCAATGGATTAATGTTAATGTACATTTGGTAATCCAAATAAAAGTGTGAAGAAAGGTTATTATTGCTTTATTCGCCGAATCAATATTTTCTTATTTAAATTATTTATCAAAAATGAACACCTTTTCTAACCACCTTCTATATTTAATTTCTTCGAATTAACCCTTTTTTTAAATTACTTAATAAAAATTATTACAATCTTAGATATTAGAATTTGGAGATGCGAGTGAAAAAGAAGAACTGCTCAAAAAGCACGACTGCGCCGGTGTTCACAAAGAAGTCAGACTCTCGCCCGAGCAATTCTTAATGCCAGGCATGATCGACACTCACATCCACGCCCCACAGTATCCTAACGTCGGTTTAGGATATGACAAGCAATTACTGGATTGGCTCAACGAATACACCTACAAATTGGAAAGCCGATACAGCGATTTGGAGTTTTCGAAAAAGGTCTACGACGCTATTGTTGTAGGTATTTTTTTTTATTCTTGCGATTCAAAGGCGAATCAATATTAGTAGTGTCAAAATTAAATATTTACATTTTTCAGTTATCACATTAGATTATAAATTTATCTAACACAGTATTGATGATAAGGGCTTGATTTTTGATATCGGAAAGACAGGTCATTGGCACATGACACTGATTCTCAAAAAAATGTCATTTGTGCGTAATATAATGTATTGTATTAAAATTGATAAATAATTTGGTTTTAAACAAAACAGTCATTAATTTTGTTCAACAGCAATTTTTTTTAATTTAATTATTAACAGTACAAATTAAGCGATGAATTCGTATGGGATCGACGGATATTGTAATGCTCTTGTATGCAATAATTAAAGGAGATATTAAATGGCCTAGCATGATGGGTTCAGTGAAGAGCATAATTTTATTAAATTCATGCATTCAGCCATTATTTTGCATCTAACATTTGTCCCATTTGTTGATTTAAATACATGAATTTGCTAAAACCATTATTTTGTCCAACATAATGGGACAAATGTTGGACGCTAAATAATGGTTGATCACATGAATTTAATAAAATCATTATTTCGTCCATTATTTCTAGAATAATGATTGTTTATTCAACAAACAATGGTTGCTTATACTACAAAGAATGGACGAACTAATGATTTTATTAAATTCATGCGTTCAACCGTTACTTTGCGTCCAAAATTCGCCCCATTATGTTGAACAAAATAATGGTTTTACTAAATTCATGTATTTAAATCAACTGATGTTTTGCTGACAATCGTTGAATGCTTGACTAAATAACAGATTTACTAACTTCTTTGTTTAAAAGAGCAATTAATAATGAATTTAGGATTTTTAGGGCGCTTCGACCACTTGGGTCATTCGGGCTAATCATTGTTGATTATAAAAGAAATTTAATCTTGTTACTGTTTCAGCAAAAAGCAGTAAGATTCGGCACGACAACGGCTTGTTATTTCGGTTCGATGTATCTGAAAAGCAGTCAAATTTTGGTGGATTCAGTGGTAAAAAACGGTCAAAGAGCTTTAGTTGGAAAAGTTAACATGACTAAATGCGCGCCGGACAATTATATAGAATCTCCGGAGCAAAGCTTGCAAGATACTGAAACGTTTATTAATTACGTCAGAAGTTTAAAGGTAATGTTACGAAATCAGGTTTAATCAAACTCGGAAATAAGTAACACACTGTCTATTTATTAATTTACAGTACACTTAACACATTTATTTACACCACACTGTCACTATTTATTTACAATGTGATGTTGAGCACTCGGACGTTCGTGATAGACTTACCCGAACTGACTACTGCAGCGCCGTTAGCGCTCGCTTATATAGCGTGCTTGTTTCTCGAACTTTCCGGAACTTTCGATGACGCCGCGTTTACCGTCGCGCGCTCTGTGGAACATTCCAGAATGATCTTTCCACTTTATTCTTTCACTTTCGTTACAGTAATTTTAAATACAAAGAATGATATTTTTTGAAGCAATAGATTGTATCCGAAATAAGTAAAAATGTTGTGTATTTTGCAGAAAAATACAGTGCAACCAATAATCACACCGAGATTCGCCCTCAGTCTTGACCTTGAAACCATGACGCAGTTAGGACAACTCGCCTCGAAATACGACTGCCACATCCAAACACACATTGCCGAAAATCCGACAGAGGTTAAAACTGTGGAAGACATATTTTCATGTTCGTACGCGAGTGTTTACGAAAAGGCGGGATTGTTAACAAGAAAGGTTTGTATTTTATTTGTTTAACGGTAGCGTATCATAAAATAATATAACAAAAATTGCAATGAAATTACAATAAAAAAATACATTTAAAATTGAACATAAAATATAAACATATACATTTAAACATCATGGCAGTAAAGTGTAAATCTATATTACTTTTTTTTTCTAAATTATTTTTAAAATATAAATTGAGATGACTTTTGCAGTTATTTTAATTAAAGTCAAAAAAGGAGGAATAGTGAAAATGATCAATAAAAAGGTAATTATTCATTCATAGACGTGGAGTTTATTAAATGAGTAATGATGTGGTGGGGATAGGGAATATTCGTAGTCCGACATATCGCAACAACAAAACGTAATTAAAACGTTTCATAAAGTCGCATGGAATTTTCTTCATCGACTATCTTGAGAAAGGCAGAACTATCAATAGTGAATATTGCATGGCATTATTGGATCGATTGAATGGAGAATTTAAGAAAAAAAACAGCTCCAGATGTAAAAGGACGATGCGTCGTATCACAATTCGATGAAAACAATTGTTAAATTGTCAAGGTTTGTAGAACAGACGCATGGAAAATAAAAATTCAGTTTAATTCGAACTTCACAGATGCTACACCACTACAGCGCGGAGACCTGGTGTCCACTATTTTATTAGCGAAGTTACCAATAGTGGGCCACATTTATGAGAACACTACATATTTTGCAGTAATCATACAATGCAATCTTGCAACCACACAATGCAATATTTCCAAAGGCAGACATTTTAATCTTGCTGAAACATTGCATCCATCTTGCTGCAATAATTTGCAACGAATATACAATATTGCATAATGTGTTTATGTTAATGTTACATAAGTACTTTAACAAATGCCTAAAAATAGACATATTATGCACAATAATAGACAATAGACATAATATAATAATAATAATAGACATTTGCTGTGCATAACATGTCTATTTTTAGGCATATGTTAAAGTACTTATGTAACATAAGTCATAATGTCACAGTAGCAAAAGAGAAAAGAAAAAAAAAATTTTTTTCATTTAATATTTCATTTGCTATTAAATGTTCATTCAAAAACTTATTTCACCGGGTAAGTATCATTTTTTGTAGTTATAAAAAAGTGAATTATTTATTTCAGACAATTCTGGCCCATGCTTGCTACTTGTCTCTTTCGGAAATAAAATTATTAGCCTCGAAAGGCACTTGCATTGCACATTGCCCTTCCTCAAACACAAGACTCCAGTCCGGTTTGTGCGATGTTAGAAGACTGATTGATAATAATCTTAATGTTGGGCTGGGAACAGGTATTTGATGTTTATATATTTTTAATTAAAGGAATTATTAATTGATTTTTTTCATTTTCAGATATATCAGGAGGAGATTCCGTTTCAATAATCGACGCTATGCGACGTGCTCTTGATGTTTCAATCCATTTGTCCTTTAAAGAAGCCAATTATACTCCATTGAATCATCATGATGTGTTTTATTTGGCAACTTTAGGAGGTGCTAAAGGTGCGATATTTAATTTAGTAAGGCGAAAAAGGTGTTCATTCAAAAATTAGGTTTTTTTTTATTTCTTAATTTCATAATTGCCCTAAAAACAAAACTCGCACGACTGCCATATTCGAAATTTTGTAAGGTTGTGGTATATTATTTATATTGATAACAGTTAAAGTTTTGTATAGGGTAGTTTTCCAATAATTATTTTATAGATGTTTTTTTCGAGGGATAAAATTAATTTTCCAGGAATGGCTTTACAGGAGGCTGTTTTTTGAAGTGATTATTTTTTAGAGTGATTGTGATTTTCCAAATATGTTTCACGACATAGTTTTCTAAGGGATTGATTTTCTAGTAAGATTTTTGTAGGGGTTTTCAGTGCCATAAGCTCGATCTCTTCGATCTTTTCGTTCAGCTCGATATTTCAACTGATCGATCTTGCCCATCACTACAAAAATCTCCTACTGGATCAACCATATGCTTAGTCTGTAAATTGCTACTAACTGGGAGCAAAAACCATAATAAAAATAAAAAAAACTCCTTCTGGATCAACCGTATGCTTAGTCTGTTAATCGCATGGTAAACGCATAAATGATAAACAAAGAAAACTTCTGGATCAAGAATAATAATTCTTAGCCTACTAATTGCAATTAACTGATGGTAAAATTAAAAAAAAACTCCTGAAACGTATGCTTAGTTTGCTAATCACAGCTGGTGGCAAAAAAAACATACGAAAACTATAAACTAAGAGCAATTAGTTAATTCGTAATTAGTGACTCAATATTTTTTTATTAAAATGTATAACACAAAATAGAAAGACTGTTATTCTTTACTTCACTTTTTATTTTTATGTTAGATGTACATTTCGAGACACAAAGTGCTCATTATCAATAACAAACAAATAATAAAAATAAAAAGTGAAGTAAGGAATAACAGTCTTTCTATTTTGTGATCAATCTCTTCAAGTAAACTCGAAAATATACAGTTAAAATGTATAATAACACTTATCTAGAAATGAATTTCCATCTAGCATGCTGTGTCAATTTTTCTTACCTGAACTACTACCAGCTTTTCCCCCTTTTATCACCTCCTATGGTAAATTCCAGTTTGTTTTCTTCTTTTTTCATAGTCATCCTGCGAATATAAAGAATCCAATCTTTTTCTTTAATTTTTTCAGCATTGAACTTGGAAGAGAACATCGGTAATTTCGAAAGTGGGAAAGACTTCGACGCCGTGCTCGTTGACATGAAAACAGAAAACTCGTCTTGCGATTACATAAACGATTGTGACATCGAGGAATTGCTGCAAAAGTTTATTTATACCGGCGATGATAGAAATGTGAAGAATGTTTACGTAGCTGGAATACAAATAAAATGATTTTAAATACGATGCCAGGAAATTATTTTTTAAGGAGAAAATATAATAAAGTTTTCCTTTTCAATGACTTTAAACACGATACCACATTAATAAGAAAATGTAATTTTTTTTTTCAAAAGATTTCATTCAATTATCGCTTTATATTTCCTTAGAGCTGCACTAGTTCATGCTATGAACAGTTACAGTCTGTTCATAGCATGAATTAGTGCAGCTCTTTCTTGAATGCAAAAATACTCAAAATATTATTAAATAAAAATGATTTGAAAATAATTAATCAAACATGTTAAGAAAAACTCACCAATTCATTCAATCATCACTTTATATTTCCCTTAACTATGTATACAAAGTTGTTTACTTTTCATGTAAATAAATAATCTAAACATTTATTTGCTTGTTTTTTTTTCTTCTTCAATATTATTACATTAGGATTAAATGTTCATTTCTTTTTTATTGTTATCCGCGCTTGTTTTCTTTTTAACGATTTTGAGAAATTGTCATTTTGTGCGGTTTCATTATTTATTCAACATGTACAAACGCAAAATTGAAACAAGTGAAATATTATTATTTTTATATAAGACAAACACATTCGAAAGATTTGTACATGGAAAATGGGTTTTATTTAATCTTTTTTAAAAATTTTTTTTTTTCATTACTCATAATCTGAATGTAAGAATATAGGAAATGAAGGGCAGAAAGACCTGCGGTCGATAGCCCAGAACAAAAACTTTCATATTATTGTGTATACTCAGTGGTGGATTTGCAGTAGGCCCAGGCCTAAGGCGGCAAGAAAATTAAATTTGAATTACAATGTATAACAAAGTAGAAGTCTCAACAATTAACAAAATTATGTGATTGTTGTTTAATAAAATGTTCAACCACTATTCACCTAGCATATGGATAACTGGTGATGGTTATTTCGGTCTTTTGTTGATATTAGGCAAAAGATGGCGCTTGCGCTATCTTTCTAAACAAAAAATATTTGTATATACACGAATTAAAATTAGAGTTTGTTATTTGCAAGTCAATTTCTTTCAGGACAAATGACGAGAAGTATTTACTAAGCCTGCAATTACTTTACACAGGATGTAGCTTCAAGACAACACTCCCACCAAATAATTGCCAAAGCTTACAAGCTCCGCCCACTGAGCATACATTTACTTTACACTGGATGTGGCTTCAAGACAACCCTCCCACTAAACAATTGCCAATATTTACAAGCTCCTCCAACTGAGCCTACATATACAGTACAACTCTTCCATTAAACAAATGCACAGCCACAATTTACAAACTCCTCCCACTGTGCCTACATTTAACTTACAATCCACCCATTATGGAAATGTAACAAGTTACAAGCTCCTCCCTCTAAGTCTGCAACTATTTTACCAAGCATGTGGCTTTAAGACAATCCTCCCATTAAATAATTCCCACAACTTACAAGCTTGAGCCTACATTTATCTTTCAACCCTCCCATTAAACAAATGTAACAAGTTACAAGCTCCGCCCACTAAGCCGGCAATTACTTAACACAGGATGTGGCTTCAAAACTTACAAGCTCCTCCCACTGAGCCTATATAGGGTGTGGCTTCAAGACATTTCT
Source organism: Philonthus spinipes (assembly GCA_963082785.1). Classification (NCBI taxonomy): domain Eukaryota; kingdom Metazoa; phylum Arthropoda; class Insecta; order Coleoptera; family Staphylinidae; genus Philonthus; species Philonthus spinipes. Next base: position 24,735,546 of record OY720303.1, read on the forward strand.
CCTAGAGACAATTGCAACAACGTAGAAGCTCTACTCTTTGAAAATACATTTACTTTACAGCCAGAATTTAAAAGCTCCTCTCACTGAACCTACATGTACTGTACAACTCTTCCACTAAACAAACGAACAGCTACAATTTATAAACTCCTCCCACTGAGCCTACATTTGACTTACAATCCACCCACTAAGTAAATGTAATAAGTTACAAGCTCCGCCCTCTAAGCTTGCAATTATTTTACACAGGATGTGGCCTAAAAAAAAACCTCTCATTAAATAATTGATAAAAATTACAAGCTCCACCCACAGAGCCTATGTTTACTTTACAGAGAGTATGACAATAATTTTTCCACTAAATAATTACTGAAACTAAACTGAGCCCACATTGCGTTTACACAGGAAGTGACTTTTGGGTAGTAACCCTCCTACTAATCCTGCATTAACTTAATATAAGTAAAAATAAATATGCAATTAAAACAAACGGAAAATCTCAAATATTTCTTACATTCAGATTATGAATAACCGATTTATTCTGATAAAGTACAAACAAACAATCATTTCGGGTATTAAATTAAAATACCAACTCCACAAAAACAGCAACAATTTGTAGGTTGTCAAGTTATTGTTTCTTGCGTTACAAACATACTACTCAATAACCGGAATTTGTCGGCAAACTGCGAAAGCATAGCAATTCGTTTTATTACACTATGAATACACTGTTTCGGCTTAGCTTTTGTTAGAATAAACACTTATTTTTGTACAAATAATAACCGATTCATGTTACAACTGAATAAATTTTAAAACCTGATTGTTAAATTAAACATACACTGGGAATTTTAACAACCGGCTTGTTTAATTAAACGTACGCTGGAGATTTTAAAACCGGTTTGTTAAAATAAACATACACGGGGATATAAAAAGGGGGGTTATTATAAATTTACCTGTATTATAAACAAAACATTTAGTGAATACATAATTTTAAACACCCTGTTTGTACAATAATAATGTAATGTTTAAACCAGGGATGTTTTTTTGTTTTGTAAAAGTAATTAGAACGATTTGTATTTTTTTTTAAAGCACATTTATCTCTACGCATTTAACGAAAATATATATTTATAAATTTGTACAAAATAAAAAGGTAATTTTTTGTAAATGTTTTTTTTTTTTTTTGGCATGAAAAAAATAATTTCAAGGTTCTGCGTAAAGTTTATCAACCCATTATTTTCAAGGATTGATTAACTGTAGAGGTACATTCCAGTATTAACCTTAAAAATCATGAAAGTGGTGCAAATAAGCGGTGTAAAGTCTGCTTTTTTTTAATATGTATACATATATTATCTTTATTAACAGATATATATATATATATATTATATACAAAATAATTAAGGCTATTTCCTATGGAAAATGTCAAGTTTAACGGGTACGTTATTAATAAATTTCAGATTCTATGATTATACAGGGTGATTCAGTTTGGTGTCTCACCAAACTTACCATTTTTTGATTATGTCATTATAACAATTCAATTAACACAATTTTATATTAATCATTTCTGATTAAATAAGAAATACCTTGGATTCTAATAAAATTCTAAACAATTTGCTCGATTCGTGTTTACATTTTGAGAAAGCAATAAATTTAGTTATGATTTTCGGCAATCAATTGCGAATGTTTCAAAAATACAATAATAAAAATCCTCTGCAGTTGAAATAGATTTACAATTGTTATCGCAAACATAACCTAAATTTGATCAAATTGAAAAAAAAACAGACTTTACAGAATTTGTCAAGATTCCAAAATAAATGTGATTTTATAAATCTATTTTATCTTACTGAATAATTGACAGGACTTATTTCAATTACACTTATTATTATATTTATTTTTTTATACATTTTCTATTTAAACATAAATCTTAATTGCACAACTTTCATTCAATATCCAACAGTGAGATTTATTTAAAAAAAAAGCATTTTTTTTTTTAATTGAAATTGTTGGACATTTTAAGTGTAATGCGAGTTATTAATTCGATATTTATTTAAAACACAACATTTTAAGCGTAACTTTGCAATGGCTTAAAATGCTTATTAAGAACTACAGTTTTATTAAAGCCTGCTTAGCGTTATTTCCATTCCTACCTTCACATAACTCGCAAATGCATTTATACTATACTATGGGAACATATGTACTTGATGTTTATTTAATAATTTTATGCCATCACATCAAGTAGAAATGTGATCATAATTTGGTCTTATTTATTCCCTATTTTCACCTCACACTGAGAAGTAGAGAGGTATATATAACGATGTTATATAAGACTAAATAAATAAAATATTCCCTATTTTATTTGTCTTTCAATTGTTTTGTGGCTCTTACTAAAAATTCCTTAAAATAAAAATTAAGTAAAAGTGTCCAACAAATTCAACTATTTGGCTTTCCCATTAAAAAAATCCCACACTTTTTTTAAATTTATTTAAAAATATAATAACGTGATAAATAATAAAATAAAAGAAACTCATAATTTTAAAAACTTTATAATCTCAATGAAAGAAAATAAAAAATAAACGATTGTACTTTTAAAATGATAAATTTGAATCTTTTTTCGTGTGCGGAAATCAACATACTCCTTTTTTTTTTTCATTTTGTAGCCATCATTATATCTCTACATACAAAATAAAATAAACATCGGCTGCAACGGCGTTGGTCCAGAAGGAACATATTTATACTACTTACATAATATATTCATATATATATATATATTCGTCTCTACACATAAATATTGAAATAGAGACACTTTCTGTTATTTATTTATTATTATTTTTTAATAGAATCAGGTTAATATTTAAAAAGAAACAAACGGAATATATATAAATACTCTGATAAATTACGATTAGTACGTACGTAAAAAAATAAAAACACGATGCTCGTAAAAAATAAATATGCGTTATACATCTCTCGAACGAACGATGGCGGATAAATTAAACAAAACAAACGAAAAAATTAAACGAATTATTTGAGGGTTGTTTACTGTACGGCATTACGGAGTGTGTAAATAAAATACTATGCATTACTTTGAAACGTGCACTTTGGAACGGAAATAAATATTAATACACATGCGTGAGTATTGATAAGTAATTATACAGGGTGTTTATAAGTAATATAATACATATTTTGAATTAATATAGTGAGGAGAAATTTAGGAAATTATAACATGTGTTGGAAATAATACAATATATAGTAATATTTATATTATATTCCTTTCTTCACTCTTCTATTTTTAATAATACTATATGTATATTCCGAACACAATGTGCTCTTCACTTATGAAATTTTCAATATACAACATCAAAATATAATTTAAATTAATTAAATATAAGTACTTGATAAAAAATTGTAACCCGTGGTTGTCTATAAAAACAGATAGAATTTTCCACTCTACTCGAGTTACGATTATATATATAAGGATTATTATCATTTGGTGAAAAGCTCGAAATGTAAATATATATAAATTTTTTTTAAATATAGAAGTGAAGAAAGGAATATAATATAAATATTACTATCAAAAAAAAACTTCACAAACTCACCAACAAATATCTTTGAATACAGTACATATATTGAATTAATTGAGTGAAGAGAAATCTCCGAAACTATAATTATTTAAGATCTCATGATTTTAAAGTTAAATTATTACTTGGATTTTGTATAAATGTAGAAATTCTAATGAAGTATTCACCTAAAAATGTTACGATATACTTCACGTTTCCTAAAATCACACCCTGTATACACAAAAATGTATTCGAACTGTAAGCGAAAAACACTCCCTCTTTCACCCCTCCCACTCGAAGCAACACATAAAGCGTTTACTTTAACACAATTATTAACTCACAACTCTTTCACACGACATAAGGCTAATTTACTCGGCTCGACCGGGAGGGCGAGGGGGGCACACCTTGTTTACTAAGTTTTTCTTTTGTTCGTTTTACAAAATATATATTTTTATCACTATATACATTGAATATATCTTCCTTACGTTTCTAATGAGCAACTTTATAAATTCATACAAAATCGTTGAGATACACCCATTTTGATATTCATTTTTTTTTCTCTCTCTATTCGCGTTTTAATTAAATAATAAGGAACTCTCTTTTTTTATTTTCTTTTAAATATATTTACACGCGGTTATAAAATAAGGTCTGGTCTTTTTTGTTTACTCGTATCAACTGGGTTCCATTTAAATTTGCAATTAATGAAAAACAAAATCTCAATTTATATAAAATTTTGTATATAGTGCAGAAAAGCAATAAATATATTTAAAGATCCAACATATTTAATCCCAAAAATACTGTTTTAATTGATTGTAACTCTATTTTAATAATTTGAAAGATACCACAAAGCGCCATCTATTGCCTAATTTACAAGTAGCATTGTCAACAATTTGAGTCTATGAAGCAGACGATCGAGAATCGTTTCATTATCTAAAGGAATACGAACTTGTCCTATTTACTGAATTTATTTTAATAATGTATCATTATTCGATCGACCAGAGATTACTAAATGTAAAGGTTGGAATGTCGGTGTGGGGAGGACTCCGAGAGGCATTTTTGTAACTGGCCTTGGAGCACCTGCTCGTCTTGTGCACTGCTCAAATGCACGCGGGTTAAATTGTAACAATTATTTTTGCTAATAATGATAAATGTTTTAATTTTTATTTGAAAAATTAATGACTTATCGTCATTAATTAAAATTATTTTATTTAGATGAAAATAAAATTCCAAATTAAGTAAAAATATTATTGTATTCGTAGGTTAAATAATTTTCCCAGTAGACTCTAAGATTTCAAACTCCCCACTTCAATATTCCAGCCTGTATATTTAGTAGGTTCTGGATTAACCTTTTCAAAACTAAAGAAGAAATAGAGACAGCTGAGCATATTCTTCAGAAATGTCCAGTGCTGTCCAGCGTAAGACATCTCAAGGGCAGAAAGAAGCCCCAAACTCATAATGGATCCAAGTGGAGGCTGACCCATGAAGAGATCCTGAACATTACCAGGTCGATTTAGGTAGCTACATAGAAGATGTAAAGAAGAAATAGAGACAGCAGAGCATGTTCTTTTGCCTAGCGTAAGACATTTCATGGGTTGAGGGAAGCCCCAAACTCATGAAGGAACCGAGTGGCTGTGATTTAAACTTCCAAGACTTTTTTTTTTTTTTTTAAATGTATTATTACTATCGAGTTTCGTTAAGTAATAAGCTCTAATTTTAAATTTTTAAATGTTACATCACATGTTGTTGATTCTTGAGATTTAATTTTTCATAATCACAAATTTAAACGAAGACACAAATTCTTCAAAATATATGGCATATAAATCTATCATTAAACCTACAATATTGTCTATTCTCATATTATTATTTTATTTCTTTTAAAAAAGACATTGCATGTCCCCGACTTTCCTTAAATATTAACCTGATTGCGTAATTTCCCTTAAGACTATCTACGTTTCACATCAATAGACAATATTCATTTTTTTTATCTCTTAATTTCATCCGTTTCTTCCTTGTGCGGTCGGAGCAGTCGATTTTAAAAAGACAGTCCGAGCCGCAGCAACTTTTACCTACACACACAAATCATTTCTGCGTGTGTTTTGTGTACGTGTAACGTAAAACGAGAGCGCGCGCGCGCAGCTTCAAGGTCACGAGCTGCTTACAAAATCACAGAACATTGCACAGTGAAAGCGATTATTTTTGTTTTGTTACAGAACGGCCCCGTCGATTACTCTCTTGTCTTTTCGTCCTCCGTCTGCGTCTCGGGGGGTCAGTCTTATGTTATTGGCGCTCCACTGATCAAGCAAGCGGACTATATCACATGGAAAGAGTACGGGTGCGGTGGTATTGTCCGAGGGTTGCGTTTTTCGGTTGTTTCTCCTTTGCGGGATTCTCGGTGTGGGAGAGGGGGATTTGGGGACATTAAACACGGGCTGACTAGATTTTAAAATCAGGCGGGGGATCGGGTGGAGTTTAGGGTTCGGAGCTGGCCAACGGGACGCCGGCCAGTGCCACGCCAAGTTGTTTGATGTGTGTCGGCCAGGCGTTGCTCAACTGGAAGAACTTCACCCCGCTCCACTCAGAACCATCTATTGACACTGAAATTAAAAAGAAAAAAACATATATTTCGAACATGTGTATATATTTTAATTAATATATTTTAAAAAAAATAGCTTTAATCTTAGATAGGCAAAATCGATAATTCACAAAATCAATTTATGTGAAAAATATAGAAGATTATAATAACGTTTATAGTTCAACACGAGAACATACACAATTAAAATAAAATTGTATAAATCATATATAGATTCATAACAATTGGAAAGATAAAGCAAGTGCCATCTAGTGCCTAATTTTTTTCAAATTATTACAAATCCTTTTTATTTATTTATTTAGTCTTACATAACATCGTTATATGTGCCTCTTTACTTCTCAGTGTGAGGTGATTATGATTCATATGAGGTTATTTAATCACAACCTAAGATCCATTCAATCGACTTTATTACAACATTGCACATGGAACATACAGGTCATTCATACACTAGATGAATGGTGGTTGTATATTTTATTAAACTTATATAGATTATTTAAAATTTTATATAAACAGTAACATACAACAAAACACAATATTGTTACGAAACAACGATTTGACGATTAATAAGACGTTCAAAGAGAAGCCCAAAAATCGTAAAGGGTACGGATGGAGATTGACCCACAACCAAATTCTGGAAATTGCCAGGCTGGTGAAGCAGAGGTCTAGTCACTAGGACAATGGGTGTAAGGTTATAGCCTAATTCGCTGTCCTTCCCCTCAAAATCCTTAATAATTAGAGAGGATTTAATTAAATTAAAGTGTCTTTGATTATGCTGTTAAAAGTTGAAATAAGTAATCAATCTTAAAAGAGCCCAAGGTTATGAATTTGCTGCTATTCTCCCAAAATCCCTAATACTTAGACAAGATTTAATTACATCTATGAATTGTAGAATTTTCAATGTACAACATTGAGGTATAATTTAAATTAATTAAATATAAAGTGGAAAAGAAACATTTCTGATGGGATTTGAACACATGTCCCTGATTGCAGATCAAGTGTGCTACCAACTACACCACTGAGACCTGTGACATCATTCAATGTTTCAAATCCACTTATATTTATACAGAGATTTGTGATGGGCCTGAGGAAGATACACAGCACTATCAATTTAATTTAATTAGGATTTAATTAAATAAAAGTGCCTTTGTTTCTGCTGATAAAAGTACTTTATGTTTTCAAACTTTTAATCAAAATTAAATCAGAAGAATTTTATAGTTTAATAAATTACCATAATTCTGTTTTTGTATTTCAAATGAGTAAACACTGAATTTATCAAAGTACCAACTCATTGCAAAAACCCCTATCTCAATAAGTTTAATCATTTTTTTTTAATTAGAGGTATTTTCACTGAACATTTTCTATAAGATTGATTTGTTGTTGATTTGAAAGATTAACTTAGAAATACCATGTGATTTTTCTCCTTTAGAGTGCTTTGATTTTTTACTTTATTTTACATTTTGTGTGCACTACTAAATAAATACAAATAAAACATCACATATTTGATAAAATCAAATTCTCCAATTTGTTAAAATATCCGGCTGTCATATCATAACCTATTGTAAAAATGATGTCAGCAGTAAACATAATTTTTTTTCTAATAAAAACATTCAAAACACTCTAGAGGAAGGAAAGTTCTTGATCATTTGGTAGTAATTAAAAATAATTTTATGTTTTGAATTATACATTTCACAGAAACGATTAAATAAATATTATATTTTAAATTCATCTTCAGATTAAGTAAGAAAAACCAATTATTTAATTTTATAAAGTGATTAATTGAAAACAATTGATTATTTCGTATTCGATAAATAAAATAATCAATTTTGCCCATCACTATTTCAAAAATTAATTAAAATATATTTATAGACACATAAAAAACATTGTTGAAATAAATCGACAATGATTATTACAACAAATTTAGGAAATCAAATTATGAATATAAATAATACCTTCACGGTTGTTTTATTTATATTCGTAATGTGATAAGAATAGCGCAAACAAAAAACAATAAATTTTGTTACAACAATAGTTGAGGTGAATCAATAAAATTATTTTAATCGCTAATGCTTTTTTGTTGGTGTAAGAATGGTCTATTTTTATACAGAAATAAACCAGACATTATTTTTAGAACTATAGAAAAACACCCACACTGATTTTCCACGGTGATTAACCCCATGGTATTTTCTATTTTGTAAAAACAAATAATTGTATAGTATCAACTCATGCGATAGGTATTTATATGTACTTAGACAATGAAAATCATTAATTTTATATGTTTGTCTAATAATAACAATAATAAATACTGTAAAACAGTAGTTTAAAATAAAGTATATTGTGATTTTCAAGGTAATTCCCTATCAAAAATTTTATGTTTTACTTGTACGTTATTAATTAAATTCACACTCTATAAATAATGTTTTATAACAAAAGTTGCTTAAAGTGTGATAATAAAAAAAAAATAACGTACACGTTTATGTTTTGATAATAATCTGTCAGACACATAGAGTTAGAATGACTAGAGGAAGCATACGCACCGTTTGTTGTCATCCAACATACAGGGGAAAAACGTAAGGGGAATACACAATTTGTAAACACAAAGTATCTTCACAGCTGATTTTGACGCCTAACCCAATAATCAAACTCGTCAGTGCTTTATTGAATTACTAGCTCGTATTGGTGTTTTTGATTAAATTTTAATTGTCTGTATTTTATTTGCTCATTTCTGCTTGTGTTTATTGTCTGATTCGTGATTATTGTTATATTGTCATTGTTTATTTCATGAATTCTTCAAACTCATTATTGAAGTCATTGGAAACAAATCATTCACGATTTTCTTTGTGTCTTACAGTTATTATTCTGATGTAAAAATATAAAATTATATTTATTTACAATTTCGAATTACCATCGGGGCTGTTTATGTAATAATAACATAAGAAGTAATAATAAGTCTGCATATCTTTTTGTTAATTAAGATATTAATACCGTGAAATAACAGATATTTCCACGATTCGACGATGCTAAACAATTCCGACCATCATAAACAATGACAATGATAAATATTTGTTTGGCATTTTCCTAGATTTGAATTTAAGCGGGAAATCTAACAGCTGTGAGGTTCCACTTGTGTTTATGTTTACGTTTGCAGACGCGATATATCGGACTACAAACATTCCCTATCCCCACCACGTCATTACTCGTCTAGTATATTCTACGTCTATGGTCAGACATTTACTAGTGAATCAACAAAACCTACAATTTTTTTATATTAGATGACACTACCACTATGCTTCGGCAAAAGAAAAATGAAAAAAAATGTGCATTTCTATATCTGATCTGATTTCACATCCACTTTCAATCTTTATGCAAGTTACAATTATATATATGTAAGCAATATTATCTGTCCTGCTCATATTAGAGAAACCATGTAAGAAAACAGCTCCCAGAGTAAATATTTTTGCTTACAATCATGTTATTATTTGGGTTGAGTGAGTTATGTGAAGATTATAATAACTTGAATAAAAACACTTCACTACTTTACTAGTATCAACCATTGATATGGTCAATTTATTTCCGAAATGTACATCTAGTAATAAATAAAGTAGTGAAGAAAGGAAGTGTTTTTATTCAATATGTTATTATTTATTTTTTGTATTCATAAAAACCCAACCAATAAATAAAAATAACGTTTGCCATGAAATTATAAAATAGTGGATCAGGGTAATTGACAGCAAGCATATCCTACATATCATAGAAACTGTTAGCATCCACCAAACAGAATGTTCACAAATAATATTGTAAAAACATTCAAATCAACATTAAACGTTAATGTAACATTAATAAAGTTTTTATGATAATCATTTCAATCTCTTCAATCTTAAATAATTAATTCAATTGCCATTTGTTAAGTTAATCAAAGACTAACCTCTCATTGGTGAAGTGTTCGACCCCTTCGCCGAGCATATTAACCGGGATATTGATTCGACGTTGTGCGACCGCGCCTCTGCGTTCTCTTTGTCCTTCTTCTTGCCCAGCCGCATGATCTTCTGCTTCTTCTCCTTGGTCGCCAGATGAATGGCCAATGATAATCCAGGCGATGCCTGCAAGCCCCTGAACAGACCTTTCAGTGACGTCTTACCATCCGTCTTTGCACCCTTGTCAGACTTTTCTCCAGTCTTGCTTCCAGGGATTTGCCAATAGTCCAATTGCAGCTCCAAGGGTTCCCATGGAGATTCTCTAACCTGCAACAATCAAAAAAAGAGAATGTATAGGAGAAAACACTGTCAATAAAGCGGTCAGTCCAAAGTATTGTGTGCTTTTTGGCACAAAATCTCTATTGTGAGTTCTACAACTTGTTGTGCAATATATAATAATGTAATGTATATTACACATTCCCTGTAATGTAGAGCATTACAATTGTCCACGACATTTGTGGAGAAGAAAAATTTGTAAGTGTTCTTTCTAAAGTTCTTTTTCCTAAGGCGATGGTCATGACCCTGAAGATGGACGTTTGGATTGGTCAGTAGTAGTTCTTGAATAAATCTTCTTTTCTAAACTTTGGAAGTTTATAATGGAAGGAGAATTGGTGTAATAAGAAAATAGCAAATTGCTACAATCAGCTCCTTGACCATTTGTCGACCGCGGTCTCCAATGTAAGAGTTAAAATTGTTTGTATTTTTTATAATTGTAGAACATATATAACCTCGACACCCAATACGGGTAAAAGAGGATAAGATTAAGAAAGAAAGAAAGAACATATACTATTTTCTAAACTTTTCCAGTTTATAAAGAACGGAGGATTGGTGTGATAAGAAAATAGCAACATAATTATTAGTATAAATTTTCTCACCTGAACATTGGGTGATGAAGGAGGAGTGAGAGCCGGTGGTGCTGGTGGGCTGGAACACATCATCTCGTCCAAATCAACCGATAAGGAGGAGTGTGTGGAATCAGCAGGACCGACCCGTACTTCACTTACGAAGGGCACAAACAACTGACTCGAATCATCCTGGCAAGTCAGCATGGCCTCCGCTAGAGGAAGCTGAGTAACAGGTCCATTACCCGACACATATCTCTGTATTCTTGCCGCTAAATCCTCTCCTTTATTATCGGGCTCTGGTGGGAACAAATTCGCATAACCCGCATCCAACGATGCCAAATGCCGGCTTACACTAGACGGTGTTCCTAAACAACAACAAAAAATATACGAATAATAATAGAATGATAGTAATTTCGGTTATTGTTCTTTTTACCGATAGGTGCTACGTAAACACGGATGTAACCGATCCAATCGGGTGTTTTTGAAGAGAGCAGTTCGACATAAGGTCTGAGCATCCAGCCTATCAAAGCGTCACCTCCCACTAAGACTAATTTAACGGGCGTGGTCGGTTTAGCGTAGCTATTGGAATATTTTTGTATCTTGGCGAAAAGCGTGGTAAGCACGGCCCTGACTTCGGGTGCCGAACAGGGCTGCAGGACCCTGTGCATGGGCGTCAGGCGGGCCGCTAATAAATTCGATTGTTGATCGCTGCCCGCGATCAGAACAATTTGCTCAGGAAGACCAGGCTCGTCCAACGGCAACAACCTCGAAACCTGCTCAAGGAAGATCTTACGTGCCTTCAAACAAAAAAAGTATGCAAATTACAAATATATCAAATTTTTCTCAAAGCAGTTTACTTACAACAATTGTTTCTGGTGTAGTACTGGGAACAGTATCAGATCCTATACTCAAAGAGTGCTTCTTCTTCGCGCCCGAAGCTGAAGTGCGGAACAACTTGGTTTTCTTCTCGTTGGACTCGTGCGTCGAGTTGTCGGTGTCGCTCTTCAGCCGAGGCGCGTGCTTTTCCCGCGGCGGGGATCCCGTCTGGGGGTCGGTGTGCGCTTCGTAGTCGGTACCGCAGAGGTCGGCGTTGCCGTCGCTCCCGGAGCAGTTGCGATCGTCCTTGTCGACGGCCTCCGCCGCGTGGGCGTTTCCGTCCAACAGGCTCCGGCTGCTGCTAAAGAACGGCCGCAGGCTCGGCTTGGGCGTGCTCGAGATCGACATCGTGTCCTGTTCGCCGCCGGAGTCTTCATCGCAACTCAATGATTCCAACTCCTGAATAAAATTAACAATAAATTAATAAACAATTAAATAAATGTTAACGTTGAATAATAAATTTAACAAACCACGCAAAGCGAGTGATCTATCGTCAAACGTTATTTTAGTGGAAGAATATGAATAATAATAGAAAGGAATATAACTACGTTTTATTTATCATGAATAATATCATAATTACAGGACTTTATCCTGCCATAGACGAAATATAAATGAATTAGAACTAATTAGCTTCTAGGAATCATTGCCGTAACAACAAATTCATGTGGAGTTCGATTTGGGTGATGTGATTGGTTCTCTACTCGTAGTATGTTTCAGCAAGTGATTGTTTCAGTGATTTCAGTTCATTGTTCATAAACTAAACGTCAAACTGCTGTCTATTAAAAATTACGAACTTCAGTTTTTGTGAACGCTATAAAAATGATCACAGACACACGGTTAGAAAGAACATCTTTAGAAGTAATTCGCAAACAAGTAAAAGACACTCAATAACAATATATTTAACTGGATGAGTAAAATACATGATACAATAATTACAAATTTAATATTTTTATACTATACAAATGTCTTCGTTTTTTATCGTAATATTTTTGTTGGTAAATAGTTTGATTAATAAAACCATATATTTCTGTATATCATAAAGAAAAAGTGTTTTTTTATTGTGAGTACACCTTACACTGAGAAGTAGAGAGGAACATATAACGATGTTATATAAGACTAAATAAAAATAAAATATTGTGAATAGATTTTCAGCAGTAATTCCCCTCCTGTATTAGAAATTATAGCAAGTTTGCACTCGGGCTCAAGCTAAGCAATAAGACTTCATTTTTCAAAATCGTGCAAACTTGTCATCGATAATTTCCAATACTGTTGAATATCTATTATCAATAAAAAAATATTTTTTCTTCATGAAATATTAAAAAATGTAGTTTTATTAATTTTACTATTTTTATTGGATTTTCAAATAAGCAATTTCAAAGCAAGTTCTTATCAATACAAATATAATGGGACCTGTTATCTTAATAGTAATGGGAAAGATCGATCTTTACGACTCGATTAAATCGCTCAAGCTCGATTGCCTCGCAGCTGCGGTTACCTTTATCCATTTAGCATAATTATGACACATCATCAATACAGTACGAAAGCTCTGGCTTATTAGACTGACGCTTAACCTGCACTCCACCGGGTCAGATAAATCCTTTGTATCCATGGGAAACTTATTTAAAAAAATAAATGCACTGAGAGAAACCAACTTTATTATAACAATTCTAACATAATTATTATATCAATAATATTGTTAATTTTTAAACAAGAAGAAGAAAGTCAGAGAAGAAGAAAAGTCCAATCAGTAAAATTAACATTTGTAAGTGAGTGAAGTTGAGTAGAAATGATCCTAGTTTTCAAGTTTTTTAAGTTCCCAGTTATGGTATTCCAGTGTCGAAATAAAGTAGTAAAGAAAGGATACATTACTAGAAATAATATAATTTCTAGTAATGTACAATTTAATTTGCATTTTGATTTTTTTTTAGAGATGGGCAAAATCGATCTTTTTTAAGATCAATCATTCTGTGATTGATCACTCGAAAAATTAATCAATCAATGATCAGATCAATCCGCAAAGATTGAAACAAAAATATCGATCCTTAAAAATAATAAAAAAAATCAAGCCGAAAAGGTGGGATCGTAAAATCGAACTGCACATTTTTTTCGGATTGTTTATTTCGGCTTGATCGATTCGGCTTGAAATATTTAAATTAAATATAAATAACCATTTACCTTCAATGATTGGTTTTGTCTTTTTGATTGATCTTTCCCATCGCTAATTTTTGTGTGAGAGAATAATTCGTAAAAATATTTATATTTTTTTATTTTATTGTGAAAACGATTAATTGTAAATACTCTATTTTTTTTTAATTATTAATAGGTATATGCATAAATAGAAAAAAGTATTCATTCACTTGAACACAGTTATTTAAATAAATTATTTCCACATTTAGCTCTGTGACATTTTGACTTAGGTTAGGTAAGTACTTTAAACAAATACACATTAAAACAACTACTTCTTGGGCAAATACCCCGCCAGACATTGAATTACATAATGTACACCTGCTGTTGCATAATACAATAAAATAATGCATCATGCAACAATTTTTGATTTAATTTAGATATATGCATATTGTTTTGTTTTCTTTATTTTTCTAAAACAAAAAAAAGTCTGAGAGCAAGAGGGGTATGTTTGGTGTTAACAATTATAAAACATAATTTATCATCAAAATCAACCATCCCCCAATTCTCCACCCTGTTATTTTTCTATTAACAATAATTAGTTGCCAAATTTATTGATCAATATCTTCAATGAAATAGACTTTGATTAAAACACTTGGTTTGTTTTAATCAATGTCTATTAATTAAATATGGGTTAAGTGAGAAATTAATTCAAAATATTTTCAATGAAATATCAAGAAACATAAATCTTAAATTGACTGTACTTTTCGATGTCTGTTTGATGTGAGTTGAAAGAAACTTTTTTCTCGACTTATTCTATTTATAATTTTTTTTAATCAATCTTTATTTAGATTCCACAACTTATTTTAAGATCCATAAAAAAATCTATTGAATGTCAGCTCGTGATTAGCAATGAATACCAAGAAATGAATAAATAATTCACAACCTTCATTAAAGAGTAAGGGAAGCCCGGTCGTGGTTCAGGAAAATAGAGAAAAAGTGAAAACAATCAACCTTGATTGAAAAATGAGAAAAAATCACCTTTTTTTTCTATAGGAAAAACAAACAAGTGTGATCTATTCCTATTTTAAAAATGTAATTAAAAACAACATTTAAATGGAAGGTTGTTTTTATTTTAATCTACAACATGCAACGGAAAGTTTTTTTTAAACAACTTGCATATAAAAAGTTTCACCTCTTTTTTTCTATAAAAAAAACCAAGTGTGATCTATTCCTAACTAACTAAACATCTTTATTCAAATGTGTATATGTGTGTACATTTAATATATAAAAATTAGAAATATTCTGCAGATGAATCGGCTATCGACCGGAGGTCTTTTAGCCGTCTATTCCTATTTTACAAATCTAATTAAAATCAATTTTTAAATAAAACGGTCAATGGAAGGTTGTTTCCCCGGACCTTTGCCCAAAGGAAATATTGTGATTATAAAAATTTTCAAATCACCAATTTCAATAATGGATATGCACGTTTTGAGGTCCCCTGATTCCATTCCATCGAGGAATAATGTCTGAATGTTTCTGTGATAAAGCTAAAAGGCTACATGTATTGAACCCAAATATTATATCCGAGCTTTTTATAACAATGAAATGATCTAAAAAATTATTTGACTGAATTGACTGGGGAAAGTACCATAATGGACACATCACCATTTTTTTAAATAGATGACATGCATATTTTATAAAAAATAAAGTGAAATCTATTTCTATTTTAAAAATCTAATTGTTTTAATTGGATTTTTCAAATAGGAATATATGGCTCAAAAATCTACGGTCGATAGCCATTTAACCATTAATTAACCATAAATATATTACATTATACCATATATTGACTTATGTCACAATAAAGATGTTTGTATATATAGGAATTTATTACCTATTTTTCTATTAAAAAAATAACATCACCCTATGTTTAACAAACTTTCCACGCATGTCATGCATTTAAAAAAGAAACAACCTTCCATTGAGCGTTTTGTTTAAAACACACGCAAGATGGAAAACAGACATAAACAAGATTTCCACCTGATTCGGTTTACAATCACTCACTGGATTAGGAATCGACGCGTTTCACATTCCAACCTCACAACACTAGGCCCTCATTTGACATTCCTCGCACTGATAACAACAGCATAAACCGATGCAAACGAAGGTGTAATGGAAACAAAACACACGGCGATGTGAATATGCAATATGTGTGTGTGACACGGTGTGATTCATGAAAGTGGACTACTTTTGTTATTGTTAGTGAATCATTCGTTTCAACACTGCAGATGTTATTATTGAAAAAAAGAGTGGTTTATGATTTTTTGTTAAATGGAAATTGCTTTTGATGACAAATATTATTGTGCAATTTTTAGAAATACAATTCGAGGATTTTAAAATATTGTTGTAATGGAAACAGCATGATTGAATCACCTGAAATAGATGATTACAAGTCATAAACTAATTGTATATGGCTCATGCTGGTGATGAGAAAAATCTGTTATTTATTAATGATCAACATAAAACTAATTTCATTAATTGATCATTGGATTATTGAAAAGTGATTTTTTTTATTACAACCCTAGACAAAATCCTGTTTTTATTATTTTTAAATGTTTTGTTTCAATTATTATTAATCGGGGCTATTCTGTAAGGGAAACGTTAATTTTAACGAGAATGTTTCTATTATTTTTAAATGTTTCGTTTCAATTATAAATAATCGGGGCTATTCTGTAAGGGAAACGTTAATTTTAACGAGAATGTTTCTATTATTTTTAAATGTTTCGTTTCAATTATTAATAATCGGGGCTATTCTGTAAGGGAAACGTTAATTTTAACAAGAATGTTTCTATTATTTTTAAATGTTTCGTTTCAATTATAAATAATCGGGGCTATTCTGTAAGGGAAATGTTAATTTTAACGTGAATGCTTCTTTTCATCATCAGTCTAAACAAATTTTATTACAAATATACAGAGTGAGTTTTTTTTTTCGTGTTCTCTAAGGGGATCTCGTAAACAATAAGAAATAGAGAAATGGTTAAATGAGCAAAGAAGTGCAGATTTACGAGCTGAATAAAAAGCCACTTGTACAATTCACAAATAAGTCAAGGGTAACTAGATATTTTTACAAATGTCAAATGTGCCGATTTTTTTAAATCGTACACGTTAAACCTAACATTTTCCATATTGTCTTCTTGAAATTATTTTAAATAAATATGAATTTATTAATAATTGAAGCTTCTTCTCAGATATTAAAATATGCATAACAGTCAATCAGTTTTTTATTTTATTTAGTCTTATATAACATCGTTATATGTTCCTCTCTACTTCTCAGTGTGAGGTGACAGTCAATCAGTTATTAATGTATAACTGAAAGAAGCCTCAATTATTAATAATCAATTCCGAGAAGACTATTTTAAATGTTAATTACGAAAAACTAATAACATATTTAAAAATATTGATCCCTTCTATTCTTAGAAATAGATAATATTCTTGAATGAAATTATCTCCCTCTCCCACTCGGCTCGTTCAGAATAATTCATCATCCCAATGTTTGTAATGAAATATCCATTACCCACTTATGATTTCATTAATCGGAATTCGTCGTAATAAGTCATGAGCGAACGGCGTTCCAGCAATTTACATTGCAATCACCGCCGCTTGCATGTCGGAGTCGCTAATAAAAAATTAATTGACACTAATTCGGAATAAACCGCATCGCTCAGTTTCCGTTGTCTGTGTGTAAATATTTTGCGGCTAGGTCAATATTTGATCGTGATAAAAATTTGTTTTGCCACCGCAAGCTGCGTCGCGTTATCGCAGCATGCCGTTTTTGCTCTTTCTCGTTTTAATCCACCTTATCGAGTTTTTTTTTTTAATTATGCAAGTGTTATATTGTGCACTAATTGTGTTGCAGTTTAAACACTGATTTCAGAGCGTTGAATTATATTGATTTTTAAAGAAGTATTTCAATATTCTGTTTTATTTAGTTCACGATAATAGAAAAATAAAAAATACTAAAAATGATATATTATTATTTTTCCAGAAATAATCTTTTTTACTTTCTTTATATCAAATATTAACCCTACACACCCATAAGAGTTTTATTAATAATATATATATATATCAAATATATAGAATACTATCTACTATGACATTAAAGATGCATTGAAAAATAACTTTTCTGACTTGATTAAACCACAGAATATTTTCATCTGAAAATTTCTAAAACAAATGAAGTTTTAATAATAATAATAATATTTATTTAACATAATATTAAAATATACAAAATATCATCAAATGTATTTGAGTGTGAATATACAACAATCAAGCTTAATGTAATAATATTACAAAAAAAAGATATATATATAAGACTGTCAATAAACTGTATTGAACTTTAACTGTTTAAAAGATTGTAAAGAATTAATAATAATAATAATAATAATTTTATTACGGAATCACCTTTTTACAAAAACAATACAATATATATATATACCAGTGTTACAATCAATCAATCAATATATATGCAAGTACAAAAAAAAAGGACAAAATCAAAGTAATTTCTTAATTGCCAAATAATTGAAACCAGTGAAACCATTTGAAATCATTAGCTGTATTCATTATTCTTGTGATACTGTTATGAGAGGCGATATTTGA
This sequence comes from Philonthus spinipes, assembly GCA_963082785.1. Lineage (NCBI taxonomy): Eukaryota > Metazoa > Arthropoda > Insecta > Coleoptera > Staphylinidae > Philonthus > Philonthus spinipes. Next base: position 24,754,144 of record OY720303.1, read on the forward strand.
TTTGCGAGTGTGTATCCGAAATAATGCTGTGTAATATAGATTATTAGCTAAAGGATGTTAGATAAAAATCAAGAAATAGTAAAATTTTGAAAGTAATTAATAAAAATTATTTTCTTTTTTGCAACTACAACACAATAAAATCAAGAAGTAGTAGAAGTTCTGGACAATCAATTAGATTTATTTCAATAACATTTGTGATTTTGTCAATTAATTAATAAATAAGAAAGATTCATTGTATTTATTTCGAACACCTATAAGTTTCCGATTTCTAATAATATATCCAATAAATGTTATAATAAAAAAATTACAGCAATAACACATAAAAATTATACCTTTATAAAAAAAAACCCAATCTTGCATGACACTCTTCAAAGGCAGTAATTTTTGAGAAATCACTTAATAACCACCCGTGCATCCTCTTTTCTCCTTTTGTCCCAACCTAGCAATTTACTCGGAAATTGGGTGAGGGAGTGAATCATGAAAAAATGAAGCCAGAGTGAATTAACACAGCTGGCCGATCGGGCGGGAAAGGGGGGAGTCACTTTTCAATAAAAGTTTAAGCGGTTCCTTCCGCTAATGAAATATTCAGAGCGGTCTTAAAACAAGCAGGAAGTTGCCTGTGAATGTGTGTGTGTTTGAGTGTGTGTGCGAGAGAGTAAGTGTGTATTGAAATGAGGCAATTTTGTTTAACCTTAGTTTGACATTTAAAGTTCATTAGTTTATTCGTGGGGGAGACAAAGAGAGGATTCGAGCAATCTATTTATGATGTGATAACAAGAACAAAAAAAAGAAAGGTTGTGAATTTTGGAGAATCAATTATATGGATCATTAATTTAATTTATTACATTTTATCAAAATAATTTTAATAAAAAAAAAATACCTTTGTTAGCATTAATCCACTCAAACATAATAATAATCTGCAATATTTTATAAGTTAGTGGAAGCACACACTATTGTAACGCAGATGATATCCGGAATATTTTCTGCAATCCGTTGTATTATGTAAATATTTTATTTATTTAGTCTTATATAACATCGTTATATGTTCCTCTCTACTTCTCAGTGTGAGGTGTTTATGTAAATAAATAAATAAATTTAGTAAGAGAATGAACTCATTTTTGTTAGTTTATATAATTTTAATATCATATCACACTGAGAAGTAGAGAGGCATATAAACGATATTATATCTTTCTTTCTTAATCTTATCCTCTTTTACCCGTATTGGGTGTCGAGGACGATGTTATATAAGACTAAATAATACAAATAAGTTTCACTATATCTGTCATTCTGTCATTGTCAAGTAGTAATAAATATTAGAAAATTGTTTATTTATAAATAAAGTAATGACGAACACCATTCAGATGTTTATCACCAATATTAGATTATATATAGTCTTCATCCCTTTTATCTTTTTGGATGTCAGGTGTATTAGATATATTATATATATTATTCAATGACCCTTTCTACCCATATTGGTAGAATATTTATGTTTTGTTTCTTTTTTAATAGAAATTTATTATTAAAACACAAATAAATTGTGTTGATTAATTAAATCAAGTCTACAGAAAACGGATCTATTTAGAATTACTTTTAATTTATCTAAAAATTTATTTCACATAGCTTGTCTCATAAATTCAATTAATTTATTTTTAATTAATTTAACCATTGCAATAAATCTAATGTACATTCTTTGATCAGTTTAGATAAATAACAAGCGATGATTATCCTAAATTTTACAACTCGTAAAATTGGAATGGAGGTGCTGACATTGCGGGAATTTTTGCCGGTCCTTGAAAAATTGCCAGGAATAGTTTCGAAAATAAAATATAATTAATATTGCATCACGTGTTGTCATTTGTTTTTTGATTCTTTTTATATAGAACGAGTGATATCCAAAGAAATATTGAAGTAACCATAGAGCGAGTTTGGTATTTAATGTTTGAAATAATTAGAGATTTAAATAATTTACTGTAAATTTTCAAATTGTCAATTCTATTAAAACATGATCTGCAATATTATGTAAACGTAATTGTGTTCTACAGAAACATCATCATGTAATTCATACAATTATATATATATATCTTTACCCTAATTAATGCTGAGGTTTATGGAAGAACAATTTGGTATTTATTCACCCGTTACTGAATCTCGCCTCAGGATTTGTATACCACAGTAAATTATTTATGTTTTCTATATTTTTAGTTGATATATATATGTTTAGAATATTTTTTTCTTTTTCTGTTATATTTATATTTCATATTCTATTCTTTGGTATACAAATAAAGTTAATATTATTATTGTAATAAATTAATTATTGTTAATTTCATATTTTAGTAAATTATTTTTGGCATACAATTTTTTTTTTTTTAAAAAAAAAGGAAGGATGATTGAAAGGATATTAAGGTTAAGGAATGATGAAAATGAAGGACATTTTTGGCATAGGTAAATTCCATTCATCCACTAACGAAATTGTCTATGAATATATATTGTCATTAACCTAAGATGAGGGCAAATACAACATCCATGGATCCGGGACAAGTATATTTCGTTAGAAATATCTCTTGCCCCGGTGGGATTCGAACCCGAGCACCACGATAGGCGAATTACTAAGACCAGCGCCTTGACCGCTCACCCACCGCGGCTCCGTATACAATTTTTAACTAACACATTCGTTCTCATTAAGAAAAGTGTGCAGTCTTAAAATGGAATGAAAATATTGCAAAAGCAGAGCATCCACGTTGTGCATATTTTATTACCGACTTGTCCACGCACATTCACAGGTAACTATGCCCTCCTGCCTCAGTTTAGTAGTATTGACCATGGAGAAAGTATTACTATAGTCAATTTTTGCATGTTGTCTTGTAAAGAAAAAGAAACAAATTCAAAACTACCCGACGTTCCAAGTGGTCGAAGGCTTTTAAAAAGACAACACTTTTCCCATATTAAATTACTTCACTAATTACGTGTAAATAAATAAATAATTCTATTCAACATACCTGACACTCAAAAGGGTAAATGGGATTTTGATAATATATATCCATTCAACGTAATATTATGTCATTATGTGTAAATTGTGTTGCCTATATTTTGATTAAACATTCTTTTAGCTTCTTTCAATTTAAATAAAACATACTGAGGCGGAAAGACCAATGATCGATAGCCAATTTACTGAACAGCATTGATAATGTTATGTATTGATTGTTATGTCAATATGTAAATTGATATGTTCTGTAAACCAAGATTCTTTCTATTCTAGAGCATACCGATGTTTGAATTGGAAACACTCCAGAATGTTTTTGCACTGAAATCAATACTGCTGCAATTATTTAAGTCAAACTAAATATCTGAAATAGTAAATACATTTCATTTCCAATTTTTTAAGTGTGTCTTCATGAGTGTCACAAAATAGCTGATTAAAAAAAATGTTTTGATTTATATCATACTTTTATAAACAAATTCCAATAACTTTTTGTTTGCAAATAGTTTTTAATTAAAAAAAATAAATTAATATTTCTTATTGTTTAATAAAATTTAAATAAAAATCCTAAGTATATTACAGCTAATGAGGATTAGAAATTATAACCAGAGGTAGACTGGGCTGGCATTAGGTTATTTGGATTATAAATTAATCAAAGACAATTTATGATATTGCTTTATCATTCTAACCATTTTTCAAACAATATCATAAATTGCTTTGTATTTTTGATGAATAAAATGACTGATGATGGCGCCATCATTGCCCCACTGAAATAGTACCCTCAATCATCAGTTCGAGCTACTCATTAAATTTTTATTTTAATTAGTTATTCCTAATTTAATTCTCAATGTATTAAAATATTTTTTCATATTTTTGTGTTGGCACTGAAATAAGCAGGAATTGTGTAGAAAGTTGTTTTTTTCATTTGAATACTTTTGAAAAATAACCTTAAATCAAAATTCATAACATTTAATTATGATTGAAAAAATAACACAAGTCTAATTTAAAGTGGTATCGTCAATCGAAACAGACAGTTTTCCTTTTCATAATTCCAACCGAACTATTGTGGAATAATTTCTTTTTCAACAGTAACTTTATAACCCATGAGATTGGACTACAAGAAAAAAAAAACTAAACAATTTTAAATAAATGACATTATACAAAAAAAGTAAAGCGTTTGCCTCATTATGTCATTCAATGTAAATTTAGTTGCCTACATCATTAGTGAATAGTAATGTTACAGTAGAAATTCGAATTATTTTAAATTAGGTTAAAGTGGCAACCTAACCAAACCGACTACACATTAAAATAATTCGAATTTCTGTTATTCTGAGGTTACTCATTTGAGACGCATGAGCTCATTGTGTCCACAAGGGACAGCAGTTTCGCTTAAAACCATTTTGAACATTTAATTTAGCTAACAAATGGCTCTAGGAAAACCGATATGTTGCTTTCTTCTTGCAAAATTAATACTCCACACTGTATCTAATATCTTCAAGAATCTTTATGATTTTTTTTTTTGAAGAAAAAATGTTTTTTGAAATATGAATATTTTCAAAGGGGCATGTATAGAAAAAAGTGGATTTTTGTGAAAAAAAAAAAACGAAACTTGCAGAATATCTTCCAATTATACCAAAATGTTTTCAATGAATGGAAGCATCAACTGTATTAATTGAAACCATAATCACAGCAATAAATAAAACATGCAAATAAAAATAACATGATTTCATCGGTTATAAATTTCAGTAAAATATATTATTAATACCAAAGAAAAATTGAAATAATTTATGGTAATTTTTTAATATAAAATAATTAAAATGATTATAATTCTAAGTTCCGGAATAATTGAATATTAAAACCCACCCAATAGTATAAATTTGTGTAATTGTGACCAATTGATTGATTTGTAAATAAAGCAATTAAAACTAATGAAACGATAAAGTGTAAACACAATTAAATTTCTACACACCGTGACGGAATTTTTAAAAAAATGTTGACATTAAAAGTGTGTTAAAGCGTGATTAATTAAAATTACGCAGAGTAAGAATGAAAAGAAATAACAGCACAAACCTGGAATAAGGCTTGGATATCCGTGGTATTTGCTAGAGCCGTCCCTCTTCCACCTTCAGTATCAGCCACCCGGAACCGCCTTAACAGTGAAACGAATCTCTGCTTAAGATTGTGTCTGGTGTGGGGTAGTTTTGATCTCAGCGGCTCAGAGTCAGACAAATCCCCAGCCTCCTCTTCCCCCGAGCTGAATTCGTCCTCTTCATCGCTGAAGTCCCTATCTCTGTCTGGTTTGTGTTCCCCGTCGACAGGCGTGGAACTTACCCCCAAAACACTTATCCTCGCCACTGGCCCTACACCCTTATCTTTATTGTTATTCTCAACACTCAGCTCCAACTCCAAATCCATTTGCTTCTGGAGTACTTGATCCATCCTGATCACTCCCTCGGCGAGTGTCTTGAATCCCAGGATGGTCCGGTTTTTATACCGCTTGCGCCTCTGCAAAAGCACGTGCAGACGGTTCCCGTCCCGCTTCAGAAAATGCGGATACTGCAGGCTGAAAGTTAACTCTAAAGACGTGTCAAGAAGACCGTTCGGAGGAAGCAGCAGTTCGTTGGAGCGGAGGGTGCGTTTACTCGATTGCATCTTAACGGCTATGGAGATCGAAGCCAGATCATTACCCAGCGGACGTAAAACTACTAGTCTCGTCAGCGTCAGTGAACATAACCTGTGTAAACAAATCTCCTTAAACCCACCCCGATTAACAATGTCTTCGAGCAACTTACCTCGGTATACAGTCGGAGGGGGTACGGTCCACTTCCCAAGTGGCGAACAGCCTCATGGGGACCGGTTTGCCGAGGTACAGGGCCCCCGCCCCGCTCATTGTCTTCGTGAATTTATCAGTCATTGCACTGGCTTTTTCAACTCTCAACTCACACCGGACCGTCCGATGATTCACAAGGTGGAGACCGCGCGCCGGGGGGAAGCATCGTGGGGCCGCGCACGTTAGAGCTAGCGATTCTGAACGGCGTCTCGGGCGAAAACCGCGGGACGAACGCGCCGACACTCGCAGACTTCACTGACAGCCGCTATTTTATTGTTTGGTTTTAATTAAGTACACCGTTCAGAATGAATGGGGCACCAGTTGACATGCGTCAAATTCGCTGCCAACTTAACGGCGAGAAATATCGATACGGCCGTTCACCCCTCCACTAAGCCACAATCACACGGGAGAATTGCGTTTGAACTAAATTTTAGTCGATTTAGAATATTCCCGCTTTTATATATTGTAAACATAACTAGATTTTCTTAAATATCTTTAGATTAAAACAATAATGTATTAAAACTAATTACGATGTTTTTTTACTCTAAACTATTAGAAATTTGTTGCAAATTTTAGAAAATTATAAGTAAATTCATTGTAATTTCACAAACTTATTTATGGTAAAATTAGTACAATTTTTTCAAATATCAAATATATTATTAGATTTGTTACTGTACGAATATTCTTCGAATAAAAATATTGTATAACTTTATTTCTTTTACTAGGTTTTTGCACATTAAATTATAAATTCAACGAATAATATCTGTTATTATTAAACAACTTTAAATTGATGAATTAGCTACAATAATAAACATAAACTATAGAAAGAAAAAATGTATATTTATTTATTTATTTGTTATTGCACTTTGTAATTATTCAATAATATAAATAAATATAATATATAAATAAAGGAAATAAAAATGATTATTTCTTTATTACGTACTTACATTATGTAAGTAAAACAGTTGCAGTAGCTAAATAGTAAGAAATTAATTATTCAATAGTGTAAATTAATTGATTTCAAATTTCTTTATAATTAATATATAAAAACTTTAGGATTTAATATCAAATCTTTATTTATTTTATTCAATATTATTATTCTTTAAACAACAAAAAACAACATTTAAGTGAAAACAGTTTTTTCTCAAAATAATTTACTCGATGATTATTTAATAACAATTCCTGTATTTTTCCTTTTTTTCCATTTTGATTGTGAGAAAGCTGACAAATTTAGCGATTTATTTATTTATAAAACTATTATTTTTAGAAAATTAAAAAAGAACAGTAATAAGGTAAAACGTAATGGATTGACAACATTGCAATTGGAGTACAAAAGTACTGCCAACATTAAAATAGATGTTGGGAGTACGAGCACAAAAATTCTGCCAATATGTAATTTCTAAAAAAGAGTAAAGGTAGATCCACAATCTCCCGGCAACGAGAACGGATTACCATAGAAAACCTAATTACACGTAAATCCATTAACATTTGCCTGGCAAGGGGCCTTACGGAGTTTTTGTATATAATCCGTTTTCGTTCTCGTTCCCAGGCGATTGTGAATCGGCAATCGCCCGGGAACATGAACGGATCATATACAAAAATACGTAAGTTTCCGGGCGATTGTGAATCGATACACGAAAGTCCTATGATTCATCTTTCCCGATCTCGTTCCCGGGGGACTGTGAATCGGCCCTAAAAGTTCGGCCGACAAAAATAATTTAAAAATAATAATTCACATCTATGATCTTTTAAAATACATTATCTATTATTATAACCTTAAAATTATCCAACAAATCATAGAAAATAAAATTTATAACAAGAAAATGTGGAAAACTTTAGGAAAAACCGCACTTTCCGTGATAAAGGAACCGTTAATCCTCACCCCCGAAACAATATTACTGCAACAACTAAGAGTGAGTACATTTTAAATTAAATCAACTGAAACTATACAATTCATAACTTTTCAGACAACATACATTTTAAAGAGGAGATTTCCACTCTTGTTGCACAAAACCGGTCATGCTCCAAAGAAATTAAAGAGCAAACATTATGTTTACGATGTGGTTAGGAATACCAACTCTGAGCGTCAATCCGAGTTAGACGTTATTCTAACCAGTTACGTAGCTGGTTTGGGAAATATAGGGGATCGGGTTAAGGTGAAGCCAAATTTTGCTTACAATAACTTGCTGCTGCCTGGTTTAGCTGTTTACGCCAGTCCGGATAATTTGGAGAAGTACAAGAACTTTCAGAAGAAGGAAGATGATGTCGTTTATAGCTCAGCGACATCGCAAAGGGTGAGTTCTTGTTAGAGCATTTTTAGGACAGTTTTTGCCAAGATTGATAGATATATATATACATAGGGTATCCCGTAAATCGTTGAACCTCGGGTTCCTGGGACCATATAAAATATAAAAGCCTTCAATAAAATACTGTTTGTATTATTAATAACAATTGTATGCTTCGTTCCATTTTTATAAAATTTGCCATGGACCATTTGATTCCTTGTGCTTCTTAATTGTTCAGAGTGTTTCATTTCACTGTTTTAATTCGTTTTTGTTTCATTTTGTGTTAGTTATATTAAATTTAAAAGACTTTTTTTGTGAAATAAATTCAATAATAAGTCATAACAGCATCAAAGGAGATATTGAGGTTTGAGACCTGGCCAGGGCGAGTGTCTTGTTTCGGAGATTACTCGTTCTGGAAACCATGGGTGTTGTATCGTCCTTGTGTGTACATCTTAGATTTAAAAATTAAAATAAAAAATTATAAATCTTCGAATGTTTCGTTACTGGCTGATTGGAGAAAATCCTATCCCAAAAAAAGAGCATCAAGGTAAGAATGCTATTAAAACATAATTTTAATATATAAATAAATTATGTCTAAATCAGGTAAAATATTTTTATTCCATATAACTACTAAAACAGTAAATCTACTTCTAAAATTATTGGGTTGAATGGAAACCTGTGATGTCGTAAGAATCATAGAGTGCAAATCTGTAAATTTTGTGAATGTTTGAGACTTCATCACTTTGCTAAATGAAAATATGTGATACTTTTTATATGAATGAATATGTATCTACCAATCTTGAGTTTTGGCGGGAATACTTTAATTTAACTTAATTAAATTATATTTAAGTAGATAATAAAATACAATATTTAGCCTTTTATTTTGTATATAATCTTACACCTAAAAGGGTATAAGGATTTGAGAAGATTTAGTATATAAAGAGTAAATTAAGCTAATAAAAAAATATGTGCTCCAGTACCCCACTATAATAGTTTTTCTTTATTTAATCTAGACTATTAACTGCTTATCAAGGATGTCCCTGACCGTATCAATGAATAAGGAAAACCCGTGGACTTTAAAGCCGTGGCACATAAAAGCCTCTTTCAGAAAGTGCGGTTATCATGTACCAGAAGAAGCAATCGAATTGCCGGAGAAGCCGATTACGGGACCGGACATGGATTTGCAAAACAAGGAATTTTTCGTGACAGTAACTGTGAGTCTTAATAATTTCAATAATTTATTCAAAAATTAAATCTATATTTTTATCAACCAGGTAAACAATACTGAGAAAGTGCAAGTTCGTTGTATTTTGCATCATTGGTCGTCGAACCTAGTCGACAGGTTACCGCACACCAGGGAATTCTGGAAAGAAAAGCACGACCCCGTTTTCCCCGAACAAGAGGAAGTTTTGAATTCCCTTCCATCATGTCCTAGTAAGTCGGAAAAACAAACGATGAATTGAAATAAGTGGTAGTTTAAATAAATTTGTACAAAAAATTTATTACTATTGTGTTAATTGGATTTCTGTCATGTGTGTTTTGTATTTTTGTCGGAAACAGTGTATTTGTCGTAAGTTTTTGTTGGATCGTACGGCTCCCATCGGCTGGCTGGGAAAATGTGTTTGTTGCGCTCGTACCAACTGCGCATCAAAACTTTTCCAGCGTGCGATTCTTCTTTTTCGACAGTAGCATCACTTACTAATCGAATGTCATCATGAACGTCGAATTGGAATAAGGGGCCACTTTTACCTCTAGCCTGAAAATTACAAAAACAAAAATAATATAACGAATTTTTTATTACTATTAATTCATTATTCCTATCATTATCGGGTGAAAGGCTTATAAAAGTTTTTATTCACATTTGCAACTATTTAAATGAAATAAAATAGGAAATATTTGAAAATAATTTGCATCAAAGTCTTGCATTTACAATTTCTTAAGAAATCGCGCTCGCGCCACGTAATTTAATGAAAAATCAATTTGCTTTTGTCAGTCCCGACTATGTTAAACTCGTTGAATACTAAATCTTACCTTTGTAACTATAAAATCATAAAAAGTGTAATGATGTGGAACGATTAAGTCTTCTTTAACATACATCAGCTGATCCGCCATTACAGTCTTCAATTCAGAAAACTCTTTCCTCAGCAATTCCAAAACCTTTTGCAAAAACTGATAAACGGAATTTCCTTTCTTCACCCTAACCGTCCTCCTGTGTCCCGAACCATCCCAATAACTGAACGTAATATCAATCTCCTCCTCTTTCAACTTCGTTTGCTTCTCCGCCCATTCCTGCCGCAACTCCTCCCTTAGCCGATTCTCCTCTTCCTCCCTCTCTCTATCCGGCAGGAAGCTCGTATCCACATTCGGGTCTTTTTTAATCCGTTTCTTCGGTGCTGATTTTTCTTCATCACTCAGATCATCTCTTTTCCACGATTTTAATTCCGAATCGAAATTCTTTTCACTTTTATTATCGTCCTCCTCTTCACACTCTTCGTCTTCCTCCATGTTGAAGGAGAGGGCTTGGATTTGCTTGCGCTGTTTCGATTTTTCGGCTTGTTTTGCTTCCATCTGCCTTTGTCGTTCCCGTTCTTTTTCTGCTTGTTTCTGCGCAAGTTTCTTCTCGCGCTCTTTAACGATGTTCTCCTGTTTCGCTTTCATCTCATCGAGAGTAACCAAACCGATTGTGGAACTCTGAATAAAATTAATTAAATTTTCAAAACTGTTCAAATTGTTGGTTTAAAATAGTGAGTTAATCGGGGCTATTCCGTACGGGAAATGTTAAATTTAATTAACTTGTACACTATTTATTTATTTCACATTGTATGATAAATATTTATTACATAAACTGCTTAGACTGTGAGGATAAAAAATAACGTACATGTTAAACTTAACATTTCCCTTGCAGAATAGGCTTGAATATAATAGTTCAGATACCTTGAGTTGCTGTTCGACAGCATCGTAGTGTGTTGCAAATTTGTTCTCTATGTTGTTAATCTTGAGATCCTCTTCGATTTTCTTCTTGCGAATCTCCAGGTCCTGCATCTGCTGCTCTCGTTTCTTCATGAGCTGCATCGCTCTGCCGGCCTCGCTGGCCGCCCCCTTGTAATGCGCCATGGATATTAATTTCCCTTACTAAATACCTTAATTATTATAACCCCTGTTCAGTTTCAAATGGTAACCACAAAAGTTCTGTTTAATAATAATAATATCACATTTATGTTTGAGAATCTTGTGTGTTTATTATTGTCTGTTTGAAGAAAATTAGTGGAAGTGTTTGACAGTTGTCAATAAAATCATAGATTAAGTATGATATAAATTAATACTGAAGTTGCACGAAATACAATTTTACGGGCTATTCCGTAAGGAAAATGTTAAGTGAACCGTTAAACATAACATTTCCATTACAGAATACAGTTATTTTGAGCTATTCTGTGTGAAGAAATGTTGAATTTAATGTAAATGTTTTAACCTCACAATGTAAGAATACATTTCAATTGAAATATTGCTTTGATTACGACGTTAAGGGATAACGTGCAAGTTAAATTTAACAATTCATCTACGGAATAGCCCTAATTAACGTCTACAATAACTTTATCATCATAGCTTAAACTATTATATATATACATACACATCTATTATATGAATACATAGAATGAGGAGAAAATGTAACATGACAAATTTAAAATTTCGTGTACGAAATACCTCTGATTATCACAAATGCTGTAGTTAAAATTGCAAAAGCCATTTCACTATATATATGACCCCTCTTAAAAATTAAGAAATCTGAATGAGCCCTGTAGGAGTTTAATTAAAATTATTCGCCGCCACTGAACTGTGAAGTTTGGCAACGTTGCGCGTATTTATAGAAGTTATTTCAAGTAATCGCTAGATGGCAGGTAATATAATTGAAAATCATAAATATTTACTTTATTTAAAAATGCGGTTATTATAGCTGATTATAAATATGTTTAATTAATATAAATACTAAATATTCATAATTGGCAATAAGGGCCGATTCACAATCGCCCGGGAACGAAATGAGAACGGAAACGATCGTATACAGAATGTCTGTTGGGCATTTGTGAATATCGATTCACACGTAAATCCTATGATTTATCATTTCCGTTCACGTTTCCGGGCGATTTTGAATCAACCCTTAGAAGCTATGAGATATTAACGGAGCAACTTTTGGTTTAATAAAAATCCGAATCTATGATAGCTACTTCCTAAAGAAATTAATTAGTTCTGGGTAATAAACACAGATGGCGGTATTCGATTGCAATATGGCGATTCCCTTCGAGATGTCACTAGCTATATTAAAAAGCACCAAATTTGTACCATAGAAAAGAGATAGTGCAGTGAAGATAGAGATGGTATGTATTGTTTTTTTTTATTGAAGCATGTATACTTATTCACATTGCTACTATTTTTGTAATTTCATTGTGTGTGGTCATTTCTATTCCAATCCACGCATGAAATTATTTCAGGCCATTCAAATGATATATAACTTTAATTTGGTTCTGATTGATTAAATATTTGAGAATTTAGTAGGAAGAGATAACTATACAATTATTGGCCTCCGCTAATTCGTTTTATAATGATGTCCTAGTCAATGGACAATGTTGTATTATGTAATGCTAAAAGTTAACGGAATTAAAATAAGCTCACATTATATGTTATAGTTTAAGGAGGACATGATAAGTTTCTTAGTTACGAAAAAAAAAATGTAAATATGTCAATTTTATAATTTGTATTTTATCATTTATTAAAATTGTTGCTAGGCAATTAAAACAGACCCGAATAATACCACTCGAATATTGTGAAAAATTGTTATAAGACTTGTGCTTCATTTTATTGCACAGGAATGTACATTTTATAAATATGTATCTATTATAATAGCTGCATAGACTGTGACGTTGAACAATAACGTACACATTAAACGTAACATTTCTCATACGGAATAGCACCGAACATTTGATGTACGGAATAACTCCGAATATGTAATATAAAACATGACACAGATTTAATGTAAATATTGAGCATATTGAATGACATTTATATCTAAATTTTGTTCGCGAATCCTTATATTTATTTAGAAAATAAAAAATAAATAAAAACTACGAGCAGAGATTCATATATTTAAATTTTCTCGCCCCGAAATTTCAATATCAATAATAACAGCGGAGTTTTTTTACTTTACGCACTAATGGATTTTCTAAAACGTTTAAATCGAAGTTTAACAAAACGTTTTTAAATTTGTATATTTATATGAACTCAAGTATGTTTAATTGATAGTAATTTTACTGTTTTAATGGATTGCCAAAAACAACCCGATTTCAGCTCTTGCATAAAGCCTTCACTCGCTACTCCTGTTCCTGATATAACAACTGGTATAATTTTTATTTTTTCTAGTTTGTGGATACGCTGCACCTCTATTGCCAGGTTATTATTATTGGCGTAACAACGAGAGTAATTGTGAATAAATAGAGAACGTTTTTATATAATAATTTGTTGATATCCCAGAAGGCTTTTATTTAATTTAATAAAAATAATAATAATGCACAACAGAATAACCAATTACAGGATAATTTAATTTTAAGAAATACAAATTACATAATATATAAATAAATGTAAAAAATATCCGTATGGCGTTATCGTACGTTTAAATATTAATATTACAATCGGCATAAAAATAAGGAAAGTAAGAATTATCTTCTGATTAATAATTAAATGATTTTTTTAAACTTTGTATAACTTATGTTTGCTTATTGTGATTATGTTTAATTAAGGAAAATAAAACATGTGTTTTTAATTCATATTTAATATTCATTAAAATTGAATTATTTATGGTAACATAGCCAGACCGGGCCCAATTATCATGGAAACAATCTTAGCAGAACACAAATATGTAAAATAATTTCAATGGTAATGTAATCAATATTCAAAAAGTTAATTAGAATCCGATGGAGATGATACGCAATTTGAAAAGGTGTAATACCCGGAGGGCCCGTTTATTGTAAAGAAGACGAAGGAAAAATAATGAATAAAAAAAAAAAACAGATGGGAGCCCGTACGACAGATGGGCTCTCGCGCCGTTGTAAATTCCGCGCCTTCCACTCCTGATCTGGCGACCATCCGTCTTCCCCTATCGGATACAGTGATATGTACTTACAGGTCGAAACCACAAATATAGGTTCCTTTCAAATAAAATACGCCTGCTGTTATCACTTATCCCTTTTTCGCGCGCGGCGCGGTTCGAGAATGCGTGTGATTTGCGGCCGGCCCTCGGGATAAAACCGACTGAAGAAGAATGGGCGAGTGGAGAGAATCGCTGATTATTTCAAAGAGATGCGGTTTTTCGAAAGGAATTATTGTGGTAGCTGGAGTGAAAATGGGCTTATGCAACGGCGTCTACTGTTAAATTGATGGTTGGATGATGGTGGTGTTTATTTATGCGTCGATGTGCGTTGACGTGGAAATTGTTGCCTTCTGATGAATTAAGCAGGTATTCACAATAATACCTGTTAAAAAATAGAAGGAATGAAATGGACGAGAAGAAGTCTTTGTGCTAGGACATCATATGCATTCTATAAGAAATTAAATAATGTATACTCTTTCTAACTTTGTATTATTCAATTGTAATCAAAATTTTAAAATTAAATCAATTTTAGTTTTTTTTTTTGTGGATTTAGAATCTATGAAGCAGTTGGGTTTGTTCTGAGGAGTTGTATTATGGCTTCTTACTACTAATAATTCTAAACAAAAAAAAACAACCCACTAAGTTCACTTTTTAATAACGTTTAATGTTGTTACAACGTTGAGGGGTGTTTATAACCTTCTTTTCATTTTGCAAAAAAAAAAAACGAACAATAAATTATTTTGCCGAATATACTGGGAAAAGAACTATGATGGACGCTGCACCATTTTTTACTTTTAACAAGGCTACATTCGTTATTTAGTTAGACTTAGAGGAAATTAAATTAAAACTAGTTTTCACAATTTTTTATTAATTGTCCATTTTTTTTAGTTACATAAAATAATAGACATTTTTTTGTGGATATTTTTTAATTAAACATTTTTCGATTTATTATTATACACAATATTTATATATTATCAAAATATTTCAAAAATGATTTACAATATTTTTTAATTAATCGCAAAAATATAAATATTCTGTACAACATTAACAATTTTTCTTTACGGGTCATATTTATCAACACAAATATCACAGCACAGACATCCGTATTTAGGTAAGAAAACTTGCCCCGGTTGGCACTCATGTAACGGCGTATCAATGCAAGGGTTATTTAAACATTTTCCTGCATAACACATCATTTCTTTTAAAAACCCTAAAAAAATACCTTTAAAGGAACAATCTATAAAGAGACTTAATTACATTAAGATCGAAATATGGTATTGATGAATAAAACACTAATAACCTTTTTTACGTTATTAGTACTCTATTTATCAATATAATTTGATCTTATTTGAAATATGGTATGATAATAAAAATATGTTTTTTTTAAACTTACTTGGGTATTCTAAACAAGATGGGCAATATTCTCCTTCTTTGCCTAAATAATAACCTTTATAGTCAATAAAGCAATCTCTCGGGTTAATGTATAAACAATCTAACTTTGAGGAAGCAAATCCGCAGAATGTAATTGCGAAAAAAACGAAAAGGGCAAATTTAGAATTATTCATGTTGTTAACACGTATTCGGTACAATGGTTTATGAAATATACTAAAAACTCAGTGACTATAAACACATGCACAGTGGATTTTTTTTAATACAATATAAATAAAAAAACAATAAGATATAAACCAAACAAGCTGTTATTGATATGAATTTATTGAATTATTCATAATTTAAATTTACATTCATACATATTTTATAAATTTAATTTGCTAAACAAACCAAGTTTAATTTTTAGTACTTATTCATATTGTAATTCGCTCAGATAAGGTTCACGGTTCAATTTATGTTTTTGTTTCGATATTTTTAAAATTAAAAACACAATTCAAATAAAAAATTGCGTTTAATTTGAGATTACTCAAATGTTTTTAAAAAAATTAAACGGGGATGCTATGGCAAATCATGGATAATTTAGAACAACACCTTTCTTCTTAAAAATATTAATTTTCTATTACGTCAGGTTTCTTCAATACATCTCAAGAACTTAAGCTACGTCTTTAACCACAAATTAAAAACAAATTTCGTTTGATAAAACGCAACAGTATTTATATCTATTCTACAAGAATCACTTGTGTTTTTATTATAAAAATATCCCCTTCTAACATACGTGTATACCAAGTATATCAGATGTTATCTTGATGCTGAAACTAGTTGAGAAGTAGAGAAAAGAGAATAAACTTCACGCATGCGTTATTTTAAAAACACATTTTTTAACAATATTGTCAGCGTCTGATTGATTTCCGATGCGCTTCGTTGCTACCGGAAATACCAAACGTGACATTGTTGTCAGACGTTGACAATATGTGTACAATGTTGACTCGATGGATATTCAATTTATTTATTTATATTTTCAGCCTTAATTTTGGAATTTTAATTTAGAATATTAAATATTAAAATTTTATATGTTAAATAACAACTATCTGTAATTAAAATATCACAAAATTATAAAAAATCCGATTGCTAAAGTTTTTTCACACATATTTATTCATAATAATAGAAAAAGGATTTATTCACTTGGTCACAGTTATTTAAATAAATTAAATAAAAAGAATTGAAAATAATTAATTAATAAATTAGCTACTGTGACATAATGAGTTATGTTACATAAGTACTTTAATAAATAGACATTTGCTGTTACATAACAATAACATATTGTATAATGCAACAATTTTTGAATCGAAAATATTTAATGCATCTTTGTAGCCATGAAAAGAGTAATTTATAATTATAATGTACTTAAAAAAAACTTTTTTTAAGTACATTATAATTATAAATGTTCAATGTGTCTACCGTTTGATGCATGACAGCAGTGATACGGTTCCGCAGATCGTTCAGAGTTGTTGGCAGAGGCGGGACGTAAACAGTTTCCTTAACATAACCCCATAAGAAATATTTACAAGGAGTGAGATCAGGAGATCTCGGGGGCCAGAAATGTGTAGAACCAGGTTTACACTTCCCCAGCCACCTATCCATCACTGAGGAAAGAATACATTCATAAAGTCTAGTAAAGCGAGATGCTTTCCACGCAGTTGGTTGGGGTATTCCAAGTACACTACTAGCTAAATTGGTAGACTTACTTGGACTGCGAATAAAACTTTCTACACTAGGTCTGATATCATCATCAGGCATACGTGGTTGGCGTGGTAGTGAATTTTTTAGTTGGTGGTTCTATACCGAATTTGGTACGAAATGCCCGCTGCACTATTTGCGACTACTACATCAAACGGTGGACATATTGAACATTTATAATGTATTTAAAAAAAAACTTTGAAATTTCCTCTTTTCTTCGCTACAAAGATTGTTAATTTTGGAAATACGAATTTTTAGTTCCATCATTTATAATAACCCTGTATAACAAAACAAATATAGAAACATAAGCTTTCACGTATGTGAACGAAAATACACGGTTGGGCAAAATCAAAATCCCGATTCTACGGATGAATTGTGAAAGCATATTGTTTTTTGTTATATTATAAAAATTATATCATCTAAGTGGCAATTTAGAACAAAATTTTTAAATATGTCAACTAAAAATTAGTTTTGAAGAAATTATTCTGCTAATTGGCATGTTAGCAAAATTCAACTATAATTGTGATTGATTTAATTGCAACCAACCACTATCATCTAATGTTTGGATAACTGATGGTCATTTTGGTCTTTCGGACCTCATTGACTAAATAAAGTAGATGGCGCTTTGCGTTATTTATAAAATATAATTGTGACATTGAAGTAAATGCACAGATAGCTTTTAATGACTTTTATAAATATGCTTAATTAATTTCTCACTTAACCCGCGGTGAAACATTTTTGATTTAATGAAACAAACCAAGTGTTTTCACTTATTTAAATAAGTGGAACAAAGTATTTTCATTTTAATTAAATATGGGTAATAGTCCGTCATACATTTACTTGTAAACAACCAAACCTATAAGTTCCTGAATTAAAGACTTTTATTAATTTTGAAAACCTCCACACCCAATACGAGTAAAAGAGGATAAGATTAAGAAAGAATTAATTTTGAAGTAAATTTAGTGTTTCGCGATCATTTAGGTCATGTAAACTAAATCGTTTAAATGAAAAAGAGAAACATTAGTTGTCAATTGTAAGGAATATACGGAATGTTACATTGAAATAGTTTCCTGTTTTAATAGTTATTAATCTATTATGTTGCAAAGGTAATAAAATAAGGACGATGATTTATCCGTTGTTGATTTAAGAGCATCAAAAAAGCAATGTTTTATTAATAAACGTCAGGATTTCGTTTGTGATAGGCAACGGGCTTTGAAAATACGATCTCGGCGAAGGCATGTATATTTTTTATTCGCAACAATACGGCGTGATGTTACAACAACGCGGCCGAAGAGTATGATTTAATAGAGTCCGCTTCGGAACGATGGAACGGGTATATATTTAAACACGATTCCCTTGGAAGTATTTATTATTTATGGAGTGTAATGTTCGGGATGGATTTCGCGTTGTTGTTGTTGTTGTTGCCGTTGCCGTAGCACACGCATGAGAGAGAATACGAGAACACGAACGGACATCGCGATCAATGCGGCCAAGATGGAGATCCCAGGCTTCTTCTTCTTGCTCTTGTACACAAAACTGTAATTTTGATAAACGCTGGGTGTGGCCGGGTAGCATCACTATCATCAAATCCGATCGCCAGCCGCGGCCGGGGCCTCCATGATTTATGCAATTTCAATCATTCGGTTTATAATTTTGGAACTCGATACGGCCGGCTACTATAATTATTACCGGCGTGATGTATAATTACCAAACGGAGACTACATTTAATTGCCGTGTTAGTTTTTTATTCGTGCCCTCTAAATATGCAATTAACTACATCACTCTAAATGTTTAATTACTACTATACAAGGCCTTTTTCTCAGGGCTATTCCTTTACAAAGGAATTAATGCATGTTACATATATATATTACCGAAATTGAGGCTTCATTACAACTTACATATATAGTTTGATAATACGATAGCAACGCAACCATCCTGATTAAATTCACCTTTTTTGTTATGTTGTTATTATTAACATAACATCACGATGTATAATTTACATCATGGAATCATCTGCAAATGAATACATTATTCAAATACGGACAATATCCTCAAGGAATTCACCTTGATATAATTTACATAAATACTTAAGTAACATCTTGTAACTTATTCTATTACACTTAGGGCCAATTCCATCAAACATTCTGAATATTAACATACTTATTACATTTTTAATCTAAATCACATAAACTGCATTTAATTTTATAATAATAAAAATACTTTCAAACTTTATTTTTAATAAAACACGACTTTAGTTCTATTGCGAATTAAGTTTTAGCAACTTCAAATTAACAAACATCAAGATGGGTCGATAGTCCAGACAGACTAACACCTACATGAATAGTAATTATTTATGTTATAGTGTATAGTCTGAATAAAGATGTGTGTATATATATTTACTAAATCATAAATTCAGACAGGGCAGAAAGACCGCCGGTCGATAGCCCATGACCGACTAACACACAATCGTAAACTGTACGCATATGTATAATTAATGTGTGTAAAATGATAGACTGTTAATAGAAATTTTTGTATATATATATTTTAAATTAATTCAAAGCAAAATATTATTTTGGTTCTATTTTAAAAACTACTGATTATATTATTTTATGAAAATAATTTATATACGAAAAGTATAAAAATGAAGCTTAATTAAATTAAGCTTAAGCCTCGGTTGAAAAACCTTACCTATGTTTAATATTATTAGATAGTATCAATTTGAAGTTCACAAAATTGAAGTAATAAAAAAAATAGAAATTTACTTAAGTAAATTTTTATATATATTTACATTAGTAATGAAGGAGACAGATTTAAATCAATTACATTTAATTTACTAAATTTGATAGATTTACAATTCAGATTTAGTAACATTCCCCATAAAATGAATTAATAGGTTTCATCAATAAAATTCAAAACGTGTCCACCTTTTTTAAATCGGACTACACTTTTATTTTCAATAGATTTTTATAAAGTACGTGAGGTCCTAAAGTGAACCCCCAATCCAAAACAGAGTGCGTATTTTTAGAGCCAAACACACTACGGATTGTTTGTTATACACCAATTTAAAGATAATTATATTTAGAATGGGAATAGAGATGGCATTGGTTAACAGACGGAAGGGAAATTCTATTTTCGAAAGGCAATAGTTAAGTCATTGATTCCGGAGATATAAATAGACGACGTTTCCTAATTGTTCTCACGAAAATAATTATTAGTCTTGCGAGAAATGAAAAATTGCATTACTTCCTGAAACGATAATTTTGATTCTAAAAAAAGATAGAATTTTTAATAAACAAGATCTACAAATTATAATGAAATTAAACAAGGAATATTTCTAGCAATGATCAATAAAATTCGATCAATCCCTTTTTTCTATAAATGATTAAAATTGTATTGTAATTATATATTAAAAATGCCCTTTTTAATATATTTATAATTTTACTATTTTTATTGCAGTAATACATTGAAGTTTATGTTTTTTAATTAAACACCGAATGAAATGAAATTCTAAATTTTTAGCAAAGGGTGGATTCAGCATCTAAAATTATTGGATATATTTTCTTCTAATGTTGTTCTCTTTAGTAATTTCTATTTTGACATACCATATATTTAACATAATACTAGATAAGTGAGTATTCACGGGGTATTACTTTTCTATATATATATGTTTTTGTTAATTAACAGGTTCTATGTTCAAAATTTGACAATTGCTCCTTTGAAAACTCGAGAAACACATGTAATGTAATGGTTTATGAAGTGCGAGGAGGGGTGGGGGGATGTTGATAACTCTTATATTTCATGTGATTCTCGAGTTTTCAAAGGGGTGATTATCAAATAACAAAATATCAAAATAGTACCAGTTAATTAATAACTAAATTTGTAAAAGTCATTAAAAGCCATATATGCATTTACTTCAATAAACAATTGTATTTTATAAATAACGTAAAACGCTATAATTTGCCTAATTTAGAAGTGATATCATGAATGAGTTCCGAAATTGGAGAGATTGCACAAAGCTTTATATCTTTCCAATTATATGATTAAAATTAATTATTAAGTCTAAAATTGTTTATTTTTAAAACTCGTATTTATAAAATCGGAGATTCTGTTTCGTGGAAGGGATTTCCACGGCAAGCAGTCGTTTTCGGTCGTTTTTGGCCGTTTTTTGTTTTAATCAAGATAGGACTCTTTTTGCGTTTCCAAAGGCGCGGTGGAACCGAAGATGGTGGATGGTGAAGGTCAGTAGACCGGTCCTTCTCCTGTGTGCAGAATCTCATTTGCGTCCCATCGCATCCGAGGACGATTTATTACCATAACACTGAGCATTTCCAAGTCTCCTCTTTTTAAAAGATTCGGTAATGAATATCGGCCTAATCTCCCTCGCATCGTTTTAACGAGATGCATTCCATCCACTTATCGAATGTTATTTTCGTGAGGGAATAAAAATAAATGAACGCGAGGCGAAAAGAAATAAAAACAAAAAAAACAAAACGAAAATATATATAAAAAGAATACCGAGCTGAAATCGAGCGAAGGGAGAAGAGAGGAGCGGAGCGGAGAGAGAACCGGCGGTGGCTATCGCATGTGTGTTGTGTACAGTTTACAATTATCCGGAGCGTGTTTCGCAGATTCGCTGGAAATTTATTAGATAGTTTAGATTATCCGGTGTATATTAATAGTTATTAAGTGATATGGATTAATGATGGCCGTTCCGCATTAGCTAATGAAGATATCTGGGAAATGCGCGGCGATAAATATTGAAATAGCCAAGCCGGAGGTGTGGAATTAATTTCAACGCTAAAGTTCTACCCACATACGAATACATTACAAAATTGCTTTTAATTACATACATTACATTTTTTCTGCACAAATCGCTAATTATTCTGATTAATAACACATTGTTTTAACCGCTACTCACCTGATAAATAAACAATTTTCATATTACCAATTGAATATTATAATAAATGTGGTTTATTATTAAATCCTTTATTAAATCATAAATTAATTATAAGTTGCAAAATTTGCATGTTAATGTTTTTTTTATACAATATAAGAACATTATAAGAGCAGATTGAGTCATTAAAAATAACTATCAATAATAATAAAGATTTTTAGTATAGTTACATGTAATTTCAAATCATTATATTCCTTATGTAATCAGATTTTTTTAAAAAAGGAAATTCATTAGGATATTAATAAAACAGCTATAGAAAATCTTTATTTTATGAAATAAATATGAATAAAATATTAAAAATCAACCAATAAAACACAGATTAGATTGAATAACTTTAAATTCTCGAATCGTTTCGGATTGATTTTTAATATTTTATTCATATTTATTTCATACAATATGAACTACCAATGTCTAAATATTAAAACTATTAATTATATTAAAATCTTTATTTATTTCTGACTGTATTACATCCTAATATTTACATCATTACAATCATTTACAACTAGTTAACCTCAGAAAATTGCTATCAACCTTCTGTCTTTCTGCATGCCTGTGTCCAGTTCTTGTCGTTTTATTCAATCGTCATGATTGCTAACGTTATTGTCTAAGTCCTCCAAATTTGATAAATTGATGATTTTTTTTTGTGAAAGATGGGATTATTATTATAATTATTATTTGATTTGTGGGGCACTTCGACTTAAAGATCTGTTGTGCCTCCCCTACGCACAATAATTTAATTTGTTACCTCACAGGATATACCTATCTTTTTGAATTACCCTAAAAGGTTTTTAATCCTGAAATATTTTAGTTCGACAAGAGCTGGGAAGTAGTTTCCCAACACCCTTTGTCTTATACGAGCTAAAGGCTTATGGATAACTATCTCCCTATCCACAAAACAGAATTTACGTTTCATCCGCGACTATTTCCATGTTTTTAGGTGGCCCTTTACTGGGGTATGTCCTGTTAGAATTCCTGTTAGTAGTTTGAGGTCTTTCCTGTTGAGTAGACACAGCTGTGCAAAACCTTTTCCTGGAATCACGACTGTGGCTTTCCTAAGGAAATTCCGAAGTGGTTTAGGTAAAAAGAAACAAAAGTGGAAAGAATAAACCTGATTGGGACAACAAACAAAATGAGAATATCTTTCGGGATAGGAGTGGCCAGAAATTCCTATTGGTTGTAGAGTATGACAACCCTGTGAGGATTTTTGCTGTCTCAGCTCGTCTATACTTCTCAATGTCCCTTATTTTTGCCTTTATGAATTATTTAGCAAGGGGACGGATGGTATTAATGTTAGAATTACAAGGGATGTGTAGGTGTTTTATAACAGCAGCTATGTGCAGATTGGTGGCGAATTTTAAGGAAAAAATTTCAAGTCTGTGTTTAATAGTGGAAATTTTGCTAAATTAAAGTAAAGGAAAGTATTAGAAGGGTTGTGAAAAGGATTATTAGGGTATCTAATTTTGGTAAGCTTTAAGAGCCGACTTCCAAGTTTCTTAGGACGTTAGAGCGACGCTAGTGGTGCAGGATAGCCGCTTATTCAAGTTGTACACTCCAACTTGAATAAGCGGCTAATTTTCGGAACATCGAAGGACAGGATTTTAGGTGTAAAGTCATATTGGTATGAATTGGTTTAAAAAACACCATTTACAACAATTGCCTAAATATTAAAAATGACAGTCATGTAAGCATGAAATCGCAATTTACTTATAGATGGCCCTAGCTGTCAATAACTACATACACTAGCTAGGGCTACATAAGCTAATTGCGAGATTTAGAAATGTGTAGCGAGTGATGGGCAATAATTGAATAACATCTTTGATACCATTTTCTATATAAAAAAATCAGGTTTAATACTTATGTTACGTACCTGGTATAGTATGTTTTGCTAAAACATACGTCTTTAACACGGACGTCTTATTCATATGTTGAAATGTCTGTTAGCAACATTTTTCGGTCAGCTTAAAAGCGTATGCATGGTGTGACTTTAAATTTTTCAATTTTGGTAATATTTTTAAGTGCATGAGTGATGTGGTCGTTTACATGGAGGACTTTAAAAGAATGATAAATGCAGGGTATGCCCACTCTTATGGAGTTGTTTATAACATAATTTTAGTATGAATTCCTTTTAGTGAAAGGACCATCAGGGGGCGCTTTCGCCATAGAAACAGTACCTAGATATACCATCTCGAAGAATTTCTATGATTCCTTTGTTCCTCCTGTTGTGATTAACGCTTACATTTTGTAGGTTATAATCGTTTGAGTAGAATTATTAGCAATTATTGCCAATGTATTACATTTTTTTCTGGATTACAACAGTGTACTAGTTAGTTATTTGTCCATTGTATACTTTAGTGTTATAAATAGAGTGTTTTTGCGCATAAAATGTCTGTGCTATAGTGTTGTTAATATTTTTACAAGTGTGTGATATTTTTAACGGACTAATAAAAAAGACTAAATAACATACATTTACTGTTATAAAATATAAAAGTAAAAGTCTACAAATTGTTAGTTTTCAAATAATTAATAAAAATAATAATTATAAATAGAAAAAGAGTATTATTCATTCACGTGGTCACAGCCATTTAAATATATTAAATAAAATGATTTTGCTGATTGTATTTGAATTAATTTAATTAATTTATTTTAACATCTTTAAATTATGTAATGCATAGCTGTACTGACGAGGGATAGATCCCGAAACACGTGTCTGCAGATGGCCTTAAATTAAGTAACGTTCCTTTTGTTGTTTTCGCATTAGAGAAATTTTTCTCGGATCAAAATTTGTTGCATTATGCAATATTTTATTGATGTGCAACAGCAGGTGTACATTATGTAATTCAATGTCCGGCGTGGGTATTTGCCCGGGAAGTAGTTGTTTTAATGTGCATTTGTTTAACGTACTTACGTAACGTAAGTCAAAGGTCACACAGCTAAATGTGAAAATAATTTATTAATTATTTTCAAATCATTTTATTTAAAATAATAATTATTTTATTTTTTATATATATTTTTTCCATTATCTCCATTTACCTTTTAATTCAAAGTATACTTAAGGTAAGTATTATTATTTTCATTGTTTATAAAACTCAAGCATCCAATATATTTATAACATTTTTTTAAAGCAATACTAAACCTTTGGAGAAACTCAAAAATATCTATTTTCGCTTCTTTATTGTACCAATGTATATTTTTCAATAATTATTTTCAATAAATGTGTTTGAAAATAGTTATTGTGTAATTTAAAATGTTGTTACAATAAAGAAACATTAAATATTTGAAAAATATATATTACTTTAAATAATTTAGATTCCCGCCCGGCCGATTTCGCCTGTTTTAGTACGGTAAAAGGACCATCAGAGGCGCTAAACGCAGTTTCGGTCTTAACATGGGAGTGGGCTTTCTATATCTATTAATTTTCTATGGATAAATGCTTAAGAACCGTCATAAATATGTTCAAAATGTTATGAAAGCCAAATATTTTCAATAGAAAATAAGTCATTTGGTTTGTTTCACTTATTTTTTTTTGTGTGCGTTAGGTAAGATGGGTGCTCATGATCGAGGAATTCCATACATCCTCATTATCATTCACGACGATTTTATAACTCTGTTAATTTCCAAGCCTTCTCAGTGGTTTAGGATGCATCCTTTATTACCTGTGTATAAAATCGTGTGATTTTCCGAATTGAAATAGTGTCCGAGTGCGATACAATGTTTTGCTAATACGGTGGATTGCTTGTTATTTATTATATCTTTAAGTTGTTATTCCCATGTTAATAATATTAATAATGTCCGTCTTTATCAACTATGTTATATTAGTGTCAAGAAACTGAGAAACATTTAGTATAAAATTGCTATACCACGTGTCTCATTTTCTGAACAATTAAATCAATTAAAATTCAAATGATATAAGTATCAGGTATTGTATATATAAAATCACTTTAATTATTTTGGTTGTTGAAAAAAAAAACTGTGGGAATTTTGAATTGGTACCCCAAGTAAGAGAAAATTGGATCCGTTTATCGAAGTCTCCGAAGTGAATAATTGTGGTCGGGTTCCTGAATTAATTCAGCATTTAGCGAAAAGGAAAGTAGTAAAGCGTAATTTCCAATGCGCTCAAGTAGTTAAGTCTTTATGCGGTTTCCTTTTCGGAATCGCGGTGATCCCGAACAAAAGGCCGTCCCACAGATAGATGATTTAGTATAATAGGAGATGTGGAGCGGAGCGGTGAACTGTACGTTCGTAGCGTGCTGGTAACCAAACATCGCGCGGCACGAAAGGATGTATCAATCATTATAAATTGACTTCCTTCTGCCGCCGCTATTCCGGCTACTAAATTACTTACGTAGATTACGATTACGAGGAATACACGCATCAGATTGGAAGAAGTAACGAGACGATGTTATGGGATCGTGTCCCGCAGAGATGACGAATTGAGAGGTCAATCTCGGCCGTGACTTGCAACCATCTTCGTGGTTAGTACCTCTCTCTCAAAAAAAAAAAACGAACCATTCGTTTTGCACTAGTACGCTATCTGGCTACATCTATAATTGCCTTCTCAATGCGAGCCATCGACGTCTCTATCCCGCCGGGTTTGATCATCGCCATTGCGCCACGAGCACCGCTTCCAATTTTGATACACTACCTGAAAACATATCAGTCCGGACCCACAAATCAAAACTTCACAACTTTACGCTACCAGGCAATTATGGACTTTTTCCCCCCGGCTTCCAAAACTACTGACAACGCTCTTTGCTTTCTGTATACATAACATAAATTCAGGACGTACGCTTGTTTGCCCCCACCACATCATACGGAAACTTTTTCATCGAAACATTCAAACTCGTATTCGCACAGTTATATAAAATATTTGATGTGTACTTCAACAAAACAATCTAAAATATATTTACAACAAAACTTTTAAATCTTGGGATTAATAACAAATTTTTATTTAAATTAAATAAAAAGAAATTAATTGATTTCCTCAATTGAATAATTATTATACAACAACAGTTCTTTAAGTTTCGCAAAATTGATTGTAGAGACACTGCTACAATTTCGCCAACACAGAGGTATCATCAGGCAGATGATTAATAATAATTTACAATGAATATATTATGGAGTTTCATCAAGTAAAATCTCAACCATTGATTATGAATAACTAATAAATTATCCTAGCCCCTTTAGTTACTACGACTTGTTTACTTAATTTATGTAAGTACTTAAAAAAAAACAAATATCCATTTAAACAACTATTTCTTGGGCATTTACCCCTTCAGACATTGAATTACATAATGGACATTTGTTGTTACATAGCAATAACATATTGTATAATGCAACATTTTTTTTATTCGAGAATATTTAATTTATTTCCAAATTACTTTTATTTATTTTCAATTTGAGTCTCATTAATCACTTGGTAAAACATTTTAGTAATATTAGGGATTGTTAAATAAGTTTCATTTGGTTTGTTTTACACGTATGCGTGTAAAACAAACCAAGTGAAACTTACTTAACAATCCCTAATACTTTTATTTAATATAATTTAAATAACTGTGACTAAGTGAATGTATACTCTTTTTTACTATTAATTTTATATTCATTTCAATTGTTTTTAGTATGGTTATATTTTTTGTATATTCTACATTTCAGTAAGCGATATAAATTGTGGGAATAAATAAACGTAGAGGAAAGAGAGTATTATTAGTCAACCCATGTCGAAGTCGTTTTTGATGTTGAAATATATCCCCGGCATTAGCAAAAGATTTCCTCACTGGTATCTATAGATTTACCCGGCTGCATTTTAACACAAAACCGCTAGGGGAGGCGGATTCGAGCAAATTCTATAACTGATACGGCTCGATATATCTAAATATGACTCCGGCGCTGCTGAAGGGGGGCCTGACAAGGGTGACAGATGACACAGTTAGAAGTGGCGGAGGCCGATATTCGCAGCCGAGAGTTAATGAGCACTCCGTGTTTACCTTATATAGCACAGCCCCGGTAATGTATGCAATGAATGTGCCTGTGCCTGGCACCGGGATATACCTACTCAATATTTCGGACTAACTTCACCATATACACATCAATAGCAGACGTGCACAGCCATTACTATTTACCCTTCCTTTGGCCCCCTTCGCCAAAATGAGAGCAAAAAAATACTAACGTTTTAAAAGGAACGACCGCCTTAAATCCTTACACCAACATCAAACGCTGAAAAATAAATCCCCTAACTAATGACGCCCATAAATTAAATCACTCCACCTGCATTTTTAATCTTCTCTCGCGCCCTCACTCTCTCTACCCTTCTCTCTCTATCCACGGCGCGTTCATTTTTATCTCATAAAGGCCCGTTTTACTGAAATTTTCAGTAACGCACATGACTGACACATATTACACACTTTATCTTCTTCTATTTAGGATTATTTTTACTTTACACACACACCCTTTTTTTAAATTTAGAATTATATAACAGAGTTAATCTTGCTTCGTGCAAAATAAATTTTCAGTTTACTGTTTTATCAAAAATATTAATTTCGCAAAATTGATTACGAAAAATTACATCATAAACTTTGTGGTACTTTTTTTCTTATTTTAAGAGGGGGAAGCAATAAAATCAAAAATAAAGCTTTAAAAGAGCCCTTAATTAGCTCTTTATTCTGGTATAGGTTTGATGATTGTGATTGAGGCACTGCTAATTTAACTCTTAACGTTACGTTAGCAGTTATGTTGAACATAATAAATGAAAAGCGACAGAAGCACCATCTTTCACCTAATGCCTGGTGGCACATGGAACACACTAGTCTGATGAGGTTCAAAAAACCGAAATGGCCATCATTAGTTATCCATACGCTAAATGAATGATGCCTGAACATTTTATTATAAGTTATATTGGAGTTGTCTCATTGAGCACTAAAATTAAGAAGAGGGCATTAAAATAGCCCTTAATACTGGTCTAGGTTTTAGTGCGTTTTGTTCATTCATCGTTTGGCCGTTGATGAAACGAGTCGCAAGTCACGCAAGCTTATGAAATTCCACTCGAATCAGACGACAGAATGCTCAAGTGAGCCCCGAAATGTCTCCAGGATACCCCCCCTCCCCCAAGATCTTACGAAAAGCAGTGATTGTACAAAGATCAAATTCATCCTTCTTTTTTTGGCCGTCCAAAAAACTTAAACTCATTTTGTCTGTCAGCAGCAGTCAAAGCAGTTACGAAAGCCTTGTAGTTTCAAAATATTATGTTTCGCCAACTACAGACGTAAAGATCATTATTGAAACAAAAATTGTAACATTAGCGCCATCAGTTGCTTAATTTTTACGTAGTATCGTCAATAATATACGCTCTACAAGTTAAACAATCAAACAAGAAAGAAACAAAATTCACTAAATGATTTTGTTCAAACATCATTCATCTGGCTTGTTAAATTTATATTATTGGAAAGATAGTATAAAGCGCCATCTTTTGCCTAACTCACAAGTAGCATTGTCAACAATTTGGATCTACAAAGGCGACGGAGAATCATTATTTTGTCCACTAAAGGAAGAAGAACTTGTCTCATTTATGATCAGGTTGAACATTTTATTAAATATCTAAATTTAGATACCATTTAAGATAAGATCAAATGAGCCATCTACTAGAGGCGCTTGAAATCCAATAGTCCAAAATTAATCCTAGTGTATCTGTAATTTATGACCATATTCATCTGATGTGGCTCTTCAAGGCAATTTAGTCTGATTCATATACAATCGAAACAATTTTGTAAGTCCAGTTTGAAAATGTTAACCGTGTAAACTATACTTAAGTAAATAAAGTTAAGTGGTGAAAAAAGTCAAATTGTTTTAATTATTAGGAAATTTAGCAATAAAACTTCATAATTGAAGTTTTTTTTTTTCAAAAGTATTTTTTTTTAATCTTTCCATTTTTAGGCATCGATTCGTTTCTGAATTTATGATATATTTTATAAACGTATTTCAGAATTTTGTTTGTATTTCCTTGATGGGTACCGAAAATTGAAATCTTATGAATTCTGAATGAAGTATTTTTTTTACTGATAAAAATTAATAATTATTAGTAAAAAATACTTCATTCCGAATTCTCAAGATTTCAATTTTCGATACCCGTCAAGGAAATACAAACAAAATCATTTGTCATCGCCGCACTATGCATAACTATTCATAATTGTAGTTTTTTTTTTTCAAAAGTATTTTTTTTTAATTTTTCCATTTTTGGGCATCGATCGTTTCTGAATTTATGATATATTTTATAAACGTATTTCAGAATTTTGTTTGCATTTCCTTGATGGATACCGAAAATTGAAATCTTATGAATTCTGAATGAAGTGTTTTTTTTTACTGATAAAAATGAACTATTAGTAAAAAAATACTTCATTCGGAATTCACAAGATTTCAATTTTCGATACCCGTCAAGGAAATACAAACAAAATCATTTGTCATCGCCGCACTATGCATAACTAATTAGCTGATAGATCCGCGCACCTGATCACACCATAAATTCCCCCATATAAACATCAGGAAGCCCGCGATTGAAAAAAAAAATCAAACTTGAATACTACGTTCTCGATAGGCAGTGTAATTCATTGTTAAGTAATGATACTGGGGAATAAATCAATCATGCAAATGATGTTGGCAATGATAACATTTAACCGGTCTGATTAATCATGTACGAACACACGAGATGTCGATCTGTGCGCGCTTATTTTTGCGGGAGGCACGAATCCGATTATTGTTGTGATATCATTCGGAGTTAATTGGATGCAAACGATTATTATATATTATCGGAGCGAGCGCATTCACCGGCTTGAAATGTGCAGCCGTTTGCGCTGTTGTTGTTGTTGTTTAGATCCACGCAAGGATACATTCGACTAGTGCAGCAATGATACTTATCTGTTGGGTTTTTTTTTCGCGGAGCGTTTCTTCCTTTCACTTTTCCAATCAGGTTGTAAAAGTTGGTGCAAGTGCTAGTTTTTGAAATTTGTTGAGGATAAAAAAAGGAGGAAGTGGATTTTATTGGATTTGGGTCGATTGGATCAGATTGGGTGTGTTGTGTTTAAAATATAATTCAGTTTAAAAAAAAATGTTAATTGCGAAATTGAATCCTTTCAATTTTTTGTCATCTTTCTGTAGGAAAACTTCAATTTTTGGCATTTTGTATTTGATCGTGAATATTTGTGTGACTGTAAAAAAATAATAAGAGGTATCAACTCTTATTATTTTTTCACAACATTCTATTGGTTATGATTTTTCCTCTGGTGGATCAGATTGGGTGTGTTGTGTTTAAAATATAAATCCGTTTAAAAAATGTTAATTGCTAAATTGAATAGTTTCAATTTTTTATCATCTTTCTGTAGGAAAACTTCAATTTTTGGCATTTTGTTTTTGATCGTGAATATTTGTGTGACCGTAAAAAAATAATAAGAGGTATCAAC
Source organism: Philonthus spinipes (assembly GCA_963082785.1). NCBI lineage: Eukaryota > Metazoa > Arthropoda > Insecta > Coleoptera > Staphylinidae > Philonthus > Philonthus spinipes. The sequence goes on from OY720303.1 coordinate 24,785,898, forward strand.
TCTTATTATTATTAACATTCTGTTGGTTACGATTTTTCCTCTACTGGTTTCACTTATCCATGAATTTCGAAATTACAAATCTAGTTTATATCATAAATTTTTGTAAGGCCGTATTAAAAATATTAAATCTTACAGCCTATGATCTTAAGACCGTATTCTACTGGTCATAACTTTTCCTCCATTGGTTTAACTTATCCATGACAAAAATTATGAATCTTTTTTTTTTTTCAACTTTCTGTAATAAATCTTCAATTCTTGATATATGGATATCAATCCAGTTTTTATCATGAATATTTGTGTAAAAACTCATTTATGATCTCTCATTTACAAAATTATCTGTCGGCCTCTGTTAGAATATACCGCCATAATCCTCATCCTAAAGTACTTAAGAACTTGGGGGTCACCCAGCGGACAACTCTGATAGTTCTCACCAAAATCCGATATCCTAACAATCCTTTATATAATCCAGCAATTAGTCTCCTATATGATCTCTGCAATATCCCAACCATCACCAAACGTATCCAATTTATCTCCCTAAAATTTGCATCCAAACTTAATAACATTAAAATCCTAAATCTTATATGTGTAAAACGTAATTCTAATATCTTTTTAGTAGATAAAGTTAGTTGATACTGGACCAGGAAGTATTCCTGAGGTCATCCTGCGGTTTTGAGATTAGGGGACCGGATGTTGCCGTTGATAAGATAAGGCATCTCGAATCCGGTCGAAACATGATGTTGTGGTTTCCGGTTGATAAGATAATAAGAGAGGCTGATTGAAGAATAGCCTGACTAGAAAAAGAGGCTCATTTAGAAAACGTGGTAAAAGAGGAAAGGCTCATTAGAAAAAGAGACTGATTAAAGAATAGCCTGACTAGAAAAAGAGGCTCATTTAGAAAAAGACGTAAAAGAGGAAAGGCTCATTAGAAAAAGTGCCTGATTAGAAAATAAGGAAAAAGAGAAAAAAAGAGGCTGATTAGAAAAAGAGGCTTATTTAGAAAAAGAGGGATCGACACTTTTAATCCACTTTTGATCTACTTTATTAACTTTTTGATCAACTTTTTACCTTTTTTTGGACTCTTTTTTACTTCTTTTTCTAATTGAAAGTAACAATATAAAAATAAGAAATTAAATTTATCTCGCGAGGAAGTTTTTCAATTTCCACTTTCAATACCACTACTATGAATCATGACTCTCTTGCGCTAATTAAGAAATGGGGAAATGTGAGAAATTTTTAATTTGTTGTTAACTGCTATAAAACTTACTACCCAGGAATAAAATATGTAAAATTGTAAATAAAATTCATGTCGTCTGCGCCACGGTGGATGCGCCGAGCACATAAAACCGTGGCTGGAATCCATGGGTAAGTTCACATATGTAAGTTCACTTATAGTTGAATTTCTGCAGCCGTGTTGTTAGAATATGAATAATGAATCATAGCAAAAATTTCGCAATTGATGTCATTTTCATACAACGGAGCATTTTTATAACAATTCAGTTATGGCATTTTTGATATACATTCCTTTTGTGCCCGGCGCCTCCTCCATAGTGTATATTGATATAACGGAGCATTTTTATATGATTAGGTGAAAAATGACACTTGTTTTTATTCCATAAGTGTCATTCATTAAGATAGAGACATTAGTAATCATGACGCTTGATATAAAACCGACATAGTCTTAACAAGGACAGGAGAAAAGACGTCGATAACCGATTCCAGAGCAATAATATAAAAATAAGAAATCAAATTTATCTTGCGACAAAGTTTGTAAAATTTCACTTTGAAGTCGGTATCAATAGCTGTTTCCTTCAAGAATGTAGCGCAACAAGTATTAACTTTATTTTTATAACAATTAAATTATGAAATGTTGGATATAAAAATATTTTAATTTTGGGACAAAGAAAATATTTAATGATTTGTACTTTCCTTATATTAAAAATGAGGAAAGTATTGTATAGTATACAATTCCTTGTCCTTACTGAAGGACTCAAGGATGTCGCTTAGATGATATAATTTTTATAACCCAATAAAAAAATGTTTTGAAAAATAGAAATAAAATAATAAAAACCATTTTATTTTATCCTAAACCGTTCCTTAGAAATTCATCCGTCAGGAGCTTTTCTCACTGTTTCAGTACGAGAAATGAATAAATCGTTTTGCCAGCCAATATTAATTATAAATATTCAATAAACCTGTTCTTGTTTTTTTTTATGTTTTTCTTATTATTGCTTCTTTAATTTTCGAATGCACAAATAAATTTATAAATTATAATTTTATAACACAAAAAACATGTGTTTAAAAAAAATCTTAATATTTTATCCTGAGCAGTTCTTTCGCAATTCATCCATCAGGTGCTTTACTCACTATTTCAGTGCAATGCGAGAAATGAATAAATCGTTTTACCAGCCAATATTAACTATATACATGCAATAAACTTGTTCTTGTTTCTTTTTATCTTTTTTATTATTGTTTTTTTTTAATTTTCGAATGCGATAATAAATTCATAGATGATATAATTTTTAACAGAGGAAAAAATATCATGGGTTTTTAAAAAAATAAAATAAAAACCTTATTATTGATAATAGAGGCTTCTACTTCGTTATACATTGTTTTAAGTTTTAATAAAAACGCTGATTCACTTTGTTTGTATAACTTTAATTTTATTTTAGTTTGATAATGACAAGTGAAAATTGTTGAAACTATAGTCACTAAAATAAAATTAAAGATATACAAACAAAGTGAATCAGCGTTTTTATTAAAAAAATAAATAAATAAAAACCTTTTAAATTCATCCTGAACCGTTCCTTTCGGTTTATTCACTGTTTCGGTGAAATGATTCTCTATTGAGAAATGAATGAATCGTTTTTACCAACCAATCACCAACGGTATTATTTTACGAGTTTTTGATGAAGTCATATCACTGGTAAAATATTTAATCTGCACCCATTTGACGTCATTTCAGTGAATCGTTTTATCGACGAATCGTTTCATCAGTGCTGTAAATTAAGGTCTCTGTCCTACCTTGTATAATGATGCTACTAATGACCAAAGACGTTTTTTTTGTATGTAATTTAAATTAATAGAATTTTAGGCGAACTGATACTGTTTATAATGACTTTATGTTATCTCCCAATTATTATGATTTATATCAGGTTATTTAATCACAACACAACATCCGTTCAATCGTCTTCATTAAGGCATTGCACATGGAACACACTAGTCTGATGAGGGTAGAAAAACCGAAGCTGTCATCACCAGTTATCCATATGCTAGATGAATGGTGGTTGAACACTTGATTAAACAATACAATTTTATAAATAATATTTTTTTAATGTGGAAATTATTAATTATTTTCAAATCATTTTTATTTAATTTATTCAATACAATTTTGTTTGTATAAGTTATTAGTTTCGTCCGGATTTATCTGACGAATCCTGAATTATCATGTTAATTGTTGAAGCTTCTATTTTGTTACACATTGTAAATACATTTTAATAAATGAAAAAAAAAAACTTTCTTTCTATAACTTTGATTATTTATTGTTATTTATAGTTTCAACAACCTTAGTGTGTAACATTCCAAGTTATACAAACAAAGTAAAAAGTGTTTCCTGTTAATATTTGTAGGCTAGCTCCGTGAAAATAATTTTTTGATTAAATAAAATACTGCAAGCGTTTCTTCACTGGGTGTACCAGATGTACATTTCGATCACAAAGTGATCATTATCAATGGTTTTACGATTGTACGATTATGAAGAAAAGTGTACAGTATTTTATTTAATTAGTATTTCCTGTTATATCATTTTGTATCTTGTCTCAATCAATATTTGGTTTTGCCTCTTTTTACCTGAACAACTTCGGACTTTCATTATAAACGACTTTATATTTCGAGCTACCTGATATGAAGATTTAGGAGTTTAATTTATTGATTATGTGAATGCTCGAAGAAAGATAGAAATAATTTAAAAAATTGTCTGCTTTCAGTAGTTTATAAATTACCTTCAATAATCTTTTTAATATCAATAATATCTTTGAAATATTTGATGTATGAAATTCATACAGCTCATAGAATAAAGCGGGCGGAGAATACGCGTTACCTATGCAAATGTATCGGGATATTATGGTTCTCGGAGCAAAAACTCCCATAAAGATATTTTAATCTTATCGCTACGGTCGGGCAGCGGGAGAACGCTCTTATTTTGATGGATGATGGAATATATTTTTAATTTTAACTTTGTGTCTGTGTATCCGCTCGAGCGGCTGTGAAATATCCTCTACGTTATTCCTACTCCCAGTTATATATACTATTCACCCCCTCTTGAAAAAAAATAAACGTATACAAGAGAGTAATTTTTAATAGACATGAATAAATGAAAAAAGAAATGGGAATAGAATGGGGATAAATAAAAAAACGGTGAGGGAATTTTTGTTCCATAAATTTATTTATATAAAAAAAAAACATTAATATTGTAGGAGTTGTTGGAATCTGATTAGTAGTCGAGGTATGGTGGCTTGTCGAAAAAGCACCCAAGCGATGAGTGCGAATCAAAATTCATTTCGTACAACAGCATTGTCGTATACCCTCCCGCAATAACTCTTTGAACTTGACCCTTTTCTTCCTTAACATTATACACACCTCCCGCCCGGAATACAAATTCCCCGGCTCGGCGTGCACAACATAGCGCAAGAAACCAGAACGAGAAAACAATTGTTAATTATAAACATGCAATAAACTCGTTCTTGTTCCTTTCTGCCTTTCTTATTATTGCTTTTTTAATTTTCGAACGCGCTAATAAATCCATAGCGTTCCTCCCGTGGCTTTTATGAATATACAACACACTCACGTGTGAGGTAAGTAATTTGAGGGCGCAGTGAGTGAGTGAGTATTGATTTATGAAAATGTTTGTTGTGAAATTGTCTGCTGGAATCAATATGGCGTTTCACGTGGTCGCGCTCGCGGAATGGATCGTGCCTTGGAAAAATTAAAGACAATGATTAGTAAGAGAAGGGCTTCGGGCGGGGAGGGAGAGCCATGATTGTATATCATTATCTGGCAGCCAATAATAGCGAGCGGAATGTTTAACACGCATGTACGGAAAGTATCTAAGTAGATGTTCGTTCCATCCATCCATTTTAGATGTGAATATAATTATTTCCGATCACGGAATATCGTGCTATTCGCCTGGCCTAGACCAATAGTCATTAGCCGACAAGCCATTAGACAGGTAGAGCGCGGATAATGAACGGTTATGAACCTGCCACTCCCGGCACAGAAATTAAAACTACCCGAACACACTAAATCAGGTTATTCCCTTCGACCGAAATAAGATCAAAAAAAATTGTACTATGGGGATCCGCTGTTTAAAAATAACCGATCCCCCATTGTGCTCGGCGTTTCTTGTTTCCTTTTTTTTTTCGCTCCATAAGAAACTAATGAATAATTTTAACGAGGGACGTTTCATAACAAGTTCTAGCAATTATAAAGGAGTTTTTTTCCAGACGTTCAATAGTAACATTAAAAATAATCCTTTGATTAGTTTCCCACAATAATGAATTATGTATATTTTAATTGTATAGAATCAATATTGTTTATAGTTTTATTTATTTGAAAAGAATACGCTTAAAAGAAGTAAAAGTACCTGGTAGTTTATAAATGCAATAAACTGATGGAATAAAAAAATCATGAAGCTTACCATTGAAAAAGTTAGTAAGATTATAATAAAAGATGCGGCAGAAAAACTTCCTTTTTTGCTAAATGGCAAAAAATGGCATTGTGAGCATGTTATTATTTGGTGCACAATTTCGTCGATCGGAAACATTGGTTCCTGTTTTTTTTAGCACGCTGTCATGGTGAATGCAGCTCGATACAGGGATATCATCGAATAATTTTTCCTTCCACATCTGGAAGAAATGGACGTCGTCGTGATGTGTAGTTTCAACAAAACGGAGTCACGACCCACACTTCACGGACCTCGATGGAATTGTTGAGGGAATACTTCCCAGGCCGCCTCATCTCTCTCAGAGGCGATCTCCTTTAGCCGGTGCGCTCTTAAGATTGTGCTTCATGCGACTTCTTCCTATAGGGTTATTTGAAGTCTAAATAACCCTATAGGAAGAAGTCGCATGAAGCACAATCTTAAGAGCGCGCCGGCTAAGGGAGATCGACTCTGAGATTCACAATGATCGACCATGGACTCTAGCTCACCTGAAGACAAGCATTCGGAATGCCATCGCCGAAATACCAGTGGACGAGCTTCAGAGAGTGGTGCGAAACTTAAGAAATCGATTCAATCAGTGCATAAAAAATGGCGGCTGACATTTGATAGAGTTTTCAAAACTGCACAGAAAAAAATGGTAAGGTGATCTTTAAGGGAACAAAAGGACTATACCGATGCCTGCATTAGTTTCATTTTTATTAACCTTTCAAAAAAGTAAGTTTCTTTGCCATACCTTGTAGAGCATGAGATGAATTGAAAAAAGGTAATTTCTGAGCCTATGATAGTTAATTTAACTAAACTGTTGATTTTGTAAAAGATCATTCAACTCAGAATCAGAAAAGTAAGTATGGTTGTGATAAAACTTGAAATTAATTGAAACAAAGGTAATTTCTTGCTCTAAGATGGTTATTTTGAGTAACCTTTTCAGATTTTATGAAATAAATATGAATAAATTATTAAAAATTAACCAATAAAACACAGATTAGATTGAATAACTTTAAATTCTCAACTAGTTTCGGGTTATCAGCCCATTTTCAATCTAATCTGTGAGTGAAGTGTGCAATATAAAAAAATAATACACTAGTATTTTTTTTATATTGCACACTTCACTCTATTTCGAAACATTCAGATTTTTTTTTGCTTAAGCGTTTGATATTCAGGATCACGATCACTTTAAGTATACTTAAAACTGAATGAAGACGCGATACTTTTATTGTCTGCAAATAAATTTCATCTTATATCAAATAGGATACAATGAAAGTGTGGTTTACAATCTTGAAAGCAGATTATATCGGAATTATGAATTTTTATGAAGATCGCAGATGCCCGTCCGGCTAGTTCTAAATAATTAAGAGCTCAAACCGACGGCGTCTGTCAGAGATGCAAGGATAACAATAAATCGGGGCATTTGTTTAATGAATTGCGGCCAGCCGTGCTGAGGGTCGTTTTTGCCGGGAGTTTTATAAGCGGCCCGTCTCCGGCCCTTTTTGCGGGCGATCAGATCGTTAAAGAGCCCTGTAAAATTATAATAAAGATCTTACGATTTTTTTCCGCCGGCCCTCCTGCGCAACTGGAAACGCTGAGTTATGTTACATGTGTAAATTTATCGGCGTGTCCGGTTTTTATACAATAATATCTATGCGAGCGTGTCGCATACAAATGCAGTATTGAATGGATACATGCGCAATAAAATATTGAGATCTCCACTGTTCAGCGACAGCGGGAGAAGCCGGGCTTTCTTTTTTTGCCCCGGCCACGTTTTTCTCTCTTTCCCTTTTCTCTCATTTTTCCCCCTTCTTCTTCTTCTTGCTCTATTTCTGAATTAACAGAGGTACTCTCATACAATACATTATTAATAATTCCCTGCGCGACGCGTCGGGTCGCCGCGCGTCGGCTTCAGGACGGGTTTTCAGGAAAAAGATGATCCGGTGCCGGTTCCGGGCGGATAGATGGCGCGCCCCGTTCCATTCTCCCCATTTATGCCTCGTAAAATATTTAATAACCCACTTTCGTGGCCGTTATTATGCCATAAAAGTATCCTCCTCGTATCGCACTTATCTAACGCAAATGTAGTAAACTGATGTACAAGTAGCTTCGCAGGACAGATAAGACACATAAAGGGAATGAGATGATCATCGTTATGTTCTCAGACGTATAAAATAAAAAAGAGGACCGGCTATGAGAGCTCTCTTTTTTTTACTTATTCTTCTCCGCTCGGATCCTTAGGACCCATTCAAAAGCATGGCTCGTGCCGTGGCTATTGTTTAAGTAACCTTAAACATAAAAATAAAAGAAAGCCGCTGCCTTGAAAGCACTAAAGTTCACGTCAGGTGTAAAAACACAATATTTTAAGAATATTCAACACTTATTTTTTTATTTAATTGCAGAAAATAATTAAATATTTACAAATCATAATGCAGTTATTATATCAAATGAAAAGAATTTGAAAATAATTAATAAATTATTCTTTCTTTAGCTACTGTGATATGTTGACTTACGTTACGCAAGTTTTTTTTTTTAAAACAAATGTTCAATAATGGACACTTGATATTGCATAACAATAATATATTGAATCAAATCGAAAATATTTAATGTAAAAAACAAAACAAACAAAAATTACGTAATTTAATCTGGAAATGCGTGTTTCGGGATTTCATTCCTCGTCAGCACAGCTCTGCCTTATATAATTACAAAATTGTTAATTAAATTGATTAAAAACGTACAATCCTTGCCGCGATTTCCGGTGGAAATGATCGAAAGAACAATTGACGGACGCGGATTACTGTGCGCAATTTCGATTTATTGTTTTTGGCAAAAATTATTATGATTCAATTTTTTTTTTCAATAAATGAAATATATTATAATATGTTTCCAAGAAAGACTACAGGTCGATAGCAAATAAATTGTTGGAAAACTTAATAATAATAACCGGAATTTTGTTATATATATACAGTTATAACAAAATTCTAATTTAGAGTTTTGGAACTGTAGGTCAGGATAAGCAAAATTCAGACGAAGTGTCAAAAATTGCTTTATTAATTAAAATTGTAGCTGTCATTTCCAAGGCACTCTTTGCAAAAGCAGGATTTTTGGGATTTGCTAGACCAAATCCCACCATACATGACACATCACCGCAATCAGAAAAAATATCTATTTTAAAATGTAAAAATCCAAAATCGCGCCCATTAAAAAAATTGATGATTTCTGCCGAAAATCGAAACATAGAATTTTTATTATTATTTCACCACATTGTAGTGCGTACAAAGTGGCAATGATGAAGAGTCAATTGTTTTGAAGTATCTTTTCAAATAGCCTCGCAAATAAATAAAACTTTTTTTTTCTTAATTTCCAATTTTTTCAGATATCTTTGGAAGTAGTCGAAATATTTTATGTTTCAAAACGGCATTATATTTAAAATACTCGAGTGTAAATTAATTGCAGGGCGACCGGATTTTGAGAGTTAGCTGTCTTGGAAAAACAGCAGCATTGGCTGCTATACTCGGACTGTATAACTTCACCTAAACTGTCCAACAATTCTTTCCTGTAGTCATCGAAATAACCGCCCACTTCATTTATAGTTTGATCCTCGATTACCTATAAAGCACACTTAGTATCTCGTATGTCGTTCGTCGTGAGAATTTATAATCACACCACCTTGATATTCATTAATTGCATCGGCTAAAGTATCAATTCATTCAATGTCTAAATTATTCGTAGGTTCATCCAATATAACGATATCTGGTGATCTGAGGCACAATTCGGTGAGGGCGACAGGAGCTTTTTGCCCGCCAGAAAAATCCTTCATATTGATAGTGTGCGGCTGACCGGCCAGCCCGAATGTTTCTAGCTGTTACCTTGCCTTTTCGTACGGTAAATTGAACACCTCATCAAATATTGATCTCCTCATCCTCCTCACTAGAGTGCTGATCGAAACGTCGTATCCTCAATCTGTGGTTATTTTTCACTTCTCCCCGATTGAGTTGAATATCCCCAATAACAATTTCAATCTCTGGTTCTTTTTCACTTCACCCTGATTGAGTTAAATATCCCCAATATCAATTTCAATCTCTGTTTTTTTTTTTTCACTTCATCCTGATAGAGTTGAATATCCCCACTAAACATTTCAAGAATGTTGATTTGCCCATACCGTTGGGTCTCACAATTGCCATTCTGCTACTCAAGTCAATGCTGAAGTCTGTGTCAATAAATAACGGTTTTTGTCCTTGGCACGCAAATGTAACCTTATGTAATCCTAAAATTGGTGGGTGTAATGGCTGTGGCTCAGGAAAAGAGAACTTCACAATGTACTCCTTGTAACGCTGGAGCAGTTCTGTCGGGATTGATTCCCCTTCCTGCTTCTGGATGTTACTCCTGCTCTTCTCTTGTTTCCTGGTTTCTTGTATTAATTATATCTAGATTTTAGGCATCGACCTCGCACCTTGGAAGAACTCAGGTATCGAATTCGGGAGGAAATCGCCGCTATACCCATCGAGATATGCCAAAATGCGGCCGAAAATTTCAGAAATCGCTGTCATCAATGTATCGCTGCAGGGGGTCATCATCTTTCTGATGTCATCTTCAGGACTTAATACATAAAACGGCATGATGTAGCGATTGAGATAAAATAAATCCCATTTCTTTAAATTGGGTCTTTTTTAGTAGCCCTTCAAAACTACACTGTCTGTTTTATCACATCCTGTAGTTTTCATAGCTAGGCTTTTCTTTTGCATATAAACTTTTAGAAATATATATATATATATATATATACAGAGAGGTTTTTTTTATCAGTATACATTGCAGGTATACACTACCCCTTAGTGCATACCTGCAAAAACGCGAGTCAGACGCATTGAACCGATTAATGTGTGTATGTTTAGTTGACTATTTGACATATGTATGTTCAGTTGCGTGTTATAGGCAACTAAACACACATACATTAATGCTTTTGACTCGCGTATTTTCCAGGTATATATACGGGAAATGTATACTAATAAAAAAATCTCTCTGTATATATTCAGTGACCCTTTCTACCTTTGAGGTGTAGTCTAACTTCTAGAAATAATTGATTCATTAACTACTAAGCTGTCTAAAAACTAAAATTTGTATCGTTTGATGGTGGAATTTTTAATAACAGAACTAAGATGAAAAAGATTACCAAAATGTGATTTTAGCAGGATGGAGCAAGACCTCATATATGTTACTTTTGTTATTAAACTTGTATCACAGATAAATATACCAACTGTCCACCGAGATATATTTCGCGGAATCCAGAATTTTGTTAAAAATATGTATAATAGGTGGCACTACTATACCCAATCTTTAATTAAATCCGATTTATTAAGATTGGGTTGCCTAATGAAAAATGAGCCCGGTCACTTATACAATTAATTATACGTAAGATATATCTATGAAATACTTGTGAATATCATAAAAAGCATGCGCACCGAAACAAGGCCGATTTTATTCATCGTTACCCTTCGTATACCGTCGTGTATCATTTGAGTGTACGCACCGAAACAAGGCCGATTTTATTCATCGTGTATCACCTCATCCTTCGCCCTGTTAAAACGCTTGGAATTCCAACACACTCAATGATTTTATATCTTGCAAAAAATGAGACAATTTGAAAATATAACATTATTAGTATACTTTGCGTGTGAGATGAGGAGTAAACGTAGAAATTGTAAATATAAAATTAAATATTCATAATTAGCACGGAACTCTTGATAATCAATTATTCAGTAATCACACAACTTTAATTGACGTTTTCGTGTAGTAGGAGAAGGCAAAAATTAAACTAAATATGTTAATGTTCTGTTAACATCATCATATTTTAGACAATTTAAAACCTAGGTACATAATTCGACGAATAAAGCACTAATAACCTTTCTTCACACTTTTATTTGGATTACCAAATGTACATTAACATTAATCCATTGATAATGGTCACTTTGTGACCAAAATGTACATTTGGTAATCCAAATAAAAGTGTGAAGAAAGGTTATTAGAGCTTTATTCGTCGAATTAATTTGATCTTCACGTAACTCAATCAATCAATCTAGGTATATAAATTATCAATAGTATTGGATATGTAAATATTCTGTAATTAAATCAGTTGAACAATCTAAATCTAAATATTCTGTAATTAAATCAGTTGAACAATCTAAAAAAAACTATTTTTTATAGAAAACTAACTCTTATGAAAATATTTTTGTGTATAGTTTGATATAAATGCAATGAATCTGATTTTTTTATATGATAAGTCTACATTTTGGGCTTCCTAATTATATCAAAATATTATAATTTAATGAATTAGTTATGCCAGAAAGAAATAAATAAAAACAAGTAAAATTAAACATTAAATTCCAACTTTGATAGTGTCTACAATGCTTGTATAAAGTATTATCGAAATTTTACTTACGACATAATAATTTTTAATTATTTCTTCATGGGAAATTTTCAAATCTGAAACGATCCGATCTTATGAATTATAGTTTGTCTGTGTTTGTATCGTTTGAGGGTGAAAATGGAATTATTAGTAACAAAACTAACTAGGTGCAAAGGAGCATTGGTGTAAATAAAATGAGTATATACGACAGAAACACACTATGACAGAAAACCCACTTTGGCAATCTTTTTCGAAAGTGAAATTTTCAAATCTGAAACAATTCCATCTTATGAGTTATGTTATAGTTTGTCTGCGCTTGTATCGTTTCAGAGGGTGGAGATGGAATTATTAGTAATAGAACTAACTAGATTCAAAGGAGCATTGGTGCAAATAAAATTATTATAAACGACAGAAACAAATTATGAAAACCCACTTTGGCAATCTTTTTCAACTAGTTAGAATCATATATATGTAAGCAAACAAAATCTCAATCGACAGTAAAAGCGATTTCAATCGATTAATATTAACGCCCGCATGCGACAATTATAACACCAATAAAACGGAGCACGATTTCTCACACTTTCCGAAACGGACGTGGGGGAAGGAAAAAGAGGCAGGCGAGTCGATCGGACCGGAGCGCATGTGGGCCCCCCTCCGGAATGAAATTGTCCGGGGTCCGGAGAGCACCTGTCACGTGATCTCTTCTCCTTGTCGAGAAAAAAAAAAACGCCGAGTAAATAATAATTGCATGCGGGCCCTCAATTTGCGAAAACGATGTTTGGGCACCTCGGGGCCTCGTTAGCGGCACTTTATTATTTACGATTCGGCATAAAGATTATCGGCGGGGAAAGAGTGTCGTTTTTACGGGCCGTCCTTCTGCCCGCCACTCGGCTTTTTTTTTCGTCGTTGTTGTTGGCCGTTGCGTAATTTAATTAGGGAGGAAGTGAATTTTTATTGCCGGTTGATAATTGCGCGAGCCGAGTGCACTTCACACGTGCTATCTTTCGTGTGTCAACATGTTATCGAATTTATTATGTATGGACGTATTCGTATTATCGAGTATTCGCTTTTTCAAGCCAATTTAAATTACCTGTCAAACTTTCGAATATATTATTAAATATTTTTTTTAATTGTATGAAATGTGTTCTAAAATTTTGGCAAGATTTCATTTTAGCAACATTTCTGTAATTTCACCAGAAAATTTCCAAAATATAAGCAAGATTTGAATTTTATAACGTTTCTGCAATAATTGTCACCAGAACAAAAAATAAACACTACAAAAGGCAGTCTGACTATTGTCTGTAAAGTGTCTTTATTTTTTGTTTTGTGACATTTATTGTAGAAACAAATGTTTCAATTTACCCAATATGAAAATTTGATTCTATCAAGAAATTAGCAGAACATGTATCGAATATATGTTAATTGCTTACTTGTGGTGAAATATTTTGAAATATTTTATGTTTGAAATCAAAACACTTGGTATTGTATATTAAATAAAAATGATTTGAAAATAATTAATAAATTATTTCCATATTTAGCTCTGTGACTTTTGACTTACGTTACGTAAGTACGTTAAACAAATGCACATTAAAACAACTACTTCCCGGGCAAATACCCACCCAAATACTCACTTGGTATTGTTTCACAAATTTATTTTTTTTTGTTCGGACTAGTTTCGTTTATAAGACATTATCAAGGAATAGATTTCTTCATAATGTCTTATAGATGAAACTAGTCGGAATACAAAAATAAATTAAATTTGTGAAACAATACCAAGTGTTTTGATTTTAAATAAAAAATATTTTATCGTTTTATTTGTTTTTTTTTTAAGTGGCCTTGATTTAGAAACCATTGTCCATTTTACTATCTAATAAACAATATATAAATCACCGCATAACATAACTTCTTATCAATCATTTACAATTTTCCTCAATCAAAACAAACCGAACGTAAATCACCCATGTTCCCTGATATCAATTTTCAAAGGAGAATTAGCGATAAGCCGAATGGAAAGAATTTTCCTCAAACGTGACTTTTGCGCAGAAAAACAATCCCAGCGAATTCCACAACCATCCATAAACCAGATATTTAATTGATTCATACGTATTGTCAGCGGATTGTTTAACGTTTTTGTGCACATAATATTTTTCGAAATGAGAAAACACAATGCGCCGTGCGGCTTTTATCGCATTTCCATTGTGTCTTTTATCAATAAATTATTGTTATTAATATTATTGTGTTTATTATTAGTTATGCGGGTGTAGCTTTTATAAAACGGCGGTTTTTGTTTGGTACGGCCGGACCGTGACCGCGTTTCGTTTTGTAAAATTTTTCGCATTGTCCTGCATTGTGTTAATTTTTGGTTATTTTAATTTTAATGAGAGATTAGGTTCGGATTTATGTGTTCTATTGTGCGATTCGGCGATTGTTAAATGCTCGTTATTGATTGGATAAAATGCATAAGGGTTGTTTTCAATAATACGTTAATTAATTTAAATATTACATTTAACAATTTTTTATTTCAATGAAAAAAAAAAACAATGCTTTGTTTTTGGAGCAATTATACAACAGGAAATAAAAATCACTCTTAATTAAAATTGAAAATGACATTAAATTATTATATTATTTATCCGTATATTTGGACAAGGACGAAAATACAAAATCCAGGCGGAAAAACCACTGGTCGATAGCCAATTGGCAAATTCTTACAGCATGTATTATAATAATTTATGTTGTATGTAGGTGTTGTATTATGTTTGTCAATAAAGTTATGTATATTACATTATAACTGTGATTTGTAATTGAAAGTAACATTTATTCTTATTAGATTATAGTTGTGATTTGTAACTAAAAATAACATTTATTCTCAAAAAACACAAAAAATACTACGGTAATGTTAATCTCTTGAATCTACATAAATAAAAGCGCAAATAGTTTTAAAATTATTCACAATACTATCAGTGAATAAATACAATTATCTAGATTTTTCGTCTAGATTAAATTTGTTGATGATATCAATTTTAGGGCTAATAATTGTTTTCGTATCCAAAAACTGCGATTTTTAATTAAAAATAATATTTCTGCTCATGAAAAAACTACAAAAAACAATTTTTATTAAAAATTACAGTTTTGGGATATAAAAAACAATTATTAGCCTTAGAATTTATTGGTAGCATAATTTTTTTTTATCTAGACAAAAAAAATCTAGAGAGTTGTTTATAATCACTGATAATATTGTGAATAATTTTAAAAATATGTGCGCGATTATTCGTCTAGATTCAAGAGATTTCAGGTTGAAAAGAGCAATTTAAGTGCTATAATCATAATGTCTCTTGAGATATGTACATACGAAAGTATAGTATTTACAAAATCGCTATACTTTTTAATGTTTCTGATGTTGATGCCAAATAATCGCTGTACTTTTTACTGTTTTTTTTTTATTATTATTATTTCTTGATATTTTCATAACTTTACATTCACTAGAAATTTGGTAAAAAATATGTTCCATTTATTTATTTTTTTCTGTAGCGAGTAATACAAATCACTCTGCAACAAACAAAAATATTGTTTCATTTTTAAGTCATATTTTTAATATCTGCGGCATGGCATTGAGGCAGTTAGAGTTCTTAAATAGATTTTAGTCCTGGGAATGTTCACAAAAAATCGCTGCCTTTTTAGCAATTGGTTATATGATATTTTTAGTTTTTACAATTGAATTCTCAATGCGTTACACTTGCTTGTAACCGTCTCTAAAGTATTTTGCTTCAACATCAGAGTCTGCGTTAATACTTGCAATCTAGATTCTATATCTTCAGATCCATGAAAAAAGGACATCACCAAAAAAGACATGCACAGTTTTTTGATGATGTCCTTTAATTTTAATATATCCAGTTCCTGGCTCTTCATTGAATTTTGCAAGATTATCATTTCGATTTTCGCACTTTAAAGTTCTTTCGTTTTCAATCGTAATTCCTCTCCAACGTTTGCACGCATCTTCTTCTCGTTAACCAAACTGTGATGCAAATTATGGCTGGATTGTTGATTATTATTCTGAACTGAAACAAACGGTTGCTACAAGAAAACAACCTCCTTATTCAACTCGTTTTTCTTCAAATAAATGAGTGTTAGTATCAATAATAACACAAGAGTTTTTTCCAGTACTTCACTTTTTATTTAACATGTTAGATGTACATTTCAACACAAAAAGTGGTAATTATCAATAAAAAAAACTTATAATAATAAGTAATAAAAACTTATAATAATAAGTTTTTATCTTCTCCGACAATTCTACATTCCTAGCTTGCTGAAATTCTAAATCCTTCTTTAATTCCTCGATATAATTTGCCAGGACGTGCATCTGCGAACTGGCTTCGTTGGTATCAACTGCTAACTTCACTTGAATCAACTTCTCTTTTTCCTGAAATATCCTCTGCGCCCTAATTTTATACTGCTCCATCTGAGTCTGAGCATCCCGGGAAGCTTCATTAGCCTTATCTATATCAAGCTTTAAAATCCCGTAATCGTTTTGTGGCTCCGAATACAGAAGCTGTAAATTCAAGATTTGCTTGTTCAAGTCCTGGTTTTCTAAATCCAGCCTGTTTATTTGCTCCTCGTGACGAGGTTGCTTTTCCAGTAAATTGTAGCTGGAGGCTTTCGAAGATATAGCGGATGTTTTGGAGCGGAGCGGTCTCTCGAAAATATCATCGACTTTTCCTCTAACATCCTCTACGCAATAATTTTATACTGCTCTATCTGTGTCTGAGCATCCCGGGAAGCTTCGTTAGCCCTCTCTATATCAAGCTTTAAATTCCCGTAATAGTTTTGTAGCTCCGAATACAGATGCTGTAAATTCAAGATTTGCTTGTTCAAGTCCTGGTTTTCTAAAACCAACCTGTTTATTTGCTCTTCGTGACGAGGTTGCTCTTCCGGTAATTATAGCTGGAAGCTTTCGAAGAAATAGCGGATGGTTAGGAGCGGAGGGGTCTTTCAAAAACATCTTCGACTGAAGTTGGGAATGTCTGTTTTCTGGTAGATAGATTGGGACGAACCGATGGGATCCTCGTTTTGTGCTCTATTTATAATTGCCTCAGTTTCATAGGCTATTTCAATGATAGAGGACTGGCTTAATACAGTACTCAGCGTCATCGGTTCTATTACATTCTTATTTTCCACCTCGATTTGTACTTCTAAAGGTGAGTTTGGCTCATTTAGAATGGTCGCCGCATTTTGGTCTACCTTATTGAGGAAAAATTCAGATTTTCTAGCCAAGTTCTGCTGTCACGCCATTTTATGGACGTGTTTTCTTAAATCGATATATATATATATATTATTTTAAATAAAACTCTTGGTTTGTTTCACAATTTATATTTTATCTCTCCGACTAGTTTCGACCGTTGGTTTTCTTAATAATTAAAATATATTTCTAAGACATTTTTACCGAAAACGCCAGTCTCATTATTCTAGGTACACGAAATACCCGGATTTACAGCATTTTAACACACCAATCGGAAGATAAAATGTTATTTTATGACTAGTTTTGATATATTATGAAAGAATTTAGACTGATTAAATAAATGACTATCCACTAATTTTCGAGGTAGTACAATTAGACTACTTAGTTCAACCGCATCTAGAATATGCTTCCTCTCCCTGGTCCCTTTACTTAAATTGCACAACTAGAATTGAAATTGAGAGAGCCTAAGGAAAATTTCTACTAATAATTCATTTTAGGTCGCACTGAAAATATTTTTAGTCATAGGGAATATTAAATTTGCTTAAGATCTGTTCTTTGAAAGAATTATTAGATATGATGTTTCTACAAAATTTTTATATAATATAATCCAAAACAAATAAATAGTTCTTCTTACTTCACACTCGAATATTTGATGTAAGTTGACATAACCTCACAATCAAGCCAAGGACATTTAAATAAATAAGTAATATTACAATCAAAGAGAAATTGATGATTTCAGAACTCATTTAAATTTTTTTTTTCATTTTCAACTACTGTGACATTTATTTTGATACTTAATGATATATTGAAACGTCAGGTGTATTTTTTTTTTCATACAGTATTCTTCTTTCTGTGTTTTAGGTTTTAAATTGTGTTTTGGCAAAAATATACTCTTGTCAAAACACAATATAAAATCGAAAACACAGAAAGAAGAATCTATGCCCTGTATAAATTGAAACAGGGCATAGATTCACATCACACATGATGTATAAAGATTCTTCTTTCTGTGTTTTCGATTTTATATTGTGTTTTGACAAGAACTTCGTGCATATTTTTGCCCAAATACAATTTAAAATCTAAAACACAGAAAGAAGAATCTTTATACATCAAAAGTGTTAATAGATTAATAATTATAGTAATCATAAAAAATAGACTTCCTCCGGATCATTAAGTAATTTGTATATATTCAACAATATGTTCGCGTAATTTTGTTAACATCGAAACGTTTTAAAAACCATCAAATCATTCGCCGTCCTCTTTTTTTTTCCATTCGTATATTTATAAATAAAATACATATATTTTATTATTATTATTTTGAAAAATTTAAATATCAATCGGAGAGCAGCATTAAAATTCAGTTTGGCGATTTTATGAAATATTCATTATTCCGCGCCGTAAAATTCGGCGTGTTGCGACTATTTGCATTCCTGATGATAAATAACCGATTATCATAACGTTTAACGTCAATCGACCAAATAAACGCGACCGTCGCACGCCCAATATTTTTCGGCCGATCGTATTTTAAAGTCGCAAAAAATCGATAAACGATTGGCAATATTCGCGTGTTTGTTATTGCTGAACGTGAAAATTTTAAAATATATATACACACACGCGTTGATTATAAAAAAATGAAAAATGCAACGAAATAAAGTTTGCATGAAATTGAAATAAAAATCACTTCAGTGTACTTTTTTTTCAATAATTGTATAAAAAATAAATGGAAAGGAATAATAAGATAGATAATAAATATTAATATAATATAAATATTAATTTTAGTTTCATAATGTTGTCGAAATCACATGCTAATGTTGTCACTAAATAAAATGTCACTTGTACAAATAAACTTAAAAGGGAAAAAGGGAAGTAGTTGTTTTAATGTGCATTTGTTTAAAGTACTTACGTTACGTAAGTCAGAATATCACAGAGTTAAATGTGGATATACTATATTAATTATTCTCAAATCATTTTTATTTGAAGTTAAAAGTGTTTTATTAATTAAGAGACAATGTACAACCAAGTGGAAGTCTTAACAATTAACAAATCAATTGATTTAATTTAATGAACAGTATATTTAAAAATATGTAATAAATAATCGTTCAATTCAGTACATTAATTGTTTTAAAATTCATTTTGTTTTATTTAAAATTAAATGTGACCAAGTGGATATACTTTTCTACTAATACTACAATATCTTTATTGAAAAAGAAAAGGAATAAAATAAATAAACTTAATACATTCGTTAACAAAACCAATAAAAATGTTTCCTTTTCACAAAGGCTATCGACCATAAGTCTTTCTGCCCGGGGTTAGATGTGGAACTGCATTTGTTTCGATAATTTGGTGGGTGAGTATGGTAAAAATTTTGTTCTGTATTTTTTTTTTTTCATCATTATGTATTTTTAGTTGTTGTTTTTTTATTCTGTGTGAGTTGCTATTTAGCCTATTTGTTACTACAGAAAAGCATGGTAAAATTATTTAGTATCAATTAGTTTAAAACGTATTTTAGTTCCATTTAACTCAACAATTCTTTCATACACAGAAAAGAGCAAACATCGTGCAAGCAGTTAAAGCGTTTGAAAACAGATGGAGCCAGACGTGCCGTTTGCGGCATTAAATGCCACACAGGGGGGAAAATAGCGGCGTCGCGACGGGCGAAGAAAACGTGGAAATTGTTCAATGGCGCGGAACTCACTTCCGGGCGTCGTTTCTTGTATGATTGCGAGGGAAGTGCGGTTAATCCGGCGTTTTGTTTTAAATTCGGCGAGTTAATTGTGTTCCTGTCCCCGATCTACGAGAGGGGGTTTTCTCTTACCTGACTCCCCCCTTGATTTATGGCGCTAACAACAAGAACGAAATTTCTGTATATGCTTGTGTCTGTGTGTGTGGATTCGAATACGGGGAAATATCAATGAGGGACGGGTCAATCTGATTCATTAGCCTAATGAGGGAACTCATTAGTGTAAATCATGCTCGGTTATGACAAACAAGTTTTTAGAGTGGAAATGTTTACCTGATTACAATCGATGGGGAAATTATTGTAATTTAAATATTGGTAAATCATATGTGTTTTCTTTTTTACATATACATATGCACATTTATTTTAAATTGGAAAAGCCGACCCAAACGAATTTCTCTTGATAATATTGAAAGCGCTGCTAATAAAATCCATTTAATTACACAGACGTTTTTCTACAAAAAAATATACAATAAAGAAAAAACTATGAGTTGCAATGAAGTTGATAAGTAATGAATGTGAAGTTATTTCAATCTGGAATTTAGTGATATTCTCAGTGGTGGCCCAGTAGATCCGGGCTTTTAGGGGCAGTCAATCTTGACTAAAAAATCACTAATAAAAAAAACTAAATCTATGCCTGAATATTCTCAAGCCACGAGCAAAGCAGGCCTTACTGTATCGCATAATATAACAATCCTGGCGAAACTAATACAAGAGAAGAGATGGAACAAAAGAATGGTCGCGAAAATTTCGGAATCACCACTTTTTTGGTAATAATTGTAGTTAAATAAATAAAACCAGGACAGAAAGACCTCTGGTCGATAGCACATGACATACTACTAACCCATCTATATGTATTGTAAATATAATTATTTGCAAAGAATTATAATTGGGTTGTCTGAATAAAGATGTTGATATGTTTGTATATATAAATAAAACCGTTATAAATGTTTTATTTAAACATACATCCCTTGAATTCTTCCAAAATATTTATTGCAAATTAGCAGCTATTATAGCAAACTAAATGTCTGGTTAATTTTGATAAAAGTTGGAAATAAAGTAAATTTATTATGTAGAATTAAAAGAAAATAAGAAAAATGATTGATTATTTAATTGTTTCATTTCTAGTTGCTCTGCAATTACATACTTACAAGGTAAGTATACAAAAATATAAATATTTATTGAAACAACTACTTTCCGGGCAAATACCTACGCCGGACATTGAATTCCACAATGGATATTTGCCGTTGAATCTCAGCAAAGCTGATAAAGCAACGTTTTTCGAATCAAGAATATTTTATAAAAACAAAACTAAATATGTAAAAATAACCTTCTGTAAACACGTGATTCGGGATTTATCCCTCGTCAGTACAGCTTTGCCTTTAAATTAGTTCAAAAACGTATCGTTTTTTTTTCGTGAATGAGGTGGATACGATGGACGTGGTAGGATGATATATTCAATTAATGACACTATAAAACATTTTTGATTTAAATTTTTAAAATAAAATTGAAACGTAAGATTATATATTGTTATGAAATTAGAAAAATAAAGAAATAACATTTACAAAACACATTTTTATTCAGACTATACAAATAATACAAAAGAATATAAGATAAATATTTACAATACATGTAGTGTTAGTCTGATCAGAGTTAAGCCTTTCTTCCCTAATGTATATATTATATAATTTTTAAATCTCTTAATAAATAAATAAACAATACAAAAAAATAGTTTATAATAAAAATAAAAATCATTTCAAATGTATTTCCCATATTCATAAATATTATATGAAAAAAATAATAATAAACGCAACTTCACTCATATACAAAATATTCCGCACTGACACACATTCCATTCCGATGCGTGATTTATCTAGCAGAAAACTAAAATAAAATGGTAATAATTGACGTCCAACAATCGAACGCTATCAATCAAAGGGCCAAAGCGAAATGATAATTATTGACACGCGACACTCCGACGACTATCTATCTATCACGACACACACACACAGGGTAAAAAAAAAGATTTAAACAAACAGTTTTAATTAACGCCGGCCTGCAATGTTAAACAATTAGTTAATTGCACGTGATGTTTACACAAAATAATATTGTTATAAATAAATAATGCGATCCTCGGTCGCACTGATCGTAATTTATATCCGTTTCATTTGTGTGCGCGTTTAAATGAAATGTGTCAAGTTTATTTGTTTAAATATTGAGCATTGTATATTGTATTTTATTTCTGCATAAATACTATATTAAATGAATACTATATACTATATAAAATAAATTATAATTAATAAATTATAGAATTCTTATACTGTATTACATGTTGTCTTTTAAAAACTCCTATCGACCGTCAGTCTTTCTGCCTTTTTTGTATTACTTATTTCAGTAAACCTTAATTTACACTAAGAGATTGTGATTTACATTTACTAAACTATAATTTAATAAGAGCCCCACTATTCCCTAAGAAAAATGTTAAAGTCTAACCCATTATAGTCCAACGTCCCATTTATAGAACATAATAATAATAAACATATTAATAGAAAAGATAATTTATTCGCTTGATCACAGCTATTTAAATAAATTAAATAAAAACAATTAGAAAATAAGAATTAAAATCATTATTTAAATAAAAATTATTGTTTAAGAGAAAGGACAATATTTTTTATTTAAATAATCTACACAACCAACCAACAAAAGAAAAAAATATAATTATTGATCACTGACGCTTCTACTGTATTATTGTGAATGATTAAATACTTTTTCTTTATTTTTTTTTAATACTGATATTGCGTATATAATATTGATCATTGGAATACTTTTTTTAGAATAAATAATTTCTAATAGTAATCGAATACAACAGTAAATTATTCATGCAATTCCCAATCGGATATTGGCTCTGGAAATAAATAAACGAAGAGAATGTTTATGGTTAATTAACCAAGAGATATGCCTGGAGATAATTCCGCTGAAAAAATAAAATGAGCTTAAAGTTGCTTCGGGTATAAAAAGAATCCGCTAATGATTAGCATAAATAAACCGCGTCCGTTGTTCCACGGCATTGAGCATATTTAATAACTGTAGTTTGCGTACTCGATGATTGTCA
Organism: Philonthus spinipes; assembly: GCA_963082785.1. Taxonomy (NCBI): domain Eukaryota; kingdom Metazoa; phylum Arthropoda; class Insecta; order Coleoptera; family Staphylinidae; genus Philonthus; species Philonthus spinipes. The sequence continues at coordinate 24,809,081 of OY720303.1, forward strand.
AGTAAATTTTATTGCATGCTAATTTCGTAATTATGCTGTAACTGCACTCGCTATTACTCATTTATATAATTTTATAATGTTGCCTACGATAAATTTCCATTGTAGTATAATTACGCATTCGGGCTCGTAACTTATATGCTAATAGATTATTATTTAATTATGTACCTTTGTGTAATATGCATAAAATTTATATATATATTTTTGATTATTATTTTATTATGCGTTCAAAAAAAAAAACTGAATGATTCAATTGTAATAATTATGACAATTTTATTATTTCGCTTAATTATTAAATGAATAATTATCGGCGCTATAGTAATGATTTCGAAATTATATGTTTTGCGTAGGAAGCAAATACTTTGATTGGTTAATTATAAACTTTTCGAATTAAAATTAATTAAACACGGTGTATTTTCAAAAAATTTATTGAATATTCGTATTCATTTATCAATGAGTATTTATATCTACAGATATTAGGTAACATTAAGATTATTTTTATCTTTAATTAATTTCAAACATAGTAAAACATAAACAATGGACTAAATATACTTGGTAGTTGTTTCGCGGATTTTAATTTTATATACACAGAAATCTTTATTAACAGACACATAATATAATACATATATCAAAATATTGTTCTTATATATAAACATATAATTCTTCGCCTGTTAATCGGCTATTAATTTTCTGTCCAACTTCGGAAATATCTATGTCTTGTGTTTAGAAATACGATATGTGATTTAACTGTCGATGTCTCTGTCTTTGTTATGAAATGAAATAATGATGTGGATGATTTTTTTTCAGTGTGGTTGTGGTTTTATTTTATTTTTCGACTAATTTCAACTACAATTCATTATCAAGGATTTATTCCGTGATAATTTGACTGTTTTGTCGGAAAATAAAAATCAATGAAACAGATATAAAATGTTTAATCAGTAATTCTCTTTATTTATACAAAATAAAATCAGGTGAGGATTTTATTTTTTAAACCTTTACAAAAATGAGATATATAAAAAACACATAAATTAATAGCAAACATACATTCAGTAAATGAATGAAATATTCTTAATGCTATGAAGAGTACAAATGAGAAAAATGCGCGATTTATTGGAGATTATTTCAATAAATGCTTCCACTATATTGATATGCGTTTTATAAAACTTATCATAGACTTATTTTCAATTTTAAATTCTCTTGAAAATGGGCTGATAACCCAAAACTAGTCGAGAATTTAAAGTTATTCAATCCAATCTGTGTTTTATTGGTTGATGTTTAATAATTTATTCATATTTATTTCATACAATATGAACTACCAATGTCTAAACATTAAAATCATTAAAACAAAATCCACTTTGTACATTTATAAATATTGAATTTATATTGAACCCCTCAGGATTAATTTTTATTTCTATTCATAAATTCTGTTCTTTTTTAAATTTGAATGATACATACACATGTGATATATATTTATGCTAATGAAATATATTTTTTTTAATATTATACAAAGTGGCCAGAAAAGGTGAGAAGATTGCTTCAGGCAGCGGTGGTTATTTCTAGTAGAAAATTTTAGTACAAAATTTTTATTTATGGCTGGAGTATACATCATAAAATAAATGTTTAAAGTGTTAATTTTTGTAATAAACTTTTTCTTTTCCAAAATCGTAACCGTGTTTCTTTTCTCTGCTTTGGAATTAACTATTGTAAAATATTGTTCTTGTATGCTGATTACTTCTCGTTCATTATTCGTGGTATACTTAAGTGAGCATTAGCTACATAAATCTTTCCGGATATTTTATTTAAACAGAAAATACCCCATCAAGAGTTTTTGAGAGCATTTTAAATTTTATGTCAAAAAAAGACGAATTTTTGCTTCATATTTTTTTTATTTGAAAAATAAAAAAAATCATAATTAATTCTTTCTGAGCAATAGCTTCATAAAACTTTTTGAAGATATTATTTAAATCTTTCTCTTTCAGAATATGTAAACAGCAGAAAATACCCCTTCCACAGTTTTTGAGATATTTTCAATTTTATGCAAAAAGACGAACTTTTGTTTTATTTTCTGTATATTTAAAATCCAATAAATCATAATTAATTCTTTTTGAGCAGTAGCTTCGTAAAACTTTCTGAACATATTATTCAAAATCTCCTCTTTCAGGATATGTAAAAACAGAAAGTATCACATCAACATTTTTCGAAATATTTTAAATTTTATATAAAAAAGACGTACTTTTTGTTTCATTTTCAGTTTATTTGAAATACAAAAAATCACAATTAATCCTTTTTGAGCAGTAGTTTCATAAAACTTTCTCTAGATATTATTTAAACCTCCCTCTTTCAAAATATGTAAAAACAGAAAGTACCCCATCAACAGTTTTTGAGATATTTTCAAATTTATGTCAAAAAAGACGAATTTTTGTTTCATTTTTTGTGTATTTGAAATATAAAAATCATAATTAATTCTTTTTGAGCAGTAGTTTCATAAAACTTTCTCTAGATATTATTTAAACTTCCCTCTTTCAGAATATGTAAAAATAGAAAGTATCCCATCAACATTTTTTTAAATATTTTCAATTTTATGTCAAAAAAGACGAATTTTTGTTTCATTTTCTGTGTATTTGAAATATAAAAATCATAATTAATTCTTTTTGAGCAGTAGCTTCATAAAACTTTCTCTAGATATTACTTAAACCTCCCTCTTTCAGAATATGTAAAAACAGAAAGTATCCCATCAACATTTTTTTAAATATTTTCAATTTTATGTCAAAAAAGACGAATTTTTGTTTCATTTTCTGTGTATTTGAAATATAAAAATCATAATTAATTTTTTTTGAGCAGTAGCTTCATAAAACTTTCTCTAGATATTATTTAAACCTCCCTCTTACAGAATATGTAAAAACAGAAAGTATCCCATCAACAATTTTTGAGATATTTTCAAATTTATGTCAAAAAAGACGAATTATTGTTTCATTTTCAGTGTATTTGAAATACAAAAAAATCTTAATTTATTCGTTTTGAGCAGTCGCTTCATAAAACTTTCTGGAGATATTATTTAGATCTCCCTCTTTCAAAATATGTAAAAAGCAGATAATACCCCTTCCACAGATTTTGAGATATTTTCAATTTTATATAAAAAGACGAACTTTTGTTTCATTTTCTGTGTATTTAAAATTCAATAAATTATAATTAATTCTTTTTGAGCAGTAGCTTCATACAACTTTCTCGTGATATTATTTAAGCCTCCCTCTTTCAGAATATGTAAAATCAGAAAGTACCCCATCAACAGTTTTTGAGATATTTTCAATTTTAAGTCAATAAATACGAATTTTTGTTTCATTTTCTGTGTATTTGAAATATAAAAAATATAATTAATTGCGTTTGACCAATAACTCCACAAAACTTCTCGGGGATATTATTTTAACCCCTCTTTTTCAGAATATGTAAAAAACAGAAAATACCCCGTTAACAGTGAGATATTTTCAATTTTATGTAAAAAAGACGATCTTTTGTTTCATTTTCTCAGTATTTGAAATACAAAAATCATAATTAGCAGTAGCGTCATAAAACTTTATGGAGATATTATTTAAACCTCGTACTTTCCGAATATGTAAAAAAAAATACTCCATCAACAGTTTTTTGAGATATTTTCAATTTCATGTAAAAAAAATAGATTTTGTTTACAGCAATGACTTCCTTAATAAGTATTACATTGAAATCGATTTTAGTTTTTGAATAAATAGCTTAGTGTTTAGGTAAATTAAACTATTTTAAACTAAAGTTGTTTATTTTTGTAATCACTATTTCATAATTTATACGCAATTAATGTTTATAATTAAATTTGGAAAACAAAGTGAAGTTACGCCTTCTTCCGGTAGCTTTCATAACTCGAAACCAAGGCTCTTTACGTCACCTAATCGTACAATTCTGAAAAAGAACTTTTTTTTATTCTTGGATTTATTCGACATAGTTACAAAGTCGTCGTCGGCCGCAGATATCGGTGGCACTTAATTAAATTGTAATTACGCGGACGTGGCGAATGTCATGTCGAGTGTTTAATGAGGAGCGATGGGGAGGGATCGGACGCGCGGTGCGGCGATTATTGATGTTCTTTAATCGGCGTTCGACTATTTATTATTTCCGAATAGTCGCACTGACAGTTTACAGAGTGCCGTATTGAAGAGTGAAATGTTTACCGCTCGCCCTATGAATAATTGTCATTCAAAATTTTCAATTGGAAAGCGCGCGCGAATCTATCATTTTTTTGTTTGTTTTTAGAATTACAGGATTGTAACTAAATTCTTATAACGAAAGATATTGACACTACAGTAATTATTTCATCACACTGTGAAATAATTACTGCTTACAGATTATTGGTGCTATCGATTATTTTTTATTATTCCATATTAAAATAAAATTATCTTTCTTTCTTAATCGTATACTCTTTTACCCGTATTGGGTGTTGAGGAAAATAAAATTTTAAACATTTGTAATGATATCTTGTGAATAAAGATTCTTATTATTATTATTATTTTGTTTAAAGAGAAGAAGTTATGTGCTTTCTTTAGTACGATTTTACCATGCATTTATTCGAAGCAGATTAGAATATGGGCCGATGAACTGGCATCGCCATCAACTTGTTGAAAGGGTACAAAGAACATTTTCAAAAGCTCTGTACTACCGTAAATATGGTTCATATGTTCAAAAAGGATTTGAATACAGGTCTCTTTTAAGTATATTTGACATGCCTTTTCTAGAGTCCAGGAGTACAACTGCGCAAATTATATTCATTTTCAAACTTATTCACGGTTATATAATTGATTCGAATTTGCAAAATTAAATTCATTTTTTTGTGCATCGTGTTACGTCTAGAAATAAAAAAATGTTTTATAAAATCATAGATCTTCATCAAATTTACTTTCATCTTGTAATTTCTTTCTTTCTTTCTTCCTTAATCTTATCCTCTTTTACCCGTATTGGGTGTCGTGGTTTTGTAATTTCTTTAATATGTATTATTCAAATGTTGAAAATTTTAATACATCATTACGTCAATTTCTTGGACAGCTTAGACGGCAAATATAATAAGAATTGTGTAACTATGTTACCATCTACTTTGTATTATTTTTTGTATGTTTAATATTATTCTATAAGAAGTGTTTTTAACTAATGGATAATAAAGTGCTATTATTATTATTATTATTAAGAGTGTATTTAAGTTCTAAATAGTAATACTTTATGATGAAAGACTTTTTTTCTTCTAGAGTGCTTTGATTTTGTTCTTTATTTCACATTTTGTTGACACCTGCGAATAAAAAGTAATAAAACGTCACATGTGTTATTATTCATCAAAGCAGTAAATCATTTGTTAGAATATATAATAACATAACTGTTTCAAATAACAAAATATCAGCACTCTATTTGTTAGAATATAGAATTACATAAAATATAATGCTAAAATTTTTTATATAAAAAAATCAGAGCACTCTAGAAAAGAAAAGTTCTCGATCATATGATGCATTCCACTGAGTACTTAAATATACTGCACGGAAATAAAATTGAAATAATTTTTCATAACAGCAGATTAATTTTATTATCAATTAATATAATATGTATAAGCTTCCTAGTAATACAAATAATAAGCTTATTATATAAATCTACTTATAAATAATTAATACCGTTCCAGTATATTTCACCTTATAGAAACAAACAAGAATTTAAATTAAGCATTTAAATTAATAGACCACCAAGAATAATTATAACCAACGATTGAATAAAAAAATAATATTTAAATAAAAATAGTTGTCCTTTCTCCTACTTATTTTTTAATTCACTAGATATATTTCGGAAACTATGTTTCCATCTTTAGTAGTTGAAGATAAAGAAAAGAAATATATCTAGTGAAATAAAAAATAAGTAGGAGAAAGGACAACTATTTTTATTTAAATAATAAAAGTCTCCACAACCAACAACCAACATAAAGAAGATTCAAAAAATAATAATTTTAAAATCATAGTCAACTAAATATTGATTTTACTAATCTGAAAAACTCGTTTTTAGCTTAAACTAATTTCGACTAACTAATAGTCGTTTTAAAATAAATGATAAATAAATTATAAAATTAATTAAATTATAGTCATCTTACAAATTAGCAATACAATGGTTAAACAAAACAGAGTTTTTTTTAAGGATAGGTGAAGGTATGATATTAAGGTAATGTACGATGAGTAGCCTAGGCTACTCGGCCATTAAGCCACCATCACAAATTTATGTATATTTTAACTAATTCCAAGTCGAAGATGAGAACAATAACCAACACCAATGGACTTCGAGACGAAAATTCTTCGTTATAAAAGTCTCTGCTATTTTTAAATGTGACAGTTACATAACTTCAATGAAACTTCGTTATAAAAGTCTCTACTATTTTTAAATGTGACAGTTTGACAGTTAGATAACTTCAATGAAACTGTTGTGATGAGATGTAAATGACGAAACACGTCTTTACATCAATAGAAATTCTCAATTATACTAATAAGAATATCATTTTTAGGAAATATATATATTCGGAGCTATTCCGTGCTGGAAATGTTAAGTGTAACATGTACGTTATTTTTTATAATAACAATCTAAGCAGCTTTTATAACGTATATATAAATAGAATGTGAAGTTAATTAATAACGTATAAGTTAAACTTAACATTTCTGGAATGGAATAGCTCCGATTAAATATATTACAAATAATTTTATTTTCCTTGCAATGCATGATATCGTCGTAATAACAATAATGAACCAATTTTTAAATGAAAACTGAAATATATATATTATATATATATATATATATATATATATAGAGAGAGAGAGAGAGGTTTTATCAGTATACATTAGGGGAAGTGTATAGCTGCAAAAAAACGCGAGTCAAAAACATTGAACCGATTAATGTGTATATGTTTAGTTGACTATTTGGTATATGTTTTCAGTTGCGTGTTATAGGCAAGTAAACACACATACATTAATGCATTTGATTCGCGTATTTTGCAGGTATACATAGGGGAAATGTATACTGATAAAAAAAAGCTCTCTGTATATATATTTTAGTTTTCATATATATGTTTAGTTGACACATAATCGGGAATATTCCGCACGGCAAATATTATGTTTAACGTTTACTTTATTAATTAACTTCACATTCTATGTATTTATATATCTATTAGAAAGGCTGTTTAGACACGTCAAACTTTACATTATCCTTATAGAATAGCCCTGAATATACATAAAATATTATTAATAAAATTCATAATATTTTAAATATTTTGTTCTTTCACTTTAGTGTAATAATGAAAGAAATCAAAATTTCAATCCCACTGATCATCGCTACTTTATATTGAATTTCTTATAAATCACCGTTAGAGGGGAAAAATATCCCATTTTTTTTCAAGCAAAGACCGAAATAATGCATCGGGCTGCAACCGCGTTGACGATAAATTAAAACATACGAAAATAAAACGCGGGGAAACGCTCTTTCTACTTAAATTAGAGCGTGCTCCGATGAAAAAAGATACACGACACGGATTACGTTACATGATTGATCGTGTAATGTAATCCGTTACGAGCGTGCCAGTGTAAATATTTCGATTTCAGAATTGAAATCAATTGCCTCGGAACGTCCACGTTCTCCTCTTCTTTTCTCCTCTATGTATGTGTGTTGCTTTTTTTTTCAACTAATGTAAATGATCTGTATCACAATCGTATATTACTTTGTGTTTGTTTAATACTGTATAAGATTACATTAGTGTCTTATAAATATAAAGTTACACTTTTAAGTAAAACTTTTAAATAATAAATAAATACACCGTAGATTTATATATTTATTTTTTACAGAATTTTAACATTATACAAAATATAATAATAGTTAATTAGTAATAGAAAAATTATAAGTAAAAAACTAATGAATTTCACAACGTCCCATAAAGCCGTTGGAATTTTAAACATGTGTCTGGAAATTCGTATTACTCTTTATATCAATATGCGATATATTCCATGATACAATTAAATCTCTGTTATCACAATTATACCAAAGAGCAGCTTAATATTCTATTCATTTATATTTTAGCATTAAGTTAGTTTATATATTATATTATACACACACGGTTATGGATTTATACAATACACAGTCTTGTAATTGGGATGTACATTTCCTGTTGGGCAATAAAGACTTATTATTATTATTATATATTTTGAATAAAATCAACAGAATTTACAATAAATTACACATTTGTGAAATATCAATGTGGTAAGTTATTAATATTTTTTTAATACTAAAAAATATACAGGGTGATTCGGGATGAAATGGAAATATTTTGAAGACATGTCCAGGAAGCGAAAATAAGCACAATAAGCTCATATGTTCAAGTCGGATTTTCATTTGTTTCGGAGATATTTGGAACAATAGTAGTTTATAATATCAAAGAAAAATGTAGCCAGAAACGGGACTACCAACTGCATTTGTAAACGCGCAAATAAGTGTATCGATGAAGGTGGTGAGTTTTCGAAAGTTTAACATGAATTAATGCTATTTTTTGTAAGTTCAGTAATATAGATATTTCTTAGAATAGTTAAATTAAGAAATAAATGACATTGCAAATTTTTAGGACAGTTAAATTAAGAAATTGCAAAGTTATTGAATTACTGAAATCTTTCCTTGAAAAACCTTGTAAGACATCGTTTCTGAAAATTGTCTTTGAAGCATTTCTATTTTATATATATAGAAAATCTTTATTTCTGAGAAATACGTTAAATTACATTACAATATTTACATTACAATCATAAACCTCTAGTTAAGCCTCAGAAAATGGTTATCGATTTCTATTTTATTAATGCCTTTTTTGTACTTATTCTAATATAACGAGTAGCTTGTTTCCATTTACCAGTTCACACCAATTAATTGTCAATTATTAACTTTAAATGGAACATTCTGAAATACTTAATTACTAAGAGTACTCGATTTTAAGCAACACTTGCAGTACTATTTGTTGTCCTTATATTATATAAATTTTCACAAAAAGTCCTGAGATGTTATTGAATATTGAAAAAAATATTCTTTGTAAAATAATAAAAAAAATGGCAATTGGACTGGAACAAAAAAGTCGGTATATAGATTTTCCCTTACTTATGTCAAAGTCGAATGTAAATCTTTTTTTGTTAAAAATATTGTAACGAAAGTGAAAGAAGAAACTGGAAAGTTCACTCTAGAATGTTCCAAAGAGCGCGCGACGGTAAATGCCGCGTTATCGAAAGTTCCGGAAAGTTCGAGAAACAAGCACTCTATATAAACGCGCGCTAGTGGCGCTGCAGGCAGTCAGTCTATCACGAACGTCCGAGTGTTCAACATCTCGTTATAAATAAATAGTGACAGTGTTTTGTGAATAAATGTATTAAGTGTATTGTAAATAAATAAATAGACATTGTGTTACTTATTTCCGAGTCTGTTAAACCCGATTTTGTAACAATATTATAATTTAGACGGAAAGACCTCTGATCGATAGCGTTTGTAAATTGTAACTAAAGAATAATAACATTTTTTATTGGACTATGACAAAAAAGTCGGGATACAGCCTTTGCTAAACACATATAATAATAATAATAAATCTTTATTAATGGAAAAAATCCTTTGAACAAAATTATATTACAAAATTACAAATTGTGTAGAAATACAAATACATAATGTAACTAACAAACATTGACAAAAAATCATTTAACAATAAATCAATAATTAGCGAGATCACCCTATATTAATAGTAAATAGTAAATTGATCATTAATAGAATACAGAATTTTAAAAAAAATCAAAAAAAAACGTCGAATTTCAAAGTCGAATGTCAATATTTTCTTTTTCTTTAATAATATTTTAAATTAAACTGAAAGACCTCTGGTCGATAGCCGGTTTCTGAAGTTAGAATCAAACACCATTGTATATTATATTTGGATTTAAGGAATGTTTAATTTTGAGGTTATGGTTCTGAACATTGGATTGGAGATTTTTGTTCATAAATTATACATGATTTAATTTTAAAATAATTGTAATTATATTTTTGTTGTTGTAGTTAAATGAAACGTAGAAAGATTTGTACTAGGAATTATCTTGATGAATATTTTTTAATGTTTGTAAATAAGGATTTTTTGTATATATTATAATTTTGAGGTTATGTTTGGCGATTTTTGTTCTTGTGAAATAATACACGCTATAAGATCTAATTTTAAAGATTACTCTAATTATATTTTTGTTGTAATGAAATGAGATGTATGAAGATTTGTAGAAGGGATTATCTTGGTGATAAAGGATTTGATAGATAGAATTCGACGGTGTTATATCCGCAGGAATGAATAACGTAAATTATGAAAGCTTTCGCTGTATATGTACATTATCGTAAGCATTCATCTCCCAAAGAAACCCGACCACTATCTCCCTATATTCGGCGTTGTTTTTATGTAACCGGGAATAGTTTAACGTGGATATTCATCTTTCCTGTGTGGGGCTACGACTACGGCCATGGATGGCCATTAGCTTGTCCGTGTAATGGACCGTGGAGAGAGGCGTAAAGGGCCCCACGGCTCTCACGTGGACGCGCCACTGGCACTGCCGCTGCCGCCGCCGCCGTCGTTACCATGGCATCGTGTGCCGCCCCCGGACAGTGACAAATGACAGACAAAGGGTGAGTGGGCCGCTCTCGTTTTACATATGCAGCGACACCCATTTGTCTGCCGTCACCTCACCCTCTCCCATCCACCATCCCTTCATCTCCACCACTTACTACTCAAACTACTGCCTACTGATATCATAACAGTTCCATCTGATAACCGTTTTCTTCTTTGCTGTACTGCACACTGTCAAAACGCTCCCGGGGTCCTTTAATCATGGGAAACACCGCACGTTTCAAAACAGATGTCATCGTCGATTAAAATATTTAAATTGCGACTTAAATATTCATCTTTCAATCAAACAGTTTAATCAAAAATAGATATAAATATTGGTGTATTTCAATTAGAATCAAAATATATTTTTTTAAAATTATAATCAAATTTGATAGATTCATGCGAAGGCCAACAGTGTCATTTTTAACCCTGCAATTCTCCTCGCTTAGACTTCAGGAGGCAATTCTGTAGGTTAACAATTTAATTAACAATTATAAAACTCGCTTAAAATGTGACAATATCAATAATGTTTACATTTTACGTACGAAATTGCTCTGAATTAAGACGAAAAAAGCATAGCCAGATTTTTGCTAAATGTTTTAACATAAAATAAAAATAAATAATAGAAAAAATTGAGCAACATTCTTTAGTTTTAAATAACGTATATTCACAGGAGAAATGTCATAAAATATAGATAAATGCAGATGAACGCATGTAATATGTAATAAATATATTTTTATTTAATTTTATTCATGAGTATAAGAATAAGCAAGAATTATTATTAATTAAATAAAATAATTAATTTATAATCAATGCATTTGCGCAAATCATCAGGACAGTTCAGCTAGTTAGTATAGATTTTTCTTGGACTTCATCATAAATTCACGACAGGGCAGAAAGACCTCTGGTCGATAGCCTAGAAAGACACCTACATGTATTGTAATTATTTATATTGTTAAAATTATCTATATAGTCTGAATAAAGTTATATAGGTATATATAAATATATAATTAATTTAAAATAGAAAATTTTATTATTTCTAAGTTGGCTGCACTGTTTCGGTGTCATTCCTCGTAAATAATAATCACTTAAATAATAAATTAAAAGAAATATATTTACATAATTGATATACAATTGACAAATTGGCCATCGAAATAAATATTGAAATATTTTTCGTTCAAAATAATATTTACAAAAATATTGGGTGAAAATTAAGAATAATAGTAAAACTAAAAACTAAGGATCCTCTGATAATAAGTAAATTGAGTTCTTTGTAATTTACACTTTTAATTGAAATATTTGTCCATGGTTTATAGCGTAGATTCAGTTTCAATATCAAAACTTAAGTTACACCAAAAATAAAATAAATAAAAATTATCAGTTAAACGAAAAATATTGAAATATTTTTCGTTAGAAACTATGTTTAGAAAAATATCGAAAAATATCTGATAATAAATCCTAATAATAAATCAATTGAGTTCTTTCTAATTTGCACTTTTAATTGAATTATTTTTCAATGGTTTGTGGCGTAAAAAAAATATATAATTATAATATATAATTTTACGCAATTTAATCAACTATAAGTTGATTATTAAATTAAACACATTTTTACAGTTTTACTTAAAAATGTCTTTTTCGTGAAACAAATCCTTAATGTGAAATTCCATACTTGAATCGACGTCAAGTCAATACATCCTCAACAAGAAAAATAAAGAGAAACATAAACATACTCAAGGTCATCCTTCTATGAGAATTCCAATTTGGAGAGGCAGAGCTCCCGGTTTCTCCCCGATAGCAGTTGTTCAATGCCAATAACCGTATTTCTTCTTGCGGTTAGGAAATTCCGGTTCATTTCATCCACGGTTCCGATTGAGCACAGTCGGCGGAGGAATATCTGCGGCCCCCTTTTCTGTGCTGCCACCCCATTGCATTACTGCTGCTCCTGCTGCTGCGGGGTCGTGCGTATCTCTCCATCTAAATCCATTCGTCATTTCTTGGGGCTTTTACGCAATTTCGCGGAAATATGTTATTTCTCTCTTCTATATATATATATATATATAGTATATATTGTGTATACAGCCGAAACAAATTTACTCAGGCTATTATAATTGGGGTATATACGGGATGCTGTGTGTGTGCATGTGTAAAGCAGAACCGATGTATTCAACTTTGGAAATGTCGGAATAAAATAAAATAGAATGTGGTGAATATTGAATTTATGAATATTTACAAAGGTTGAAAAATATTACCACTCAGTTTTATTTAAAAATATACATAATAGACAAAGAAAATATTATTTATATAAAAAAAAATATTGAAAGGCTGAAATTATCAACAAGATTGATATGTTTCACCACGCTTTAAGTGAAAAATTAATTCATCATAAAATAGCTAATTCTTGCGTATGGACCAGTTCTAATTAGAGGAGAAAATTGTAAGATATAATAACATTGATAGTTAATGAATGTGAAGATATTTCAATGTAGAATTTAGTAACATATTTGTAATTTCCACTGAAGACGTTTTCATTGCGGAAAATATAGATTAAAAAATTGACGTAAGTATCACCAACTTTCATCGTTTTTTATAATTGTTTTTCACAAAAAACATTAAAATAATTTTTAATTTATCTTATGAAATTTCTGCATGTTTTAAGATTACGTACGACTTTTGCAGATATTCAAATTAATATTGGGAACATTTTCTCCACACTGAAGATGAAATTGTAGAAACATTATTTTGAATATTTTCAAGATAATCTTGAGGTTAATAACAATAAATGAAATGTGACGCAAGCGCCATCTTTCGCCTAATTCCATGTGACGATGGTTGGTTCTACCTAGTAGATTCGAATCGTTGACGATGCCATATGAAATTAGGCGTCGTCTTTCATTTATTATGATTAATACCAGGTATATAACCTCAATACAAGATCCGTTCAGCCGCCTTCATTAAAACATTGGAACACAGTTATCTATACGTTAGAACAATTTATTATATTATCTCGGGATAATGAAAATTGTTGTCTACGCATCTATTGTTTGACAGGGAGTACAAGAAAAATTTATTAGGTGATAAATTGGGTGAATACGGGAAATAATTCCACATTTTTCTTCTGAAAAAAAGTGTATGCCACTTTTTTAACCTTCTGTTTTCCAATACGTTGATCCTTATTTAATAAAACTCTGTTAACTCCATTGCCTTTCTGGTAATTTCTTCAATGTGCTCACACTCTTCAAATTGAAATAGTTCTCGGTCTTCAATGTACTTTACGAGGATTTTGAAGGAATGTTCCACATGAACAATTTTGTGGTATAGTGTGAATAGGATATTTTTTATATAGCATAATTTCACCATAAAGCGTGGAGTACAATATTTTCACTTATAAGGAATACTATCACCGAACTATTTTTCCGTGATTAAATAATGGCACTCTTTAGTAATCTATTTATTTCGAAACAAAAGATTTAACTTGCATATTTTACAATTATACAATGCATATTTTATTTTTTGTAATAAAACTACTAACATATCTCATACACATTTTATCCATTGACGCATTCCTGTCGATTTGGCTAACGACTTCATCTAAGGAGTCCTATCCTGTTCTAAGTTAAACATATTTTCCCGCGATAGAAAGTCCACTATTATCACCTATATTATCCTATATTAGTAGCATAGATGCATAGGGGGTTATAATATATCCCGAAAATGACTGATTTTAAAAAATACCTTTTAACAAAGCTATAATAATATTAAACGTTATTATCATTTTGATGAAATATTACTAAAATTTGTACTTAGTGGGTTGTTTATTTGTTTTTTAAATTTTATTTCATTTGTAAATAAACCCAACCCACAACCACTCGCCTCCCTCGCTTTTTTTTGCACAAAAATGATGCGTTACTACAACAATATATGTAATAATAATCCTAATTTAGATATGTTTAAAATTCCCATGTCAACATTTAAAAATATATTAAATTTTATGAACCTTATTTAGCTCCATTGTTTTATGCAATTATGCACTGTAAATTAAGTCTATTTCTAATCAATTTTTATTTTTCTTTTATATATTTTGTTTTCATTTTGTAAAATGGTGTACCGTTTGAATAAATAAATAAATAAATAAATTTTATTTGCATAATTGTGTCAAATAATTTTCTAAAATATTTAATTTTTTTTTCACTATTTGTAAATAAAAGAACGGTTTCACAAAAATTGTAGATATATTGCTAGAATAAACATGTGTGTGGAACTTATAAAAAAGTTGTTTTATTGACAAATAGAATATTATGAAGTTTCATCAAGAAATCACCCCAACCATCGATTACTTTTTTTTTCACTATTTGTAAATAAAAGAACGGTTTCACAAAAATTGTAGAGATATTGCTGCAATAAACATTTTTGTGGAACTTATAAAAACGTTGTTTTATTGACAAATAGTATATTATGGAGTTTCATCAAGAAAACGCCTCAACCATCGATCAGTATAAATACAGGTTTGCCAACTAATTGTATAAAAAAGTGCCTACTAAAGATACAGGCCGGAATGTCGGAGTGAGGAAGATTTTCAGATGCATACGTATGCCTGGCTTTAGAGGGCGTACTCGTCTCGCGCACTGCGTTAATGCAAGCGGGTTACATTGTAACAATTATTTTCAGATGCAGTTGTAATGATAAATATTTATTTGATACAAAAATGAATAAATAAAAATGTATTAAATTAAAAAAATATATATTAACTAAAAAAATGTATAATTCCTAATAAGGCATATAATTGAATTCGAGCGAGAATTCGTCGTCTGCGAGCGACTGAATTCACTCGTATTGGGATTTTCGGAGTTCTTAGACTACGAAATTTCGAATTGCCCCACTTCGACATTCCGGCATGTACCTTTAGCAGGCACTGTATAAACAAATTGTGCATTTTTTTTGCGATTCTGAAAAATTGGGTTTTTTTTTACTTCCGACCCATTGCAGCAACAAGGACGAAGTATTGCTAAAAACATCATATTTTATTTCACTGCGCTTTCCTCCTGGCGTGCCGAATTTAATTTATATTTCCAGAAAACCGATCAAAAACCCCTAGAGGTGATTGATTCGAACGCCGAAGAGATAAATCACGCTTTATATCGAAACAATTATCTGCACGATATAGGAAAGCGTGTTGTTATTATTATTACTCGCCCCTTTTTTGCGCAAATTAAATTAGTTTAAAATATCACCGCCGAAAAATAATTGCGCAACAATTCGCGGCCGGTGATTTATGATTTAATTTAGCGAAAATCAATTAAGCGCGCCGCCGCCTGTGTTGACTGAAATGACACGTTCGGTCTAACGAAACAGGACGAAAAAAAAAAAACACACTCAAGCGGAGTATGCGAAAAATTAAATTAGTTTTTTTTTTCTCTAAGAAAATGCAACGTGGTGTGCTCACGTGTGGTTGCAAGGGAGTGGCCGCGAAATTGCCCAAATTACATGAAACGTATCAATTTTCAAGTGTGCATTTTGTCCGTGATTTACGGCTCGCGTCGAAGAGGAGATTTATGGCGCGCGAGACGGGGCTCAGGTAGCCTTTAAAAATTTACACGTTTGTTATAAAGTGTTAATTTTGTTATTGAAATAGTTGAGAACTTTTACTTAGTATCATATTATACAAAACAACAAAGATAATATTCCAATAACAGCCATAAATTTATCCTCTCACTCCTACTCACTTCCATTAATTATATAAATTAGAAAAATGTTTTATTTTTTATTCTCCTTTCAGATATATTATTTTTTTAGCTTTACAAATATTTTATATATTATATAGTTATATTTTTACATTCTTTATATTTCACATTTTTGAGATGTACATTATAATATTAATTTTAGTTAAGATGGTTTTTCTTTTTATAAGTAAATTCTATAGATTTAAAGAACGAAGTAGAAAGCATGAAACAACTACCTTTACTTAAAAATTAACTAACAATTTAGCTATAAATAAGAAGCCAAAACAATTTTTTTTTTATTTATTGTATGTAATTTACTTTTAGTTTAGTTTAGTTTTAGATTAACTAGCCATAAGTCAAATCTGCATTATATTTTTGTAAATGGACTTCCGTAAATGAATAAATAAATAAATAAATGTGATTTTAAATAATGTGATTATATGTAAATTGAAAAAAAAAAATCGAAATTTGAAAATTTCAAACTAAAAAAATAAAAGAAGACATTGTTAACCATTTTTTTTTATATGTAAATAGTAATTTTAGAAATCTTAAGCCTAGACAGAATAACATTAATGTATTTGTATGAATAAAGACGTTTGTATATATTGCCTCTAGTTAAATAATTCTAAATTACCTCCAGTTATGAATCTAAGAACTTTGAATATTTTCGTATCATAACTGGTTATAGGTTACGTAAAAAAATGAGTGTAAGATCAAAACACTTCATCTATTTGAAATAGATCAATCCAATGCTTTATTTATTCCAAAAATATGTAAAACAAAACCAAGTGAATTTATTTCAAAACTTATATATTTGATAAAGTTATTTTAGTTTTTTCTTACACTCATTAAGTTTTATTCATTACATTCAAGTTTTCAATTTCACTTTATTAACGGAATCCCCATTTCCAAAGTACATTCAGTATTTAAATTACTCATATCTAAAAGCTTTCTTCGCGGCATAGGCGCGTTAAAAACCTTTTCATTTCAAACGAAACGAAAAAGGAAAAAAAAAAACGAGGGAGCACCGAGTAAAACTAAACACCCGGTGTGATGAGAGGAAGAAAAACCGAGGGGAAAGTTATAAATTAAAAAGCATTGCAGTTCGGCGTAGTCAGTCGCGTTAATGGTGTATAAAACTTCACGGCGCCATAAATCTAAATCTCCTCTCGTTACGGGACCCCGTAGGAGCTCTTACTTGGTTTTTGGGTTTACTAGAAATACATTTTAGAGAATGCGCGCCTCCGACTTGCACACTTCGAGGAATAACTATCCATCAATTGTTGATCTTATGGGGAGCGGGGAGGCCCTCGCACGGCCGCCGTAATAGTTCCCTCATGGTGAATAAGCTCCCCCGTCCTCCGGTGCTTCCCCATGCGTGTCACTTTTATATTCCTCTTGCCCTTCCTGGACACGGCCCGACTTCCTCCGCTCAATCCAGTCGGATGGAGAGAAAAAGGAGAAAGAAACATCACATGTTGATCTATTGCGGATTTACTGGAATTTCATAATAGATTTGGTTTGTATTTGTAAAAAGATCTAAATAGATTACAATAATATATTTTTTTATATAACAAACGATTCATATAATAGAACTTCCATAAATATGTTGTCATCCGACGTAAATTAGGTTGCATATAATAGTCAATTCATGTATTTCATAATTATTATATGCAACCCAATTTACGTCGAATGACAATATATTTATGACACATGATCCATAAAAAATAACTTTTATAAATATTTTAAATAAAGTTGAGTTGAAAATAAAAAAATAATTAATAAGATATTTCCACGCTATCATATTGGTATTTCAAAAATATGTTGTCATTCGACGTAAATTGAGTTGCTTATAATAATTAATTTATATATTTATAATATTTATTATATGCAACCCAATTTACATGGAATGATAACATATTCATGACAAATGATTCATAAAAAAGAACTTCCATAAATATCTTGTCATTTGACGTATATTGGGTTGTATTTAATAATTAATGTATTTATTTCTTAATTATTATATGCAACCCAATTCACGTCGAATGACAACATATTTATAACAAATAACACATATAAAGAACTTTCATAAATATGTTGTCATTCGACATAAGTTGGGTTGCATACAATAATTAATGTATGTATTTCAATTTCATTTTATTAATGAAATCTCCATTTCTTAATCATATTTATAATTACATAAATATCTTGTCATTTGACGTAAATTGAGTTGTATTTAATAATTAATGTATTTATTTCTTAATTATTATATGCAACCCAATTCACGTCGAATGATAACATATTTATAACAAATGACACATATAAAGAACTTTCATAAATATGTTGTCATTCGACGTAAGTTGGGTTGCATATAATAATTAATGTATGTATTTCAATTTCATTTTATTAATGAAATCTCCATTTCCAAATCATATTTATAATTACATAATAAAAATTTACAAGAAAAATGTGACATACTAAAAACATTACAAAACATATGTAATGCCAATCACAAATTATTACAAAATACATAATTAAAATAATACGCATCAAAATAATTATTTCTCAATCCCAAACAGTTCATAGTGAAAACAATATGCAACCAGCTTACTCCTATCTTCAAGTGATAAGTATAGATAAAAAATTAAATTTATGTAAAATTAATGAGATGGGAAATATTAATACGGCGTAAATGGGCTGTGAAAACTGCAACTGAAGAACTTATTTATTAATTATTATAAGCAACCCAATTCACGTCGAATGACAAGATATTTATGGCACACGATTCATAAAAAGAAATTTCATAATTATGTTGTCATTTGACGTAAATTGGGTTGCATACAACAATTAATGTATGTATTTATTAAATATTATATGCAACCCAATTTACGCCGACTGACAACATATTTATAAAAGTTCTTTTTTATGAATCGTTTTTTTTTCATATTACAGAAATAATACGAAGCAAAATAACATAAATATTTACAATACATGTAGGCGTTAGTATGTCGGGGCTATCGACGAGAGGTCCCTCTGCCGTGGTAATTTATATTAAATTATATTAATTAAAACATATTATTATCTTATATTTAATTTATATATATTTTAATTTTAATATATTTAATAATGTTATTCAATGTAAATGGAATTGTTTGATGGAAAAGTTTATTCGTTATAATATTCTTTTTATATTATTGTTTTATTTTATTATAATCCTCTTATATTAGGACCATGTTGTTTAAATAATACTAATACCCAAACAACAAAAAACTATCTAGCTCATGAGATTGAAGGAAAGAACGAACGAACAAATAAACGAACGAACAACAAAAAAATATCTATGTAATGTATTTTATTTGTATGCACATCAAGATTCCGTAAACTTTCCGTATTTTCCGAGCGCAGGAAAATAAGAAATTTTGAGGACGTCTGCAGTAACCGAAAGAGGGGGGAGTTTTTGTGTGTTATTGCCCGACCACCTTTTCTTTTCTATCGGCGTCTTTTGGCAGCTGACTTATAGGTTTCCTTTCCTCCCGGATCCATAATTCTACCCGGATCAGACCGTAAAGCTTAGCAGCTCATGACCAAATCACTGGCGGAAAAACTTTAATTATCTTAATGTGAACGCCGACGACGCCGACCGTCTCTTTTTTGCCTCTTGCTCGCTCGGAATGCGACGCCGGAAAAAATAATATAATGCGATCGTAAAAATATTATAAATTAAGTCGCGCAGATGAGAAAAAGCATATTCTTATTAAAGTCGGGATATGATTCGAAATAACTTCTCATTAAATAAATTGAAAATATTGAGAAGTCCCAAAATTATATAATGTATATATAAAATTTCACCATCCTGAATCCACTATTCATACCTTCAACTCATCTTTAATCGAGGATTAAAAGACGGAATTGACACACAAGTCAGTGACTTTTGGCTGAGGGACCGATAGTCGTAATTTTAAAGATGATGAATATGTCTTCCCCGACACCAATTGGTAAAAAGGGACATCGATTATATATATATATATATATATATATATATATATGAATATGTCTTCAAATGTAAACATATCATATGTTGTCATTCAATGTAAATTGGGTTGCCTATATTAACATTATCATTATTAAAGTTGAAATATCAACATAGAGATAGAGAGAGGGTCAGATTGTTAATATGTATAAAAAATATATATTTTTTTAAACAAATTAACATAGGTGTTTTAATTTAATGAATGAAAACATGAAATAAAGTGACAGTTTATCAAATTAAAATTTAAACATCCACTTAAAATAAAAATAAAACATCCCATAAACTTATCAATCCCTACCGATATACGAAAGCCTTACTTTAAAAAAAACCTGTTACATACACCGGGCGAATAAAATTTTATTACCCCCATACATCTTGAACGTTTCAGATTATGTAAACGCCGCCCTTTTTCCTCCTCGCCGCATGTATAATTACCTAAAACTAACGCAATTAGATAAGTGCCATTAAAACAAATGATTTTAATTGAGCGCCTCTTCGGAGATGTTTCTATTATTTATAACGCGCGTTTTAACGGAAAACTTAATTATTTTTTATGTCCGATTCAAAACGTTATGCGCTCGTTACGTTTTATGTCCTGAAATTTAAACGAGCTCACCTTATATGATTTACATCTGTAAATTCTCATTTCTATATGCGTGCGCGTTCTGTCTTATTAAAAGTTCTTCATAATTTTTAATTAACACGCTGTTCTACGGTTTGTATGTGTATCTTAAGAATCTACGCTGTTTTATTGCGTTTTTTCTGTATTAATTTAATTAAGGATTTTACCGTGCTTAAGACGTGCTGTGATGAATTGAGAGTTTTGGGGAAAATTTACATGTTTATTATGTGGACAGAACATATGAAAAATATGTGTAGTAGTTTAAATAATATTTATAGCCACGAGTAACATTAATTTTAAAGAACAGAAATATTCAAGAATTTTCAAGATTAAAAAATGGATTTTAATTATTTTAAAACTAAAAAAATATTCTATATATTAGAGTTTATTTATAAAATAAAAATTACATAACTTATTTATATTACATTTTTCTTGTAACGTTTAGTAGTTGAAATTATTAATCAAACTTAGTAGGATTTCAGACACTACAATAGGCTTAAGGTAATGGCCTAAGTGGGCGCGGTGAATTTTCTGACCTTCCCCTCTCAAGAAATCCGTAATTCTACATCCTTACTTTGATAATGATCATAGTGTAGTCTAGTCATTGAAAAAGTGTAAAATAAAAGTGGTATGAAAGAGTTACAATTCACAACCGATTGTTTTCTTTCCATCCGACAGTACCTCGGGAAGATTGCAGAACGATTTATTCTGTAGGACTACCAGAAGGTGATAAAGTAGAAGAAAACTGATCCTGAAACAGCAATTCGGAATGCGCTCAAAGCTAGCTGTCGTCCAGCAAGTAGCAATTTTGATACAAAAAATTAACAGCCACGAAGATAGCAGTCATCATCACCTTGTTGAATGTGGCGAAGGTATATATTAGAGTTTGGAGTGATGGATTGCAGTATAAACTCTTCAAGGTATCCCCTTCTGGATCGTCAGAGTAATTGTCAACTGGATGTAAGAAAGAATTTTCCAGGTCAAGATAAGGGAGTTCCATTTAATGTAAAACGACTACAGCAGAATTTCTCCAAGGATGGTCCTTTCTCCTAGCCTCTTTAATCTGTTCGTGAAGGATATGCCAAAGTTTACGAACAATTGGGAATTGAGCTATGTCAATTTGCCGACGATTGGTTTAAGGATGGAGTTTCAAGGAAGCATACTCGAAAACAAATAAATTAAATACGACGCAAGCGCCACCTTTTGCCTAATTTCAAGTGGCATCGCCAACGATTTGGGTCTACAAAGTAGACGACCGAAAATCATTGTTTTGTCCACTAAAGGAAGGCGAACTTGTCCTGTTATGAAAACAAGGAAAACGAAATTCACATTTAAAGAACATTTCTTTAACTCGAAAACAAAGTTAGTTCAATCATTATCAGACTGCGTTGTCTAATGGAAATTTGGAATTATCACGAAACGGAAGCCAAAATTAAAACGGATTCAGGTCAATAAAAATGAACAATTCATCCTGAAGGAAACCGTGAACATTAAAAGCGGCAAATAGATGAACTTCTTTAATCATGTGCAAACAAGAGGAGCGTTGGTTAGAGATCGTGCTAGAAGCTTCCATCGCAGTATCAGGAAAGAAACACAACTAAAGGTGAGGAACAGAGTTCATCTGATTAACTACGTCCTTAAACCCATCGTGAACTACGGTCAGGAGATTACCCCCACGGATATGGTTGGGACATTGACGTGATGAGGAGACTCCTCGCTTCCGGGAGCAGAGTACCTTAACGATGCTTCTGGAAGTGATGTTAAACACCAACCTCACGTTTTTGGGCTGTGCGTGAAGACACGTGTCGACGGTTGAAGGGGACTTGGTGGTTGGGAGGAAGCGTCACTTACGGGGGCGTGGATTCAACACACCTGGATTTCGTCTAGACGGGCCGTTGGAGTTACCCAATCAAACGACTTCGTCGTCTCGTCAGAGGGCCGACAGGGTAGACCATGGGTTGTGGTAGATGCAAAGAGGACGTTGCTACGGACTCTGGTTGGTAGCTAGAGATTTGTTGTAGGGATCTACCTCATGCTACAGACCGCCTCTTAGGGACTATGTCGGACCTGTAATCCTGGATGTCAAGTTGACATTCCCCTTGGTGGGTGGGAATCGGAATGATGAAATTTTAATTGTAATTAGATGGACAAATTAGAATCAAATTTACCAAATAGAATGGACGAACCTTCGGATACGCCATAACTGGTGCTAGTATTGGCACAAAGTACGCCCACTAAAGTTGTGGCTGGGCTTTCGGAGGAGGAAGAGGCTCATGTACACCCAGCCGTTGGGACCGAGGCATCCGTCTCGGGCTCACTTCAGAAGAAGGGAATAAAATCTCAAAAAGTTGAACCTGGACGCAAACCAACTTTTGCTAATAGGATAATGAACGAAATCCAAGTCGACCGGGCTAAACTTAAGCAGCAAGTTACAACTGCTAGCAAAGGTAAGGACAAGAGTAACAAGAGGTTGCGATTCATCGCTCTTCTGAACCAACCCCGAAACGTCATCAGGGTCAACGGGTGGAGGCAACAGCGGAAGGTGGAAGGATAATACCTCATTTATAGTATAAGGAAGCTGATGAGATTCACATTAGACTGATGATTACGGATGGATTTAATAAGGCAGGCCCTTCTTCGGGAGTTTGACTCGATGAATTCCGTCGAGGTTCAGGGATTTGGCGAGGTGTAAAAAAATACTACGAAGATCAAGGCACTGGGAATTGGCTTGTGAGGACAGTGGCGTCGATCAAACCATGGCCTGAGGCTAGGCTCTTTGCACTAACTGAGGACGGCTCCCTAAGATCGAGAAAGCCACCCTCTGGGTTACAAGGGAGGATTTCCAGACCCTATATGGGTTATCATTGAACGAGTTCATAGACTCAGCTCTTTGAAGAATCGGCCATTCACTTACCATTAGTTCCGGGTTCTGCTCGTTTTTGGAGGATCGGAAGATTTTAGGTGCAAGGGGGAACTGCCTCAGTTACAGGTTTACACTCAGTAGGTGTCTTCCGTCTCAGAAGAAGGAAGAAGAGGAAGTGGATAGGATGGGTCAGGAAGTGACAGAGGTTACACCTGAAGCATCCAATGCACCTCTTCTTGGGAATCTCGCTCCTCAGCAAGTTGAGCAGGTGGCTGCTATGACTAAACCGGAGCACCATCAAGCTCGCCAGCTAGAGAACTGCCAATCCTGGATGAAGGTACGATGCAATCACCGTCGACCTCAAAAAGGTCTGATGCCATACTTCCTGACTCCACCTAACGCTCGTTAGGTCGGACTGGTGGAACAGGACCGGCCTAACACTACCGAAATAATGGCTATCAAGGTATTTACGTTTATACAATGTAACCTGAGTCATTCAAAAATCGCTACGGCAACGTTAAGCATATGGGACATCCTTTTTGTACATGAAAACTTTATCCACGAATAGTACTACAAATGTTCCCATTTTCATTCTTGTGACTTCATGCTACTTTAAAATAATCACTAAAAAAATAATAATTTTCATAAATAATGCAGGATATCAAAAAGGGTGAGGTTTAGGTATGGTATCTCCTTATTAATTTTGTAATAAAATCATACGTATATATATATAACCCAAATTTAAAATAAAAAGTATAGGGTTCTATTTAAAATGACGAAGTTTTGATCTATTTCCGGTTTAAGTCTTGAAAATATTTTCATTAAGAACATATTTGTTTATAAAAACTGTGAGAACTTTATTACAATCCAACAATAGGAAATCCATATCTTTATGGTTTAGTGTAATAATCTTCAAGATAGAATATTTTTCTTCCATCCATAAATATCAGCAATTCTTTACAATACTAATAAGACATCAATATCGCAATCCTACAAACCGTCCGAAGCAACAGCACACGATACTCACTCCGCGCAGATTAATAGCTCCTCAGAGCAATTAAACCGTCCATTATCCCATTGATTCTAGATAACAATAAACTGCGCCGCCGACGACGGCGACATCGCGTGGGCACGGCGAGTACCGAAAAGGAAGACGCCGCGGCTTAATTGCTGCACTTTCCGTCCGCTCTCCTCGTATTATTCAAATTTCGAGGGCATCGGAAAATCGGAGATAACAAGGCCCGATATTGTAACGCGCCGTATTATTACTTATCCTTTTCGGACGAGATGATTTGTAGAAATGAATGGGGGCCGGGCGCGTCCGGAGCCCGACAATCCGGAATGTAAACAGTCCGGTAAATAAGCAATTTGAAAGCGAGTACCAATTATTGGGATTACAATGTGCTCGTGTGTTATTATTTTCGAATACTGTAATTCCAGTTTCAGATTCTTTGTAATAATATACTCAATGACATTGGAAGTGCAATAATAAAATGGATTTTTTTGTAATTATTTGGACAAGAAACGCGAATCTAAAGAAAACTTGGATAACCGCAACAATCAGTCGCAAGATCAAATTATTATATCTTTCTTGGGTGTAAGACTTCTACTGCCACTTTTTAATTATAAAACAACTTTAGTTTTTCAGAATCACCCCTTTTTTATGTGATTTAAAACAATAAAAAAATGTCGCTAATAAGAAAATTTATTACAAGCCATATTATATTTTCAAAATAAAACATTAATGAATAAAATATTCAGTTGTTTTTTTTATGAAGAATGTAGTTATTTAAGAATTCGAGTTTAATTTCCAGATTAATCATTCAACGCGGAACGCAAAAATACCCTTTTTAAATTCCTGAGCGTCGTGTTTTATTGATTCGATAATGCGCCTAGTTTATTTATTTATCGGGGGCGTATAAATTTCCCCTCCCGTGTGTCCGTGCCCATTTTTTCTCCGTGTAAAGTGCTAAAGCGTATTGTGTATTTAAAGTGACAAAGGGATGCGACCCGAAAAGAGCTATCGCGCGGGGGGCGGTTATAAATAGGGCACGCTGAAATATTTAAAATGTTAGTTGTGTGTATGTGTGGATTTATAGTAATTGTAAGTAATGTGATTTAGATGGGTTGCGTTTCGGGGTTGAGTTTCTGTACATTTTCAGGGATGGATTCCGGTATGTTTACGTGCGAGTGTGTATTGTGTGTGTGTGTGTGTGTGGGTGGAACAGCTGGTGTTTTAGGGTTGGGAATGTTTTAGACTGTTTCTCAACAGTTTGAGGATATCCGAGGGGTTAATGATAAAATACGGGTGTATTTTGTTATTAGTTTATATTGTTATATTTTTTCAAGGAACGCTAACGAAATTTCTGCTATATTAATCTTAATAATTTTTTTCTTCCATTTAACGCACAATTTCTATTATGTAGCAATAAATATAATGAAAAGTGAAAAAGATCTCTGGTCGATAGCTATTTCGTAAAATTATAACATACGTTCAGCAAAAACATTGCGTCAGACTTCAACATACATAAAAACCATGACGACTCTTTCTGCGATTGTAAACTGTACCATTTTAACATGTCTTCCAATAAATAAATAAAAACTGACAAATTACTAAAGTCAATTTTGGTAATCAGACGCGAACTCGAGCTCGAATACTCGAGCGTCCGATGCAACATCATTTTTTGTGATTACAGCGCCATCTATCGTGCTGACGAAAAAGTAAGCTAAGTTAATTGTTCTTATTTTTAAACGAGGATTTTGATTTTGTACAAAATTTGGGGTTTTCATTAAAAAAAATAATAATAAGTTGACCTTGATTTAACGACAACAGAGCCATCTTGGTCAAAGCCAATGTTACATTATTATAGCCCTTTCTATATGATTATTTTTTGTTCGGGTCATTTCTGCATAAAATTAATTTTTTCCGAGTAATTTCCTGAAAATACTTTAAATGGACCATTCTGTATATAATGTGTATATAAATCAGAATAATGTTTTATGACTTTAAAAAATAAAAACAAAATGTAGAAATACAAGGTGAAGAGAAAATCTTTCCATTCTATTTGAAGGTTTTTACATTTTTTCTCTCATTGGTTAATTTCTAGTAGAAAATTTAAGTATTTTTTTGGATTTTTGTTTTTTATTTTTTTCCTATATATTAACGGGGTTACAGGATTTATACGCTCCTTAATTTTCATATATAACTTAGTATACTATATATAAACTGCGCTTTTAGTTAATTATCTTTGTCTCAGGAACATCGAATTCCAGGAGAAATATATTTCATTTTATTTAAAATGTCCATTGTAATTCAGATGTCTTAAGAAGTATTTACCCGAGAAGTAGTTGCTTTAATGGTTATTAAAATTTACGCAACGCAGGTAAAAAAATGTTGATGTGTCCATCATGGTACTTTCCATTATTATTTTTTGCCTAAATATTGTGAATAATTAAAAAAAAACACCAAGAGCAAATTTGCACTTAATGAGTTTTGATTGTAACCAAAAACAATTCAGATCATTCCACTGTTATAAAAAGCTTGGATATAACGCTTGGGTTCAATCCCTTCAGCCGTTTATACGCTATCGCGGAAACACACAGAGACAAAGGAATGGACTTCAAAACTTGCATATCCATTGAAATTTGCAATTTGATTTTTTTTACGATCACCATACTTCCCCTTGGACAAAGTCCAGGGAAAGTAAAAAAATCAGAGTAGTTTCAGATAATGAAATTAAACAAGGAAAATTTCTGGCAATGATCAATAAAATTCGATCAATCCCTTTTTTCCAACTGCAAAAAATTATTTACACTTACAAATATCTATTGAAACAACTACTTCCCGAGCATTTACCCCGCTGGACATTGGATTACACAATCCACACAGATATTTGTTTTTGTACAGCAGTACTACTGCGAATTGCAACGGTTTGAGTCGAAATTACAAAGCTGTAGACTCGTGTTTCGGGATTTCATTCCTCATCAGTACAGCATTATATTGTAATTTAAATAACTGCAAATGTGTGAATCATCTTTGTTTCATTTTATTTAATTTATTAATTATTAAATTGAGTAAATTAATTATTTTTAAATTCTTTTTATTTATAAATAGAAAAGAGTATTCATTCACTTGGTCACAGTTATTTAAATATATTAAATAAAAATAAATTTGAAAATAATTAATTTATTATTATTTTATTTAATTTAATATTTCATTTCAATTAGACAAAAATTCTATTAAAAAATATTGTCTTTTGAAATTTAACTCAATTTGAATAGTAAGATGTTTTTAATTAAAAATTAAAATATTTATTAATTACATTTATACGTTGATTAATACATCCATATAGTCAAAGCGTAACTGTACCCAACAAAATATATTCCAAAATTTAAATTTTCACACAAAAACATTACTCCTCAAGCGTGCATGTGTGTGTGTTTGTGTTATTTTACACATGTATGAAATTAAGTGGGGTGCATTAACAGTGTGAAATTTCGTTTCGGGGCGCACTTGAAGCGCGGCAGTGGCGCGTAAACACGAACACCGACGCGATATTTTAGCATAATTAATACAATATTTTGCACGGGTGAATTTGTAACAATACGAGGGACGTAATTTATAGTTTCAGACGGTGAAACGCGGTAATTTATTCTTTCTATGGGAGGGCGGAGGGAGGTTTGTGCGGCGGTGGCGAGGCGGCGCGCGTATGCAGTTTGCACAGTTTCAATTTTTAATTTCATTATCAAATATTCAGCGGGGAATATGCGCGCCGCCGTTTACAAATATCTCTTATACGAGGTGGTAATTATTTATGTGGTATAGTTTGTTGTTTTATTTTTTGTGTGTGTCTATGCGAGTGGGGTTCTGTTTATACCGCCCCCGCAAACGACGCCGCTGTTTAAATTTAAAATGGACGGTCGGCGGATGGTTTTTCAATTATTTACATCTCGGATATCCGGTTTGGTATGCAGAAACATGAGCAAAATCCATAGATGGAAATTATTGGAAATAGCGGAAATTGCCTATTGATAACACGATCTACAAAAGTACTTATTAAAAACTGTTTTTTTTTTTTACAAATGAAACTGTCTAGAACAAAATGTACATAAAAACATTACATCAATGTTATATTTGTTTGCGTCAACATTAAAATATTATTAAATTTTAATTTAATAAAATGTTCAACCACCATTCATTCAGTTTATGGATAACTATATTTTATTTATACAAATATGTAAATTATTGTATAATGTAATCAATTATAATGGAGAATTCCGTAAAATAAAGTTAAAGTTAAAGTTAACTTACGTAAAGTAATTAAAAAAGTCGTAGTAGCTAAAGAAGAAATTATTATTCAATAAGTAAATATTTTTTTTTAATTTTAACTCAATAAAACACTTTTAACTTTGTTTGCACAACTATTTTTTATTATTTAGTGACTAAAAGTTTTTAGTTTGATAACGACACGCTAATGTTGTCGAAACTATAGTCACTAAATAATAAAAAATAGTTGTGCAAACAAAGTTAAAAGTGTTTTATTGAGTTATAATAAACCATGTACAACCAAGTGGAAGCCTTAACAATTAACTTTTTTTTTAATTTAATTTAATAATATGTTCATTAAATTAATAATATTTTGTTTAGAGTAAAATTATTTATTTAATAAAATATTTATTTGTCATGTTTTTATATTGTTCAATTATTAAATAATATTACTTTAATAATGGAACAATATAATAAAATGACAAACACATATTATTTTTAATAATATTATTATTATTTCCGTAATGTTGTTGTAATATCGGATTACGTTCGTAAATATGGGACTGTAGCGACGACCCTAATCGGGGTGGCGTTATGCATGCATGGCAGGGGTGCACTTACATCACCGTTATGGTTATGTGTAGCAGTTTTCATCTTTTAGACTGACTGACACCCCCATTCCGCGTGCTCCCAAAGTAATCTAAGGAAGAAAACGGCACCGCCACCTTATTACTCATTCATGCCATTGCAAATTATCCATCAAGAATTCCCCGGCAAAATTTGATTCACTTCTCCCCCGCCCGAAGAATATATAACAGGGGCAATTTCCCCGCGCGCTCTTTTCACACACAAATACTCTCAACCCTTCTGAACAGCAAGGAAAAAAAGGGAATATGTATATATATATGCAGGGAGTAATTAAATTAATTTGGAAGAACAGCGGAGCATATGTTTCGAGGGTCGTTTTCTAACGTCTGAATAAATGATGTTAATATGATATGAAAATGACTGTAAAGGGATTAGAGAGTCATTTTGAACCTAAAGCGAAAAAGTAATGAGGTTTAAATTAATCGTAATTTGAATAAAATAATATTAGCATTAATAAACACCTCCTTTATTTATAATGTAAATAATTCCTTTTTTAACAAATTTCACTTACATTTTGTGCTGGGCAAAATCGATTGAATTTAGTAATCGAGTATTTCTAAATAACAAATTTTAAGCAGCAATAAATAACAATAAATTGGTCTTATAAATAAATAAGTTAAAATTTCTAATATTAATGTTTTAAATAACATTAAAAAATGTCTTTACTTAATTTTGCAGTGACAAAAAATATCGAAAAGATCGATTTTGCAAATCTCTATTTACAATCCATTAAATACAGGAATGATTTATTACACCTATTATAAATCACTCTGTATTTATTGCATTGTAAGAAGAGATTTGCAAAATCGTTTTTTTTTTTCGATATTTTTTTATCATTTGACATCATGTTTGGGAAGTTATTCTAGGAAAAAAAATGTTGTATTTGGTTTATTTACAAAACTACATTTTATTGAAATTTTATTTAACCATCATCACAGTATAATTTTAGAATTAATTAGCCATGGGAATTAACAACATAATTTCTGAAATATTTAAGTTGACAGTTGTCAAAATGAGTGAGTTTAGTATAGCTAATTTTATCTTTCTTAGTCATGTATTTTTCTTGTTATCCATTTTTCAAGTTTCACTTTTACTTTCTAATTAAATATAATTTCAATCAGATGTAGTTCTGTACAAAATACGACCTATCTTCATATATATTTTTTTTTTCTTGAAACGACTTCCCAAACACGATGTCAAAATTTGTACACCTTTTATATACTATATAAAATATATAGAATATTTTATTCTATTATATATATATATCTATATATCTTTGAATGCTCAAATAAAGTTTAGAGAAATTACTTTTTTAGTAAATGCTGTTATTAATATTTAATTTAATATATACTACACGCGTAAGATCCCCCATATTTTCAGGGGGTTCCTGTAGGGCGAGGAGGTTGAAATTTTCAGGGATTGTATTCATTTACTAAAAAAGTAAAGTCATAATAATAATATTTGCACAGAAGGAGGAGTCTGTGACTAACCTTTATAATTAGTCTACCAACTACTCGAATCACATGCAATCAGTAGAGACGCACCCATCGGACTCCCCAATAATTAATTGTTAATATTTTTTAATTAAATATATGTAAGCAAATAGGCGGAAAGCAGAAAGCAGATAGTATCGATAGCCAATTCCAGTTAAGCAAGTTTTATGCATATTAACAAAAAAATTATTAAAAAAATTAACACTATATTTTTGTAATAAAGATGTATATTATTATTAATAAATGTATTAATAAATGATGAAATCCTTAAATTGACATTAAATGTAATAATAATAATTACGTATAAAAAATGTAATAAAACGTAACTGCAATATAAAATAAATAAATCCTTGAAGGTATTCCATATACCCACACAAACACACACACACATACAACCTATCCCAACAAACACGAAATTTATCTGTTAGCCGGCGATATCCGACACAATCGAAGCGTCTGACAATTGACGGAGTGCTCAAATGAGGCTCTCCCCATTCGGCAAACATTAATAATCGGATAACTGCCATATTAACGTCAGATTCTATGACGTCTACGTTGCGCGGACTTCATCTGAAATATGACTTTGATTTTTTTCTTCTTCTCCTCCGCTCGCCGCTGCGACACACAAAAGGTTACTCCGGCACGGCCCGATTACTCAGCGAAATTTCGCCCGGCTGCGACGACGAAACAAATTTAAATCTGCTCCAATCAGACCTAACAAGATCATTATCGATGATGGGGAAACGGAACCGGGGAAATGCGTTCCTGGAAATTTGTCAATCATCGAAGAGGCTGGCTCGGTCTGAAAGGATGGCAAAAATGTTGTTTCAGTACAATTTGTGCAAGTAAAAAATGACAATGTTAATTAACAGCTATGCTTATATATATTTGTAATATCGTTTCATTAATTATTGTTATTATCTAAACTTCTTTATGTTGGTTGTGGAGACTTTAATTATTTAAATAAAAATACTTGTCCTTTCTCCTACTTATTTATAAAACTTCAACTACTGAAGATGGAAACATAGTTTCCGAAATATATTTAGAGAAATAAAAAATAAGTAGGAGAAAGGACAAGTATTTTTATTTAAATTGTTTTTATCATTAATAAATTTATGCCCGTACTGATCTTAATACTTTTACTAATAGTCATTAGTAAAATCAGAAATGGCAATTTTGTTACAATAAATTAATATACATATTTGCAATAACATGGATAACGAACAAAGTATTTGAATTTATTTTGTTAATATTTTGAAATACCCTTAGAATATATAACATAAATAGATGTAGGTGTTAGTCTGTCTGGGCTAGCGACTAGAGGTCTTTTCTGCCCTGTCTTGAATTTATGATGAAGTTAAAGAAAAATCTATACTATCTAGCTGAACTATCCTGATGATTTGCGTAAATGAATTGATGAATGGTAATGGTAGGATGTTGGTCTTTAGGAAGGATATTAGGGTTAATTTTGTAAAAATTATCAGAATGTTGCCATTTTTTTACTTAAGGCTAATATAAGCTGGATATACCCTTAGAATATTTTCATAATAATAATGTTGCGGTCATTGGCTACAAAAAGGGAGTGAAATAGATGGAACAAAATTAATGTCCTTCAGAAGTTTCTTTTTGTTCACACATGGGTATCGGTAAATTTATTACTATATAACCTAGCAACCTTTATAAATTTGTAATTTCCAATTTGCGGGACAATCACAATTTAATCTTGCACAAGTCAAGAGTGTAAAAGATAAACTACTTTATGAATTTTCGACGTTTATTCTTAAACGATTCGAGGAACATTATTTACAAATATGTACAAGGTTTTACAAATCTCCTCCGCACGTAAGAGAGGTAAGGGGTGATTCTTGCACATTGAACATGGCATTGATAGAAGAAGATCACCTATATACAAAATATGACTAAACTGGCTAGTTATGCATTTACCCCAGAAAACATTTTGTGTTAAGAGATGTGTAAAATCTAAGAATTACATAAACAAGCAATAAAACTATTTGAACACTCTTTCACAAAAAATCGGCTTTAGGCATGTAACCACCACTAACCGAGTCCCAAGGGTCGCAATAGACCATACGGTCTTTTCGGGGAAATTGCGGATTATATCGCGATAGTCCGAGTACTCAAACGAAGTTCAGCGAAATGTTTTCAAACAAATCGATGTGGACTGTGCAGAATGGCTTGTCGAACTTGTTCATCATTTTCTGGAGTTCGAGCTGTTCGTTGAGGCTCTAGGTGCTTTTTGTTTGATAAAACACCTCGTGTATAAAGTGCTTGAACCCAACGTAGAATGGTGTTCCCTTAGGAAACACTTCGGTTTCGGTGAATTTTGTAGCCACCATATTTTTTTGAGAAAATTGTTGTAACCATCATTAATCGAATCCCAAGGGTTGTATCCATTATGCGCGCGTACAGTTGCGGTCTATTATCCGTATTTTCGGGGAAATTGCGGATTATGTCGCGACAGTCTGAGTACGCAAACGAAGTTCAGCGAAATGCTTTCCAGCAGATCGATGTGAACTGTGCAGAACGGCTTGTCGAACTTGTTCAACATTTTCTGGAGTTCGAGCTGTTCGTTGAGGCTCTAGGTGCTTTTTGTTCGTCAAAACGCCTCGTGTATGAAGTGCTTGAACTCAACAAAAAAATGATGTTCCACGAGAGAATACTTCGATTTTGGTGAATGTTGTAGCCACCATATTTTTTGAGAAAATTACGGATTATATCGCGACAGTCAGTACACAAACGAAGTTCAGCAGAATGGTTCAATATTTTCTGAGATTCGAGCTGTTTGTTGATCCCCTGGGTGCGTTGTTCGTAAAAATACCTCGTGTATAAACTGCTTGATCCTAACGAAGAATGGTGTTCCGTAATATTTCGGTGAATGTTGAAGTGGCGACGGAATTCACGTTGAACTGTCGTATCAGACTCGATATTTCTAATGAAGCATTCGTACGCGAAAACATGGTGTTCCAACAACCACAGCTCCTTGGATCTGTCTAATAAATAAATGCTAAGATCCTATGAACTTAACGGTACAAGTCCCTATATTCGGGGGAGAGGTACATAAAAATCCACCCTGCACTGCCCCACTCTGTAGTGATATGCCGCTTGCAAAACGTCTTCTTTCAAGAGGCTCAAAATTAAAGGTTTCAACAACTTGACGACTTTTCTCTGAGGCATTTGAGACATTGAATAAGCTAACCAGTTATTGGTTGGTTGGTACGGGTAGTTGAGCAATATTTGGAAAAGGTTAACATTCGTTGTTTGCAGCTGGAAGCCCAGATTATAGAAAATCTTTGGGATTCGTTAAGGCGACGTATTTGGGACCGACAATCTATACCTGTAACCATTCAGGATCTTCGAATAGTTCTTCGTGAGGAGTGGGAAAACATTACACAACAAGAGGTCTCCAATTACATTCAAAGTTTACCAAGCCTTATGACAGAAGTCATTAAAGATCGAGGAGGTATAATAATAATATAATGGTTTATATAAAATGTTTCACATCTTGTAATATAAAAAAAAAACAGAAAAGAAGACATTTTTCTTACGCTAACAGACGTTCACTTCGGTGTTCGGATTTTTTTATGTGACTAGAATATAAAACTTAGCCAATAAGACCAAAGGGATTTGGCAATTTTCGTATTGTTTCGTGACTTCCTCTTATTGAATTAAATGTTTAATATATTTCCTTACTTTGAATCCTTACTTTATATAAAATGTTTCACATCTTGTAATATAAAAATAGAAAAGAAGACATTTTTCTTATGCTAACAGACGTTTACTTCGGTGTTTGGATTTTTTTGTCCGCGAGTGTATTTATATCACATACAGAAAGTAATTTCATAGAAGTAAAATGTGCTCATCAATTTGACTAGTCTTCACATATATAGATGAGTGTATTTATGAATATTTAACAATTAAAAGTTTGACTTAAATTCCATATTTTTCTTATCTCAAATTGTATCTCAATTCCTTTAATTCACGTTGAACTGTCGTGTCAGACTCGATATTTCTGACGAAGCATTCGTACGCGAAAACATGGTGTTCCAACAACCACAGCTCCTTGGCTCTGTCTGATAAATAAATGCTAAGATCTTATGAACCTAACGGTACAAGTCCCTCTATTAGGGGGAGAGGTACAAGCCATTTCATAAAAGTGTTTATGTGGTAAAACAATGGCTTTTTTAAGTTTAAAAATATGTTATTTTTGAATTAAAAATAAATTGAGAATAAAGTATATATATTTTTAAATTCCATATAATTTAGAGATAGTAGCATTTCACCCTCCCATTCCTGTTGGGTTAGAAGTCGAATGGAACGAACGAGTGGAGGAGTGGAGTGAGTGCAAGATGTTGTTCCGTTGGGCGAGCCAGTAAATATAAGGTCGGCGAGGCGGCACTCGGCGAATACAAATCAATGGATGGAAGTTTTCCAATCCATTTCTCTGGTCCCGGAGGAAAAGAACACTCGCCTGTATTAGCAACTGCTGCACCAGGGCTCGGAGATGCCCCGGAATGGAAAGGGCTCCGGGAGGCGAGGGAAAGAAAGGGGGCCTCCACTCCACGCACTCGCACACACACCCTACAGACTCGGCCTAACCTAACCCGACCCAACACCATCGCATCATTTATACATACACCTTTTCCTCCGTTCGCATCCATCTATAATAATACACCGGATAGGTATTTCTAACTCGCAAACTCGCGCATTATTTATTATCAGCGAAATATAATAGCGGCGTACAAATACATCCGCGCCCGCTGTTTGTTTTACAACGACACATTTCATTTGTATAAACACACACATATATTTTCCAGATGTTTATTTGCGCCGCCAGTTATATATTATTGATGTTTGTGGATTATAAGCCGACTTATTTAATTATTTAACCGTGAATTCAATACACAAATAGATGGCTTCCATCTACCAATTATCTCCGTTTATTACTATCAATCATTTTCTCTTTATTTTCTATAACAACAACGTTGTAATAAAAACGTCCAACGCCAGTCACAAGTAGTATTGTGGATCCTCTAAAGTAATTACAGGATTTTACGATCCAATTACAAACGTATTTATTATTGAATCAATTTTTGATTATACAAAGACTATGTTTTACTGAGATTACTATACAATTGCTTGTGGCATTCTAACTATTCGTTCTTTTTACTTCAGTTTTGTGAATTGATCATTATTGATATTTTCTTTGCGATATTTCCCTTCCATTCGAATTGTATTTTATTTAAATTCTCGGAATTAGCATAAGGATTCTAGTTTTCTATCAAACAGCATAGTGAACTAGAATTAGCATTTTAATTCGAATTCATTATCGAGTAACATAATGAACTAGAATTGGCATATGGATTCTAGTTCACTATCGAACATTTATTCAAGGCTATTCCGTACAAGAAATGTTAAGTTTAACGTATACGTTATTTTTTATAATTACAGTCTAGGCAGCTTTTTAATAGCGATATATGCATAGAATGTGATTTTAATTAATAACGTACACGTTAAACTTAACATTTCCCTTACGGAATAGCCTTGATTATATAGAAATATAGTGAAATAAAATTAGCATAGCGATTCTAATTCAAATACCGAGCATTACAGTGAACTAGAATCCATATGCAAATTAGATCGCAGAACAACAACACCTGTAATCATTTAATCAGTCAAAAATCTCATAATTTAAACTTTTTACACAACCAAGTAGTGTCAAATTACTGCTGCTGTTAACTTAACAAACGCGCCGTCAGGCCCATCTAAACCGTTTCATAATCTCTTATGTTAATCCGAAGATTATTCTAAACTGCTCGAGGTCGAACATAAACGCACCACGTCCATTCCCCTTTTTTTTGTTGTTGTTATTATTTTTCGGAGTGCAGGACGAAAATTAAAGTTGATTATTTTCTGCGGGACGCATCGAAAAAGGACGGGCGATAAATTTCCATTCGATGATAACAAATTTATGCATAATAATGCGCTCCTGGCACTGCGCTCGGTTTTAGCATCGCATTAACGCGCCCCGGAAAAAAGTGCATTTACTCGTAAAACGCTTTCGGCCATATTTTAATTTTAAACGCGAATAATATCAACCGCTTTACCAACACAGGTTTCATTTCGAATACGTTTTAAAACAAAACAGGAGGAAGATATGAATAACGATTATAAGCTTTTGAGTACGTAATAATGTAATTGGTGGAATGCGAAGTTTGACAAGTTGATATTGGATCGTTGAAGCCATTACTTTATGATACATGTTTAAATCAATAAGGTAAATTTTGAAATTAAAGACTTTGCTGGTATCATCTTGTCCATCTATCTACATAAGTCAGTCTGGTAGAAGTTTTGATGTCAGGTTAAAAGAGTATAAAAGTAATAAAACAACATCGAATTACGCGACCCATCTCATAGAGCATACCATCTACCTTCAAATAATACCTTTTCAATTTTACATGGAGCCGATAAAGGAAAAATATTGGACCTCCTGGAGTCATGGGAAATCCAGAAAGAACATAATCATTTGGAAAACTCGCTCTTAAATAATCAGACCGACCTAATCCTTTTACCTATTTTTAATGCCGTAATGTAATTAATTGTTGTCACTCCCCACCCCCCTCCCCCCTCGTTTGTACATGATTTTGTATATTTTAGAAAAAAAGCTTGTAATTTTTTGTGTCATTTGTTTGATAATGACCGTATATGTTGAAATTAGTCAAAAGTAAACTGTGTACGTATCTTGCTTATATAATTTAAAGAAACTGAATTTGCAAGCGAGAGTCCAGTTCTTATTTTTAATGATGATGTTGATGTACAACAATACGTATAAGCAAAAAAAAAACGCTTACAAGCTTCCTATGAATTATTCGTTTCTTTTATACAGTACAAACCATTATATAGTCAAGAAATAGCGACTGTATGACAAATGTTGAATGACAGGATTATTTTAAAAAAGCAAAGCGCAATTATAAAGGAGACAAGCGATTACGGTAATTTTGATAAGAGTGGACAGGTCCAGATGTGCATGGGAATAGTAAATTAAAACTGACGGACGATTATATTTTCAGTTTTCTAGTAATTAGCGTTGGACGGCCGATTATACTAAATTAGCCGAAATTACACGGACATGCTTTTCATAAAGCCCGGGAAAATTATCTACATTATTGTGAGAACGCAATTGCTTGCCTTTTTCCCCGTCCTGATTAGGCATGGAAATAATTGAACCCAAAACTTCTCTCTCCAGCTCTCTCTTTATTTCCCTCCAACTCCAACGGTGATTTGTGGCGTTCGGTACATAAATCCTTTTTCGTCTAGAATTGATAAGGGTCCGTATGTATTAGCCGCATGTACATGTGTGTGTGCGCGCCTGTATGTGTGTGAAAATTCCAATATTCGTCGTTCCAGGTTGCGGTTGTATTTCTAGTTAGTTCCATCGGTGGAGTTGCCGCTTCGCTGCGGTTGCGGAGAGTAACACGGGATGGAAACGCGGAAAGCTGTTCGACCGGAAACTTAATTATATTGGATATTTCAAGTCGGGGGGATTTACAATCACATCCAGAGCCTGATCGATGGGAGAGCCCGGGACCGGGCCCACCATCTCATTACTTCACTCCCGAATAAATCAATTTATCGCGCCAGTATCGACTTACTTTATCTGCCTCCGCCACCGCCAACTGCATAAAGGATCGCCCTTCCGAAAGAAAAAAAAGAGAGGAAATCAGAAAGAGAGGACGCGGAGGGAAATGCTACGAAGGGAATTTCTTGGACGCCTCTTGGTTAACTGAGAATAATATATTCAATTTAAAACGCATGCAATAATATTTGATATGGTTATTTATAAAAAAGATTCATGAAGTTCATGGAAAATTCTATATTACAATGCTATTTACTTCATCATATCATTTGATTTCAGAATAAAAAAAAACTATACTTGTGTTATACCGTCTGCAAAATATGTTGCCGTGGTGTATAATAACCTCATCATTCCTCATATTGTCAATTGTTTTCCTGGGCAGAATTAATGAATATGTAAAGAAACCATTGTTGAAAATTCCTATGTAATATAGATTTTACATAAAGATTTGCAATAATGGTTTCATTAAAATTAAATATATATATATATATATATATATATATGCTATTCGGGGCTATTCATCAGAATCTTGATATTCAAATAGTTATACTAAGATCAGATTCTAGCTTTACTAATGGTGTCATAATCATGTCATAAGCTTCGGTTACTTCCACAATTTATACAATGAAAGAAATAACGGCATCTAGAAAAATAGTTAATAATTGGATTAATACTTTTGATCGAGACATCCGTTCTACCATTTGAATAAAATCTACATTTTCTGAAAAATCCTATCCTTTATAATTGGATGTAAAGAAAAGTCATCCATCATTTAATAGTTCGAGTTATTGGATTTCGGTTAAATATGCGCCTTTTTGTTCGATTATTTGTCGCCATTTTTAAGGTAATTTCATGATTCCTTTCTTATAGAAGTCCTTGACCCTATTGGCAAAAAACTGGGACAGATGATTTTCACATGGATTCTTGAAGCCAATTTTACACCCAGGAAGGAATTTTGCACGTTTTCGATGTTTTCATTGACGTTTACGACGACAAACCTTCCAAAGCGTGTAACGTCTTAAACATCAACATTTCCGGAACGCTTGCTTTTTCACCTTTATTTGGAAACATTTAAAATATTGTGAATTTTCTCCTTATTGACTTCCATATTTGACGCGCTATAATACTCAACTGAATCAACCGAACACAAAACTCTCAAAAAAATTTTCTCTACGTATATTATTTTTAATTAGTATAAACATGACCCAATGCGATTAGTACATCACGAGATATTGGGTTCAACACATGGATGACTTTTCTTCATGTCCAATATTTTCCTTCCAATTATCATAGTGGGAAAACTTTCAATCTTTGGTTATATAGTGTAGTTCAAGAAATTCCGATTTATTTTTTATTTTTACTGTTGGCTTGCAAACAGCGATTTTCGAGGTATAGACCTAATAATAAAATACATTAACAAAATTAAAGCCTGGTTTCTTCAATTTTGCTTGAGACATTTGCAAATTGTGGGATACATATATGAACCCCCTCCTGAAGGTGTGTATGAGCAATTGGAGAGTATGAATGGTATTAAAGGGAGAAATGCGGTTTCTTGAAGCATATATACATATAAAATGCGGGTTCTTGAAGCATATATGCATATATGCTTCAAGAACCTACATTACTCCCTTTAACACCATTCATACTCTCTAATTGACTTGTATTAGAGAGTAGTAGTGGAGGTTCTTGAAGCACATACTGGGAGCTGAAAATT
Source organism: Philonthus spinipes (assembly GCA_963082785.1). NCBI lineage: Eukaryota > Metazoa > Arthropoda > Insecta > Coleoptera > Staphylinidae > Philonthus > Philonthus spinipes. The sequence continues at coordinate 24,849,769 of OY720303.1, forward strand.
GAAAGGTGTGGTAGTATCAGCTATTGGAGAGTATGAGTAGTATTAGAAGGAGCAGTGGAGGTTCTCGAAGCAAATACTGGGGGTTGAAAGTTGGAAGGTGTGGAAGTATGAGTTATTGGAGAGTATTAGTAGTATTAGAAGGAGCAGTGGAGGTTCTCGAACCAAATACTGGGGGTTGGAAGGTATTCAAGTATGAGTGATTGGAGAGTATGAGTGGTATTAGTGAGAGCATTGGAGGTTCTTGAAACAAATACTGGGGTTGAATGTTTAAAGGCGTGGAAGTATGAGCTATTGGGGAGTATGAATAGTATCAGAGGGTATAGTGGATGTTCTTGAAGCAATGGGGGTTGAAGGTTGAAAGGTGTGGAAGTATGAACTATTGGAGACTATGAATGGTATTAGAGGGAGTAGTGGAGTTTCTTGAAGCAAATACTGAGTGGTGAAAGATCGATCCAAAGATATATTTAGCTTAAGCTCAGCTTAAGATAGATTTGTTTTGCATGCAAGCTTCACGATCTACGCCATGGATAACCGTTGTTATTTGCAGAGTGACGTTCTGACTCAATTGTACGAAAGTTCTGCCATCTAATAAAAACTTATCTAAAAGCCAAAGGTTTTAAACAGGTCGTGTTACAAAGCTTGGGCGATTAAAATAAACACCTAAAATTCCGCTTGAATAATATGGCATTTCTTCATGATACCATACTACATGGTAATTCATACTATAATCAATACATAAAATATTTACGTGTTTTATTGAGTGATTATTACATATTTTTAAAAATACAATAGAATAAGCTCAAAACACAGTTTGATATCTAGTTAGGTATTAATTTGTGTCGAAAAAAAAAAAAAACAGGCGTAAATCTGTTTTCATTCTACTTTAAATTGTCTGTCATATTATTGCAGGCTATTCAAAATTATCTTTTTTTAATTTGTTGAATATTTTGTGTTTAAAGTTGTTGGATTTTTTTGCGTATGGTGAATTGAAAAAATAAGACAATAAAAGCTAGTCGAAAATATGCATCAGATGATGGCAGTAGTCGGCGAAATCCGGTCCTTGTTGAAAAGGGGGGAGCAAAACAGGCGAGCCGGCCAAACAACCTCCGAAATGCAATTCGAATCTTTAATGCATTATCGAATTTGCATACATCCGAGCGCGCAAATTCAATTGCGGTTCGACTGGATTATAATTTATACGATCGTCCACCCTCGCCTGGGAATGAAATTATGAAAGGCAGAGAGAGAGAAAAAAATAAACGGACCGGCAGGGGAGTGTGCAAAAAGGCAAAAGGAAGAAGACGAGCGCACGTTCCCACTTGTGTGGCATTTTAATCCCGGCGAGAGGCATCGCCGTGGCTAAATTCGCTCCACTATAAAATTATCCAATTACCTTCCGCCGCGCTATAACACTATGATTTTTATTAAGCGCTTATTCGTTGTTCGCCATATTCGCCATTCTCCGTGCGCGATGCATATTTAAGTGGTTTCAAGTGAGGTGGGTATTCCTTCCTTCCATTCGGTATCGTTACGTTTTGTCTCCCCAAACATCTCGAACGCAATTTTATTACAGACTGCACCCACTAGAAGAACCCCATACGGCCACGCTAAACCGATTTTTTCCTTAAATTTATACATGAGCGTGCGAGATGATGGGGTGTAGTAGGAGTCATTAGGGTGATAACCCGGCCTATACAATACCCAGGAAGTTAGGATCGCGCGAAATGACATGTGCATGATGCGATTATTACATGAATATGTAGCGACCCTGAATTTCAAAATTAAACTCGCTCACTCCACTACATCCGACCCAACGGCATGGAATACGAAAACGGGATGACGGGATGGGAATCCATAATGCACACCCTCTCTCATACCCGTACCAGCGTTCCCTCACAAGCACACCAACACACACACACAGCCGCATAGGACTCGCAATAACGATTTCACACTTTTATAACTGAGACATATTTAAACGGTGCCGTAAAGATATAAAAGCGCCCCGCTACGATGAAATTGGATCCGTCGAAATACGAAAATCTCCCGCACCTCGGCTTATATTTATATAATGTTGCGATTTTTTGACCTATTCAATTACGCTCGCCCGCTTCTTACCAAATATAAAAATATACTCGAACGTGGTATTTTATGTAACTATCAACTTGCATTTGAAGTCACATGGATTTTTTTATTGGAATCCTGTAATATCAAGAGATATATATATCACAAACTATTTACTCTAATCTAAAGAGAATAATAAAAAGTATCTACAGAATGTATCTGAAATAACTCTCACATTCAAAAAATCACCATATTTCATAGGATTTCAATTCAACTTGCATTTGACACCACTTGATTTTTTTTGTTGGAATCCATTGATATCAAACACTATATCACAAAAATGAATAATTTGAATGAAATAAAAAAATATCTACAGCCACTCCCACATTAAAAAAAAATCGCTGTACTTCAAAGTGAAGCAAGTAAAAGGGACTTTTTTAGTGAGGTAGGGGAAAATCTATTTATGGACTACATGTCGGATTCCGACTAAACTATCGACTAAAAACCTCTCCCACTTACTGGCGTCGACTATCAATAATTCTGACAGTCTCTTGATTTTGTAATGAAACACAAATAATTGTCACATATAAAAAAATCGTTTGTCAACCATACTTTATTAATACTTCAAAAATACAAAAAAATATTACCCTTTATTTTTCCTTATGTGATTAAGTAAACGAGAATAAAAATATATATATTACCCTTTGTTTTTCTCTACGTGATTATAATGAACATTTTAACCGTGGTATACCCGTTCGTTTTAAAATAACTTAGTACTACCCCCTGGTGGGAAAAGAATTGACATGAAGTACGTCAATCCTCTAGATTTAGTTATACAGTTTTCATTAGTAGCTGATTATGAGAAGCCTATGCGTAAATAAATTAAAAGCAAGCGGAATCATAATATTTAATGTCCCTTTAACGTCAGAATATTTGCTTGATTTAGACCTTGTTTGTTTAATTTTAACTTTAAAGTCTCCTTTTTCTCTAATTTAGTATTTCAATGGATTTTCGTTTTCTAATTTCGATTTTAAAGATACTGTAACTCATTTTCATGACCCAATTACGACTTTAAGTCTCCCTTGAAGTTTAATGTTGACTCGAAAGTTATTATGCATCTTATTGTTTGCCTATTTTTGAATATAAAGTAGGTTTCATTAAGTATCACGTGTTCTGGTAAAAATGTGGCACCTCGGATTCGAGGTATGATCTGTTAGTGTGCTTGTCTGATTTTGCCGCCGATTCAAATCGATCAGTTGTTACAATACTTATAATGATTTTGTGTAAAATTGAATGGGATTAATGGACAAAAATGTAAAAAAATATATTTATAAAAAAATATATAATAAATTATATTCATAGTCTATAAACTACATACATAACAATAATTAAAGATTCAAAAATATTAAAAAAATTAAAATACAATAATCACACATTTTTAAATATAATATTTCCATGTAATTTCTGGCGAGAATTATTTTTTTTTTGATAATACGCTTCGCCTCATAATGTAATCGTACTGTTATGTATATTGAAATAATTAATTTATAAAATTGATGAAATTTCAATGTAAAACATTGAGACATAATTTAAATTGATATAAAGTACTGGCCCGAGAAGTAGTTTTTTAAAGTACATTTGTTTTAAAGTACTTACGTATCGTAAGACAAAATTCAAAATGTCGCAGTAGCTAAAGAGAATATAATTCATTAATAATTTTAATTTATTTTTATTTATTTGAATTAAATCTGTTGTTTATCATTCTGATTCTGTTATAATCTATCTAGATTATTTATTTTTTAATTAATATATATATATATATATATATATCTTTATTGGCAGATTATTTTTAACAAAGTAATAATAATAAATAAATACAATAAATAACTAACATAAAAATAAATTCTCCTGCCAATTGGCGATCGACCGTTGGTCTTTCGGCCTGATTTTGTAGGCGTCAGTCTTTGTCAGTTGCTGTTGATTAAAATATTTTTCATGAATAAAAAAAATAACTTCATACCTTACATCACTGCCAAAGTTGTCAAAATCTTTTGGATGCATTTTGTAAGTGATTTCTGAATGAACTAAATTAATTAATTGGAATTTTTCGAATAAATACAATTTCTCCAAATAAATAAATATCAACAAGTAAAAGAGACAAATAAAAATCAGTTTAACGCAATCCTTCCTCCTTTCTTCTTGCCTCCCGTTCCCGCATCAACTTCAACAAGTTTTTAATCCAGCACCATCTTCTCATCTATTTCGTTCCTCTTCTCTCTCGATCCTTTCCTTGCATACCCCCACACATTCCTCCTCCAGGTGCCTTCATGTATCCTCCCCATCCTTAGTGCTGTATTATATTTCTTATTCTGTGCCAAAATACTTTAATATTAAATCAGATTCAAAGTTGAAACCCAAAAATTTTCAATAATTCAAGCAAAATTAGTTTGGATTGAAGAAGAAAGAAACAATCTTAGATCCAAATTAATTTATGAAAGACTTTGTTTATCGAAATATTTGCAGGTTTTGACTTTCAATCTGACTTGATATTGACGTATGTGGCACTATTTTCCTCCTTAAACATTCATTATTGAACCATATATTTTGCGACAACATTTTCCTTTTTTTGAACAATCGATAGTAAATTATATTTTACCCTTCTAAACCTGCAACTTTAATGTAATTAATAGATTTAATATTTAAATATTGGCAGTTTATATTTTAATTTAATTTATTTAAATAACTGTGACCAGTTGAATACTAAATACTCTTTTTTATTGATATCTAATTCACTTTATTTGCGAGGCAAAATATTTACAGTCTTATGGAGTCTTTACGTTTACCGAATAAAAAACAACGATTTGTTTAGTTAAATATTCTGACACTTTAACGTCTATAGAATGGGTCATTAAAGTTACTTTCTCAAAATGGAATCGAAAGCACTTGGTTTTTCCCAGATGAAACAAACAATATACCTACCCGAAAACGGCTTTTTCGCGGGCGTCAATTTGCTTGCTTATTTTACTTTTACCGCGTAGAGTAAGACGTATTCTGATGATATCGTCGAGAATGCTTCGGTCATGTCGAAAAACGAAACGTCTTAGGATTTCGAAAAGACAGCATAAGCGGAAAAGAACGAGGGAAGCTGATCGAAAAATTGATAAAGGACCTGACAATGTACTATGGCTTGGCAAATAGATGGCATTGTAACTCGATAGACGACATAAAGAAGGCGATTTGGACGACTTATTTTCATAAGTGTTCAACGAAAGACTTCCTAGAACACCAAAATTATCCGGAGGGAAAGAGCAACTGGTGGCACGTCGCTGAAGTCACTGGGAAGCTGAAGGAATTCGCCTACAAACTACCGATCGGCAAAAAAATTCAGGACTGATGTTTTGGTGGAAATACCAAAAATTCAAATTAAAGTTCGAATGCGTATATTTAGAAGTTATCTCCAAAACATTTGTACTGCGGGTTGTGCGCCGTCAAAATTGCAACGTTTTTGGCAGTTGGCATTTTCCAAGAGGCTTATTCTTCTATCCTGAAAATTATGTCCATTATGGGGATTACCCTGGGGATCTACGAGAGGCAGTACTCCAAAACGCCGACAATCACCGAAATAACGCTGCCGAAAAGAAGCTAACTCCAGCGGCATGAGCGGCTTTGTTGAAGCAAAGGACTGCGAGATTCGAGCAAAATGCCTTCTACGAGGAAACAGAAGGACTATTTGATACTGTCGGCATCGCCAAATAAACGTAAGTTGCACAATAACTCGATTTTCTGCCGTGAAAAGTTTTATGGCGCTTTTTCTCAAAACGACATTTTTGTAATTGCGCGGTAGAATATCGCGAGAACAAATGATCCGATTAAGCTTTCGAATTGAAAATTTTGAAGTGTATTAAATTATCTAGGAATTGTGCCACTATGAAATATACGCCAATAATAAATATTTTTTAGGGCCCGTCAAAATCGACGAAAAATTTACATTTTTTTTTCAAAATGCCAAAATTTTGCATATTATTCACCGAATGGCCTAGGAGTGGCACAACTCCTACATAATTTTACTACCTTTATGGTTCTCAAACTTATTTTGGTTACAGATCACCTGGACAACAATGGCGCTACCGCGCGTGGACATTTGCACAGCGGACACAGTTCGCGTTAGAGCTATACGTGTAAGCTCTCAACTAGTCTTTTCGTAATTAAAAATATAGAATTTGTTGTCCAAAAACTAATAAATCGATTACCCAAAGCTATGTATTAATATCTTTTACATACCCTGAGAAAGAAAATATCAAAAAAACCTGCATTTTTCGGACTGCTAGACGTAAAGAACGCCTCAAGGAAATGAACGCAGTAGATCGTATTTTTTCTACATTGCATCTATTTTGAAAAAAAAAAATAGCAGTTAGCAAATAATGTGTTTCAAATTAATGGCAAGAATGCATCGTTGCCGTACTGCATCCATTCGATACTCAACTACAACACGAATTTGCTTCTATTTCGAGTAAATCGGCTATCGAATTATTTATATGCACTGAAATTTCTACGGCTTCTGACAGGTTTAATTTGGTACTAAAATTCGAAGGCCATTTTTTTCGGAAAACGGTGGTTCTACTCTTATTTGTTTGACTAATATGTTGTGCTCAAATTATCGAATTTGATATTATGGGTAATCAATACACTTTGTGAATTTGGTGGCGTAGATAGGGGGCGGTTAGAGGGTTTATAACCTGATATTTTAATGATTTATTAAAAAATAAACAAATAACGTAATATCAACGATGTAACAACATTAAATGTTATTTGAGGCTATTCTGTAAGGAAAATGTTAAGTTTTACCACAGTCTAAGCAGCTTTTGTAATAACATCATCTTTGTTTCATTTTATTTAATTTAATATACGTTAAACTTAAGATTTTATGTACGGAATAGCCCCGATTTTTATGTTGATGAAACATTACCAATGTAAACCCCCTCCCGAATATTATTTGTATCTACGCGCTTGTGTGAAATAATTACTTAAAATATTGAATAGTTGAAGAAAATCCATTTTACAGGAAGTAATTTCTTTAGATATGAAGGTGTGAAAAGAATAGCAAATTGCAGACGGAAAATTGCAAAGGTATCGATAAACATCCGCGCGGCGGTGTGTCAGATTGAGGCGAACGAAATAAACTTATCCCATTGTCTTTCGCGGTGTGCGTTATTTATGAGATGTGGGGAACATTTAATTTAAAGTTTATTGTAAACGGAAAGTTATAAGGGAAGATAGCAAGCGGTTGGAAACAAGAAACAGTATTAAATAAGAGAAGGGCAACACACACACAGGAAAAGGAGGGAAAAAAAAAACGGGAGCGCTCGCGAATTTCATATTGTTAATGGAGGTGGGCAGTGTTGGGCTGATACATCTATGGGCAAAACTTGTTTCCTCCTCCTCCGCCGCCTCCTTTTTCCCGCAGCGAAATGCGGTACATGTAATATTGATAAAATTGAGAAGTGGAAATGTTCCGTGGGGTGCTCTATGCCCCCGAGACTTTTAATAAAATAAAATGCGTTAGACAAGTGGAAGTCCGACAGGAGTGACGTCCAATGCATATTTTAGGACATTGTTAACCTTTACGGTTCCTGAATAATACAACGAGTCAATCGATAGAGCCAAGAGTGTTTGGTAATTGGACTACATTATCAATTGTTTCTGTTTGCGTCTCAACTGTACGTGTATATATTCACCCCGTATTTGTGTGTTGGTGTTGGAACACGATCCCCCGTTCCTTATTCCCTGTCAATCAAGTGAGCATCCTTCGTGACCGCCAGACTTCCTGTATTTATTCAGTCCGTCAAGAGCTAATTTTGATTATGTCACTCTTGAATTACGTAAACAATCGAGAAAGCTTTATATATATATATGTATATGCATGTGTGGATGTGTGTACGTGATTGTGTTCGTACAACAATCGACCAGAGCCAGCCAACCACTTTTCCAACGTGGACGTAATTATATTCCGGGAATTTCATGGCTGCATTTACATTTTTAATTGCGTTATTTATTGATCAGATAGCATGCGAGAATATTCCTCAATAATATATATCTTCTCATATTTCATAAATAAAAAAAACATATATTTTTTGCAAAACTAATGTATATTAATGTAAAATCGATGATGCGATCTCGGGATAATACTTTGTAATGTTCTCTTCTTTTATATAACTAAGAAAACTTTGCCGGTCACATTGACGAACTTAGTCAATAATTATTACATTTAAAAATAGGAAATTCGTAGTATTTTGTATTAATTCAATTGATTGATGAAGCAGATAAATATTGAAAATTCAACTCCACTTTTATTTAAATAAAACACTGATAGAGGCTACTTAACTTGCCTAATTTTATTTTACATTCCTATAGCAAAGTCTTTGCTATTAGCTGCCACGATTTGTTAATTTCAAAATTGAATTTAATGTGTTTCCAAAAAAAGGACAACAAACATAATAAGTTTCTATATAAAAAATAAGCAAAATGGGTACTGCCCTTTTTTTTCAAGCTGTCTACAGATAACCCAATAATTGTTTAATTATACAATTGTTATAAACTAATTATTTTCACATTTATTTTTATTTAATTTAATTTAAATAACTCTCACTAAGTGAATTTATATTATTTTGTGATTAATATTTATAAATTTATTGTAAAAATATATGCAGTGATTCCCGAAAGTAACAGATTAATTCTATAAAATCGTAAATAAAAATATTTCAGAAAAATGCTCTGACATAAGTTGCATTTTTTAACGATATTGCTATGCACGCTTTATCAGCGCCTACTCGAATATTGACGCTATTCTTTGAATAAATTTTTGTAAATATCGTCCTTATTTATTAACCGATTTTTGTAAAAAAATTCGTTGTATTTAGAATGAAAAATAAAGTATTAATTTAGGTAACACAAGGAGTGCTTTGTTATTTGAATTTTTAAAGTTGGGGTGACCACCCTTTAGGAGCGGATGGGGGGCTGAAAAATGTATGTCAGTAAAATTAAAATAAAAACCGACGTGACGGATCATTTTCGAGATATTTTTATTTACGATTTTATAGAAATTATCTATTACTTTTGGGAAGCACTGTATCCATAATGTAATATTTGGAAATAAATATATTTTTATATAAATATTTAAATTACCTCAAATTCCCTAATATTGCAGGAATCAAATTCAGTAAAATATCTTGGTATTGAAATTAATCAGACTCACGAATGAAATATATTATATTATCGGAAATAATGGATTCAAATAGTTTTCCAAAGTTATTTAGAACAGCGATGGGACGGTATTTTTGTTAATTTTTATTTATTTAACGGATTTACCTTTATCTACAATATCATTGAATATATATATATAGATATATTCAATGACCCTTTCTACCCATATGGGTGTAGGGTTTACGAATGAAAAATATTATATAAAATAAGATATTATTTAAAATAATTTACAAAATAGAAATAAAAACTGAATTTTTAAAAATAAATAGGAAGTTCTTATGATTCGTTTTCAAACGAATCAAACGGTATATTAGTAAGTGAAAATTAATGATTTATCTAATTTTGTGTTTATATATAAAAAAAAAACATCCTGAAAAGGTCTATTAAACGCACAAGTGTTGTTGCATGGCATGTATCCAGTGTTCCGTTTCAGCTCTATTTAAAGCGTCGACTTGGGTGTCCACTTGAACATTGATCTAAATCAACTAAATCTAGCCCATCCGCGTTATTAGACCCTCCTGGTCATTCCACTTAAAACCGCATCTTTGAGCCTATCAAGAGCGGAGCGCGCGCGGAAACGATTACAAATCCAACAAAAATCCCGACATCAAAGTTCTGCATAATTGAATCTTTACGGTTTTCCTTTTGGTTATTTTTCTCTCTCGTCTCCTCGGAGATAGCAGCCAGGAATGACTAATGACCGGTGACCTTTCCGCCGGTGTCGTCATTAATCCGGCCTCTCGTACGCTTAATAGGCCGCGATCGATTAATTAGTTAATTTCAATCACTTGTAATAAACGCAAAGCCGATCAGTTCAAACGGTCGGAACGGCCTCAAATGATGGGATAAGATGTAAATAAATTGGACGGCTTTTCTCGTTGTTGTCTCTTTTTTTCCCGCTACCTCCAGTTTTATGCTCCACTCCCGGGTATCGTTTATTTAATTGAGTACAGGGTGAATGAGTTAATGATGGAAATATTTAACAATTAAGTATTTTATGGGATTATGCATCGTAAATCGGTATCAATCAATCCTCGATTCGTTCAATTAAGATTATTGAATGCTAATACATCATAACAATATTTTTAATATTTATACATATTTTAAATTAATAAACATTTAATAAAATGTTCAACCACCATTCATCCAGCGTGTAACTAAAACATTTTATTAAATGATTTAACTTCACCTGAAGAAGCTACAGCGTAGCGAAACAATTGTAGTGAAATTAAATAAAATAGTGTTGAAAATCAAAAATATTTTATTAATTAAAGTAAATGATTTTCGTTTTTGTTTTCATAAACGTCCTGTTCACCTTTCTTTAGGGGAAGAAACAACGATTCTCGGTCGTCTAACTTATAACCCCAAATTGTTGACGATTCCACTTGAAAATAGGCTATAGATGGCTCTTGCGCTGTCTTTCCAAAATAAATAACTGTTCAGATGGAAAATTCGCAAATGAATTATTTTCTATATTATTCCCTCACTATGACTCTAATTTAAAAAAAATACAAATTAATAGTTTATACAATCTAAATAGATGTAATCTAATAAATAACTGCTTAGATTAATTCCCAACAATTACATTCCCACGCACCAAGTTTTAATAACCCGAAATTATAATTACAAGTAAATTATACAAATTTTCTGAATGGAAGTTTACGAGCGCGAGCACGTCATCGAAATTATACAATCGTACTTTATAATTTATGCAAATAATTAGGTCCGTCCATTTTTCAGGGGCGCCATAAATCCGAGGTAATCTCGCGTTACGGGAGCACCGGTAATTTATTAGGTTTTAAATGATAAATTTATTAAATTACACAAACTATAATCACCATAAATAATGACTAAACAAGACTTCTGAACGTGCGTATATTAGAGTGTAATGTATACAATTTTCTCCGGAGACAGATTGCCACGCAAATGGATTTCGGTTTCACGTAAAAGTTTCGGTGTGTAATTGAATTTACGCCACTTGCGTATTAAAACAAACTATTCGCGGTGGGATAATTACCGAGATTACTTATAAGGCCGCGTTCATAGTGAAGCTTCAAGAACATAGTATCGACGCTTTAGTTTCTTACAATAGTGTTCAGTACGACAAGAAAGTTGAGATATATCTTTATTATAAAAACTTTATTAAAACTTCAACTATTGAAGGTATAAAAATAGTTATATATATATATATATATATATATATATATATCTAATTTAATAAAAAATAAATAGGAGAAAGGAAAAATATTTTTACTTATATTCATGTTTATTTTTAAAATTGAGAAGCGTCATTAAATTTATTTATTTTCTTAATTTTGTCAAAGTTACAATTAAATTTTATCGAGTAACCAGGAGATTAAAAAACTTTTAAACTTCCTTACTTTTTTTTTAATTTTTATACTTCTTTTAATGTCAATATCTACTGAGAGAGAAAAAAAAATCACTTTGATAAATTAACATTCCCGTTCATTCCTCGGCGTCGAAATTTGATAAAATTTGAATAACACCATCGATATGCGGTGTGAATGATAATTACTCGGGCCTCGTAACTTTTCTTCAAACATAGCATCCGGCAATTTGCGCCATCAGCCCGAAACCAGGGTTTAATTAATTTAAAGTTATTAAACATCCCCCCCTCCGCCGCCGCCGAAACTTCCCCGCCCGCCATCGCACCTCCTACACCGATGCCAGTCCGCCGATGTGTTCGAATTTATTTAATTAAAATATTTCTGCTCAAATTCTGTTTCGGTTTTATTACGGTCGGGCGTAATAAGTTTAATTAAAATCTATCATGTTGTAAATGCCGTTCGCTGGAATTGTATATGGAATGTGTGTTGCGGATGTAAATAATTCCTAATAGAGTTGCGAGTATAGCAAAAGCTTTATTATACAACGTAGTCAGGAAATGTTTGAAATCCTTCAGGTATAGTGATTTGTTGATAAAATAGTCTGAATAAAAAAATGCATTATTTTTTATAACGTGTCATGAGACCTTTGAAATATTAAATGCATGTCTGTGAAGTCTTAATATTCTCTAAATATTTTGAATACTGTCAAAAGAACATAGAGAAAGGAATACATAGAGAGGCGGCAACCAATTTTCGAATTAATTTCACGCTCTCGGAGTATTTCTCGGCTCGAGAGCTGCTGCCACGGAGATATTGCTTACATGTACTGACTTAATTTTATTACCGTATCGAATTTTTCTGTGATAGAACTTATAATCATTTTGAAAACTTCAATGAACAAATTGGATCCTTTTTATAACGTGTCATAAGAGCTTTGAAATATTAAATGCGTGTGTGTAAATTTGTAATATCCTCTAAATATTTTGAATAAAGCCAATAGAACCATAGAGAAAGGAATGCATAGAGAGGCAACCAGCAGGGATATTAATGTCACGCTCTCGGCGTATTTTTCGACGACGAATTTCATGTTGCGTTAAAACAACAGACTGAAAAATTGTCAAATAAGCAGTAATAATAAATCTACGTTCTTGAGGTCATGGCTTGTTGACAAGTAATTTACTATATATTTACATTACAAATATCAAAGCACAGTGAAATTAGCAAAACTGGCAGTCAATTCAAATTATGGCATTACTTTTGCGCCACCTTGTATAACAGAAACAATATTGCCAAGAATGTTATTCCATTTAGTCGAAAGCCTTGCTTATATTTATGCATGTTAATGAATCCATGTTGATTATATGGAAGTTCTTAGTTGAGACATTTTAGAGAAAAATGCCTTCAAATTATTTATTTATTTAACATTTTTATTTTAAAATGCCGTCATATTTCATACATCTTCGGAATATTCAAAAAATGAAAAAGTGTAGAGAAAAATTTGTGAAGCCATTGCAAGGTAAGAAATAAGAAACTAAATTATAATATCATAGACAAAGTGGGGTAAATAAGAAACTAAATTATAATATCATATACGAAGTGGGGTAATATTCTTTCAAATACTCGGCTTTAACTTTAAATGTCAACAATCTATTTTCTCACTTAATAAGTTTACCTTTACTATTGTTACGAAATCGGGTTTAATCAGACTCGGAAATAAGTAACACAATGTCTATTTATTTATTTAGAGTACACTTAACACATTTATTTACTGTCTCTATTTATTTACAACGAGATGTTGAACACTCAGATGTTCGTAATAGACTGACTCGGATTGACTGACTGCAGCGCCGCTAGCGCGCGCTTAAATAGCGTGCTTGTTTCTCGAACTTTCCGGAACTTTCTATGACGCCGCGTTTACCGTCGCGCGCTCTGTCGAACATTTTAGAGTGATGTTTCTAGATTCTTCTTTCACTTTCGTTACTCTATTAAATGTTCATTTAAAAAATGATTTTACAGAATTCGCTGGCGAAAGTACTATGGTGGATGCATCACCATTGTTTAATCTTATGAGTAACAATGCAAACGTGCATTTTGCTCAACATAGTGTAAAACAAACGATCAAACCTATTTTGTGTTTGTTATATTCTATAATTTATTATAGGTATAAAAGAGTTGTTTAAAATATTTATTTAAAAAAAACAAGAGTTTCAATTTATGCAAATGAATAAAATATGCAAATCCGGCATTTTTCTGTACACAAACAAAATTCCCGAGCGGATAAATCAAAATCCTTGATGATCCGCGGCCGAGTGTCCGGGCCGCGTTGATTTCAATAAAATGCAAATTCCGTAAAAGAGCGACACATGTTGTTTTCGGGCCGCCGCCGTCAATTTGTTTTAATTGATACCAATTTCGACAATCACACAAGCAAACGGATCCTCGTCATAATTAACGCGACACGATCCCGTTTAATTTAATCTAATATAAAATAAAGTGGTCTAATTTAATACAATTAAAGCCCGGCATAATCTAATCCAGTTCTTGGTGGTCCCATTTGTGCACCAAATTCACCTACGTTGCGTACTCGTCGAGACGAAATTGAAATGGAGAAGTAAGAAGTATAGAAGAAGAAGACGAAAACAACTTTGTTCAACATGAAAAAACGAGTAATTACACGGAGGATATGAAGAAAAAAACTTGATCAATTAAAATGAATAATTGGAAAATTATAGCATTCTAATCGATGTAGAATTGCAAATGAATACAGATCTAAATTAGTATATTTACACGTAGAATTGTATTAATTGAGAAATGTCTTAATTAAAAAAAATCAATAACCTTCTGTCAGCTGGTTATCGAGATTGTTTAATTAATTAACCAAAATTAAAAAAAAATCAAGTAAAACTATTCATAATGGTGGACGAAATGTACTTTTAGTAATACAAAATAAATCAGTAAAGAAAAAGGATACTTGTTTTATTTTTACTTTAATTCAACTCGTCTTCATGTAACTCAAAACTCAACGTAATAACAAAATTCTTGTCTTTTCTTCTACTTGTTTTATTTAACTAAAATAATAATTCGAAAACTATATTTTTATAAATAGAAAACTTGGTCACAGTTAATTAAATATATTAAATAAAAATAATTTGAAAATAATTAATACATTATTTCCACATTTAGCTCTGTGACTTTTTTTATCTTTAGTAATAGTGTGAACTCATTTTGTTATTGCGTTTTTAAAAATCGAATACATATCCTAAAGGAACTTAAAGTATTAATTAAAAAAGAGATAAGGAACATAAGTTATTAAATATTTATTTATTAAATATTTATTTTATTTTGGGGAAAAAATGTTTGCTGGCAATATGCGTATCTGGTACCTACCTATCAATCTGCAATCATTGTTGAATACTCTGTAGGAGAAAGGATAAGAATTGTATTAAATTAAATAAAGAATTTCACACTTTCCAAATATTATATGTTTGTCAGTCAAACAACATTTAGATGGAATTTGATATTTATAATATATTCGCCAGGAAAATTATATTTTTTAATTCAAACAGATAGTTTTCAAATTAATCAAATTTCATATTTTCATATTTCAGGTAATATTTTTTTCTTAACACTATTTTATACATTATATATAAATTGTATATTTGTATGAAGTAAAGAGTATTATTATTGCATACCACATTACTTGGTAAAACATATTTAATATGAAATTGAAACATGAATATTAAAACACATGGATTATAGCAATAGAAAAAAGAATTTAACACGTGGATTTGTTTTACTTTGGTATTTAATTAAACTAGTTTCGGTGCGATGCCATTATCAAGAATAAATGTACAAACGGATTCTTACAACTATATGTATCAAATAGGGTTTTTTATATATAAGGGTGCTTAAAATTGGAAAATTCTAAAGGTTCTCGTTGTCATTCATCACGTTTTTGCTGGCATATATTGCTTTAGCGATTTCCAGGCTCTTTCGTTAATTAAGCGTTAATCCCTATATTTAATTTTCAAGTTATTTGCAAAAAATGATGATTATTCCTATTGTAGAGAAATTGTTAGTTTGTTTATTGTTTTGTATATCCCTTTGCTGTTCTTTTAATCTGATCGAGCCGAAACCGAAACTAGTTGAATTAAGTACATAAACAAGTAAAACAAATTCACGTGTTTCAATATTCTTAAATAAATTTCGTTTGAAGAAAATGTTCAAAAATAACGTTGCGTCAATATTAAAATTACATGGTGCATTAATGTAACATGCCACGATTTCTAAGTCCATTTTGTTCAGTTGGTAATAGACTTTACTTTTTCAATAATCAATTCAAAGAAAATATACTATTGTTAAATGTAAGTCTTTCAAACGGTTGAATTTTCGCGCCAGAGTAATCATTAAAAATACATTTTATTATTTTAATATATGCAACTTATTTTTCATATTAATTGTACGCCCAAAAAAAGGGTGCACTATTTTCGAGATCGGATGATTTCAGCAAAAAAGTGTGGTTCGATCTTCTCGCACGTGCACCGGCGTTGAATCCGACCGAGTCCATTTCGTGTGCAGACTTGGTGCTAAATAGGCGTACAATTTAATGTTAAGTTGTTATAGCATTAAAATAATTCATTTGGAGTCGGACTATTCGGGTTATCCAGTGCCATAGAGTGAAGTTTATTTGGGGGGAATAAATTCGTTCGGCGATTTGAGAATTAGATTTCTGCGGTGCATCAAGGACGAACAAAGGTGAGTTCATTGAAACTATTCTTATCAAACGAAGCGAATTATGTTAAAGGTAAGGGCTTTTATCATTTTGAATAATTGTTACGAAGTAATGGTATAATTTTCTTTGAGGGTTAATGCGCATATTAATTTTGATAAAGGGAAATGTTAGGTTATGCATCTCTCGCTACGTGGTGATGAAATTGTAAATCATCCTTTGAATATTATAGATACTTTTCGCTTTATAATTACTTGTGTTTATACGTTTGATTATGCTATTTCCACGTCTGCCAAGGTAATAAGTATTCCATTGCTATCGTTTAATGAAGGTCGTAAAAAAATCACAAATCGGCCGTTAAAAAATTCTTCTATTTTACCACCCTTTCATCGAGTTAGTTTAGCAGGCGATTATTGCAGTTTTCGGATCATAATTGGTAAAAAAACAGCGTTACGTACTAGAAATTAGAGTTTAGTGCTTGTTTTTCATTACGGTACTTTGTCAATTATTAGGGCTGTGCTTACTAAATATACAGGCCAGAATGTCAGCTTGGGGAAATCGAAATCTCGGAGTCCACGCGAGAGAATTCATTCGCCTAGGAACCATCCATGAAACATGATTGAAACATCTCCCGTCCATAATAATTTCTTTACCTAATTTCGCAGACTAACAAGGACGACAAATTCAAATGAAAGGGATGACCCGAGGACCACACTTTTGCTAGGTGGCGCAGCTATCACCAAATATTTCATTTCATTTACATTTATTTTATGATTTCCTCAGAAAAAAAAAAATTAAAACGTATATTAGTACTATTATATGTGTAGCATATATCAATTACATGAAATAAATACATTTTATTTGTATTAATAGCTCTGTTTGTCCATAAAAAAATTAAGACGGCGTTTGAAAAATTGACACTTAAACGTTTACGAAAAATTAATTGATTTTTTTTAAACATTGGCATTATAATGATGAATACAAAATTATTTGCGAAGTACAGGTACGCATATAATAAGATTTATTTATCTTTAAGAACTTGCAGGTATGTAAAGACATAAATAAATATAACAGTTTGTTCAGAAAATAGGTGTGATGGACCTGCAAGTTGTATTGCTTGCAGGTCCATCAGACCTAATTTCTGAACAAACTGTTATGTTTATTTGTTATGTCTTTACATACAAATCTCAAACAGATTTCTTAATTGATATTTTTTCAGGTATTCTGAAAACAAGAATTTATTTCTAACTAGGACGAAAATTGTTACTTATTATATAAATATGAAATTTATGTACTTGAAGGAAAATAAATATTATTATTATTATTACAGATATTAAGATTAAATAAGTGAAGACAGTTTATTCCCTTATTCTGTTTCGTATAATATTTAAATAAAATAATCAACAGATATAAATTATACAATTTCTTATTGCAAGCTATATTTCACTTATATATTTTTAATGCATTAAAATGGAAAATGAATTTATTGTCTTAAATTATCCACCAAAAGCTATATATGTGACTGAGAGTCGTGTAGTTTTCATCCAGGTTGTGCATCTATATTGTTTTACTTTTATAGATGGAGCGCCATCTACTTCGGGCACGAAAGAGAGGCTTTATTACAAAAATAATATATATTGCATCCTTGTCTTACACATATATGGCAAATATTCAAACATTCAGTTTGGCATCTGGTTGGTCTGGACTCAATTTGGAATTTTATTTTTATCTAAATAAAATAATTTCAATAATGATTATTTATTTTAATATTAATCATTATAACTACATGCAAAAATAATTGTTACAATTTAACTCGCTTGCGTTAGAGAAGTGCGCGAGACGAGCAGTGCTCCAGAGCCAGGTATGCATCTGGAAATCCTCCCAACTCCGACATTCTGGCTTGTGTATTTAGTACGCACTGATTAAGGGGACAGAAAAGTAATGTCGTTTCTGCGTATGTCGATATTTGATTGACATTTGTCAGCTCATTGTGTGTCTCGAAGGAATGCCTAAGTCATTTTAAGGTTATTGTGACTTATTCACATCTAAGAGAGTTTGACTTATTTATGTTTCTTTAACCTCATTAAAGACAGTCATTACTTCGCATTACGTTTAATTATTTCAATCTGGATATAATTTGTTTGAACAGTGATTTTTCCTGTCATTCAGCTAAATTTATTAATTTATTAATATGTATAACGATATTATTCTGTACTTTTCTACTAAATAATTTAATTTTTTTTTCTTCTTATATACTTGTATTTTTAATTTGTAATACAGTTTGTAATATTTTTGTAAAAAAGGTGATTCCGTTAATAAATTAAATTATATTAAAAAAAAATTAAATTAAAAAAATAATTCAATAATCTTTTTTTGTAATTTTGAGTTAAATGGTCAGCCAAATACCAGAAGAATATATCCGGTATTGTATACTTCTTGAGTTTTATAAGGGTAGTAACGCCACAGCTGCAACCAAACACATTTGCGATGTTTCCAAGTGGATTAGACGTTCATAAATACTAAAGATGGTTTTCCAAGATCAGATCGGGTAATTTTGATCTTTCTGACTCATATCGATCAGGAAGATTCAATGACATGCTAAGAACATAAGTGGAAATACAAATCCATATTTTTTTATATAAGGAAGTAAAGGAAGGTATATTAATATATATAATAATATTAATGTGAGATTTAGAGGTATAATATCGCTTCATTTCATAAGACCGCCATTATAGAAAGATCATTTCGATATAACATATATAAATTTCACAATATAATTCTAAAGATATACAAAATATCATATTGATTAAATTACCGATATAAAGTTATCCACAGTTTTGCAGCCACGGTTTTTTGACCCGGCGCCTCCGTCATGGTGGATGCGCCGGGCAATTCGTAGCTCATCCACAGATTTTAATTTTCATTTCTTTATAAAATTTGCTTTGAATAACACTATTATCATTTTTATTATAATTTTTAAATTTTCTTTCTGTCATCCACGAATTTCAACATAGAATCTATCAAATTTCAAAGTCCAAAACAGCTGACTTTGGCGCACCTGAAAATTCGATTTCTTTGTCTTACTATATGTCTTAAGAACCATTTCAGTCAATAAAAAAGTTTATTTTTTTATTACAATTATTTTTTAAAATATTATTTGTCATCAATGGTTTTTAACACAAAATCGATCAAACTTTAAAGCTTAAAACGGCTGATTTTGGTGCACCTTAAATTCGATTTCTTTATCTTAGATTGTTATTAGCTATCTTATGAATCTTTACAGCCAATAAAAAAGTTTATTTTTTTTTGTTATAATTATTTTTTTAAAACATGTTTGTCATCAGTGGTTTTCAACACAAAATCGATCAAATTTCAAAGTCTAAAACGACTGACTTTGGCGCACCTTATTTGATTTCTTTATCTTAGATTCTTACTATATGTCTTAAGAAACATTCCAGCCAATAAAAAAGTGTATTTTTCTATTATAATCATTTTTTAAAATGGTAATTATCATCAACGGTTTTCAACACAAAATCGATCAAAATTCAAAGCTCAAAACTGCTGATTTTGGCGCATCTTGAATTCGATTTCTTTGTATTAGAATGTTATTAGCTCTCTTATGAATCTTCTCAGCCAATAAAAAAGTTTATTTTTTTATTATAATTATTTTTTTTAAACATGTTTGTCATCAGCGGTTTTCAACACAAAATCGATCACTCTTCAAAGTCCAAAACGGCTGACTTTGGCGCATTTTAAACTCATTTTTTTGTCATAGATTGTTACTAACTGTCATAGGAACCATCTATGTCAATAAAAAAGTTAATTTTATTATTATAACTATTTTTAATTTTTTTGTCATCAACGGTTTTCAACATAAAACCGATCAAACTTCAAAGTCCAAAACGGCTGACTTTGGCGCACTTTAAATTCGAACTTTTTTTTTCGTTTCAGAATGTTGCTAACTGTCTTAATAACCATCTCAGGTAATAAAATAGTTTATTTTTTTTATTATAACTATTTTTTAATTTGTTTTGTCATCACGGTTTTCAACACAAAATCGATCAAACACTAAAGTCCGAAACGGCTGACTTACGCGTACTTTAAATTTGATTCCATTGTCATAGATTGTTACTACATGTCTTAAGAATCATATTAGTGGAGGCGGATGCACCGGGTCAAAATACCGTGGCTGGAAATCCGTGGATAACTTCATATCTGTGATTAAATTTAAACGTAAACTGTGGTTAACATTGAATGAGAGTACGCTGTATTTCTGATTTTAATTTTATTCATTTATCCATTCTCGTTATATTTATATTATCTATTTGTTCATTACTTTACAATATATATGTTAATCATTATATAGTTTGAATGGCAGATTATGACTATTATCTGAACTTCTGCTACAAATCATATATATTTTTATATTTATTTTGGTTTCTGACTAATAAGGACATTTATTGTTATTATTATATATGAATTATCATCCAATATTTGTTTGAAATTGTTCATCGAAATTATAAAAATATAATAAGGTATGGAAAAATCGTGAATGGAATTATAAACGGCACGCTCAAATTACGAGGCAAAGAACTGGTACCTCAATTAACATATTTAAATAAAAGCTCAGAAAATTATGAGCAATTTACGTACTCATAACCAGGGCTAGGATAATTAGATTGTTCCACCTACCCCGGGGGCGCAAACTCATTGTTATTTTTTCTTCCATTTCTCCCGTCCGGAATCGACCGGACTGGGCCTCATCCATCGCGTCGATCCGGGCCATTTCCATTAAATTGATTCGAATTATAATTAACATTATCAAAATCAATCTATCACCGGAGGAGAGCCAGCAGCAGCACGTTACGTATTAATTCAATATACCGCTGCGAACTATGAATGCGCGATGGTTAGATGTGTATTTAAATCATGGCACGGAGCACGGAGGGTTTAATTAAGCTAAGGTGAACCGTCAATCAAACTCGCTAATTATAATAATCCAAGTTGGGAGCTCCGCAGATACTTGTCATGTTGCTTTTGAAATTTCGCTGGTGAACGGCTGAATGTTTCATTGTTGCTCCGCGGCGCGGCTGTGGAGGAGAGACGCTCCACCTCCGTCGAAAAATGGCCGGATTCTGGTGTTGTTATTCAGCGCTCATTAATTGTCTAGGAGACGCTTTCGTCTTTCGGAATGTAATAACTAATTTAACGTGTCACTGGAAATAATCTCCGGGACGCGCTGTCTTGTGGAACACAATTTCTCTTTCAAAATTATAATCACGTTCCTATAATGCATATATTTATTCACCATTTTTTAATTAAGCAATGCTTTTTTGTATCTGTATTTCCTGTTTAAATCGAACAACAGAACAATTAAATAATAATAAAAAAAAACATTATATTACATTTAAATCCATAAAAAAACAATATATTAACATTTATATTGTATTTTAATTTATTGTTTTTTTATGAATCTAAATGCAATATAAAGTTTTTTATTATTATTATTTTATAGTTGTATATTTGGGTGTACAGAGGGTATAAAATTAAATTAAATTACTAGTGTGTGCTATAGGCGTTTTGAGTACACATTTAACAATAGAAAAAGGGATATATTAATTTAATCGCAATTATTTAAAATAAATTTAATAAAAATAATGTTCTCATAAACAGGACAAGTTCTCGCCTTCCTTTAGTGTACGAAACAATGATTCTCGGTCTTCTACCTTGTAGACCCAAATCGTTGTCAATGCCAGATAAAATTATGCCAAAGGTGGCGCTTGCGTTGTCTTTCATTAATTATGTTTGAAATAATTAAAATCAATTATTTTCCCTTTAGCTGTCGTGACTTTTGACGTAAGTTGCTTCATAGTCTCTCGTTAGGGATGAATTTCACCTGTCTTCAGATAGCCTTATAACAAAAATAACGTAACGTTTTTTTTATTTTTATTTGTTCTTTGCACTAAATATTCTCGAATCAAAAAATCGTTGTATTATACAATATGTTATTTCTACGCAACAGCAAGTGTCCATTATGTAATTCAATGTCTGGCAAGGTATAGGGCCGAGAAGTAGTTGTTTTAATGTTTATTTGTTTTAAAGTACTTACTTAATGTAAATCGAAAGTAAATATAATTGATTATTATACTTCCTACTAAAAAGCATTTTATTAAGAATGTAATTATGGCACGCTTCATTAATTTTAAATAAAATATTCGTTTTTTCCTTTCTTTCTAACTTAATCCCACCAACACACCCACTTTTTAATCATCCATTTTACTTACCCGTCCGGACTCAATAATTCATTAAACCCCCATCCAGTTCACGTTTTAACCCCATCCGACTAACTATTCTGACGACTCCTGTAAACATAAAAATTATATATCCCCGCCGTCCCGGACGGAGGCCTTTTATTACCCCCGCGGAACCCTTCCGAAACAATGGGAATACATTTTAATAACAGGCCCAACGGGCCGGAATTAATAGGCGCCGAATTATTTAAATATAAATTTTCACTTCCCAATCCCAACGCCATTTTTCCTCCCGAAAATTAATTAATCACGTTCCCTTTCACATGTTACGTTTATAAATAAATAAGCGGCGGACTCTTTCAGGACGCAAAACCCGCCGGCGAGCTTTTAACATTTAGAAACAAAACAAAAAATTTATATGTGCGCGTTAAATAAATATTTAACCATTGAAGGAGCAGAGAAGATAAATTTATAATTAATTTAGGTGTTTATCATATTTATAATGTATGAGTTGTGTTGATGTTTATTTACTTTTGTTCCTTTTACATATTTGTTTAGGATTTTATAAAAAATGTGCATTTTATAGTATTAAGAGCAATTAAATACGTGAATAATTTTTAAAATGGTTAATAAAAATTGCCACTTCTTTCCTTTTTATAAAGCATTTAAAATAATAATAGATTAAAATCAACCTTTGAATCATCTAAATTTGATGATTAAAAACGTGTAATGGAAGGTGTGCTTGAGAATAGAATAAAAATATTTCATGTTTCTAGATATTTTTTTTATAATAGAAAAAAAGATTTATTCACCTGGTCACAGTTATTTAAATAAATTAAATAACTTAACATAATATCTTTAGCTAATGAGGAAATAATTTGTTAATTATTTTCAAATTCTTTTTAATTATTTTTTTTTTATATTTCAAGAGGCTGGCTTGATCCTCAGATGAAGTAAAAAATATGGTTTTGCCTTAAAAATAAAATTTCTATTTGTGAATATCTAAAACTTGTTATCCTGCTTTAGATTGCTGGAGAAAGCCTTTCTTAGAGTTACATTAAACGGTTTCTAACAAACAGGAATTTATCCCTACGAAACTACCATCTTCCCAGAATTTGTGCTTGAAGCTTCTGTCACTAGAGGAGTGTCTGAAGCGATAGAAGATGCAAATGAGGAATTTATCCTTGAGAAGCGAACATCTTCCCAGATTTTGAAGCTTTCGTCAGTGCAAACACTCGTTTAGATTCAAATGAGGCCGCTAACATTGCTGTCAATACTAACCATATTTCTTCTATAAAAAATATTTATTTCATTTCTAAATATATTAGAATTGATAGAAGCAGAATTGATTATCATTAAAATATCTGAAGATTAAATGATAATTAAAACAAAAAATGATTACACTATCTGGATTTAACGACTTTATATAAAGCTTCAAGCACATAAATCATTGGTATTAAAATATACAAATCACGCTTTAAACATGTGACGATGACGATCCGTTCGCATTATCCGTCTCCCCCTCACCGTCCACCCTGTATATATAAAATAATTACTAACTGTTCCCCTTTAATGCAATATCTCGTGTGCGCGATTAAGGGCCTGTCAAAAACAGAGAAATTCATTTTTTCGTATTCTTTCTTTAATTCCTTTTTTATCAGCATCGCCGCATTCATTTGGCGCCCCCGCTCTTACATTTCGCTTTTTTTTCCGCCAGCCGCTCGTCCTGCATTTTTTTACCCTCTTTCCGTCCTCCGCCGGCGTTCCCTTTTCCTAATGCAATGCGGATTTTATAATTAAGTGAAATTTTCGCGAAATTCAATCCGGTGGATTTGAATCGTTGTATTTTCATAAGGAGATAATTGGATTCGTGCATGTCGCAGCGGGGTGGGGAATTAAGGGGTGAGGGCCGATAACTGAATCGGAGTGCAAACGGACACCGTTATCGCTCGCATGGAAGGACACTTAAATGGACACCCCCCCCGATGTCCCTTCTGGTGTTGGGATGGACGTAATTTAAGAGGAGACGAATTATCGCGGCCATTTGCGCTAGGACATTTGTTTTTAACGTGCTTTATGGCCCGGCCCTTCCGATTTTGAATATCCGATTAGTACACCCGAGTACATGCGAGAATTTCATATCTAATATCATATCTATTTTAATTAAAAATAATTAAAATTTAATCAAACAACATTCATATGGTACAAATATAAAAAAATAAATAAATAACACAGAATATTTTTTTATAGAAATAAAAAAAAAACGAATATAAAAAAAATAAATGAAACAGAATATTTTTTTATAGAGGGTATTTCCATTTCAAATACTGTAAATTATTTGTAAAACGTAAGTAAATAAGTTAATATAAAATATTTATCATAGATTTTTCTTTAACTTCATCATAAATTCATGACAGGGCAGAAAAACCTCTGGTCGATAGTCCATACAGACTAACACCTATGTGTTACTAATTGTTTATGTTATCTTGTTAAAATTATAGTTTGAATAAAGATTTTATTAAATTTAAATAAATTTTAAATTTAAAAATTAATTATTTTTTTAAATTTGAATTTGTAAATTTAACATATTTGTGGTTATCAAGCTAGTTTAGTGCAATTATTCTACGTCACATATTGTCAATGGCATTCTCTTATAACTTTTCATCGTGGATTATGCATCCGTGCAAAAATATGAAATGATTTTTATTTATAGCGAATTCAGGAGAAAATTCGACGATGCCGTAAATTTATGCGTTTTCCTGAAAATATAAGATCACGCTCTTCATTCGTTAGAGTTGTTAATTAGTTTTTTACTGACGGAAGTGTACAAACGAAGAAATAAATGCGTTAAAAGCCACAAACCTTTTATTTATTTAAAATGTAATTTTTGCGATTACAGAGCCATATGATATGAATAAAAACAATGTTTTGATAAAATCTTATACATTTTCATCCCTAGAATTCGATTCTTGAATTAAATGTGGGTTCCAATGTCAAATTTTAAAGTTTAAAGCCCGTCCCACCCATCCCTGAGGGTACAGCGTTGAGCTGAATTTAGTACAGGAAATATATTTTTTTGTCTCGTATTTTTCTAGTTATTTTGATTTGTCAGGTTAAATGGTACACTCGGTATGATAATTAGTATATTATTAATTTGGTATAACTCTCAATAAAGATGTGTGTATATCTACAGTAAAGCATTGAATTTATAAATATAATATCAAAGTATAAATTAATAACACACTGCCGAAAGCAGTAAAAGCGCGGTGTGCCCTCTATTCTATCCCCTAATGCCATCGCTAATGCCTATACGGGCTCTTCAAAATGGCAGTCACCTTATAATTGGATTAGAAGGAAAAACGTGTTCTCTAACCTACGCAAATTTCCGCTAATTAACTTAGAAGACGCATTTAAACATCCGAATATTAATTAATTAAAGCTGAAAACGGGTCGATGGCTGCGCGCTGCGGGGAAAAACGGGAAAACGCGCTCTTTTCCGCGAAAAACCCGGCACCTATACTGAAGTTATGAGGCGGCGGATTACGAAAGTGCCGATTAAATATTAATGAGGGAAAAGTTGCGCCTCGGCCCGCGTGCGTATGTGTGCCCGCGCTGGTACGATGGATGGATGGTTGGGGAAAAATGATATGTTTGCCTCGCGGTGTCGACCCGAGTCCATTGCACGAGTGAGGATTTATCTCCATCTTGCTTCAAGTTTGCTCATTAGCATTTATTATTGCTGCGGAGATTGTGAACTATTATTACACGATTTGATAGAGTTGTAATAATAATAAAAATAATACGGCCAAGTTTTATTTTACCTTAGTTACAAGAAAACATTTTAACAGACATTTTCAATAAAAAAGGAATTTTGTGACATAAGCAAAGTGTGTTTTAAATTGCAAAATATACCTGAACTAATATTTTCCGTTTTAAAACACTTTCAATAAAAAAGGGAGTTCGTGATATAAGCAAAGTGTGTTTTAAATCTGAAAATATTAGTTAAGGTATATTTTGCGATTTAAAACACACTTTGCTTATGTCACGAACTCCCTTTTTTATTGTGACTATAGTTTCAGCCTTTTCTCTTCATCCTTTTCTATAATTTTATCAGTATATTGATATTACTGATCATAATTAGGAAGGATAATGTCTAAGTGTTAAAATCTATCAAAGTGTTGAATACACTTTGATAGATTTTAGCTGTAATTTTGACAGATTTGTAAGAAAAAACTGCAATTTTTACATATTTGTAAACAAATTTCAGCACGTGTTAATATAATTGGATTAGATATGATGATTCAGCGATCTTATTACCGACGCCATGATGAAAATGAATGACTGGGTTCCTTAACTTGGACTCTGCGGAGAAGATAGTTTTGTTGACTGAAGAGTATTGAATATCTGGTTCGAAATATCAATGTTTTGTCGAGGTTTCTATCGCTCGTAGTTGAATAATTTTATGATTGATTTTAAGACCGTTCGCAGTTCCCTTGGCGATGTCATCACTAACTTTTTTGGGAGACAGATTTTCGGGGCCAAAGACGATTTGTACAAATATTTTTAGTTTTTGTGTTAAGCGCGAACAAAATGCCTCGAATCCAAAGACATCAACAATATCACTACATCAAAGTATTTATAGGGGTGAAATTTTTGCTAATCGTAAATATTAGTCTATTCTGTCGCTAAATTGCCTTCCTGTTAATTTTACTACCACAATTTCAATGCATATACATCAGGTGTTGACAAAAGAAGGTATAAGAACAAGAAGAAGGCAGTTAAAGAGTGCCACAACAAACCAAGGCAGGCCTCAATACACAATAAAATTGATTTTTTCTCAGTGAAACGGCACAGTACTGACAATGGGAACAGAAAGGCTAAGGAATTAGCTGGAGTCGTGACCAAAATGACGACTTACACGCTGTATATATTGATGCATCTGTCTTCAAGTCTCCTCTATGAAATGTTAAGTGCCAATACTCTCCATATTTTAGAAGTAGATGGGATGTCACGATAGGCTGCAGAATTTACAAGGAAACTATATCAGCCAATCAATACCTGTGGCTGCTTAGTGCAAACTTACAAAGAATTATCGCTATTCTGACAAACCTCTACAGACTCAGAGCATATATCTATGGACTAGGGATTGCGGAATCGGAAGTTTATAGAGGGTGCTGCTTGAAGGAAGAAACCGCGAAGTGTATGCTTGGATACCGGCCAACTCTGAAGTCAAAAGGAAGATCCATACTGGGTGATGGATGACCAGATATGACAACAATTAAGGATGTACCAACCTCGATACTGTTAGCCTACCTTAATGAGGTGGGCTGGCAGTACTGATGACTGGTATTTGGTTATCCCAAAGGGAAGAAGTATTAGCGGCCTGATGAGGCTTATGAATGCTTGTGCGCTTGTGCACACCTTCCACTAAACCAAGAGTGCTGCCTGGAAGATCACACCACGAAGAATATCGTTGGATACTATCCAGCTCATCCACACTGGATGAAGAATGGCCATAAATGGTGGCAATTAGGGATCAGTCAACCTCAATATTGCTAGCCTACTTCAGCTGATCAAGAGTGCTACCTGGAAGATCACATCACGGAGAAATCCTTAGATACTGTCCAGCTCATCCATATTGGGCGAAGAATGGCTCGAAATGGTAACAATTAGGGATCTACCAACCTAGACACTGCTGGCCTACCTCGATTGTGGACTGTTTTTTTTGTTATTCCAAAGAGAGGAAGAATTAGCGGCCTAACGTGGCCTACACATGCTTGTGCGTTTGTGCACACCTCCTACAAAACCGTAACCGCAATAAAAAGAACCTCAAATAGTCAATCAAGGTGTATAATAGAGCGCCAAGATCGGCATTTACGAGGTCAAATCTGTGGTCTAAAGCAAAAAAAAAACCTAATAGTATTGGACCCTAGAAGGTAGTTTTTCTATTACATACCTAATCTATGACCAAAGAAGAAGAAAAACTAACTTGATAGTATTTGACCCATATGTGATCCCATACGAGTCTTTGGACTTTTTTCACAGCATACACGATTTGTAATTCCTTTGATTGTGGAACACTGTCACGAAAGTTTGATCTCGTGTAGAAAACGGTAGCATTAAGAGGAAGGATGGCGTATGCAATGACACAATGACAAATCACGATTTTGTGTAGGAATTTATAATGGCTGTAAATGGCCAAGTCGCTACCAAGAAGTTAAAAAAAATAATGGCTTTGAAAAACCCATGGTCGATAGCCCATGACACTACTACTAACACAACTGTACATATTGTTATTATAAATTTTGTAGATTTTTGTTATCATATTGTTTGTATAATCGCTTCTGAGTATAATGTTTCTATGTCACTGAGAATACTGATTATGTTAAAGCACAAATTTAGAAAAACAATGGAAAAGTATTAAGTGTCTGTATAGTTTTGGAACGAATATATAATTACGTATAAGACACATATTTTATTTATTATTGTGTAAAAGTTTCAATATTTTACACCAACATATTTTTTTGAGGGAATTTATTTTGTGTGGGTTGACTGTTATTGTAACATATGGACATTACCAGCCTTCAACAAGATTATCTCAAAAACCATACAAAAAAAAACAACTCTGATTAATTAAGTATATGCAAAATATCCGAGTGTATTCCATTAGAGAGAGCATTGAATCGGATCGGCGATTCGAACGAATTAACATCTCTATCGAAACAGCCGTGTTATGTTAATTGTAGGAAATGGAGTAGGCATGAAGACATCGAATTAATTTACGAGAATAACGGTTTTCTGGCAGACGCTGGGTGTTTACGAGCGCACACGCCCATCGGTTCACTACAAAAAAACAGAGAAAAAATAAAAATTTCGCATGCGAACCGGCGATATCCGATTTAGCGAAAATGGGAGAGCTTCAATTAAAAGTCAGCCAGATATGCTAATGGCGATCGCTTACGGGGGATAGTGCGTGATAGTTCGAAAGTTTCCGCGCCGATTTGCATACTTGGCTCATATAATATTCTATGTGTGAAAAATAAGGAGGTTTTAACCTTTTTTCTTTTCATTCTTTTTTTTAGATAGAATCTGCGAGTAAAAAAGAATGGGGAAAGAAGAATGACGGACAGCGTAGTTTTATACACACTTTTTGATGGATTTCTTTAAAATTGCATTTTCCTCATTTAATTTTCTTTAGTTATACAAATATCTTTATTCAGACAATAACGTTTTACAAACATTGAGTATATATACTAAAATGAATTCTTAATAATGCAGACTTCTACTTCTTTATACATTGTTTTAAGTTTCAATAAAAACACTGATTCACTTTATTTGTACAACTTTAATTTTTATTTTAGGGACTATAGTTTCAATGAAATTAAACATGGAAAATTTTTGGCAATGATCAATTAAATTCGATCAATCCCTATAGTTTCAACAATTTTAACTTATCATTATCAAACTAGCAGTACTTATACAAACAAAGTGCAGTGTTTTTATTAAAACTAAAATAAAGGTTTGTCTAACTCGGGCTATCGACCCAGAATTGTTATATAATAACGAAAGTGAAAGAAGCAACTTAAAAGAACTCTTAGAATGTTTCATCGAGCGCGTGACATGGCGTCATGGAACGTTCTGGAAAATTCAAGAAGCAAGCGTCTACACACTATATAAGCGCGCGTTAGCGGTGAGGGGAGGTCTATCACGAACGTCAGAGTGCTCAACATCTAGTTATAAATAAATAGTGATAGTGTGATCTTAATAAATGTATTTACGAGTTTGATTAAACCCGATTTCATAACAATATTATAGTTATAATTTTAGTTATTTATAGTTTAATAACTAAGGTAGTGGCAAAAAGACCTCCCTGCCATTTCTTTAGTTATTATAATATAAATAACTAAAATTACAACTATAATATAATAACTCTAATTACAATCGAATAATCGAAATCTAATAACAATCGATTACTAAAATGTATTAGCGATAGCCAAAGTCGATCTTTTCAATTATTTTTATATACGCAAACATTTTTATTCAGTCAATACGTATTTTACAATACACCAAACAATACATCAAGGTGTTAAGCTATCGACCAGAGGTCTTTCTGCCCTATTTTTTTAAATTATTAGTAGTAAAATTTATAAATAAACAAAATCAATATTTTATAAGAAAGTACAGACTAAAATTAGCTCTGCATTCAATACCTTTGTATATTAGATATTTTCGTAAATAATAATTATTATTATTAAAATATCCCTTTTGTAACCCTCTTTATAAGAAAACGCGGCGTAATTGTTACGTCATTTTAACTGTGCATGTAATTGGTGTCAAGTGATAATTTATGGCTGCAGTGTTTGAAATGCGTGGTTGTTTTTATGGGGTAATTATTTACATGTTGGTTGTTTTTATAGTCTATCTTGTTAAAGAATCTGTCATTAGCGGGGTGGCTTAAGCTTTAGAAATTAGTTTCAATGCTATAAAAACGAAGTCTAAATTAAATTAATTATTATTAGCACATGAATCATATTTTTTTAGAAAGGTTGTTAAATTTATATAATATTTCATAATTCGGACTTCATAGTAACTTATGTAAATATGTGAATTCCTTGAAAAGTGCCCATTGTAATAATGATTGATTACCACGCATAATCTTTTGATTAAAATCTTTAAAATTCCATTTATATTTCTTTTGGACAAAAATTATCTTTAATGCCAGTTATTTATAAAATTAAATAAAATTAATTATTAATAATAATAATTAAATAACTGGCATTAATGATTGTTCAGGGCGATATAATAAGGGAAATGTTAAGTTTAACCTCTACGTTATTTTTATCATCACAGTCTAAACAACTTTTATAACACATTCATGGAATGCGAATTTAATTAACTTACATATTAAAGGTAACATTTCCCATTGGAAATAGCTCCATTATCTTAAAGAAATCTCTCTCTTAAAGAAATATATTTGGAAGATTTTAATGAAAAGGTTGTCAGTACTCCTTTACATATTTCTCCGCAAGAAGATTTCAATATTTTATAAAAATAATCTTTATAGAATTACTGCTTCTAAAAATAAGGATTATTGATTCAACAATCTTAAGCTAGATGAAATTGGGTGAGTTACGTGAAGATTGTGATAACTTTTAATTAAAACATTTTTAACCTTTCTCCACAATTTTATTTATTGTTTATCAAATGTACATTTGATAATTGCTCACAATTTGTGAAGAAAGATTAAACGTGTCTTAATTAAAATCTCGAATTGTTTTATGAAGTAATTACCAGAAAATTAAACAAAATCTTCTGCTTCAAATCATCAACATTTTTCCACTAATATTTTAATATTCTGATTGAATATAATCCTTGCTGTTATCTTTAATGCATACACGTTTTGTTTATCTAACACGAGGATTTTAGTTGATGGTGCATTTTTGGTATTGGCAATATATCTCGGCGCGCTGTCCACCCCGCAATTATTCAGCACGATACCAGCGCCAGTTAACGAGACCGAGACAAATTTTGACACGCGCAAGGAGAGATACGGAATTAGATTTATTTGGAATAAAATTAATATCGCCCGCTGCCAAGTTTCATTAGTCAGCGGACATTCGGATCTTCACTCCGACTCCCGGCCATTTGGCGGAATTAATCATCGCGACCATTCCACCGGAGCGCCTCCACTCTGGTAAATAAACAAACCCGGCCCCTACTTAATTTATCTAAATAAATATAATTGCAATTAAATTAATTGTGTGTGCATTAGGAGAAGCCCGTCGTGATTTATCGGGGGATTTTCAACAGATCATCAACTTCGGATATTGTTGAAATCAGTGCCAGATCATTGAGTCCACTTCTTTAATGGGATTTTGTTTTTCTCTCTCTTTTTCTTGCTAGGATTGATGCATCTATCAATTTAGATGCACATGTGCTGTGAGATTCAATAACACTCGTGTTTTACAGTCTGTAAAACATTATTATAAAAAATAAAAAAAAAACGTTGCATTTAAATAAATATCCTGGGAGACATCTCGAATGAAGATATTTCAAATGCAAAAAAAGTGAAGTATCCATCATACCACTTTCTAAATAATTATAATCATGGTGAAAATTTTTCCATTGTAGTTTTATTCACAATTAAAAACACTATTTATTCCTTACTTCACTTTTATTTTTATACGTTAGATTTCGAGTGCAAATCACTCATTATCAATAACTAATGATATTAACATATATAACGAAGTAGAAGCTTCCACAATACAGAACTTAAAAAATTTAAATATTTATCATTATAACTACATGCAAATATAATTGTTACAATTTATCCCGCTTGCATTAGAGACGAGCAGGCGCTCGAAGGCATACGTATGCATCTCGGAGTCCTCTCCATTCCGATGTTACGGCCTGTATATTTAGTAGGCACTGATATAAACAATCGAATTCCATTTGATTTTTTCATTAAAACAATTAAAAAAGTATATAAAACATTTCAAAACGTTTACATTCTTTTATTATCCCTCTCATCATCATTATCATTCCGTATTACGTATGCAAATAATAGTCGAGATAGTTTCCAGAAGTAATTTTAAAAGTGTCTGGAACTAAGTGGGTTTTTTCGCCGTTCGCCGCCGCGCGGAACTTTTAGCGATGCCCGGATAGCGGCGGAAAAATTCTTATATCTCGGGTCCACAATAACAGCAGTTCGCTCGGACTTTCAATCATAAACTAGGCAATGTAGTTAAATTAAAAGTTCGGCAAGGGGAGGTCGGGGGAGCGGCGCCGCGCCAATAATTTTACTCATTTTCTCCCCGAATCGATTGCTCAATGTTTCGTGTAATCGAAGCCGCTTTTCTATGCCAAAAAATAATTAAATCTCGAATAGATGTAATAAAGGGATGGCGAGGTAGGGGAAAATGCGGCGAATATTTAAATCTCGCGGGGTTTTGAGTTTTTTTTTGTTGTTGTTGCTGGTTTGTAGTGGAAGAATGTAATTCTCAGTTGAAATCCTTGGAGAAGAATAATTCTAAATAATAATAGAAAAAACGATTTATTTACATTGTCACAGTTATTTCAATTAATTTAATTTTCAATTAAATAAAAGTTTTTTAAAATAATTAATTAATAAATTATTTCCTCTTTAGCTACTAGCTATAGGTACTTTAAAAAAAGTTCAATAATGTATAATGCAACAATTTTTTATTTGAAAATATTTAATGGAAATACAAATAAATAAAAGTTACGTAATATAAGGCTATCTGCAGATTTATTGACTTATTTGGAATTATTCATGTTTAAGTAAGTTTTAACACATTAAACATGATCCTAAAGACAAAATTGGCCATCACTAGTTATCCAAACGCTGGATGATGTTAATTGAAGAAAATTTAATAAATTTTAACACCATGTATTATAATTATTGATAACTGAGGATAAACAATTTCCACCCTCTACACGCGATGTGGTTAGATTAGGTTAGGTTTTGATAGCAACTATTCACTTAAGCCCATAGGGCCCGTTGTGCTACCATGGAGATTCTTTCCCCCTATACAACCCAATTTGAGCACCTAATGAATCCGATCAGATCTCTCATATTTACAGGTGAGAGCTCCGCTAGCTTGATTTTGCAGTCAGGATTTCAAACGAGACGGTACTGGGACAGCGAATCAGAGTTCTTCCTCTATGAAACGTAGTTCGGATTCACTCCAACTTCGTTTTTAGTCGCTAGGCTTATTCAGAATCCGGCCGCAGGTGTTAACTGGTTTCTATCTTCTTTCTATGGCGCTACAACCCGTTGTGGATCTTGGCATCCTCCACCATTCTCTTTCAGGCTGCCTTATCCTTAACAATCTCTATCCAATTTCGAATTTTCATTTTGCGTAAATCTTCTATTACGTCGACCTTTACTTCGTCACTTCTTTCTTGACCTTCCTCTGCTCCATTTCATCATTTGCTTGCATAATCTGTTCTCTTCCATCCTCATGACGTGTCCACACCATCTTAGCCGTTGGTCTATTAATCCGACCCTCACTTCGTCATTTATTTCTTGGCCTTCCACTGCTCCATTTCATCATTTCTTTGCATTACATGCTCTCTTCCATCCTCATGACGTGTCCAAACCATCTTAGCCGTTGGTCTATTACGTCGACCTTCACTTCGTCATTTATTTCTTGGCCTTCCTTTGCTCCATTTCATCATTTGCTTGCATAATCTGCTTCTTCCATCCTCATGACGTGTCCAAACCATCTTAGCCGTTGGAATTTTATAAAACGTACTACATCTTCTTCTGCAATTAGTTGATTCAGCTCTTCAGCTCGTAGTTTATTTTGATCTCCATCCTTACGTCTAATGTATCAGTCCGAAAATCTTAGTAGCTTTCGTTCTGTGATAATTAGTCGTTCTTTATCTGTTTGTCTTAGAGACCACCAAGTTTTATCCATTTGTCTTAGGAACCACCAAGTGAAGGGAACGCTGTGACCATCGGAATACCGTATGTCTTCCAGCAAGATTACGCTCCTTCTCACACAAATCATATGGCCCAAAACTGGCTATCCGATAAAATGAACATGTTTTGGAGTAGGCAATTTTGGTATCCTAATAGTCCAGATTAAATGCAATGGATGATTATGCCTTTTTTACATTGCCTTCTCTCTTCCATCCTCAGGACGTATCTAAATAATCTTAGCACATGGGCTTTGATAAAGCGCACTACATTTTCATCTCAAATTATTTGATTCAGCTTTTTTTGGAAATAAATGTATAACCACTAAAGAAAACTGTTTTTTTTTTTAGAATTATAATAGTTGAGCTTCCGACCGCAGTTGGCGCGATTATTTGTAGAGTTTGTCAACTTTCACCATCTCGACTAGATTTTCCATCTTGACGCCACTGGTGAGCTAGCATCAAAACCATAGAAAACCTAGTCGAGATGGTGAAAGTTGACAACTCTACAAATAATGATCGCGCATGCGTATTTATGCCAACTTAGTGGTAAATTTGAAACGATCGTAGAATCGGGAGGCTGTTTACCAATCAGTTAAACTAGAATTTTCAATACCTTGAGGTATAGGTCTACTTTGCCAAAGCTATTACTATCAATTGTAGAAGTGGCCCTTAGGAACCACGTATTGCAGGTATAAGTTAGTAAATAAATTCGATTTTTTTGTCTTGAAACTAGTTTTTATTTCAGTGCGTGTGCGTACATATTACTTTGCTTGTCGCATTTATTATATTTTGTATTTCATCGATAATCCACAATTTTTTACCCTCGATGTTTTAGATTCCAAAGATTTCTGCTATTCTCATCTGGATTTTAATGAATTATTGAAAACAAAAAATAATTTGTTCACATTTTTTACCCTCGATGTTTTACATTTCAAAATTCTCTGATATTCTCAAACGTATTACAAATCATTGTTATTTTTTAAATTTTTACATTTTTTTTGAGTGTTCGTATTGATATATTTTAATGGAGCAAGATTAATGGATGAAGGAGTTTTAGTTTATATTTTGTTAATCATCTTTAATTCTCTTAAATGATAAAAGGAAGCAATTTCCATTAAAACTGTTCAATTTATTATGGCGGAGATTAAGAGTATGTTTCTTTTTAAACGTAACACAATTTTAAATAGATCAGCATTACTTTGACTCATTCAAAAGACAAATGTCTTTCAAAATAAAATCAGTTATCATCCGGTCCATAAATTAAACACCGCCCCGAAGCAATTTCAAGTGAAAATGTGTTATTTTTTTATATCATCATCGCCTCGAAATACAAGATATAAATCTTTTGTAGCAGTTGAAGCCAGCAATACTCTCGACGTCACGGCTCCCCCGTATGATTTGTCGTCCATTAAATCTCGCCCATTTGCACAAACAGGCGAAGAAAACAAACGCGTCGCACTCCATATTTAAAAAAAAGTCAGGCACGGGCGAAACTGTGTCCCGGGCTAGCTAAAATTAATCATATCTCGGCGCTGTGTGATGGATGCAGCCTCGTTTTCGACTATTGTGGCCCAATAAATTTCCCCCCGCGCGCTGGTCGGTTTTCATTGCCAAAGAATTGTCTCCATAAAAAGCGCGGGCTTCTGATAAAGGAGTGCGTGACACCTCGCAATTTTATTTACATACGTTTTTGATTGGCCAATGGGATCACTCGGCTACCGTTATGCGTGAGGCGGAAGGTAATTTTAAAACATGGCAGGATATATACATATGTATTTATTTATATACTTGCGACTTTGTATGTGTGTGGATTTCTTTCCCCTCGCTATAAATTTTATTGGTTCAGTAAGCGAGCATAAAAATTATTTACGAGGTAAACAATCATTTGCCTTTTAACGTTGCAGAGTTAAAGTCATTCTTAATCTTAACAACATAACTCTATTATGTAATATTGATCGTTTGAATGGATACAATAATTTCCTCAAACTTTTTCTTATTCAAGTAGGAAATAACTACGACTACATTCTTCTTTCTATTAATTATAATTTATTTTTCAGTCAACGGTGTATTTTTTTTTAAGAATTACAGCATTTGTACAGGTTAATCTTAATTATTGTTAACAAATTTCTCATTTTAGATAATATTGATAGAATGGTGGCCTTTTGTATTATTATCTCGTTTCCCTTTAGTTGTTCAAAGAGTTCAAGAACTCATCTTAGAAGATCCGGCTTTATTTCTTCCTCCTGAATTCTTTCCATAGTTAACCTAAAGCATATTTAATGTACTCTCTCTATTCCTCGTTCTCTAGAGTGAGAATGGCGGATGTATCCTTAATGAGTTTGATAGAAATATTTCTAATCCGGGAAATCGGCTCTATGTCGATTTCATAGAAATATTTATCCTCTTGATGTTGAAATTAATGCTAACTTCATTCACTCTTAATAAATGAAAGACGGCGCAAGCGCCATCTTTCGCCTAATTTCATATAGCCTTATCAACGATTCGAGTCTACAAGGTAGACAACCGAGAATCGTTGTTTCATCCACTAGAGGAAGGCGAACTTGTCCTGTCCGCTAGATGAATGGTGGCTGAACATTCTACTAAATTCATTCATTCTATTATCACTAGTTCACAGATGTTCTTCTTGTCTGATGTGCATGGTCGGTTTATTCCTCCAAAACGTATTTTCTGGATCATGGCAGCCTCCCGTCGTCCTCTCGAAGTGGGACACCCACTGGGTCATCCCTTGCTGATCGCGAGAAAGGTGTCGGTTTTTACCCCACCTGCATCAATACGTGATAAGGCAAAAGTTTTTAAATAATTAAATGAACACACTTTCACAAATTCATAAAAGCTTAATTCCTATCTTAATTTACAATTAGTTAGACTATTTGTATTCTCTATTTATTTCAATATAATTGAGGAAAATTATTAGATAATTTTGAAATTTCAATTACTTTAGATATATTTTTAAATTAGGAAGTATGTAAGGAATTCCATCAAATAATGTTTAATTAAATAGTGAATGTAATATTGAGGTGCAAGAATATTACTTTCCGTTAATAGCGTGATAAATTAGTTAGTGTTAGTGTGTGTGTGTGAGGCATGTGAATTACAAGGATTTCTCGGGGTGGTGCAAATGAGGGAAGAGATAGAAGCTGGCGTTGAATGGAGGTGTGTAGCAAGCAGAAAGCAGGAGTTTGTCCTGTCCGGGGTGGTGTAATTACAGCGAGCGGGGATGATGAGATAGCAGGCAAGGAACGGAACCGGAAGCCGGCCAACGGCACTGGACACAATTTCCGGAGCCAAAGCCTATATACAGCGCAATCTAGGATGACCAATGGCCGCCAGATCCGGTCTAATGTGTCTCCAGCCGGCATTCATCACCGGGCCGGGAATTTCTTCTTCCCCCCTCCACGATCCCTCTCCCTTTGGACGGGAGAGCGGTGCGGATCCCTTGCACCCTTCTTCCCTTGATCCCGCCCGGTTGTTATTATTAAACGTGATAACATGCACAGGGAAAGACACTTACCTCCGCCTGGATCCGTACACATAAAGTACACTTATCTCGGGATTAAAAGTTTCGCGAACTTTCACGGCGCTTCAGATAACACGGCCAGCTACTTATGGCTTATGCTAAATCACTTTGCTAACTGATTCAAAACAGCAATCATAATCATTAAAATGGATTTACTTTATATATTTCATTAACTCTATTAGCCAATTTTACATTAATATGTCATATATATAAATTACCCTACAAAACAAATCCACCATTAATCCATTCATACTTCATCTACCCACTAATTTATTTTATATTTATTTCTCAAATTAACACATAGTAAAAAGAGGGTTTAAAAATGTACCACAAAGTAATGGCTTCAACCATCAATTATATAACATGTAGCTTAAAAAAGAAAGTCATCACTGCAATTATATTATTAATAAAACAAATATTTAATAATATTTAATATATGTCATATTAAATATGAAATAAATTGCATGATACCAATCTATCATGCAATTTATTTAATATTCTTCTTGGTTTCATTATTTCCTTCTTGTTGATAGAAGTTTCAAACACTAAATCTGGGAATATATTAGGTTAAGGATAAATTCCTCTTTTTTAAACCTCAATATTGCAGCTCTGAAAAAGGCGTTGTCCAAAATCTCAACGTGATTATAACTACAAGGATTTGATCGTACTTTTGATGATAGTACGTGCTGAGAAGCTTCTTCAATGAAATATCTAGAGGCTGAAGGCTATGGGTGCAAAATTATGGAAAACTATGGATGATAAGGTTTTGTCAATTATATTCTGTTTATACGTTGAATATCTATACAACAATAAGAGAACTGTTTTCTATGTGGTTGCTTCAGAAAATGTAACGGATTTGTCAAACTATTTCTCAGAAATGTATCAAACCAGATACATCGTATTTCCTCACATTCGATGTGAACTATTATTGAATAATTCCGGCTTTATTCATTGGAGAGGATACAATAACATGGGTGATATAAACCTTGTAACTGCACTCATGAAAAATTCAATAGAGCGAGGTTTTCCCTGTTCTTTCCCTTTTAATATCTTAGAAGTGTTCTTTGAAACAGCATAAATTCTACCATTATCCTAATCGAAAATTGGTTGTATAGGTTTGCTTAGGTATCCTGAATGATAAATTTTGGTTTCTTTGTAAAAATCCCTAAAATCAATCTTTTCAGCTGTGCCATTCAAAGAGTTTGATAAATTTCGAAATAACGAGAAATCAGATGGAAACATGTCAAAACTTTATTGAAAATGGAGCATAATTTCCAAAACATTCAAAAAGTTTGATAAATTTCTATATAAATAGAAATCAGATGGGGAAAAGTCGAAATTTTATTGGAATTAGAACATCATTCTCTAACCATTGAAAATGTTTGATAAATTTCGAAATAAAGGATCATGCTCTGGCGTTATTACAAAGATGTTATGCAATACCATTAAACTGGCATGATCTTTTTTTTTTGGTGCAATACACCTTTCGACATAGTTAGTGATGATTCATCATGCTTGAACTATATCGATAGGCGCATAAAAAAAGATCATGCTCAGTTTATTGGTTACAGTATATACACGCTGTTTGATAATGATGAGTTAATAAAACGTTCAGTAACTACAGTACAATTTATAAGTTTCCTAATGACGACTTAACAAAACTTTCAGTAACTACAGCAGAATCTGTAAGTTTGGTAATGATGAGTTAAGAAAAATTGAGTTAGTTACTACGGTGCAAACTGTATGGTTGCTAATGACGAGTTAATCCTTTCGACTAAATAAAATCAGTTATGCAAAATTTAAAAAAATATTTTTTTGTAAAATTAAGATTTCATTTTATATTGCTGTTAATTACAAAGCACTTTTTTATTTCGAGAAATGTAAGTCCTTAAATGCATAATTAAGTAGAAATAATCTTCCCTTAAATTATTAATGAATTATTTTTTTTAATTCTATTTCTGTTTTAAATTTAAATAGCAATCTTACAAACCAGAATTATAATCAAATAACGGCCCATTACGGGTGAATCCGCAACGTGTATGCCCATTGCTCATTAAAAATTCATGAGTGAAATTAACATTTTACTTCGGAAATCGGCGACCGATTGACTTCGAACTCGAAATGATTGCCCTTTCCTGCACGATGCGCAAGAAGAAGAAAGCAAAAAAAAGAAGAACGAGCAGCAGAACCGAGGCAGGCTGCTTTTTCGCTCAATAGCCGATCGCACGACTAAATTACCCTAAATTTCGGCAAGTACTGCGACGGCTCTTACCTGTGTGGCCATCTCGTTATTAACGAGATATGGCAAGCAATGTTCGGAGCGGAGAACGCAGTTCGAACCATCTGCACCTATGGATTTAGTTAAAGTGCAGGAAACATGGTGAGGAGTGGTGATTAATTTAATTAAGTCGGCGTGTGGGTATTCGGGTTATAATAAGTTTTCAATTTTGGATGTGTTATTAAATATCAATTTAATGTGTTAATTGTTGAGGCTTCAAAATTTTAATATATTGCCTGCAATGCCGAGTGTTAACCACCGAACCTGACCATAGGGAAATAGCATTATACTAAATTGTAATTGAATATAATACATTATCATGACATATTTTTATGTAATATCATGTTGACAGATACATTTTAGTTGTGTCATAAATATGAATAACTATTGAAAAAGAGCACGTTGTGCTTGAAATGTACATATAGTGATAAAAATAAAAAAGTGAAGAAAGGAATAAAATATTACTACATTATATCAAGAAACTTCACGTACTCACTAACAAATATCTTTGAAGAAAGAGTGTTCGCGATTCAAACTTTCTATTCTGGTAATAGTTTGAGACGAGTTAGAGATTTATTTCCTGTAAATTTCAATAATTGACATATACCATCCAAATCTACCATACAAAATTATGTAAAAAAATCATCAAAGGAACTGGCAGTATCGCTCAAAAGTCTAAAGTAGGCAATAATTGACATATACCATCCAAATCTACCATACAAAATTATGTAAAAAAAATCATCAAAGGAACTGGCAGTATCGCTCAAAAGTCTAAAGGAGGCAATAAAAGAGAATCAACTATTGAATTAGAAGAACGGGTTTTCGCTATGATTACGGAGGATCCGAGAAGAAGTACAAGAACAATTTGGAAAACATGTGATGTAACATCAACCGCTCTTTGGAAAATCTTGCATAAAAATCTATATCATCCGTACAAATTTCAATTCCATCAAGAATTCTTGTTCAGCAAAACATTTTTTTGCGAAGAAATTCAGAACAGAGTAAATTGGGACAGACTTTTTCTCATCAATTTGCTTTACAGATGAATGCACCTTCACGCTAAATAATGGGCCAAACGCTCAAAATTCTCGATGCTGCTCCCAAGATAATCCACGACTTTCTGTAACAGCAAGAACCCAATACCCCCAGAAAATTAATATTTAGGCTGGCATTCTTAATAATAAAATTATTGGACCATTTGAGATAAAAGGGAATTTAAACTCCGAGTCATATTTAGAACTTCTAATAAATGACGTCAGTCCTGCAGTTGAGGAAACAAACCAGGAGGTTTTGTTCAAGCACGATGGTTGTCCTGTATATTTTGGTAAACATGTGAGAGCCTATTTGAAAGATGTTTTTTTCTAAATCACTGGATTGGTCATGGTGGTACACTAAACTAGCCAGCCAGGTCTCCTTCCCTTGCAATGTGCCATTTCTTTTTAACCTTAAAAATAAAATTTACAACCAACATCACTTAAATATTAATTCTCTGAAGGAGGCCATCGATGAGGAATGTCGAAATATTTGTCAGAAGCAACTCATCAATGTGACAAATGCTGTTTATGATAGTTTGGGTTATTGTTTAATACAAAAGGGAAGTTTATTTGAATATTTTTTATAAAATCTGTTAATTTGTTGTAAAGTTTACATTGTATTTATTCTTTTACAAGAAGTTTACAAGAGAATTTAGAGTTTGTAAAAAGTGAGCCTTAGAGGATACAAAAATGTGTTGTAATTATTGATCAATATTTAAAAAATAATTTTTAAGTTTGGCGGCCTTAGTTTGAAATTTCGTTCAAATTATTCTTATTTCAGGATTGACAATAATTTACTGCAAAAATGGCGACAAATTTAAATTTTGCGTTAATTTTGGCACACTCTTTACAAGAAGGCAATAATTAAAAAAATAAATATGATTAATTTACACAACTGAATAATTAATGAACTGCTTTTAAAATTTTCTCCCATATTGTGTTTTTTTTTGTTTAAGTAAATATTGTTCAAAATTAGCCATAAATATTTCAGATTTTCTAGCCATGGCAGTGTTGGGATAAGCACCAACTGCAATTATGACAAATTCAGCTGTCGCCGTTTGGCCGGTGTTCAAAATCATCTCTGTTGACAGAAACATTGATGACATTACTGTTGGTAATAAATATTTCAGTTTACCATTGGTAAACCGTCTCTTTAATAATATTTTTTATTATTAAGTTCAAAATAATATATGATTAATTTGTTTCTCATTGGTAAAACATTTCCACTAATATATAATTTCTAATTGAATTCACTTGGTTTGTTTTATAATATTTGTAAAACAAACCAAGTGAATTCAATTAATAAAAATTATATATTAGTTCAAAATAATTTTGGGTGTTTGGCAGTATTGATGAGATTGAAGTAAAAACAAGTTCGGATTGAGGTAAAAACGCTTTTAATTATAATAATTCTTAGTTTCTTCTACAGGTTTTATTTTGTAACTAATTCTTTTAAATTTCTAATTGAATAGAATAAATATGAATAAATTATTAAAAATCAACCAATGAAACACAGATTAGATTGAATAACTTTAATAATTTATTCATATTTATTTCATACAATATGAACTACCAATGTCTAAATATTAAAACCATTAATTCTAATTGAATAGGTTGACTTAAAATTGATGGACTAATTAAATTTAAGGCTAAACATTTATTTTAATATTTACATAAAATTGTACGAAGGGGGTA
Source organism: Philonthus spinipes (assembly GCA_963082785.1). Classification (NCBI taxonomy): domain Eukaryota; kingdom Metazoa; phylum Arthropoda; class Insecta; order Coleoptera; family Staphylinidae; genus Philonthus; species Philonthus spinipes. The sequence goes on from OY720303.1 coordinate 24,893,410, forward strand.
ATTAAATATGAAACTACCGGCCTTATAGGTATTCCGTGTAATTTTTCGAACTCTAGCTCCGACTTTGTATAGTTTTTTATGATTTACCTTAGAGGGTTCATTTTTATAAATTTGAATCTTTCAGTTTTCTAAATCAAGTTTTCACATTTTTTTAAGGTTGTTTTTAGTTCTTCTTGATATTTTTTATTGGAGTAAGTTTTGATGCACGTGAATTTACTTGAGTTCAATAGTTCTTCTAATGTTTCTATATATTATTTTTTTATGTAATAAGGTTGCTGTATTCCCTTTGTCTGCTATAATATAATAATTTCGTCTTTAAAAATGTTATTATTTTGTTTTCTGAATTATAAGTGAATTACATTTCGTAATTTTGATTTTGTTAAGAGTCTATTATTATCAGATAGCATTAAATTTCAAATTATTTCAGCACTAATTCCTACTAAATCTAATATTTAATGTGTGGTGATATAAGGTCAATATTTCAAGCTTTATTCCAATGTCTTTTTTTGTTTGAATTGAATTGAATATTGTCGAGCGGTGGTGAGGCTGTTTAAATAATAAAATACTAACACTTGCAAGTAACTTAAACACTTTATTCTGTTATCTTTAAGGTCGATATGCATGATACAAATTCAAATTAATTAAAATACACTACAAATATTCCTTAAGTTCCTTTGAATCTAGGGTAGAATTTTATGTTATTATGCTCACTTCAGTTGGTTGAGTAGATATTTTTATCACCGTTTTCACACTGTTGTTCGGTAATTGGCTGGAAGACCTTCATTTGAGCCAATTAAATTATTTGTATTTGTTACTAAGTTAAAAACCTTATTTGTTCAATAAAATATTTAACCACCATTTATCTAGCGTATCGATAACTGGTGTTGGCCATTTTTTGTAAAAGTTTTCGACATTGAATATGAAATACAGAAAGACCTATGGTCGATAGACTATTAACACAACTGTACATATTATTATTATAAATTTTTCTTATCATATTGTCTGAATAAAGAAGTTTGAATATATGATAACGCTGGTTTTATAAATTGTATTAAATTTATTAAAATTTAAAAAGTTTGCATTAAAAATTGAATGCTCTCGCCGGATTTTTTTGTCGGAATGTACAGAATTAAAGTAATTCCATTTTTTTTTTTTCGACAAATCCTGTTTTGTTATTAACTCCTTCTCACAGACCAGCGAACACAATGGCTTCCATATTCTCATATATTCTCTCCCGACATCGAAAAATACAAAGTATGCTCTTCCGCCGTATACAGCTACCAGAACTAATCGGCGCGATCATAAACCCCAACAAAATTAGCTCTCATTTGACATGTACAATAATAACCGACATTTAATTGCGCCATTGTGTTGCGCCGAGGCGAAACGCGAAAATGTCATGGCTGCGTCCATTCCGGCATTTTTACCATCCGACAATTAACCCACAAAACACTGATCTTACTCAATTACACGTAATTACATTACAATAGAATTGAATGGTTCCAGAATGGAAAGGTATTATAAATTACGGTTAATGATAAAGGATAACGCGTTGGTGTTGATTGACTATTTTCTCTCGCAAGGGTGGGCGCAATTTGTTACTAATTTATTGTCTTCAATCAAAATGAAGGTATATCCTTTCTTTGATTGGAGTAACGAGTGCGATTATTGCAAAAATTGCGTTACAACAATCGTCTCGGGATTAGCATTTATGGAACTTCATAAATAATTTATCTGTTTTATAAATAAACACACTCTACAAGTTTAACTCTTTTTTTTGTAACAGTATTCTCTAAATAAATAAAATTGTTTTCAGATTGGGTAGCGTTGATTAGATCGAGCCTAAATGACCAATCTAAAAATATATGTTATAAAAAATTAATCCTAAAAGATTCTTCAGTAAAATCGAACTGGTCGCTCACAAGCAAAGATTGAGCGGCTCGATCATTTTCATCGATCTTTCCCATCTCCATTTAATATGAGACTAACGATTTGTTTTGCATTTTCAATTTTCCTAATGTTATAATAATCAGAACCGAAGTTGATTAATTCATTTTCTACTAATTAGTCGACATAATTTCCAAATTCACTTATTGAAACGAAAAACCAATTAACCAAACTGTGATTTACACAAAACTTGCTCGTAAACGCGGAAAACACTCAAACTTTAAAAAAAAGCACTGAAGATAACCCACATTTTTTTCCGTTGTTTGTGCCAAAAAAAAATGGCCAGATAAGATTATTCGCGGCTTAAGACGTGTTTATTCGACGGTGTGATATAAATTAATTCGTGTGTGCAAAATCATGGCGTATAATTACACGCGCGGAATTTACTGCTGAGCGCTCTGCAGAAAATAGAAACATCAACTGATTAGAAATTGTATTGTTTGCCCGAAACGAAAAAAAAAAAGGAAAAAGTAAAGGCGAAATAAATTTCCGCTGCCATTTTAACATGGCTCCATTATCGTGTGTTGGCGTGTATATCAGTGAGTGTTGAACGTGTTCACGTTTTAACGCAAAAGGAAACTGACTTAAAAGTAACACTAAGTTGCTGCCCCTGTGGTTGTTTTCATTAATATACACTATAAGTAAATACAATACAACAACAGTTTTTAAGTCTCACAAAAACTTTTTGTAGCATTGTGCCTATATTACATTAAATTGAAATTAAATTTAAAAAATCACCATCCTCTTGGTTACATTGTTACTGTCAGTGTAGAAAATATACTTACCTTACATAATATATTAAATACAGTCCTATATAAAAGGCTTATCGTATCTGAGTTCGCTCGTAGCGACGCCATTGTGATCCGTTCCCTCCAGACTTACAATAGCCCGAGCGAGGCATTTGTTTAAGTTAATTGATCTATGAAACTGGAGCAGATCCTTGCGCTCGGATCCTCTGTTCCTCGTTAAGGTGCAAGCATCCTGTTTAAGTTTTGATGGAAAATTGTTGCACCCACGGCGGCCGATTGATTTTCCGCAAGTAGTAAATTTTCTTGATGAAAATATTTGATTAAACGTTATTCAAGATGAATTAAATCGTTAATGAATTACTGTATTTAATTTGATATTGTTTCTTTCTTTTCTTGAAATTTATTTAGTAATTTGTTTTAATACATAACGACACCATTACACAGACTTATGTTTTTATATTGTTTTGAGTCATTTAATACATTTAATAAAATTAACATTACTAAGTAAATTCAAATTTATACAAAATAATATAAACAAGGTTTTATATATAATATTAATAATAATAACTAGACTTGAATAAACTCGTCTGGTTTAATGATAAAATAATTAAGGTATATTTTAATTAAAACACTTGGTTTGTTTCACTGTTTTTAATATTTTTACTCCGACTAGTTTCTACCTTTAGTCATCTTCAGGGAGATAATTACCATCATAAATAAGAAAGTAGATAATAAATAATAATAATACTGCCCTTATTCGAGAAAAATAAACAATACTTTCAAAATATTACACACTACAGCTTAGGCTAAGTTCAGTCAATGAGTTTAAAAAGTACCATTTGACTGCTCTTACACTTAACCTACATACATACATAAACATCTTTATTTCTGAGATTGGAATATACAGTTACAATACAATATTTAACAATACACTAACGTTCACAGCATAATTCCAACTCTGAAACTGGCTATCGACCAGTGGTCTTTCAGCCTAACCAATTTCAGATTGTGTGATTGCCTTGATGAAGATAGTTGAATGGTTAATGATAATAATAACGTCCACTACGACAACAACGCAAATGAAATGTTGAAACCAGAACTTTTAATTTTATGCAAAAAGAAATAAAAAAGAAGACTAGGCGATCTCTTTAATTTCATTTTTGCCTATTTCAATTAATTTTACAAAATACTTCGTGTTCTTTTTATTTTTGCATAAGATTAAAAGTTTAGTTTTTTTTATTTTAGTATAAAATTAAAGGTTTAGATTTCTAAAATTTTTAGAATGTGTGGCCAAATCTGTTTTTTTTTCCTCGAAATTCGATATAATTTAAAAATTATTGCCAAAAACGTGAAATATAAAAGGTTCACCATAGCAATTCATTTAATTGTGACGCAAGTTCTTGATGTCACAAAAAAATAAATCGCTGGTCAGCATTAAAAAAGTGCGCCCACTTTAAATCAGGAAGGTTTTGAAGGGGGCGCATTTTTTAATTCAATATGTGTATGGTGAATGAACCGCAGTTTGAGGTTTAAACCTTCAGAATCTGGCTCATAGAAAACCTAAATCTGGCTCATCGCCCTATAGTATACCAACCTCGAGCGCCGCAGGGTGGAAATAACCACTTAATCGTATTGAATTTCAGCCACATTTAAACAGAAAATGCACAGTATTTTTTGTTATTAATTATTTTTAATTTATATAAACATAATTATTTTAAATAGAGATGGTCAAAGCCGATATTTTGTCACTGCAAATTGAAGTATATGACTATTTTCTTAATAATAATATTAATATTAGATCGCATATTTATTAAAAAACTCCAATTAATTATTATTTATTAACTTTACCTACTTAAAATTGGTTATTCAGAAATACACGATTACTAAATTCACTCGACTTTACCTAACAATAATTTTAAACATTTATGACACAAGATTAACTTTTTTATTTTTTTTATTTTATAGCCGAGGTCTTTTCCAAAAGAAGCTCAACTCACCCGTTGATTGTTATGGTAAGTACGGATGTCTAACAGCATTCTTTTCGCGGTATTTGGGAATTTACGTTGCATTATACCAATTGTAAGGTATTCTGTTATTCACGCGTTTAACTCGTTCGACAAAGTTCATAGTGTTTCCAGGTGTAGAGCAAAGATTGAGTTAAGCTTTATAAAACATCAATTTAAGCCATAGTTTACAAATCCATGTGGTTATCTTCGATATGTATAAAGTGTAGTAAGGTAAGTAAGTTTCCTTTACAGTAATAAAATTTATCAGTTCTTTTATATATTTATTTACCGTTATTCCGACAGGGTACTGCAAACTCAGAGCACTTCTTTTTAGACTGGTGATTGCGGAATCGCCAAAATGTTGAGGGTGCTGCTTGGAGGGTGAGACCTTGGAGCATGATATAGCTTGTTGGGCAGTTTGTCAAAGATAATAACTTGAAATCTCCATTTTAAGGTGGAGTACCCTAGTTTTTAGGAATTAAGAAAGGAACTTTTTATACAAAATGGCACTTACTTTGTGTACACTTTTGCTATGATACACAAAAAATATAATTTTGATACTAGAAAGCAAATGATCTGAAGTGAGAAAAGTAGATTTATAACTTGTACAAAAAAAAAAAATAGTTTTACACAGTTAATTATTTTATAATGTAATGATAATACAAAAGCTTCTTTACTTATCTTTGTTATTTGAATATATTGTTAATATAATTATGCACTAGTTGATTAAGTTGAATTAATACAGCGCTTCAATTATTCACAGATTTTTTTTCGTGATAGTGTAATTTCATATATGAATTATTTGACTAGTGCAGCATTTCGGAGGCAAAAATGTTATGAATAAACTCATTTCTATGTAATTTATGGGAATTTTTGAAGATTAAATATTTATATTGTATCGGTATAATTTAATATATTAAAAATGCACCTGTGCAACATATTTATTATTAAGAAGAGAAAAGGGTATTAAAGTCGAAGATATATGCTCTGAGATGGTTATTTTCGTGGGTTTTTTCTCCATCTCTTCGATACGTATGCGGAACAAAATCGCATACTCCCACACATTTGTTTCTTTGAGTTTAACCATAATGCACGTATCTTCTAAATAAAAGTAAAGTCATGAGAGAATAAGAGGGTGAGACACTCGCAAATGTAATACTTAAATATAATAAGCCATTTTTTAATATACGTTGCATACGTTTACATCTTGAGTTTTATTTACCATCCTTATCACGTTTTTAGATAGAAATAACATGGTAAGTATCTATAATGTGCATTTGATAATAGTCTTCCTGCTAGACAATGCCAACAAAACTATAAAAATACTTTGCCATAAGGATTCAGTGAGGAAGGTTGAAAACGTCGAGGCATGTATTAATCATCAGAATCACAACAAGAAAGGGGTATTAAAGTTGAAGATAAATGCTCTGAGCTGGTTAATTTCGTGGGGTATTTTTCATCATTCCAGTGTGTATGCGGAACAAAATCCCATATTCCCACACGTTTTTTTATTATTTTAGTTTAACCATAATGCACATGTCTTCTAAATAAAAATAAAGTCTTGAAAGAATAAGAGGGTGAGAGACTCGCAAATGTAATACTTAAATATAATAAGCCTTTTGTTTAATATACGCTGCATACGTTTACTTTTTGAGTTTTATTTACTATTCTCATCACGTTTTTAGATAGAAATAACGACATAGTAAGTCTTCCTGCTAGACAGTGTCAGAAAAACTATAAAAAACTTTGCCGTGGATTCACTGAGGAAGATTGAAAACACCGAGGTATATATTAATCATCAGAATCATAATAAGTAACGGGTATTAAAGTCGAAGATAAATGCTCTGAGATGGTTATTTTCGTGGGGTTTTTCTCCATCTCTTTGATACGTATGCGGAACAAAATCGCATACTCCCACACATTTGTTTCTTTGAGTTTAAACCATAATGCTCATGTCTTTTCTAAATAAAAATAAAGTTATGAAATAATAAAACAGTAAATATCGTTAATGAATATTGACGAACTGGCTAAGTAATTCATATGTTACTACGATATTCAACACAAGGTAAGTAAAGTGCTAATTTTACAATTTGATAATACCGGGGGTCGAACTACTTGTATCACATATACAAAAAATATAGTCGTCGCTTCTCCTCCAACTTATTGTATTTGATCTGTAAACTATCAAAACCATTTTTGGTATGTACTGTAGTATTTTGTACGACTTAGCTCATTTTAATTATTTACTAACGCTGTTTCCAAGACACCAGGAGTGTACTGCTTGCTAACGAAAAACACGTCGGTATTTAATTTAAGGCGCCGGTAAATATTTTTGAATGATAATTAAAATTAATTTAGATTTTAAACAAATTATACGTGTCACATAATATCGGTTCTTTAATTACTCAGTAATAAATGGCGAACACCCCGCTATTCACATTTCTTCAATAATGTTGTCATCGTAAACAGGTTCACTAATTTTTTTAATTATAACGCCGTGGTGAGGTTTAATGAAATAATCCAGGCGGAAAGACTACTTGTCGATAGCTAATTAACAAATATAAATTATACTTTTGATAATAATTGACAAAATCCGAGTCGATTTTTTTTGCACAAAACAATTTATCGAGATCGCGCATAACAATCGCGTGGCCTGCCTGTCCAGAAACATCCTCTGCGTTTACTGTCACCTCTGAGATCTTCGATGTATCGAGGATCTCAGAGGTGACGATGCATATTAATTAATTTAACTAACAGCTTTGCAATTATGTACTGACGAAGAATGAAATCCCGAAACACGTGTCTGCAGATAGCCTTATATGACATAACTTTTATTTAATTTATTTATTATTTGTTTTTTTGCAATAAATATTTTCGATTAAAAAATTGTTGCATTATACAATATGTTATTGTTATGCAACAGCAAATGTCTATTATTGCACATTTGTTAAAATAATTATGTAAGAAAAGTCATAAGTCACAGTAGCTAAAGGGAAAATAATTTATTAATCAATTATTTTCAAATTCCTTTTATTTCATTTATTATACTTTTGATTTTGTAATTTTTCTTTCTTAATCTTTTTCTCTTATACCCGTATTGGGTGTCGAGGTTTGATTTTGTAATTTATTTTGTATATTTTTCTGTATAAAAAATATTATTGAAACTAATGAAAGTCACGTGACGTTAAAATATCGCACTGCCAATTCTATTTCGTTATTTTATTATAAATTTATGAATAATTATAAACAGATTTCATACGATCATTCTTGTAAACTATTCATAGCGTTCTTGATGCTTATTGTATTATATTTATAAAAAAAAATGAATTATATTTTTTTTAAATAATGATTTTTTTAAAGGATGTAGGAGAATGTAAGGGTATGTTGATTAAAACACAGTTTATATAAGTACACAAGATGTAGCATTTAATGCTCACGTTTCAAAAACACTATACAGAGGACACGGCGTTACCAAAGTAGTGTAGAGGTATCTCGTCCCATATCGTTTATATTATATTAATATACTTTCATTAAAAAGCAGAACACAATAAAGTCCTCTCATACATAACATAGAGGTACGATATCTCTGATCTGTATTGATTTAGTCGTATACATTGGATAAGGCGAACAATGATTCATGATGGAAATCACTTAAAACGAACAGCCAACATTCTTATTGGAGGTATTTGTATGTACAGGGCGACCGGGAGAGAGAGGCGTCGCCGCCCCCGGAGCCGAGCAACAATCCGCCGTCGAGCAATTTTTTTTTTGAGGAGTAACAGAGTGTAACAGTGGATTGCACGAGAGACGCACCGAATCGGCGGTGGATGCTGGGCTGCCGGGGGCGGCGTCGGTCTACCTCCTGATTGCCGCCGGGGAGCGGGCCGGCCGCCGGTATACTGCTGTATCTTTAGTAATTACAATATATATATAATATTCTTCATATTTATATATAGATCAAAAACTAGATTATTGTACAGACTGTATGTATATGTACAGTACAGCACAGTACTCGGGGTATACATTGTGGGGTGGGGTTGGGCAGCCGACCTGTCCACAGCCGTCCCGTTAACGGGCCTCCGCCGCCGCTCGTCCCGGGTAACAAACATATAAACAATGCGGGAGGGCGGCGGGGCGAACCTTTCTCGGCACCGTCGGTGCCCTCTCCTTTTTATTTATTTATTAATTATAATAATATATCATAATGACTAATATAACATGAGGATCACCAAATTCGTATACCTTATTGCGAGAGGGCAGACCGACGGGTTTCGCTCGCGGCCCGGCGATCCCCCGCGCGCGCCGCCATCACACCCTTAAAAACATGGCCAACAAAACTATAATATAATAACGGAGATATGAGAAGAAATAACGCGCGGTGGATGGAAGGACGCGCGCGGGCCATCGCTGCGGTCTGGCAAGAGTACAGCTATGGATATAAATTAAATACATAATAATATCGTTTAGTTTAGTACATAGTAATCTCTATGGTTGGTTCAGCCTGCCTGACCTGAGACTTGCGACATTCTGTATACTTGTGTATGATATAGCCTAGCGCGTGAGACACACACATCTCTTCTAGGTTTCAAACTTACGTATATCGTATATCGGGGACAAGGGTAATCGGGTCTTTTGAGAAATAGCAAAAAAATCACAACAGATATAACAACTATTATTTTACAACAGCACAACCTTTGAAATATTTTTTTGTACCGCGAAGTACCTTTTTGTGTGTATTTTTATTTATTTTTTTATATAAATCTGTTCGGCTGGTGGAGGGCGGCGCTTCCGGCTGCTCCGGGGGTTCAGGAAAGGCCAGAGGCGGCGCCGGTAACATCGAGGACCTAACTACGAGACCACATCACGTCATCAGTCATATCAGCATAATTATTAATATAAAGAGTCCGCCCGCCCGTCCGTTCGTCACTCCGGCTGCCGGCTGGCTCTACGCACTGTCTATTTAGTTATGTACAAACTCGCACTCACGAGTGTTTAATACTTATTTGTACAAGTCCTTCCCGTTACTAAACACTGGGGCACTACATTTACACTTTGTACAAAGAATAATCACATTTAAGAGTTGCATATTTGAATGTCCATCGTTGTATGCGTATGACCTGCGAACAAAAGAACAACAAAATTAATCCATCTCCTCCGGATTGTGAATTTCACGGCGTGTACTCACCTCACAGATGATGTCCATAATACTCTGCGGGATAGTGCGCGTACTGGTTGTGGAAGGCCGGATCACCGGGAGGTCGATGCATCATCTGTTGGCCGTCCATCATGTAACTCATGGTGCCGTCCGGACTATATGCTCCGCTGGGACCTGCATGCGGAGAGAAAACTGCATCAGTGGGGTAAAGAGCTGCCCTTGGACATACTCGATGAGCTAAAACGCTACCCTGCACCGCGATTCCCCGAAATTTCATACACTTTACGCGATCCCGCATCCCCGATCCCAACCCCCTTTTACTACTCTCTCCGTTCCGTCGTCGGCTGTCAGTGATGGATCGCCGTGCGTAGGTCAATGGCTTCCGCTATTTCTCTTCGCCTGTCTCCAACAGAAAACGGCGAATCGATACTATGCGGAGAGAGAGCTAATGTGCCCGCATCTCAATGCGTATGGAAACAAACCGGACAATGGCTAATGCGCTTAGGATATCTGACAGCCGTGATTAATGCGATCTCCCCCATTCACTCTTACACACACACACACATACACACGCGCGCATACATTCATACATACATACGTGCATGTCTCCAATAACCAGCCCCCGCACATAAACACTCTCGCCCCGAAAAGTACACGCTTTTATTTACCGCGATCGTTCAAACTACACAAAAACACGTCCTCCGACATAACAACGTCTGATAGATTCGTTTCTTTCAAACCAAATCAATTGAATCTTTGTTGCCCGACTTCCGAAAGACACAACCAGACTATTCAATGACCCGTAACTAATACCCACTCTCTCTCTCTTTCAAAACAATAAACTCTTTGTGCTTCACCCGGTTTAATTACTTGCTCAAAAAAAACCTACTTCCGTCAGTGCTCAATAAACAATTTTAAAACAAGTGATTTATATTATAGTTTTATTTACGTCCCATATTTCGAATTACGAAAAGTGAGAATGGTGGAATAGGGTTGTATATCCTACTATTCTCATCTATTAATACTCTGCTAGTAAACTATCGATCTATTTTACTATTTTCATCTAAATTAGTAAAATTACATTTTTTTCTGTTGTATTAGAATTTCACAATCAAAAATAACAAGAATTTGTGAATTATATGTTGATTGAAGAAAAACGTTTCAATTTCTAAGAAAAGTACAAGCTATTAAAAATATGATTTAGTGCGTTTCTGTAACGCAATGTTCACGTTTTTATGGACTTACAATGGTTGTTAAAAATCAGTACTTGTCAAAATGAATTTAGGCAATAGATGGCGCTTGCCCTGTCTCTCAATTATTATGTAAATTAGTGGTTTAAATCTACAATCAATCTTCACGTGTTTCCAAAATGGTTATTCAAAATTTCACATCAACTCAGCATACTTAAGGTCGATTTTTGAATGGGACTAAAATTGGTTTGCATGTGCAATCCAGTAAATATTTACAAAATTTCGATCTTCTACAAATTTTGAGCAAATAGTGATTTTATTTACTTCTAACGAAATTAGCTTGCTATGTAAGCATCAAAATGTTGTATTTGTTCTTCTTAAGCAAAATTGAGATAAAAAAATCGTTGCATCAATATTTATTGACATTTCAATCTTAATATAACGTTATTTATGATCATTTTATCCAGTGGGTATTTCTCGCAAATTTAATGCTTCAGGTTTTGCAGGTGATTTTAATTACTAGAAAAACACACGAGTTGTTTACGAGAGATTAACAGAATTGTTAATGGATAGATTCTGAAAACAACAAAACCTGGAGATATTCGTAACATATTTACGTTTGTATATATGTAAATTTTTATTGCGGATTTGGTTCTTTGTTAAACAATAACGATTGCGCCATGGAAGGCGGGTATCACAAAACCGAGATGGAGCGAGTGAGGCGAGAGAGCGTGGGTTCATTAGAAGTTATCGCGAGAGACGTATATATATATATATATATATATATATATAAAAGAGAAGTCCGGGCACACCGTATAATGATGAACGTATGGGTTGGGAGTTTCGCGGAGCGGAGTGATAATGTCGGAACGCGTACACGACTTTCCACTTACAACTCATATCGGCCGATACTACCTGGGATCGGCCCATATCGCCGAAAAAAGAACGGAATATATGTAACGGCGCTGAGCTTTAATGGAAATTTCAATTCATTATATAAAAAAAATAATCGTTGATAAAATGCGCCGTTGGGGGAGGGCGCGGTGCAGGGTAGGTTTGTTTGGTCTCGCTGGAATGCGTTGGTCTGATGTTGGGAAAAACTCACCTGCTCTGTTCGACTGGTCGATCATGGGCTGGACTATCCTCCGCCGCGCATTGATAAACCTGGAACATAGAAAAAAGGGGGTTCAATTCGGGGTTGGCGTGTCAGTTTTCGTCATGGCGTTAATGCACGCTGACACCGGAAATGATTGGGTTTTCCAGCAAGACGTGGCTGGGCCCAGCGATCGTGAATCGATGTTGTGTTGGTTTATATTCACTTCCGTATATATTTTTTATGAATAATACAAGGCATGGTTGCAACTGTAATAGGCGCTGTGGGAAAGGCGCGCGTAATGGATAGGGGGATGCTGATCCCACCAAATTCCGAGTAATTTTGTTTATGCGATATATAAGGGTCGGCCAATATCAGTTCGGACATATGCGACCGAATATTAGGTATGTGCGCGCCGGTATAAACGGGCGCAGATAAGCGGAATTTAAATTGGCAGGACGGGAACGGAGAGGGTAGATTAGGGTACGCTTTCCTTTTTCTCTTTTCTCTTTTTTTTTCTACGCAATTTGTTCGCGGAACATTAATCATACGGACCTACGGTTTCAAAGGGAGAAAAGAGAAGGCGAGGATTGCGAACAAGACGCTTCCGAAAACACGTTCACACATGTGACGCCGCGTATAAACAAAAGAGTAATTGCAAATTGAATCCGTTACGGCCCCATAAAAATGGGCGTCTAGAGCGGTACCGGGCCGAGGGCCGAGAGGGCTGGGGGGCAATAAATTCACCGTTTAATATCTCTCAACACATAAATGAGGTGCGGGGTCGCAAGCTGACGCGCTGACCCGACTGGCGACATCTGCCGTTAGCAATTACCGCCCCCGGGCCCAATCATACTTACATCGTTCCGCACGTATCGAACAAATCATATTGACCAGCAGGCGGGGGCGGCAGGAGGAGAGAGGTCACGCATAGATATGGTCCTTAAGCAGCGCGGACACTACAACAACACAATCACAGACCGACAAAAGGGGGGTGAGAGAACGCAATTAGCCTCCCTGATCTGGAACATATTGATTTGCGCTGCAAGTGCCAAACAGGGACCCCTCCCCCACCCTCTTTTCTCTTCTCATTGTGCGCCGTCAACCCTCAACCCTTCACGGGGCTCAGGTTTCGCTATTCTTCATCCATTATTACGGAGTAATCCGGCCTAATGATCCTCCCTCGCGCCAACGGTAAACAGTTGTTTCTGCGCCGACACTTGCTCGACCACTCTTCTCTCACCCTTTCCCTCCCGATTACAAATAAACGACTGTTATTTCCATTTCTGTTCACAATTATCGTTTCCGGATTAGGGACTGCGAGGAAATGTTCCGCTCACCCCTTTTCTACGAATGATGGATCGGAAGGGGTGGGATTTCATTCGAAACAATTTAAGGGGTCCATTATGCCAGCTCGCTGTATTTCCACGGAATTATTAATGCGCCCAATTACGCTCCAAGAATTGCAAGGATATGACCATCAACGGAACCGTTTCTCCTTTTAACACACTCGCACCCAATAAAAACCACGCATACACAACAAATTATTTCCACAAAATTATTAAAATAAAAGTTAACTTTTTATGTTTGCAATAAATAATATAATTTGTACAAAAGCTTACGAAGAAATATATATATTTTTTTAATAAGGATTCCATTAACTATTATCAACTTTCATTCATTCATTTAAGCAAGAGCATTTGTTTTATTTAAACAACAAAATCATCAAATCAAATTGATTTTCGTTTCCAATTCCCTTTTATTAATTAAGCAAACGCATCCTCTTTCTTTAACTCTTTATTATTACCAATATTTTTTTCCTCGGTCCCAACTGTTTTCGTTTTGTTTCCACAAAAAAGCACACACCGTGGCATACCGTATGCTAATTAACGACCTGGCATTTCATCTCCCTCAGCCTTCGATGGTTAATAAACGCAATAAATATCGAGCGGACACATGAAACGGCCAATCGGCGCAGGGGAGTGCCCCGGCGAGAAAGAGAAGGATCGCGCTCCTACGGACTACGGGGAGATTTAAATAATTAATTGCAATTTAAAAGTGTTGCAAGATAAGAGAAGTCTGTCTGCAGATAAAGTGGAAAGTTTCATTGGTGGAGAGAAGTGTGGACGAGTGAGAAGGAGAGAGAAAACGCGAGAGGGTTCGCTGCTCGGGACTTTTAAATTGCTGATGTTTGTCTATTGTAATGGAATTGGTTATATCTAAATTGTATCCTCTTAATTTATTGTATTTAAAGAAAAAAATATATCACGGACCGGTTTATTAATTACTTTAAATTAAAGCTCGAAAGAACAATTACGGTGGATTTAACAGAAACAACGTATTATTTAGGTTTACATAAATTAAGTCGATTTGTAGCCATACAATCGATAATCAACTTTAGTAAAAACTAAATTAAGACATGATCCACTTTATTTCTATAGATCATTGGTTCTTATCCAGTTCGAAAGAATTAATTAAAAATCAAACTAAACATACATGATGGATTGTATTTCCATAGATTATGAATTATTTTCCGTATTATACGAAAAACACGTTTTTAAGTTTAACAAACATTATTATAGACACTGCTACAATTGCTACACAGTAGCTTCATCAGACAGCTGATGTGAATTCTTATCCGGTTCGAAGGACGATTATAAAATTTATTAAAAATCAAACTAAACACAAAATGTACTTTATTTCCATAGATTAGCTATTCTTCTCCGGTTAGAAGGATGATGATCGAGTCTAATAAAAATCAAACTAAACACACGTAATGGACTGTATTTAAGTAGATCACTGATACGAAGAACCATGACGGAGTTAAGTAAATATACGTGATGAATTTTCTTGTTTTTTACTACTATTATCGAGTATGTTACAAAACAAACTCAAATGGAGTGTATTTCTCTAGGTCACTGTTTTTTTATTCCAAACTCATAATCGACTTATATTAAGTCAATTCGTAATCATAGTACCAACTTCATGTAAGGATAAATTTAATCTTATTCTGATTGTTCGAAAATCTATATCGCGGTTTCTAATTATTTATGAAATAATTAATTAAAACTTTGAACTACCAAAGTATTTATTTGATAAAACTCAATATTAATAAGTTGTAAACCTATGTATGATTCACGCATTGTATTAATATTGTTATATACGAGAATCCTTGTCTCTTATATCTTATCAGATTGTTAACTGAAGAGTGTACAAATATTTTTTGTATTTATGAAAAAAATAATTTTTAATTTTATCTGTTTTTTTTTTAGTTTGAATTCTTATTAATGTGTGTTAGTGGATAGAGTCAGGTACGATAGGAGGACGCGTGTTAATTTGAATCGGAGAGATTACGCACGTTCGGAGCGCGCGCTTCATTGGAAATCCTCGTGCGAGCTGCTGTATGGAAATGTTGGTCAAATATATCATTCTGGCTTGACAGTGCAATTCTCTTATCTGCGCGCCGCCGGCTCGCATCCCCGGGGTTGCTGAAAAACAGAACCGGGGTGTGGGTGGCGAGGACGAGGGAGACGTAAAGGGAGAGAGGGTGAGAGGAGGGGGACGGAGGAGGAGGGCAGGACACGGCCAAATTGCAAACAAAACAATTCGCTTACACCAGTCAAGCTATTTCATGATCGAATGCTCTGTTTGATGGAACTTGAAACCGATTCCTTTACACCCAGTATCGATTATGCATATGCACCGCGGTGGGCTGTTGTTTATTCTGTGGCAATCGATAGTTGCTCAAGAATTGTGCCTGGCTCGGGCTGAATAACCCATTGTGTATAAACATCGCATGATATGTAATTGAATATTTTAGAAGAATGGGCGACAAGTGTTTGGGGCCCATTGTCCGACCCTCCGGTTCGGCCCATAATTAATAGCATCACGCCAATGTCGTGAGCTGTGGGAAAGCCGAGGTGACATTCCGTTCGTTCTTCGGTTCGTTTTCTCTGGATGTATGACGCGTTCGCTCTCCAAAAAAAGGAAGAAAAAAAGAAGCGGGGCCCAACAAATCACCGGCGCGGCATTAGCAGCGAGTAATGTCATCAGCGCGCGCCTTTGTTAGCCAAATAAAGCAGATAGCTTTCCGAATCTACACCGCTCCATACAATCCAAATTGCATCAGGGCTGGTGTTAATGGCGCTGTCGGAATAATGGATGGAATTGCATTAAAATGTGATCTGCATGGCGCATACATTCCGCGGCGCAAATGTAATTACCACCGGGTATGGAGCGCGGGTAGGTACTCTCTCCTCTGTTCCTCTTCCCCCTCCCATCTTGGCCACTTCTTCTCACACGGGTGGTGAATAATCGCGTGTGGCGAGCGTGGGCACTGGGATACATGTCAAGTATGACATTAGGCATTATAAGTGCGGTTGCGGTGACATGCGAACCAACTATTTCTGCTAGTGCTGTTTCCACCCTGTTTATTTATTGCCGGCACAGTCGCTTCACACTTTTTCCCCATATTTCGACTGGTGCAGGTTGAGCATTATTTATGGCGCTTTTCCCACTTGGCGCTGTGCCGTATAAAGAACGTATCATAGTGGATGGAGCCGTAATCCCGAAGCCGTGATGTATTGACGCTGCTCCGCCAGCGCCTCGGCGTTCTTTTCAATTTCCAGGTACAACATATCCAATTTCCCAGAAGCTCCGTACGGAGGAGATCCGTTTACTCTACGCAAACCGCGAGGACTCTAAATCAAAATCAAATAAATTCGGCGCGTGCGATTCCGATGATTTCCTCAGAGACCTCCGCGCGCACACACACACACCAACCCGCCTCTTCATCTTTGGGAGCGCACGTGTATACGGAGGATAATCGCGGCCCGTACTTAGTTAATGGATCGCGAATGTATAATTACAAGTAGCTGAAGCACGCTCACGGGACGGACCGCACACCCGTGGGTCGTTACCGTGTCGAAGGGTTGTAATGACACATCCAGCGCCCTGCATATCACGACCCCTGGAACCCCATTTTCATTTCCTCCTACAATAGTTCATTAAAAAGGTGTTTCAGAGGCTATTTGGTAAGCTATTAGGTGGCCCGATATTACTCCTCTGAGAGCCATTCGCCGACGGCAGCATCCGACGACAATGAAACTCGGTCGTAAATTGGCGGCAGAGAGCGCGACCGGCGGCATCGGCGGCGGAATTAAGAAATTCGAGCGAGAGAGCGTCAATGCGGACTTGATAAGGGCTCCCCTCGCGAACCGGCGACGATTTATCACCGGGCCGCATTAACCCAGGTGAACCCTCAGAACACCCCCCCGCGCGCACACACTCGCTCGCTCTCCGAGACAATGTCCCTGAGCGGTAATGGTACGGAGCTATGAAAAATGATGATGACATGGACTCGTGAAAAACGGAACTCCCGCGGGATGTCCCACGCACACACACACACCTCCACCACCATCACACCCTTACGTTCGCTCGCATTTTCAATGCAAGAACTTTTGTGCATCGGTGGATTTTCCTCTCCAACTCCACCCGTCGGGTCGTAACCTATTAGGGCGGGTTGTGTGTTTTTTTTTATTCGTCCGGAGGAGTGCGGGCCGTAACAATGGCAGCAAGTGAGCGGAACGGACCCGTCGAAGTGAAGCACGTATGTGGCGGCCATTTCCGCGGAGAGCAGACAGTAATCGCCCTCTTCAGGCTCGTAAACAGGCTAAAATGACCGCCGAGACGCGGCGGGATGGCTCTTAATGGATTTCGGCTCGGACCCGCTCCGACCCGCCTGCAACTTTAATGCCGCCTCCTGCATAATACATTCGCGCAATTACCGGCGGCAATTAGCGCGCGCCAGCGAGGATGATGCCCAACCACCACCACCCCTACGCACACGACGGGTCCATCGAACGTGATAAACTGTGTACCCACCTAATGCCATTATAAAAATCGATGACAATTAACGCGTGCGCGCCCGAGTGCCATTTTCAGCTGTAATCTCATTTGCCGTGAGAGAGGAGGGCAGGCGGGCTGCCGTTGGGGGCGGGAGGGGACCAGAAATCTAATTAGCGCGAGGGAGCCTGATCGATAATTACGGCGATTAATCAATCCCCATCCATTCAGAAAAATACTTTTCTTACTCTCCCGCCCGAAACACTTTCAAATACCACCAAATATCATTTCCAATCCACCCTCAAATGAAACAAGTACTAATTAAAAAAGGGAAATTTATCTAAACTTTAAGCCAATGATGCCATTGACAATATTAACCAACATAAAATGCCAAAAACAAAAAAAATCGATCAATGAGCACGTAGTACCTACTTATAATATAAATCAAATATGAAGTACTAATGTTATAGAATAAGCTCGTTACATCCTCACCATTCGTAGAATCTTAGAATAAAACCAAGAAATTTTACAAAATGTGTAAAATATACGATAAAAATATTCAATACGCATTTGCATCACTGCATTACAACAATAAATCGCTATTGTAATAGAACCAGTCGAATCGTTAATGTAGCCTTGATTGTGAAGTGATATAAACCAAACAACTCGATTGTGATTGTAATTTCTGATTTGTTGAATATAATAATTATAATTATATAAAAATATATACAAAAACACAGTGCAATATTCAAACAAAAAAAAAAATGATAATCAATTTGAACATACAAAAATGGTAAATTTACAAAAAAAAATAGTAACATTAACGTAAGATTATGATTTTTAAAGAAGCTATCTCTTATCTATCAAAATCTGTATGAAGACAGGGGCGTATCTACGGCAAGATAAATTGATAATGCCTTCTCCTACTCTAGAACTCCGTGAAATTAAAAAAAAAACAGGCAATTTTAGAGCGTTCAAGAAAGATGAGATTGCCAAAATTGAACACAGAATTCCAATAATCGCTATGTGGTTGTGATTTTTATATTTTTCATTCGTAAAAGTTTCAGTATCATGTCTTCAGACCATGGACGGAGTTGATTGGATACGCAACGGTATAGAAGGTGATTCTAATTAGAATAGATTTTGAAAGTTGATCGTAGTACAAGCTCTTAATTTATGCGAATTAAAATCTAGTGCGTAACAAATTCTACATTTGTTAGAAAATGCCACCTTTTAAAGTTGGCTGCTATAGATATTGCAATTATCCATTTTATTGAAATATATTTTTTATGATTATGGTTTGGTAATAACTACACTGTGTTTTTGTTATATTTTCAGGATTATATTTATTTTTAAAAGTAATGAAATAAAATAATGACTTACCAGTTGTTTACTTGCAGTATCGTCAGCCCCGTATCCTGCGCTAACTGTTTCTTCTGGTCTTCCGAAGGGTAGGGATGCTGCAACAAACAAACGACAAACGATTATTACTAATTCATACGTGGCGCATGGATGTAGCGGGCGCACGTCATTCTCCTCTCTGGAGGACAACACAAGAAAAGCAATCTAGGTAATTGGAGAGGGCGTGCGATCGCCGACAATCCAATTTCGGGGAGGAAACAATGGCGCGCACGGCTCGCGCTAATAATATCTAATGCTGCATTATTATTAGGGAATATCTCTGAGTGACTGCTGACTCGTTAACGGGTCAGCGAAATTTTAGGGGTTGGTCGGGGGACGCGTGATTATCCGTGTTTTTTTTTGTTGATCCGTGACTGCGATCATTCGAGGCGTGTCAACATGACGCGCTGTCGCTGCCACGCGTTATCGTCATCTATAGAAAACCCCCCTGCAGGAGTTACAACCTTGCAGGGACGGGAAAACGTGGTGGTGCAGTATAAACACCGATGGCGTTGGCTTCGTTTCACACGGCTGGATGAAAATGCACCGCCTACTAAAATAATCACCCAGTATTAGGTCTATTCAATGGGAGACGCGGTGCTACGGAGCAACGCCTTATTCTTTAGAAATTGTCGACATGAAAACTGTATCCTCCCTTTAATTAAAGATGATTACTGCCCAGTAATGTGTATACTTCGACGAGAAGTATCATTAGAAATGATCTTCATATTTATTATAGTGATCATTACAATTGTATCTTATAGATGTATGTTACCGATAATATTTTTTTATAAAATTGATTTTTTTTTGAGAATATTAGAATTGATCATAATTTATGGTTTTAGTTTGGTTTTTCAAAGTAAAATAAATTTGTGTTAGTACATATTACAATACTGGACTGTACAATAATATAGTTAATAATTGAAAATACTCCAGATTAGTACAGAAAGACTACAGTCAGGACAGACAAATCTTTATTTTAGTGTAAAAATGTAATTGTCTGAATTAGGATACGTGTACTCCAAATATTAAATAGATGACTTGTACCATTTATCGAAAATAACTAAAGATGTCGAAGAGTCCTAAAACTCATATGAAAACCATTTATGAATTGGTATTTGAAAGAGATGTATATAACTAGAAAAATTTCCAATATGAAGTTAGAATTATTTTTCTATGAATATTTTATATATTAAAAAATATATTTTATAGTTTGCTGTGGAAGTATAATGTATTTTAAGAGAATTTATATATGTTTATAGAATTAAGGATAGTGGGGGACACAGGATTCGTAATTTGTTTTGGATGGATCTACATGGGAATGGAATTGCGGAATCTGCGGCGGTGAATTACAGACATTCGTTCCCCATCGGAGGGCCCCGCGGAGACCCATAACCCCATCTCGGGGGCTAGATAACCCTTAGACCCGGAGTCTTGCGAGCGCGCCAGGAGGCAGGGAAAAGGGGACGCATAGTGATTTTTATGATTATGTTGGGAATCCGAAACGGCCCTACGTCGCCTACCCACCTCCTCCTATCTATATCGAATATGTGAAACGGGTAGAAAATTGAAGGGGGCGGCATCCGGCTATATGTAAATCGGGCATGATTTCAACGCACCCTGGGGTACACACATCACCCACTGCGCGGATGTTGATAAATAAACACGGGATTCCGGGATTGAAATCTCCTGGAAGGTTGTTATTAAAAACGTTAAAAAAGTAATCTGATCGATATTGGCGCGACGCGGGGGAGGGGGACGGTATTGCGAATTTAGCGGGGACTTTTATGATGAGAACGTATTGCGGAATAGGGACGAAAATCCTAGTGGATTTCCTATCAGGCGGGTAAGCAGGACACATGTCGACGGCGAGAGCTCCCGACGGATAAACTGGGATAACCGCGCCAGAAATATAGCCCTGATGCAGCCCAACCGGAAATGGAAGCTCGTAGCCGGAAAGACTATTTTTTTCGTTTCGTTCCAGACATATCGAAATAACCGTAAAAGTCGAGGGGTTCTGCGGTCTTGGAAATATCTGCGCGCTTTACAAATAAGCGCAGCGGGGGAGGACGGTCGGAAGGAAAGGGGAGTGCCTCTAATATAGACGTATATACAGGGAGATACAGATATGGACGTACGGTTTGCAGAAATGAAAATGCTAATGATGAGATTTTTTTCTGTGCTCTTTGCGTCGGGGTTGTGCTGATTTATGGCTCGCGTTAAGACCCTAATGAAATTGCAGCGAGGGCTCTACCTTAGCCGGTCACGTGACAGTAATTACCGCCCCGGCGCGAGATGTCGTTACTAAGACGACGCTTTTTAATTAATATTTGCGAGCTTATAAAAAAGTTTCCGTGGGGGGCTGGTTGGGGGAGAGTGGGGTGGTTGAAAATCCGTTTCGCGGAGTTGTTCTCGAGGCGGTTAGAGGGAAGGCGACGCCGGATTAGCATATAATGTGACATCGGTGTAATTAACGCGGTAAGATGGCGCTGGTGGACAGAGGGAGCATCGATCGTGCGGCCCCTCGCAATATCCGATGGTGGGATTAGCGCGGGGTTAATGAGTCGTGCAAGTAAGCCGGGATCAGCGCATGATAGCGGCGGGTCGGGGTGATGCATCGCTCAAATATTCATGGCCCAATGGCGGCGGGTCGCAGCACTAAGTGCCCCGGTCAGCCCGCGGGCCCTAATTCCTCCTGACAGGTGGGACTCAATCCCGCCTGGGACTACCCGATAGCGAAGTAATCTGGATATCTACCACTAGGCGGAATGAGAAAGAGAGGAAGCGGGGAGGTGTATTAGTGGTACGGCTTGTAAACTACATGTAAACACAATGGTATGGATATCGCCTACTTAAACGGCCGTGTTGGGAATCAGGGACCCTTTCTTAGACGGTCATGCAAATCCCCCGAGTTGCAATTCTCTGTTTTACGAGATTGCGATGGCTATCTAAACGAGCGCGACGCGTCCCGGATTTCGATTTCGGTTTCGATTCGTTTCGGACTCACCGTCAGGTGCTGGAAAAGCCACGCTCTCAGGATGTTCGTGGCCACTTTGGGGAAGATGCCTCGCTTTTTTTGGTTCTTCTTTCCGTTCGTGTCGTCGTCTTCCTCTCCCGTTCCTTCACCGCTTCCGATGCTCGCGTTGCTCGCATCACCTGCAAAACCATTTTTCCCAATTAGAATTTTGAAAACCCATTTAAATTCTACAAAGTAATAATACAATACGCGATTTGCCAAAGATTACGGCTGATAATATTATGCAACAGTTTCGGTGTTGTCGGTTTGCAGCAAGGAGCGTGGGAGTCGTTTATGTCCGCATAAAAGGTTTAGCTTGATTGTCGCTATCTTAATAATTAGGGTGTTTGAGTATTCCCCCGCGATAACGCTCGCCCCTTACACAAAGCCAACGACTGGTTTTACGAGACGCCCGGCGTCTTTGTCAGCGCCGTAAAACGACAGTAAAAGTGTCGAGTGTACCGCATCCTAACTGATTCGTAATAGTGAGGGCCCCGTCATTTGCACACAACAGGTCCCCCTCTTTAATAAATTCAAAGAACTCTCCCCCTTATCGCCCGCGGCCGATCGCGGGCATTCCGAAATCCCGTTCCTATCTGGAACCGATCGCCAAAAACCGGCCGGATCATCAGGCAATTAATCAGTACTATCTACTCCCATTGTTCGGGCCGGAGGATCACCTCCACGAGATGTCAGCATATTTCTAATTGTGTTCGACTGAGAACACGCCTGAAGACAGAGACCGGCACATATATCACGAGCGGATGGACTAATGACGGGTCACGTCACTCATCCATTGGCTTCGAGCCGGCTCATAAAAATATTACAAGTTCACCTCGTGTCGGCTTTGTGGGATTCCAATCTGACGTCTACATTCCGCCGTCGCGACCTTATCGACTCTTATACCTCCATCTTCGCTCTCCGGCCCAACACACACACACATACAACTGACCGCGGGCTAATGCCTTATAATACCGCGCCATTACCATATTTACATAAATTATAATAATTTATAAAAACGTAATTTCTATAATCGTCCTCTCGTAATGGCCGGTTGCGTGGTGAGTTCCTATGTGAAGCGCGCACGACAACCACCAACCACCTTTCGCGATCACCAATCACCACCCATAATCAGTAATTACTTTACAATAACAAGAACCACGATATTTTCCAATCTCAAATTAACATAATTCCGACAATAACCACCCAACCACTCAACAAATATCATTTTAAGGTTGTTAATGCTGTGGAATCCTTAATTACTGGTATTCAACCAAAAGAGAACAAAAAAAAACAATCATTTCTTAAAATTGTTACTTTACGAAATCTGTTTTGATGTTTTTTGCGAATCAAGTGATAAATGATTCTAGGGTTTATATTTTTCCTTGTAAAGGGATCATTACAATCACTACTAGAACCTCGATATTGCTAATAGTGGTCAGTAGATTTACCTTGTAATAATCTCTCTTCTCATTCATCACTACATATTTCTCCATTGGTGATAATGGTTAGTAGTGATCGGTAGATTTACCTTGTTCATCTCGTTCTTCACTACAAAAATCTCTACATTGCTGATAGTTGTTAGTGGTAATCAGTAGATTTCCCCTTTTAATGGTCTCTCTTCTTATTCATGACTACTAAAACCATCTACATTTTACTAAGCTGATTTCGGTATAATAGTTTCAATTATAATAATAATCGTCAACATTAGGCAGACGATACCCCTTATCTGTCTAATGAATTATTGAATTAAGCAAAGGTTTGCTGGTCTATACTATTTGTTTTTGTCATAAGTAAGAACCACATAAGAATTTAGTAGAAATAGTTTTAGTTGAAAGTTGGATATTCCGAAAACTCGTTGCAATCTGGTAATTAATCAGTACTATCTACTCCTAGTGTTCGGGTGGTAAGTGACCCTTAACGTCTACACTATTGAAACTATTATGCCTAAACCTAATCACAGACTACAATCTACAGACTGCCAATAAACACAATCAACAACTGTAAGCCCTAGAACTAACACAGGGCAGTTGTTACCCAACCAGTAAAGCATTATAGCAAATAGGATTTTATACATTATATTACAGTATCCTGGTTAGTAAGAGTAATTAAATGAGATGTAGTTATCATTCAAAAGCAGAAAACTGTAACGTATTCCAAACGAGAAAACAGTTAACCCATTTTATGCTTGAAAACCAATCTCAACTATTCCAAAAGCAAAAGGAACATTATTAGAACAACTAACATACCACAGCTAATCACCTTTTGTTAGCATACATTTTTCCAGCCATATTCATATCAAAACAAAAGCCGCCGCACGCCCGCAAAAAAATACACAGAAGAAAACAACACCTCCGGAAAATTACTCAGAGTGAAACGCCGCTAATTCGTTACAAAAGCTAATTTAGGATCTACTCGAGGCAATCAGTTGATGACCGGGCGCGCACATTCATGCATTTGCCACACGGGGCATTATAATACATCAGGATTTTAAACGGTTCAATTAGACACGGATAAGATCACACTGAAGGCATTACGTAAGTTCCTTTCAGTACTACAGAGAGAGCGCCCAACAAAACTCCCAATCAGATAACCCCGAGTTGATTAACGCCCACATTGTGCGGCCATACAATTTCTACGCTATAAGGTAATAGTGTCAAGTCAAGAAGAATTAAAGGTGGATAATTCGTATTATAAAAAAAGTTGACGTTTTTTTGTTGTTGAAATAACAAAGATATAGGTTTGAAATATAAATTGCATTTCAATGCATGATGTAATTCAATCGGATTTAAATTATTGCATTTTGTGTAATACATTAATTTAAATCAAATTTCCATCGCTGTCGTTCAATCAGAAAAACAAAGCATGGTTTTACTAAAAATAAATATTAAATCATCCCAAAATATCATATTTTCAAATTGGTTAACTAAACGTGTTTGGTATTGAATAAAAACGTAATCCAGGTAGTTTTTTTTATTAATTAAGAAACGAGTTTGATGAAACAAATGATCCAGAAGAAAAAACAATACGTTTTTAAATCGTTTTATTTCAACGAGTTTGCTTTATTGGTTTTCTGATTAGATTTAAACCATGATCACTATTTAAAATAGAATTACATAAAACAAATTGATTGATTGAATTAGAGCCACAATAGACAGATTCAATAAAAAATTGTGATTTTTACTGCTATTGGTAACTGTGAAAAAAGCATATATTTGTGTTATACGAAACAAAAAATTATAAATGCATTCCGTACAATACCAGCCGAAGCGACATTCCCATGAAAGTAAAAATTCCTTGGAGCATTCTTCCCGTATTTAAAATCTAATCTAACCAAAGGAATCCTCGATCAGACGCAACAAAAACAAAATTACCAGCGAGACGATAATTTCCATCTAATCGTACATAATTCCTTTTAAATTTTACCATGTTATAAAATCAAGCGTTACCGATACGGGACTTGCGGTGCGAGCGAGAGCGAGTCGTGATTCACTCGAATTTAATATCGAAATTGCTTTTAATTCAGCCCCTCTCCCCGCGTCCTCCCCCTCGACCGAAGATCACACGCGGAGAGAGGGCCGAATTCTCCACGGGGCAATTTTCCGTGGGTACGCCTCTGATTCGGACCGAAGCCCCCTGGACACAGCGCCGCTTTTATCCGGACTGTATGTAAATTGCGGCTGCTTTTTTTTAGTAAAAGGAATTATATGAGGCGGAATCGGGGTTGTTTTTTAGCTGGCGGGAATTTCGGGTGGAAATAAAATGTAATTTTGAATGCATACGTTGTTTTCTTGCAGTGTTTGGTTTGTATTACACAATTCGCTGGAGAGAAATTAATTCATCTAAATTTGAAAGTCTAAAATTGTAATCATTATTTTTATTGTCATTATTGAAAGTTTCCACAAAGTCACATAAACATACTAATCAATTGTTCTAAGTTGGTAATAATAAATTTAATTTGAGATGACTGCACGATTACTTGGCCTTATTTATACCATATTAATAATTATTAATTAATTCAAATAACTTTTTAGTAAGGAATATAAACATTACTATCAAGAAAACCTCTCGTACTCATTAAAAAATATTTTCGAACTCAAAACTTTCCCAAAAAAACAAATCTTGCAACTCAGCCAGAAATTACGTACTGTAAAAATTCAGCCTGATGAATCTTTAATATTCTTTGGCGCAGAATCACTTTTTCCCAATTGCCCTAAGTGAACTACATCAAAGATTCTGTGAAAATTGATAGATAACAACAAACCTTTGTCAAAAATTACTACATATCTTGATATTACTGAAATGGTCATAAACATGAAAGCTTTTGAATTCAATCTACCGATTAACTTTTGGTATAACAATGGAAACCCTTTTAACGTTTGTTGCGAACACATTCATGAATCAATTTGACAATATAAAAAAACTCAGGAATCTTGTTTGGATCTTTTGATCTTACCTAAAAGGTTATGAAGATGAAAGCTCTTGAATTCAATGGTAACTTTTACCGAAAAAATGCAATTGAAAACCCTCTTTCATCGTTTCCTGGATGTGTTGGCTGCACATCCAGGAAGCATTTTAAAAGACAAAGGAAAAGCTCAGTAATTTTCTAGAAATTTCATTTTGATATCTTGATCTCTTCTAAAAAGCCATAAATAGTAATGTCTTTGAACTCAATGGTAGCTTTTACCGACCAACTTTCGGCACTCTAATGGAAAACCCTTTTTCAATGTTTGTAGCGACTATATTCATGAATCAATTTATGAATGGCAAATTAAAAACTCAGCATTTGTTTTAGGGTTATCGTTTAGATGTTCTGACTTACCTAAAAAGTTATCATTATGAATGTCTTTCAATTCAATAGTAGCTTTTACTGACAAACTTTCGGTAGCTGGGAAAATCTATTTCACCGATTCTGAGCTATATATTTAGGAACCGTTTTGATAATTTTTGTAAAGGAAAAATTCGGCAACTTTTCCTGGAAAGTTGCCGAATTTAAATACGCTCGACATTGAGTTCGATATTATCAGGAAACATCAGGAAATCACTGATTTCTTTAATAAAATAAATAAAACCTATTTCACCGATTCTCAGAACTATATTCATGAACCGTTTTGATAATTTTTGCAAACGAAAAATTCGGCAACTTTTCCTAGAAAGTTGCCGAATTTAGATAGATACGCTCAACGTTGAATTCGATATTATCAGGAAATCACTGATTTCTTCAATAAAATAAATGGTTTTTATCCTAGCATGTGCTTTCAGGTGTGAAATAAAATGGGTCAAGCTTGTTCAAAAAATGCCCTGGTATATACAACAGTAACATTCAAGATAACACTAGCAGCAAGCATTGGAGCCTGCCACCAGTTGATATTCATATTAAGAAGATCGCAAAGGCTGATGCCGAGAGGTTAAGAACGACCACCAGATTTGATTTTAACCATTGCAATGGCATTTAGTGGCGAACAAAATTTTCTGACGTTTTTAGGTTTTGCCGGTTGGTTGCTACGCTAATAATACTTTGAAATATTTTTGTTATGAGGAAGTTTAAGCTATGAAATATTTTGCGTGTTCATTTTTTGCACATTAGTGTACATCAAAGGGTTCAGTAAGTAAGATTTATATGCCGTTCAGTCAACTTTACCATCATTTGTGTTCGGTGTGAATTCAAGCCGTGTTTTTTTCTCTCAGATTTTAACATATAAAGAAAGCGCCAGAAACGAGATTTTTTTCAGTATGTTGTATCGTTTAATTGTGTTGTGTCGCAGCGACGTGAAAACAAATGACTGTCAAAGGTTTCTCACGGGATGACATTTGTTTAGACTTGTCAGTCACGGGTAAGAGTATGAATTAACGAGTGCGTGCGCTGTCATTGCCGATGATGATGGATGGTGCGGGACGCGATTAAATGAGAGGAGCGTCGTTCGCGCGCGTTTCACCTATGAAGACGACGCGGAGAGTCCCGCGGCGCGTCGCAGTGCGTTGACCCGGGGGCCCCAATGTCAGGATAGACAAAACAGTCCCGGCCGTGTTTATAAGCGCTGGCGCCGAGAGCGTCGTTTCGACACCTGCCGGGCCCCGTCACCGATGTCAAGCCGGCGGCGGCGTCGCCGTCTCGACGTGGAGGAGCGAAACGAAAACAACGACTAACGAGCTCTTAATAAGTGGTGGTAAGTGTGTCACGTGTGCGGGGTCTAATTATAAAAGTCGAACTTATTAAATTTAGAATGAATGAAATGCGTTATTGTCGGTTGGGAATTAGGCGGGGTGTTAGTTATGGCGGTCATAAATTTCGGGCAAATCAGTAAAAGTCCGTGTGAGAGACTTCATTAATGATGCGTTTTATGTTTTCGCACGACGGACATTATTTTAATTCGGGGCCGGTTGGCTGGGTTCCAGCGGGGCCACATGTTTACCGCCCGGAGATGTTTACGCGCTGTGGAATTGCTATCACGTGTGATAACGGAATCTCTGTAAGAGAGCCCCGGTCCAATTAGCCAGGGTAATAAATTCGGGGCGGAATAAAAAGAAAGTAATTGGAATATTTTTTTTTTTGAAACGAGTACTTGTGGTGGGTAGGCAGGTTGCGCCGTGTAGAGGAGTTTTGTATGGAGAGGAGAGGGCCTGTCATCCGCAGGCCGCGGGGGTTTAATGCACGCATCGCTGTTTTCTCGAAATGAGAGGGTCTTTTTCTGTAGAGAGGAGCCAAGGTAACAATTACGGGTCCATGGGAACCAATTACGGATCGGGTGATGGATGACCCAATCAGAGAGGGGGCCCATACTGCACCAGGTCAGCGGAGAGGTCAACCTGAATGTGTATATATCGAGCGGTCGGCCCGCTTGGATCTCCGAGGAGCCGCGAGGCGGCGTGATTTAAGATGCGCCTGCGCCGCCATGGCCGCGAGGCGGGAATGCGGCGGTTGCCGTGACAACGGGGCCCCCACCATGGGTCCGCGAGGCGGGTAATGAAGAGGCTGAGGCGCGCGCTCGCACAGACACGCGAGCAATTTTGCGGATCGGAGATTCTCGTCGTGTTCCTTTTTACATGTATATATGTATCGGGATGCACTCACCGGGACTGCCGAGGAAGACGGAGGAATACAGGACGCCTCTTCTGGCAGCGTCGCTCGCCGCCCGGGCGTCTGGAGGCGACGACCATTCTCTTCGCGGACACCATTTACCTAAAAAACACAAACAATAAATAAAAAAACTCTTTAATTACACTCCTGCGCAATAATAAACAAGAAGGGCAAAAACTCCACCGTAGTAAGAATATAGAAAAAGGCAGAGGGAGAGTGATATAATAGGACAAAAAAAGAATACACGTTCCGCATTACAATGAAATTCAACATCTTTTAACCGCACCGGAATATTGCGTTTACCGACCACCCGTTGAGCGGGAATAACATAATCCGGCGGAACGATAATGAAACTGCGCCGTCAAATTGAACGGCACTGTTATTGCCCTACGAGGTTCTTCGAGCCCGTCATCTGTTTACCATCGATTGCCAGTCGCCACCAGCAACACACTCCACTCTCCCGCACTAATTCAATCAATAATACACACACATTACATACATATAAACAACCATGGACAAAAAAAAAATGAGAGAGAGAGAAAAGAGGGCGCAGGGAAACAAGGGTTTCTTGCGTTTGTAGTGCAAGTACGTCGTAGAAGGGATCGAGCGCGCCAGTCTGGAGCGTCGCGATTGGTTAGCACTCGCCCTCTCACGACTGGATCCCGCTGTCGATTCTATTCGTAAATCAAAATCGCGACGCGAAACCACCCTCGCAGTCATCCCCGAGATGACCCTCCTCTGCCAACCGGAAAGTACCTAATTGGGAACGAAAAGAAATAAAAAAAAACTGCACATAATTAAAACGCGCTCGTTAATAGAGTAAACAGAACCACGAGATGATTTACCATCCGTGATTCATCACAATTTACTGTGACAGAGTTCTCGTGGCGCGCATCGCTAATTGGCACAAGCGGGCCGCGATTAATAACCCCGGCGCGACCTGCCCTAAAACATTTCACTAAATCACCGCGACCCCCTAATACCTGCAGCACCAAAACGTTATCTATTTCGAAAAGCATCAAGATCCACATGCCGGAAAGGCAATGTCCGCTCGCCCGCTCGCCTTTATTGTCAACTCGCCGCATAAATCACGCTGTCATATTAATAATAACTACTTGTATCTTTAACACACACACCGCCCACGATTCCCCGCGCGCGCACTCACACTCTTTCAGACTCTCGTGTGTATATAAGAAATTAATATTGTACAATCTCGAGAGGCGGCCGTTATTAACTCAATATCGTAAAACCGCAATTGAGACCCACGCACGCACTGCGCGTCGAAGCGCGCCAAACCGCAAATCAAAAAAGTAACAGCACTTCGAAAATGTGGCGATTGACCTTATGCCATTGCTCACTCATTCACAAACTCCGGGGTGGCTTGGGCAAACAATTGAAAAAAAAAATCAACCGCTTGTTATCACTCGAGTTCGAGTGTATTGACAAACACGGGTGCACTCGGCTGGAACACTAATGTTCACTAATAACTATATAAATATGTGTAATTTCAATTTTGCATTCATTTTCAAGGCCGTTGTATTATTTTTTATATCAATGCGGATATATTATTATTTTTGGATCCAAGAGAAAATAATATGCGTTTTTGTATCATATGATCTAGAAGTTTTGCTCATGACTTTTGCTGAAGTTTTACGTCGATTCCACTGACAAATGAAAAGGAAAATTAAAACAAAATTTTTTGCCCCTCAACCATTGCAAAATGAAACAAGCGAGGACTTGCGGGGATAACTTCATATGATGCTCCACAATGGTAATATAAATCACAACTTCACAGTGATAATATGTATCATAATTGGAAAGATAGCGCAAGCGCCATCTATTGCCTAATTTCAAGTGAAATCGTCAACAACTTGGGTATACATGGTGGACGACTGAGAATCGTTGTTTGGTGTATGAGTAACAAGTTGATAATGCCTCAGTAGATGCATTACCTTTGTGGTCCACTCTACATATTGGTGTGATTTCAGATTAGTGGCAAATGATAAATATGTGATTTTTGACATTTATTGATTTTACTATAAGTCAGTGAAACAGGTAAATAGCACATTAAATTTGAAGCCTAATATTGAGAAAAGAGAAAAAAAGGAGTAGTGGAGGACAGTTCAGGCATACTTCGGCTCATCCTCGTAGCAAGTGGCAAAAATCTGCCGATATGTACAAGGTCTCTTTAATCCCCACTCGAATCTTTCATGAGTTTGGCGCTTCTTCCTTCCCGTGGAACATCTTAAGCTGTTCTGCTTAAGTTTTTGTGAATCAAAGTAGATTGGAAGCATAAATTGAAGAAAGAACCATCAAAGCAATGGTTGCACTCCACTGTAGCAAACAAGTGGTGAAAAGAATTCATGGGATAGGTCTAATAATGTTGCTATTTAAGAGTTGATGGAAGGACAATTGCTGTCCTTTTTGGAAAAACAATGATTCCATGCGGCCAACAGCCTAACGCAATGTATATTGCCGGTATAAAAGTCATATATTTCAAGAAAATGACTAAATTTGTTATGAAAGTTATAGATTAAAAAAAAATATATATTAAATTTTGTGGTCACTAGTATAAAATCTCAACAATTTCAGACGATGAAAATCAGCCCTGTACAAAATAACGCTAAATATAAATAAAGCTTGATAATGACAAAGGAAAAACGTTTTTTTAAGAAATTCTTTTCATTGCAATTTTTTTAATGGCCAGAAGAAAGAAACTTGTACCAGAAAAATATTTCAACATTTCATTGATTTTAGCCATAGAATAAAATAATTATTATAAATTGTTGATGTATTGTCATTATTTTTAAATATATTCCTTGAGTTGTGTGGTTGTTGGAATACTTATTATAAATACCACTATGGTATTTCTGTTATTTTCTTTCAGCATGTTAAACTTGAAGAAACACGAGACGGCGATTCCCAAATTATGAAATCCGATATGGCACAAGCAGCACCCACGGGACGATGACGAGTTTTTGGGCTGGGATCAAATCCAAACCAGATGCTCTCACACGACCCCGAAATCCTCTCAAATCAAGGCTGTACGAGCTGGGCAGATGTTGATTTGCAGATGACATCACTCATTCACTCATTATAAAGAAAAAATAATGGAAAACTAAAAAAAAAAAAGCTCGCTGCATCCAATTAAAATTTCAACATTTATCGAGATAAACGCGGACCTTAATGCGTCTCTCGGGGTTGTTGAAGACATGGAAATATAAAATGATGGGAGTGTATTAAGTAGAATTTATTACAAAACTCCATGATGCCGCAATCAGCCGGGCAACCACTCTCGTGAAATCACCGTTCAGTGAAATCAACTCGAAGGAAGAAGGAAAAATGAAACTTCACACGATAAATCTGCACAGCCATAACAATCGGCAATTACGAGACCAAACATCTTAATTTAAGCGTTGGGTCCGCACGTCGCCGCCGCCATAACGTCCATCTCGACCTCGTCCTGCCCCCCTCCCCCTTCCGTCATCGCCGCATTTGCTGCAATTTACATCGGAACGCACGGTCTGACCATTATGCATTGTTTTCAAAATACGCGTACACACACATATACGTGTATATACACACAATTTCAGCCGATATTGCGTAATGGCCGTTTCGCTCCGGCTTTATGGCGGGTTGTTTCCTGACGCTGAACAATCGGCACGCTCTCTTTTTATTCGCTTGACCGCGAGAAGAACGGCGATGTGTGTTTGTCAACGTGCCGGATATTGTTAAGGTGCAACTAGTCTAAATGGGCCTTGTTTTGTGTGTATGTGTGTGTGTGTGAGCGAAGAAAATGTGGTGAAGGGGAGATTTAGCAAACAGATTGGTTGTTTATAGAAACTTGAAATGATTGGTATTTAAATGCGTTTTATAAAATACATTTTTGATTATTCCATCTAAAATCTTTCATCTATCTAATAAAAAGGTCAAGTTTGCCTTCTTTTAGTGGACAAAAGAGCAAGTAGCTTGTAGACTCGAATCGTTGACGATGCCACATGAAATTATGTGAAAGATGGCGCTTGCATCTTCTTATATTTATTATGATTAATCTTTCATTTATATTATGGTGAAATTTACTGGAAGAAACTGTTTTACGTTTTAAGAAGTATTTAAATTCAAGCTAACAATTAGAAGTCCATGGGTACGAATTACGACTCGGGTGATGACCCAATCAGAATGGGGGCAGCGAAGTTTCGATGTTAAATATATGCCCAAAAAATATCTCTTCAATAGACTTTGATTAAAACACTTGGTAATCAAAGTCTATTAATTAATTATGTTTCACCACGGGTTAAGTGAGAAATTAATTCAAAAATATCTCTTCTATTGGTATATAAAAATAAACAATACGAATAGAATGATCGTAAAGCAAAAATGAAACATTCATCTCATTTTCCATCCAGCGTTATTTTCCACGCCCGTGGATTTTCCTCTGCGGCTTGAGTTTCGCCGGTCGGAAACGTGAGCCCTAATTAACTCTCCTGCGGGATGAGCACGGGCATAAATTAGCCGATCTTTTTCGAAAAAGAAAGCAAAAATCAACGTCAAAATGATGAAAGGCCGCCGTTTTGTTATCTTGTCGTCTGGCAATTTGTCGGCGGTCGGGCGATTGCGAAATCCTCCGCGGTCTGCGGCCAACTAAAAATTAGAGATTGAGCAAGTGACGAATCGCAGTGATTAAAACTTCTGATAACGATTTATCAGCGCGAAATTCGATATTCGCGACTAATTGTTGAATGGGAATTAAGGAGAGGCTTGTTATGCAAGCTCAAAAAAAAAATCAACGCCAGAATTAATTATTCATTCCGGCGTTGATTTTTTGTGATTATATGAAAACACACTGAATCTCTATGGGTTCTTCAAAAAGCATGATCATTAGGTTTACATATATTTGATTGATGGTTTTCATAGGTTTAATTCATAAGACTGGGCTCTTAAAAAATATATTTGAAGAATGTACGTAATTAGGGGGTTTAGAGGTTTAAATCCTTCACCCCCATTGCCAAATTTTTATTATCTAGGATATTATGACTATAAATCGGAGGTGAACGGTTTAACCACTTTCCCATATGTGTGAACTCTAGTTACGCCTTTGATTCCAAGTTAATGATACACCATCATCAATGCCAGAATAAATAAAAATACAATAAAAATATTTCAAAAGTAGATACGATTTGATTTTTTTTTTTTTTTGGTGGAGTACAAGACCTAAAATACAAGTACAGGTCGGTTCAAGTAAATACGATTTTGTTTGGTGGAGTACATACCGTGGCTAAAATACAATCACAGGTTGGTTCAAGTAAATGCGATTTTTTGTGGAGTATAAACCGTGGCGAAAATAGATGCACATTTCGGTTCAAGTAAATATGATTTGATTTTTTTGATGGAGTAACGATTGTGGCTAAAATACAAGTACAGGGCGTTTCAGGTAAAAATGATTTGATATTTTTTTGGCATATTATAAGACTGGCTAAAATACAAGTAGAGGACGATTCATTAAAAAATGATTTTATATTATTGTGGTATAAGACCATGACCAAAATGCAAGTACAGGTCGGTCAATAGCATTCTAAATGTTATAAAGATTTGATGTTTTTTGATGCAAACAGAGCCGGCAAAATCGGGCATGACCATTTAGCTATTGCCCTGGAACAGTATCAAGAAAACAATTAGGATGCTTTAAAACATGAATTTGCTGTATTTAAGTTGTTCGTGGCTTTTAAAAATTAATAATTTAATATTTTTTTGTACATATGATTAAATATATGAATTAAACAGTATCTAGAGTATACAGCTTTTAGATTCATCAAAAGCGGGGAGATAAAAACGGTAACAACAACAGTACTTTTAGCGGGCTGAAATCGTTTATTTCAATGCGCGCTGAAGGAATGGATTTATTGCAAATTAAAATAAACACGATCAAAGATAACACTCGAAAACGGGTTTGTAGAGTACAAACTCTAGTCTCAATTGAAAGCATTAAGATTACGCGGCTAATGCGCATTAATCATCCGAATGACTGTTTCCGATACCAGACAAAGTGGGAATAGTCGTACCAATTGCAATATTTATGTACCGCTGATTACATTCGATTTATCCAAGCAAATATGCTTGCATGCGATTTGTTGAAAATATACAAAAATATAAATGAAGGAAATTTAGCATCATTATTATTCACTACATTAGGAATAATTGTATACAAATTTATGAAAAAAAATAGCTAACGTATTTTTGAATTATCAACTTAGCATAATTAATAATGTACGAAGATTCACAGGTTTCTAGTAGTAGTACCATTGATAAATTATTTTATTAAAAAAAAAAAAAAAAACTAGACTACATATTTTGAACTATCAACTTTTATAGTATTGATTTAAATTATTTGATTCAGTTACGTGAAGATGAAATTAAATTGATAAATAAAGCACTAATAACCTCCCTTCACAATTTATTTGATTTACCAAATGTACATTTTTGGCACAAAGTGACCATTATCAATGGATTAACACAATGTTACCACTATTAGTAGTTTATTTATCAATATTGATTTAAATTTGAAAGTATTTTTAAAAAAGAAACAAAGCTCAAAGTACTAGAATGGTGGTTTGCTTTATTAGAATAACATTTTAGAAAAAAAATGTTATTTGTTTTGTTTTAGTATTAAAATTAATAATTGTTTGTAACGTTATTAAAAGAAAATATCAAATATTTCGTCTTAGTTGTCCGGACCACCCACGCCAAAAAAGAAAAAGGAACCCAATTCCGTATTGGCGGAGCCGAACGTACCGATTTACACCATATGTTCGTTCCGTGGAGATGGGGGACATGTGTGAGCGGTAATGTATTAGTTAATATCAGGACTAGTTTTTGGGATAACAGGTATACGCGCGCGATTGAGCCGGATCGAGATTCCGATGCCGGAAAAAAGCCGGGCAACTGTCGCCATAACTTCGGCCTGGACGTCTTTATACCTCCATATTTATGGGGCCGATTCAATCGCGAGGAGAGTTGGCGATTGCTCTATTTATACCGAGAGCGAGACGGACAAATTAAACTGCTATGCGATTCGCATTCCCCGGACCATCGCAGCCCGGAGGAGAGGAGAGAGATGCGCCAAGGAAGGCGAAGAAGAAGAAGGGGGCGTAATTGCCTCTGGAGTGGAATTGGCCAATTTGTAAATAGCGAGAGAGGGAGAATTTCTGGATGTTGGATTATTTAATATTTCAATGATTTTATTGATAGGATAGTCATAAAGGAAAGGCTTGTTATGCAAGCGCCGAAAAATGAACACCAGAAGGAACAGTTTTAATTAATTGTGATTATACGAAAACCCACTGAATTAGTCTTCTCTACGAGTTCTTAAAATAAATATATTACAAGCATACATTCACTTTCAATAGATTCCTTTGCTCTGCTTCATACTTAGAATCGATCATATTTGAAAAGGGTCATCTACTCAAATTATCAAACATCTTTTTTTTTTTCATGACCATTCATTTTAAAACAGGTCAACTTAAACAGTAAAGTTGAGCATTCTTATCTTAATATTAATAAGGTTTTATTGGACCAATTTGGGACTCAATACAGAATTAGACTTAGAATTTTATTTATAAGTTTTTGTAAATAAAATGTATATTGTAAAATGGAGATTCAATAAATAAAACATTAAATATTCTAAATAAATAAAATATATCCACTTAAAACAGTTTAAGCCGCGTATAAGTGCAAAAATCTTAGCATAACTAATAATGTTTCATACAACCACAGGTTTCTATAATTTTGAAATTTCAGAGATAACGTCTTTTCAAAAATTCCGATTAATTCTTTGTCCCAAATGAACACTGTTTTTTAGCATTTAAATATAATCTCTTTTTATCTGGTCTACTTCAGTTTTGGAACAAAAATGAAAAAAAAAATCACAATTTTTGTTATAAGTCTGAAGTAGACCAGATAAAAGAGATTAATCTTAAATGTCAAAAATAGTTTCTTTTCATATATATCAAGCTGTAAATGAATGTGTGGAGCAAGGAATAAAAATGGAAACAATCATAAATTGTAACCGAAGTCTGAGGTAGACCAGGTAAAAGCAGAATAAAACTGTTAAAAATAGTTTGTTGTTTCAGATATTTCAAGCTTCTAATTAATGTCAAGGAACAATAATCACAATTTTTGTTGGAAGTCTGAAGTAGACTAGGTAAAAGAAAATTAAACTTAAGAGGTCAGAAATAGTTTCTTTTCAGGTATTTCAAGCTGTAAATTAATGCCTAGAGCAAGGAATAACAATGGAAACAATCTCTATTTTTGTTGGAATTCTGAAGTAAACCAGCTAAACGGAGATTAAACTTAAATATCAAAAACAGTATTTTTTTTCAGATATTTCAAGCTATAAATGAATGTTTACAGCAAGGAACCGATAAAGTCATTCAAATAATATTCGTTGCCATAATTTTTATATCAATTGACCTTGAAATATTTGCGGTAGATATAATTCGCTTTATTAATTAAACGCTCTTCCAATAATAATCATTATTCTGTTAGGTATTACTTGTGTTGGAACTAATAATGTTTATTGGTCCATTCAAATAATCAAAGAGAAGAGATGCCATCAGTGGGGGCGTAATTGCCTCTGAAGACCTATTTGTAAATAGCGAGAGGAGAAGGAATTGCTAAATATTAGATCCTGATAGTGGGCTTGGGAATACGAGGAAGCTACGAAATTTGCAGTGCAAATAGAACCCTGCCATCCTACCAGGAATTAACTGAATACAAGACAAAAAAAATACTTCCATGACTTACTTCTTTTAACGATGTTAGTAGTTTTCATGAAGAAGTAGTTCATACAAATATGAATAAATAAATAATTTGAGAGTCTTCATCAAATATTGAACCTATTAGTCTAATGAGGTCTGAAACATCGAGATGGCCATGACAAAATTAATCAAATAGATACTTTTACACCAGCGTTCGAATAATTGGTGATGGCCGTTTTGGTCCTAATCAAACCAGTGTGACTCAAGTGCAATGCTTGATTAAGTTGAATTGTGTTTATAAAAATTCATTCGAATAAACAAATAGCTATTGATTTTTATTAAATCAATATGAAATAACGAAATGTTTACTACTAATGGATCTGTATCTAGTAGGTCGTGTAGTTAACAAGTTTTTATTACATAGTTGTGTTTTTTGTGTGTAAATGTGATTTGAATAAAGTAATAAGAATAGCATGTTTAATTATAGGAAGGTGTTTGTAGAATGAACGCACGCGAGGGTCAAGATCGAAGAATGGGCATTCTCTCAGACGGCCAATAGGTCATGAGATGTTAATGAGAAAGAGGGTCGACACCGAAATGGCCATTGATTTCCAGCTAGCCGGAGAAGCTCCGGGTCGTCTCTCCTCACAATGCGCCGTGTTTACGAGTATCGGAATGGCGGGTCGAGTGGGCGAGTAATTTAAATCCACGGTCGGGCGAGATAAAGGCGCGATTTGTAGCCGGTAACGAGGGCGCGGTCGTTCCAGTGTCCATCAAAATCGAGAGGAGGGCCATCACAAACTGAAATAGATCCCCGGCGTCGGCGCAGTGGCGGCGGCGAGGAGGGGGCGCGCGCCCAGGCGTCCGTCGCGACGCCGTAACGCCATCTTGGTCGCAATCTCCCAAATGGCCGTGCCGATAAGCGGAACGGTAATTGTAAAATGCACATCCGTGAAATTGGGTGACTGACGTAAGCCGGCGGGAGGAAAGGGAGGAGAGAAGGTGGTGGAGGTGGAGGAGGGGAAGCTGGTGTTTGGAGTCGTCGGACGCTTCCGTGGCGACGCGCTCCTCCGGCGTAGCGCTATTGACAGCGCCGCGATCATAAAAATCAGCTGAGTCCCGGACACATAAAAACATCTCGTAATAAAGTGACGTTTCCCGTGATGGGCCCGGACGGGAAAATCGATATTACGTCACCAGCAGTAAAAGCAGGAATAGCAGCCAGCAGCGCACATGGCTGTGACAGCCATGGCACCAATATATACGCCACACGTTTATATATATACACACACAACTACTACTACTACGCGATATAATCGATGAATGCAGACTGCTTTTAGTGTAATGCAGAGACGAGGAAGTGACTTGCGAACTCAGCCCCGCACCTGGACTCTTCTAATCATCATCAGCTGCGGCCCTCCGCCATTATTTTACATGAATACGCGTTATTCCTACACCAGCACACGTTTCGGCTCTCACACGGCATCCGGCCCAACCGTTAACATCAAACAACAAATAAAAAACACATAAACTTCAATTTAAGACAACATGAATATTCATCAATTATTCATCCACAACAGCTCCCTAATATTCCTTGATGTACAATAAACATTATTGAAACATAAAAAAATACCCTCAGGCGTGTTTCGAACTTCTAACTCTCGTGCGTGTGGTCTGCGGCAAGATTCGATTCTGATCAATAAGCACAATAAGACATGCTTACCGCAAATGATCATAGGCTGTCGAATCGCCTTATACACGATTACTCATGACTATTGTAAAAGCGCGCTACATTAAACACGTGTTTGCGTATGTGATGTGTGTTATTAGACTTGCACTTTTCATCCTTGCACGTTTTGTTGTTAGTTGAGCTTTAAGAGTCTTCGATTATCCTTTGCCTTCTTAATTGTTTTTTTTTTTCCATTACACCTGACACAGGTATTTTAAAATAATTTTAGCTTTCTTTGATGGGTTCTTTTCTTTGATTATCCTTTGTTTTATTGTTTGGTTCTTTTTCTTAAGCATTACTGATGGCACTGGCATTTTGAAATAATTTAGCTTCTAAAGCACTTCGATATTTAAAGTTTTGTCAATAGCAATGAGTTCAGAAATCAGAGAGTAACAAAATGACATGAGAAATCAAATCCGCAAAATAATGGATTTTGTCCCTTGACACTTTCACGTGACATGAAATTGTCAATGAACCGCTCACCAATACTGACGTTCATACCTGAACCACGTCGGACTTCGTAATTACATACTATAAAGCTCTTCAACGGTTACTCTGGCACTATAAAATATTAGGGTTTAGCACAAATACTCCTTGATTAACTTGTAAAACAGACTTTTGTTAAAAAAACCTATACTATTAATTAATCCATTTTTTTCTAAATTAAACACTGTTTCGGATTTTCACTGTATTTCATAATAGTTTTGCTACGTTGTAATTCCTTCAGATGAAGAATATTCTTCACTTCACTTAAACTAAATTGCCATGGATTTTTAAAAATTAAGTGCCTCAGTAATCAATGGAATGAATTTATTTTGTTCATACGGAGTTGTTTTCATTTTGTCGTCATCCGCTTTTAAGCCGATTTACCATTACCTATAAAATTTGAGAAACAATGAAAAATTTAGAAGATGTGATTATGGGCGAAGAAAAAATTATATGATTTCAAGCCAGCTGAGTAGAATTTCAGCAACATTGATTTACCAATGTATATATTTTACCATATTAGCGAAAGAATAGTCAGTAAGAAAATTCTACAAAGAAAAACGAATGATCAAAATATTAAATAAAAATTATTTGAAAATAATCTATTAATCATTTTTATTTAATATATTTAAATAACTGTGACCAAGTGAATGAATAAATACTCTTTTCTATGAATGATGAAAATACCAGAGGAAGATGGAATTATTTTCAATATAGCGAATATGCGAAAGAAATGTTCCATAAGCCGTTTTTTTAATTACTCAAATATATCTACAAATTTCTACAAAAACTTGAGCGAAATATTTTTTTACAAATTATCGCTACCACCGAGGGCTTTCCTAATTCCAACAACACAATCTTGTTAAAACCAAACATTATTTCCCTCAAACTCCCGAATTCAGTGAAAAACATTTTATTAATTCCAACAATAAATTATCAAAACTCCATATTAAAACATTCCCATCGTGGCATTAATTCAAGTGTGCGGAATTTTTCAGGAGTCGCCGCGCTTAATTTCATTAGCGAGTTGAAGCACGGACGCTTAAGGCCATTAAGGCGTCGGGCTGTTGCAGTCTGTGTCGGCTAAAGGTTTACTCTTTCATGTAATTATCATTGATTCAATTGCGGATTCCGTGCATCGTGAAAACTTTTTAACTCGATATAGCGCAGAGGTTAAGTGCCAGCAAATTGGATAACTGCCTTTTTGATACTGTGTCCAGATTTATTTCAAGTACGTTACAAGCACGTTACATGAGCACTAATTAAACTACTTAGTTGTAAAAATAATAATAAAACTACGATTGTATTGTAATTTTAGTAAAACTCTTATTGATTACTTCTGGAGTGGGATCAGAAGGATTTATTTTGGAATGGGAGCAATTATTTTCCAAAATTTTTGATCCAGTTTTTGTTTGTTTGATGAGGTCAGTTTACAAATTTTGCTCCCTTTACCTTTGGTGAGTTAAAAAAAGCTTACGAATATGTCCTGGTTGATGTTAAACCTTTTATAATGAAGAAGCCTCAACTATCAATAATTTACACAATGATTTGTATACAAGAATTAAATATACAGTGAAATAAAAGATTATGAAAAGTTGATTGCTTGTGTAGCAAAACAAAAAAAAAATAATTATTTCTTGTGTAGCAAAAGAAGAAAAAAATTAATAGTGTGTGTATAATTGAGTAATTTTTAAAAAAAAATGAAGAGCTATTATAAAACCAGATCAACTACACTCGCAGTCTTTATATAAAACCATTAAAATATCGGTCGACTGAATCCAAATATTTATACTCCATTGTATTTACTAAATAATAGATCCTCCACGAGCGCGCACACAAACTCACATACACACACAGACATGCGTGGTTTTATTTTATTTTTTTAACCACGGGGAAGTGGTTTATAGTTGCGGGCGCTGGATTTACATAATCCAATAATATTTAGCGTCCGCGCGTATATCATTCAGTAGGCGGCATGCGGACCATCAAAATCCGCTCTGAATAAACGCAGCTCCTGAGCATTTCTAAACAGTTGTTGGACTAATGTAATTGTATGTTTATGTATTACAATGAGCGTTGAATTATTCCGACACATGTAAAACGTGGATGATATGCAATGCAACCTGCGTGTGTTGCGCCGTTTTGTTATTCCGCGCGGGTTCGGCAGTGATGCACAACTAAAGTCTATTTAATGTTTATTTAACACAAGATATCAAGAGGATGTTTTTTTCTTCTGTCTTTCTTTTCGCTTCGTTGTTTGCGCTGGACATAATGGACGAGGAAATTTAAATCAGGATTGCGGTGGCCGTCAACAGTTTTTGAATTGTATAAATGAACGCCGAAGATGGTGAGGTGCGGTATGTTTTGTTTTAAGAAATATCAATACAGAAAATGTTTTTGCTAAATCTTGAAGGAATGCATTTCGTTTTGTTAAGCTGCACTTACGATTAGGTTGAGTTCATTGAGCTCATTTTTATAACTCGACTTCCATTAATTCCAAATTTTGAATACAAATAATGAATTAGAAGAACTACGCTTTGTAATATATTTATTAGCTCTTGTGTGAATGCAATATTATATGATCTCAGATTTCATTATTAATTTTAGACCTTGCGGTATTGCATTAGAAATGAATCTTGTGGAATTGCATCAGTATTAAACCTCATACTATTTTTAATATTATATCTTGTTGGATTGCCTTAGAAATGGATATTGTCGAATTGCATTCGTATTAGAACTTGACCCATTGCTAATATTAGATCTGGTGGGTTTGAAATAGAAATGATTCTTGAGGAATTGCATTATATTAGATCTTGCAGGATTGCATTAGAAATGGATCTTGTGGAATTTCATTATTGTTAAATCTTGTCCAATTGCTAATATTAGATCTGGTGGGATTGTATTAGAAATGATTCTTGAGGAATTGCACTATATTAGATCTTGCAGGATTGCATTAGAAATGAATCTTGTGGAATTTCATTATTGTTAAATCTTGTCCAATTGCCAATATTAGATCTGGTGGGATTGTATTAGAAATGATTCTTGAGGAATTGCATTAGATATAGATCTTATGGAATTGCATTAATATTAAATCTTGTGGGATTTCATTAGAAATAGATGGTGTGGAATTACACTCGTATTAGATCTTGTAATATTAGATCTTGAAGGATTGCATTAGAAATGGATCTTGTGGAACTGCTTTATTATTATATCTTGTCCAATTTCTAATATTAGATCTAATGGGATTGTATTAGAAATGATTCTTGAGGAATTGCATTAGATATAGAACTTATGGAATTGCATTAAAAATAGATGATGTGGAATTGCACTTGTATTAGATCTTGCTAATATTAGATTTGATGGGATTATATTAGAAATGATTATTGCGGAATTGCATTATTATTAGATCTTACAGAATTGTATTAGAAATGAATCTTGTGGAATTTTATTATTACTAGATCTTGTCAGATTCATATTAGATCTTATAGGATTGAATTAGGATTGCATCTTGTGGAATTGCATTAATATTAGAACTTGTAGGATTGCATTAGAAATGGATTATGTAAAATTGCATTAATATTACATTCTGTGGAATTGAATTATTATTATATATTGTGGGATTGCATCAGTATTGAATCTTGTGGAATTACATTAGTATTTTATTTACCATCCTCGTAGTTATGAGTTCATTGAGCTCGCGCATGCAACTTCGTATTTCATTTTCGGCGGGTCAAAACTGTTTGAAGTTTTGGAAACTAGACCACCGATTAATGTAAATGTTATTGAATTATAACCTGAATATATTTAAAGCTTTGTGCATGTCGGGGAACTATATTTGAATCAAAATGGTTTGCTTTTATTTTGCTTCATAATCAATTATATTGAATTAAGATTTTTTAATAAAATGTTAAACCACCATTCATTTAGCATATTGGAAAATAGTGTTGGTAATTCCGGTCTTTCGAACCTCGTCAGACCAGATTGTTCTATGCCTTGATCAAAGCGATTGAACGGATCTTGTGTTGTGATTAAATATCCTAATATAAATCATTTTATTTTCAATATAATTATGTATTTTTTTTCTCTCAAAAAAATGGATTCATTTAAATAAGATAAACATTTGATTACATTAAGTCGAAACGTATTCATATGCAACTTTATCGACACACTCGCGTTTTGTACAGCGTATGACGAATCGAAAAAGTGGGGTGCATTTTAGCTAATGCACACTTCGCGTGGCCCAGCTGCCCCGCCACCTGACCAAAAACCATTTGCATATTAATCTCAAAGGTCGCGTTAGAGCGTTTCGTTTGACGAGCCACCCCGCTGTGCCACGTCGCGGGGATTCAAAATTGAGATATCCAATTCGTTTTATTGAATAATTAATTAGCGAGCGCGCCATCTC
Source organism: Philonthus spinipes (assembly GCA_963082785.1). Classification (NCBI taxonomy): domain Eukaryota; kingdom Metazoa; phylum Arthropoda; class Insecta; order Coleoptera; family Staphylinidae; genus Philonthus; species Philonthus spinipes. The sequence continues at coordinate 24,938,262 of OY720303.1, forward strand.
CCGGACGCATTAACTTTAATTACAATGTGTAGTTAAAACCATTAGTATCTAAATAAGAGGCGCAATGCAGGAAGTATAGAGCCGGTTAATTGCCGCCGCCGTTTGTTGGCCGACTGATATAAACCGCCGCCACCCCCCGCCCGCACTTTTAGCGCGAATTTTATTCCCCGCCGTTCCGTAGCTATTTTTATAACGTTTGTTTAAACATTACATACGGACACGACATGCATTTTCCGCTTGTATATATATTTTTTTTATTATTGTTATGCTCGAAAAAAATGTAGAATTACATGTTAGTTGTTTGTTACGTGTTACTACACGGATTCTAGTAATTAATTTATTAAACTTATAGAATTTAAACTAGAATTATAAAACACATGTAATATAAATGTTTAACACACAGAAATTTCATTTTAAACTACCTTACTATTAATAAAAGAACAATCTATTTACGTTTTACTACCACATTTTTTTACAGGAAAACATTATACGGAACAATAGTTGGATTCATAAAATTAATACCCTGAAATGCTTTACTAAAGCTGCGTTTCTGAACCAACGTACGTACCAATTTATGTGTCGTACTGTAGCGATAAATCAAATGGTAAATAACGTATACGAGTTTGTAAATCCGTACTTATTGCCATTCTAACGAATTTCAATTCAAACAGTGAAGAGTCGCGAGGATAGAAACGTCGCGCTGTTTCCTGCAAAACAGCAATGAATTTAATATAATGAAAAAGTGCGAAGAGTCGCGAGGATAGAAACGTCGCGAAGTTGCCGGAATGGCTGATGGAACACAATTACGCGAGCTTTAGGATCAAAGAGGGCGTACCTGTGGTGAGTAGCGGAACGGAACAAAAAACAGCAATGATTCTAATTAAAAAAAAAAGAGCGCGAAGAGTCGCGAGAATGGAAACGTCGCGCTGTTTCCGGAACAGCTGATGGCACATAGTTACACGAGCTTTATGCAAGGAGTCAAAGAGGACGCAGTTGTGAATGAACAGAGGAACATAAATGAAAAACAACAATGACTTAATTTTAAAAAAAAATAGAAATAGCGCAAAGAGTCGCGATGATAGAAACGTCGCGTTGTTTTCGGAACTACTGATGAAACACAGTAGTTCCGACAAGAGCTTTAAGTAATTGACTCCTTACTTAAAGCTCGTGTAACTGTGTTCCATCAGTAAACAGCGACGCAGCTGTGATGAGCAGAGGAACAGAACAGAAAATCAGATTGGTTAAACAGCAATGACTAATTTAAAATTAACAAATATACTACTTTTTCTTTTGATTTTCATGCTTTTAAAAGAGTAAGAAAATTATCACAGCTGTGATAACTGCAATGTAAATTTACGCCAAATTTATCGATTAATTGAGCGGTTATTAAATTGTATTGTCGATTCGTTTTGTTATTTCTACAACATGGAATAACACTTTTGTTTTAATTTTATGACTTATTATCTTTAATACGCGAAACGTTTTTTTCTTTTCCTTAATTCCAACTCATTAATTTTAAATAAGTATAAAACGAAACACTTTTGATTCGAAATCGCTTACATATTTTATAAAAGCCATCCGTTCTCATCATTCCAAATCTCTCTCGACTCTTTTTTTTTGTTGTTTTGGCAACGCCCCCGTCGAAATTGGTTTTCCGTGGCGCGGAATTAAATCCGTAGCTAATCCCGCGAGCCGTTGCCAATTTGAATCTTTCCGCGGAAAAATCCCGAGGCGAGGGTAGTGAAAATAGCATCTTCGGCGCAACACGCAACAATTGAATTTATCCGCCCAGGTGCGGTTTAATTTTAAGTCTGAACTGAAAACGTCAAATAAACAGCGTGACTGATCGGCGGCGGATCGCACCCGGCGTAATTTATGGTGGACTCGACGAAATGAAAAACAAAACGAAAAAAAAAAATGTTAGAAAACGCCGAGAATTTAAGCCGATTTGATTTGTAAACGAGAGGGTGGTAATCCCCGTTTAATAGGATTAAGACGTGTTGTTTCTTTCTGTATGTAAGGGGTGTGAGTGTTATGTTTGGTGGGTGTTACGTTTCAATTTGAATAAAGAGATTGTGCAATTGGATCGAGGGTCATTATTAATCAAGATAATATTTAGTGATGATTTTAAATTCATTTTAAAAATTTTTAAATCAAATATTCACAATCCAATCAAACTTGTTTATTGTTGTCTATAGTTTCGACAACCTTAATTAATAATGATAGAAAATTAAAATATTAGTTTTTTTTGTATGTTTCACAGATTTCAATAATAATCAAAGTTATACAAAGTGAAAATTGTTTCGTTTATTAAAATTTAATTAACAAAGTAGAAGCCTCAACAATTCATAAGTTAAAAACCCAAATATTCATTTACTGAACGAGTAAATCGACCTGATGTTCTCACTATTCTTTAACGGTTGATGAAACTGTCAATGGACAGAATATATTAGGAAGTCCGTCGTGGTTCAGATATAAACCCCAGTAACGGAGTAACCCAATAACTACCCTTAATCAACACTATTAGTATGAATCAACATTTCAGCAGACGAAATTAACGTAATCCAAAACTGAATAATTTTAAGAATTAGTAAAAATTATAATAAAAAATTAAATAAATGAGCTGAATTTTAATTAATTACTAAAAGTGAATAATATATTTTTTAAAAGATTTTCTTTATAACTATATAAATATATTAACAATAAATTATAATGTATTCCGGTTTTTGTGTAAGCGAAAATGGACAACAAAGCGGACGAGAAAGGCAAACTGGAACGGCAAGGAAGAAGCGTGACGCGATTCGCTAAGCGTTTAAATGAGATAATGGTTGTTTGGTTGCATACGAAACCAACCTGCACTTAAAACTCGTCTCAGTAATTGAAAATAATTTTAAGTTAACATCTCCTTCGCCAAGAAGTTTTATTTTTCATGGTTATATTTAAAATAATAATCGAATTTGCGTAATTTTTTGTTTGTTTAATGTATGCCAGACATTTGTGCTAATTAAGTAATCATTTTGATGTTACTCAAAATGATTACATAAATTTTAAGCTGTATTTATGATTATTTAAAAAACTGCAATTAAGTGAATAAGTGAATATGATATTAAAATCAATAACAATTGTGTGATTGACTATAAAATGTATAATCATCTTTATAATGAATTTTCTAAATATACATAATTTTACAATATATTAATTCATTTTAGTTTTTATTAGAGATGGACAAAGTCCATCTTTTAGATATTTTTTGTTACTGCAAATTTAAGTATATTAAAGACAATTTTATTAATTGAACGAATTCTATTACTGTAAGTAACTAAGTATTTATTGAAAAACAGCAATTTATTGTTACTTATTGATTTTATTTATATACAAATATCTTTATCCATACAATTATATTTTTACAAACATTGAGTATATACATTAGAATAAAGGTTTGTCTTTCCTGGGCTATAACCGGAGGTCTTTCTGTCCGATTTTATTTATTTATTTAAAATGGCTTATTTATTATCCGATTACTAATATTAATCGACTTTGCCGAACACAATTTTTCTATATTAGCTTTAACTATAAAATACATTTGCTTAATTATTTTATATTTTTTGAAAACGAGAAATATTCATATAAAATCAAATGAGCCAAAAATAAGTAAGTAAAAATAAAAATAAATAAAATTTATTAATGAGTAAGAACTTTGTCCTTTCAAATAGTGAAATTTTCATTTTTCGGGAAATGTTTACAATCTAAAACAACCATATATTTATCTTGGGAGGGAATAATTTATTAATTAGTTTCAAATTCTTGTTATTTAATTTATTTTAAATAACTGTAATCTTTTTTTTAATTAAGGTTTATTTAAAATAATTCAATTATATAAAATTTAAATCGCAAATATTGACAATTGTAATGTTAATAATAAATTAGGGCTTGTTTAAAATAATTCAGTTATACAAATTTGTGCAATTGAATTGTTTTAAATTAACTTTAATAAAGTGCGTAATTTTCGTGCAAATTTTATTGGTTTTCTTCTCTCTCGCAATTTAATGCGTGAAAATATGCGACAGGCGACGATGATTCCACTTAAATTTCTTAACAAACACCGCAGTCGGCGGTTTTTATTCAATTACCGCGAGTTACGCAAACACGGCAGATTTCACGGCGGCTGATTGACATGTTAATTAACCTATGATGCTTCATTAAATTCCGCCGCGGCAAATAATAATCGCCTCGTGTGCATTTGCGTGGGAGAGGCGGAATTATTACATGTGCGATTGCGATCTTTCGACAATATTTTTTTTTTGCTCTGCGTTCTCTCTCTTTCTCCAACTCCCTTCATTTCCATGCAAAATTGTGTGCACGCAGCGGCGATTGATAAACTCATCAAGCGGACGCTTATTCAAATTCGAAACGATTGTGATTAATAGCTACACTGATTCCTATCGTCCGCTATTAATTTTGAAAGTTGAAGAAGCGCGGGAAAAGTCGCGTTTGTTCTGTCGGATTTACATGTGTTTCAGATTATCTATTGGTTAATTAAAACTAAGCTTAGTTTAAACTGTAGATGTATATCGCTAGAGAAATGATATATTCTGTTTTTGCTTAGCATAACTAAAACTAACATGCATATATGTAAATTACAATGAAATTAATAGGTGATGAAAGTGAAATTATTTGGATGTCATTTATGAAATTTCCAAAGTTCAATCACCTTAAATGTAAGCTATATCTTTCTACTGAACTGTCCCCTTAAAAAAGTCAAAAAAGTGATTTTTTGCAGCGACGAAAAAGGGAATGAACGAATTTTATTGATCCTTTTTAGTATTTAATTTTAATATAATTGTTACAAAAATTATTAAGTGCTTAACCTGACGACTGAATTAAAAAATAAAAAACAACCCACTTAAAGCACAACCGCACCACAAAAACCAAGACAACTTTTCGAACTTTTAATAACCGCTCGAGGAAAAAAAAAAGGGTGGACATATATTAATAAGTTGGAACGAATTAATCAGAGCACGTCTGTTCTCTCCGCTTGTCGCGCTGTGTTTATACACATATTTTTTTTTTCTGTTTTGTGTGCCGGACTTTTTTCCCCATGTTGGACCGAAATCGTAACGAAATATTTATAGACCGAATGAATGGCCCCCTGTGCACGAACACAACCGTGCCCCGCCATCAATACGGATCGAACGGACAGAATTCGGCTTGTTCATAATTTTCAGAGGCGTGCATGTGCTTGACATGTGCTCCAATTGAAAAAAAAAAGAAGGAACGAAAACGGACGGGAAAAAGGAAAGAAAAAATTACGAGCAGTGGAATGGAATCAACCGAAAAAAGGAAAATAAGGGGGTTTTATTAAAGGAGTGTACTTCGGAAATCTATGAGGTTAAAAAACCAACGAGTAAAAAGGATTTAATAATATTGTATCAAATATTGAATTTGAAATTAAAGGCACTTTTATACAACAATCGTATTTCATCGAAGATTTTCTGGACCATTTTGGACTACCCAAAGGATCGGAAACTTTTAGTATGTAATCTACAAAAATTAGTATTAGTTGGTTTCTTTCACTAATTATAATTAATGATACAAACCAAGTGTTTTAATCAAAGTATATTAACTAAATATGTTTCACCCGGGTTGAGAAATAAATTCATCATACAGAAATTAGAACCTAAGTTCAACTGCCAAAGAAAAGATCAAATTTGAAACATGTGAAGAGTAGAGAAAAAATTAAAAATATTACATCTTAAATAATAATACATTTATTTTATTAATGAAAAAAAAATTTAATTTAAAATGTAATTAGAATAAAATTTCTATATAAAAAAAACATCCCTTAGACAATAATCAATCTACAAACATGCACATTAATAAAATTTCATGGCTGAACACAACGGCTTCTAAATATTGAATGAGCAACGTACCCAATATTTATTTTCACCATATCGCCAAGCTACTGTTTAAAGAGCTGCTGGTAATGATACGATATTAATAAATAATAAATCAGGCGGGTATTTACGGTCGCCGGTAATTAATACAAGCTGTGTGCGTTTAGTTTATTATTTATGGCCATTATGTAAAGTGCGGAGTGATTCCTGGCCATGCAAATGACTATAAATATATAGATATTTGTTGCGACCGGCCGAGACGTGTCGTGCATCATAATTAGGGATGTGCAAATTTGATTTTGCCAAAAATTCAGAATGTGCAAACGTAAAATTGTGCCAGGGTTTACTGGAAAACACGTGAAATAACTAATTTGGAGACTGTTGTTAATGTTTATTTTTTTATACGAGTTTATAAGAAACACGCACAGCGAGGAAAAGTGATGCAACGGAATTTTGTATGAAGAAATTTTGAAAATAAGGAAATGCCAAGAAGATTTGGCATAGAGGAAATTTTAAATGCGTAACAAATAATTAAGCAATAGATAGTAAAAATTTCTACATTAAAATTGAAATAATATTAACAATCGATGTGTTGTTGTGATTTACTTGAAGAGGTTCGAACAATTAAAAATAAAACATTTTGTATTACAAGTGAAAAAAGGAATACAAAGTGCTTAATTTTTTATATAAACAATAGAATTTTTCATCCCAAAAGAATAAAGAATTGAATTGTCATGCAAAAAAAAAAAAACACAGAAAAAAATCCATTTTGTTAATAATTATCAATTCTTAAATTTCTGCATTTTGTATTACAAGTGAAGAAAGGAATACAAAGTGTTTTATTTTTATATAAACAATAGAATTTTTCATCCCAAAAGAATAAAGAATTGAATTGCCATGCAAAAAAAAAAACACAGAAAAAAATCCATTTTGTTAATAATTATCAATTCTTAAATTTCTGCATTTCAGCATAAATCACAATTTACAATTAAATAGAAACATAAGATTAAATTAGAGTTATTAAACAAAAGTTTAGTTATTATTATTATTTATCTTAAGTCTTTGTACCCTTTCGGGTCTCGGTCACAAAAGTTCAGTTATACAAACAAAGTAAGAGTATTTTATTATTGTTATTTACTTACAAAACAACCTTCGTATAACAAATTCTCAAATAATTTCCGTTTTTTTCGTTCGTTAATGGAAACGAAATAAATGTACGCATCTCACGTTGGAGTGAGATACACCAAAATAAAATTGCATTTCTCAAAGTTTCTTTGCAAAATGTACAAGCGCGAAATTTCGATCGCGTTTTCAAAACGCCATTTACTTACAAAACAACCCTCGTATAAAAAAATCTGTTTTTCTTTCGTTAATGGAAATGAAATAAATGTGCGCGTCTCCCTTTCGAGTGAGATACACCAAAATAAAAATGCATTTCTCAAAGCTTCGTTACCGGCCGTCTGCGCGGCAGAAAAAATCATTACTCTCCCGCGCTAATTGACTCGGCTTTTGAAAAATTACGCGGGGGTCTTTATTCTTAGCCCGAGACGAAATTCCGGCCGTCGATTCGTGAGAGGATCTCCTCCAATGAACGCGTGACTTTGTGGGTGATCCGAAATTACAATGTTAAAATTATTACATCGGCTATAAATCAAATTGTTTGGACGTGGAGAGCCTCGTAGTGTAATTTTAGGGATTTGTAAGTGTGTTTGGTTTTAAATCATCTCGATTAAATTGCGAAATTATACTGTGTTTTTATTTTTTTTTAAGTGGTTCCAAACAATTATTTGTTATTAGAGATTTCGCCTAAATTAGCGAATCGTGAAGAATTTTTTTTGGAGTTATTTATTTATTTTTATTTTTACGTGAATTCTGCTTTAATGAAATTATTTTTATTTACTATTATTATTTATTTTCTCTACATAGTGATGGTTTTTATTTCATTTAAGGTTATATTTATTTAAATAAAATCGTAGAGGCTGAAAAACCTCCGGGGTCAATAGGCGATTCACCTACAGAATATAATTCTAATTTTATATATTATTATACATACATATACACATTTGAATAGTTAGTTAAAATCGTAGAATACATGGGCTAGTTCTTAACCTAAGTGAAAAAAAAAACATGGAAAGCCAAACGAATGATAGAGAGATGCATTTTTTTTTCATCATCGTTTGTGGATAAAATTTCACCAATATCATTTTAATTAAAACGTTTCGTTTATAATATTTTTCTATTTTTATGTGAAAAAAGGTTGCAGTGTTTATTTATAACTTATGTAACTCAAATACTTCATATTTACAATAAAATTAAACAAGGAAACTTCTGGAAATTATCAACTAATTTCGATCATTCCCTTTTCTCCATATTTGTTTCATTAATATATTTTTTAAAAATATTTAAAATATCTCAATAATTAAAATCGATATTTCATTCAGGTTTATTGTTGTTCAATAAAATAAAATCCTGTTTTCATTGAGCATAACCTTAAATGAAATAAAAACCTCACTGTATATAGTTTTGAATATACGTTCTGTAATTAATTTCAAAAATGATGAAATAAAAAACACAGTAAAAATGCACGTGCTTTTATTTTTTTACACTTACAACTTCTGTCTTAGTACTGCTTCATATTTTTTTAGACTTTATTCTTGAAATCTTGAAAAATAATTAATAATATTAAGTAAAACATTGTAAATAATCTTCATATAACTCGCATACAACTATTAATTAATTAATTAATTAATAGATTGCGTTTGGCATGATTTGTTGGAAACGTTAATTAGTTAGTATATTTTTATAAGGATGAAACTTGAATAAAAAAAAAATAGATGGAATTATCTTTATTTATCAAATATGAAATTTAGATAAACCCAAATAATAATAAAATATTTGCACGAGCACTATCGGGGAAAAATTGTGGGAAAAACGGCAAGTGTGCGAAAAACAACAAAAAAAAAAGACTAAACGCAACGGAATCGGGAATTTCCACGTACGCTCACCCGAAAAGTTTGCTCTGCCTAATCCCACCGCGAGGGCAATTAAGGCGGGATATTTAGACAGCGAGATAACGATATTGTAACCATTATATTGTTCATTAGTTCATTACATTTTAATAGTTTGGAAAACAATGGTTGCGTGCATGGAAATTACCGCATGACAAATCGACTGAGGAACAAATTACTGGAGAGGAAAAAAATATGTAATAAAACGTGGAAAGAGCGCGCTGCCGGTACACAAAACTCCACCGGAGCGTAATTTGGGACATAACTCATCATAGTCGGGGGGCGTACGGTTATTAACAGGTTAGGTGACGTGGGTAATCAAAATTATTATTTTTAAAAATATAATCATATTAAGTAATTATAATCAACTAAATTAATAGTGATTAGTTCTGAAAAATGGGAATATACATCATTTAATTAGATCAACAGTTGCTTAATAAAATAAATAAAACCCAAAATTATAGAAAATTCAGAAACCAAAAAGGAATTTGATCACCCGACTTAATACTTACTTTAACTTCATTATGTTAGGACTACAATCATACAAACAGTGGAATTAAAAATAACAGAAAAAAAAGATTTATTCACTTGGTCACAGTTATTTAAATAAATTAAATAAAAATAATTTGAAAATAATTAACATTTGTTGGATTTGTAAGGAGTGGGCTCGAACACAGTCTTGTTAGAACTACGTTCTTGCAAATAATTGTATAATAATACAATTTAATTTTTTAATATCAAAATGTTTGTAAAAATTGTTGACACGATAAAGTATTTCCTTTTATAATGTAAATTTTATTTATTTCCACAAATTAATTTTATGTAATGAAAGCGAAAGGCGGACTTTATTAATACGGGAATGACAGTTTAAAAAAACAACAAGCAAGCAAAACAACGGAGCGGCGATGCGTGTGCGTGTACCGGACTGTTATCGATCAGGCAGAGTCCTGATGTGTGTATGTGACATGCGATTCACCTGTTAGCAGGTCCCATGTGGCTATAATACGCGCACCCTAAACAGATTTTAATGCATTTGAAACAATGACACGGGAGCTTCCCCCTCTTTAATCTATTCACCGCGCCGCAATAAAACTCTTTACGGGCCGAAGATGAGGCCCCACGCGGGACACCCCCACGCCAGCGAACGGTGAATTACTGCTACGACAGTTTAATTGTGATTAAAAGATCCGGATTTCATTACGAGTAACGACACGAGGCGGCGTGTTGAAGTAAACGACGTTTTGGTCACAAAAGTAATGAAAGCTGGATTAATGGAGACGATTTTTATTCACTTGCTCACAGTTATTTAAAATAAATTGAATACAAAGTATTTTGTGAGTAATAAAAGCGCAATCATACTAAAAATAAATTGAATACAAAGATTTTTGAAAATAATAAAAAAATCATTTTTCGCATAGTAAATATGCTTTTATAATGTAAATTTTATTTATAATAATAATTTATTTTATTTATAAATAATAATTTAATAATTTAATTTAATAATGAAAAAAGATTTTTTTTATTATTTTCAAAAATCTTTGTATTCAATTTATTTTTAGTATGATTGCGCTTTTATTACTCACAAAATACTTTGTATCCAATTTATTTTAAATAACTGTGAGCAAGTGAATAAAAATCGTTAAATAGTGGATTTAAAATTTAGACATAGCATCAGTTTCTCTTAACTAGTTAAACTATGTAGTAAGTAGTTAAGAGAGAGAAAATTTAGACATAGCATCAGTTTCTCTTAACTACTTACACTATGTAGTAAGTAGTTAAGAGAAATGGATGCTATGTCTAAATTTCAAATCCATTGTTTATGGTAAATATACGAAAAATGAAGAAAAATGTCAGTTTTGCAGTAGCAAAAGAGAAAATTAATTATTTAATTTTTATCATTCACAAAATTATTTTTATTTATCGCTGGATTATTCTAGAAATTAGAAAAAAAAGTTGAGAAAATAATATTGAAATGAATCGAAGTTAGTTTCATGAATAAATAATTTTAAAAATAAATAATAAACACGGAAAATTACTTAACTTCTACGCAACATCAATACACAATTCCCACATTAAGTACAGAACAAACACGTGTAATGTAACTTTATCGATTTCCCTGTTTGCGCTGTGGTTTTAGTACACCCTCCTCCCCGGACGTTGAAAAACAATTGAAAAAAGCAAAAAATCGAGCCCCGGGAATAATTATGTTCCGATATATAAATTTATTGCCGTTTAATTACGCATTACGGCGCGCGTTCCCCGTTGATTTATGGTCGCACGGTTGATAAGATCGTTAAATTGGACTAATTAAAATTAAATGGGACTCTCCGAATCCGGGAATCTCCAGCGGAAAGATGGATCTCTTTGGACGGGAGGGGGGAATTGCGCCCGGTGATTTAATTTCGATTCAGATGTGGAAAAAAGTGAGGGGAATGTAAAAGTTGCTTGATATTCGGAAAGTGAAATTTCAACGATTTTGTGATAATTAAATGAAATAAAAAGAATTTCAAATTTTCTCACCTGAATAATTAATTAATTATGTTTTCTTAAACTACTGTGACTTTTTAACGTATATTACGTAAAAACTTTAAATCGAATATTTTAATGGATATTTGACAATATTTTGTTGAAATACCCCTCCAGACATTGGATTACACAATGCTGCTGTTTCACATAATTTGTAATATTTACTGTTTCAAATGAATTATTTGCTTGGCAAATTAAATTTGTGATAAATATGTGAAAATATTTTTTAATAGCATTTAAAAAATAAATCTTCTAGGTCCTCCCTATAATCATTTGAAATACAGTAGTTACACTTTTTTTTTTCAATATATGACATATTTACCAGAAAATTGGGTTTGAAATTTAGGCATGGTATCAATTCCTCTTTCATTTAGATATATATATATATATATATATATATATATATAAACTGTTTTAGCATTACTTTCCACCTTACACGTATTATATGTATTTTATTGCCCCTATCGCTACTTGCAACATAAAAATGTTGAAAATAAAGGATATAAAAGTTTCTCAATGTTGGAGGTATAATCAAACGATTACTTCGAAGTAATCATACAATCTTTATTATAAAATTTACATTAGGTATAACACAATACATTTTATACATTATTATTCCTAAATGGCGTGATTGATTAATAATCAATTATTTTCATTTATAATAATTTATGGTTGAAGTCATTACTTTGAAATACATTTTTAACTAACGTAAAACGAATTTAATTTATTTGAAATAACTGTGACCAAGTAAGTAAATACATTTTTTATAATTAGCAAAGATTTTGATTTTATTTGAAAGAAACGTAATTTTTGCAAAATTAAACCCACAAACTTAACCCTCCCTTCACCCTTATCATTCCACGCCCTCTATCTTTATTATTCGCAATTGTCCCCCGCTTTCCCTTGTTGTTCCCATTTTTTTTTATCTCCGTTGCGTTTATTCGGCAGGGCCGCGCAATTAATACAGCTTCCAGGCCGCAACTTGCTCCTTTTTTCCCTCCCATCTCGTTCCGTCCCGCAGAGTTAATTAGCCGGCGCTCGGTTTTAATTTTAATAAGGAAAAACCCCGCGACGCGGTGCGTGCATCTCCGTATGCGAGAGGCTCACTCCATTTGTATGTGCAGGGATGCGATCACGTAATCTATTTGCGGTGGGTTCGGCTGACGTGCCCAGCACCCTAAGCGGAGCTTACATACGTGTACGGGCGACAAAAACTAGATTAATAACCCCCCGGATAAGGCCTAATCTCTTGTTGCGCCGAATCACCTGAACCCGCGGATCTGTACGCCTTTGGAATAAGAGAGTGGATGGAGTTGGGAAAAAATGGAGAGGAGGAATAGAGGAATGGTTGCGGGGAAAAATGTCGTGAGGCTTTGGAATTTGTCTGTTTGGTTAGGTATAATTAATTATTTTTAAATTCTTTTAATTTAATAACTATGATCAATTACAACAACAAAAAAATCCCTGAAAATGATCAATGGTCAAAACTACTTGGAGAAAGTATAAATAAGTGAAACCAAGTGTTTTCATTTTATTTTAAGAAAAAACTTGACCAGCACTTTCGTCCGAACCTATTCTAGTGCGAATGAAGTGTGGTCCAGCTTTGTCATATGGAATGGCAGTTTCATGGGTAAAAATACCCATGAAACTGCCATATATAATATTTGCTAATATTACCGAATTTCGTTATTTCAGTGATTCGTCCTACCAATGCATTGTTTCATCAGTGCTTTGAATAGTTTCCTACGTAATTTCAGTATATTTTTCTACTTTTAATAAAATTAGGCAAAAGGTGGCGCTTGCCTCATCTTTAAGGTATTATATTTTTCTACTGATGAATCGTTTCATCGGAGCTTTGAATAGGTTCTCATATCACCAAAATGACGTAATATCAGTGATTCTTTCTACCGATGCTTTGAATAGGGCATAGTGATTCTTCCTACCGATGAATCGTTTCATCTGTGTTTTGAATAGGCTGCCATAACACCGAAATGACGTCATTTCAGTGAATTGTTTAATTGATGAATCGTTTCATCGGTATTGTCACTAGGCTCTCATATCATCAAAATGATGTCATTTCAGTCAATCTTTTGACGTCATTTCATTGAATTATTCTACCGATGAATCGTTTCATCGATGCTGTGAATAAGCTCGCTGGGTACATTTTATTCGCGTTATTTATTAGTACCAGAATTATAGCAACAAATTTCGTTGACATTCGGTAGATCTACATGTGAACTTTAGCTTTAAAGACCATAAAGTAATATTGTTGTGATTTTGTCTATAAATTGATAGTAGTTGCGTTACAATACTGATGGAACTTGAATATAATAATGATTCTTAGAAATGGAAAGATCTAGTTTTGGATATCTGTATTTTATTCATTGGTAATATGTTGTACAATTTAATGAAAAGGGTAGTTGTTGGAAGAAAGGAAGTGTTTTCTTGTGGGGGAAAGAGAATAAGGGTATTATTGTTTCAAGGTGTGGAAAAAAATGAGAGGGTTATTTTGGGACGTGCGCTATTAACAGACTGCGCCTTATTTAATAACAAACAGCCCGTACAAGCGTGAACCGTACGAAATCGTAAAACTGCCTCGAAAAGTAATCATTGGCGCTGTAATGGTTTGTAAATGAAACCAATTTAAAAAAGGCTGCACGTGCATTTTTTTCGCCGTTGTTATTATTTTCCTTTCATACGTACATTTTTTTATTATTTCCCCGTCGTAAATGCAAAGTATAATTTTTTAGCGCGGTTTTAATTATTACACAGGCGTTAAGTGAACACGCTCGTGGTGGCAACAAATGCGCGTGAAATCCGAACGGAGCGGCGTGACTGTGACTGACGGGGCCCCGTGTTGTGCGGCCACCGCAGACCTTTGGGACACCACCTTCGACAATACAATTATTGCGGATTTTTTTTTGCAAAACAAAAAAAATCCAATGCCCACCACCTATATAAATCAGCATCTGGGCGCGCGCGGTGGGTCTCTCTTCTCCACTTTGACGTCGCTAACTAGGTGCCGCAGCGCACCCGAAAATAAAAATTTGCCACAGTGTGTAAAAAGCCAATTTCACCGGCGAGCGTGTTATAAATCACGCCCGGCGACGTTCGATATTCAAATAGCGCGAACTGCCGACCGAAAAAATAAAAATAAATAAAACGCAAATCACCCATCGACAGCGTATACTAGCACACACATGCACACAAGCGCGCACATGGTCAATCGATACGCACCGCACGGAATTTTGTATGAAAAACATATTTTCATAGCTCGTATAAACAACCCACACACAAACCTGTTTTCAATCCAATTTGAACAAAACAAAAATCATAAAAAGAAAAAAAAAGTAGGTACATAATTCCAAAATAAAAGTTTGCCAAAACTTACAAAATCACATCGAGAACTGCTTGTATTAATCATACCGTCTATAAATAGTGCAAAGTTCTATAGTTTACCTAATTTGGAAGTGTTAAACTCTAATATTCAAATCTAGAAATATGTATAAAAAAAATATTTAATTTCCAAAGATGCTATTTTTTGTTCAAATAATACGAACCTCAGAAATGTTCTACTAATTGAAGTCAAACAATCTGATACAAAAAATCAAACAATACATAACGCCAAATTCCAATTGTGTATTGCTTTGACTGTAGAGCTTCACATGAAATTCAGGGATATTCTGTAAGAGAAACATGTTGAACTTACATGTATCTTATTTTTTCTCATCACAGTCTAAGCGGGGATATAATTCGGGGATATTCTGTAAGAGAAACATGCTGAACTTACATGTATCTTAATTTTTATCATCACAGTCTAAGCAGCTTAACTCTCAACTAGCCTCAAGGATATTTTACTCAAACACTAGTACAGTTGGTTCTGCGATATTTTGGCGGTTCAGACTTTTCTTTCAGTCTTGCGAGATACGCTCTTAATTGATATCTCGTTTTTTGCTACAATCGAAATGATTTTTTTTTTTCATAAAAACCTACAAAACTACATTAAAATGATCTTTATAAATCATAATCATTGGAAAGATAACGCAAGCGCCATCTATTGCCTAATTTCAACCGCCTTCACCAAGGCTATTGCATATGGAACACAGTGATCTGTTGAGGTTCAAAAAATCGAAATGGCCATCACCAGTTATCCATACGCTCTTGATTAACATTTTTTGCTACAGCCTAAATGATTAACTTTTTTCCTTTCATAAGAACTTACAA
This sequence comes from Philonthus spinipes, assembly GCA_963082785.1. Lineage (NCBI taxonomy): Eukaryota > Metazoa > Arthropoda > Insecta > Coleoptera > Staphylinidae > Philonthus > Philonthus spinipes. Next base: position 24,953,914 of record OY720303.1, read on the forward strand.
AACTACAGGGAACAGAGAAATGGTTGCGGGGAGAAATGTCGTGAGACTTTGGAATTTGTCGGTTTAGTTAGGAATAATTAATTATTTTTAAATTCTTTTTATATAATTTATTTTAAAAAACTATGATCAATTACAAAAATTGATCCCTTCAGGGAATAATTAATTATTCCTAATGGTCAAAACTACCTGGAGAAAATATAAATAAGTGAAACGAAGTGTTTTCATTTTAGAAAAAACTTTCTTCTTCTTCTTTCCTTTCATAAGAACTTACAAAACTACATTAAAGTAATCTTCATAAATCATAATAATTGGATAATGCAAGTGCTATTTATTGCCTAATTTTAACCGCCTTCATCAAGGCTTTGCACATGGAACACACTGATCTGTTGAGGTTCAAAAAATCGAAATGGCTATCCCCAGTTATCCATACAATCTTCATTAATTGTGGCGTTTTTTTGCTACAACCTAAATGATTAAACTTTTTCTTCTTTCATAAAAACCTACAAAACTACATTATCCAATTTGGTAATTGAATATTTTATTAAATGATCTTCATAAAAATGGCATCCCTTCTTAAAATATCCTTCTTTCATTTTTTCAAACAAGCTATAAAGTAATAGAAATTCATCAAGAACGATATTCTGATATCACTTATCGGCTCCATCTATTTCAACATGAGAAAGGCCTCCTTTTTTCCCTCGGACAACCCACACTCGCCATCACGCGAGCAACATATGCTCCGATAAAACGCACTAATTCCAATCCCCGTGGCTAATTAATATTCAAATGCATTCAGCTCCGATTATCATTTTCGAATCGAATCCGGGCCAATTTATTTACATATATACGAAATTTACGTGTCGCCGGCGCATTTTGTCCACCCGAAAGAAAGGAAGAAGAAAAAAAAAGAGAGAGTGAATCGAATTCTTTTATCTTTGGAATCACGAACGCGCGGAGGAGCTTTTAAGAAAATGTAAAGCGGTTGTACAGAAATGGCCGGTATGTTATCGGTTGATTTGAGATTGGGAGATGGTGGAGATAAGAAATCTCATTCATAAAATCAAGATTTTAGAGGTATTTAATTTGTGGTCGAAATATATTTTTTTTTTTTGGATAATAAGGATTTAAATATAATTTCCAAGAATCTTTAATCTCATATCTGAGTACCTTTTTAATTAAAACTTTCAATCTCTAAAATTTCACGAAAAAATAAAGTTTCAAAATTGAATGTATTTTAAACAGCAGGGATTTGAAAATAATTTCCATGAAACTTAATCCCATATCTAAGCAGCTTTTTAATTAACACTTTCAATCTTTAAAATTTTGCAAAGAATAAATTTCAGACCAATATTATTTATGATCTTTAAAATATGAAATTTTAAAGATTGAGAGTAAATTAAAATAGTTTATTTTTCAACATTTCGCTAATTTCAGAATTATATATATATATACAAAAATCTTTATTCAGACAATATGACAACAAAATTTTACAAAATGTATTATAACAATATGTACAATTGTGTTAGTAGTCTTCCATGGGCTATCGACCATAGGTCTTTCTGCCCTGTATGAATTTATGGTGATTTGCAAATTAAAACTACGCTAGCTAGCTGAACTGTCATGTATGTATCAGTTAATGAATTGATGGATAGTGACTGAAGGGTTGTTATATTTTGGGGGAATATTAGGGTTGCGAGGAATACAATATTCAAAATTATATTTGTATTCATTTTGTCACAAACACATTTTTCCACAATCAAAGACATCTTTCGGGCAAAAAGTTGTCTACTTATATTTTTTTTCTTTTAATTACTCAATTAGTTTAAAATAAAAGTGACAAAAAATGGAAATCTTGTGTTATAGAAAAAAAAGGTAAAAAGTGGTTTGTGATATAGGAATATTTGTGTTTATGGGAAATGTCATGGTGAAATGTTGGAAAATAAATTATTTCAATTTAAATTTCCCGTCATTTATTATTAGGCATAAATGGCGATTTATATCAAAAATATTTGCTCTATTAATTAAATAAGAATGTCAATATAATTCTGACGAAATATTGTAAAACAAATTATTTCAATTTAAACTTCCCGCCATTTATTATTGGACGTAAAAGGCGGGAAGTTTAAACTGAAATAATTTATTTTCCAATATTTCATCAGAAATTGACATTCTTAATTAATTAATAAAGCAAAGAATTTTGATATAAATCCTTACAAATTTGAACAGAAATTTATCAGTGCAAAACCTATTTTCAGAATTAATTCTCATAACAATATTAAATTATTCTTTAAGAACGTCAAAATACGGATTCTCTGATTTTCCAAATCGATATTTGAAGTGACATCCACCGGCCGTTTTCCGGCATCGGGAGTCAACTTAATGGGCCGAGGGCACTTAAAAATGACATAACACTAAAAGTGAAACATTCGAATTAAGAGTGCGCGTCCAGAGAAAAGCAATTCCGTTTTACAATGAGCGCATAAATCGGGGCCGTTCAGCAAAAGCAAAGCAACGGGCCCGGGGAGTCTTGTAATTGCTTTTTTGTCGAAAGCGTCACGTCCTTAGTTTCGCCCTTCCCACGTGATTCATCTGGGAGAGTTGAATGGGAATCATCGGAAAATGGAACACGAGAAGGTAGAGGAAATCGAATCATCGGAAGGTGAAATCTTAGAAGTTGGGGAAAAACTACTGAAGTTATGTTAATAACGATGTATAACGAAGTAGAAGCCTCCACAGTTAACAGTTTAACTACTGAAGTTGCCTAACCTAAGTTTCAACACATTTACTTTATCAATGGTTTACTCTATATTTGTTAATGATACTGGAATCAACATTTCCAATTGCTTCATTTGATTGATACAGTTTTAATCCACAAGACTATGGTTTATTCTACGGTTACTAATAATGCTGTAATTCACTTGAATTCATTATCTTTGGTGATAATAATTCAATATTATGATAACACCTGAATGATTTGTTATTTGAGTGAATTTTAATTGGCGCCGGCAATTAACAAAGGCACTAGCGAACTCCCGGAGCGCGCATAAAACAATTCACTTTTCACGAGTTCGCCGCAGACGTCTCTCGACAATAAACCTAATCGCGAATGCATAAACAGAAATTTCGAGGACGAGGAGATGAACACACGGGGACATAAAACAACAATACCAGTTTAATCGTGGATATAAAGGATAGGAGTTTTACGAGCGCCGCGTCCCCGGAATTTCTGGCGTAATCTCCGAATGGGCCACCTGAAGACCGGACGACACTCCGGCCGTGTTTTTCATCGCACACACGGTGTCAATATTTCCTTTTTTAAAACGGAGGGGGATCGTTAAAGGATGACCAGGTGATGTGCTGTTAATTAATTTTATAGTTATAGGCGTTTGGGTGAATAGTATCGCTGTTAAATTTATTGACCGTTCTTTTTTTCTGTTTGTTTGGATGGACAGCGTTATAAATTTTGCGTTAATTGAGATTTCATGCAAAAAAAATCGCGGAGTGTTTGATAAGAGATCTGCGGCAGAAATTCTTGAGGATGAATTATGTTTATTTCTAACAATTCTTAAATGTCAATGTTAATTCAAAAAATTCTGAAACGCATTTTGATAAGGATTTATAGAAACGAATGACCATATCACAGCTGTAGAAAATCCATTTAGAAATTGCTTTGTTATTACTGTAGTGAATAATAATTATTAATTGTATTTAAGAATAATTTAATAATAATTTAATAATGTGTTTAGGCGATTGAGAAAAGTGAGTATTTAGGCTTTAGTTAAGTTGCAGGAAAGCCATTTAGAAATATTTATAGGATAGTTGCAGAAACCCTACCATCTAGACTTTTTATGATTAGCAGGCATTCCTTCTTCTCCTATTTACTCTCTAATGTTTTAAAGAAAAATGTGAATACTAATTTTTATTTTTTTTTAAATCAAACATGTCCAGATATGAAATAATGGTATTTCTTTTGGAAATACATCATGTATCTTGGGTGTTTTATTGTAATACAAATAATACGAAGAATGCACGTTCGAAGATTTTACGACGACAAATGAACATATCTCCATACCAAAAAGAGTGTCCACCGCGGCGGTCTTCATCATCACCGCGACGATGTCCGTTCCTAATAAACTTTACAACACGGCAATAATCGCATTAGCGTCTGAACGTGTGGGATCCCGATCACGGAGCAAAGGAAGAAGACGTCCCCTGCCGTTTTCAGTTTCCGAACAGTTTCACGGTGCCGTCTTAATCGGGAAGATATGGAAATCACGAGCATGTGTGCGCGCCTCTCGGGGCACACGGGGTCGAGGAGGTCAGAGCGCGCGGGCGCAGGTGTCGCTCTCGACGCGTTCACGGTCTGTTTGCCTATCTCTCACAGATCTCAATTGTGAAATTGAAAAAACGAGCCACGAAACGGAATGGCATTAAGCGCTAATCTAGTGGCAAATTTCGTTCCCCGCTCAAATTGACGCGGAAAGAAAAAAAAATGGATAACACTATGAAATATGATTCGTAATGTGTCTTCGTGAAATTATCCAGTGATGTGGTTTCGAGTGTAATTGTGTTCCACTTGAGCTACAATTGTGCTGTGAATTAAAAATGTAATTACTTTTTTTTATTTACAAATTTCTACTATTTGTATTAAATTATGATTACATTATTTTATTTTGAATTAATTTCTCACTTAACCCGTGTTGAAACATATTTAATTAATAGACTTTGATTAAAACACAGTAATGTAAAACAGTCTATTACATTATTTTATTTTATTATTTTTTTTTCAAAAGTTTTTATTAAATAATTTTTATTGACTATATTTAATTATAATTAAATTAAATAGGCGGAAAGACTATTGGTCAATAATTAACAGATATAAATTATACATTTGATTTTGTATTTTTTATTATTTATTTGTGTTAATAAAGATTGTTATTATTATTAAATTAAATATCAAAAATGGTTTAAATTGTATTTTTCAATTTACAAATTTCTGTATTAATTAAATTATGTTTTCATTACAAATGGAAGATATATAAATTAATGTTTTAATATTTTTTTGTTTTTCTTGTATTAAACAGTAAAGTTGATTATTAGTATCTTAACATTAATAAGGCTTTAATGGACCTATTTGGGACTCAATACACCAAATAGGCTTAAGATTTTATTTATTAGTTTTTCTAAATGAAATATTGTAAAATGGAGATACCATAAATAAAAAAAAGAATGTTTACTGACTAAATTAAGCTATGATTGAATTCAATATCAAAAATGTTTTCAATTGTTTTTTTTTAATTCAATTTTGAATTGATTTTTTATTTACAAATGTCTACTGTCTGTATAAATTAAAGTATTATTACATTATTTTCTGTATTAAAAGTAAATTTAACAATTTTTTATTAAACAAATTCCACTTACTATATTAATGTATGATTAAATAAAATAAATTAAATATCAAAAATGGTTTAAATTGTTTTTAATAATAAATTAATGTTCACTTAATAATTGAAATATAAATCAATGTTATATTTAAATCCAATTCAAACATTTTCGATGTTTTAAATTTAATCATAATTGATCTACATTATGACTGACATATTTATATTGAATCGAAATATATTTTATAATATAATTAAATCAATATTTGACACACTTCTAAATTTACAACAAAAGTGAGCAATAATTAAAACGATCAATAACAATACATGCGTTTTTTTTCATATTATTACGTATTAAATACATTTAAAAATCTTATTCTTACGTATTAAAGTTACAGTTTATGGATATAGTAAAGTGGAAACAATTGATAAAAAGGGAAAACTGACCTTTTAATCGATTATTTCCAGGGTTATTAAATAGTACTGTTGATATTCACTTAAATCAAGAATTATTAAAATCCTTTAATTTCAACATCACGATAGTTACTACCTGATAATGATCCATATAAAAATGAATTTAAATACATTAATTGTTGATTAAAGTATTGTGTAAATTTAATAAAACATTACTTAAGTGTTTTATTAAAGTTACACAATACTTTAAATCAACTCAATAATCAAATATTCTTGAAAACCACATATAATCCAGCTGTATATTATAGCATGTATAGTTGAAAGCTGTAATACACGTGGTTTTCATTCTTGTTTTCCTTTACGTACTAGTGAATTTATTTGAATAAGAAAAGTTTCGTCTTCTGCCTTTTAAAGACGCAACAAACATTACGAAACAGAAACGGAAACGGCCGGGAAATCTGTATGCAATCCTCGCAATTGAAACTAATTACGCTTAACTCGCAAAAACCGACTTTTTAATCAACACTCGGCCAATTAACAGCTCATTACACGTACTGTACATAAATCAATTAGCGGCCCGAGGATAAACACAAAAGTAGAAACAAATAAGCCGACAATAAATTACACCCACAAAAAAAAACGAAAACATGCAAATTACGTTTCAGGCAAGAAAAAAAAGGGGAGATTTAAGATGGGCGGAATATTTGAGCTCGTAATTTTGAGGAAAATATTTGCGTTTCGAAATATTAATGCGTTGTTTTAATTGAAATAAGAAAGAGCATTTTTAAACTTTGTAAAAAAGATTGTTTTATGTCGAAACTATAATTATTGAAATATATATTGGAAATCTTTATTATTTAGTATTACGTTATATAATTTTATAATACATATAAATACAATCAGACCTCAGAGAATGGCTATCGACCGTCGGTCTTTCTGCCGTATTGAAATAAAATGGACAATTTTTCTGATTAAATATTTAATTTGTAATTCTTTTTATTCATATAATAATAAATTATTTTTCGTCCCAGTTGTATAAAAAATGTAAATGAAGAAAAATACTACTTGATTAAAAGATATAAACAATGTTTAAACGTAATAAATTAAAGACGACGCAAGCGCCACCTTTTTGCCTAATTTCAAGTGGTATCGTCAACGATTTGGGTCTATAAGATAGACGACCGAGAATCGCTGTTTCGTCCACTAAAGGAATGCGAACTTGTCCTGTTTATGAAAAGAAGGAAAACGAAATAAAGTGGCTGAACATTTAATTAAATGTGAATGTTTAAACGTGTTTTCTACTTGCAATTAAAAACCATCTACGGAAATTTCTATACACCTTTAAAAACCATTGAAAAATGCAAAAAATACGCTGAATCAACAATCAATAATTTTTATATTTCGAATTAATTTTTCACTTTCTATGACACATATTTAAGTACTATTAAAATTAATATCAATAAATCAGTTTTTCTGTTTATTATTTTTCCTAAAAACATTGATTTTTTACTAACTCATTGTATAATTTAAATAATCTCCTAAGATGAGAATCCTTCACTTTATAATTCCAGAAGTTTCAAAGCTTTCTATAATAAATTAAACAAATATTATTTGAAAATAATTAATAAATTATTCTCACAATTTCTATAATGTTTTAACAATACGCGAAAAAGGCTTTTGCAGATTCGTACAAATAATGGAAGCATCCTTTTTTTATAAAATGTTGTACAAATATTTTTTTTCTAAAAGTTGTCAAGTTGTTTTTTGATTTTAGTTTTTACGTTTAATTTTGACATTGCGGTCGATACGTAAATCAGAAACTGGCTATCCTGAATTGTAGTTGTGTTTTTTTTTATTTTTTTACTATATTACGTATTTTTTGTATCATTTTTTCGGTAATGCATTGTAGTGTTTATAATTGAATATTTCAAAACGTTTCTTAAATTATTTCTTGATTGATGGTGTATTTTGTAAATTTATTACGTAACCGCAAAATCAGTGAAACATTTCGGATTCCAACAATTTCCCATAGCCATAACACGCCGCTTTCCCGTTGTTGTTCTTTTTTTTTCTTCTTAGTTGCGACGCGCTCAAACCGTCTAATTACATTTTGACTTGGGGGAACGGAAAGCTTTCCGAAAATAGATCATAACTTCAAAGAATTGATACGAGCACGCGAGCGAGGGGGGAAAAGGCGCGTTATTTTCGATTAGAAACATTTTGTTGTGGATTCTTGAGTCCGCTTCCTACAGACGCAACGTGTCTGCGTTTCTGGCAGCCGTGCCAAAAAACTCTTTTTCCCCTCTATTTCGTCCTCTCTTCAAAAGCATCTCGACGTGCCCAATTAAACTTTTTGGTCTGAATGGGATTCTAGCACTGAAGTTATAAACTGCAACATCCAACAGATCAATGCTGCATATTCAGGAACGGGAAAAAATGGAAAGTCTCATTACGCAAGGACTGCGTTAAGTTTGATTTATATAAAGAGGAGAGTGTAATTCAACAATTTTATTAGTTCATGTGTAGATCTGGGATGATATTTCATAATGTTTATTACTTCACTTGTATTTATAGATTTTAGGCCAGATAATTTAAAATTAATTACAAAAACTACTTTTGCAAATAATAATCTAATAATAAGTAAATCTAATAGTACTAAAAATTAAAACACTATTTATTCCTTTCTTCACCATTTTATTTTTAAAATGTCAGATGTACATTTCGAGTACTAAGTACTCATTTTTTATAATTGTTACTTTCTCTTATTGAAAATGAGTATTTAGTAATCAGGAAAATATTAGATGTACATTTCGGGTACTAAGTACTCATTTTCAATAATTGTTACGTTCTGTTATTGGAAATAATTACGTAGTACTCGAAATGTATATCTGACATTTTAAAAATAAAATAGTGATAAAAGGAATAAAAAAAGTGTTTCAATTTAAAATTTATAACTTCACATAAACCCAAATAGTAACGACTACAAATCTTGTCATTGAAAATTGTATCTTTTCTCTATTCAGATAAAATTGTTTATAAATAAAAAACGTATAATTAAAATATGAAATAAGTAAAACCACGACCTATAATTTTCATTTTTTGTAAATAATAAATCGAAATTCGAAATCAAATGGAATAAACACAACAAGCTTATTTTTTTTAAATAAATTATGAATCTAAAGCGTTTCACATTTTTTAAAATAAAATCTTGTTCGTTTTTATTCTCGTTCTCCTTTTTTTTTGATTTCCAACAATAAAATCCTTATTTATTACCGAATCAAACGACACAAATCTAAGATTTCATGTCGCCGCGCGGAAAAGCCGAGACATTCACGTGAGTAATTTCGATTTCGATTTCACGTGATCAACCCGAGTTCCCCTTAATTTTATGTAAATTGCTCGGATGTTTGATTCGAGTGGACTTTTTTTTGTTCGGCTTGTAGATTCGTACAGATTGTGGAATGTCGGTTTTCGTGTAAATTAATGAAGTTTTTTTTTATGTGTGTTCGTTCGTTTATTCGGGCGCGGCGTTTTTGTATTTCGTGAAATTGTCTCGGATTCGGTCCGCCTAAATAAGGACCTTGCATAATTAGGTACGACGAATTAAAGAAATGTTCGTCGTTATTTATTTTTTTATGAATATGTTTTCGATTTTGGGAGGGTTTTTGGTGAAATTAAAACTAATGTTATAGGTTTGATATGTTTTAGTTTTTGAGAGAGTTTCAGTGAAATTAAAATCGCTTTAATAGGATTTAAAATTTGAAAAAAAATAGCGAAATCAAAATTGATGTAATAGATTTGATATGCTTAGGATTATAAGAGCTTCAGAAGAATTAAAATTAATGTATTAAATTTCATTATGTTTTAGATTTTGAGAGAATTTCAACGAAATTAAAATTGTAATATTTCGTATATTTTAGATTTTTGATATGACATTTTAGTATTTGTAAGAATTTCAGCAAAATTTAAATTGATGCAATAATTTCGATTTTGAGAGAGATTTGATATGCTTATATGTTGGGAGAGTTTAACGGCATTAAAATTGATCTAATGGCTTTGATATTTTTTACAATTTGAGAAAATTTATAGTGAAATTAAAATCACTGTATATTCAGTACTTTAGATATTGAGAGTGTTTTAGCGAAATGATAATTGATGCAACGGTTTTGATATATTTTATAATTTGAGATAATTTCAGCGAAATTAAAATTCATGCAATCGATTTAATATGATTTAAATTTTAAAAGTGTTTTACCGAAATTATAATTGATGTGTTTTGAAATTTAAATGTAATTTTAGTTTTGCCAACATTCATTTTTCACTATGAAATCTAAAGTTTGATTGAATTATGTAAATTTAAGTACTACTCATTAAATTAATTGTTATTAATTCATTTGATTTGTAAGCGATTGTATATTTTCAAAACCTCATTAAGCTATCGCTTTTAGAAGTGTGAAATTTTTCGAAAGTGTCACAAACTTATCAAAACAAACGCGCTGAGACCCTGACCTTATTCTATGAGTACCGTTGAGACATATTCACCTTGAGACCGAGCAAATTCGAGCGAATCTCGTTTTCTGCGGCGGACTAGTTTCTTCGTTGTTTTTTTTTTGCGCGCGCCGTCTCATCTTTCTTTGTCTCCTGGAAATCTGCATTCGACGGCCGGCCAGAAGGTACGCCGCGAAAGAAATGATGATAAAAACGAACGAAAGAAGTACGACTTCGCGCTCGGCGGCCGCCCGATCTTTACGTAACGAAAATGTCGGTCATTAATTTGCATATATTTCAATCCGAGAGCGATTACTTTAATAATCCCGGGTTGTAAACGTACGTCGTCGGCGCTCTTTTCGCGCCGATTGAGAAACGTGTGTACACGTTCCGTTTTGAAATTTATTCAAATTTATGGACGGTGTTTTGGTTCTCGGGTACGACGCGAGCGTCGATTTGTTGGTGTTGAGTTTGGGTTTTACAAATATTTAATCCAGAAATTATAAACTTTAATCTGCAACTGATCCATTTAAATAAATTCATATCTCAGTTTAACACTTCCAGAATTTTTAACATGTATTTCTATTTGGTACTTCCAGAATTTATTAGAGATGGGCAAAATCAATCTTTTCAAAGTATTTAAGTATTTATATCATTAATGTTGGAAAGTATCTCATATTTATTAATAAACTCCAATTTATTGTTATTTATTAACTTAAAACTTAAAATTGGTTATTGAAAAATATTCGATTAGTAAGTTCACTCGATTTTGCCTAACACTAGAATTTATTCACATGGTCACAGTAAAATCCTTTGTTTTCTATTATTGTTAACTTACAAATTTTTTTACATATAGCGCTGCATCTCAATCTCAATTTAGTATTTCCAGAATTTTTGACATATAGCTCTGCATCTCAATTTAGTACCACCAATTATACGTCAATTATATAGCGCTGCGTCACAATCTCAATTTAATACTTCAAGAATTTTTAACATCCACAGTAAGAGTTTAATATTCCTCGAACCCAAAAATATTCGTATAAGCACTTCCGTGACTATATACAAATTTTCTTTGTTTGGGTTTCTGTAGATTCGTACAGACAATCATCATCATAATCATGCCACTGTGTTGGCGAAACATTCGTAGTAGTGTCTTTACAATAAAGAAATGTAAGTTTTAAAAAACTGTATATAATAGTGTAAAAACTAATGTATTCTTATTTAATTGTAAAACTATTGATAAAGCGCTTCAGTGCTATATAAAAAAAATTACTGTTCAGAAGCTTCATTTCGGTAAAGCAAATAGTGTAAAAACTTGTAGTTTTTTATTTAATTGTATAACTGTTGCGTTATACCTTGATAAAGAGCTTCAGTTCTATGTGGAAAAATTACTTTGTTTAGAAGCTTCATTTTAGTAAATCATTTTAAAATTATTACTTAATTGTTGTAGATGAAATATTTCTGCGTGGAAAACTTTTGGGCACGTTTTGCGATTAAAGCAGAAGCAATTAGGCAAATCGTGCCTAAAACTCCTACATCACACACTAATTATCTAAATGAATTTTATAAATGTAAACGCTACACATATTTAAACAAATTAAACATTATTTTTTTATGAATATTCAAATATTCTTTAATTTCATTTTACTTTATAGCCAACTTCCACGCATGCAATTTATTCGTCGGTTCCGTATTTAATATTCTGTAAATAAAAAAATGAAGTGTTTGGCTGCAGACCGATTCGAATAATATTTGCTCGAAACTTTTCACATATTTTCTTCACAACTTTCGTATACAAACACACTCGCACAGAAATACACGACTACCGTTAATAATTATGTAGATGGGTATGGTATGCTTGAAATAAAATTAAACAAAACTAAAAATACAAATACGTGAGTGTGTGTGAGGAGAGTAGACACGCAACGGTTACCGCATTGTTAAAATTAACATAACAAAACAAAACAAGAGAGTTATTTTTAAACTGAACGTTCAACGTTTATTATTAACCATTAATATACAACTACATACATGTTAGGAGGATTACAGAAATAATAATAATAATAATAATAAAAATTAAATAATAGGGATTTTACAAAACAAGGAACAACTTTTTTTGGGTGGGGAGTTTTTACGTATACGTGTTTTCATTTTTTTAGATCCTACCTTCCCGTGGTGGATCTATTTGGATCAATCAGTACTGAGTTAAGGTCATCCTTCTGGGGTTAAACCACTTACCCATGGCATCTGCAACAAAAGACAAAAAAAGAGGTTAGTGATTTAATGAATTCCATGGCGGAGTAGGTTTTAATGGTTATTGAGGCACGACGGTATGCAAAGAGCGGATTGTTATGTAATTACATTACGAATACTATTCTGGTGGTGGTTATAAGAAATGAATAGGATATATATTTACGAGGAATACAACAGTGCGGGTGCGACTCTCCCTATTACCCGATGAGCCAGACACGCACTGGCTCTTAATAGCCGCCACTCCCACTTTTGGCACGACGCTAACTCATTTAGTTTTTGCCCGATCCGGTTTTTATTATTTCACCGTAAGGGCTGTTTCTTAATTGCGTTTTATAATTAGGTGTGCTGGGATTGCACGCGCGGTGGATGATGTTTATCGAGCGGGGATGGAAGCCGAAGCCGGCATTCCGTCAAATTAAGATTACATTCAAACGGGAGGAATGCAAATGTGCCGGAATAATTCGATACAGAGGGGGTAAATTTAACAGAAAATGTAACGAGCGGTTCGAGGCTAATATGCGCCCGGTTTTGAGAAACTCGAATTTTTCTGCTCGCACTGGAAACTGGTCGGCTCGGCATTCCTGCCGACCACCATACCAATACCAACATGTCTATCTGCAGGATCGCGTACACCGCTATATTTAAATGATCGACCGTTTTGGGAGGACTGTAATCCGCCTACCAAATGCGGGGAACGCGACGCGACATCGCCGCTGCCATTCCACAAAACGCGCATTAAAAACAACACGACCGAAAACCCTTTCCACTGCACGTTGTGCCCGTCCTTTGTTCCTGCGGAATTTCGAATGCAAATCCGAATTTGCGAAGAAGCGAAAGGGTGTGCCCTCGCGCACACACACACCAACCATCGTTTTGATGCATCGATTCCGATTATACCAAGCAGGCCAACGGACGCTTCCTGACGGTAAGAACCGGAGGAGAAAACAAGCCGCTGCCGCAGAAGCCGCTGCAAAAACCAACCGGCCAACAATACAGATGAAGAGGAGACGGTTTTGTATAAAAACCCGTCGCGCGGAGTAAACACGTTCGTTTCTTCCATTCCACCTAGGACCATCATAAAAATCTACTGCGGCGGAGGAGGCAGTAAAGCGATAACAACATCTTCCCCCCGCCCGCGATAATTAGGTCTGTCTGAAATGTTCCCGCTAACGGCCTATTATCACCCTAGGTATTTGGTTAAAAAAGCAATAGCCACCCCAGCAATCGCCCCGTAACGTGCACTTCCTTATCCCAACCCTCTAATTAATGTTTTACACTTCTCCTCCTGCCCACAGATTCAAGTCACCCAGGAGGGTTTCGCGTGCGGACGCCTCCTACATTCAATATAACATAACACAGGAATAGGTGCGATCCATCAATGAGCTGCAGGTGGCGGTTCCCGTGCATGTCCACGGCCCATAACACCCCGGCCCGCCCCAACTAAATGCGCGGCATCACACCTACATCACGCGACCTGGGAGATTAATAACCCAACAGCATCTTTCCATCGGGATCATCCCTCTGCTAACTCGGCGATAAAATATGCAGGGGACTGAGAGAATGAAACGGGATGGTCCTGTCAGGAGTGATGGACACCATCAAATATTCACACAATTTAAGAAGCTTTCCTCCATTATACTTTCAAGGGCAAATATTTAATACAATTTTTACATAATGTAAAATCCCTTTTTCATATTCTACTACTTATTTCCAATTCAATCTTAAGTATATTATTACTCAATTAACTCATTATCTTTTAGAAATCCCATGAACTGAAACTTCAAATTATCTTTAAACCAGTGTTATAAATATCTTGATTTTAAAGTCGGTAACAAAATCGATTTTATTAGTCATCTTTGATCTTTGTTATCATTAATCAGATGTTTTCAAGAAAGAAGTTAATAAATAAATCGGAGAAAATCCAAAAGTAAAGACCTTCTGCTTCTTTACATTTATTCTTCTGTGTGAGTGCCAATCGGTGACTAATTTATGACAGTCATTCTCTCCTTGGTAGACTCGTTTGATTCTGTCCAATTTGTTGGCTTTGATTACAATTAATTGCCCTATTTTGCAGTTTATATTGTCAGTTTTCCTTTTTTGTAGTTTTGCACTTAGCCCAAATATCGAGTATTTGGGCCAAGCGCAAAACCACAAAAACGAAAACTTGCCGGCGCCTTGAAAAGTCCTGCTGCGTCTTCTGTAGATGCTGTCAAAATTAATCGATTTTTAAGGTAGAAACATCTACAAAAAATGCGGGTGGAATTCACCCTTAGTAGAAAATTTGTTATACCGAGTGCAAGTGTCTAAACTCCGTAAAGTATACACAGATGACAGGCAGAAAGTGTTGCACTCGTTCATGTAGTGAACATATCTTATAGACTAACACTTTTCCCGTTTCATCAATTGCTACATTCAAAAAATGTGAAGCAGTGTTAACAGCCTGACTGGATGTCGAATTATGAAATTCGATTCTTACAAACACAAACACGCATTCTATTTCGCTAAAATTCGTTATGGCTTCACACATGTTATATACAGTATTGTGTTATGCAAGAATTAACATTCACGTTTGATTCCGCAGCCACCCAGGACTTCAGTAGTTGTTGAATACTTGTTCTGAGTAAGAGAATAAAAAAGCATAGTTGTATAGTGAGAGACGACATCATGAAACAACCACCGTAGTAAATCGCCGAATCATCACGTTAAGATGATAACCCACAATAATCCCGAAGTGTAAATACGTGTGTAATTACAATATCCACGTGTGTGGGGTAGTCACCTCACGGAAGAGACGAAGGAGGAGGAGAAGCAGAAGAAAAAAGGAGGCAGACGAGGAGAGAGTCCTAATCGCGGGATATAATGGTGGTATAAGGAGTGTTTTATTAAGGCAAACGGTGTCGAATGTGTAATGCGCTATAAAGTTTATGTCTCGGCCGTTACGGGGTCTTAACCGCGAATCCAGCCCCGTTACTGTCTTTTTACGGACTGGCCGCCTCGGAATGACCCAACAACGACACCGCGCGGACCACTTGAGCGGAATTAGAGGTTCCCGATGAGTTTTACATAGAGTGGTGCAACGGGCTGGTATCGATCACGCCATAAAAGTAAGCGCACACCATCGTCCTTATTCCGACGTTTTCTAATCGTTACCATATAAAGCTGGAATTGGATTCGGAATTAGAGTTGAGTTAGAGAAACGTCTCGCATGTTATTACTTTGAATTCATGTGTGTGTGTGTGTGTGTTTGTGTGCTGGAGCGCACCTTTCTGAATATTATTATTATTATTTTCCACGCGGCCTGAAATAATACGTGTACCCAGTCCTGAATTAATCATAAAACTAGATAAATATATAAACGGCGCGTTTGATCTCTTTGTAGGCGCGACATTTTATAGTTCGTAAAGCGCTGCTAGGAAGTCCGTGTTTATTTGACGGAGATTGTTTGCGTTGAGCCGCAGATCTAGTGGAAATCTGCGCGTTTCCCTTTGATAATACCACAACCCTCTGTGCTGCGGAGGACAAAAAAAGCACACTGCTAACCAACAAACGGGGTGACACGTGCAATTTCTCGGACCCCCTCGAGGTGTAACGGCCCGATATATCTTAATCAGGACGACGGGATTTATATTGTGTGTGTGGCGCTCGGCCTTTTTGCGCACGACATCCTGTAGTTTTCAATTAATGCGAGGACGTGTATATCGTTTTGCACGTTAGTTGGGCGCGGCTGTTGATATTCAAATGCGCCCGAGGGGTGGGTTGGATGGTTTAGGAGGTGGAGGAGATGGAGATCGCTGGCTAGAGCCACCCCGGCGGCGGCGGCGGGGAGGAGATAAGGGAGCGCGGTGTTATCTACCAATTTAAAATGTTCATTAGCGCAAGTGATGAATCGTCCCAAGCGAAACAAAAGAATATCTCGCTGCCCAATATCTTAATTAAAGTTGCCAATTTATTCCCCTCGGCGTGACAGCGAAACTGCGCCACCTTCTTGATACGTGGAAATAAAAGAGCGCGTTTGCTAAATTACACAATTTAAAAAGTTCGCCTCGTGAAATGAATAAGTAAGTGCGGCACAACCGAAGTCATTTCCATCGGGAGGGACGCCGTCGTCGGTGTAATTTGTTTTTATCAACGCAGGAGCGTTTGTCGAATTAACCTGAATGGGAGAAGAGGTCGCCCATATGGTTACCTATTTGAATGGGGACTAATGAGCTGGTACAATGGACTCCATAACGCACTACGGACTCGCATTCCGAATAACATACGTACCAAAGGTGTTTCTGTGTAACGGGGATCAAAAGCTAACTGTGACAACGTATAATGCAAAGATAATGCGGACAGATACCCGCCGGGCCGGATCTTATGTCAGACAATACTGCGGGGCGGTGGAGCAAGCCTCATTTCCCGTTCTGCTTTGTCCCTTATCAGCTCTTAAGACCTCGGGAAGGTGTCTAACTTTCCCACCGGTTAATTAAAGTCGCCGCGCGCGCGGGGGAAAGCCGAGACTATCACTCACTATCTGATACCACCAACGGATTCGATTAATCAAACCGGGGGCTATACGGATGTTGCTGATGACGGGCGCACTGATACTTTGAATTTCAAATCGGCTCGAAGAGAAGGGGGCTCCGCTGTTTTTTACACGCGCCATTCACCCATCCGAATTACAAAACGCGCCCTCCGCTCATCCATTGTTGTCTCCACGGGTCCGTTGTAATGGAAAACAACGTTAAACTGTGACTCGTGGGGGGAGGACAATACGGCTTACACGACTTGCGGCATTGTGGGGTGATGATAACAGTAACCGTATACCGTAAAGACGAGCAACACGGGGTAGTAAGGGTGCTCCAGTCGAGGGCCCTCATGGTCGTCCGGAACCTCGTCATTGATTGCGTGTCACACGTACACATCACTCGAACATCAACTATCTGCATTGCATTGATGTGCGGATCAGACTCCTTTCACACGATCCCTCCGAAAAATACATGTATTCCAGTACAATACAAGATATCGAAACCTCTATAGCACATAATAATAATAATACCAAACATCCACCGCAACCAACATTCATAATTGTGTAAAATAATGTGTGGAAACAATAAAATTTTAAGATAAAGATAGCGCGAATGTAATTACATTTATATCCATAAAAAAGGGATGGATGGCTGAACGTCTTGGCACGCTCGCATCATGTGTCCCGTTTCACATAATTTTAAAACACTCTTGAATCTTTAATGGCCTCCGCTGCACCGCAAACCGTATGGAAACCGCAAGGGTAGTTAACGAACCCACTTGCGGTTACATAAATCAAATAAGCGCGCATTTGTTTATTTGCGTTCGGTTAAATATTTAGGTTCGGTGTAGACGAACCTTCCGCCCTTCGCCCTTCTTATCGCCTTTCAAAAATAGCCCGTGCACGCAAACAACACATGCTCTCCACAAGAAAATGCGCCGTTGAAGCCGCAACGCTTATCATTATTATACTTCGGTCTATACGCAGATGATGATGAAGAAAAGGAGTGGCGGGTAAGGGGGCTGTTGTTGTTGTTGTTCCGGGGGTCGTCTTCGGTTTTAAAATCCCCCTTTCGACTACGTCGGCGTCTTTCTTTCCGCCTCGTCAACTTTTGCTCCAACATTTCCGCAACTCCTGCCTAAAATAATCTCCGAGACAAAGTTACTCATGGCTCCCACCCCTCTTTAAACCCTTATACCATTTATAAAACGCCACCCCACGTCTCTGCGGATGCCGAAAATAACGCGGGGCGCTTGTTCGCACCAGCGGCATCTGACACATGGGATAATTGTTAGTGCATTTACTTCACAAACGTATGACTTGGGGTAATGCTACCGAAAACTATTGATTTTGGAATTTAACTAAACCCACACAACAAAACCTTTTTCACATAAAATTTTTGCAGCATATTTATTATACTTCTTTAATTATATAAAAAAACAACTTCCATGAAATACTGAGAATGAAAAAAGAGGAACGTCTGCGATATATTCAATGAAAATAAGAAAATTCCGAGATAAAAACATGTTTGGAAAAGACCCACAGAATCTCGGGGAAAATCTCCTAAATCAGGAGCCGTGTCCGCATTATTAGGACTTATGTCCCGGGCATTAGCCGTCCACTGATTCATTGTTTCCCCGTCCCCCAATTGGGAAGAATCTCCCTCGTCGCAGCAGTAGTCGTAGTCGTCGTCGCCGTCGTGGCCCATCCCCCATTATCGAGATTCGGAATTCTTAGCGGGGCCCCCGATTCCATCCAACACGGATTTATGATCCCGTCTCCGATTATTATTATCGTTTCATGAATTCCCGGTGGATGTCACTGTCTTAATGGCAGTAATCTGATGGTTATCGCTCGGCGTATATTCCTTTCTCGCGCGCCCGCGTCTCCTCTTATCTTATCTCGCTCACCCCCTTCACTCCTAATGGAAGAGAAGTGAAGTAAAGTGGAATCTTTCATTTTTTTAAAATATATCCATATTTTAAATAAATCAACTAAAAAACACTTTTAACCATATTTACTACAATTATCTTTTTTTTTCTTCAGTCAAATATATTGAATCTATAAATAAATCAGTATATTTTTATCACAAATCTAAGAAATGAAAAGCTTTTATGAATCCCAATTAATCCATTCAGGTTTGAAAGACAGAATTTTCTTTTGCTTCGGCAATAATAGAATAATGTTAAATTTGATTCTCATTGATCACTTGATTAATTAGAATGTTTCATCATTCTAATTAATATTGAATTCGAAATTAAAGGCACTTCGTTTGTTTCACTTATTATTGCCGAAGCAAAAAAATGTCCTTGATAATGACGATAAGTCGAAACTAGTTGGAAAATAAAAACAAGTGCCTTTAATTTCGAATTCAAGTATAATGATAGAAAAAACGGGAGGAAATAATTTATTAATTATTTTTAAATTCTTTTTATTATAATGTTTTTGAGAAAAAAACTAGTTTTGGTACTTTGTTCTTAGTGCTCTCATCCTAAGTAGTTCAATATTACAATACACTTTAGTAGGTTTTTTAGATAAAATTGTCTTGAATTGATTGAAAACACAAATAAATAAATATGTTTTTTTCTTAATTTCGAATAAGCACATGTCTTGGTTGTTACAGCTGCATGTGCGGCTTGACCCCTTAACAGGGTTCAGCGAGCAGAATCCCAATTATAATTCCGAGAAATTAAACAGATAATTTCGCGTTAATTAAAGATCGCCACGGACCTATTTTTAGACCGTCCCCTCTATTAATATGTATATGTTGTCTTTCAATTAGCATAATTTGTCGTTGGATCTGAGTTATTACGCGCCGTGGAAAGCATTAACTCGCGCGAATTGTTGTTGTTTATTTTAATCCGAGCGAGATGTAATGGGATGTAAATTATTTTATAAAGTCGATAGGGAATCTCGCTGTGCGCTCTCGGTGAGCAGAAGCGTCTTGTGTCGCGGTATGCAGAGGATAACCTATGACCGCGTTTGTGCGCGCGTTGTTGAAGGATTTAGTTTCTTGGAAGCCAGACGGTCTTATCGAATGGTTTACGCACTTATCTAACAATGAGTGAATGGTTTTAGAGATTGAAAAAAAGGGAAAATGCGTTTCAATGAGGAATTCATGAAGGAAATTATGTACAAATATAGTAGTAAATGGATGAAGATAAAATGCAGCTTTGATTTATTATTGAATGTGAAGAAATCTTTGTGAGAATGATTCAATGCTAATTCTATAAAAAAACTAATAGTTTAAAAGATTAATAAATAGCAGAGGTTAACATTAACATATTTTTTTTATTGACGTGGTACATTGGTAATTTCAATTTTAGATTGGTTCCCCTTCTTTAATTCAACTTCTTTCAGTGTAGCAAAAATAATCGACAGTCTTATGTAAGTACTAAAATTATATATAATAAATACTTTTAAAATTTAAATATTGGTAGTTCATAATGTAATAATAAATATGAATATATTATTAAAAATCCACCAATAAAATAAATAAAAATACAGATAAAATTGAATATCTTTAATTCTCGACTAGTTTCCGGTTAAATTTATGAAATAAGAAGATTGCAAAATATAAGTTCTTTATGGAAGTTTTTTGTGAAATATTTGTTATGGTAGTTGTAGAAGCAAAAAGTTGCGAGTTTTTGAGGAGGAACGTTAACGTGTCCATAAATCCCGAGCTTTATCTGAGAGTCGTGCAATTAAAGCCGTTATCGGACGGCGGCCAATTTAACTAGAGTTCCGAATCGGACGGATCTGGCCGGGGGTGACATTCAGCTCTATTTAGCCGGGGCCCGATCTGGGGATCAGTCATTTCCAGCGGGCGCAGATAACGCCGAACGCTCCGTTACATCATGCGTCGCATTAGATCTGAATGGAATATTTAATACACGGGGTGTTTTGTTATTTGTCGTGGCATATTTCATCCGGCAGGAGTCGCCCGTTTATATGTGTTTACATTCGCGGACCAGTTAAGTGAGGCTAAGTGAAACGGGCACATAAATCGAAGTACCATGTAATTTTTACTCGAACGGAGAGCGCGGACGAGCCATAAAGCCAGTCACGTGGCCGGCTCGTAAACTTTCATTAGCAACTCTGAATTAAACTAATGTCACCACAATGTGTAATTGTGTACACACAACCACCTCTGCCCGTAATGCAACTCGATATTCAAACCTGCACTCACACACACACAAACACATCTATCTGACGCACAAATCTGAATTTATTACGGCCGCATTAATGCACGTCATCGCATGATCATAACTAACACGCGTTTTTGATTCCTGATGTAATCGTGAAATAGTGGCTAATGCTCACCATAACGAGTAATTAGCGATAGACAGACAGAAGGACTGTTATTACAGCGGCACATGTCAATATATTAAGCGACAATCGGTAATGGAATGAACGGGTAATTGAAAACCGGCGACTAATGAAGAGTTCGCGCGCTTCTTCAGATCCACGCCGCGATAACACTAATGGCTAAATCGATAATGGTACAAAATTACAACCATTAATATGATTACGCGGGTACGCTTTTTATTATTTCTCCTAAATAATTTTCTCTTCGTAAATATATTATCCCATTTTTATTCTTAGTAGAATCAAACCTCAGCTAATACTACTGGAGTTTGATTAAAAACCACAAATTCTATCTTCCATTCATTAAAATGTTCATATGGATAAATATTGCATTTTTGAGATGATATAAATATTTTAATGACTAAAGCTTACCTGGATCCGATCCGTCGAGGGTTTGCTGCGAGGCGGGGGGCTGTGAGAGGGGGCCCGGAGTGCCCGGCGACCTCACGTCGTCGTTCACGGGGCCCCCATACGACAGTGACGAAGAGGGCGGCCGCTGCAATCAGAAATAACACTGATGACACATAGTCTCATCTAAACAATTTTCTGCCTGCTCTAGATTGAAACATATTAGCTATAAATAACATAAACCTGTTTTTTTTTTCTCCTTTTCCCAAAAAAATCAATTGCGGTGTTGCTGTATGCACGCGCCCCCACCCATAAAATATTGAGGGTGCACTCCATCTTCAGCGCTGATGTATTTTCGCCGCAACGCGAACGCGCCGCGACGCGTCTTCGTCCTGCATGATGCAGATGACGGGCCGTCACCGGGGATTACCCGGTCGCTCCGTATATATTGAATGGTGCCAGAACCGGCAACCAGATAAATATTATATGAGAGAGTGAGGTGCGTGCGGTCCCTGGAGATCCGTGACACGACACTTCACTTTACTGGCATGCAAAAAAAAAACGCCGAAATATGAAACCGATACGGCGGGGTCCTAATGAGGACCGCACGTTGCAGGGGAGCTCTGGTGTCTGCATCTGATGGTGTTTTTTTGTGGGGGGAGGAATATGAATATAAAAAATATACCCACACACTTAAATCTACAACCATATTCCCATGATAGAAAGCACGAAACCATTTTTGGATAAAAAAAATGATCGTCGAGTCGAGCTACAATTGCATGAATAATTGATCGGTGACGCACAAGTTGGGAGTTTGGATATTATTGACTCCGCTTGTATATGTTAGCGGTTTCCTCTTAGCAATTTGAAATTGCGAAAATTAACAGCGACACGCAGTAATAAACATCATTAAAAATTTCCTCGAGAAGATTTGACAACACAATTAACTCGTAAAACAAATATGAAATCTGCAACAGAGTACGCCTAGTGTACAGTTACGCTTATTGTAAACTCGTAACGTTTTTTTATAGTTCTCATGAAGGCGATGGCTCATGATGAGACGTCGGCCTTGAAGGAATCTCAAAGCCGGCCGAGCGCGGTCTCGCAACGACTCGCAAGACATTAACGGTTTAATTATACCATTATGGGGGTGTGGTGACGGCGATGAACAATGCCGGACTAATTAAAAGCGAATCAGCGGGTAGTGGGTCAGTGTTGGGTCGAGGAGAAAGTGCAGTTTGCATTGATTTATGTACGCTGCCGTTCGCGACGCATGCATCTCAATCCGTCAATACCGCCGGGCCTGACAAATTAATTGGCCCGAATATCCGGTACGCCACGAATTCCGAACAACGACAAACAGAAACAAAAAAAAGTGTACCTGTGCGCGCAACGCATGATTTCCTCTTCGGGCCAGTTGGAATTTCAATTAGCGTGAAAAAAATAAATATAAAAAAAACATAAAATAACGCACGGTGTGTTTTATTAAATATGAGCAGTGTGAAAAAGCGCGAACGCGTTAGTAAACATACGGACGGGACAAGTGGGCCGTAACGAGGGCTTCCGCCTCCGGTCTAACATATGCACGAATAATGCAATTAGTATTGGCACCTCTGAACATTCACTCGATATATTGGTAATGACACGTATTAGCGCCGGTGTTGAGAGCAACATCTGCATGAACATATGCTACACGAAAATACACACCACTGTTGAAGGAACATTTCGTTGTGTCTGTTTTTATTTTATTTGTTAGTGTGAAAGGTTACGAGCGAGTTATATTGGCTTGAAGAGCAGGCCCGCATTCCGCGTCAATTACAAACGCGGCCGAGATTGACGACACTCATCAGCCGCCGGAAATTGAATAAAGCCGAGTCTGTAGGTCACTCTTGAATACGGGCCAAATCAGATCAGGGTTGATCTGCATATAGCACGTCAAGTGGCCAATTGGTGTTTGCAAGGGCGGCTCCCCAACACTCATCTCAGTTATTAGATTCCCGCTCGCCCTCCGACACGACTTATCCATTTTCTAGCATTTAGCTGAAAGTCAATTACCGTGATGATCCCACTACAACCGGCCCCTCCTTCCCTCTCCGTCTTCTCGCACCCATCCGCTCACTGATGCGTTATGATTAGTGATTTTAGCGGAGTGCTCCTGCATAATGTGATTAGATGCATTAGTGCATTAGTATGATGGCGCTCGTCTGTGCGTCCTTCGAGCCTTTATTAAATCAGGCATGCACAGCTGATTCTCCATTCGCGGCATGACTCGCTTATGCTGTTTACAAACAGTGCGGCCGTGTCGAGCATGAGAACTTGATGGAATGAATACCTCATCACACGTACCGTCCTCAAAAACTGAAAAACGACGGTAATGTCGATTATTCAAGGTCGAGTTGAGATGAACTGAATAAAACGAAGAGCGATCAGCTGCCACCGGAATATCGACAGGTAGGTTTATGTGAGGAGGTCCCCGCTGCGTCGATCAGAAAGTCACCAACCCCCCGTGGGGACCGGCCGTTTCTTTCAAAGAATCCGAGAGAAAAGTAACTTTGTTTGACCCTCATCAACTAGAATCGTCCGTTCTTTTACATCTCCCCGGTGCGCCTTTTCCCCCGTCCTTTCTCTTTAAATAAAATATTGGGGTAAATTAAAACAAATAGCACCGGGTAAAACAGCTATGAAAATTGAAGTGCATGGTGGAAATTCGTTAATGCACGTTTAGCTGGGGCGAGTGAACGAACTCTTGAGAACAAATAGCCACCAAATTGAGAACAGCTGGGCCTGACAGGCGAACAAAGACGGCGCACGCCGGCCAACGCACATCTGACGGAGACAGCTCGCACACGGTCTAAAAAGCGACCGTGGCCTCTGTTTGTTTGTATGTATGTACGTATGTAATTACCAAACGTTTTTGAACAACACCCTCAGGTCGGCGGCGGCGGCGGTGGAGGATTTCCATCTCATCCCCGCGGTGCATACACGCGCCGGTTTGCCCCCTCGGCTTATCCGGACGTAGGAAGGTCCTGGCGGCGTCTTATCGCAGACAGCAGGATAATTAAATTTGTCCCGGTGATTTATCGGGCATGAGAGAGCGCAAAGTGATGTATGCGTCCCCGTGGCCTCCCCGCCACCGATAAGGTCGACAATTACACATTCATCACACCTGCACCCGCGGCCGGAATATTAAAATCAATACCCGACATTACCTATTCATAAAAGTGCGCGGAGGAGATAAGGCGCGCGCGAAGAAGCCAATATTGTGTTAAGGGGATGAATATACGGCGACACGCAGCCCCCATAAATCGCCACCCTATCTCCATGCGTACACCAGAAGACACGTACGCACTGAATACATTATTGTTTGTTATTGTGTTTACTTTGAAGGAAATATAGGAATATAGTGTAGTAGTAGTAGTAGTAGTAGAGTGTGTATAGTCTACCATACGTCATTACGGTCCATTACCGGCGTTGGCCGTAGTAATGGAGCGACGGCCATCCGTCCTGCTTAGAGAGATTGATTCGCCGACGGAGGTGGACCGGTCACTATTTCATTTTAATGGTCCCCGCGGCCCCGGATTCCATTAAACTGTTTCTCCTGCAAGTTTACTTTTGCCACTGGGACCATTAGTTTGATGCAGCAGGAAACAATCCTGCGAGGATTGATGGCTTTCTTTGTGCACAGTCCGCAAAACATACATCACGGGCCCTCTATACCTCTCTCAGATTATCCACTTTAATCGGGGGGACCGGGGCAATAGATGGATTGCCGCAAACATTATGCACACACAGAGAGACACACACGCGCGCGGAATGGAGAAATAGAGAGGCACGGATATACATGTATAGAGGGAATCGACAAATCCACCTGTTTGCAAACGAAACGAAGCCATGCCGGCGATTACAAGCCATCAGTGTCTCCTGAATTAGGCCGTTTCGGCGAAATCGCTTCCCGGCTCGGCTCGCAAGCTCCGCGTTTTACAAGCTATTTGAAGTCAATAAAATGATAATGCCTCAATAAAAGCGGCTAGGGACGGAGCGGCTAAGTGATTCCGAGACGATGCAAATTGTATCAGGAAGGAAGGAGCCCCCCGACGACGTCGACGTCGCTGCGAAGAAGAGAGAAGAAGATGCGCGGTGCCATTTATATCTTTGCCGTGATGTCGTCGTGCACGCGTCAATCTGATCGCTGCCGTTGCCCTTGCACTATAAATACCGCGGTAATTATACCGCTCAGACGCGCGCTACAGATGCTATTGGCAGCCCGAGGTATGAAGTATTCTCATTTTGAGCGCCTTCCAAAGCACAACCCGGGCTTCACTTACTGGCATACCGCTGTCTCCGTTGTCTATTTTTACCGGCGCATTCCGCCGCTGTCACCGAATCTGCCGATAATGGAACGAACACGCCCGCATCAGACAAACCTGAGGTTATGGGGTGGCGGAGAGCGCACTTGAGATTATTATATAAAAGTGCGACGGTGGTAGCTCGAATTATAGATAAAAAGGACGCTGACCGCATAGCTAGAGGAGGGTGTAACTCAATCCCTCACTCGCATGAGCGATGCGTCAGACTAAATTGACACCAATTACCAGTAAAACTCCCTGCTTTGAGCTCCCCCAGCTAATACACTCTCCCCGGCAGCTTCACTCTCTCCAGTTCGCCGCCAAGAAACAACAACAACAACAACAAGAGCGGAATGCGAGGGCGTGCATAATTCAGCAACCGCACGTTCTGTGCGCTTTGTCACAGCTAATCCCTAGATTCTAATATTTCAAGGAAAATTAATACTTACAACATCCGGCGTACTTGCTCCGTCCGTATGTGATGTGGAATCCGCGTTACTCCTAGTACCACCATCTCCATTCGTGGAGCCCCCCAGTTCCGGGGGCTTAGTCCCGTCCCGCTCGTCTATCACTAAATCTATGGGCATTTTGCCCTTCAGACAGCTGATATATCTGTGACAGAAGTTGTCGCAGAGCTCGTGCACCTGAAATACATGAATACATATAAGCGTTTGACATCCCAGAGTTTATTTGCATGCACGGACAGAAAGTGAGTGACGACGACCTTCGCCGCGCACAAAACAAACCGGCCCAAACTGATACGCGATATCATGCGGCGCGATAGCGATCTGATGTGACCTCACCGATTCCCGCCGGTATTGTTTTAGTGAGAATGATGTGTTTTTGCAGAATGCAGCCTGATATTGTGGCTAAGATGGCGGCGGGCTAACCGGTTATGTGCATTTGCCTCGCAACCAGATTATAATATCCAGAGAAAGAGAGATAACTCGCCAGATAGTGTCCCCTTTTAGCAATTTAAATGTGCAGCGCATGCAAAGCCACGGCGAGTATTTCCATAATTTCGAGTTTTTAATGCGCCCGGACCAAATATAATGTAAACGAGAAGGCCCGATTGGTGTTATTGACCGGTCCCCGTGCTTCATTAGGATGCGCGACCAGGCTGCACATCTCCATGACTACAATTAGCCACCATCACGGACTAACTTCCACTTCGACTTACCTTCTCTAATTCCAGGAGGTGAAACCGTAACACTTGTATCGCCTGCACCATCTGCAACGAGAAACGGGATTATTACATTTAACACAACAAAAACTTTTTAAAAAAAATAAATATATTTTCGGGGAGATTATCTGAAACCAGTGCGTACAGATTCGGTAAACATACGTGTCCGTGAATGAACGACGGCCTTTATCGGTGGCAGCCAGAAACTCTTGTTGGGTCAGCAAACAACCCACCCCCCCGGTACGTCATCTCTAGTGACTAACGCCATATATACACTAGACTATACACACACACTCACACAACCCCATTATGTATGGCCCCGTGTATCGGTATCAAATTAACATTCTTTCCAGCCGGCTACTCGCCTCGCATTAATTATTATTCTCTTGGATATGCTCCGTCGCGTTTCAAACATCCACCCGACTTATAAACTAATATTTTTATTAATTATGCATTTACATATAATGCAATGTATAAATTATGTTTCCCATACATTTTAAAGCTAATTTAATCAAACATTCTTTTTACACACACACACATACTAAATAAATAAAATCAAATTATTAAATTCGAGATGCTCAATTAAGATTATTTTTTTATGGATGTAACTTGTTTTTTTTTTGTTTCTAGTGAATGAAAGTGAAAGTTTGTAATATAAAGTGATTATTATTAAATATAAAGTTTGGCAAGTTGAGTTTTTGCAAGAATCCTATAAACCCAATCCGTCCCAATTATAACCCGACATCGACGCAGAAACTTCGGCATTCGTGCCGGCAATGTCAATTTCACAGATATCACGTTTTCGAGATCGAGTGTCCGACAGCGCACACATTTCATCAGTACGCGAAAAGGGGACCACCCGTATTCCGCGGGGGGTCACGGGCCGTATCCCCTGGGCTCGCATTACACACTGTATTAATTAATATAAATGAAATTAGAACCCTTCTCCCCCATTAAAAACGACGTAATGATTCGGTGATGGCCCCACGTCGGCAATAAATCAACAATCAAACCTGACGCGGTGTGTTGATTTAGCGTTTTCGGGGGGATGGACTGCTCGTCGGCCAGCGATGCACGCCGTAGATGAGAAGCGGCGAGGAGAGGAAAAAGCGCTGGGATTAATCAGAAAACGGTAGCCGCATTCTCTCATCGCGGCCCCCGGATCGGCTCCGTAAATTAAAAACCAGCCCGCCATAGGAAACTCCATCTAGATATTAATCTCTTTCTATATAATTAAAATACCTAATAGCGTGTTGCTGGTACTTAGCTCGCCGGTAATTAGCATACGATAGCATTACGACTCAATGTCCTTTGTGCGTCGATGGATAATCGATTCCCACTTGGTGGTAATTATTCATGGATCCGGCTGGGACGGGTGGGGACGAAAGGGGGTTTATATAATCGGGAATTACGACGGTCGGGAAGCGAGAGAATTCGGATCCGAAAACGCATCCCCCCTTTTCGGTCATAGTCAATTGCGGATGAACAATGGCCGGGTATCTGATATCGTTGTTCGCTTTGTTGGCCGCGTGTTTAACATGCGTCGCAGTAATTACTGGCCTTCTCTCCACCTCTGAGCCATTGCGCTGCTTAATTCTCATCTTTAATATTCATTTCATTCAGAATTAAGGATTCAATCATTTATATAAAATAATAAAAAATGTAAAACTATGTAGAAATGTAACCGTTAAACAACTGCTTAAAAATTTAATATTACTTATGTAGATTACTGAAACTATAAAAGAAACAAATCTAGCTTCAACATTTAGTGATTTAATAATTCTAAATTAATTTATAAATTATTTTTATTAAAGTATTTTTATTTAATTCATTTTAAATATCTGTAACCATGTGAATAAATATTTTTTCTATTATTAATTCTAAGCTACTTTTAAAAGGAGCTTCAGAAGGAAGCAAAAAAATCCACCTTATTGGAATCATCCTAGAGCTATGAACTTATTTCATCACTAATATATGATTATTAATTAATTCTTTTTGATTAATTTATTTTAAAATAAATGTGACCATGTAAATAAATTCTTTTATTCTTCCAATATAGGAAATGAGAATTGAGAAGTAAACTTGATTGCAATAGTTTCTCTAAAAAAAGGCAATTTATACAATCTCGTTGATTAAAACAATGTTTCTGTTTATGTCTGCGTGTATAATTCCAATCAAACGTGGTTTCATCTGAACTAAAATATTAAATTATCATATCTCTCCCGGGGAAAGTACAATAAAAGACCGTTCTTTTTAATTAGCGCAACATTGAAATTATTTTGAATGAATATTTTACAAATAAAAATTATAATTATCATCTCGTGACCGAATGTCGTAAGCGGGCAGCGCATATCTGATGCAAATACACGGGGGCGTTCAGCACCTAGCTGCCCCCAACTCAAACACACACACACAAATACAGGCATAAACGTCGCATACAATAACTGAATAATACTTAAATACGAGGTAGATTAAAACGGGGCTCGATTAGATATTCCGCGGGTGTACAACTTAATTTCGAGCACGAATGTGTATTTATACATTTAGAAAACGGACGCTCACCAGTGAGTCGACTTCGGGATCCGCTATGTAGTAGGGTTTCTCTTGTCTGATCTGAAACAGAAAACAACATTAATAAACGCACACACAGAATGAGAGGGAACGAAAAAAATTAAATCAAGAAGCGAAACGGCCTCTTCTTCAGCGCCATAAAGATTACTTTATTACTATTTAAAACCATTCGCATTAACCAACTCCATGAGTTTAATTGATGAACAATAAACTCAAATAACAAACATGCGGCGTGGAATGAATCCGACATTTTTAATTTAAATTCAGAGAGCTCGCATGTTGGGAAAAAAGGTATATCGGCTTGGCTTAGATTCTTCTCACAGCGGGTTATGGCGCATGTGTGTGTGTGTGAGGATCGGGGAAGAAGAAGAGGGAAAAGGCGAGCGAGAGAGGAGGATAAATATAAGAAGAAAAAAAAAGGAGAAGCCGACGTTGAATTAATATCGGGGAATCGGGTTTTATACCATTCCGGTCGGCTTCATGCATGAAACAACATTCGCGTGTTTATAAATTTCCTTTAATAATCGCAAGACCCGAATTTTCGCAAATTGCCGGAAACTGTTTCGGGGGCTCCGGTCCGCATTTGCATTTTTGTCCTGGTAGCCATCCGTGCTACCAGAGGACGACCCAAAGAGTAACTAGAGAGCTTGGGTCGCAAGACGTGTAATTACCCGGGGTTCAGAAACGCCCCTTATGGCCCACGTGCCCGCAACCGCTTTTTATACAGTTTTTATTATAATTATAGCTATTTGAGGATGCCCGGCATTTTATTACGGAGATTTCATACCGAAAAGGTGCCAAACGCACAAACGACACTCAACCCATGTCGACAGCTTAATGTCAAAGGAGACCTATAATTTAAGTTTTGAGGGTACGCGGAGAGAAAGTAAAGGCGGTGGCTACAAAACTACAAACACAGATGTCTCGTGACACGAGCGGTTTATAGAAAAACACATAAATCAAGGCGATGTTTTGATGGCTCAATAAATAATATATTAGGCCGGGAAGCCGGGGAAAATTATAACAATAACGCCGAGGCGGTATTAAAAATATGTAAAAATGGCTTTTCCTGGCGGGGCGTAATTGCACCCTTTGGATGGCTCGTTTTCGTGGCCCCCACATACTTGCGGGGATAACGGGTATTAAGTCTTTTGGTCGGTATTTAGCTAATGCATCCGTACTATTTTTTTATATGCAAAATGGGAACCACACAACGGAACGTCATAATTTTATTTTAAGTACACATTTTAAATAATTAAATAATATATTAAGAAAAACGCCGGTAAATTATAATAAATTAACAAAACAATATAGCGAAACATATTAACGTAATAATTATTTCGCTACCACTCTTATATTATTCTTATTTAATTCTTGGTTTTACTACCTCCATATGCAAAACGAATAATAAAACGATATTTATGGCTTTAACAAACTCAAATAGTGTGACAAATAAAAAAAAAACATATAGGCTATGTAATCTTAATTAATAAATTAATTTGTATCGAATAAAGAATTTATATTATATTACTTTCTTCACTTCTTTATTCGATACAAATTAATTTATTAATAACCAATGTTTTTTTTTTATTTGTCACACACACCCCCAAGATTATAACTTGTTAGTTGTTTGAATCATCCAGCATTTACATTTTTGAGATTTATATTTTGAAAATAATTTTAATTAAGAAAAATTCTAATATATTAAAAAAAAACAAAATGGAAAGCATGATGAAATAAGTACTTGTACTTAAAATGTTTACCATTGGACGCAACAATTTAGCAAATAAGAAACCAAAACAAAAATGTGATTTAAAAAAAATGTGATTATATGTAAATCTATTCGAGTTTAATAAATGTGAATTTGAAAACAAAAATTGTTAATGGGTACTTGTTAATTGTACACAAAGGATAAATAAAATATTATAAAAAGTAGGAAATTTTATTTTTTATTATTTCTAACCAAAACTAAATTGTTTTAAAGATTTTTTGTTTTTGCTGGTGTCAATGTCAAGGATCATTTGTAAGAGGAATATTTAATTTATCAGAATAATAAAGTTTCGGAATTTTCCAAATCACGTTAAGATATTTAATAAATGAATAATTCAATAGATTAAACAATTTGATTGTTGTTTAATCAGGTTTGCTTCTTAAAGCGAGTTAAATTGATTATAATGATGTTTAATACAATTTTCGGAATTAATAAACATTCGATCAATATAGTTCATGAATAATAAAACGCTCGTATGATGGATAAGATGGTAAAAACCAAAGCGATTAACATTTGATATTATAAACAATTTATGTGGGAAGGTCGCGAAGACATTTGAGCAAGAAAAACATTCCGCAGCGCTATTAATTAGAAGGCTCTCGTAGCGAGGATTTAACTCGTGTGACACACATCTCAATCAATTAGGAACGCCGAATCCGTTCCTGCATTTATACAGAGAGAGAAAGAGAGAGAGAGAGTCATACACACATGTCGGTGTTGAATGGCGTAATCTAATTTCTTTTTTATTCAGAATCGGTGTAATTGTATCAAAAGTGTCGAGGGGAGTCGTTAAAAGGATTGGCGAGTTAAGCGGACGCTAACAGCGCCGACATATGCATACACGGAGAGAGGAGTTGAATTGTGGTGCAGCGGAGCATGGAGTGCATTGTTGGTTGCCCGGTTGCTCTTTTCTACCCGGGTAGAAGTCACCCAGCGGGGGTCTGAATTTCAGGTACATCTCCGCCAAAAACTGGCATCATCTGCTTTTTTTTACACAATGTGTTGGTCGATCTGAAGACATTTAAAATTGTTGGGTAAGTTTGGCAACGCGATGTTGGGGATGGGAGAGGTGGAGAAGCGGCAACGTGGTGGCGATAGGGCCGTTGTTTGCTTATTCTATCGGTTCACAGGATGCGATGCAGGTACACAGGTGAGACGGAATGAATAGAATGCAGCCTCCTTTGTCTGCGACCGAACTGGATCGCTCGCTCTGCTCACTGAAAGACGTCCGTTTTCTTTCAATCGCACCATTTTCGCCTTTGTAGACCCAACAAACCAATAACGCGAAATAAAGCACGAGGAGCTGAGCGTAGGAGTCGGAGAGGGTTGAAAGCGCCCCCCGTCGGACACTCACCTGCCGCTTACAACGCCGGGGCAATAATTTATAGCGGGGCTTGTAAAATAATTTATGTCAGCCTGTAAATAACTACACGTTATATTTACGGCCATAACCGTATATATACACTCTCGGTCCGGCTAATGGTCCCTTAAACGCTAACTACTTTATAAACCAGGGGAATTCAAGTGCGACTTCGGAAAAACCGGTGGTGGTGTTCCCTTCTCGGAAAACTCTGCCCGCTACGCGGAAAAAACCACAACAGGAGCAGACAATGCGACACCAGACACCGACGCGCGCGACCGAATGAAATATATGTAATGAATAATGCAGGACAACGGCCGTAATTTACTGGCCCAGTAATTAAAAGGTGGCGATTAATGGCAACAAGAACTGATCGGCACGGCAGCTATTCGGCCGGCCGCTCATACATTACACAACGCCGTGCGTCACATACCGCGATCCTTGGGGAACACCTCGCTCCGTCAATTTTAATTGTCGACGCCGCGTACAGAATTTTAATTACGCCGGCCGGAGGCCCACTGAGCGCGGATCGGGTTTCTTGGGGTCCCTTTGTTGCCGGATTAAGTGTGGAATGTCGTTATTTGGGGGAAATGGCTTGTGGTGTTTCGACAACCGGCGGATAAAAAAGAAACAAGCTCTAAAACGCACACCTCTGCCACACATAAAAACCGACCTTTTCCTACAAAAAATATTCAACACATTATTGAAACAAACAATTCAATACAATTCTGCATCAACTGCAATTCTTTTCCCTCCAATAATTTATTAAAATAAAAACAGAACTTGATAAATTAAAAGAATAATTAACATAAGAATGTTTAATAGAAAAGAATATTCATTCACTTGGTCACAGTTATTTAAATAAATTAAACAAAAATAATTCTAATATAATTAACAAATTATCTAGCGTATTGTTAACTAGCGATAGCCATTTCGGTTTTTCGTACCTCATAAGACTAGTGAATTCCATGTGCAATACTTTGATAAAGGCGGTTGAACTGATTTTGTGTTGTAATTAAATACCTGATATGAATGATAACAATTGAGAGAAAACGCAAGTTTTACTTACTTATTATCCTATTATAATTAGAATTCTCTTTATTTAATTTATTTAAAAATATTTCACCACGGGTTATGTCAGAATTTAATTCATCGAACTTGATAAAGTTAACTATAATTAAACTGTCATATTTTCGAAGATTCAGCCAATGCACAAAAAAATTGCAAATGTATTTAATTCAATCTGGTGTTCCACAACAACACTATTTCCCATTATTTCCTATACTCATCAATGTAACATTTAATATATAAATATAAATATTTATACTTACATAAAATGCAACAATACTTTGGTTTAAATAATTACAATTAAACCAAAGAGTTTCGTTTAAGTGGAAACCAATATATTTCGTTTAAATTAAAATTAGTGTTTGGTTTAAGTAGAAAATAATTATAATTAAATAGAAGTATTTCCACTGTGACGAGTAAGGAAGCTGTTCATATTTGGTTTAATTTAAAATCAAAGTGCTTGGTTTAAGTAGAAAATAATTATAATTAAATAAAAGTATTTCCACAGTGACGAGTAAGGAAGCTGTTCATAAACCAACTCACAATTCAAAATTCGTATAATTTCACGACAATCTAAAAATTTTCAGTTTTCTGCACCATTTCCTCAGTCATGTATTCAATTTTGATTCATTAATTATTTGACAATTTGTATGTTAAAATGTTTGATAAATATTTGTAAATAATTTAAAATCTGGAGTTTATTTTGGTCACCCATAAAACATTTATCATACGAACTCTCAGGTAGTACCATTCTCTTGAAATGTCCTTTTGACAATTTTTTCAGGTTAGAGCAGGACTGAAAAAAAAAAAACTTTTTCTCAAACCTTTCATTTTTTTTTTCATGAGAAAAAATGCGTTGATTTTATTCACATAATTTCATAAGATTTCAATAAATCGTATGTAATTAAGTAAATAAAAACATTTAATTCAGGATGATTTAATTGAAATTAAAACACTTGGTTTGTTTCACTTATTTATATTTTCTCCAACTAGTTTCGACCAAATAAGTGAAACAAACCAATTAATCATCCTGAATTAATTCAAAAATGTTTCACCACGGGTTAAGTGAGAAATTAATTAATCATATAAAAAACATTTGTTAAACTTTTTAAAAAATATTCAATAACGTCGAAAAAATTACACTTTGTGTTCATTTCGATATTCCTAATATCCAGTTAATTTAAAAACCCGAACACCCGACTTTTATTACTCCATAAATCATCACAACTCAACTGCTAACATTTTTTAAGCCGCTCTTTGTAATAATAACCGAAATGGGGAACGCTCCGTATTATTCCCTCCATTTTTTTTATGAATGCGTAAAATAAAAGAAACACACGAAACGCCGAGAATATTACTTTCGAGTCTAATTTTATTCCAGATACGCGATCCCGTTTTCTACAACTTCCTCAATCCGCCCCCGCGATTAAAGTTTCTCGGCACGCACTCGAATACCTGCGTTCCACCAATTAACATTTCCACGTCGATTTTCTCGGAGCCGTTCGTGGCGTACGGGCCCGGCACGTTGCGGGTTTTCCACCCGAGTGTTTGTTATCATTAAAAGAAACGGCCGATTCGAATGGCATGGCTAATTATTATGGTGCGTTTTTTTATTCATTTTTTTTTGTGAGAGATAAGGTTTCATTGAGGTTAATTCTGAATGAATGTTGATGGATTAATGATTTTAAATTTAAAAGGGCAATGAAATTAAAAGCCTTATTTTTTAAACAATAAATTCAATACGTTATAGGAGATGGTCTAGTTGGAAAAGTAGATTATTTTATAAATATCTCAAAATAGACTTCCTGAAGCAAAAAAGAACAAACAAGCTATTAAAAGGGTGATTAACATTTTTATAGACTTAGTAGATACTAGATACACTTTTTTTTAATTTGAAATAAACGTCTTATTTCAATCATTCCTTATAGAAACCGCGGGAAAATGCGAAAATTATACCCGACTGCGTCAATTGTTTTTGCCCCGGTTATTAAGTACAGTAAAGATTATTAATTTCTTACTCAAGAGTACAATTAATCCTGGCGGGAATAAAATGCACCTTGTATCTCCGGGTACGGGCCTCGGAATGCGGCGTGAAGCAATGTCGACAATCGATAGAAAAACGAGCGTTTAATATAAATACGCTTAATAATGTTAAACGCGGCGCATTATTCCCTTTACATTCCGACCCATCTGGCACAGAAGAAGAAAAAAATAAAGGAGGAGAAGGCGAAATCCGTTTTAGAAAATTCCCACTTACGAATGCCTAATATCTATATTTATGTTGAAATTACAGGCCCGGAGATATATCATCGCGTTCCTTGTCGTAAATCAGCCCTAGCGTCAGGTAGAAATTGTGGGTACCCTCACCCGGATTTGTACCGAAGACATTGAAACAGGCCATAAATCATGGCAACTACCCTCGAGGACTGATTGCACGTGGGAACGAGGACCACTAATTAAAACCGCTATTAAAATACCACAAAATTAAACTTAAAGGCGCGCGCGCGCTTCGAAATAATCAAAAAAAAAAAAAAACTGTTAAGTCAACAGCCAGGGCTTTTTTTCCCTTCCGCGTTGTTCACTTTTTCAAGCACAGCGGGGTGCGTTTTTTTTTATTGTTCACTTATATTTTTTTGAAGCACTCCCTTTCACCAGAAATTGCCAACAATGCGCGGCTCACCCTGGGTAAAATAAACACTGGAAACACAAAAGCATCCCGGGGATTTCGAGAATTTATACCGGCGGCGTTGTGTGTGTGGAGGAAAAGAGAGAAAAACAAAATCAGAAAAGACAGGACCAAAATGGTCACGTCGTTAAGATGGACGCGATAAACGCACCGTCCTAAATCACCCATCGTCGGAGAGGAGTCGTCTTTCCAATGGGAGGTGATAACGAGATGGTTTGTAATTAGATTTTACGATTGTTTTCTCGCGTATTTTAAATAAACATTTTCTGACGTCGGATAAGCGGGGCGTGAATGGGAGCACATGTTTTTTTTTTGCTTTCTTTCGGAAGCTGAAATAATAAGCGGGACCTGCTGCTGCTTATTTGGGCCTGTGTTTGGTGTGCTGGTACCGAAAGCCATATTGTGTAAACATGATTGGATCTCAAATTAAACATACCGAATCTAATAAAAAAAAAACAATTTTCCGTGACTTATTAAAATCAAAATTAGAAAATAAAAAACTTCTTGGGGCCGTATTCCTGAAATTGATAGTACGTTTTAATCCTACGAAATTTGTCATTTAAATAGGAATTTACATGTGAATTTGACAGTTGCGTACGGCCGAAACGTACGATCAATTTCAGGAATGAGTGCCCTGGTTTCTTATCCCAAACGTCGTATTCTTCTTTCATTCATTCTGGAAAGTTTTAACAGAAGAAACTGTTCCATTCTTGTACTAGTAATTCATTATAAGAAAATAAATGTAATAAAAATTGAACTTTGAAAAGAAAATCACACTCAAAGAAGATATGAAAGCTCAGTGAAACTCGTTGTATTCTTAATTAATTTGAATGATTCTGATAATGAAATTATTATTTTAAATTTAAATTTGAAGAAAATATGCTATAAGAAAAGTACACATTTGAATAGAAGAAATATAACAGATTTATGATAAGAAAACCAAATGTAATACAAAATCGAACTATGGAAAGAAAATCACTCGAAAAAAAAAACTCTTCTTCATGATTGATTTAATGGCCATAACTTGAAAAGAGTTTCATGCTCCCAAATAAACCGACACATACACAAAATTTTTATCTTAAAATTAAATTAGAAGAAAAAATATGCTCCTGGAAAAGCAAAAGTTTGAACAAAAGGTCATTCACTAACAACAAACAACGTTTATAAAAATCAAACCTAGAATAAAAAGATCATGCACAAGGAACAAATTAAGGCTTAGAGAAACTTCTTCTTTTTCAGTAATATTTTTTTAGTGATTTCGTGGCCCTAACTTGAAAAGAATTTCATGTTCGTAAATAAATGTAGGATCGAAGTAAATTGTAAGCTGTAGAATATATTTGAAAAGAAAATAGTGAAGTTGAAACAAGAAGTTTTAACAGAAGATGACCCATCTTTATTCATACAATTTTTGATAGAATTTTCTTAAAAAAAAATGCGAGTATTATTTTGGATGTAAAGGAAACAATATCTCTTTTTTATACCACTTGGATTTTTATTAATTGTGACTAGTTTTGATTATATTGTAATAATAAAAATCCAAGAAGTATAAAAAAGCGATCTTGTTTCCTTTATATGAAACATATTACTCGTATTGTTTTTAAGAAATTTTATCAAAAATTGTATGAATAACCTTCTGTTTTCTTTATACTATATTGAATTTAGATCACCAGGTTGGCGCCGAAGTACGAGTAATTATTAATATTTAGTATTAGACTGTCTGGGCTATCTACCAAGAAGTTTGAACAGAAGGTGACCCACACAGACAACACGAGACTTACATAAAAAACGAACTTTAGAGAGAAGAAAAATAAAGGCTGGAGAAGTCCCCAGACGTGTTGGTAATTATAATTTGGAGAACATCAAATTTGGAATAGAATTTCGAAGACAATATTAAAATATGGATAAAGGGACCGAAAGACTTCTTGTTGGTAGCCCAGATAGAGTAATACATAAATGTATATAATAATAACACTTTATTGTCCAACAGGATTTACCCTAATTACAAGAAAATATTAAAAAGGATTACAACGAATAAACGTGATGGTTAAAACTATAAATACTATAATTTCAAACATGCTATTATAATTGTATTATGTAATTGTTCGTGTTTGTAAACTTTTAAAAATAATGCATATTTTGGAAATTTTTTTTTTTTATTGAAAAGCATGTTTTGTGTATTTTATATGATTTTTAGTGTAGAATTAAATTTTTATGTGCATCCAGAGATGTAACAGTAGTTGAGTTAATAAGTAAATATTAATCTCGTATCTCATTAACCGACGCTCATAAATGCGTCTTTTAATTAAAAACCTGTATATTCTATGTATATTTAAATGAGGGCAGAAAAATTAATAAAACCATCTCCGGCTTACAGAACAACAACAACACAAGAAAATTCCGCCCGTTATCACCGGTTATTATCTCTAATAAACCAGCTACCTATTCTCTCTTATCGCCCTGTTATCAGTAGCGCCTGGTTATTATTAAGCCCACGGTATTACGTTTAAAAAACAAATATTAAACACGGTAATCCGTTTTTATTGGGACTGGAACCGTATTTCGACCCCGCCGTGTTGTTTTAAGTTCCGTCGAGAGGGTGCGGCGCAGTATAAACAAATCAACTAAATGATAAATAATAATGAGCCCGATTAGTCCCCCAAGGATTCAATCCGCCACCCCAGTTGGTATTACTCATAGATTTTGATTCGTGGCGTTGGTCATCTCGCATGCGTGGGGGATTGAGGAAAGCAGCCAGCCAGCCAACCCTTCGCAGAGGGTCGTGATTGGAGATTTTGACTTTGTAATTACACATCCCCCGAGCGTACCGCAGCGGTGTTTGCGCGCACCCGTTAAATAAATCAAAGGGGGCATGAATTTGAATTCATCCCCGGTTTAACGAATAAATAAATATAGTTAGGCAAATTTACACGTTCAGCTGTTTAAAACTACAACGAGGGGGGGACGCATTGTCAGTCATCCCGTGTTTGTAATTCGAGCGGTTATCATTATTATTATTCTATTTTTTTATTCATTCGTACGCGCACACAATAATAATCCCATTTTCGCGGCGGCCAATAAATTTTGATGGAGTGCACGTTGTAATTTGTACGTACACGTACATTTTCGGTTTCAATTTCGGGCCCATAAAACGACGATAACATAAAACACATTCACGGGGCGGATTCATGAAAATCGATACATTTATTGGCTATGAATATTTTTTTATTCACACGCGATCTGACCGAAACCACAAAAGCACCCTCCACTCATGAATAAATATTTAAATGCAACCGTTTAACTGCAAAACTGATTTCCCGCGCGCGTGTATGTGTGTGTTTTTCTAATATCAGATTTTCCTCTATTTTTTTTTTACTTCTGTTCATTCCCTTTTTTTATTTTTTGTTGCCTTTCTTCTTCTTTGGGGCTGATTTATTTCTGGGCGGGAAGGCAGATGCGTTCGCCGGGGCTCTTCTCGGAAGGTCGGAATTTTTAGGGGTTTTCGTGTCACAACACATGCCCTCACTGATTTATAAATACCCTCAGGATTTTCGCTAATGCACAGGGGTCGGGTCGTGCGAATCCATCAAAATCCGGTGATCAATTCATAGCAATATTTCATTTGCACCCTCCTAGTTCTCTATGTATCGCATGGATTCTGATTTATTCAATTTAATTTCTTAAAATCAACGAAAATTATAATAATAAAAAAAAATGGAACAACACCTGAGTTCGATAGCCCATGACAGACTAACACCTTCATGGATATTTGTAATTGTTTTATATTAAAATTAATGAAAAATAAATAAATAATAATAATTCCAAACAAATTTTAAACTGCATCTTGAACCTATATATAACAAAAAATAATTTTACTGTAATTGCCAGGTAAAAAGTTTTTAACATGTTTAAAATCAAATGTTCTTAGATATATAACATCTTTAAATAGAAAAAAGGTATTTATTCATTCACTTGGTCACAGTTATTTAATTATATTAAATAAAAATGATTTGAAAATAATTAATAAATTATTTCCACATTTAGCTCACCATTTATCTAGCGTATGGATAACTAGTGATGGCTAGTTTCGTTTCCTGTTGTCATAAACAGGGCAAGTTCGCCTTACCTTAGTGATCGAAACAACGATTTTCGGTTGTCTACCTTGTAGACTCGAATCGTTGACGATGCAACATGAAATTAGGCGTCGTCTTCCATTTAGTTTCTTTATTCATACAATTTTTGATACAACTGTTGAATGGCCAATAATCATTTCGCTTAGATATGTAATCAATAAATTAAATCTTGGTTTATTTCTATTTTCATTTAACAAGTGAAGATATAAAACACTTTACGTAAACTCATACCAATTTATTGTAGATACGTAAAAATAATTGTCGTAATATGAATCTACAAAAATGAATAAATATTATAAAGAAGTTCGAGTGTTTTGAAATACGAAGTCTCGGAGAAGACGTTATTTTATTTCTCATTGCGATTAAATCTTCTCTTGATTACAGAAGAACCTTTTGATTACAGAAGAAAAACTGACTTCCATAATCAAAACCTTTAATTACACCACAAACATAAGAAGCCCCACACATGTGGAGTCAAAGGAAGTAGTTGTGTGCCCTGGACAAACAGCGCTTATCGCCGCCAACATCCACACCGGAGAGCACAATACACACACAATTCTGAAGATGCTTTACATGTGTTTTCGTTTTTATCGTGTTTTGATAACATAATCGCCGCCAGATAACACACCGGCCCGGCGTCTATCAAAAATCAACAACAAAAAAAACTAATAATAATAAAAAAAGTGCGTGCGTACGTTTTACCTGCCAGCTACGAGAGGAGTTAATTCGGTGAGCGCGCATTACAAACGTTATTAATCAGGGAAGCGTTAATGTTTACCATCGATTGTAATAAACTTGACATCGATGGGACATTAAGCGCTAATTGAAGAATGGCCGGGACGCCCCTCTCCCTTTCGAAAATTGGAAATTTATGAGACGGAATGGATCGAGCATTGTGAGTTTGTAATGTTGTGTGTAGGAGAGAAGATTTAATTTAATATGTTCAAAATGTAATCTAATAAATTATAAACATTTTCTCATTGTTATACAAAAGCATTTTTTTGCTTTCAACTAAGCAGCTTCAACAATCAATCAAACAGTATGGATGGAGCGCTTTTTTATGAAAGATTATTATCCTCAGACGCGTTTCAAGATTTATATCTCATTGCAATAACTTTGTCTGATCAAATATGCATATCAATTTTTGCCATTCGGCTATACAACTCAGCGTCAAAAGAACTTGTTAAGTATAAAAAAAATCTCACAAAGAAGCAGAAACCACGCTAACAATGTGGAATGTATTTTTTTAAAATTAAAATTTAAAATTAAAAGCTTCAGGATTTGTTTGTCATTGGTATTTTTTTCTCTTGCCAAACATCGAAAATGCATGAACAAAAATAAAGATTTTAATAATAAAAAAGAGTTTTATTTATTTGTTCCCAGTTATTTAAAATAATATACAATTTTTAATTGATTGGAAATGTAATGTTGTAATGGTTTCAGTTGTCGTGCTTTTCCTTCATACCATAAAAACAAGAAAATACCGGTCGATAACCATTTAGATTGACTACACCTAAAACAAACGCCGTCGACGCGCCGGACTCTCAATCGAGCACCCCCGCGATCAATCCACCCGCCCTCGCACCAGGTCCGGCTCCGCCCGATCGATAAGGAAATGTTCTTTAATGTGCTATGTAAACAAAAAGTCAGCCCCGCCTCGGATAATTTAGGTGCACGCGGGGGTGAGAAAACGACACCGCCTATACACACGTATTTTTTTATATATACATTCCTTCCTCTGGTCTCCCCCGTTCACCCCGCGGAATCCGTGAAATCCATATTGGATTCGTCCGGACGAGGTTTTCTATTCAGGAATATTACAATGGGCCGCTTGCTTGTAGACCGTAATGCGAGATGAATTCCGGAATTATAGCATGAAGGAGGGAAAAAATGCCTCCGGACTGACAGGGATTTACATTGTTGCTCGGATGAGGACGTGAATGGGACGGTTTAAACCTTTTGCCGGGGATATTTGTAATAAATGTATCACAATGAGGATTCTGATATTAGGATTTGAATACCGAAATTTGCTCATTATTTGTCGTTGTTGCTTTTCATTCGTCTGCACAGCAAACGTGAATTGCACAGACAAAAAATCCTTTTACATAAAATGCAAGGAAATGAGAATGTTGAAATTTTCTAATTTTTTTTTTGTAAAAGGATTTTAATATAATTCTAAAACTCTTCTTATAGAAAGATAATCCAACCAATAAAAAAGTTCCTTCTTCTCGAATCTTATACCCTTTCAGGTGTCGGATAAATAAAAAAGTAAATGCCATTATTCATCTTAAACTAATACCTAACCTCACTCTCATTGTATAAATGTAACTTTTTTGTAACTAGTGTCACTTGATAATGACTGTCAAACGTGAATTTATCTATTTATTTTTGAATACATAAAATAAATAATTGTGGCAATGAAGTGTTTATTCAGGATTATAAATACATTAATTAAATATATTTCATAAATTAATTCATTGTA
This sequence comes from Philonthus spinipes, assembly GCA_963082785.1. NCBI lineage: Eukaryota > Metazoa > Arthropoda > Insecta > Coleoptera > Staphylinidae > Philonthus > Philonthus spinipes. The sequence goes on from OY720303.1 coordinate 24,997,273, forward strand.
ACTAATTCATCATAAAGTTGATGCTTGTGCTACACTCTTGATGAAACTGAATGCTCAAATTTGGCGAGAAAACACTTGTTATATTCCATGGTAGTTTTTTTCCTGGCACTTGCTGCTTTGATCTGTACAAATTGAATTCCATAAGTAAATTTAATATGCGTATTTCGCAGTAGCAAAAATTCCACAGCCACAAGTAATTTAGTTAAAAATGAGACAATTAAGTCGATTTCACCTAGTACAAAAAATGGGAATTTCTCAGCCTAGATTGTAATGAATTTTAAAAAAGTTTGATTCAACGATGTGCAAGAAAACATTGTATATTTGCATCGTAGCAAATATTGCAAAAAGTTTATGACCTGCACACTAGATGAAGTGATAAAGTTAAGTCAAGACTGAAGCTGTTATATCCTTATTGAAAAACCGTATTATTTCTTTTACTTCAGATATTGGTTTTATCATTTTGAAGAAATTGGACAAAATTGGAAGAAGACATTATTTTCTTGCAGCCATTTTTGATAGGTGGTATTTCAAAAGTTTTGAATTTTGAAATACCACCTATCAAAAATGGCTGCAAGAAAATAATATCAAAATTCAAAACGTTTGAAAACTTTTTTGACTTTTGAAATACCACCTATCAAAAATGACTGGTAGAAAATAATGTCTTCTTCCAATTTTGTCCAATTTCTTCAAAAGGATAAAACCAATATCTGAAGTAAAAGGAATAATAGGGTTTTCTTTGGATGTAGATACATTAATTTCTTCAAAAGGACAAAACCAGCATTTAAAATTAAAAGAAGTAGAGGATTTTTCAATAAGGATATAACATCTTCAGTTCTTGACTTACCTTTATCATTTTAGTTTACAAGGATGCAGTCCATATTTTTTTATTATATATTCGGCACAATGTGGGTTGAGAAATTTCTATTTCTTGCACGTCATGTAATCGACTGAACTATCTAATTTTTGACTGAAGTTCTTACGACTACGGTATTTTTAGTACTTCAGTACTTTTGATATTTTATTGTTTATTAAAAATGCTTTTCCAAAAATTAACTCCTTTCATATTGTAGAATTCCTATTATTATTTCGAATTATGTAATAATAAACGAATAGTGGAAAAAGTTGTTTATCATGATATGGTTTATGGGTGATGTCAATTCCAAATAAAATTCTAGCTTTTTTTCAGTTGCGAAATGAAAAACATATAAATAGGAAATATGAGTCGTTATAATTTTATGGAATCCATCACGCTCTCGGCAGTACCGCATTGATGAATTCCCGACTCGATCGTTTACAGAAACCGACGGAGAGCGCCATTGATCCAGAAGGAGATAGCGCCCGAAGGAAGAAGAAAAAAAAAGAGTGAATCACATAACATAGCTGGCATATTCGTGCTGTGGCCAATAAGGCGATATGGTTTTACATGTCGCAAGTCGGATCGATTCCATCAACTGGGTCGTGATATTGTGAAACGGACACACTGGCGCACACGGTGCGCGGAGAGACAGGACACGAAAAAGTTGTGACGAGGAGAGGAGGAGAAAACAATCGAGCGCCTCCGCGTTACGTTGCCCCGTTTCCGGCGGCGGGTATTGTTTTGTATTTTCTTGTTTTGTATTTTTTTTTTAGTTTTTTTGTTGTTGTTAATGCGACTTCGTATTATTTTAGTTTTTTGTACGTGTTTGCTGGATTCTTACCTGTTTTGAGAAAACGGCGATGTCTTCGTTGAACGATTCCGACGAGCAGACGTCTCCGCCCGCCACTCCTGGTTCCCTCGGCGTACATGTTGCCAGCTCACATTTTTCGAATATTAAAGCTAGTAGTGGAAATAGCGGATGTCTAAAACAAACAAAAAATAATACTATTAAAATTTATGTAAAAATTATAACAGAAATATTAAAAAATAACATTGCTGTAATTTGAACCAAATACGAACCATGTGGGATTTTTTTTCTATATATAATTTTAAATATATATATTGAATTTGAAATTAAAGGCACTTGGATTGCTTCACTTATTTTTTATTTACCAATTAGTTTCGCCTTATCGTCGTTGGTAAATAAACAAGTGAAACAAATCAAGTGCCTTTAATTTAAAATTCAATATTAGTTAAAATAAATTGATTGGGTGAGTTACGTGAAGATCAAATGTAATTGATAAAAAACACCAATAAAAGTGTGAAGAAAGGTTATTAGTGCTTTTTATCAATTAGTTAAAATGTTTCATTAAGACCAAATTTTCCAATCCGCAAGTAAGGTGTAAGTAACGTATTTGCGGAATAAAATTTCGTTTGGCAGCACTGTCTCATTGATTATCAAATGGAGAGAATCATAGACATTAACTTTTATTCCGCGAATATGTTAATTACGCCTTACTTGCGGATTGTAAAATTGGGCCTAAGTGATCAATGAGAACCAAATTAAAGTTAAATACATATATTTTGACATATTTCATAAAAAAAATTGAACCAAATACGAACCTGGTGGGATACCTTCGTACATATAATTTTAAATACATACCGGGTGTTGACGCCATCATGTATACATAGGGATTTTACATGTAAAACAGTTTTGTGCAAATTCTTATTTTTCAGTTCATTTTAGAAAAAAAACTGCAAAAACTGAAATGTGTTAAAAATTTAAATTTCAAAATCTATAAACATAGTTTCTTTCTCTAAAATGAACTGATAAGTAGGAATTCGCACAAAATTGTTTTACATGTAAAATCCCTATGTATATATGATGATAATTAATAAATATTGATTATATTTCCGAAATATGACGTGTTTAAATTGCATTAGCCGTTACTTATGAAAAAGTCTAATTTCAATCAAAAAATAATAATAATGAATTTTAAATGGTTCATAGAAAACAGTATTCATTCACTTGGTCACAGTTATTTAAATATATTAAATAAAAATGATTTGAAAATAATTAATAAATTATTTTCACATTTATCTCTGTGACTATAGACTTACCTTTGCCTGGGAAGTAGTTGTTTTAATGTGCATTTGTTTAACGTACTTACGTAGGTAAGTCTATAGTCACAGAGATAAATGTGAAAATAATTTATTAATTATTTTCAAATCATTTTTATTTAATATATTTAAATGGTTCTTTTATACAAAAGTCATGGCTAATGCAATTTAATTATACGATATTTTTCAAATTTAATCACATTCACGTTTAATTTATTATTTATTAATTATACATCGATTTTAAAATTGAGCAATGTAAAATATTAGAAAAATTTTGAAATTTTGAACACATCTTTGATTCTCTGTTTTTTTTCTGTAAAATGAAATGGAAAGCAGGAATTGGCAAACAATTGTTTTTACATATAAAGTTACCTTATTGCGTCAACGTCATGTGTATTAACATATTTTAGAAGAAAAAATATATTGTTCGAGCCAAATTCGAACCTTGAGGAATACCTTCTTATAAAAGCATTAATAATATATATTGATATATTTAAAAAAAATGTTTAAAAACATGTTTTATCCACCTTGTGGGGTATCTTTATATGTATTTTAAATACATATATTGATGTATTTCAGAACCAAATATGAACCTTATGCTATACCTTTGTAAATATAATTTTAAATATATATATATATTGATATATTTCAGAAAAGAATGTTAGAAAGATATTGTTTGAGCCAAATATGAACCTTGTGGGATACCTTCTTATAAATAATTTTAAATATATATTGATTGTATTGATGTATTTCAGAAAAAAGATTGTTTAAAAACGATTGTTTTAACTAAATGTGGGGTATCTTTACAATAAATTTTAAATTTATATATTGATATATTTCAGGAAAAAAATTGTTTAAAAAGGAATATTTCAGCCAAATGTGCACCTTGTGGGGTATTTTTTATATGTATAATTTTAAATACATATACTGATGTATTTCAGAGAAAAATGTTTTAAAATATTGTTTGAACTAAAAAAGAACCTTGTGGGATAACTTCGTATATATAATTAAATGCATAAATTGATATATTAAAAAAAAATAATTAATTTAAATTAATTAATTGAAAATTATTTATTAGATGATATGCAAACGATAATATCAATGTTGAAATAATAATAAAAAAAAACTGGAATAAACTGTTGCTTGTACCAGTTATAAAAGCCTCCCACAAAGCGGGACAATTTAGAAGTGTGCGTTATGGCCGCAGTATCTCGACCTATGACCCGTAAATTACAGAGATGGCACGCCATAAATAAATCGCAACATTTATGAATGCGCGCCTTGCACTCATTCATACTGACAGTGACAGTTTATCGGAGGCCCGCCGATATAAACGTTGCCCGGATTGATGTGTTTGAACTCGCACGTGATTGATACCGTATGCACGACTCTCATTTGCCCAACAAAACCCTTCCTCTTCCCTCTTCCTCTCGCCGTAATTCATATACCGAAAGAAAGCAAAAAAACAAAAAGGAGGAAGAAAAACTAAGGAGGGAATCAAGAACAAAGCTATCTGTAGTATAAGCTCGGGTCTCATATTCGTGAAATTTAAGAACGCGCGCTTTTGTGCGCGACCGCGATATCTTGTTTCGGCCACGAATTTATTTTCGTGGAGCCAGTTTTCCTTCCTCCGTCTCCTTTTAATTTATTTTTAGCTTCTTTCCTTTCGCCCCGTCTCAGTTCTTAATAATAACCGGGACGCGGGGCCCTTATCTCAATTAAAGGGCCTCGCCTAGGTGTACAAGGAGGGGAAGTCGTGCCCATAAATCATCGGGGCGCGTGTTCCGTATTGATACAGAGTGTATGTGCTAAGTAATTAACCGACACCTTAAAAGTAAACAGGAGAGGGTCCCGTGTAAATATGCAGACTGGCCACTCTCTCTAAATCACTAATTACCCGCTCGTTACATAGAGGATGTTTACATGAATAGTAATTACTTCTATTTAATATTCCGGACGCGATTCGAATCCTCACACGAATTTATTTACGAATACTTAATGCGGACTCAATGTTAATGCGCGCAGATTTTTTTTCTTTTCATTATTTATTTTCTCTTTAAGTGTATTTACTTGTAATTACAAATACAAATATTTTAAAACCAGAAACAGCTTCCAACCAGATTCAAATTAAAAATGGAAATTATCTACACAAGCATTTGAATGAAATTAAATTCATACCCATCAATATAAGACGTTTCTTAATTATCAACAGGTCTGGCAATAATTAAAATAGTTATCAATTTATGCCATAATTTTCAAAATATAGGATTTACTTACTAACTTAGCTTTGATTATAAATTTAAAAATCCTTACAGTGGTTGTTTATAAGAAGTCTTCACAGAAAAACGGTTATTTTATTGATTTTAAGTGTATTAACAATTAATCGTTACAGTTATGGAGCAAACTGTAACGACTAATTGGTAAAGATTATAATAATAATAATACTTTTATTTATCACAGAAAAAAATACTAAATTAAATCTTATCAGTGTAGGCGGATGTCAGTCAGCTGAGACTGTTACTGATCTTTCACTCATATTCTCATATTTATTGTTTCAATTACAGTTGATTCAAATATTTGAAAAAATATAAGATTTTTACAATTATTTCACATTGATCACGTGTCAATGTTTCTTGAAATGAAAGGTCTTTACGAAATGGAAAAAAAAAATCATTCATACGTCTTGCCAATTTTGATAAGAAGTTTATTCAAATAAGCAATAAAATTGATGGCTTTTAAAATGAAATTATATTCCAATTAATATCATTTCATCCAAAATATAGGAAATTAAACTTTGATTACAAGTTAATTTTTGCAGTGCTGTATTTTCTTGAAGGATGGTCTTCATGATTATAATTTTGTTTGTTTCATTTCATTTTTTGCTTATAGAATCCATATACTAATGTGGCTCGTTGATATAACCATCGTTCAGTTTCATGAAGACTTTCCTTTTTGAAGATCACTATACAAATGCAGATGTAATAAAATCTGAATCAATAATCAATCAAAAATAAAAGTCTTCAAGAAATGTAATGATGGTTATCTCAATGATTTTAAGTTCCTACTAAAATATCTTGTTAGGAATTACATCTGTTTCACTTTTGGAGATCTGCTTCGATTTGGTTTTGATTTCATCAAAATCCCCGATTACAATAAAATGATCATACAGAGAAGCTTTAGTGAATATTGTATCTTCAATAGAGAAGTTAATGATTTAAGCAATCTATTTAGTTGGTTACAAAAAAATGAAAAATCATTGAATCAACAAAATCTTGCCCAACAAACACTGGATTTTTCTTAATAAAAACAGCACACACACACACTGGCCGCAGATTAATGCCCAAAGATTAACGTCAATTAAAACAAAACACGTGTTTTTGCAAAGAGCCTGCCCGAGAGAGGAGAGCCTGATAAATTTCCGAGTCGTTTAAGGTGCGACACCTACGGGCATGGGAGGAGGAGGTTGGGCTGCAAGTGGTAGTTATCGCGGCATCTACAGGCCTCGTTTGCTCCCAGTGTTCGAATTTGCATTTTGTAATTGGATTATTTCATTGTGCTCAGAGGCGAAGGAATTTATTATATACACGTCTCCCTATATATATGTATAAAATTATTAATTGCAATTAAATTCGCAATAAAGTGAGCGTAAACGCCGCCCGCGTCGTGTGTGTGGCTCTCCACCGGCAGCAGCTTAATTGTCTTCAAGTGTTTTTAATCGGGCGTTTACTTGGAAAATGGATAGGCTCTAGGACTGTACGTTTCTTTTTTTTTAAGTTTGAAATTGAACTTTAAATTAAAGTGGTATTAAGAGGAAAGGAAGTAATTGCTCCTGGAAAATTTGTTGGGTTGTAATTAAGAAATTTTCACAATTACAGCTATTGTCGTTTGGAAAATGGCTCACGAAAAATTACCATACGAAAATGTATTCCACACAAGAACTCATTTTCTATGCTTTCATTATTATACAGGAAGTCAATTTTCATACAGGCTAATTTAAGCAAAAAATAAAAAAGAATATATATAATTAAAATTTAGTAAGGAAAAATTACTGAAAATGATCGAATTTCATTGATCATTACAGTATTTTTTTTTTCATTTAATTTTAATTTAAATAAATGCAAAATAATGAATCATTTCCGTTTATATTGGAATATACAATTATTAATTTATATATAAATAAATAAAATGCTCTTTTAATTTATTTAAAATAATTTTTATACATTTTATTACACAAAATTGCCTAATTCTTAACTTTTCATTAAATAAAGGAGTTTGTTTTTTATTTTAATTATGAAGATTAAAACTTCAATTGTTACAATAAAATTAAACAGACTTAGCACTTAAGTATTTTATTCACTATTAACCAAGTAAATGAAATTCTCTTTATTTTATTGATTTTAATCAATTGCGTAGGTAACAATTGATTAAAATCAATAAAATAAAAAAATCAATTGTATAGGTAACATATGATTAAAATCAATAAAATAAAGAGTATTTTATTTACTTGGTGAATAGTGAATTAAATACTTAATTATTAAGTCTAACCCCGACACCAATTGGTAAAAGGGGACATCGATTATATATATATATATAATTATTAAGTCTTTATTGTCTGTTTAATTTCATTGTAAAAATTGAAGTTATCTTCACAATTTAATTAACAAAACGTTACATTTTTATGAAAACACATCGACGCGAATAATTGAAAACACCGTTTTTTTTTCACCGATATCAAAACGACTAATAACTTCCTCCCGCTCACGAAAGGATCAATACCCGGACGACAACTTCAAAGGGTCAATAAATTAAACCCGGCGAAAAAAAAAAACGAACATATTTATTTAGATATCCCCGCGGGCGTATCAAGGGGGATTATTAAAGTGAAATATATCACTCCCCGCTAGCTGTCATACTTTAAAAGTCCAATCACGACACGAACGTGCATTTTTAATGGTTTTAATATTCAAAATAGTGAAATGAAAACGTCACGTGGATTCCGCACATTTCCACGAATAAATTAAGCAAAGGGAAAAAAGTTAATAGCGCGGTAATTGAAACGTTTCGGCCTCTCTATTAATTCCTACAATCAGATTAGGCGGGAGGGAAAAATGGAATTTGTGTATGTGTGTATTAATATTAATGAGTGCGAAGCGTGGAATTTTTGGTTTATATCCGGCATGTTTGTGTGTTGAATTTCGGTTTTCTCTGTTTTATTATTTTTTTTCTGTTTTGTTTCGGAAGATTAGTGCTTGTGGCGAAAGTGGATTTTCTGGTAGTGTTTTTCTTATAATTTTCCTTGGCATGGGTTTGTGTTGCTTTCATTTTTTTGCGTTGATTTAAATCAGCTGGTTAGAATCTTTGCCAAAAATAATTGAAATAAGTAATGGCTAAAACATGCACCAGGTCGAAACATTATATAATCAAATAATTTTTTATACGCCTTCATTTCTTTTTAATTTGTTTCCTTTAATTTTGATTATCATGAAAATAATTTCAAATTAAGGTATATTTTTGTTGAAACAGTTAACCACGGGTTAAGTGAGAAGTTAATTATTAAAATAATTTCAATTTTTTCCAATCATAGTTTAAAAAACAATCATTTTCCATATTCACTATTTATTTTGAATTATGTGAAGTAATAATCACTAATAAAACACTGTTAGATTTCCTTTCTTCATTAATTTATTTTTCACTTGTTAGATGTACATTTTGAGTACTTAATTCCAATAACTGATTTTTTTCATGCAACAGAAAATATCCATTGTATAATCAAAGGATTGGAAGAATTGAAAAATTAATATGATTTCTCTTTCTCTTCGTTTGCTTTAATTTTTCGCTCAACACATAAGTAGTTTCAGAAATTGCTATTTCCCAAGCAGCTAAGTTTTGAGTCTTAGATAGAAGCAAATGGAAACAAAGTTAGACTATTAATGTTTTTTTAACTATTCGATGAAAATAATATGAATGAACAATATCATTCATATTATTTTCATCAGTTCAAAGAATTTCTCCCGAACTTAGGTTAAGTAAATTATTATCAATGGTTTCAGCGGCAGTGTTTTGGATTAGTTGTATAGTTTCTGCCGGATAGGATGCAGAAAATGAGAATTGCCAATCTTGTTCATCTGTAATTAAAGTATGCTCGGGGGTGCCTCAGGGCTCTCGCTGTGGGCCGATTTATTTTTTTTATTTATTATCGTCTGTAATGTAATTTACAATTTACATCAACAGATAGGAATAGCTGTTCTGCTGGCTATCAACTGCCATTCCTATCTGTTGATACAAAACAAATGATTTGGTCTTAATGGAAGTCTCATAAAGTAAGTAAAACTTCTCGCACACAGATTTTTTTATTATAAACATAAAAACTACCATTAGAAGTAATGACGGTCTCAGTAAGAAGAAGTTATTTAATTGCTTCATTAAATATTTCAGAAAATAAGTATTTCTTGTGTATATTATTATTTTATTAAAATTTACAGAAAGTACTATTTAAGCACGGAAATGCTTATTGGTGCCAGTTAAGAGACTGAAAAGTAAATGAAGCCATCGCGTGCCCGTCGCCAATTAAAAATCCTCGAGATTTATAAGAACGCAAGAAACGAAATTAAAAGAGGATGACAACATCTGCCGGCGCGCTCGGTAAACAATTTATGCAACAATACCGTCATCGGCTCTTAATTGAGACGCCTTAATTGGCCGTAATTGGCTGTCGATCACGTACCGGGCGTTTTTCCGCGGCTCTTAATTAATTCGTGAGCAATTAACTTTAATAAGCTCACACCGCAATCACCCGACTCCACTAAATAAATATTTTTCAAGAACAAGTCGAGGAAGCAACGCAAAAAAATCAAGCGTATCGATCTCGTCTCCGCGCGAGGGGCAGGAAATTAACATTCAATTTTTGCGGAGCTCCGGAAGTTTCAAAGCCTCCGGGGGATTCGGTAATGGTTTCGCTTTTTCTATTAATTCTCGTCGAGGAGGTGAGATGCCTCCGGAGATAATCGAGTGGCCTTGCTCGGTGCGGCGGAGTGCGGGTAATTATGGATAATCAATGTTTGATTGAAAATGGAAACGTTAGGACGGGGAGTTTTTCGTTTTTATCCGTGGTTAATTATCCCGGGATGGCCATTAAATGGGATTTGTCGGGAGAAAGTCGCGGAGAATGAATGCACTTAATATTATTTAGCCCCGATCTCGCTTCTTGATAATTTTGCACAATCATTTGCGCAGAATTCTTTGAATAGACCAGTGGTTTATAATGACGGTCTTTTATTACCTAATGGCACGGTTTAAGTAATGCGTTTTGAAAAGGAATTACTTGTTGCTTAATTTGGCATACCGTTTGACCATTTTTTTTTTTTTGAAGAAGCAATTAACATATACAAAATTCCAACAATGGCATATTTTCTTCCCAATTTACCAAACTATGAACCATCCACCTGATTTTATTAAAGATATCGTCAACGATTTTATAAAAAATCATCCTATGAGAATCAGTTAAGTTACTCTTAAGCTCAACTGATTTTCAAAAGGGATTTAAAATAAAGTTGTGCGATAATTCATCGAGAGATTTACAAAAATACGAGCCAACACTTGGCTCGAACTTTGTCTCATATTTCTATAAAACATAAATTTATACTTTTTGGTAATTCTTGGTTTAGGTTAACTTTCAACCATTTCAGGAATAATCAACTATATCTTGGTGATTCTTGATTTAGTTTTACTTTCAATCATTTCTGAAATAATCAATTACATAAACCAAGAATCACCAGAAATAGTTGATTATTTCTAAAATTGTTCTTGGCTCACATTTCTCTTGGTGATAATTGGTTTAAGTTAACTTTCAACCATTTCAGAAATAGTTGATTATTTCTGAAATGGTTGAAAGTTAACCTAAACCAATCATCACCAAGAGAAATGTGAGCCAAGAACCAATTATCACCAAGAGAAATGTGATCCAAGAACAATTTTAGAAATAATCAACTATTTCTGGTGATTCTTGGTTTAGGTAATTGATTATTTCTGAAATGGTTGAAAGTTAACCTAAACAGAGAATAACCAAAAGAAATGTGAGGCAAGAACCATTTCAGAAATAATAATCTTGGTGATTTTTGGTTTAAAACCAAAGCCAAAAAAGTGAGACTATTGATTAGTTTCCTAAAGTAAAACAAACGATGATTCTAACAGCATGTAGAACTATTTGAAAAACCTGTTGGTTGGTTAAATTAAGATGGTCCGAAAAAGGTTTATGGTGAACCAAGCCAAAAATTACCAAAAATAATATTTTGTATAACTTGAAATATAGAGAGGCAAGACTATTGATTGGTTCTCTAATAGCTCAAAATAAATCAAACGATGGATCTAACACCAAACCAAAATCAAGAATCATCGTAGAGAATAATTCTGTTTTTCTTTATATAAATATGAGGTACGATACTTGATTGGTTTTCCAACGGCTTAATATATAACGAACAATTACGGTACTTCTACAATAGCATTTGAATCAATGTTGGTTCTATGGTAAAAAATGCGAAGTCTGTAGGTTGACCCTAAAAATGTTGATGGTAAAACAAAAACAAAAATCACCTACAAAAAATATTTTTTTTATGATCCTTTTAATCCTATTATAGAGAAAAATATTAAGGTTATTGGGTTACAAAATTTAAAAGAATTGCAAAATGAAGAATCATCCGTCTTTTTGTTAACTACAGCAAAAGTTAATTAATAAAAAAAGGGATGATTCTTGATTTTTATATATGCATATTTGTGTAATTTATGTTTTATGTTTTTAGTCAAATTGTAAATGGCTATTAACCCTTTTAAATCTTTTAAACCCATAATCTTAATGTTTTTTCTATCTATAAAGGAATTCAAAATATCATTCTTATGTATTTTTTTTTTTCAGTTTTCTTTTGTTTGTCATGTGAGTTTAATAGAAGTGGCAAGACGAGCTGATAACGATTCGTAAACTTTCCGTATTTGCGGTGAACTTCAGCGGATCCCAATGATTACTCCCAGGCGGTAACCCTCATTATTTCACGGTCCCTTTATCCCGGGGCGAGACGAGTCGCGCCCGCCGACCGAAGGGAACGAATTTCCCTCCGCCGTGGAAATTCCCTTTGATCTACTCGATAAAATTTAACGCGCTTAAAGGGATTAAAGCCACGCACAGACACACGGAATTTTCAAACTCCCGATCCCGGGGAGTTCGACGGAAAGTGAAAAATTGAACGGCCGTTTCCACTCGCTGCCGGATTTTCCGCAGGAGGCTGCGAGGGAGGGGTGAAGTAATTTCGCGCGGGGAGGCGGCGGCGGCGAGGGAGGAAAAGAAGAGGAGAAAGAAGAAAATTGCGCGGGATGAATTATGACCGTGGAAAATTCAGCGCTGGGAAATCTACTGCCGGCGAAGTTTCCGCATGCGGACGGGGCGGAAAAGTTATAGGGAAGTTTTTAATATTGAAATATGCGCGCCATGGGTTTTTGCCGGCGAGTACACGCTGGAAAACAAACGCTGAGTAAATGCTTGGAACACTGCATAATGCAAATAATCATTAGCACTTAAAAAAAAAAACGATTGCGGAAAGAAACAAGGAAACGTTGGAATACACCGACAGGAACATTTACGGAGAGTTTGACTGAGTTTAATTAAATGCACGATTTAATATATTCCATCATAATCAACATCATAATATTAATTTTCTGTAAACATAAGTCTGTCCATTTAAAATAATTGCCAGTCAATAAAATTTGTTAAACCTTTTATTAAATAACCATTATTTTAAACTTTATTCATGGATAACTAATGACGTCCATTTCGATCTTTTAGACCTCGGCAAACTAATGTATTCCATGTCGGTTGTCTACCTTGTAGACCAAAATTGTTAAAGACGCCACTTGAAATTAAACGAAAGATGGCGCTTGCCCTATCTTTCCAATTATTAGTTGTTACTTGACAATGAGAGAAATTTCTATTAAAATTGTAGTGAAATTGATAAATAACAATAAATAAATATTAATTTAATAAAATAATAACTTTATTAATCCCATTATTTAAACATTTTATTGAAGAATTACAATTTTAAAATATTCAACAATTTTTTTTTTCTATGGTTGATAAAATATTCCCATTTTGTCAACTATAGAAAAAGTAAACATTTTCCATGAATTGAAACTTATATGTGAAACGTTTGTTAAAGGCTAAATGGTGCAGTATCCTTACTACCACGATTATGCATAACGTAAAAAGATACTTCTCATTAAGAACTTTTTTGTTTTTTGAGTTAACTCACCAGAAATTAAATAATGCTTAAGGGAGTTCCGATTACCTAACCGCCATCTATTAACTCCCGTGTAATCTCCGGAATTACCATCATCAGCGGCATTAATTGAGCACAAGGCGCAATCTAACCGTTTTGCACAGACTCGAAAATTTCTCGTTTGTATGGCGACCACAGATCTGGCCGCAGATACATTTTAAGTACGTGTACGGCTTGTCACGCCACTTACTCATCTACGGACGGACGAACGGACGGACAGCTGTCCGCCGGCCCATTAGAGGCCCATCGCCAAAGTAGCAACTGGTGCTAACTAATGGGCTTTATACGAAAATTGGATAACACGTGGAATTAACTCGGAATTAATGGGCGCAATTTTGCGCACACAACTAACGAAAAGTGAACGTCGGAACCGGCGGGGAAAAAATTGGACAACAAAAAAATTGGAGCAGGAAGGAGGCAGTTTACGTGCTCACCGGATTTTTCGGATGTGGGTTTTGTGTGTAATTGGATACGTGTGCACCGAATTATTCGAAACTGTTTCTTTCTGCGGTTTGCAGACAATATGTTGTATTAGTTAATGCTTAACCAGGCAGGCATTATAAGACCACGTGGAAATATACAAATATGTATTTTTATTGAAATATAATCTATACATATCCATCGAAAATTAAAAGAATTACTAAAAAGTAACTCAGGATGAATACAATTTTTTTCGCGAAAGAGAGTAAATGGAATGTTTTCAATTTTTTGGAGGACAAAATAAGCAATCAAAATGTATGCAAAAGGATTTGGGTTGAAATAAAATAGAATTGTGCTATCGTTTTTTATATAAAGTTTAAATGAATAAAAATTGTAATTAATCAAGTTGAATATTTCCTTAATAAAATTGAAGAAGTAAAAAATACAATAACCAGAGTAAATATTAAATTTTATTCATATTGAAGCAAAGTCTACATTTCCATCAATGATCATTGACTAGCGACCAATGCACGATGAATGCAAGTTTCCTTGTGAAAGCGAGAAAATGTAATGTCTTCGAAAAGTTTTTGCTACAATATAAGCAATCAATATGTATGTAAAAGAACTTGGGTTGAAATCAAAATAGAAGTGTACGATAAAGATTTTTTATAAAGTTTAAAGCAATGGAGATTGTAATTAATCAATATGAATACTTCCTTGATAAAGTTGAAGAGATAAAAAACTAGAAAATACAATAACAACAGTTAGTGGTAAATTTTAATTCCTATTGAAGCAAAGTCTATACATTCCCATCAATAATCAAAAGATTCATTAACAAGCAACTAATACACGATGCTTACACGTTTCCTCGTGAAAGATTAATAGACTATTACAACTACCAGCTCCAACCCAAACAAATCAGACATTGACCGTACCAGAGGCGATTAATCATAAATCTGTTATCGGGAGGCGCATGCACTCGAGGAAAGAGAACTCGGACGCATAATTTACGGTCGCGAAAGGCCGGTGGAAAAAAATCCTTGTCACTCTGCGCTAATTTATGGACCACCGTTGGAAATTTCGTGCATTAATTACTCAATTACACGTTGGCCGCTACATCTAAGAGAGCGAGCGAGAGAGGGAGAAGAAGAGGCCCAATCCAGAAACTTATTTATTACTCTCGAGACGAATCAATTAACCGCTATCTAATCGCGATCGCCCGAAATTTTCCCGGACGACGCATAAATCTCGCGCGGTAATTATACTGGACGCGGCACTAGGAGGTGGGATTATTTATGTTTTGCTGTTTGGAATTAGTCGTTACTTGGGTTTTAATTATAGCTGTGCTTTGTGTGATTACTAATTTGGTTGTGGATTCTTTTTATTTGTTAGATTACTTGATATTTATTCATTTACAGCCCCGTTCTTCAGTTTAAACGGAATAATTTCTGAAAATCTTGAAATTAGGAATTTCGCACAAACGATTTATTGGATTGATGGAAGTTAGCTTTTTTACAAAGCGTGTTATAAAAATGATTAAATTGCTTTAAATAAAAATTTAATAGAATAAAATGGTACATTAAATAAATTATTTTCACATTTAGCTAAATGTGAAAATAATTTATTAATTATTTTCAAATCATTTTTATTTAATGTATTTAAATAACTGTGACCAAGTGAATGAATAAATACTCTTTTCTGTTTATATTCGAATAAAATGGTCTTGGATATGGATTTTGTATTTGTTGGATTACTTGATTTACATGGAAGTATATATTTTACCTTAAACCGCAGACAAACATATATTTTGTCTGTGCTTAAACGCATAAATATTGTAAAGTTGATTCTTCACAAGGAATTTTATGAAAATTAAATTCCAATTATATAAATATTAGAAATTTCAAAATTGTTTTCGTGTATAAAAAAAATGTGGTCATAAATGCATATAAATAAAATTACTACTTAATTAATCACATTAAAAAAATAACCAAACTTCCACGAGCATTACTTTCATCCGTACATCCCGAAACCCACCTTTTTTTACCTCATTCAACTTCATTTCACGCACAAGTAATATTCTCTTCTTACTTGTTTCTTTCCCCTCTCTCCCTCCTCTCTTACGTCTTTTTTTTTGCTGTACAGTAAAGTAATATTTATATCCCATAGCTTTAACCCGGGGATTTCGCTCCTCTCCCTCTTTGGAAATATTTTAAAATTGTTTAGATCCCCTGCCGGAGGAGATAAGCCCCTTGGAAAACGTTAATAGTTTCCTCCCCCTTTGCCGCGCGCTTGTAAAAAGTCCCGCCCGGAATTCGAATTCACTTTGTTTACCCATAAATCACCGCGCGGCGCGCCCGCAACGACACCGCATAAACATTTCGGCGTTTTATTTATTTGTTTATTTATTATGTGCGTGCATTGAACGTCCCACGTTTTAATTGCGCTAATGATACGGTCAGATTGAATTTTAATTTGTGATTTGTCGCTGTAAATTGCTCGTGGCGTTAATGCATAAAGAAATGACTATGATTTATATTTATCTATATTATTATTAAGAAAACCACTCCATTAAATCATCTTTGACATATTTTTATTAAGTAATTAATTAAATTGATATTCCTTTTAAATTATATTTATATCTATGAATTGAAGAAATTTTCAATGTAGAACATTGAGATAGATGTTTCTTTTCCATTTATATTTAATTAATTTAAATTATATTAATTAAATATAAATGGAAAAGAAACATCTATCATGAGATTTGAACCCAATCAGGGACATGGGTTCAAATCCCATCAGAGATGTCCCTCGATTTTTTTAAAATTTATATCCATATTTTAATAATTAGGAAGGATTAATTATAAAACTACACCAAACGAAATAATTTTGATGCAGTTAGTCTGAACTTTATATCGTCTGGACAATAACGAAATTTAATCAGCACAAAATATAGTCTTGAATAAATCACTAAAGGGGTGCCCGAAGGATCAATTGTTGGTCCCACATTATTTTCTTTATTTTGAAATGACTCACCAGAATATTTTGGTAAATCCTCTTCAATTCGTTATTGTCCAGATGATATAAAGTTTAGATTTGATTCAAATTTGGGATTATTCTGTAAGGGAACGTTTTATGTATACAAAATTCGACCAAAATTGACATTTTAAATGTTTTGATAATCATAGTGTAAGCATATTTTGTTTTGTGAATCGTTGGTTCCTCCACTAAATGAAGACGAACTTTTTATAATTATTATTTAATAATATTATTATTTTATAAATTAGTCTCAAATTTATTTTTATTGCAGATAAACATTGGACAGAATAACCTAAGATCGATTATACTTTTCAAAGAATAAACAATGATAACATAAAATATAATCAAAGACAGAATAGAAATAATTCATTTTGAATACTGATATTCGGGGTTATTATGTGTGCTAAAATTCAATTTAACGTATACGTTATAAGTTAGTCTCAGAATCTAAGTATCAATTATAATTGTTACAATAAAAAATACTATGTAACTTTAAATATAAAATTTTACGTGTAAGGAATAACCTTAATTGTAATTTTAAAGTCGTATTACTTTTTGGCATAAAATCTCCTTAATTAAAATTTACAATTCTTTTCGAATACAAAAATGTATGAAACCGTTAAAAGACACGCTCCGAGTCGATGCGGATAAAAAACACCGTCGAGGAATTGAAACGTTGCAAATACAAATTGACAGGTCGTAAATTATGCACTCCTTGACGGATGTAATTGGGTTATCTGAATTTTGGCACCGGTTTTGGTTCCACTGTGAATTTACGACTTGACTCCTGCTCGCCGTGCAAATAAATTCGTTTCAATGTAACGCAAACATTTTCACGTCTTTTTTTTTCGCTCTTTGTAACCAAACGGGAAAACGCACTCAAAAGAAATAATATTAATAAAAATGATCGCGACTGAAATAACTCGATCGTTTTGGTCGCGGAAATGGATTTAAAATTATTTCTGCGGTGATTTTATGAATACATAATTCAATACTATTTCTATCAAGACTTTAGATATAGAAAATTCGACAAAAATTAAAAAGCCTTCAGGTAACCCATTTTGCAAAATCTGTTTGCCAGAACGTTAAATTCCTATATACCACAAGGCTCTAAATCAGCCTTCTCTACATTATTTCTTATTGTTCTGTTTGACACATTTTGTAAAATTTATTTGCAAGAATTCAACACTCTACCGAAGAAATCTTACAAAATGGGATGTTATGGAATAAATTCAAAAGAAAGATCAATAATAATAAAGTGTGAACATAAATATGATTTAAATGGAAAACCACAAGCATTTATCTGCACAATTTATTATTGATTGATATTTCTTAGAATTCATTCCAAAATATGTATTTATACAAAATTTGTCTTTTTAGTCCATTTTGTAAAATCTATTTGCAATAAATCAATACTCAACAAACAGGTTTTAAACGGGGTACCACAAGGCTCTAAATCAAATTAAACTTGTAGATTAAATTCACTTCGTTTAGTTTTACTTATGTTTATTTTAAATTCAACTAGTTTCGGCTTAAATTAAGAATCAATTTTATTTGCGGCATATATAATTTATCTTTTTTTTTTGGAATTTTATTTTATTTTTATTTTTTTATTTTACTCCTATCCCGAAAGATATTCTCATTTTGTTTGTTGTCCCAATCAGGTTGATTGTTTCCACTTTTGTCTCTTTTTACCTGAACCACTACGGACTTCCCTTAGGAAAGCCACAGTCGTGATTACAGGAAAGGGTTTTGCACAGAAC
The DNA here is from genome assembly GCA_963082785.1 of Philonthus spinipes. Lineage (NCBI taxonomy): Eukaryota > Metazoa > Arthropoda > Insecta > Coleoptera > Staphylinidae > Philonthus > Philonthus spinipes. The sequence goes on from OY720303.1 coordinate 25,015,788, forward strand.
AGCTGTGTCTAACATTTATTCGAAAAATTCTATTTATACTAAAAAGAACTTAGTTATGTCTTAACAATTAATAAAATATTACATTTAACAGGGTATTATTTTAATTTTTGTTAATTTAATTTTGTGGGAAAAAAGGAATTTCTCAAACTTACCCGTAGATGGCGTCTTTGTCCCGTTTCCCGACGTCCGGCACGGCACCACCCATAACATGGTTAGCTGCGGGGGCGACGTGGTTCGCATGGTAGGGGTGCATGGCATGGTTTAGGTGTGGCGAGTGGTGTATGGAGGGCCGATGTGCCACGTGGGGCTCGTACAACCCCCCACCCGGCGCCCCTCCGTCCATATAGCCGGGGTGGATGCCGTCGTCATACTGCACAGAAAAAGCAAAAACGTTAAAAAAATGAACAACTATTAATGTAATTATGTAATTAATAACGCGTCGATAATAATTCAATGCCCTGCGCCCCCCTGGGGCCGGCGGCGTGGGGTGCGCGTCAACACGGCACGCTTGTGCACCACCCCAAGTCTATTGAATTACCACCCATTTTTTTTTACTCTCTGTATTATTCGAACTTGAATGTAATTATAGCATACAACAGCCCGCTTCAGTGCCCCAAAATATCCACTACGAAAACATACGGTTGTTATTATGAATAGATCGAAACACCGTTAAAAATAATAATGAAACAATAAAATAATGACAGCGGAATTATTTCGTGCCAGGATGATTGACATTAATTTTTGTAACAAATTACTCGTTAAGAACATCACTGTTCCCGAAACAAGGATGTTATTGTGTAGTTATATTTTTTTTATTAAACAAATTAATTTATTTGAATAAATACCACATTTCATATCAACTGTATGCTACTAATTCTAATGGTTAAATACAACCGCAAATTTTAATGATTTTAATAACTATCTAAACATATTTATTCGTGCAAATAAAAATACAATCGATAATCAGTATTAATACTTTATTATGTTCAAAATGTACATTTGGTATTTCAAATAAAACTATTAATTGTAATAAAAATGAAATAAAAATTATTTCTCTCTCAAAAATAAAATTTTAATGTTTTTCTTTTTTTTTTAATTTCACTAAATATGCTTTCGAAACGAAGTTTCGATCTTCAGTAGTATTGAAGATTAATAAATAATAATTTTTTATAGTGATATGGCAGATTTATATCAACACAATTTCTATATATAAATATTTTTATTCAGACAATTACACAATATTTATATATTTAATATACTCAATACAATGAAAGCGTTATTTTCTTAAAATGTGAATGAAATCAAAAATGAATCAATCATGAGTGGTGCTTCCGCCTTTTCAAATAATTTATTGAATAATTCAATTTTTGTGAATTATTTCAACAAGTAGTATTGAAAAAAACATAAATTGAATCTGCTGTTTCTATATATTTTTTTTAATTAATTCCCCAGTTGACCCGTTCCGAAACATTTGTAATGATAATGGATTTATTAATTAAAACACATGTATTGTTTCACTTAATTGTATTTTAAATCCCTGTTCTTCGATTCAATAAATCATTATCGAGGAATACAGAAAACGCAGTGTCGACCTTTAATCTTTATAGCGCCAACGAAACGCCCACAAGGGCTTCAATTTTTATGGACTTTTGTTTTCACCAGTGATTCAATAAAATACATACATCTAGAAATGTCAGCTAATTTGTTTTTTTATGTAAAACAGGCTTAATTTATTGCTTAACTTTTTTTATAAATTATTTTTTTAAAAGTGTTAAGGAATGTAGGAATAAGAAATTCCACTAGGTTCTAATTTAGTCCTCTAAGCACATATTTTAATATCAAGTCAGATTAACAACTTAACCCTTTTATAAATAATTAAAAAAAGTGTTTAGGAAAAAAGATGTTCCACTAGGTTCTAAGTAAGTCCTCTAAGCACATATTTTTATAATAAGTTTGATAAACTTATCCTTTTTATAAATTATTAAAAAGAAGTGTTTAGGAATACGGAATATGAAGTTTCACTGGGTTCTAATTTGGTGCTCTCTAGACACGTATTTTTATAAAATATCTGGCAATATAAAAATACGTGCATAGAGAGACAACAAGACTAGACTTCGCCCAGTGCGAATATTTATTTATATAATTATTTCTCCTTTAAATTTCGATAATCTCATAGATTTTCAATTTTAAAAGCGTAAGAATTATATAGATATTCGGGGTTTTTCCCTTTCGAAAATGTTACGTTTAATGTGTACGCTATTCTCATTCAATAAATAAATATCTATAACAAAAATTGCTTGGACTGTGATAATAAAAATAACATACACGTTAAACTTAACTTTTGCCTTGCAGAATAACCCCGATTGTACCAAATTTGAAGAATATCTGCTAATTTAATTTATTAATTGTTATCCACATTTTACGAATTTCTTTGACATACTTTCCTCTATTATATATTTATTTTATGTTATATATTAATACTACTATATTCGGGGCTATTCCGTAAAAAAAATTAAGTTTAACGTGAAAGTTATTAAGTAAATTCACATTCTATATTTATTTATGTATTAAAAATGTAGCTAAGACTGTGGCAATAAAAAATAACGTATACGTTAAACTTAACATTTCCCTTACAGAATTATCTTTAATGAAAAAAAAAAAAAAGAATATAATAAATAAACATAATACATTCTTTAATAAAGAATATAAATGTTTCCTTTTTGCAAGGGCTATCGACCACAAGTCTTTTGGCCCGATATATTAATATTAAGATGCAAATAAAGAATTTATTTATTATTATTTTTTATTATTAAAAAAACATGTGTTTAATTTTTAGCTAGCTGCTTAAACTTGTTTCACCAAATTTTAAGTGAGGAATTAATTTACTGTTTGTTCAGTAACAACACAATTTAATTCATATATTCGTGTGAAAAGAAATTATGACTCATTTCACAGGAAAATATGAATTAATTTGTGTTGTTAAAAATATTTCTTTATAAAGAATGTCCACTAAGAATAAACTTACAAATCCCCGTTATTTTTTCGCGGTCAAAAAACATTAAAAAGCCCACTTTTGTGTCCAACCTTTTTATATTCTCTCTCTTTTTTTTTTTTCATATTCCCTCGCCCATTTCTTCTTATTTATTTTTTTCCCTCATGGGACAATAAACATTTCTACAACCTCTCTAGACCTTGGGCCCCCCTCCGCCCAGCCCGAGACAATATTTCTCCGATGCCTGCGTTTTTCCAGGAAAGTCAAAAGTTGCGTCCGGAGACATTGTTTTCATTGTGTCTGGCAGGTATAAATGTTTTCTTGGCCGGGGTAATCGATACTTTTGGGATGAAATCGTGTAACAACATTCTCCCGGCTGGAGGAAAACATTATCGAGCCGAGGTCGAAGCGGCCCTTGAAGAAGAAGCAAAAAAAAAAAATGAAACGAGAGGGAGAAATCGGAGGAAAAGAAAAGCACGTTCCCTGTTCGAAGGCTATATATAGATTTTTTTGTTTCTCCAAGGTTGGAGCTTGCATGGGATCGTGATGACGGAAATATTGGTTGCCGGAACGCGAGATTTGGTTTGGTCTGAATGGCACCGGTTCAAAGGTTGAGTGTTGAAATGCGAGGAGAGGTATGGAATTTTTTGGGTGTGTTGTGATCTTGTTTTTTTTTTTCAAACATAAGTTCAAATCTGGAATATAAATTTTTATATCAAATAAAAACACATTTAAATTTCCATAGATGTAAAACTCAAGGTGTCTTTTTCATCCTAATGTTCGATTTCATGACTGTTCTTCCAGAGTGCGCCTTTGCGGAGCCCACTTGTGGAAAATAAAACGTATCATAGAAGTACGTCGCGATAACGACAAGGGCGAAACATGAAATATTTGTCACCTTTTTGGAACACATTCAATACTTGTGATGCCTTTAAATATTGTGAAATTTTTATCGTATAATTTTGAGTTAACATGAAGAGATTAATAAAAATGAGAAAAATACGATTTATTTGCGATTAATTGAATAAATGCTTGCAACAGGTTAACAATGATTTTCAAAAATGTATGATAAGGCTATGTTCTTTCTTTCTTGCTTAATCGTATCCTCTTTTACCCGTATTGTGTGTCGATGTTCAATGAAATAAAATCCTCACTGTATATCGATTCAGTCATAAACTATCAATAGAAATGAGAGAAGCCTGCGATTTATTTCAGATTATTTTAATAAATGCTTGGAACACATTGACATTGATTTTCAAAAAAACGTATCATAAGATTATGTATGTTCAATGAAATAAAATCGTCTGTGTATGTAAGTGTTGTAAAAAGCAAAATTTGTATGTCTTCTATTAATATATAAAATAATTAGCCATTTCGTAAAATTAAGACATATATATATATATATAATCGATTGCCTTGTCTACCATTCGGTGTAAGGCTAAAATTAAAATATATGTATTGTAAATAATATTTAATTTTGTAAATTTACACGAATAAAGATTTTATATATAAAGACAATGTAGTAGAGATCTTACTATAATTATAGAAAAAATATATATAAATTATAAAATTCAGAAAGAAAATTTTTGAAAACATGTTTTTGAATAATTATAAAATCAAACCCATCCAAAGTGTCCTGTTATTTCAAATTATATTAGCAGTTACATCTTGCATCCGTCTCATTAATTAAAATTCATTTTTTTATGGGCAGGAGTAAACGATTCCTGATACTAAAGTGTGAAAATTGTTGTGAGAGCAAAACTCGACATGGCATTAATTTGTGTGAGCAATTTTATAATTAAATAAGTGGTTCTAACTGTTTTATTTCCATATCTAGCTCGTTATTTAATTATTGGAAGTAGCAAATGGCACACATGTAATTAAGCATTAGGATACGGATGACATGACTGTCATGATTTCAGATCTTTACGGATGAATGTGGATTTTATACGGATATAAAAATTTCTACTACTAAATCTTTATTATCTGAGAAAAATAATATATTGTATATTATCTAACATTATATAATAAATAAATATATTCCCCAGTAAGGGCTATCGATCATAAATCTTTGTGCCCTTTTACAAATTACCCTTATGTATATAATTGAAACTCACGTAATAATTTTTTATAAATGTAATAATTCGAAATGAAAATTTTGAATTGAAATCAAATAAACAAATTCTTAATGACAATAAAAAAAGGTTTATTATTATATTATTACTAAGAATTGCTTTGTCAATAATAAATTTTCGAGGGATTCCAAAAAAGACAGTATTGAGGAGTTCTCTTTCTATTAGTCATAGTTTACATTCGTGCTGTAACTTTGATTTTAGTCAAATAAACGGAATAGGCTAATCAGGAATGCAACAACCCCAGTTAATTACGAAATTTAAAGATTTCCTAATTTAGAGCCTTGAGGTATCTTAATTTATGAAAGCCATAACCTTAAATTAATGAATGTTTATTAAAGGCAATCTGAAATATTGGATTTTTTTTTATAAATGAAATTTAAATTTGTGCGAATTTTTCAATCTATCTATGGATTGTATTACAGTTAATTAATTGAATTAATTTAAAATCTATGCTAAATTAATTCAATGAATTAACTGTAATGCTTAATATAATTTACAATTACGATTTATCTATCATTTAAAAAAAAGTCTGGCGTTGAGGATTTAAAATATTGGATTTTTCTTACAAATAAAATTTAAATTGCGCATATCTAATCGATCCAGATGAAAATTTCATCTGGATCGAATTAACAAAAACCCCAAACATTTCAATCCACACGCCGATTTTGAAATATTACCAACAAGATACCATTTTAACGACTCAAAAGATAGTGTTTTTTTTTTTAATTCCACCGTCCGTCGAAATTAATGACCCGCGATATCGAAATTAGCGCTTCCATTAAACGCCGACCAAAAAAGGGCCCGGCGCTTAATTAAAAAGAAAACGAAATTTTCAACAAATCCACCAAGAAAAAAAAAACTAGTCTCGGTTTGTAAATTTATGCGCGGACGCAGTGTATATCATTAACGGTGTTTTAGATAAGCAAAGTTTTATTTTAAACAGAGGCGTTTTGTAATTGAGAAGTGTGTTTTGTTCTTCGGTAACACGGGGAATAATTTGTTCTTCTAGGTTTGAGTTATTGCGGAAATGGATGTTTGTTAAGAGTGTGGAATTTCGAATGTGCTTTGAAAAAAAAAAAAGTGCCTGGATAAAAATGTAAATGGGTGTTATTTTTATTGAAATAAATCTGCATAAATGTTTAATTGAATATTTTCATTATAAAAGTCATATCTTTTTTTCAGACAGAATTCAATTGAATGTTTATGCACATTTATTAAAAAAAAATAGTTGAATTCATCTTAAAATTATAATTTTTCTATGTCGATAAATTATATCACAATAGCTGAAAGACGATTCGTCGATAGTCATTTTATAATAAATCATAATTTCAGAAAAACAGCCAATTTACCCCATTGAGCCCTGTGGAACCCCCCAAAAAATAAAAGAGTTCTCTAAATTAATTCAACTAACATAATAAAATGGATGTTTACTATGGAATCAATTATTAAAAAAGAACGAAACAGTAAATTTAGCTAGCTCTGTGGAACAAAGTAAAACAATCCAGAAATATTCCACAATACACGTTTCTTTTTATTCTTAAACTTTAATAACATGCGAACACTATAAATAAAAATGATGCCCAAGTTTGTTTCGTGTTGTGACGTTTCGATTGAATTCTGACACAGATCATTAATTAGACGTCAGTCGCTATTAATCGTTCTCACTTTCGGTAAGTCCAAAATCCTTTTTTTTTTCGGTCTCTTGTTTAAATTGATAATTACTGGGTTCTCTTATCAGAAAATTAGTGTGTGTTTACGAAAACACGAGCGGTTGATACAAAAATTCAAGAGATGTTTATTACAAAAGTGTTCGGTTAGAAACGCTTTTCGATTTATTGATAAATTTTATATTTTCAAGAAAATATGGTATATATCAGTAAATAGTGTTTGTTTAAAGTCTTTATACTACTATAATAATTTTATTGAAAAAAAAATACAATAAATAAACTTAAAACATTTTTTAACAAATAAAAATATTTCGTTTTCACAAGGACCATCGACCATAAGTCTTTCTGCAATTTGATGTGGAACGTTTGTTTTGATATTAAAAATTTTAAAAGTATTTCAGGATTTAAGTAAAATGGTAATTTTAATCAAAAAAAAATGTTTTAAGGTCTATGAATTTAGTAGCTATACAAATTAACACAGAATTATTAATTTGTGTATAAATGAAGATTAAGACAATTTAAAGCCCTGTGGAACCCAAGATAAATTAATACAAACGAGTAAACAAGAAATATTACACTTTCTTGAAGTGTTTATCCGTAATTAGTACCCGTTGTTGACTAATATATATTGCCGCCCATATACCTGTACATCATTCCTTAAAAATGGCGATGAGCCGAAACTAGTCGGAAGAATGAAAGTTTAAAGTGAAACAAAGTATTTAATTTAGATATTACCTTCTTGATTCAAATTTCTTAACACCGAAAATATATATTTGTTAAATAGTTTTAAAGATTCTTTTAATTGTTTGTAAATAAGAAAAAACATAATATTTTTAGTAATGCTGTTTTTCAAATATGAATATTTTACGAAACATTATTCACTGAATTAATTATAATGTAATTATAGATGGTTTCGCCATTTTGGCGGTTTACATTGCGGTCGATTTATCCGTGGTGCACAGTCCATTTGTTTATCTAATTCCGATGATGAGCAGCCGTCATTCGGCATTAATTAGTAAACAGATGACTGTCTGGAATCCGATAGGTCAAACAGATTAGCAAATGAAAAGGCGAATTTCAACTTGGAAGTGTTACATCACAGTTATACGAAATTAATAAACGTGTTATTTTGTAACTAAGTAGAAAAGAATAAGAAGGATGGGATTTTTTGAAAACTTTTTTTTTTTTCGAAAATCACTCAGTGTATTTTGTTTCTTTAAGCAATAATATTTTTCGAAAAAGAAAAAAAAAATGTGTCAAAAAAATCCCATCATTCTTATTCTTTTCTATTACTTAAATAAATGCCTTAAATTTATTAACATGTGTTTCTGAAAGTTCTTATAGGGTTATGTTTAATGACAAAATCCTTTCTTTGTGTATAAAATTGTATGATTGTAAGTCTAGGTTATTGTTTGAAGTACGAAAATAAAAATAAATCTATAAGAATAAGAATCTATTTATAACAACGAAGTGGAATTGCACTTTAAAATGTAATGAATAATTCAAAGCAGAGAGCAATAAACACCAACTCGACGACCATCGCCCATTGTCAATTTGAATAATTTGAATAACACGGAGCAATCATTCAAAAAACCTTTCAATAACCGACGAAAGTCACATCTGCATAATCCCCACAATTACACCCACCCCTCATGCAACTTAATCCTTTTCCACCCTCATTACCTCCCTGACTCCTTAATCCCCAACCCTCGCCCAAACACAAAAGACTCCTCCGCGCGTTTTTCCCGAAAAAATCCCTCGCTGAAGGATTAGAGATTTCTTCGTAATTGTAATGTCCAGAAAAAGGTCCAAAGCGGCCATTGTTGGCGCGCTAGTGGGGACAATGAGGGCAGGTAGTCCGGGATCGAGTGAAATTTTCGAAATGGCCAGCGCTCCGGAAATTTGCATAAAAGGGCCATAAAGGGGATTGACTCCACGAAGTCGAATTTTAATAAGCGTCGCAGGCGAGTTGGCTGCAACTGTTAAACCGGGGCCCACCCCTGGGGTGTTAAATTATTTTTGATGTAATTATTTCGGGCGTAATGTATAATTTTAGGGAGGTTATGGGGTTTTTTAATTGAATCTTTTCGGTCGGTGTTGTGTTGCATAAATGATTTATTTTACATACGGAAATTGTGTTAAGGAAATTTCTTAACACTATAAGCAACATGAGATGACCATTACATTTTTTTTAATTCTGTTATGTCATGACTGTTATATATTTAATTAAACATAATTAAATTCCTTCTCTCACTGTGTTTAATTAAATAAATTACGAAATAATTTAAATATAGATAAATTCTTTAGCACACTAAAGACGATAAAGAATTAATAAAATTCTTTAATTACAAAAAAATATTACAAAATAATTTAAACACGAATGAATTCTTTAGTTCTAGTGTACTAAAGACAATTCCTCATTGCCCTCTCACTAGAGAGGGAAATGAATTAAGAAAATTCTTTAATTATAAAGAATATTACAAAATAATTTAAACAGATGAATTCTTTATCACGCTCCTTAGTCTTTTGAGCATAATTGCATTTTCATGTAGTAATTCATTTGTGTCTATATAACAACTACATATGGGTACAAATTGGAAAAACAAATTCTTTTAATCTGTACAGATTATTTAGATGTTTTACCTTTTATCCAATGCTCGTACTTTAGCTGCACAATTTCTCCGATTAGGAGAACAAATAATTTGCAAATGTTTTTATTTGAAGCACAGATTCTTTGATTTTTTTACCTTTGCTAAAACAAAATAATTCAATATTTCTTAATGACTAAGTGAATAAAAAAAATAATTATTATTATTTACTTTTGCTTCAGGATTGTACCTGAACACACAAATTTAGAGCCTTGTGGTAATGCAAAGAAAATTTTATTTTGTGATAACTTTCGTATGAGAAGTTTGTAGCGGGGATTGTCAGATAAATGAAGCAGGTTTAATGATTATTATTGCTATTATTATTCAGTGGAATAAACTACATATTTAAAAACATAAAAAAAATATATATATAACAATGCATCAGATTCGAATATTTGATAATTCTATTGTAATGATTAATTACAAATTTATGAGATTTCATATAAATTTACTTACTTTTTCATACAAATTAAAAAAAAAACACTTTACTGATAAATCAAGAATGTCAAATACTTTTTTACAAAAAGAATTATATCTATAATTCATACTTGGAATATGCAAATAAATTCATAGGATTCAGAGGAATAAATTATAACTCAATTTAATTTACTGTTTAAATCGGTTATTTTTTTCCTCATTAATCACTAACAATAATCTTCACACTTTTATTTTTATTCCATATGCACATTTCGGACACAATGAGACATATGGAATAAAAATAAAAGTGTGAAGAAAGGATATTAGTGCTTTTTTATCAATTACATTTGATCTTCACGTATTTTTTTTTAACTTATCTCTACTTAAAACATTTTCTAGTAGCAAAACATATATTTTTTCACAAATTGATAACTTCTCTTGATTCACTACAGACGGGATCGTAAAGATAATTTTTGTGTTTATCTACGAGGCAACTCCGGATTATCTTAATCTTCAGTATTCTATTAAGTTACACGTCATGTTTGCGAGCGGATTAAGGTTTTAGATTAGATTTAAGCGAAACGGACGGTCAAAATTTCATCGGAGACCGTTAAAATCAGATATCAAATACTATTGCAATAAAACAAATATAGCAATATCAAAGACTCGCAAAATATAAAGATGAGAAGCGTTTTTGAGGACTATATAGGCTAAAATTTAACCAGAGCTAGGAAAGTAAGACGTAGACTTAACATATTTTACAGAGACCGTAATAATCAGATATATCTGCTTGCAGGATAAGTTATCAATAATTAAATTAAAGTGCAATGACGTTCAATGCCTTGGGGAACACCAGAGGAATGTAAGATTTAGACTTTATTTATCATTAAATAAAAATGATTTGAAAATAATTAATAAATTATTTTCACATTTAGCTCTGTGACTTTTGACTTAAGTTACGTAAGTACATTAAAACTATTTATTTATCATAAATGGAGACTTTTAAGGAATTAAAAATATATGAAATCTTGTGGGTTTCAGCAATAAATAGAAGGTAAAACAATCAGGGAATCTGTACAGATAAATTAAGGCAAACAAAGATTTGAATGGGTCAAGTGTTAAAATATATAAAATATTTTTTTTAAATATTAAACCAATAACAACTTATTTCAAAATTTCAAAGAGCGCTCCCAAAACAAAATCCTAATATTTGCATACGTTTAAGAACCCTACGAAAACAAACACGAATCCGACAATAATTAAATTAAATGACGTTCAATGCCTTGGGGGTCACCAGGGTAATGTAAGATTTGGACTTTATTTATCATAAATGGAGACATTTAATGAATTAAAACAAATCATTTGAGTTTCAGCAATAAATATAACGTAAATTAATAAAAGACTTGTTTTTCTAATAACAAAACTAATCAGAGAAATCCAAGTCTAATACAAGAAACATGTTAATTGAGAATTGTTGTCCCCTATTTAGATACTTGTGGTAATATATTACGTGAAATTCAATTAAATCAATTAATTAAGTTTTGAAGTTGTCTCCTAATTAGAACCTTGTGGTAACCCATCAAGCAAAATAGACTTAAATCAGTGAATTAAAGTTTTAATGTAGAAAAAATATTTAGATAAATATACGTTTAGATCATTTAAATATGAAATACATTTATGAATTAGTCAGTCTAGACTACCCATAAAAGCTTGTTCTTTCTCTAAGTCTGTTATATCTATATACTCGAGCAGCAATCTTTCTTCTAGAAAGTTTGGATTATTATTTGTAATTAATCGAATAAAATCTGTCTTTCTCTAAGTTTTTATTTAATTTGTATATAATCGAGTAAAAATCTTTCTTCCTCTAAATTATTTCCTATTATAGAGTTTTTTACTTTCGCGGTTAAATTGATTAATTCTTGAAGTGATTTGAATTATCATTTCTATATAAAAGAATTGTATTATCAGTATGAGTTGATAGCCATTGACAGACTACTAACCCATTTTTTTTATTTTCATCAAAATCACTGTTCATTTTGCCAGAAAGGCTTCCGTCGGCCATCAGCCAATTGCAGTTTTCAAAATCCATTAATTGAAATTTTATATGTTATTGAACAAATATTGTGCCGAAACATTAATAAAAATGTTCAATAATAATAATTACTCTTCATATTTGTGTTTTTTTTTTTTTAGAAAAAATTCTTGAAGAGATTCGAATTAACAGACGCAACCGCGCTTTTAAAACTAAAAACCAGTTATAATATAAAATGATTAATTTTAATTTTTAACTAAATATTTAAAATATTATTTTATATTTTATTACTCCCTTCCCAAAAAGATAAATGTATTGTACATTTACAACATTTTTATAAAGTATTGATCGATAATAGAAATAATAACGCAATTTATTTCTATTATTGATCATTACATTATAAAAAAGTTGTAAATGTACAATATATTTAACTTTTTGGGCTATAATTTAGGAACATTTTAGAACTAAATTGTATAAATCAATAAAAAACGACGTTTGATATAATAAGTTAGCCTTTGATTAAGTTAATCCATAAAATTAATATTTTTGGAGAACCTTCACTTTGAAACGTATTTTCATTTTGTTTGTTGTCCCAATCATGAATGATCGTTTCCACTTTTGCCTGAACCATTTTAGACTTTCTAGCTTTAATTAAGCTTAATTTATAGTGTTATAATTTAATATTTTTACTCTTCAATGTTTTCAGAATCAATTCCAGTGAAACCACAAACACTTTCAAGCACTTCCATTTCGGTCGATTGACTTTCCTCAATTAAACTGTGGTAATTCAATACGAAAGCGCGGTTTATTTGAAGCAAATTGTTCAAATATATAAAATATTTTATGAACATGTTAAACCAATAATAACTTGTTTCAAAGAGCGCTCCCAAAACAAAATCCAAATATTTGCATCCGTTTAAAAACACTACGAAAACAAACACGAATCCGACTCCGTTTAGCCAAAGTCGCCCATAAAGAAAACAAACAAAGCATACCATTAACAAAATCACGGTGGTTAATCCCGATATACACACAAAAAAAACTTTAGATAAACACACGGAACAAAACAAAAAGCGCGCGCACTGATTTTTTTTTTTTTTGGTTTAAAAAGAGCACAATCACTGGTTTTTGCCTCGTGGAAATTAACAAATATTTTACGAAGGTATTCCTTGGTTGGAAGCACTAATAATGTAAATAAAAGCACACTGGAAATCGTGCGAGCGAAAAGAAAACAAAAGCACGTGAGTGTTGAGGAGGAGCACAGGAGGAAAGAGAACACGTCCACTCGCGCCGGTGAGGAGGAGAGTAATCAAATGCGACGTGCAGAACCGGAAACCCGAGAGAACCCTCCACGCGTGAGAGTCTGTGCCCTACTACCACGGGCCCTTTTTTCGGGGCTCTCAGGCCGTGCTGCGGGCCGCTAGGGTCGCCCCTGTCTCTCCGGTGCGCTATGGGCAGATTCGGTTGTCCCACCCTTTTGTCAGGAAAAAAAGTCGGTAACTCGAAACCAAACGGGAGACTCGATTTTTTCGTAGGTAGGATTTTTTATGAAAAGGGTTTTTTGATTTTGGGACGGTTTCACCCTATTTTGAATACCAAATTATTATGGGAATAGGATTCAGATTTTAGAAATATATATATATATATAACATTTTTATATAGTAATAGCAAGTTACTTTTAGGCCTTACTTTAAATATTTGGTAAAGTACAATATTCAAAGTAAGATACAGAGAAGTATGAATTTGTATGGTGCAATATTCGAAATAGGATAAAATATTTCCAACAAGGTGGAAAAACCATTGTGGATAGCCATTTTATCTGTATCTAATACATAAATGTTGCAAGGTTGTTCCTTTTAGGCCTCACTGTGAATGTTGCATTCAATCCAATATTCAAAATAAAGACCAAAAGAAATTTCGAAAGATGCATGTGTTTCATAAATTAATTAAAAATTGAAAATAATTATCGGTCCCGGGAAGTTGTTGTTTTAATGTGCATTTGTTGTGGAAATAATGTATTAATTATTTTCAAATCATTGAATTACATAATGTACACCTGTTGTAGCATATTAATAAAATATTACTCCATGCAACAATTTTTCATCTGAGAAAAATTCAATTTAAAAAACAATAAAAAAGAACGACAATTACTTGATTTTATGCTGTGGAATATTCAAAACGGAATAAAATATTTCCAAACATGCGAAGAACGAGATTTTGAAGTGGTTCGACTGAAAAGAGATAAAACTGGAATCATTTTTACTTGATTTAGGAGAATATTTTTTGAAATGAAGGTTTTTTTCAAAAATATTAATCCATAAAAACTAACTTATTATATCGAACGTCTTTTTATTGTTTTATACGATTTATTTCTGAATTATCCTAAATTAGAGCCTTGTTGTAACGCAATTTATTTCTGTTATTGATCAATACATTATTAATTACGTTTAGAAATAAATTGCATTACCACAAGGCTCTACTTTAGGAATATTTCAGAACTAAATCGTATAAATCAATAACAAAGACGTTTCATATAATAAGTTAACGTTTGAAACTAACTTAGTTTTTATGGATTAATATTTTTGGAGAAAATATTCTCATTTTGTCGCAATCAAGTAAAAATGATTTCAGTTTTATCTCTTTTCAGTCGAACCGCTTCAAAATCTCTTTCTTCGTCTTTTTAAACGTAAATTTATAATCAAATACAACGCCTAAAATCTCTGACAACCTTAACACGTTCGAATGCTCTGTCAATAATCTCTTTATAATAAAATTTAATCGCACAATGTTTTGTTGTAATTGACAAACATTTTCACTTAAGACTGTTTTAATTATTATTAGCACTACACCAATTAGCAACTGTATCAATTTGATATTGTAACTGCTGGCAATCGGCAAGGTATGAAACATTTGCATGAAGCTTAAAGTCATTTGTATAGAGAAGCTAGAAGATCGGTAAAGTTATAAATAAATAAATTAAAGAATGACTCAATATTGAGCCTTAAGGAACACCAGAGATAGCAATATAAGATTTAGACTTGAAATTGTTGACTGATACCATAGAATAATCAGTTATAATTGTTTACTAGTTAGAAAATCGGATTAATCATTAATATAAATAGAAAAGAGTATTCATTCACTTGGTCACAGTTATTTAAATGTATGAAATACAAATGATTTGAAAATAATTAATAAATTATTCTCATATTGAGAATAATTTTTATTTTTTATTTCATTTAATCATTAATCATCACATTTAAGGACGTTGAGGATCACTGCCTTGGGAAACACCAGAAGAATTGAAAACATACTGATTATTCTGCGGTCTCGATCAACAATTTCAAGTTTAAATCTTACATTCTTCTTCCATTGATCCTCAAATAGTAAGCAATTATAACTGATTGGAAACCTATGTTTCACATCCAATTTGTTACAAAGCTACTTAAAGTGGATTATTGCAGCAGAAACGAGAGTTTCTATGTAAAAGTAAAGTTTATGCTCGACTTCGTCAAATGCTTTGGTCATATCTGTAAGGATCACATCAATTTGGTGAGAATAATCCAAAGGTCTAGAGATATGGGTAATAACAATTAGATTAATAATAGTAGAGAGTCCTGAAATAAATCCATGCTGATAAGATATTTGCCTGCTCTTCAGGGGATGCGCCTTTGCTGAGCCGACTTGTGGACGCGAGGAGTATGTCGCCTAAGAAATAGGATGGGTTATTAGGGGTGGCTTTATTTGAAATCGCATGCGAACAATTGCGACGATTCGCATCCAAAGTTAAAACAATCTGGACAATAAATGATTTCGATCAAAAATTCAAATACAATGAAATAGGAATCCAATTACTTTTTCCATCCAAAAAAATCGATCATTTTACAACGAATCCACGTAATCACGTCCTTTAAATAATTAACAACCAACCGTAAAAAAAAAACATAGCAATCCCATTTACTCCAAGTCCCAGTGATCATGTTTTTTTTTTTTGTACGAGCTAATTTAATAATTAACACCCTTCGCAATTGTCGAATTAAAACTGCATCCGGATTCGGCTCACGGCGCGCCCCCGAAATTGGTCATCCCGCTAAATAATTCAGACTTTTCAATTTTTTGGATGATTGAGTCGCGCTGTCGGGATTCGGTCTTGAATTTTTCATGAGGCCGTTTAAGTCGGACAGGCCGGGAGGGTGCTGCGCCGCGTGTGCCGGTGTAAAGTTCCGGCGATTCGCAAATTTCAGGGGGATGGGGGCGAGTGCATTTCCCACCGGTGGGACCCGGAACGGCGCGTGGAATTATGATGGGACAATAAGGGGGACGCAAGCAGGAATTGATTCAATTATTTCTCCTCCATTCAGTTGGGTGTTATTGAGTTTTGGTTGGTTTTAGTATGTTTTGCATGCAAAGTTTGTTTAGAAGAAACTTTTTTAGGACAGATTTGATATTTCATGAAACGTTTAGAAATATTGACTATTTCATCTTTCCTTCGCGAGTATTAATTAAAAATATTCACTGTGATACGAAAAATACGAAAAATTAAAATAACTAATAATTTGCTTCCATTTATAAATTCCACTTTAATTGACAAATGGAAGAATACTATTGGTTAATTCAGATATAGATCTAACATAAAATATACTGGTAAAAATTTGTGAAAAATATTTTTAAAAAGTTTCTCCTCTTTAAACTGTTCGTGAAAAGTTTACTAAAAATAATCATTATTATTATAATTATAATTTAGAAGAAATATTCTTAGAAAAGCTTCTCCTTTACACATTTCATGAAACGTTTGGAAATAATAACCATTATTATTATTTAGAATATTTTTTTAGAAAAGCTTCCTTATGAGACATTTCACAAAACGCTTAGAAATAATAATCATTATTATTATTAAATAATTGTCACAAAATAAATATTTTCAGAAAAGATTCTTTAGAAATTTAGTGAAAAAAAAAAATGTAATAATTATTATTTAGAAGAATTATCTTTAGAAAAGTTTCCTCATTGGATATTTCAGAAATCGTGAAAACCTTTGTTTCATATTTATGAAAGTTGAAATATTTTTGCGTCTTTTTTATTAATATGAAAAGTTTAAATGAGTAATGGAGGATATATGCAAAAAGCAGAGCAATGAAATATCTTTGAAGTTTGCACAACTTATGTTTAACAAAAGTGTAGAGGTGTATTTAAAATAATTTAATTTTTGCTGTGTCCAAAAAAATTCTTGTCTTGAATCAGTCAAATAGTTTCAGATGTCTGATCAAATAACAGAATACGGAAATCTCAAATTTTATAAAATTTAAGTCCCAAATATGTTTTTCTTATCTTCAGTTAAATATTTCGAAATATTTTCTAGTGAAATTCTTACCACAAGGAAGATTACAAACCCATAAAGCTGACCCAACGCCATTAAATATTTAAGTTTCAAAATAAAATAATAAATTAAACGCCTTAATATATATATTTTGCCAGTAAAAAATGACGAGAGTTTTTAATAGCAAAAAATGTCTCATTTTTTTAATCACTGAATAAAACACTTAGTATCATTTTTGCTTTCCCCAAAAATTTCAAACAAATATTTCGATATATTTCCCTAAATAACAAAAAACTGAAAATATGTTTCTGGTTGTTTATAAAAACCTTGCAAAATATTTATTAGTAAAATAAACAAATATAAGTTATTGCTTTTTCCTGTAAAGAAAATATGTACAAATTTCCTTCCTCTACATCCAATTTTCATTATACAGAAATATGAAAACACTTTGTACTTTGTACTTCAATAAATAAGTGAAGAAAAGTGTACAAAGTGTTTTCATATTTCTTTCAAATCTTCACGAAACTCACATTTAATTAAGTGTTTCATTATACAATTATTTCACCCAAATCCTTCACTCAATATCCAAAAAATCTTCGAAACAAGTAGAAACTGTTTTTGTTTACCGGCCTTCTGACCGTTGCCTGCGCGATTAATTAAAATTTCGTCGATTCGGTAACCCGGGCGAGCGCTTATAAATTGCTCATTAAATTTCTGGAAAGTTGGTAAAAATTTTCGCCGGATCCGTTCCGGTTAATTGGTGATTTGAATTAATTACGCCGCGCCGGTGGAATGCCGCGCTTCAAAGCCTCTCCAAGTAGCCGGAAACGCATTCGTTCGGTCTTTTTTCTCTCTTTTACATTATTTTTTAAATGGCGATAAGCGGCTTCCAATAGAGATATTCCGAACGGGAATGGAGGTTAATTGTGATCGGGGATCCTGAAAAGTCTTTATTCAATTAGGAAATTGATTTAGCAATGATGTTTTTTTTTTGGGTACTTTTGGATTTGGGTTAATTTATTTCACTAAAAATTGCTCTTAAGAAATCAAATCTTAATGCACTAAAGTCAAATTCAATGTTTTTTGGCATACATTTATATTAATTTATTCGAATAAAAATCGATCCTAAGAAACTAAATCTATATGCACTAACGTCAAAATCGACGCTAATTGATTTCTATGTATTTTCAAAGCAGATTTGATTTTTTGGAGTAAATTTAGATTTAGGTTAATTAATTCTAATCAAAATCGCTCATAACAAATCAAATTCAAAATCGAATCTAATTGATTTTTGAGTGATTTCAGAACATGTTGGTTGGTGATTTTTTTTTCGAACTCTCAAAAAATGAAATCTTAAAGTTTGTTTTTTTTTGGAATAAAAGCAATATTAGTTTAGGAAAATTGTTTTTTTTTTGGTTACATTTATATTTACGTTAATTTATTCGAAACAAAATCGTTTCCATGAGTTCAAATCTTAATGCACCAACGGAAAGATCGGCGCTAATTGATTTTGAAGAAATTTCGTTTGGTGTTAGCAAAAGTTTATTAACTATTCTGTTAGATTAGATAAATCGTTCGTTTTTATGTAGAAATGCACTTAATTTTGACAAACGCAGAAATATTTATTCCAAATTGATGGCCTTAATAAAAGCGGTTGCTTCTTTATAGATTCTAAAAAAAACTCAAATTGGCGCATAATCAAGGTTAGATCAAACCTGTTTTAACTGTAGGAAAGTAAATAAAATTAGCGCTTTATGAAGCTTATGAATAAAGATAGACCAAATTGAAATAACAGTATGAATGTTTTAAATTATCCTATAATAATTGATAAAACACAAGATGTTTAAAAATTGATAAAACACAAGATGTTTAAAAAGTTACTGTTTTGACACTTAAGCATATTGTGTCTTCATCAGATACATAATTGATCACCAGCTTCTACAATCACATTTCTGTTAGGAAATAAAAAACACGAAACAAGTTGAACTATATGAAAATTTTAATTTATTCTTTTATTGATGAAGGCGGCTGAACGGATCTTGTATTGCGGCTATATACCTGATATTAATCATAATAAATGAAAGACGACACAAGCGCCATCTTTTGCCTAATTTCATGTGGCATCGTTAACGATTCGAGTCTACAAGACAACAAAGAATCGTTATTTCTTCCACTTAAGGAAAGGCAAACTTGTCAAAAAAAAAAACAAAAATCGAAATTCATTTAATAAAATGTTCACTCACCATTCATCTAGCGTATGGATAACTCTTGGTAACTGTATGGTAACTCTTTATGAAAAACTCAAAATGTTTCCCAATGAAATAGATAAATGGAAGCAAATATGTTTTTAAAATAAAATATACATGTAATATGAAATATAATAGCGTGAACATAAAAAAATATGTTTTTTATGTTTGTTGTGAATGGCATTAATGGAAATTATTATAATGATAATATAGGAAATGTATCGATTTAGTAGAATCAATCAATTTCCTCGAAAACCAACGTTAATGGCTTCATATTTAAAATGTAATTTGTTATTATTTATTATAAAAAATACATATTCATGCGTTTCATAAAATCAATTTTAATAAATGGGAAAAACAACACAGGGTCGGCGAAAAACAAGAGAAAAAATATTGAATTATTAGGATTCTAACGCTATTTTTTTATTTACGGAAATTAAAAATCGTAACCAATTAGCAAATACCAAGTGCGGCCGCAATTAGCAACGACGAGGCGCGCGCTAATCACTACCCAAACAAAATGGCCGCCGGCGACGACGACGACTCATTTCCGGCTCCGTACGACTAATTGCCGTCGAAATGCGTACACCTTTTTTTCCCACCCCCGCGCCATTCACACACACACAACACACAAAGTCAAATTGCGAGGTATTATTATTATCCCTAAACAATCGCACCGATTTTATTATTTTTTTTTTAATTGCGGCAAAATGGCCGCCCGCCCGTAATTATTGTTTCCTGTTGAGGAAAAATATGACAAATGACAAGTCACGGGCGGATGAATGCCGGGCGAGGAGACGGGAAGGAAAAACAGGGGGGCAGGCTCGGGCATTGTGTCCCGGTGTTGTTTGTGTGCGCGCCGGGATTTTTGTGTGTACGTACGAGCGGGAATACAAGGGATACAAGGAAAGGGCCCCCCTTTTTTCGGCATTCTTTTTTTTCCTTGCGCGTTTGCATTCAGGAGGAAAAGGGGGATGTATATCATCACCTTAAACTGGTTGTCTTCAAAGGAAACGCGATAATATTGTGCGCAAACAAGTGAATAATAAGTGATATCTTTTTGGGGAGTGGGAATAAGAGGAGAGAGTAGAGAATAAGAAAAAAAAAACGGTTTATAAAAGTTGTTGATTCGTGATAATTTAATATATTCGTTTATGGTGGTTTTTACAATTGCTGTGTGGAAGAACTGAGCTGTGAAAAAGTTACGTTTAAAACTTGATCTTTATTTAAATCAAGTACCTAAATAAAAGTAAAATAAACAAGTTCAAATATAAACAAAAAAAAATAGGAACCCTTTTATTTATATTATATAATATTTATTTGAATTTAATTTCCATATCTACTAATAATATTTTTTCATCCCCTAAATACTGAAAAGAAATGCGCTTATCAAACATTTTTTTTTATTTATAATATTTTTTTTCACAAACAAAATCAAAAATACATTTCTCTAGAAGATTCGTTTCTTCCTTTACTATCTATTTTTAAACACTAGATGTACATTTCGAGCAAACTGGGAGATAAATCTCACATTTTCTACCAAGGAATAAAAGTAGAATTTTTTAAACATTCTAAAGATCATTTTCACCCTAGTGATAAAAATAATATTTTTGCCTCTAGAGACAAAAGTGCATATTGTCGTTGTTACGATGAAGTTTACAATACTGATTATCAATAGCGAGCCTTGAGAAAGTCGCATATTTTCTATCAAGGAAAAAAATTAGTAGGTTTGAGTTATTTTGAAGAGAATTTTCTCCGTACTAATAAAAATACTATCTTTTGTCTTTAGAGGCAAAAGTGCATATCGTCGCTGTTACGGTGAATATTTTATCCAATTTAACCGATTCGCTATTTCTTGTAGTTAAGAACATTCCCATGTATGGGACGCTTATTTTGAACATCCGGTATATATTTCGGAAACTATCATTCCATCTTCAGCAATGTGGACTGAAATATATTTTTATAGAATAAACGACAATAGTTTTATTTAATTAATTAAACAGCCTCAAAAACAGTACTTTTGTCCCTTGAAAGGAAACGTGAGACTTCTGTTCAGATTTTCACGCGAGAGAAATTTATTTATAATCCTACTTTAGTTAAATAAATACTAAATCAGAATGTCACAGTAATAATAATTTATTAATTATTTTCCAGTTATTTTTATTATATTTGTTTAAATAACTGAGACTAATTGAATAAATCCGTTTTTCTATTATTATTAAAGAAAAGAAGTAGAATTGTATTTAATTAATTAAACACGAGATTGTAGTTTTAGATTGTTTAATAGAAAATTATAAATTCATTCTGAATTGTTAATGGTAAAAATTACAATCTGTAATTAATATTTCCACACAGTTCGCGCGAAAAGTAGTAATTTTAATGAGTATTTGTTTTTTTATAATGCCATTCAGAGATGTTTAATACAATCATTGAAAATCTCATAAAAGCTGTTTTTAGATGCTAGATATGTGCCAATGTTAATTAACTTTTTGTAATTGGTTTTACTTTTAAAAGTCATTCGTCTTTATTGATATAAAATGTGAAATATGGAATTCTTAAACGGTTGATATTTCAACGTTGTTTATTATTTATACAATAACATAAATTTTAGACAAACTGCTTTTTTCATGATAACTGTACTATCGCGAATATTTAATGTATGGTTAGTAAAAAAAACTGTATATATGTAGTGTAGATATATTTATTAAAGAACGTTTGCTAGTACGTAATAAGTGTATATTTTTAAGAAGTTTTTCTTTTAATAAATTCAGCTAATGCTTAAAATTATTATTCAACTTCTAAACTATTGCATTGCAAAGTTATATGACCAAACGATTGATGTTCTAATTTTGTTTATAATTTATAGAATATCACCCCGACACCAATTGGTAAAAGGGGACATCGATTTGATTTTTTCGATTACAATACTTTTCCCATATACGACAAAAATGTTCAAAAATAATTCCTGTATTCAATATTTAGCGTATCAACATTTTTTTCATTGAAATTGAATTTATATTCCTTTTTAAATTACATTTATATCTATGAATTGAAGAAATTCCAATGTATCAAGGTTATTAGAATATTTCAATGTTTCAAATAGAGACAGTTAATGGGTTTTAAATTCTGCCAAATTTTCAATAATTGTTGATAGACGAAAAGTGAAAAAAAAAAATAGAACTTATTTGGTGTCACTTGTATTAAAAATTCAATAAGTTTTAATGTTTTCTGGTGCACGTCACTGACCTCTTTTTTATTTTGGTCAGTCACCTATATTATAAATGCAAAAGCTTCAAATTCCCAATCATAATTAAGACTAATGAACGGCTTCGAGGAAGTGGAACTTCTTTCAAAACGCCGGCGCTTTGATAACAAATTTGTTTTTTAAATGCGCACCACTTTGCATAATGTCCGAATGCGTGTAATGAAAAATGTACTCGCAACGTAAATTAATTCAGGTCATTTCAATAACAATTTAAAATAACTATAAAATTCATTAACAATCGTAATTTACAAATTATTATTCGAATATTACGGTTGCAATATTGTAATATATTGAATTATAATAAACCGATATATTTTTATATTAATAATTGAAAACCTAACAATTTAATAAAAAATAAATAAATAATAATAATCATCAACATGTATCAAAAACTATGAGTAACTTCAACCTCTTAAAAAAAAGTTTATTTTTGCTCCAAATTGCATACTATTCAATAAATCAATTCTTTAATATTTAAGCATCTGGTAGAGCCGAGATAATACTGAAATAATGCTCTGAATAAAAACATAATATGTTTAAGTTATTTCTACCATCTACCATACGTGATGTAAGATTGTGTTTAAGTTATAAGAAATATGTTTTGCCCTTTGTATATTTTATATTTTCTACTTCACGTTTGTTATACATTTCTTTAAAAGTATTTTGCAATAAAAAAAAGACCTTTACTGGCATGACACAATGTATAAGTACAGGATTATATATTAAATAAACCAACTACATGTTTAAATTATTTAATTTTGATTTGAGTCTCGTTCACTTGGTATAACATATTTAGTAATAATTGTTTCAAAAATAAAAATCACTTGGTTTGTTTGTTTGATTTTTATTTTTGAAACAATTAAAATAATTTCAGACGCATCATTTGCTTACAGGGTGGAAAAAACTCTTGAAAATGGGCTGATAATCCGAATCTAGTAGATAATTTAAAATTATTCAATTTAATCTGTATTTTATTAGTTATTGGTTTAGTTTTAATAACCTATTCATATTTATTTTATACAATATGAAATAAGATTATTTAATAAAAAGACATTTGAATAAATTAAATAAACAGAACTCGAATTTGATTAATAAATTATTTCTTCTTTTTCTCTTTTTCTAATTACGAAACACGTTTGATTTAAAATGTGAAATATATTTTTACTTCATTATTATAAATGATAAAATTCTCTAATATAATCAAAGGAAAATTATTAATTTTTTTTCTTTCTTTCTCTCTTAATCTTATCCTCTTTTACCCGGGTGCCCAAGTTTTTTTTTCTCCCATACTTAAATATTTCTTAAAGTATCCACTAATACAGTTATGAAAACATAATTCAATTTTTCTTATAGTAAATTAAATAAAAAGAATTCGAAAATAATTAATAAACTATTTCCTCTTATAGTAATTTAATTATTAATCTGCGTCTTAAAACGCATTTCTGCCGGTTAAATTTTACACGTGGTTAATAAGTGTGGAAGAATAATTGGGCTATTCCTACCTGAGGCCCGAAATTAGTACAGAGTGTTACGAACCCCCATGTAGGAAACGCCGAGGCGTTATTACGAAAAAATGCTTTTAATTTCACATCTGAGCGGCCGAAAAAATTCCCCCCGGGCCCAGTTTGAAAGGATTGTTTTCGGGAGAACGAGAAACTCGATAACTCTTCCTGTCCGAAACGTTGTAATCTTCTTTTCACGCAATAAAATTGAGATATTGAAAAATTATACTTTCAAGAAGCTAAATGTTGGATACAGGAAAGCTTATTATAATCGATTAAAGTGTTTAAAAAAATCGTTCTGTATCCAAAATGTAGTATTTTGAAAATATAGTTCAATATTCAATATCTCAAGATTATTACGCAACAAGATGATTTATATTTAATAAATTTAAGATACTGATAAAATATACTTGCAATAAGCTAAACGATTCGATGCTGGAAACTACCATAATCGATAAAAATGTTAAGAAAATCCTTTGTCCAAAATGTAGCTTTTTTGAAAATATAGTTATTCAATATCTCAAGATTGTTACGTGAAAATATTCTTGTCACGTAACAATTTAAGATATTGTAAAAATATACTTATAAGAAAAAATATTGCAAACAGGAAACATTACTATAATCGATAAAATGTTAAAAGAGGTGTTTTTTTAATTAAACACACTTTTAAAATATAAATTTGTCCTTTATTCGCGACAATTGTTTTGCATGCTTTTACAAATATACTGTGTTCGGTGTTGATGACAATGGTGGGAGTAAATTAAACAAATTTAATAAAGGTGAATTTGATAGGTCTGTTTAATCATTTAATAATGTTTCTGTTATTTTTCTTTTATTGATTTCAATTTGTTCTAGGGTATTGAGTTTCTTTCCTTTGTTTTCTATGTGTGAAACTTTTTCTTCCCCGAATGTGTGTTGCTATTCTTTGAGGTCGTGTGTGTTATGTTGGATTTCCTCTTTGGAATTCCAGTTTTTTTGTGTGTTATTTTAGTTTTGAGACAATTGACAGTTTTTTTTTTTTCAAATAAATGAAACAGGCTGGAGAGATTACAAAGCTGTTAAAATATATATATAGAGAACTTATTTTATGCGTATACATTTCTCTATTGAAAATTTAAATTTTTCTTCATTTATATACATTTTCGATTAATCGATTCGCATTGTTTATCGGTATCCATAGGAGAAATATTAACTGATTATAAAAGCTCTCTGTATATATTTTTCACGAAAACATGGGTGGAGAGGCTTTTGATCTATAGCTCTTATTTAGGAATATATTCTGGAAATATTTATCTATTATTTTATATTATATGCAATGTATTACTTTATCAGTGAATTGTGATTATTCCATATTGAAAATTTTACATTTAACGTGTACGCCATTAATTAATTAAATTAACTATTTATGAATAAATTTCTATAACAAAAGTTGCCTAAACTGTGATGTTAAAAATAACCTCGACGTTGAACTTAACATTTCTCTTACGGAATAGTCCCGAATATTTAAGAGATTAAATACAGCTTAGTTTTACTTTTAAGAGCTTCGCACTTTTAGAGTAGCACTGTTCTCAACAATGAGAGTGCGAAGTTCTTTGAAGTAAAAATTAATTTCATCTCCTAATTATATACATAAAATATAAGAACGTATTCCCTTACAGGATAGCTCCGAATAAGGTATTTTAAATTTATTTATATAAATATATATATATTAATCTGTTTCCTTTCTACCGTTAGATGTAAGGAGAAATTTATATATATTAAGAAATTATTGAGTGAATGTTTATCCTGAAGTGATTAATGTGAACCAAATTGAAAATATTAATTTCATACTAATTAGCATTAATCTAAACCCAAAAAAGAAACCAAACGCTCCGTTTTTCAACTATTATGTATTTTATGTTTCCTTACACTGTTACAAAATGTCGTAAAATTATAAAGCGACATAAAACCGTCGAAATTTTAATGGATTACGTTAAACCATAAAACACTAATATACATTTCAAAATAAACCTTTTTCCTCATTCTATTTTTAATTTCTACTACAGAATTTTCATTTCATTTTTATGGACGCGTAACAGCCGCTCGTTATCATTTAGTCGAAGGGTGTTTCTCGACCGTTTTTCGAATCCACCACAAATGACGGGGTGCGCTCTTTTTTTTCCGCCGTTCATTCTTCAGGTAGGCCGCAGGTGGAAGATTCTTAACGTGATAATTTCCACCGGGAGCAGCGATCGCATCTATGAGAGGCGGCCGGGTCTCGGGTCATTTGTCAAAATTTTTGGTCCCGAAATTTGAATAATGGACACATTTTTCGTCCACCAAATTACCAGTCTTGTAGATTAGATACGGGCGGAACCTGTTATTTGAGGGTATTAGATAAATAAACGTAAATATAGGGATTATTATGTTACGCATTATGTCACCTTCTTCTTATTATTATTTTTTTGAATAATACATTTCTTAAATATTTTTAAATCTCATCAATATATTGTTAACACCAATTATGAAAATAAGTGAAACAAACCAAGTTCTTTTAATTTTCTTTATTGGATTTGATTTGGTTCTCATTGATCACTTGATGAAACATTCTAATTAATGTTATTAGAATATTTCATCAAGTGATCAATGAGAACCAAATCAAATCCAATTATGAAAATTTAATATCTTATAATAAGTATAATAAATTATTTAAAAAATCCACCAATAAAATGAAAGCTTAAACTGTGCACGTATTTAATAAAATGTTCAACCACAATTCATGTATCGTATGGATAACTAATGATATTTCGGTTTTTCAAACCTCATCAGACTAATGTGTTCCATGTGAAATGCCTTGATGAAAGTGGTTGAACGGATCTTCTATTGATTATCCCACGTGAAATTAGGCAAAAGATGGCGCTTGCATCGTCTTCCATTTATTGTGATTTATTAGTGGATTGAATAGAATAGAATAGAATAGAATGTAATAATCGATGGTTGAGATTTTTACTTGATGAAACTACATAATATATTATTTGTAAATAAAACGAAAAATAAAATGTGGAAATAATTTATTAATTATTTTCAAATCATTTTTATTTAATATAATCTTTTCTATTTAAAACAACCGCATCCGGCAGATGACAATTTGTAGCAGTGTCTCTATAATAAATTTTGTAAAACTTTTCTTTTATAATAATAGAAAGAACCAGGGAGGCTTTATTTTAAATCTGAATTGAAAATATTTTTTGGCGAAGACAACTAATTAAGATTGAGCGTGGCAATCGCGTCCATCAATGTCCTCTCGATCATTTCCACTGGAAATCGCAGCGTGGACGGTACGTTTGATTAATTTAATATAACAAGTTTGTAATTATACAAGGGAGAGCTGTACTGGTGACAGATAAAATCCCGAAACAAGTATCTGTAATTCTGAAAATGATTGCATATTTTCCAATTGTTGGATTTTTCCGCTGTTAAATACAAATGATTACTATTAATATTATATTTATTATGGAGAAAGTGAAAAAAGCAAACATTATTAATAGCTAATTCTATTAAACGATCTAATGCTAATGTTAATTAACAACAATGGAGTGTTAATTCTGATTCTAATCAATAACCCAATTTTCGCGCCCGAAAAATACGGGCCGCGCAGCAATTTCAAAATCCGGCGACAGCTGCTGCGGCCCGATAACGTGATTAAGCTTCGGACATAATTAAATTTACATTTACAAATGGCAGGCCATAAATAAAACGCTCGACACGTCCGTACCGCTAGATGGTGCACGATCTGTCACCTACGAGAACGAAACGAAGATGGAGAAGGCAAAAATCACGATTTACGTAAATGATGGACGTTCGGCGGGAAAAATATATGGCTGCGAAACCAATGCGTCAAGTTTTTTTTTGTGAACCAATGATGTATTTGATTGAGAAGGTTTGGGTTTTAGAAAATTTTATTGATGTTGGTTCAATTATTTTTTAGAAATTTATAACGCTTTGAATTTCCTCAAAATAGCATTATTGAGATGAAATCTTGAGCGCCATAAATTCCTGATACGTAACTGATACGTAATTAAAGCCTTCTTAATAAGAATTATTAAATTTCCAAAAGAAATTGCCGGGAAACCAATAAGTAGAGTTTTTTTGTTGATTTGACTAAGAAGAATTGAGCTTTAGAAATTGTTATTAAAGTTGCTTTAATTATAAAATAGTACTTTTAAAAATGTAATCAAAAGGTTACAGTACTATTTAAATACATTAATTAAATGAAATATCCATTTTATTTTTTTATTATTAAGATAAAATTAAAGTATCATAGATTTCTGAAACATAATTAAAGCCACTTCAACGAACACTGATGATCCTCAAATACTTTTTTTTTTCATTATTTGAAATTTTGTTTGATTAAGATATTCCTTACCGCATAATAAACTCCTGAAAGCTACTCCAATAATATAATTAACATTGTTTTATCCTTTCTTCACACTTTATTTTCTAATGTTTAGATATATATTTCGAGTGCTATGCACTCATTATCAATAACTACTGTTGTTATTGACATTGACGTAACTCAAAACCAATCATCGATTTCAATAACAATTTATACATTTCTTAAAGAAATGGCTAAGAAACCAATGCATGGGCTTTTCTTTTTTAAACCAATGATTTTAAATCAATGATTGATAAGGGTTTAATTTAGATGTTGCTTCCATTTCATTTCAGAAATTTATAATATTTATAATATATATATATATATATATATATATATATATATATATATATATATATATATATAAATAAATCAACACCAGCCCCACCTAAAAAAGTATATATATAATGATTGACATGAAAAGTAGAAATTCCTGATACATATTTAAAACAAATTCAATAACAATTTGTAAGTAAATTTGAAGAATACTACGCAACCTAATATATCAATCTAAATGATTAAGATGAAACATAGAGCGAGCATAATAAATTCCTGAAACATAATTGAAGATATCTTAATAACAATTACTGATTTTCTAAAAGAAGTGGCTGAGGAATCAATGCACGAAGGTTTTTTTTATCGATTTGATTGAGAAGAATTGAGCTTTAGAAATTGTTATTGAGTTGCCTAAATTATGTATCACTATTTTATAACGTTTCATCCGAATCATTAAGACTAATACATTAGGTTGAGGGATAGTGACATTAACAAATTGTCATTAATTATGTATCAGGAATTTATTACATCCACAATGAAAACCACAGTAAATATTTGTACGTAAAATAATTTTAATTCGCGAAGTAATTTTTTTAAGGTGCGATTGGTTGTTCATTGAAATTTCACTGATTACATGAATATGTTGAATGTATGCTTTTGAATTTTTATTAAATTAAAAATATATCTTTCCAATTATCATAATAATTGGAAACATAGCGCAAGCGCCATCTATACTCAATTGAATATTTTAATAAATATAGGGGTTATGTTCGAGGAAATAAAAACATTACTGTATATGGAAGTGTAAATATGTAATAATTGTATTCCATTTAAATGTAGCGTATGTAAATAACGTTCTTTTTTTAAAATAAATAAAACCTAAACAAGTTAATTATGCATCTACATAAAAAACCACGATGACACTCACAAAACAACAAAACCACTAAAATGCACTGCGCCAATCTAGCCAATTACCATTATTCACCTTTTAAATGGAAGCACCGTGCATTCTGCTTTGGCCGTCCATTAAAGGCGATTTCCTAATTAATAATTAAAGCGTTATTAATTACGCCATTACGCAATCTAATGCATATTAAACGGAACACAAGTCGGACTTAATTGACAACAAAACGCGCGCCTCTCTTCGAATTTGAAATTAAAATCGGGTACAAATTACCGGAAAACTGTTGCATCCGAAGAACAATGGCCACGAGTGTAGCAGCCGATGGAATTCGTGTTCGGGTAATTAGTCCAGGCCGATGTAATGCTATTCAGTAAATAGATTTACACGGAAATTCTTGCCTTTTTTGGTTGTTTTCTTTGTTTTCTCAGATTATTATGGTTCTAATGAACACAAATTGTTTTTTTAATATTCTTATTTTGATTATGCAATTTTTGACATTTGCTGCAAGTAAATTAAATTGGCAAATAAAATTTATAAACAATAATTTGTTTGCTTATTTACTAATACTGCAATTTCCTAAAAGGTGTAAAACGAATGAGACTAATAATAATATTGGTACTTCGTATTATAATAATAACTATGAATAAATTATTATTAAAAAAATACCAATAAAACAAAAATGTAAATACACGTTAAATTGTACAACGATAAATTCTCAACAATTTTCGGGTAATTACCATTATTCATGTTTTCAATGGAAGCTTTGAAGGTTTGGCTGTATATTAATTGGATTATTTTTGGCATCAACCAATTTTCAATTTTTGCAACGTACTTGGACCATCCAAAAATAAAAACCCATTCGAATACATTTTTTTTTTGTTATCTTAATATTCCATATCCTACACCAATATGTGGTAGAAGGATATAAGATTATATATATAATATTCCATTATTTTTAGCTTCAACCAATTTCCAATTTATGGAAATTGCTTCGATGATCCTAAAAGACAAACCTATTTGAATCTTCTTTGTTATGGTTAGCATAACAAAAAATAAATAAAAAGACTGGAATATTACATTCCATTATTTTTAGCTGTTTTTTAAAAAAATGCTTCTACTATCCAAAAAGAATTATATTTTTCTTAATCCATCTTTTTTTCTGTTATCTTAATATCCCATTGTACTCCCAAACAATTCTGGCAACATTCTTCTTTTATTACCGGCCAATTTCATTTATTCCATTCGGAATCGTAAAGCCCCCGCGCGTTTTCACGCTGCTCGCCAATACCACAAAAAATCGGAATCGGCACGATTGCGTGAAGCCATCAATTCCTTAACTCAGCCATCACTTGTTCGTCTTTCTCGCTCTCTTCCGCGGCAGTGATAAGGGCGTGCTTGCGCCTATGCGGATTTAATTACGCCAACGGAGCGGATGATTGGAATGGACGGATTAACTTGGTTGATTTACCTTCAAGTGGTTATTGCTATCGTGCTTATCACGGCAGAGAATCGCACGGAATGGTTTCGATAAAGGACTGGTGACCTATAATGCTGGGTTGTTGCTTGTTGTTGTTTTGATGTGGGTTGGTGATTGTGGGTACGCCACACGTGAGGAGTGTTTTTCGTGTGGATGTTGGTTTATACCAACATGGTTCTTCGGTTATATTTACACTAATAATTTAAACAATTAGATAATATCGTTGAACTACAGCAAAAAGTTACGGTCTTTCAATACTGTGGTGGTCGGTTAACCTAAATTTTTATTCTTTCGTCTTTTGGTTTATTAAACCAAACATTATTATCGTATTAAATTGGCTACGTTAAACCCATTACCGGAAGATCAAAGATTAAAGCGTTGGGTTAGAACATTTCTCTCTTTACCTAATTGAATTACTAAAATCATTTAGCAAAAGATGAAGGAATCAACATTTTGGTTAAATAATTTCTCTCTTTACATAATTGAATAGGTTAAATCGTTTATTAAAAAAATTAATCACTTCATCTAATCAAATTAATCGAATCGTTTACCGAAAGATGAAGAAATCAACGTTTTGGTTACAGCATTTCTTTCTTTGCCTAATTCAATTGGTTGAATCGTTTACGGAAAGATGAAACACTCAACATTTTAATTCATTTCTATCTGTATCTAATTGAATTGATTGAATCGTTTGCCGAAAGATGGAAGGATCAAGATTTTGGCTAAAGCATTTCTATCTTTACCCAATTGAATTGATTGAATGGTTTGCCCAAAGATGGAAGAATCAAGATTAGATTTTGCTTCAACCAAAATCTAATCTTACCTAATGGAAAGATGAAATAATCAAGAATTTCGTTACAGCATGTTTTTCTCTTTGCCTAATAAAATTGATTGAATCGTTTAATGAAAGATGATAGAATCATAATTTTGGTTACAGCATTTCTCTCTTTACATAATTAAAATGATTGAATCATTTACCAAACGATGAATGAATCAAGATTTTGGTTATAGCATTTTGTCTCTTTTTTAAATTGATTTGGATTGAATGGTTTACCGAAAGATGAAAGAATCAAGATTTTGGTTATAGCATTTTGTCTCTTTTTTAAATTGATTTGGATTGAATGGTTTACCGAAAGATGAAAGAATCAAGATTTTGGTTAAAGCATTTCAATCTTTACTCAATTGAATTGATTGAATCGTTTACCGAAAGATGGAAGAATCAAGATTAGATTTTGGTTAAAGCATTTCTATCTTTACCTAATTGAATTGGTTGAATCGTTTACGAAAAGATGAAAGAATCAATAATTTTGGTTACAGCATTTTTTTCTCTGTCTTTGCCTAATAAAATTGATTGAATCATTTACCGAAAGATGAAAGAATCATAGTTTTGGTCACTGTATTTCATTCTTTACATAATTGAATTTGTTAAATCGTGTACCAAAAGATGAATGAAGATTTTGATTATAGCATTTCTCTCTTTGCCAAATTGATTTGGATTGAATAGATTACCGAAAGATGAAAGAATCAAGATTTTGGTTGAAGCATTTCTATCTTTACCTAATTGAATTGGTTTACTGAAAGTATCTTAATGAAGAATTTCTCTCTTTATCTAATCAAATTGGTTAAAACGTTTAGAAAAAAAGATGTTAGCATTAATATAACGATCCAAGAAATTATACAGATGATTTAGTCATCGTTAAACAATAACCACAATCAACGCACACGAACCTCGGCTTCGATCGGATCAAATCAGCATCCGCAAAAATTACTCAATTCTTCCAAGTAAACTAAAAGCGTCCACTTCCAGCTAAAAACCCCGGACAAAACAAAGTTCTCCCATTACACGCCGTGGCGAAACCACAAAGCCGTGAATGAATCACGAGCGCGGCGCGCTGAAATCTCGGGCGGTCTCTCCTCGTTATCTCCGCAGAAAATTCAATTTTTGCCCGGCGCAAAAGGGGGCGCATTTTTACAACTTCCTTCCGCCGACGCTCCGTGCACTTGACCACCGACAATGGCGATTAAAATGCAAATGCCCGACCGTTTAGATCCAGAATTTCGATCCGGGGGCCGCCGCTGACGGCGAGAAAATTGTTGTTTGTTCGGGCTTTTGTTTGTGGGCGTTGAATGCGAATGTTCTTATAATGTGTAAGGCTACGCCGTCTTTTGTATACTTGAAACCTAATATTACAAGCGACATTAATTTTAATATATCTGAAGACATTTATGTATAAAAATTCTAAACGCTCTGATAATGTAAGTTGTAGACAATTGTACCTAAAAAAAATAATATTTCTATAAATGTGAGTTGTTGAAGTTTGTATAGTTTAACAAGTCAAGTTTGTAGACTTTAATATTCATAGAAAATTTATCTCTTAGATAGGATTCCTATTAAATTCCAGATAGCTTTCCAACAATCTAATTTTTAAAATCAATATGAACATCAAAATCGTCAAACTCAACTTTTCAAAATATCAAAATAACTAACCTTTTTAGAGATGTTTTTTTAGATATGTCAATGTCAAGAGAATATTACAAAATTTAATTGTGAAGCTCATAAAACTGAAACTAACCTAAACTACCGAAATATTTGTCTGGAATTCAACTTGCAAAAAAATACAATTGAACTCTAAATAGTGGCTGATTGGAGAAAATCGATTTTTAAAAAAATTGAATGAAATGGTCTTATCACTTTTAATTGCATTAGCCAAAACTGGTTGAACTAATAAACAAACAAAAATTGTCATACAACAAACCAAGTGAATTTATTTCTTTGGAAAAACATATATGCTTAAAACATGTTCTACCACGTGAATGAGACAGCAATAAACAAAAAAAAGAAGAAAAATCCAGTTTAACCTTCTTAACATCACTTCCCCTTTGCGATTCCACAAGTTTCTTCAATCATTTCATTGGAACTGAAATTATTTAGACCCAGTATCACATAAATATTTATAGTTTTTCTTTGGCATAGGATTTTTTCCAATCAGCCATTATTTAGAGTTCAATTGTATTTTTTTGCAAGTTGAATCCCAGACAAATATTTAGGTAGTTAAGGTTGTTTAAAATCTATTTTACGGTTAGTTTCAGTTTTATTAGCTTCACAATTTATTTTTGTAATATTCAATTGTTGAGGTTGCTGAAACTCCATTTTACGGTTAATTCCACTTTTGGGCGATTCAAAATATAATTTTGTAAGATTCATTAGTTGAGGTTGCTGAAACTCTAGCAGTCTACAATAAAAAATAATGTTTCTTCTTTAAAACTAATCAAAAATAAAGTTTCAACAACTTCAACTATAAAATTTTTCAAAAATAAATTATGAAGCTCCTAAAAGTTGAACTAACCCTTTCTACTTTTAGGAGCTTCAAAATGTATTTTTGAAATATTTGGTAGTTGAGGTTGTTGAAAATTTATTCTACAAAATTTTTCAAAAATAAATTTTGAAGCTCCTAAAAGTAAAACTAACCCTTTCTACTTTTAGGAGCTTCAAAATTTATTTTTGTAATATTTGGTAGTTGAGGTTGTTGGAACTATTTTAGTTTTAAAGATGAAGCATTAATTTTTGTCGTAGACTGCTATAATTGTTCCCATATAATGCATCTTCATGAGGAAGAGAAGTAAAATCATTTTGTTGGTCCAATCAAGTACAGCGGGTTTATCCACAATTATGAATTCAACCAAAAGAGCTCGAAAATAATTTTTAAATTATTTCCTCTTTAGCTACTGTGACATTCTGACTTATGTTACATAAATACTTTAAACAAATGCTCAATAATGGACATTTGTTGTTGCATAACAATAACATATTGTTTTTAATTAATTTAATTAAATTTTATTTCACGTTCCGAAAGGAAAATCCAAACATTGTTTGTTTTTCTTTCCAATATTAAGTATGAGATTTATATAGATTTATTTTTTTAAGAATAAAGATCCAATCAAGTACAGCGCGTTTATCCACAATTATGAATTAAACCAAAAGAACTAGAAAATAATTTTTAATTTATTTCCTCTTTAGCTACTGTGACATTCCGACTTATGTTACATAAATACTTTAAACAAATGCTCAATAATGGACATTTGCTG
Source organism: Philonthus spinipes (assembly GCA_963082785.1). Classification (NCBI taxonomy): domain Eukaryota; kingdom Metazoa; phylum Arthropoda; class Insecta; order Coleoptera; family Staphylinidae; genus Philonthus; species Philonthus spinipes. The sequence continues at coordinate 25,051,163 of OY720303.1, forward strand.
TTGCATAATAATAACATATTGTTTTTAATTAATTTAATTAAATTTTATTTCACGTTCCAAAAGGAAAATCCAAACATTGTTTGTTTCTCTTTCCAATTTTAAGTATGAGATTTAAATAGATCTATCTTTTTAAGAATAGATTTCCTCTCTTATTTTTTTAGTTGATTCCATAGATGTTTGTCAAAAACTTACATTACAGGTAATTTTTGCAGCGTTGAAAAAGAAAATAACCAAATTTTAGTAATCATTATCCTGTAATTTTCCTTATTATTTTTTTTATTATTTTTTCTTTTTTTAATAAATGTGTATGGCCGATTCATCTACACAATATAATATATATTATTGTACATACATATACACATTTGAATAAAAATGTTTAGTTAGTTTAGATAGTGTATAAAAACAATAACAACTAGATAATTATCATGTTATTCCTTCAGTATCAACAAAAGCGGAAGCAAAACAGTTCCCATCACCGCTAAAAATCAATTTTCGTTAAGCATTCCGGAAGATATCGACTTTCGAATTATCATTTCTATGGCAACTTGTTTCCTCGTTAGTTATGAAAATATAAGTGGTGGTAATTACATCGTGGCGCGCGGGTTGTTGTCTCCTTTTTTCCTCCTGTTTTTCCCCATTTTATTCCGCCGTCTCCGCTGTTACAAAACATTAAGGCTCCACGGAAAACAATAACAGAATTACCGGTTATGATGAATCGTCTGGGGAATCGACTACCGGGTGTTATTACGCGTAATTTTCGTCCACGAAATTCGATTTTACGTAACGGCCCCCAGTGAATGAATGCCGTGAGGCCTTTATTTTAGTTTTGTTCGTTTTTCAGGTGTCGAGCGTTATTTTTGGATTTTTTTATGGGCGCGTAAAGTCGTAAAGTGGTGTGGGTTTATTAAAATTTATGGATTCACAAAAAAAAAAAATTATAGCTGCAATCATGTATTCATAAAATATAAAATGTATTAAAAATTCGTTTCATTGCATAAATAAAATATTTATTATTATATCAATGTAATGAATTAGTGATGGACAAAATCGACTATTTAAATAATCGATTTAATTGTAATGTACAAAAGATTATCTTATGTAATTTGCAAATTGTACGTTTAATTTGAGAATACTTCAATTAGATGAATAAATATTTATTATTATAACACTTTCTTGAATAGTAACGATTAAATTAACTTATTATTGCTTTATCTGAAAGTACTTTAAGTGGTTGCCTTTGAGGTTTCGATAAGTATTAATTTCATTGCATAAATGAAATATTTATCATCATAGCAATTTATTGAATAGTGATGGGCAAAAATCATTCATTTAAATTAAATAGTCGATTTATTTGAAATATACAAAAGATTATCTTTCGTAATTTTCAAATTGAGAGTTTATTTTGAAAATACTTCAATTAATTTTAGAAATATTAATTATAATAACAAATTTTAAGTGCTCGTTTCTTTGCATAAATAAAATATGTATTGTTGTAAGAATGTAACGAATAACCCATGGACAAAATCTACTATTGATTTTTTTGTAATTTACAGAAGGCTATATTTTTTAGTTTTCAATTTTATTTACTTTGAAAATAGCTTATAGTGTAAGTAATTTCTGCAGTTGGAAAAGGGGGGTGTTTGAAATTTACTGTTCATGTCAGAAATTTTCATTGTTTAATTTTATTGCAATTTAAATAAATGCAAATGTATGAATCAACTCAGTTTTATTTTACTTTCAAAATATTTCAATTATATGAAATAAATATGAATAAATTATTAAAAATCAACCAATAAAACACAGATTGGATTGAATAACTTTAATTTCTCGACTAGTTTCGGGTTATTAGCCCATTTTCAAGAGAATTTAAAATCTCTTGAAAATGGGCTAATAACCCGAAACTAGTCGAGAATTTAAAGTTATTCAATCTAATCTGTGTTTTATTGGTTGATTTTTAATAATTTATTCATATTTATTTCATACAATATGAACTACCAATGTCTAATTATTAAAACCATTAATTATATTTCAATTAGTTGTAGAAATATTAACAATAACTAATTTAAAGATTTGAATGAAAATTTAACTGTTAAATACATGAATAACATTCACATGTAGGAGAAATACCCGCGGGAAGAGCCGCCTTTTCTCTGAAACCAACACATATTACAAGCAACATCATCATCCAATCCCCTCTGTGGAGGAGGGAATAAGATTCGCCACGGTTCGAGCACGTCGAGTTTGGAACTGATACGACAGATAGTCATCGCTCGAAGGCTGGCGCTATCTAAACAGGGAGCTAAAAAACTTCCTCTTCTTTTTCCTCTTCAAGTTGTATAATTATGGTTTTCTAAAGGGACACATTTTAGAATTTTCGTAGATCTAGCTTCCTCGACTGTTGATTTACAATCTCTAGAAGAACCCAAAGATATTATATCAATCGCAATCTAAGGAAACTTCTATGTACTCAATGTATCTTGAGGATCAATGTATCTTGAGGATCAATGTATCTTAAGGATCTTTAAGATTCGGTTAAGCAATGTAAGAACATTGATTTTATTTACCATACATTGATTTGTCACTTTAATGATATGTCGGTTTGTTCGCATTTTTTTAGCTATTGAAGATTTAGGAATCAAAAAAGTATAAAACGTTCTTGACTTAATTTATTTCAACCCTACGATTACCATTTTCATTTATTTCAGCCCTACGATTACCATCTTCATTTATTTCAGCCCTACGATGAAGGTGGTCTTCATTTATATCATCCCTACGATTATCATCTTATAAATATTTACTCTTCAAAAAAGGAGTATTTTTATTAATTTCGATGACTCTTCAAAATACAAAATTGAAATAATTTATTTTTTGTAATTTACAGAAGATTATATTTTTTAGTTTTCAAATTTATTTACTTTGAAAATAGCTTATAGTGTAAGTAATTTCTGCAGTTTTTTTTATTAATTTCGATGACTCTTCAAAAAACACCCATTCTTTTTTAAATTCTAAGTGTAAGAATGACATGAGAGAAGTCTAGAGCGATTGATTGAAATCATTATACATTGATGCTTCTTCCATTTCTTTTTCTTATAAGAAAAAAAAACGGGAGTTAATGTTCCATATCTCTGTCACATCCTCAAGTCTATAGTAACTTTTATAACTGTGCTACAATTTTGTGAAGAAGTTTTTGTTGAAGTTTTAAAAATGATAATTGTAAGAATAAAGTGGATGTGGAAAAAGGAAATGAAAGAATGGGATGTAATTAGGAATTGATCCTTCAAATTCAAATCAGAATTTTATGATATTCGTCTATTTTCTCAGTGCATTTAATAACCGTTGAAGATTTGGAAATGGAATAAATCATCCTTGTCTTCATTTATTTCGTCCATACAATTAATATTTTATAGCGACCTCTTTGATCTTCGAATAATAGGAGTATTTTTGTCATTTTAGAAATACTCTTCAAACTACTCCTATTCTTTCGTAAATGGTAAGAGTAGGGTTGAAATGAGAGAAGTCAATAACGATTTATTGAGTTCATTATACCAAAATATTTCTTCTTTTTCTTCTTTCATAAAAATCGTTCTAAATTCCATAGCTTTTTCATATTCCCAAATAACTATTGTAACGTTTTGTATATTTAGAACGACTGTGCAAAATAATAAGTATGACAATAAAATGAAGATGAAATAAAAGGAAATGGAAGATATTCAAAATATGCTTTAGCCATTTTTGATATAATCTCTTATATTTTCTAAAATATATTTAACCTTATAGAAAAAAAAAAAAAAAATAAAAGTATTTTGAAGAATATATCAAAAATGACAAAAGCATATTTTGAATATCCTCCAAGATGCTTTTGCCATTATTTTGGTGACTCTTCAAAATACACCTATTATTTTTTTAAATTGGTCGTGTAGGGATGAAATGAAAGAAGGCAAGAAAGATTTATTCAAAAAATATTTCTTCCCTAATAAAAACAATCATTCTCCATTCCATAGCTTTCTCATATTCCCAAATCAATTGTAACTTTCCGTATGTTTACAACAACCACAATACGCGATATATCCAAGATAATCTATATTTGGCAAACCTTCCAACTAGCAAAACACAAAACGCGAATACCTCGCTCCGTCGTTATTCCAGCAATGCGTACTTCGCGGCGATTATAAAAACAAAACACTTTCCGTTATTAAACAGCAGCACACGTGTGCAAATTATTCATACAATCATCCCCAACCTCAGCATTCTCATTACACAAACTTTTTATTTCCATCGCGCGCGTCACAATCCAGAATTCCGAAATCCGTATTCAGAATTTCAATCCGAGCAACCGGTATTATATCGGTATATTCCTAAGTGAAGATGGCCGCAAAGAGGAGCAAGAAACCAGAAGAAGAAAAAAGTGGACGGAAGAAACGAATATGTCGGGAGGAGAAGAAAAGAGAAGGAAGCTCGGATGCAGCGCACGCTCGAGAAAATGCTAATAATAATAATAATAGTAATGCCCATAAAATATTTAGTAGTAGTATAGTGTTCGGTATTAACTTTATTATGAACTTGATCACCGGGTCGTAAAGTTGTACAAACGTCGTTAAAATTTTTAAACGATCGCACTAAAACCTTTCCTTTTATTTAACCTCCTCTCCTTTTCTCTTTATTCCTTTTTACGATTTTTAATATCGCATGGGAGGGGAATTAATACGCGCTATTAAATGAGCCAGTGTGTGTGTGTTTTTTTTTATTATTAATATTAATCGGTGCGTAATTACGGAACAAGTAGCTGAGGGCGGAGAGGTTTAATGCCAAAAATAATTTACAACGGTTTCTGTTTGTGTAAGTGTGTGAATGTGAGCATTTGGACACGCTATATTGCTCCTATATTCAATTATAAAGTAATTTACACTGCTTTATGCCGCTGCTGGTGCTCATATAATTTGTAATGCAATATGTACATACCTATAGAATTCAGTAGAACTGTTATTAAAAAAAATAATAATAAACACGTCAGCTGTATGAATTGTATAAATTAACCATGAGGTTACTCATTTTAAATATATGAAGATTATTTATAAATTTGTAAATAAAACAAATATATAAATAATCTTCATACATTTTATTTTAAATAGTCGATACCTTTTATTATTTATAAATTTATTTATTTAAAAAAAATACTATAAAACGAATAAAATACTACAACAATAAAAATAAATGTTTCCTAAAAAATAATGTAGAGTTTTGTAAAACTAGAATTGTTTATTCATTATATATATGAATAATAATTCAAAATATGATAATGATAATGAAACTATAGACTCCCAATTGACATTTGCAGTTATACAAAACAAAGTAAAAAATTATAGTTTCAATAATTCAACGTAGCATTACTTGTTGTTTGATAATAATACGTTGATGTTTAGATTTTAATAAATTTAACACTTTTTTACTTTGTTTATATAACTCTTATTGTTGGCTATAGTTTCGGCAACCTTAACGTGTCATTTTCAAAATTAAATTCAAAACGTGTTTCATTTATTAAAATAGAATTACAATGTATAACAAATTAGAAGCCTCAACAATTAACAAGTTCATGTTTAGAAACTGTAATTAAACATTAACTTATTATTATCAAACAATAGGTAATACTTTGTTGATTTATTAAAACCATATTATTTTGCTTTGTTTTGCATAACTGCATATTTTAATTAGGAGTCTATAGTTTCATTATCATTATCATGTTTTGAATTATTATTATTAAAACATGATAATGATTGGTTGATGTATTGAAAGTATAATCACAGTCTAAACAACTTTAGTAATAGATATACATAGAATGTGAAGTTAGATATAACGTGCCCGGATTATGTATGAAATTATATATATATACAGAGAGCTTTTTTTATCAGTATACATTTTCCCTATGTATACCTGCAAAATATGCGAGTCAAACGCATTAATGTATGTGTGTTTAGTTGCTTATAACACGCAACTGAATACACTTATGCCAAATAATCAAAAAAAGATACATTAATCGGTTCAATGCGTTTGCCTCACGTTTTTTTGCAGGTATACACTTCTCTTAATGTATACTGATAAAAAACCTCTCTGTATATACATATATATATATATAATCGAAGTCCCCTTTTACCAATTGGTGTCGGGTTTTTTCTTAATTGTCTATTTCTTAATGACCCTCCTTGTATGAAATTATTAAATGTATAATTATCTTTAAATCCGTTTTATCCGTAAATAAAACATTATATAAAGTATATATTTAAAGAAATAAAATCCTGACTGTATATTTCCCTGCATAAAATTAATTATTTACTTTTAAATCGGTGTGCATTTAATATACAGTGAATTTCAAAACGTTACGATAAAGTATTTAAATTTACTACTAATTACCACCATTGAATACTCGAAACAATGAATAAATATCATCGCTTTCTTCTGTGCGGCGATAACGTTTTTCGTCGCCCATATGTATAGAAAAAGTGGCTTACACGATTTGAAATTGTAATTGCGGTCGAAGCAGAACACACACACGAAATGAAACGATACAAAAAAACAACGTTTTCATTTTCGTTTTACCGTTTTGAAATTACCACTAAAAGTCGCCGGCGATAAACCGGTGCCCGAAAATATGCAAATTTGTTAAATTTTAATAGCATTTAAAAATACTGTTAATGAGCGACCGTAAAATCATTTTAATATGCACACTTACGATATGCCACGATGGTTTATTGCTTATTTATTTTATGGCTTCGTGCGTTCCGCAAGCGGGCGAAAGAATCAATTACTACCCGCTTTTAAGTTCGTTCCATGTGAAAAATTGAAAATGTCTTAAATATATTAACGCTTTTATCTAATTAGTAATAATAATGTCATTAATATTATAACAGTAAAAGATTTATATTTTTATAGTTTTATTTTTTTTAATAATTTAAATCCTTTAATATTTTCCTTCCAACTCACAATAATTACTGGAAACTAAAATATTAAAAAAATATAAATCTTTTATATTTTTCTTTCGACTTACAATAATTGTTGAATATTAATCCAACAATTATTGTGAGTCAGAAGAAAAATATTAAAGGATATAATAATGTAAATAAATCACATTTTCGGATAGAAAGACTGTTGTCGAAGACCCAGCACTAAATATTAATAAATACTTGTAAATATTTTAAAGAGAGTTTTATCAAAAATTATCTGAATAAAGATGGTATTTATATATATATATACAGGGTTACCATTAATTAAGGGATATGTTTCAACGTATTATATATTTTTAACCCATTAAACTAAAAACATAAAGTAAAAGAAATTCAATTTTAATAAATTAAACACGTTTTTACTTTGTTTGTATAACTCCGAGTTATACAAACAAAGTAAAAAAGTGTTTCATTTATTAAAATTGAATTACAATGTATAACAAAGTAGAAGCCTAAACAATTAACAAGTAAAAGAAATTGCTTAAATAATGGGATTTCGTATATACACAAAATATTCGATATGACCTCCCCTTTTCGTTGCAAAATCACTAGCCGTTCCTCCAAATTATACACAGATTTATTCAACATTTTTGATTGAATTGCCTAATTTCATGTAGACTGAACAACGATTCTCGGTCATCTACCTTGTAGACTCAAATTGTTAACGATGCCACATGAAATTAGGGAATAGATGGCGCTTGCGTTATCTTCCATTTATTATGATTTATATCAGGTATTTAATCACAACATAAGATACCCCAAAAACTTCTACATCCGGATCGAAAAATTGGGCCAGAATCCAAACATATGTACAATGAAACCCCATTATTGAAGCAACTAGATTGCATTTAATTTTACTGGTAGCATCTATTGAAACATCTACTTCCCAGACAAATACCTCATATTTTTTTCTAGAAATTAATCACGAGCAGTTTTAATAAATTTGTTCCATTCATTATGAATGTATATCATTAATATTCCCACATCGATTTTATTCTTAAGTAAAGTATGAGATTTAAAAATTGGACAAAAACCACAAAATTCTATAAAATCGTATGATTCTAATATAATTTTTCAATCGCTAACACTGAATGCAGTTTTGTATTTACGTGAAGTGTTTGCAATCAAAGGAATTTTAAACCAACAAAAAAAAAAACAAATTAATTCCTTCTCACTCTCTATAATATCCATTATGTCTAATGTGTAACATTTATCTGATAAAAATATTCTTTTATAAAAAAATCATTTTCAGTAATTAACGCATAATTGCAACAATACGCATGTATTTAAATCTTATTAATGTACATAAAATTTACATACTTATAAACTACATTCTTAGCATTTAAATGAGAAATTGATAGTGTATCGGTTTTTCCACTTGTTATTCACAAATTTCAATAATGTACAAACAAGTTTAAGCTTACAAATTCGACTCAAATCTCACGAACCTAAAAATAATGAATTACCACACAGGTAATTCATTATTTAATAAATTTAATAAAAATATAAATCCCAAAACGAAAATCTTATAGCAAAAGTCTTCATGATTTTTTTATATTACTTTGCCAGATTGTTGAAAGTAAAATTACAATCAAATCCGGCAATGTATTTTGATAGTGACAGCTAGAAATCATCGTACTTGTTTTGGTTGATGGCCAAATAGTAAAACATTTTGTAACATTGTACAAAATGTAGTTTTTTTGTATACAAAATAAAGATTCAAATGACAAAAAATGGCAATGCCTTTAAATATTTGAAAATCAAATTTTTCTGTTATGGAGATGAGTTATGTGCGTGAAATACTTGAAAATTCGTTATGGATAAAAGATAAGGTCGTGAATTATCATAAATGGATATTGAAAAGCAATTATGTCAAGAAATAATGAAATATATGCAAAGGCATTGTAATTTTTGATTTTCTTACATGTAATGCGAAATATAATAATTGTTTTGTTTATAACGAGCGGAAATAAGTTATTAAGATAGGACGATGTTGACTCGCATTATCTTAAAATTGTAACATCATTTTGCGAAAATGAAAAGGGATTGTTTTAAAATAACCAGCAGGTATAAGTGATTAAATTAGGATTAATACATTTTGATTAAAGCACTTGGTTTGTTTTACTGATTATTTATTTTTACTCCTAAGTAAGTAAAAATAAATAATCAAAGAACAAAACAAGTGCTTTAATTAAAAAGGGAAAAAAGACCTCTGGTCGATAGCCCAGGATTGACAAACCTTTTAATGTATATACTCAATGTTTGTTAAAATATAATTGTCTGAATAAAAATATTTGTATATAATCAAAGAGTATTAATTAAATAGGTTTCACCACGGGTTAACTGAGAAATTAATTCATCATAGATTTAGACTCGTAATATTTTAAAATTGCAATATTTTGGGATATTACAAGCCAACATCATAATTTAATCCCAAATTTCTGCTAGTTATACAAAAAGCAATCACGTCATATAAAAGGATTTAATTATAAAAATTGTAATACAAATACATAATTACAATATATTCAAGTAACTTCCCAATTATTACTTAGAATGACTAGGCTAAAGTTTTCAATTACAACACGATTTGTTCTCAGATAGAATTTGAAAATAAACAATTTACTCATTTGAATAATTAATTAATTATTTTCATTACAGCTGCTGTTACTTTTTTGATTTATGTATGAAATATTCATTTTCTATTATTTTTAAAACTTACGTATAAAATATAGTTGAGTTTTAATAAAAATAATGATAAAAATATTGAGTTTAAGCCAAAAGGATTTGTAAAAGGTAATTCGCTAATAAATTATTATTATTAATAATTAAGAACATGAACATTGATTTACTGAAAACTTGAAACTTTAAACTATGAATGAAACACAATATAAAATAAATAAAACATGACAAACCGCAATAAATCTGACGTAAAAACACGTTAAATAAAAAAAATGAAAATAATTAATAGATTATTTCCTCTTTTGCATCTGTGATATTTTTAACTTTAAACGTAAATAGTTTAAATCAAACTGGAGCACCCGTAACAGACGACTTAAAACAAATCGACTAAGTATCCCTCAATACCAATAACTCGAGGAGGAAAACAACACAACACGACCTGGAGGTGAAGAAGGAGGGAAGGAAACCACACAGGCATATATAATTTAAAAAAATACTTCATGAATTTATAATGTACATATACCTTGTAATTTATGTTTAAATAAAAAAAAAATATATTATTATTAAAAATATTGTACTTTACAATAACTACTTCTCGGGGAAATACCCCGCCAGATATTGCATTACATAATGGACACTTTCAAAAGAGGAAATAATTTATTCATTATTTTCATTTAATTTATTTAAATAACTGTGACCCAGAGAATGAATACTCTCTTCTATTGGCAAAAAATACTATCACAAACAGAAAACGGCGGGCTTGTTGAACAAAAAAAAAAACAAGCGAACAACGAAATGGAACGGTTGCGTTACGTCCTCTTCACCTGCTTTCATAATTGAGCAATTAATCTGCAATTAAAATTCTCCTCGCTGGAAATATTGTGATGTAAAGATTAAATTGTATCAAAAGGCTCAGGCCTTATGAATTATACCAACGGTGAAAGGAACGAGGAACGGAAAAAAATGGCGAGATAATCTCTTCAGAAATGCAACAAAGTACCGGGCGAGCATCAGTGTGAAAATCGGGCTGATTTGCATAATTGCTGTTTAAATAATCGTAAATGTGTGTGCAAAATATGGCCGAGTCATGCCGGAGTGTTTGAATAAATTATATATTTTTTTGGTTATGTGAATATTAGCGGAATTCGAATTTTGTAATTCTGCGCGCAATATTGTTTTTATGTAGGATTGATTTAAGGACTTAATCCTGAAAGAAGAAAACATGACTTAATATTAAAAAAAAAATTCAAAAAAGACAATTTTGATTTAGTAAGTTATAATATTTGTCTTATAATAAATATAAATTGCACTTTAAAAATCTGCGAATAAAACAAGATAAAAACACATTTTTTATAATTTTATTTAGTGCCACCACTGCCCCACAAATCAAGTAATAATGAAAATGAAATGATCACTGTGTAATCCAAACTTGTCACAGTAATCGAAAATTAAAACTTTGTATTTATTTTTTTTTACCAGCAAATAAAGCTTTTATTTTTGATTGTTATCATCTTTACGTAACTCAATCCATACAACTTTTTTTTAATAACAGTTTTAGTCGCAGTAAAAAATTAGGATTTCTTTACTTATATTAAATATCTTGTTACAATAGACATTGAAAGATTACAATAGACATTGAAAGACTAAATAGTGATATTTAGTATAAGTAATTATGAACTTTAAGTAATTATCAGCTTCATCAATATTATTTAAGGACTTTTTTACTGTTAAATTGAAGCAAATTTGAAAATATGAGGATGAAAGAATTATAAATACAAATTTTTAACATTAATATTTCCAGAACAAATCGAGACATTTTTAGAGTTTTAATAATTTTAAAAATGTTAGAATTTTTATAGTTTTTATTAAGTAAGTGCCTTTTCATACTAATAATTTTAAATCTCTAAAAATGTCTCGATTTGTTCTGGAAATATTAATGTTAAAAATTTGTCATCCTCATCTTTTCAAATTTGCTTCAATTTGTTCAGAATACATTAATGTCCCAATTTTTTTTATAAATATTACGCAATCTTAATTTACTCGCCTTTTATTTTAATTATTTATTCAAAACCCAAATGCTTTCCCATGCTCAACCAAAATTTGCACACGCTAAACAATCCTTAAAGCTTTGAATAAATTAAAATAATTGGCATAACCATAAATATAATTGCCATGTGTTTTGTGTGTGTGTTTTTTATGTTGATTTGTCGTTAGATGTGTTTTGAATTAATTAATGGAAAGATTAATAGCATATTCACTATTTGTTAATATTATTGTTTATCCCTATTTTTGCATAGAAACCTTGAAATTCCAAAATAAAAAAACGCACAAAACACAATTTTCTAATCCATTTTATCATTTCATCCTTTCACTAATTAATGACTGACGCTCGACAGAAATGACAAAGCTTGGTCGATAGCCAATTCCAGATCAAGACAATCTTGTTTTATGTAAAATAAGAAAATCCCATAATGTAAATAATTCTGTTACTTGTTCGGAATAAAGATTTATTGGTTGAACATTTTATTAAATATTAATTATTATTCACAAAATAGAAAGACTGTTATTCCTTACTTCACTTTTTATTTTTATGTTAGATGTATATTTCGAGACACAAAGTGCTCATTATCAATAACAATTGATAATGAGCAAAAGTACATCTAACATAAAAATAAAAAAGTGAAGTAAGTAATAACAGTCTTTCTATTTTGTGATCAATCACTTCACGTAAACTCGAAAATATACAGTAATTAATTATTATTATTAGGCGGAAAGGTCGATAGCTAATTCCAAAACAAAACAATCATGTGAAAAAAGTGTTTTAATTATTTGAATAACAATGTAAAACGAAGCAGACGACTTTAAGTAATTTATTGAAGACGTTTTTATTTTTTTAGTATACACATATATTTAATGTTGCGGTTTTCGTGCATTTTATTTAATTAGGCAGAAGAGAAAAGCTCCTAAATCATTTATGCGTCGGCTATCGCGTTAACCAGTACATTTTTAATAACGTTTATTAGTTTAAAACTCGGTGCATGCTCTCTGTAGGAAATTTATATGTCACTGCACGTAAACATCAACGCAGTTGTATGTTAATTAACAGGCGGACGTGCACCCGGATCTAAACGCGAACACGGACCGAAAACTGAGAGAAAAAAGGAGACATACGCGTCGTAATTTAAGCACATTCTCGAGCTATTAAGTTACTGAGTAAGACTTTCTATTTCGAGTTAGGAGATGATGGACAAAAAAAAAACATTTTGTGAGTAGGTAATTTTGAATAAGAGAAATATGACGTATGAATGTTGTGTACAGTGTGAATGATTTTCTACTAAAGGCAGTCAAACTTTGAAATTCTCCATTAAAAAATAATCACTACCAAAAAATTGTGGAATTGCAAAGATTTAATGATTATTTTCTAAAAACATTAATTCCCTACTAAACAAATAAAATATTTTGGTAGAGAATCATTCAAACTATTTATTTATTTATTTATTTATTGAACAAGATTCAATTATATAGAATTACACAATTTTCTCTACTAAAGTTTTATAGAGAATTACAAAGTTTTAAACTTTGTAATTCTCTATTATAAAAATCACAATTAAAAAAAACAAAGAATTACAAAGATTTAATTATTATTTACTGAAGTCATTAATTTCTTATTAAAAAATATAAAAAACATATTTAATAAATTTAGTGGAGAATCATTAAACTTTTCTGCAAGATTCATTAATAGAGATTTACAAAGTTTGAATGATTCTCTATTAAAGCAATTAAAACTTTGTAATTTCAAAATAAATCACTATTTAAAAAAAATAGAGAATTATAAAGATTTAATGATTATTTACTAAAGTCATCAATTCCCTAATAAAAAATATAAAAAACGTATTTAATGATTTTAGTAGAGAATCATTAAAATTTTCTGCAAGATTCATTCATAGAGAATTACAAAGTTTGAATGACTCTCTACCAAAGTCATTGAAACTTTGTAATTTTCTATAAAAAAATAATTCACTATTTAAAAAAAATGATATTTACAAAGCTTTAAGGATCATTTATTAAAGTCATTATTTCTTTATTAAAAATAAAATAAAATATGTAATGATTTTAGTAGAGAATAATTAAAACTTTCTACAAGATTCATTTATTGCGAATTATAAAGTTCGAATGATTCTCTATTAAAATCATTAAAACTTTGTAATTTTCTATTTAAAAAAAAAAAAAAAAAAAAAAAGATGGATAATTACAAAGATTTAATGATAAATCAATGATGATTGATTTAATCATTTACTAAAGTCAATAATTTCCTATTTAAAAATAAAATATTTAATGATTTAAGAAAAGAATCATTAAAACTTGGTGTAAGATTCATTCATAGAGAATTTCAATGTTTTAATGGTTAAATGGAAAAAAAATCATTGCCAAATATTTGTTGGAACGCCATATGCTTTTAAGAAAATGGTCTTTTTGGGTTCTCTTGTACATTAATTAAACAATAAATTAAATAAATGACTTGAAAATAATTAATTATTTCCACATTTAGCTCTGTGACATTTTGTGGAAATAATTTATTAATTATTTTCAAATCATTTTTATTTAATTTATTTAAATAACTGCGACCAAGTGAATTAATACTCTTTTCTTAATTATTTATAATTAAACAATGCTCAATTTAAACAAATTGCTCAAATTTGGGCATTGTCAGAGTTAGATTCTTACAGTTTTTTTTTCTTTAATTACACTTTTTAAAACCTTATGCTATTACTATTATATGGCTGAAGTTTATTACAATTTTATTGCCTTTCAAAATAATCATTTCTTCAAGTTCCACCCCCCAATAAACAAATAAACAAATAAACTCGAGAAATCATTTTTCTCAATCTCGAAATCATCCTTTCACCCGAATCCTTTTCCTTTTTTCTATTGCGAAATAAAACTCTTCCACTCCACCCTCTCCATCAGCGCTGCGCGGAGCAACAACGATTTTGTTAAGCGCGATTGCCATTTTATTGCCCCGGTGGACACCCTTGGCGATGGCCCTTTTTCTCCCCGATCACAATGGCGCGAAATTGTTTAAGGTGGTTTATTGTGGCGGCAGTAAACCGGACCCCCCGGTGGCCGTAAATTACCACTAAAGGGAGCGTAACTCGCAACTTTAAATAAAAGGAGCAACGGTGTATTTATAACTAAAAGGGGTTTCGGATTGTAAAATCGGAGAGAATGAATATATTTGGGAGTTTGAGGATTTCATCTTTTTACCAGCGGGGGGCGGTGGCCTTCTTCGGGTATTAGAAAGTCATAAAGCGATAAGTCGATATGGTCAGGGTTGTTGGAGGTGATTTTGGTTGATTTATTGGCTGGTTCGGGGAAATTGTTTTGTTGCCAGTCGTTTTGACAGGGTTTCAAAACGGTGTTTGCGTTCATTGTGGCTGGTTTTGAGTGTCCGAGAAGATGCGGAACGGATTTGAGTATTGCCTTAATAAAATTTTAATTTTGAGAAAATACAATAAATATTAGAAATGCTTTGATTGAAAGATAATGAAATATATACAGAGAGCTTTTTTTAAAAGTAAACATTTTTCTCATGGGCACTGATAAAAATGTGAGTCAAACGCATTGAACCGATTAATGTATGTTGTGTTACATGGCAACTAAACTCACATGTCAAGCGCTAAACTTCAAATTGTGTGAAATATTTGATTGAAAATGTATACAAATGAAGAAAAAGTCAAATTTCTCGCAGAGAAATGTTTACTGTTAAAAAAAGCTCTCTATATATATATATATATATATATATATAAAAATAAAAAAAATAAGAAAGAAGACCGAAATATTTTACGTGTTATTTGTTGTGGATGCTTTGAAGAAGCGGAACAAATTTGGCCTTTGCTTTAATAAAATTTCAAGTTTAACTAAATAAAACAAACATTGGAAGTACTTTATTGACAGCTTGTATACACACTTGCAATTGATTGACTTATTAAAATAATACATAAGACTTCTTACTGTATATTAATTAATGCAATTGCTTTATTTTAAAGGAATTGTTTTTTATTTTGATTAGTTTCGATTTCAAATTAAAATTAATTAAAAAAATAATTAATTAAAATTAATTTCAAATCTAATAAAATATGTGGCAGAAAGACCGATGATCGATAGCCATTTTCTGGCGTTTAACAATTTGTAAATGATTGTATTTATATGTATTATAGAATTATATAATGTAATACTCAAAAATAAAGATTTTCAATATATGAAAATATATTACTAAATTGATAGTTTTGTTTCTACTATTTCGTTCTTCTTTCTTCAACTATATTGACAGTAATATATATTTATAAAAAATAATACATTTGATTTGTTCCACAGGAATTAATTTTGATTCGAAGTCGAAGTGTTTCTGGTCAAGCAATTAATGTTACTGTGACATGATCAACGAATTTTTAATATCAAAATTGGATGAAATTTATATGCAGGACATGTGGTTCCAATAAGATGGCGCAACATGTTATACCACGGGTGGTATGACATGTTGCACCATCTTGTTGAAACCACAAATTGTTTAAAAATTTAATTATTGCATGAGTGAACTCCTGTTTGTTCATTCTTTCATTTCTTTCAGTCTTTTTTTATAAAATTAAAACTATATTATTTAATTCTGTTTAACAGAAATTAATTAAAATTTAATTAATACCTACTTAATTCATATTATCTTGTTTATTTTTTTAACCAATTATTTTTGTTGCGTGTGATGTACTCAACAAAAATAATTCTAATTTTACAAACAGACCATACTTTGTGTTCTCTCGTTAAGCTGCGGCGTGTTTAAAATTAATCAAGCCGATTTCTAACGACTCATTGGAATTAATTAGCCGGCAGCGGAGCGCCGCGATCGCTATCGATCAAATAAATTTCCGATCGCGCACACCTTTCGAAAACGGGGGGCCCTTGTGTTGTATCCCTTGCATTCGCGTGTCGTAAATTAGGTCCGATTTATAGTCGCCCATAAAAAAATGGGCGGATTTGGGAGTGGCCGATAAATTTGGGAAATTTCGGGGCGCGCAAAAGGTGCACTTTGCGCGTCGCGGAATCCGACACAGTTCACTGTTTTTTTTTTTTTAATTTATTACCCTTGTTTTGTTACATTTCAGAAAGGTGTTTACAAAAATTTTTAGGGTAACATAAAATATCGGAAATTTAATTAACGTTAGTACAGAAAAAAAGGAAACTTCCCTTCTTTCTTGGTTGACTTTGCAGTAGTGATGGGCAAAATCGATTATTTCAATAATCGAATAAGATATAATCGATTATTTATGATGTTAATTTTATCGTTCCTGTGAAGTATATGATTCTAAATTCAAACATAATTTTTATATAACTATAAAATATAACTTATATAACTATTTCAGATATTTTGAAATTAAACATTCATTATCTTTTATATTTTTTTTAATAAATCGTTTTTTTTTTTTGCACATCAGTCAAAAGCATTCTTTCTTCAGTAAATTTCTTTCATTTTCTCAATTTATTTCATGACTTTTTTTTATAAATTTGGTCGATTTTTGTTACATTGAAAATCCATTTTTAAAGCACGGTGTACGAGTTCTAATATGTGAACTTTCTGATAAAGATATCTGATGTCAAATAACTGGACTGAATTTGCAGAAAGAAAGAGTTATTGATTATTTTGTGATGCCAATTATATTATTTCATAATATATATAATACATCTTTATTCAGACTATACAAATAATACAAAACAATATAAAATAAATATTTACAAAAAAAATCTAGGTGTTGGTCTATCTGGACTATACAAATGTATTTATTCAGACAATTACATTTTTACAAACATTGAGTAAATACATTAAAATAAAGATTTCTCTGTCCTGGACTGTGGACCGGAGGTCTTTCTGCCCTATTTCATAATATTTAATTAAATAATTAAGAAAGTGTTAAACTTCTAAATAAATTTAACGACCTTCAAACATTCCAAACTCCTTAATTTAATAACCCGCTTTTTCACTTCCTCAAAAGCCGAACCTTCAATAAAACCCACTGGACTGTCGAAAAAATTAAACAACATCCCCGACGCACGACAATTTAAATAGAAATAAAATTTACTATACGCGCACACATTTTATTGGGATATCAAAAATTAATTGCGCATAGAGCGCTCAACGCAAGTTATGGCATAAATTTATTGGGGTATAAAGATAATTCAACTATAAACCGGCCGATTAAAGCGCTAACTGTTATTTCAATCAACTTAACGTCGACTTAATTAAAAATGTGCGCGCCTTTTAATATCGGCCGGTGGACGAAATGATGTTGGAGAAGAAGAAGGAGTTGGAATGGTTTTTAATGGTGACGTTTCGGATGGGAAACGTGCTAGATAGCGATCTAAATGTGCATTTTTGTTTGTTCCTTATCTCGTGTCCTGTGTGTGTGAGGAAGATGGTTTATGTCGGTGTTGTTGCTATTACATCCGTTAATGCAGGCTGGAAATGATGGATGTTTATGTTTAGATAAATATTTTGCTCCTGGATGAATACAAAAAATGTATATTTAATGAAGATTTAATCAATTTTAACTCGTTTTATTCGTAAATTATAATTTTGTTTATAATTCTAATTGTTTTACATTTCGAGGTTATCAAAAAACAAATCAGGAATTTCTCGTTTAAGGTTGTTTCTAAAACCTTAAAACACGTTAATTGAATTCGAATTATTCGCAGTAAATCGGTGCTATTCCGTACGGAAAATGTTATGTTTAACGTGAACGTTATTAATTAAATTCACTTTCTGTGAATATATATATATATTATAAAAGATGCTTGGGCTGTGATGATAAAAATTAACATACACGTTAAACTCAACATTTCTCTTACAGAATAGCCTCGATTATTCCCAAAAGTTGGCCATAATAAAATAAACCAAAAAAGATAGCATATAATTAGCAATATTGTAAATTTAATTATACTCATTCTCTATTTGTTAGAAATGAATTAATACACCCCCAATGACTGTCAACCGCGAAATCTAAACATCCTCCCCCGCAATATAAACGTGGGGAAAGTACTCCACATCAAAATATCTCGTTTCATATCCACTCGAGATAACTGATGGATGGAATAGAAAACGACGAGGACTTTACTCAATATAAAATTCTAAAACGTTGTACGAACAAAGACTTCAAAGTTTCATATAATTTTAAATGAAAACGCATTAAATTTATATTCAGTAGAATAAATTAAATAAAAATAATTTGAAAATAATTAATTATTAAATCATTTTCCCTTTTGTTACTGTTTCGCAAGTACTTACGTGAAGTAAAACCCTAATCATGCATTTATTTCATTATGTATAACGCTTCATATTTAAAATGGAATATGTTTTGTAACATTCATTCATAGAGAATTATATAGTTTTAATTATTTAGTAGAGAATCAATAAAACTTTTTAATTCTTAATGAATGAATGTTGAAATATGAATTCCATTTAAATATGAAGCGTTTCATAATGAAATAAATGAATGATTCAAGTTTTACTCCACTCCTTAAAAAGTTTTATAGTACAGAATAAAATGATTTGTTTATTATAATAAATTAACATGTACAACGAAGTAGAAGACTGCACTGTTTATAATTTCATTTTAATATTATGAAACTGTGCAAATAAAATTTAGTTGAATTTTCACTAAAATATATTGAGTAATAAAAGTTATAAATGATAACATTTGATTTGTCTCACTAACTAATGAAATATATAAATATATATAAATATTTCATTGTTGATGGTAGAAAATGTAAACAAACTTAAGTATTAAAAAATAATCTAATTAATTTTCTTTTAATTTTTTAATATATTTCACAACTTATTTAAAAAAACAACAAAAATATATTATTAAAATTTATAACACTTGTTGCTCCACATTTAATAAAGTGATTTGTTAAATAATTAATAATCTGTGTTTTAACATATTGCAAAAGTGTTGTATTAATATATGAATTATTAAAACAAATTGAAGCAATTGTTTTCATTTTTTAATTTAACATTTCTTAATTAAATATTTTGATTTTTAACGCAATGCTGGGTTTTACAACTTCTTTTATTCATTCAAAAATATAAATAATAATTTCGTTTATAAAACAATGTCAGATGTTGTTTTTTTTGCTCGCAATGGGTTTACATTGTTTATAATTAATTATTAACAAAGAGAAAAAAATATCAGCATATTTCATTTGGTAATTGTATTCATGATTTACAATCAATTTCTGATTGCTGACAAATGTGGCTTTGAGTTCGTTATAAATTGTTTTAAGTTTAATTTTTTACAATTTTTAATTTCGGATGCCTACTATGGGAATTATTATTACTATTATTATTAAATTAAACTAATAATATGTTTTTTACCACTTAAATAATAGATAAAAATTATAGTAATATAACAACATAGTAATAGTTTCATTTAAATTTAATCATACTAATAGTAATAATAATAATAATTCTCATAGTAAGCGTGCGAAATTAAAAATTGACAAATATTAACCAAAATTTAAAAATCATAAAAGATATTGAAAATTTAATTTAAAAAATATTTCAATTGGTTTTAATTTTAAATAATCCATGATTTGTAAATAAATTGTAAATAAAACAAAGGTTTTTTCAAGTTAAAATATTCTAGAAAATCTGTTAAAATTGTTTCGCCAACACAGTGGCATCATCAGGTGGGTGATTGATTAATCAGTTATTTTATTTAAAAATAGGTATTTATAGTAATTATAACACTTAGTAGAAGGTTTAGAATGATAAATTTCATA
Organism: Philonthus spinipes; assembly: GCA_963082785.1. Lineage (NCBI taxonomy): Eukaryota > Metazoa > Arthropoda > Insecta > Coleoptera > Staphylinidae > Philonthus > Philonthus spinipes. The sequence goes on from OY720303.1 coordinate 25,071,664, forward strand.
GAAACCATTAAATCCATATTTATTTAAAATATTAATAAGACAGGCAGAAAGACCCTTGGTCGATAGCCATTTAACAATTAATTAATTTTTGTGTGATATACATAATCAATGTTTGTTACGTTATTGTAAACTTAATTGTTAATAAAGATTGTTATATATAAATATCAATAAGCTAACAATTGGAGATGAGAAATTATAATGAAAATTTTATTTCAAAATACTTCAGTTGCCTGTAATATTAGTAATCATAATGTTATATGTATTATGTTAGGTTTAGTATAACTAGTATAACGTTTTGTATGGTATAATTCATAGAAACCAGATTCGAATCAAGTGGCCCAGAATTAATTCAACATTGGATTATTAAAAATAATTAATTATTAGTAAAATAATCTGCTTTGTCCATTATTTCTTTAGCCGTAAACAAAAGTGTTGCATTTATTTAGTTGGAGCAATTTTCGGAACGCCAGATAGCTTTTTTGAGTCGCTCATGGGTGATAGAAAGCCATTATAAATATCACGTTCGTAAAGGACAATAGTGTTCGCTTTTTGCACAATTAATTAAGTGACCAATTAGGTTTTTATCACCACTTTTGGCGTGCGTTAATGACATGATAACGAATGGCTTGTCGACATAATGCACACCGCTACCGGTGCCACTCAATCGCCGTAATTAAGCCACAATTTACATGTTTTGAATGTCGCTTTAGAACAATTTTACAAAATAAATTTGTTTACAATAGTTTTTTTTAGCCATTACTTAATGTTATAATAATTATCTAATACGTGAGATTTAATTATTTCACACTTAATTCTTCAGATACTTTTTCTTCCACGTTTTTCTGTCCTGTGTTTTTTTGTTTACATTTATTTGCCCCCAAATTTTGTATGTTTTCCTCAACTTCATTTTTGGATCTGCTTTTAACTTTTCTCAAAAAATATCAAAATCCCTAAAAAGCTCGCAGGCTCTACGTTGCTTCGACCGATTTTTCTCCTATTACTATTAAATAAAGTATTCTTTTAATCTTAATAAATGAAACACTTTTTTACTTTGTTTGTATAACTCGGATTGATTTTATTGTTGACTATAGTTTCGACAACCTTAACGTGTCATTATCAAAACAAAAGTATTTTAAAGCAATTATGTAATGTATTTAAATACCAGGATTTGTAATTTTTAAAATACTTTTGTTTTGATAATGACACATTAAGGTTGTCGAAACTATAGTCATCAATAAAATCAATCCGAGTTATACAAACAAAGTAAAAAAGTGTTTCATTTATTAAAATTGAATTACAATGTATAACAAAGTAGAAGCCTCAACAATTAACAAGTTATTCTTTTAATCATCTCATTGAAAAATTAATTCTTACAAACTCGCATTTGCTTCGACCTATTTTTCTTGTATTACTATTAAATAAAGCATAGTTTTATACTTTTATTTTAATTTTGTACTAGTTTTGTAATTGGAAATTAGATCTAATTGAACAATAAATTATTTTCATTTTCAATAAAAAAATATTACTATTTGCGAAACATGTAATTAAAACAAATTGTTACGAAGCAGTCTTTCTTTTTTAATATAAAATAAATTGCCTACTCCGATTATTCTTCTATTACAATTAAAGTCTAGTTCTACATTTTTGTTTTCGCTTTGTTTTATAACTCGAAAATAGATAGTGTTGAATAATAAATTATTTTCACTTTCAATAAAAAATATTCAAAAAATTTTTGGTTAGAGGCCAGAAATACTTCTGGTCAATAGCCCAGTACAGACAAACCTTTATTATAATGTATATACTCAATGTTTTTAAAAATGTCTGAATAAAGATATTTGTATAAATATATGCTCAGGTTTATCTTTATATGTATTAGTTTATTATTATTTACGACGCTCATGTAAGTTAAACAAATTGTTACAAAGCAAACTCTTTTTTTAATATAAAATAATTGGCATTTTAACCCTCATATCATTTTCCTCCCCTTGCGAAATTAATCCCCACAAACCCTCCTTCGCTTCCACCGATTTTACTTCTATTACATAAGGGAAGTATTTATTAAAAAAATGAAGTAAAAAAAGCGAGCGTTCTTATAAAAAAAACAACATGATTCACAATGAATTCGCAATTAATTAGCGAAATTCGCGAAGGTGAAAGTGAAATTTATCCCCGCCGAAAAAATGCTTCGCAAAAAAAAAAATAGAAACGAGAAGAAAGAAATGTTGCAGGCAGCGTGTACGCGCGGCTCATAAATATTCCTTGAATTATACAAAACTAGACGTTATGTCATGGCAATTACTATTTAACATTTTTGCTTACTTATGCCTTATGAATAAAATTTACATGGCAAAACAGTTACTTAAAATGCAATTAAAAATATTCAAAAATAAGCAAATCTGGGACCTCGCGCATGTGACGAAACCGAAAGGATCTAATGAGGCAATTATTCGCTTGGATTTTAGGATGAATACATAATAAAGAAATAATAATAACAAAAATTAGAATCTTGTCAGGTGGTTTTATTAATTAAATGGTGTCAAAATATTATAAGTAGTTTGCCTAAAAAGTTTGATTTCGTGTTTTGTCATATAATCTGAAAATAGTTCCTATTGAACAATTAATTTTTATTTACTTTTTCGATAACAAATATAAAAAAACAATATTTGATTCTATTTATCAAGACAAATAAATTAATGTTTATTTGTCTAACACATAATGTATTAATATTTATATAAGTTGAACAAATTGTTACGAAGCAAACTGTCTTTTTTAGTATATAATAATTGACATTTTAATCAACATATCAATTTAATTGGTTAGAAATTCACTAAATCAGTGCAAAAAAACTAGGCTTGTTTTAATTAGATTTATAAAAAAACACTTGGTCTGTTTTTATCAAATTTGTTTTCTTTAACAAACTTCCTCCAGGGCTTAGAATACTTGAATTTAAATCATTTAAATCTAAAGTTAAAACATTCCTAGTAAAAAATGCATTTTACAACTTTGACGATTATTTATACTATAATTTTAATATGTTGTATAATTAGTTAATAGTGTTAATTTATAATGCTACTGAGAATATCTCTCGAAATTATACTACATTTTTTATTTTATGTCTGCAGGCAATACACATTTGTTTGACCACTAAATCAATTGAATAAAAACTTTGGTTTGTTTTTATTACTACTATATTTTATTGAAAAAATGAATACAATAAATAAACTTAATACATTCTTTAAAAAAAATATAAATTATTCCTTTTCGCAAGGGCTATCGACCATAAGTCTTTACCTGTACCTCTTATTTATTTTTTTAAGAATCTTTCGTTTTACATTTGGTGAAACATTTTGAAAATACCCCTCGTTTTGTTTCATTTCATTTAAAATAAATAATCCTAATTACCATTTACTAGCAATAATTAACGTTAAACAAATTATCACTCGAAACACCTTCACAGAAAATAAAAATCGAGCAGGCTGCAACACTAACGGCGCTTCCATTAATTATCCGAAACAAAAACCGCGCGTTAATTACACTACACGGAACCAAAAAAAGAAAAAGAAATAATGGGGAATACGTTATTTACATATAAATATTATAATGAGCACCGTGACTGGTGTAGGTGTTTTGTTTTTTGTAAAATTAATAGTAATGAGGCATAAACACGTATCGACCGAATCAATCGCTCCAATGACGAGATCAAATGCTGGTTATGCGAGTTTTAGTACGTTCTAAAGTAGGAACTTGTCGGAATGGTTGTCATAAAATTTCATGGAGTACTAAAAACAGACTCGGATGTGAATGTGGATTTGCGCGAGTGTGTTTTCGCTTATGTATTTTTAAAGATTGTGTATTTACGAGTGGTTTTAATATTTCTCGGATGTTTAACGAATAATACGGTTTTAAAGTATATTTAGTCAAAATGGAACGGCTTAATAATAACTTTATTGACAAGGCTCAAATTTTAAGTTTGAATAGCTGAATGTGGATTTACGTGAGTATGTAATATTGTGTATTTAGGGCTGGTTTCAATATTTCTGCTACAATTGAAGAAAATGTAAAAGAGAGACAACTAGCATGGTAGGTGCATTTATAGAAAATGGACAATAATATGCAAGACAGAGAAATTCATTCAAGAGACAATAGTTTATAAGTTTTATATTTTATTAATCATTTTAATATAGAGAATAAGCTGATACTTATTCACTCACTATCTATAAAAAAAGTTTTTATATTCATGAAACAAATATCTCCATAATATTGATTTTTTTATTATTATTTTTTGTGAGTGTGAGAGTGTTTAAAGAAAACGATCCCCAGAAGTGCCTCTAACGACCATGTTTTGGGGAGTTTTTATGTGTTGTTGATTTCGAATTTATTCAATTCGGGATTTTCCTTTTGTGCGAGCCGCGTCTCCCGCTATACACACGCATTTTTTCCTTCTTCTGGTTTTCCTCTTTTTATGGAGGCGCAATTTGTGTTTCGGGCGGAAGAAAAAAATCACGTCTTTATAACTTGTTTTATTCCGGTCGCAGGTAATTGCGGGGACGATTTGGATTTCCTCGAGGAAAGCCGCCCCTCGATAAAGTAATTCCGTTTCCGGGCGTTTCTCTCTCCCCACGATTTCTTCGGGGATACGGCCCGCAAAATTGGGACCCGTTCAATTGTGTCATCTTTTCCCTTCTCTCCCTTCCTTAATGGTTCCTCCCCGCGCGTGTGTGGCTCCGCAGCCCTTTTAATTACACATACACGTTTATCCGCACGCCCTTCGTTGTATTTGCGCAACTAATCAAAAACTTAAATCAACGCTTTCGTATAATTATAATAAAAAAAAACGTCTGATTTGTTTCATTAATTATTTATACTTATACCAGAGTATTGGGTTTGTGACCAAGGGAATAATTAGTCTTTTCTATTATGTAAAATATTTATTTAATATTATAATAAATACTTCTTATTTCACAGTTCTCCATAATATTCAAGTAGTCAGCTAATAAAGCTTCGCCTTTCCTCAAACCCGCTTCAAAAACTATCAAATACTCTCCTCCATGAAAAAAAAAAAAAAAAAAAAATCACCCATATTGAGTTACATCACCTTCAATCATTATAAAAATGATACCAATGCTGAAAATGTCAAAATCATAAACTTTCTATGTATATCACGAAATTCCAATATGATTACTAAATTGAAATTCCCAAATATATGACACGCACGGCTATGGATTTATGTATATTGTCTTGTAATTGGGATGTATATTTCCTGTTGGGCAATAAAGACTTATTATTATTGTTATTAAAATGTCAAAATTCTAAACCTCCTATATATCTCACAAAATTCCAATATAATTGCTAAATTCAAATTCCCAAATATGACAATTCATGATTTCGTTTTATCATTTCACAGTGACATAAGCGATAATAACGTTGAATTGTGATTACATTGACAAAAGCATAGAAGGACGAAAGCACAGATATAAAGTTATTTTCATGAAATTAAAAACAAAATATAGCCGGAAAGAACGACGGTCCGTGGCAAAATCATAATTTGCAATTATTTAATAATAATTCATTTATTATTTTAAATGTTATTATGTAAATATGAAAAATTGTATGTTCTGTAAATAAAGTTTATTTATATTCTATTATGATAACATTTTCCATATCATGTATTCATTATGGTGGAAGCGCCGGGCGAAGACATCTGGTTGAAAAAAAAAATGGCTAACTTCGAATCGATTTTAATTATAAAATGAATTAATTAAAGAAGAATAACACTAACATTTTAAATAAAAACACGTGGCTTGTTACACCAACAATAAATAAATATATTGTTTGATTTAGTGGGGCATTCCCAGAAAATACGGTCAAGCTGAAACTAGTTGGAATAAATGAAACATTTAAAGCCTTAACGTTTTCTTATTTAAATAAAAGACTCCACAACTAACATAAAGAAGATATTTTTTATTAATTAATAATATGTTTTTTAAAGATTTATTTTCTGTTAAAGAGTCTCACAGGATTGCATCGATATAACCGAAAGTGATTGATAAAGTAAAATGTAATTATGAGTTTATTTTAGTAATATAACTATTAACAAGACTCAACATTAATGTTAAAAATGCTGCGTTTATAAATCAACGGCCAACTCCTTTTAAAATAATAAGACATTAAATATTATATTTACTTATATATTGTATTATCTATTTTTGTTAAATGTTGTATTCAAAAAGGCTTGGGCGTTAATAAATAAATATTATTATTATTGTCAAATCATATGTTAACAATCATTGAAGTTTGTTTATTTAATAATAGCGTAAATGTTATCTAAACCATAAATTTGGAGATTTCTAAAAGGTTTATAATAACATTTCCCATTATCACTACTTTTGGCAAATATTTTTTTGAATCTTTTAGAAACCTTGCTAAATAAAAAAATCCAAAATTTATGATTTATGTTCATGATATTTTCGTTATTTATCCCAAATATTTACTTATATTTATTACAAATCCAAAAGTTTTGTATTCCATTTCCACAATTGTGTTATTTTAATGCCGAAATAAATTTCGTTATCTGTTTTATAAATTTCTTATAGTACATTTTCTAGAATGATATAAGCTGGCGAGTATCCACGAGAAGGTAATGTGAACCCTTAAATTTCAAGAGGTTTTCGACTTTTCAAGGCAGCGAAATCTGCAAGAAATATTAACATTTGACATAAAATTAAAGAACCAATCATCCCTGTTTCGATTTTGAGTCAATTAAATAAAAACTATTTGAAAATAATTAAGTAATTATGAAAATACTTTGTACACTTTTCTTCACTTATTTTATTTATTAACACATGTACATTTCGATCACAATGTGATCATTATCGATGTTTTTATAATAAGTGAAGAAAAGTGTACAAACTGTTTTCATATACCTATCAAATCTTCACGAAATTAAAATTTAATTAAGTATTAATCAATTGATTTCCTTTCGCTGCAGTGAGATTTTCAGTGTCATGTCAGTCTTCCTTTCCAAAAAAATCGTACATGCGCCAATAGATAAGAGTTTCATTAGGAATATTTGAAAAAAAAAACTCAACATCAAAAAAAAAAAAAACAGATCGGCGTTTTTAATCGTTACGTTTATAATTTGATATTGAATATTTAACTGGGATTTGCATAAAAAGCACTGTTATTTGAAACTAAAATTATTATTTTTATATGTGAATAATATTTTACGTTTAATTAGAGATTTTTAAAATTTATCCTTTCTTATCCTTTCTTGTTTTTATTTCCCCAAGAGATGAATTGTTATTTAATATTAAAATAACAAGCTATGGACTTTATGGAGATGCCATAACTACGAAATATATATATATATATATATATATATATATATATATATGTAGGGTGTTCTATTTAAAATAATAAAGTTGGAAGCCATTTCCGGTACAACCAGAAGTGAACGAAAGTCAAAATATTATCCATAAGCTGATCGCATTCAACAGTACAATGTAGATTTTTTTAAATTTTCCGCGGCCAGGAACCCCGAAAACTTTTAATAACAGTTATTCGTGGCCCACCCTGTATATTCTATTACACTTCTTCTTTTGCCATTCCTTGTTGCCCCTTAGAATGTGGGGTATTATATTACACAAAAATTAAATTAATGTTAAATGGCTATGGACCTTAGGAAAAAATATTATTTTTATAAAAAGGACCACAAATTGCGATCAAAATTATAAATAAGGCTTTTAGTATGTCATTATTTTATATACAAACATCTTTATTCAGACAGCAGAATTACAATTCTTTACAAATATTTATATTTACAATAAATATTGATGGGTTAGTAGTCTGAAATGGGCTATCGACTAGAGGTCTTTCTGCCCTATTATTTTATATTATTATAATTTATTAATTGTGTTCATTCTTTTCTGCCACCAAAACATTTGTTTAAGGTCTAAGATTTAAAGTAACAAAGTAATGGTCTTTATTGGGATGCTATGAATTTTATATATACATAATCTATATTGATACACGTAATATAATATCTACATAAAATATTACAATATATATTTTAAAAGTCTGCCAATTGGCTATCGATTAAAGATTTTTCCGCCTTATGAATATTATTTTCTCGAGAAGAATTTAATGAATTTATGATTTTTAAAATAATAAGGTTTGGACTATATACGTTATTTTTATTTATTTATTCAACGGAGACACCTTTAGATATAAAATTTGCAATTATAAGACAACTGAATAAACATGTATGAATTATTTATAATCTGACATAATCAATATCATGAGATACAAAACATGAAAATACACATAAAAATGAGACTGAAAATATAAATGAAACTTTTAATTCAAATGTGAGGTAGAAAGGTAGAAAGAATGATAATTAATATGCTATAATTATTCGAAAAATGAGAAACTGAAGTTTAAATAATAATAAATAAATAATAATAATTGTTAACGATTTCAAGTAATTATGCTGCTTTACGTAGAACTGGGCTACGAATTGAGAATGAAATTATTAATTATACTTTTTATGTGTAAATATTATTTTCAGTTAAATAAACAATTATTGGATGTTTATGAATGGTTGCTTTTATTTCTTCAAAAGGGTTAATTATTGTTTAAGGTAGAAATTATTTAGAATACAAGGGCGATCTGAGAGGACTCCTCACGGGGAAAGCGACCAAAAAAGGGGCAGGAATTAAATTTCTTTACAAACTTTAATTGTATAAGCAAGCTTTCGGGATAGATAGATACTATTATTTTCAGTTGTTCGATAAATGAGCAACTGAAATTGAAATAATATTGTAGCCCATTTATTTTATATTAATCATAATTGTTTGAAATAAAATTATGATTTATATATAATAATCATAATTTTATTTCAAGCAATTATTATATTTTCTATTGTTGATGTTTTCATTATCATAAGCAATTATGTTTTATATGAAATAAATGGGCTACAATATTATTTCAAATTCAGTAAATAGGTTAAAATTATATATGTAACTTTTTGTATATAAATATTGTTTCCAGTTAAATAAACCATTATTCTAAATAGTGACAGAGCTAAATGTGTTATTAATTATTTTCAAATCATTTTTATTTAATAAACCATAATTCGATGTTTATCCATTGTTGTTTTTTTATTTCTAGAAACGATTAATTATTGCTTCAGTACGCTAATAACCAAAACAAACATCTAAATCCCGAATAAGGGGAAAACTACGCGAATCTGATCAATACCAGCAGCTCAAAACCCGATTATTAGTTATTTAGCAATGAGATTCGGGGAACCCCCACGGCGCAAACTCGCTAATTTCACCTAATAATTTATTAATTATTTTCAAATCATTTTTATTTAATAAACCATAATTCGATGTTTATCCATTGTTGTTTTTTTATTTCTAGAAACGATTAATTATTGCTTCAGTACGCTAATAACCAAAACAAACATCTAAATCCCGAATAAGGGGAAAACTACGCGAATCTGATCAATACCAGCAGCTCAAAACCCGATTATTAGTTATTTAGCAATGAGATTCGGGGAACCCCCACGGCGCAAACTCGCTAATTTCACCTTATGCAGGAGGGGTTGAAGTGTACACAAACACATACACACACAAAAGAGACCCCGGGAGAGTGTATATACGAACCGCTGTGGGAATAGCGCACACATTAGCATTCATAACACTTACAGGAGATAATTACACATTATAATTACAATAGGAGCCCGCGCACCGAAATAATTCATTAGCCGTTTTATGCAGCAATTAAACGCCGGCCGCAATTAAATGTCTCTATTAGATCGAAAAATCCCGAAGAGAGGAGAGCAAGAAGTGGAAAGAGGAGGACGGAGGAGAAAAAAGAACTCTCCAGCAGGGAAACAAGTGTACGTATTAAATGTAAATGATAATTTATGTAGATTTAAAGTGGGTACCCATAATTACTCTTATGGTATAATTAGATATTAGGTGAAATTTATTATTCACTTAAGCGGCTACCGCCCGTTATTATTTATGGTCGAAGACTGGAGGAAATGCAAATAGCGCGGGGATGAGTGATTAAAAACAACATCTCCATCTCGCTCTTTTCTCTTTATTAGGTTTTTAATTTCTTTTAAAATCGATGAATAGGCAGGTTCGAGGGATGGCCGATTACGCGGCGGAAAACGGTTAGAAATCTGATTGTCATCGTGGTATGCCCGGCATGTGGATCTGAGACGGGTTCAAGACCTGCCCGACAGACCAACATAAACGTGTACCAACAATGTATTTACTGCTTATAACAATTTATGTGCGGGTATTAAGACGAGGCAAGAACTTCTAACGCGTTTCTCCAAAATGAGAATGCCTTTCTCGGGGCTTTTCGTTACCGTAAAGTCGCTTATTTGGAAAATGCGAAGTTTCCTTTTTTGGGATCTGTAATTAAGATAAAGACGTTTGAAGTGATAATTACAATATAATCCTTTGTTGAAGAAAATTAACGACTTTTGCAAAAAGATTATATTATAGGAAGACTTACTTATCCTATACATTTTATTTTTCTTAACCCATTAAAATTTAATAATCTTCACCTCAACAAACTACAGCATTGCGAAATATACAGAGAGCTTTTTTTATCAGTATACATTTCCCCTATGTATACCTGTTAATTATTTTTAGAATCGTCCTAACGGAGATATTCGGAGATATTTTCGATCAAATTTTTCACATAATTTGAAGTTTAGCATTTGACATGTGTGTTTAATTGCGTGTTTATAGGCGTTGTTTGCAGATATACACTTCCCCTAATGTATACTGATAAAAAAACCTCTTTGTATGTAATGAAATACAATAAATAATTGAAAATCAAAAACTATGATTAATTTAAAATTACCATGAAAAAAAAAATAGTTCCTTAATAATCAAAGATTTTTTTAACTTGATGATTGTGAAGGCATTAATTGTTTGCAATGATGATAACTTTAAATGAAACTAATGCTTCACTAAACACACATGAACCGTTTTTGTTATGTGAAAAATAAAACTGTCATGCTAAAAACGTAAAAACGCGAAGATAGTTAAAACAATTAATAATTAAAAATGCAGAACTATATTTGTTTTCAGGCAAAAACCATGGAACCATGTAAAGTACTACTAATACTCTAGTGATTTTTTTGGAAATCCTAAAACATTGTGCCAACTTCACAGACACGTTTCGGTTGACTAACGACCGAAAGTCTTTCCCCTTGCTTTTTTATTTATTAGGAAATATATTTTTATTTATAAATTATAAGATAAAAAAACTTTAATTTTAAAAAGTTGTAAATTGCTTTTATGATTTGTTTTGAATTATATTTTATCTAAAAATTAAAAAAGGAACGGTTTTGATTCCGTTTTTAATTATACGTATATCAAAAAAATGAATATCTCTTCATTTGTGGGTAATTAATTTGTTAAGTATCGATAATTGATTGCACACTGTTCGAGCATAAGGAGTGTAATTTTCCCATTTGCCGGAGCGTGCAGATGATGTTTTTTGGTAGCTGCCAAACGCTAAGTGACGGTGATCGGTGGACCAGTTTTAGAAATGCAATTAGCTGAAAATTTTTTGGACCGGCCCGGAGGAGCGCTCGCCTGCCTCTCCCGCCTGGCAGCGGCCGAAACTTTGTCTCTAACCTCTGAGAGCGCCTGATTTATAAACCGCTTTCAACACACATACACACACACATGCAACAAAACACTCCAAACACAAAACGTTCCATTAGGAGGATATCTAGTTTATTTTTTTCGTTTCGCTTTTTTCCATCGGCTTTGAAAAGTTTGTAAATAGATTATTTTGGAACTACAGAAGGAAAAGAAAATGGAACGGTTTTCTTTCATTGAAAAGCAAAAGATAAAAATCAGAATGTCGATTATGTTGGTTTAATACAAGGCGGATAAGAAAACATGAGATGTAAACAATATTGATTAACGTCGATATATTTCTCAAAATTTAACTTATTATTTTCTTATTATGTGTACGAGGCTTGTTCAATTGAATCCCATCTTTGGTCTAGAAAAAAAAATGTCAAATAGATTTGCAAATAATTACCACTACAATTTAGGCACGTATTCCATTGTTTCGTCAACCGATGTATACCCTGCTTAAAGAATTCTCATGGCTTTTGTACTTCTTCGTCCGAAAACGATTACCTTTTAACACCTTCTTCAGTGGCCCAAAGATGTGAAAATAGCAAGATAAGGTGATAAATTGGACCTACACGGTAGATGCTCTAATACCCTACATTTCTTTCGTTGTAGATTTTCTTTCACTACAACATGAGGTCGAACATTGTCGTGCAGCAGAATGGCACCTTTTGCAAGCTTCCCTGGACGTTTTTGTATTATTGCTTGGTGGAGCTTCTTCAAAATTTCATTAAACAGGTTTGCGTTTATATGCACTTTAGGTTCCAAGAAACTCGTCGTAAATGTGAGAGGGACGAAGTTTTGCAGAAAGTGATCAATGTTCAATTAGAACGAAAATACAAAAGAAATACATCAGCATCCGCAACAAAAATGAAAACTCTGCCACCAATAATAAGTCATTAGAACGTAAATACAGAAGAAATCTGTCGTCATTTACAAAGAGTTTAGAAAACTATGCCTAATTTTTGTTTTGTTTTTCTTGTATATTTCTGATTAGAAATATGGTAGAAATAGTATAATAACATGTATAACAACAAATATCTATTGTGTAATCCAATGTCCGGCGGGGTAAATGCTCGGGAAGTAGTTGTTTCAATAGATGTTTGTAAAACTTACAGTGTAAGTATTTTTTTGCAGTTGGAAAAAGGGATTGATCGAATTTTATTGATGATTGCCAGAAATTTTCCTTGTTTAATTTCATTGTAATTTAAATAACTGCAAACGTGTGAATCATCTTTGTTTCATTTTATTTAATAACATGTATATTTAAGGTTTTTATGTCTAGTATTTTGTTTTCACGAAAAAAGATAAAAACGACACAAATAAACCAAATTCATTTGAATACAACTTTTCAATTAAACCACAACCGAGCCGAAAAAATAAACCAGCCCATTCAAACAACGCACAATAGAACACTCTTTATCAGTTAATTGTCCCAGGACGTTAATTTTTTGGTCGTAAAAGTCAGTCTTTGAGGTCGTAAAAAGCGAGCCCAATTGCTCCATTGAGTTAACATTTAATAACGTTAATATCTTAATTCCTCTCGATTAGTATGCGTTCACTTAAAAAAATAGCACCGCTAATTCGTATTTATAGTAATAATTTATTCTTCCCGCGGCGCAGCAAAATCAGTGAATTGGTTAAAGTTTTTACGAGGGCCCATAAAAGCCAAAATCAGAATGGTTATTACGTTGCGTAAAGTAAACAACGGAATGGGAGAATTAATGTAAGAGAGAAGAACAAAAAAAAACTCATTTGTCAGTTGGTGAAAGATTTCATTTGGTTTTATTGCGTATTAATATGTATTATATTTAAAAATCACGAGGAATGTGAATTGAGACAGTTTAATATTTCTTTAATTAAATAAACATTAATTACATTATGTTTAATTAAAAAGAATGAATATTTTGATATATACATTTTTTACCAACAAAAAAATATATCACGATGGTTTCGACCGTTACTACGTGGTAATCCATAACCAATTCAATGAAAAAAAATACTGTTTTTTACCACGTTTTATTAATTATATATATATATATATATATATATATATATATATATATATATATATATTTATTCACGGTGTGCATCATTATTGTTATTGTGTTTATAGATCCTGATTGGAAAACTCAATGGTTATACTTGATCAAGGAGTTTTTAGTCTAAATTTTATAAAATCAATTGAATATATTGTTGTATTTTGTATTTACATATTGTCATTAATTGTAAAAAGGTGATTTTCCGTAAATAAAAAATTAATTAATTAATAAATATACAAATTTTCGTAAAAAGTATGTATGTATATATATTTATGTTAAATTTGTATATATATATATATATAATTAATAAAAAGTGGTAAAAAAACATAGTAATTATTTTCATTGAATTAAAAAAATATATAATTCGTTATTATACCGTGATGATACTTTTAATCATCACGTACAAATTAAACTTAACATTTACCTCACAGAATAAATATTGTTATGATTGTCGTAATAATAACATGTATTTTTCGAATAAATTGTTTTTACACTCAAATGCAAAAAATGGGCAATTTTAATAATAGAAAAAGTATTAATCCATTGATAATTGTCACATTGTGTCCGAAATGTACATATGGAATAACAATAAATGTATGAAGAAAGGATATTAGTGTTTTTTATCAATAGAAAAAATGCTGTACTGACGAGGAATTAAATCCAGAAACACGTCTCTGCAGATAGCCTTATATTACGTAAATTTTATTTTATTTTTTGCATTAAATATTTTCAATTCAAAAATTATTGCATTATACACTGTGTTACTGTTATGCAACAGCAAATGTTTATTATTGGACATTTGTTAAAGTCACAGTAGTTAAAGGAAAATAATTTATTAATTAATTAATTATTTTAAAATTTTTTTATTTAATTTGGGCAATTTGTTTAAGTATTTTTATTAAAAATTTTAGTATTTTACAATCAAAATTACATAATGTAAAAAATAATGTGTGGTACCTATCAATTTCAATTTCAATTTACTTTATTAACGGAATCTCCATTTCCAGTTTATTTAATGAACATTAATGAAATAATAATAATAATAAGCAGTGTATAAATAATAATACATAAATATTTTCAAATTATTTATTTAAATAACTGTAACCATGTGAATGAATACTCCTTTCCATTAATAATGATGCATAATTTAATTAATTGAAATTTTTATTTCCTTTAATAATTTTTTAAAGCTAAATCAAAATTTATTGTCCCATTGAACAAAATAATTGCTACTTACAGTGATACGAATCTTTTATATTATCAGCAAGGCATACATCAGCTCGCTCGGGTTAAGACTTCACAAATAAAATCACTATTATAACATCTTGACAGCAAATATTTATCGCCGCCGATACATAAAGTTATATATTATGAGTAATAACGCGATATCTGTTGAACGGCGGGTAAAAATCTATCGAGTTGCATCTTTTGTAGTCTGGCCTCCACCGATTGGGTCGTAAAAGTCAATCCTACAGATCGTAAAAGTGTGCTCAATTGTAAAAAAATATATATCTCCATAAAATATCTCGTAATGTGACACAAACCATTAAAGTGAACCTGTTGCGAATTAATAAACCAAAACAACAAGCTGCGCGCGGGAGATGAAGGGTTTTGCCAGGCGGGGAGGGAGCAGTATCGTGATTTGGAGATGTGGACGGTGCATGTTTTTTTTTTCGCGTGGGATTCGGGCGGTTTTTTTTACGGTATTGATTATTGCGATAAGATTGTGGCGTGGTAATAGCGGGTCGATAAGAATTTTTATGTTTGAATGGTGTTGATATAGAGGAAGGATCATAACATTGGATAAAAATTTGTTTGGGTGTGATGCCAAGATGTTCGGCATAGCTTCAAATTTCACACGCTTAAAATACACCAGCGCCAATTATTATGCACCAACCAATTAAACTATTTCTAAATTTTATGGTGAGTAATATGCATTGTTCTTTAATAAAAATAATAGGAAATTAAACTTCAAGCATTACTTTTAAAGGTGAAGTAAGGAATTTAATTTCTTTTTATTTCTAACTAACTATTTATTAATACAGAATTGGCTTCTACTCAGCTCACTCTGTATAATTAAAAATTCCATTTTCCATAGAAAAAATGTTTTATTCAATGATTTTTCGCGACACTACCTATAATTTATGTAACAACCTAATTAATATATATTCATCATCTTTATACCTTACAAGTGTGGTTTAACATTTTTTTTACAGTTTTGGCATTTTTTTTTAAATTTAAACAATGTTCTTGTAGGAATTGGCTACCAACCAACTAACCTAATTGATTTTTCCAATATAAATATTTCCAACAAAAAATCTATCAAACTTTTTTAACTATCTACAAGAAAAGCAAATTTTGTGCTTTTCTTTTCACAATGTAGAATGAAAACATAATATATCATTTAACTCGAATCAGAATAATTAATAGAAATTCCTGGAATGTTGGAAAAACTATTTAGTTATTATAACTCATAATAGTAATAAATAAATGAGCTAGTGTTAATTGAGAAGTTAATTCAAGAGTTAAATGAGCAATTTTTAAATTGTCATTTAATAACAAATTTTGGTACACCAGAAATATTTTTCGCAATACTTTAAAAATACCTTGATAAAAAAAAAAACCTTGATAATAATAAATTAAGATGACGGACCCTTTGAAAAAAAAATCGCTCTAAGTGCTTAATTATCATTAGTAGAGCTACGACTGGAACTAGAATAAATTGTTAATTATTTTAACTTTTCTAAAAGCTGGAAGCATTCAATTTTAGAACTCTCAATTAATAAATTAAATGATTTTTCATCGAAAGTTAAAAATCGAGTAAATCAATTTTCTTTTATATTATAATCCTTATATACATAATCGTAACTCGCGTAGATTATGAAATTTTGTCTGTGTTTATAGACATCCATGGGTTACATTTTTCTAACTACTACAGTATAAATAGAAAAGAGTATTATTCATTTACTTGGTCACAGTTATTTAAATATATTAAATAAAATTGATCCCGAAACACGTGTCTGCAGATGGGCTTATATTAAGTAACGTCCCTTTTTTTGTTTTTACATTAAATTTTTCTCGGATCAAAATTTGTTGCATTATGCAATATTTTATTGATGTGCAACAGCAGGTGTACATTATGTTATTCAATGTCCGACGTGGGTATTTGCCCGGGAAGTAGTTCTTTTAATGTGCATTTGTTTAACGTACTTACGTAACGTAAGTCAAAAGTCACAGAGCTAAATGTGGAAATAATTTATTAATTATTTTCAAATAATTTTTATTTAATATACCAGAGTATAGTGCTTTTTGAGTATTAGGAACGCGTTGCATTCTGGTAGTGATTTGACAATGATAAGTATTTAAATAAATCTAAATTTTGTTTGGAAAACGATTACCGGTTTCTAGTTAAATTGTAAAATAACTGAAAATGATCAAGAAAATTCGATTATTCTTGAATAACTGCAAAAGTGTGAATCATCTCCTATTTTATTCAATTCGAATGTTGTTGTTTTTTTTATTTGTTAGTGCGATAAAAATATTATAAAATGATTTTATTTATTTTCACTTCATTTTTCCATTTAACTCGTTTATTTTCATAATCACAATTTTTTTGCTCCCCGAAAATTCCGGCGAATAAAAATCAAAAACGTCAACGACACCGAAACATTCGAACGCAATTTTGTTTTCATTTCACATCATTTATTTTTCATCGACGGACCGTCGCGCGTTGCTTTTTTTTGATTTTAAACAGGTTTTTGAATTTATTCCCGCGACACCGACACTCACGCACAAACACACCGACACGCTTTTCTATTATTTCTTTTCGTTTTTTTTTTCTTTTCCTTCGTTCTTCCTTTACAAGATCCACGCACTTTATCGAACGGAATGGCTTTTCGAAAACTGGTTTTCGTATACGGCCGTTTAGGCTCCGCTTTTGAACGGCGCGCATCTGTCCGCGAAGAACAGGAGGGAATTCTAACGAAATGAGGATTTTTTCTATAACCGGACGAAAAGTTAAGAGGGTAAATTAAATAAGACAAAGATAATTTGATTTAGGCCCAATTTTACAATACGCAAATGAGGCATAAGTAACGTATTCGCGGGATAAAAGTTGATGTTTATGATTCTCTCCATTTGATTTCTAATGTGATAGTGCTGCCAACTGAATGAAAAAATCAACAGTAACGTTACTTGAGGTTCTTTTCGTTTTATTTAATCTTCATGTGAATATTTTACATACACATATCTTTATTCAGACAATTCTATTTTTACAAACATTGAACATTACATTAAAATAAAGGTCTGTTTGTCCTGGACTATTGACCGGAGGTCTTTATGCCATGAACAAAAATTTACAAAATTTATTATAACAATATGTACAATTGTGTTAGGAGTCGCTCATAGGCTATCGACCATACGAATATTTTATTGTATTATAATTTCATATTTTTTACACACTCTAGTTGGAACCATTACAAACTTAATTTATGAAAATAGTTAATTATTCATTTGGCTGTATTTTGTATTTTTTACCTGGGAATTAAGACACTTCGTTTTAAAATTTTGTAATCAATAAAAAAATATTTTCCATGTCATTAAAAATTTATAAATTAATCATAACAAATTAAATGCTGAAATTTTCTAATCCTACATTTTTATAAAAAAAAATATAAATTATAAAAAATTACCCTAAAGCTTAAAATGCTTTATACATGGTTTCAAATTTTATATAGAAGACAATTATACTTTCTATATACATAAATATATATATAGATATAGAAAGTATAATCTATATATATATATATATAAATTTTATTAAAATGAACTATTTTATGTATATAGAAAGTATAATTGTCTTCTATATATATATATATATATATATATATATATATATTCAAAAACACATATGTACTTTTCACAGGGTGTGTGTTTAGATAGAATATAAAAGTATAAAATCGATCATTACTAAATAAGTTTCTTATGCTTTTCAATGGTTATAAATTTAGTTGGTCTTTACTTACTCGCTTTTAACAAACTATATATATGGCTCTTTAAATTATTTTTTTTTAGATTGTGTTCAATTTATACTTAAAATAGTTCATTTTAATAAAATTTAACTTGTTTTTAATGAAACACCGCCGTATATAAACACCAACTTTGTTCGCACTCACTATAAATTTTATCCGACGGAAACTCGTTCGAGTTTCGCTCGCGCTCAAACACCGAACTGGTTTTCACATTATATCACGCGAAACCATAACAGCCTACTTATATATAACCATATTATATAAAAAATAATTTATCGGGCACTAATTACACCTGCACGTATTTGCGCATTAGTCTGTTTGCACATTCGCCAATTCAAGAATCAATTTACTATTTAAACGAGTTCAAAGTAAATAAATGAAGAGAAGAAAGGAAGGAAAAAAATAACCTTAATTTCTATATCAATTTAAAATTATAGGAATTAAACAAAATACAATTTTGACAATAATATTAATAGTTATCAATGCAATTTTTTAATGTTTTTTGTTAATTAAACTAAATTGTTATTCCTTTTAAATTATATTTATATCTATAAATTGTATTTCAATGTACAACATTCAGGTATAATTTAAATTTAATTAAATATAAAGTGGAAAAGAAACATCTCTGATGGGATTTGAACCCAATCAGGGACGTGAGTTCAAATCCCATCAGAGATGTTTTTTTGTTAATTCTGAATATTGATTTATTGTTAATTGTATTCTTGCCAATCTTTGTTAGTTACATTAAGTATTTGTATTTTTACACTATTTGTAATTTAATTGTGCTCATTTATTATTATTATTATTATTATTATAACTAAAAAAAATAAAGGGGAAATTTATTAATATTTGTTCAAATTTATTTCATAACATTGATTCATACTTCAAATACAAAAAATACAAAAATGAGCAAACTAATTATGGAAAAAATATCCAAACCCACAAAAATGGGAAGGAAAATAGAATATTAAACAAAATACATTCATGATAATAATAATGATATCAACAGTTATCAATGCTATTTTTATTGTTTTTATTTCAAAGCATCCTTCAAAAATCTTAAATTAATTAAAAAAGAGTAAATTAGTTAATATTTGTTTCAAATTTATTTCCTAATAATATTTTGTGTACTGAGAGCAATCTAATTTAAGTAGAATTATAGAAAAAAAATCCCACACGGATATTTAATGGATGTTTAAGAGGAAATTAGTTAAAGTTTGTTATGATTTCTTTCGCCATTTTTTTATTCAAAGTATTAAGAAGAAACTTTAGAAGGATTATAGAAATATATCACAAAACACAACGCAAGCGCCATCTTTCGCCTAATTTCCTGTGGCATCACTAGTTATCCATACGCTAGATAAATGGTGGCTGAAGATTTTATTAAATGAATTCTCCTCTAAATAAGTTTCAGGAGTTATTTTTCCCCATATATAAAAAAACTTCATTCACTTTATAAAAAAAATAATAATCTTTATTATTGTTTATATACAAACAAAAATACAAAATAAATAATAAAAATTCCAAAAATGAATAATTTATATCTGTTAATGGGCTATAGACCAATTATCTTCCCGCCTATATTAAAAAAATATTGTTCCTTTAATTTATTATAAGGCAAAAAGTAGACTTATCTTTCAATTATTATTAGAATTTTTCAATATTCTTTATTCTCACTTTCATTAATAAGACCAAAGATTTAATTCGCTTCATTCCAGTATTTTTTTATTGTCCCATTGATTAATCCACAAATTCGGTTAATTAAATTTACGAGTTAAGACGTATTTTATGCTCGAGTTGAAATATTTTCCGTAAAGAAAAAAAATGTGAGGCAGCACCGGGAGTTCAAGAGCACTCGTGAATTCATTCAATAGAAAATCAGAACGGAGAAAAAATCATGACTGGGCGAAACGCGATCACCATTAATCAATCATTTTTAAGGAAGCACATCGTCTTCATAAAATTATTCTTCACGTCAACTTAAGTGAAAGTGAAAAAAGAAGACAGAAAAAAAAGAAATAATATTAAAAATAGAAATTGCATGGGAAATTGTGGAATTGAAGTTTTTGAAGAAAATATTTGAAGATTTGTGTATAAAAGAATACACAAAATAATAAATAGAGCGGGAAATGTGATTTAACTGAAAATTTTTGAATTGAAGTTTGAGCAAAAATAATTGAAGATTTCTTTGTACCAGACCTGTTTATCTTGAAAGCCAAATAGGATTTAAAAATTTTAAAAAACAAAATTGAATGAATATTTCGGCAATATATTTTGCCACGTAAAAATTAGAACAGCATGTTTTTCTTTTTATTTGTTTACTTGCTGAATAATTAGCGCTGGGCAATCCGTAAAAATGTGCATGTGGACTGGAAGTTATGCCAAACATCATGGAACTTGTCTATATCAGGAAATTTTTGTCGTGCTTATATTATCAGAGCTTCTAACTGAACATGCTAGGAACATTTTTTGCAATAATTTATACGGTTTTTTTGAAGAACGTAATTAGGACACGGAAATTAGTGGTATCAGAAATTGAAAGACTTCAATAATTTATATTTTTTGTAGAATTTACAAAAACATGAATAAGATAACGATAGTTCTCCCTGCCTTTAAAGGATATTTTTCACTTTCAGATAGATTGGTAAGCTCAGAGATTTTCTTTATATAATCCCACCTCTTGATAAAAGAACAAACTAATGTATTATAACAATTTTCTTGAATTGCTTAAGAAACTGTTTTAATTTTAAATAATATGATTTCACTTTTTCAGTAGCAAGCTCAAATATATTTTTTATTGAAATGTAACTCAATAAAAAAAAGGTTTTTTTAATTAATTTTACTTGTGTTAGAGAATTAAAATGTCACTCAATAAAAAGAGATTTTTAAAAATTATTTTTATTTATTTCACTTCACGTTGGATTTTAAGCTCACGATTTTCTTAAAATAATTATCCACGTTTTCTTGTATGGTTTTCTTACTTATCACTTATTGAAAAAATATTAGAACAGTATTTCACTTCTTTATAAAAGAAGAAACTTATTTTCTTGGATTATATAAAAAATACTTAAATTTATTTTAAAGAAATTACTTTCATTTTCAATAGATCAGAAAATGTTTTAATAAAATTTCGTTTCTTAAAAAAAGAGAAACTTATTTCCGTCGCATGAAAATCGTTTAAAAAATTCATCATTTCCTTCAATAATTTCACGCCGTTTTCTTTTCTTTCCTTTTTTCTTAAAAGTTATTTAGCGCGATTATTAACATATTAATAAATAACATTTTAATACTTGCGCTAAATAACTTTTCAAAAAAAAAAGAAAAATTGAACAACACTTCTTTATTGCACTTCCTGGTATTGTTGACTTCAAGCACGTTTCACAGTTTTTTTTTCATTTAAGTCGATAATAATTAGTAAATAAATAACTTACATTTTTCCGTGCACTCATCGTCCGTGTTTAAAATAACTAATATTTTTTTTTATTATTAACACTGTTATTATTAAACTTTTCTTTTAGCGGAAAACACTATCACTTTTAAAAGGTGGATTATTTTTTTTTTAATTTCTTTTCTGAGATCACAGGAGTTTCCTTGAGCCAGCTGAAATATCCAATGTAACTGATGGGAGATAAATATATTTTATTGCATTTTTAATAAGCATTTTTAATTAATACAAAATATCTCTAATAATTCGTTTACATAAATTAAATGAATAGGAAATTAGCAATAAAAAAAATATAAAACCTTCCTTAATAAATTTTAATAATATTAATATATATACAAACATCTTTATTGAGACAATATGACGACAAAATTTTACAATTTTTTTTATAACAATATGTACAATTGTGTTAGTAATCTTTCATGGGCTATCGACTTTCTGCCCTAATATTAATAATTGCTATTGTTAGCCAGTTTAGGAGAAAAGATGTTCACATAGCTTAATTGTAAAATATATATATTTTTTTCTGTTATGTTTGTATATAATTTCTACCTTAATTATTAATATTATTAAAATTTCAGCCTTGCATAGTTTTTCTTCACGTACCAATGTTAAAAACTATTGTGATAATAATTTTATAATAATTAATACTATGATATATTTTTTAATAAAATTAAATGATTACAAAACATCTCTAATAATTCATATACATAAATTTAATTCGTAGAAAATTGACCACAATTTTTATTTTCTTCTAGTAATTATTGTAATAATAATAATCTGTATTCACTTTTTTATTTATAATAATAATGCAATAATTAATACTACGAATTTTTTTTGTGTATAAAGTAAATTATATATCGATAAAATTAAATTCAAAATATCAATGAGAAACTTCATAAGTCTAACTCTCATTCAGCTAAGGTTAGCAGCAGTATAAAATGTCGCATAAAAAATCAATTATAAAATATTCTGAAATTTTAATAATATTAACGATTGTAGTAGAAATTATTAATATTATTAACATTTATTTCAGAAAGTTTTATAATTATTTTCTTTAAGAGACAACCTTTTTGATGCTGCTGCTATCCTTAGTTTTTGATAGATATTCTAAATTTTATTTTATTGATGTTTGATTTAATTCATATGAAAAAATATATCGTATTAATAATTGCACAAATTATTAATTAATTATTTTTGGATAATTAATAAATAATTAATAACACTTATTTAGTTTCACTTTTAAAAGTATAAAAATGTTATTCAAAAGGAAAAAATATTTGGTTCTCATTGATTGCTTATTTACAATATTTATAATTCAAATAATAATATAATAATATATATAATATAATACAACAAAATACACTTTCGTTCACTTCTATTTCTTATTCTTTCCGACTAGTTTTATCTCTATTTCAGACACAATATTTACATCATTTATATTATTGTCATTTAGAAATTTTAAAGCTTTCGAAAACATTTATACGTTTTTAATTATCAATAACTAAACATTAAATTATTGTCACAACAACTAAATTTATCTTTATATTATTGCTAATTCGAATAAATTTAAAAAATAATTTATAACGACATTTAAACTCACTAAAATAGAACTAATTCCATCTAAATCACAAAACACGGAGTTACATTTAATTAATACGACAGGCGAGTCGGCGCTGAAGAGAGTCTCATTTTTTTTAATGCGAAAACCCGAAGACCGTGGAAATAAAGCGAAAATAATAAAGCAAGAAATTTATTCGTAATTATGATTTATGATTATTCTTGTATAATATCTATGATCCTGTTTATAAAACACGATTCTTAACTTGTATTCGCGTCCGACGGTAAACATTTTAAATGAGAAGATTTTAGAAATAGTAATAATAATTATTATTATCTTTTCATTTATAATAATAATAATTAATAATTATCATTACAATCTTCACATTGAAAATGTTTAATATATATATATATATATATATATATAAATTGATTGATTGAGTTACTTGAAGATCAAATTACTTTGACGAATAAAGCACTAATAACCTTTTTCGACACTCTTATTTGAATTAACCAATGTACATTTCGGAAAAAAATGAGAATTATCAATGGATTAACACTAAATCCAAAACAGTAATTTTAATCTATATATAGACCGGTAGATTATAATACAACAGCGGTAGTTTTGAAAATAAGAAAAAAAAAACAGCCCAGTTGGCCCATAGCTTTCTAGCAAATCCTTCTCTAGATCGTTCTACTCCTCCATTTTCTAATTATCATTTCTACAAAAATTTTAATAATAATATTTATAAAAATAAATCATTTATTCGAAATAATATTTTGATGTAATAAATATCGATTTAATTAAGGAATCAATAAATCAAACTCACCTAATTTATTACTTTACTTTTTTATTTATTTCACGATATGAAGAAAAGCTGAAGTAAGGAATTAATTAAGTTTGATTTATTGATTTACAACAGTTCATGTAATTCTCAAACCAAATATAGTAATTATTTGAAACATGAAACTATTTTAAATATAGTGGAAATATTATAAATAATCATAATCAATGATTATTTATTTGTATAAATATAATATAAAAAAAAATACTTTAACGTTGTATAACACGATATACAAAGTAAAAAGTATTTTTAATGTTACATTTTTTTGATCATTTACACAAGATGAATCATTGATTATGATTATCCATAATATTTCCACTGTATATTGTATAACACGATATACAAAGTTAAAAGTATTTTTTTGTATTACGACATTTTTAAATCAATTATACAAGATGAATCATTGATTATGAATTTCTATAATATTTCCACAATATTTATTTTCTATAACACGGTATACAAAGTTAAATGTCTTTTTTATATTATGACATATTTACATCATTTGTACAATACAAATTATTGGTTACGATTTTCTATAATATTTCCACTGTATTTAATTTAGTTTCATATTTCAAGAAAGCTGAAATAGCTTTTATTGTTAAATTTACATGGATAACGATTTCATAATTTTATGATAATAAAAGTTTAATTTTAATTCATTCAATTCTAATTAATTTTATAATAATTAAAAAACGCTTTCAACTTTGTACAACATGTATCGTATTACACAAAATTAAATGTGTTTTTTTTTATTACGAAATTTTTGGATCATTTATATTTGTTGTGTCAATAAAGAATTATTAATTAATTACAATTTGCATCATTGATTGTGAGTTTTTATAGATCGTATTCAATTCGTTGAATTAATATGAAATTAAATTTGCGTGTATGTGAAAATATTCAAATGAAATATAGACAAAGAGAGTTACTTCATTTGGATCACATTAATAATATTAATATAACTTTATTCCACACAAGTAACAGACACGAATGACCAAAAATGTCCAAGAAACCCGCAATTCTCCCCACAAGCAACATAATTATTTTCACTATACGATTTTGTTATTGTACACAAAACTTGATTATCTAATTCTGGAATTGGCTATCGACCATTGTCACAATTTTTACATCATTACAATCATTTACAAAAATTTTCAGCATCAGAAAATGGCTATTAACCGTCCGTCTTGCTATCCACAAATAATAATTTTATTATAACATTTTTTTATATCTAATAATATACTCAAACCAAAGCAAACCAATTTCATCATTTCATTGCAACCTGTACTTAAATGGGTAAGGCGGTTAGTAATGGGTTAATAATTTATATGTGTGTAGAAATTTAAATTGAATCACAATAATATACGTATTATAGTAAATTATAAGGCAACCTCACTTTTTCAGTCGCCTACTGGATCGTTTAGTGTTGAATCACTTTGTTGTAATTAAAACCATTATTAATTTAATGGAACGCACTGCACTTTAAAAAAATAATTACTTTTCCATTTTATGTACACACAACCCTATTGATACTGAAAATATTCTATGAAGAAGGATACGAGGAGAATTATAATTTTATTTTCTTGCTTGGAATTTTGTATTTACAAATTTATTTTTCTTTATTTTATAAAATTATATCTCATTGTTCACAATTTATTCAATTTATTAAAACATTCCACGTCTTCAATCTTCAACACAAAGCCCGAGGTAGATGATTATTTTCAATTTGGAATCCCATTTGCGAGGTAATTTCAAGTCAGACCAATAAGGGAAATAATGATCCGTTTAGGAATTTTAATAAGCCATTAAAATAGTCGCTGTTAGAGTGAAACCGCAGTTGTGTTTAATTAATCTTGAATTTGTTGCTCAATACTGAACGTAAGTTACATAAATATGAATGAAATGGGCTGAGAATAATAATGTTGGAATTACTAAATTCCATAATTAGGGGAGTCCGACGTGGTCCAGGAAATCTTCCATGGAATGGTGAAAGTCGTGTAAACGATAGATAGTGAGGAATAAAAACCCAAGTGGTACTAAATTCCATAATTAATGTATTTTCTTCATTTGTTACTCTTTATTTAAATATCATAATCATGATGGTCGCGACTGTAACATACTAAGTGATTATTTTTAAAATATTTTTTTTTATATAAGCGAACATTAAAGATTTTCATTTATAAATAATGAAACTACGAAAAATACATTTTAAATTCATTGAAGTAAAATATATTTTTTTTTTGCGAAATGAATAATTTTCTTTCATAAATCCATTGAAGGAAAATATTTGTTAATCGTTTTCGTAAAAAAAACAATAATTTTCTGTTACATTATGGAACAATTTCATTTCTAACTAAAAACGCACTGCACTTAAAATTTAATTTTATATACACACAACTCTTGAATATTGAGAATACTCTCTAAAATAGGACACAATATTAACAATTTGTAATAATAATTCTCTCTTTTGATTTTCTTCAAAAATCTTAATTTAGTACGAGATGTGCATTTCGGTCACCAATTAAATAAAGATTTGTTAAGAAAGTCAAAACAGTGAATTATTATTAGTATATCTTTAAAGTAACTCATATACCTATATAAATAATTTGAAAGTTCAATTCCAATTGGAGAGAGAAACTTTTAATGAATGAAAAATTATTTTTCACTAAGAAAATTACTAACAATATTTTTTTAATACATTCGAGTAGAATATTTGCTTTCCTTTTTAGTAAAAAATTGTCTTATACATTGTTGAACAATTTCATTTCCAACTAGGAAAACTACAAACAATAAATTTAAAACGCATGAAAATAATTTATTTTCATTTTGCGAAAACAATATTATTCTTTTGTATTATGTAAGAGTGAAAATGGAATACATTTTTCAGGATCATTTTTAATTTTTAAAATCACTTAATACCATAATATTAAATCTTTACAAGAAACAAAAATCCTCCGTAATAGTGATAATTATCATGGAGGAAAGAATGCATTCCCTAACTGAACTTAAAATTAAAATATAACCGGCATATTTATTTTATTTTCAAAGTATCAGAACGTAATCAAAATTTAATTGATTAGGAAATTTCACTCTCTTTCGTTGTTGCAGAACCTTCAGAAAATCGTTTCGTTTTGTTAAAAATAAAACGGCACTTCTAATTTTATTCACGGCCTGTTTGGACGGGAGCGACGGCGGAATTTCAAAATTCGTCGCTCATTCAACAAGATTTTTTAAATTCGCGGATTTTCACTTGCAAGTTTATAAATAACGTTTCTCAACTACGTTTAGTCTTTGATGTATACATTAATTGTATGCTTTACTAGTTTAGAACTTTTGTTTATTATTAGAGCCTTTAATTTTGAAGATCTATGATAATTTTACATTAGTTAATAATCTATATAATAATTAAACTCCATAACAAATTATTTGTAAAACACATTGGCATCATCTGGCAGATGATTAAAAATGAATTATTAATTATCTGCTTGATGATGCCATTGTGTTGGCAAAACAATGTCTCTAGAATAAATTTTGGGAAACTAAAAAAACTGTTATTTTATTTACAAATAATGAATAATCAATATTTATTTTAAGTTAAACACTCTTTCTGATTTACGACTATTAAATAGTCAGATTTAATAGTTGTAAATCAGAAACTAACTGTTTCTATATACAAATATCTTTATACAGACAACAATTACATTTGTATTCGAGTATTTACACTAAAATGGAGGTTTGTCTCTCTTGATCTGTCGACCTTTCTGCCATTCTGTTATTATTATTCAAATAAAATTATTTTAAATTAAACTCTGTTTATGATTTACAACTATTAAATAATCAGATGTAATAGTTGTAAATCAGAAAAACACTATTTACACTTAAAATAATTATAAATTTGGCAAAATTAAGTGCCTAAGTAATTAATTAAATACTGAAGTAGTAAAGCTTAGTATTATTTTATACATCAAACATTAACACTGTTATTACAATAAATATTAACGATAATTTAAAATTATTTTTATAAATACGTATCATGTATGATACTTTATTTAAGTAAATAAATATATAAATAAAATTTATAACAGTTTATTTTATATTTTCCATAAATTCTAAACATTATTATTTTATTTTGTCTTTGGGTAAAATATTTTGCACTAAATGCGTTCCGGTAGGAATAGAACTTAGTTAGCACTACACTGGAGGACTTAAACGACGGGAACGTATAACCGTTTAGAAGTTTATGGCGTTTTAAGCTTGTGGATTTGATCCTGATTATCCTGGATTTTATTCACGCCTAAAGTTGTGTTTAAATAATCAAAAGAATTAAGCATTTCAGGAATTTCAACTAAAACTTTGATTCATTCCTATAAACACAATATATAGTTTCAGCTATATCTATATTTTATTAGAATAAAAAAGCTACGAATATGTTTTATTAATCCTCATAAACGCATTCATATTTAAAGTTGTGTTTCAAAATTCAACATTATTCTCAAAAGCGTCACTGCAAATTAAAATTTGGGGAATTTATAGCATCAGAATCATTTGAGTCTTGAATGCGAAAGAGCGGCTTCCTAAAAGCGTCAGTGGGAATATTGAAGCAATTGCATCGTCGGAAGGATTTAAAACTCTTCTACTAGAAAGAAATGCCTTCGCTGCCTCTGTATATATTTTAATTCTTTTGAATCCAAGTCCTGTCATACTCTTTGATTTATCAGAACGGATATTTAAATTACATTCTGACAGTTTAATGATCGGCGCCGTAATTACAATTATTGCATTTATAATTAAATTGCATTTTGCCTCATTGGAATGAAAAAAAATATATATATATATTTGTAATATAATTCCAGTAGTAGAGTTTTTTTGTTGTTGTACACTTTATTAAACTAATGAAAGTATTTTTCAAGTTTATACAAGACTTCGGACAGTTTTGTTATA
This sequence comes from Philonthus spinipes, assembly GCA_963082785.1. Lineage (NCBI taxonomy): Eukaryota > Metazoa > Arthropoda > Insecta > Coleoptera > Staphylinidae > Philonthus > Philonthus spinipes. Next base: position 25,101,205 of record OY720303.1, read on the forward strand.
GAATTTAATAATGAAACATTTTTTTTACGATTTGGGCAAGACTTCGGAGATTTTTGTTATAGAATTTTTTAAAGCAATTAAACATTTTTTTAAAAGATTTATGTGAGGCTTCTAAGAGTTTTGATATAGGATTTTTAAAATAATGAAAGAGTTTTTTTAAACTTTACACAACACTTCGGAGAGTTTATCGCAGTTAGAAACAAGAGAAACGGCAAGATCCAATTGGTATTCCAGTTATATATATATATTTGCGAGTTATTTGTAATAGTAATAAAAGCGGCGAGAATTCCTTACTTCACTTGTTTTAAGCACTAGATATACATTTCGAACACTAGGTAGTGAACACTTAGTTAATAGTTAACTAAGATTCCAGATGAATAATACAAAAGAAAAATCATCGAATATTATTATTTTAAATAAAAGCATCGATTTTATTCATTTTTGGAGATAGAAGGTATATATTGATAGCTTTACAATCATCTGACAAATCTACAGATTTTGTCCTTTTCTTGGAAATAAGATACATTTCATACATTTTGATAAGTTCACAATTATCGGATAATAAGTCTGCAGATTTTTGTCTTTAATAGAAAAGAGCTTGAGTAATAAAAAGAAGAATGCGCTTTGTACCACAAAATTTATTAATTCAGAAAACACAGATTGTTATTTATCCCAATATCTGGATATTTAATGTACAATTAATTGCGCGTTATACGGGAATTCGTAACACCAATTGTTCTTATTGGATTACAATTACGAATTTGGAAGACTCTCCCGTGGAATCCTATAAGCGTTATTGGAATTAATGACGTCGTAAAATTTTGACCAACTATACCGTTGGATTCTAAAATTATGACCGGCCACTAAAAGCCGTTTCCCGCGAGTTTTAAAATAGGAGGATTTTTTGGAGTTTTCAAAAAGTTACGAATATTTTTTTTTCTGGAAGATTTATGAATTTTTCTAAAGTCACTTTATCGAAAAGAGAAGATTTTCTGTTTTATTTTCCACAAGTTTCGATTAAGGCGAAATTCCTTTAAGTTCCGAAAAAGGGTCAATTTATGAACAGGAGATTTTCTTTTTCTGGCAGTTTAGATTAAGGCATTTTTTTCTGAAGTATCTAAAAATCATTTTATGGATTTCGGTTTTGTTTTTTCCTGAGAGTTATGTTTAAGGTGAATATCCTTGGAGTTCAGAAAAAAGTCACTTTATCGCCGAAAGAAGATTTTCTGTATATTTTTTTCAACCGAGTTTTGATTAAGGTAAATTTTCTGAAGCCACTTTATCGATAGATTTTTTTCACGAGTTTTGATCAAGGCGAATTTCTTTGAAATTCAAAAAAGTCACTTAATCGATAACAGAAGATTTTCTATTCTTTCCCGCGACTTTTTATTAAAGCAATTTGCTTTGAAGTTTCGAAACTAATCACTTTACAGACAACAGAAGAATTTCTGTTTTCTCCGCCAGTTTTGTATTAGGAAAATATATTTATTATTTCTAAAAACTCACTTTATTCCCAGAACAGAATAAATGTTTATAGGAAACTAGATCACTTTACAACACAACTTTATTTTCCAAAGTTCCCACTGAATTGGATTCCTCTGTAAGAAATTTTCTAATATTCTTATTAGAAATAAATTCATTTCGATTCACAATCCTTTGTAGTTTAGCGTTTGTAGGTTATTACAGTTGTGTTACATCACCTCGGAATTTTAATACGGGCTCATAAAGATTTTATCTCATTTCGGATGGGATTTGTCTTGAGATGGGGATTTTGTTCAAGACGAAGGAAAGCGCGTATAATCAGAAAATTAGTTGTAATTAATATTTTGTTTGTTAAATATTTCAGAAATTATTTTTATGAATATAAAGAATTCATTAAAAAAAATGATTATATTCACGAAAACAGAAGCAGTAATTTTTGATAGTAAAACATATTTTGTTGTAGAAAAATCCAAAAGTAGATCCTAGGATGGTATATTTAGATCATTATGTAGAGCTAAAGAGATTTTAGTGTATACGACAGAAGTCGTAAAAAATGCAGTATATCTTAAAAAACGGTATCAAAATATAATAAGAGTTTTGATTATTCTTATCCTACACCCATATGGGTAGAAAGGGTCATTGAATATATATTTGATTATTCTTTGGCTCCCTGTCCGAAGGGTATCTAACCATTTTTGAGATTTGAGGTATTCCAATTGGAAATAATCCACTGATGTGTGGATACAGTTGGCATCAAAATATAAAATGTAATATTACTAAAATTTGAAGGTTACCATGATATTACAAAAACATAGAAGTCGAAATACTCTAATTCGACGGATACCACCAAATCAACGAAACAAGAGATTTTCACTAAAGCACTTGTTAAAATTTATTGCAAGTCATTTTTATATTTCGATGGAATTCGTTAGAATATACTAAATGCCTCTTTCTTTAATTGTGATGGATTCTAATGAATTCCATCGAGATATAAAAGAAGGACTTGCAGTACATTTCGACGGGTACCATCAAAACACGCAAATGAGTTCTTCCTTTAAATTTTGAAGAAAATCAACAAAATCAAAGAAAGGATTTTTCGTATATTTTAATGGATTTTATCAAAATACACAAAAGAATTCTTTCCTAAATTTTGAAGGAAATCATCAAAATCAAAGAATGCTATTTTTTTATGGATTTCATCAAATTATAAAAAGGAGACTTTCGGTACCATATAAATACGAATAAAAGACTTTCGGTATATTTTAACGATCACCATCAAAATATCAAGAAGAGATATTCTGTTTATTTCAATGGATGGCATTAAAATATAAGGATAGATACTTTTAGTGTATTTCAATGGATTTTACCGAAATATAGAAGAGTTGTAGAGGAATTTTAAGTTAGCAAAAAGAATTTGAATAGTTTGGTTTTGATACCATCTTGTACATTTTAGGTTCCAATTAGAATTTATAGTTTTTGAGTATTCCATATTGTTGCTATTGGTATGGGTAAACCAGTAAGACATTTTTTGCCGCCAAAAGCGTTTTTGGTACTTCCTATGAACTTATATACAATTTACTTATTAATCCTTTCTATTTGGTTTTTAAAATTATTGTCAACAAACCTTTGCCATTTGCATCTTGTTAATCAATGTTTATTTTAGAGTGATTCAAAAGTTTTTTTGCTTATTTTTGGGGGTAGGTAGGGATATTCGATTTGAAAGCACTTATCCCGATGTTGGACAAAGTATCACCGAAATGCACTTTTCGTGGCACATATTAATGCGTATGGACATTCATCACTATTTGCACTCGTTCCAAATTTTTGGCAACACTAGTACAAGCCCTTTGCGCACTCGAGGCGATTTTCCCGCGCATTCGGCCGTCGGAAACTACCGTCCCGGAATATTCACCGGTGGATTTATGTGATGCCGGTTAGCGATAAGTTTGAGTGATCTACGAATGCCGCCTGTGAATTGGTTTTTGGTTGAAGTACCGCCCGGTCGCTCTTATCGCCGCCGGTAGGATTTTGGCGCGCGTTTTCTTTTTTTTGTGGTATTCTCTTATTTTCTTTCAAAAAAATTGCGGGTGCACTAGATTTTGTAGCACTGAGCGGGCTGTTTGGTTGTGTGAAGAGGACTTGGACGCCGTACCCGTGGCTGAGCCATGAAAGCCCTGGCCGCCGCCGCGCTGGGGTATTCTGATGCTTGGGCCACCGTGTCTCCTTGTATTGGTCACTTCACAACACACACTCGCGGGGCCCGGGCCCGTATCACTGTCCACTCGCGGAGGGGGGCGCTGTCACATCACACGCGTCGTCCACGTGCTGCACCTGGGGCTCACCGCCGTGGCTTTTACAGAGTATGCGTGCGGAGGTCCTGCGCGCTCCGCAGTCGTCTGCCAACTGTCAATCACGGCCGTCCGCGGGGGCAGAGTGGGGCTCGGATGAATGATCTGTCAGTCGGGGGCCCCGCCTGCTGTCCAATAAGACCCGACTCCACGGGCACGCGCACTACCTCCAACAGCGGGTATTCCGCGCGATGGTATTCCGCGCACCGTCGCGTTGACAAGTTGTCAGTGCCAATCACCGGCAGCGTCTCCTGCGGCTTCGTCTAGGATGCGCGCCTCTCGTGAAAAATGATTGAGCGCGCCCCGGATAAATCTTTCAAACGCGAACTACTGATACCTCTGGCTCTGACATCTGGGGGTGAGAGTGTACCGGGTATTCCGGCGACGACGCCGCGATCAGCTGGTCCGCATTAACAACCCTATCGATTGCCCTCCACAAAAGGCCTACGCACACACTCACGGCGCCCGAAACTCGTTTTCATACCTCGTTAAAGGCATCCACTACAAAACGGCTACTGCAACTCCAAAAACCCTTGAAACCGTCACCTGAATACCACTCACAATGCATACCCTCTTCCCGACGGTTATACACTTAATTACAACACTTTACTTCATCAACTTTTAATCAAAACCAACATTATTCTTAAATTTAACAACAACACAATTACATTACTTTTCAATTGTCAATACCATCTCTTCAATTCAATTCTGAACCATTCTTGATATTCTACTTGTTTTGAAACTCCATTACAATGTATCTATATATTTCCAGTTTTAGTTTTTCTTATATAAAACTTTTGCTTAATACAAGAAGGTATTCTCTACTAAACATTAAGTGAATTATATTTCTTACATCAATATATCGATGGCTTACCTATAAAACTTGCAATTCTTAAAAACAAACCTTTTTCACGAGAGAGAAAAAAAAAACCTGACGGTAGTAGATTTTCTTGAATACCCTTTTGATGTATCCAATCGGTTTAGGCTTAGAAGCAATTCATTGATATTTGGGGATGAATTTAATACAATATTTCCGCAAAGAAAGTAAAATATCCTAAAACTTATACTTGAAAGTGTTTACTGGTATGCCGACAGTATTATATTTATGCCTATCGTTATTTTTTATTATCAATTGATAAATTAATAAATTCTACAACAAAGTTATTACACTATTTTTAATGCCATACCATCTCTTTATTTCAACTATGAGACATTCTAATATGATTCCATATTCCGTTAATCGGTTATTGCGATTAATTTTCATATTCCCGCATATAGCTTTTTTTACAGACAAATTTTGTTTGATATAATAAGATGTTATTTTTTAAGTAAATCAACTTTCTTAGAAGAATTTATCATTAGCTTACCTGCAATTCTGAAAAGTGAAACTTTTCAGGAGAAAGAAAAAAAAACTTGAAGGTATTCTTTACTAAATATTAAACGAATTACATTTCTTACACCAATATATCGTTGGCTTACCTGCAAAACTTGCAAGTATTAAAAACAAACATTTTTTGAGGAGAAACAAATAACGTATGTTTTGATGTGTACCAAGGAGCAGTTCTAGTCGATATAGACTTAAAAGCAATTCATTGTTGTTTGGGGATTTAATATAATATTTTTCTGTAAACAAAGTAAAAAAAAAACAGCGAAAACTAAGACTTCGGAAGTATTACCATTAAGCTGACATTACATTTGAGCCTTCCTTTTTTTAATATTTACTATAAAATTAGGTACATACATAAATTCTACAACAAAGCAATTTCAATTTACTTTATTAACGGTATCTCCATTTCCAAATTACAATTATAATAACATATTAAAAATTTTATAAGAAAAGTATGACGCTCTGAAAAGATTACAAAACATATGTATAAAAAAGGCAAATTACCAATCACAAATTACGACAAAATAAAAATAATACGCATCAAAATATAGATACGAAAATTATGTAATATGAATGAGATGGAAAATATCCATTCGGCGTATGGGCTGTGAAAACTGCAAATGAAGAAGTGAAGAGCATAAAGTTATCTTTTTTTTTCAATGTCATGCCATCTCTTCATTTTAACTGTGAAATAACCATTCAAAATACATAGAATACCTTTCACTATGCTCTATATGTTTTAGACACCGTTGATTGATCATTGCGATTTATTTTTATATTCCTAGTTTCAGTTTTCCTTACAGAATACTTTTGTTTCAACAACAAGGTGTTCTTCTACAAAAATTAAATTAATTATATTTCTCCCACCAATATATCGTTAGGTTACCCATAAAACCAGCAATTCTGAAAATTTTAACTTTTCAGGAGAAGCAAATAAGTTGAAGGTAGGTAGCAGGATTCCATTAATCCTAACTAGAAGTTCTAATCGGTTTAGACTTAATGTAATTCATTGTTGTTTGGGAATGAATTGAATACAATATTTCCGCAAAAAAAGCAAAATATCCTAAGTCTTAGAAGGTATTACCGATAAACCAACGAATTATTTTTAATCCTACTTTAAAAAATATATGTACTATCAAATTTGATAAATTCATAAATTCCACAACAAAGCAATTATGATATATATATTTTTTCAATGTCATACCATCTCTTCATTTTACCTGTGAAATAACCATTCAAAATACATAGAGCACTATATATTATGCTCTATATATTTTGAAACTTCGTTCATCGGTGATTGCGATTTATTTTAATATTTCCGGTTTTAGAATTTTGTATAGAAGACTTGTTTAATATAACATTGTGTTCTTCTCTAAATATTAAGTTTTCTTAGATCAGTATAACGTTTGTTCACGCTGAAAAATTTGAAAAATATTACTTTCCAGAAGAAACAAAAAAGGTACCCTTAATTATTAACACCAACTAGCAGTTCCAATCGCTTTAGTCTTAAAGTACTATTGTTTGGACTTAAAAGATATTATGGATAGACTGACGATATTGAATTTAAGTCAACCCTTTTTTTGAGTATATATCTTAAAATTTCATAAATTCGAGATGTGAAGTATCAATAATGGTAGGCTTAAAGTTAAAATAAAGATATGGCTGTAATAATGAAAAAATGACGTAATTGTGATTTTTTCATTATTAATACCATCTTTTTATTTTTATCTTTAAATCTACTATTATTGATACTTCACATGTTTTGAAATTCTGTTGTTCGATAATTGCGATTAATTTTCATATTCCCGTTCTTAGGTTTTCTAGATGTTGTGTTGTTACCATTCTTTCAGCGATTTTTGTGGGAATAATTCTATGTTTATATTTAATAATTCTATGTTTATTGGCAGTCGCTTGTCAAAACTTTTGAAATATAAAGATTAACTTTATGTGAGAGATAAGTTTTTAATAAAATGTTCAACCACCATTCTTTCAGATCTCGTCAAACCAGTGTATTCCATGTACAATGCCTTGATGAAGGTAGTTGAACTGCCAACTACTCTTGTTGCGTTGTGATTAAATAAAACAAAAGATAGAGCTTTGTGCTATCTTTCAAATATATGAAATAAGTAAATATTTACTTCTGAATATAATATTATACAATAGCTAAAAATAGCACCATCTCAGGTAAATGAAACGTTTAGACCAAACTTGACGAAAGATATTGAATTATGTAGGAATATTTATATAAGAGACTTTATATTATTTAATAATTATTTTTTACTTTATTCCGAATTACTTCGGTTCTTTAGACCATTTGAAAGGAATAATTATGAAATAATACGAAGTGTTTTCTTGCATTACCAAGATTAAACTAAACACATTTTTTTAATACTGCTGTTATTTTCAATGGTCATTTATATTTCAGGAGCTGATATTTTAAATCTAACTGCAATCCAGGTAAAATTCTCAACAATTAAAATCTCAATTATTTACTTACTTCTTAGTAAAAACTGGCGATATAAATTTAAAAAATATTAATTGAATCATTTTAATATTTAAAGGACTATAATTTTCCGTTGTGCTGTGAAAAAAAAAAAAAAATAAAAATAAAACGGAGTTTGTGAACCATTGTTGTATGGTGTAGTATAAAATAAATTGAAATTTATTTCATTCGAATTAGAGATTTGTATTTCATCCTCACACAAATTTTAAAACAGCAAATATTTCATTATTGTAAATATATACAGTCATATAATATCAAATAAATGAGCTTTGAGTTCACTTGAAGTGTTAATATTAATAATAACATAAGAGTATTTTACTTACTTCACTTTTTTATAAAAAAACTCTTGAGTTATATAATATAATGAATTAATTTCTTACTTAACCTATCTGTGAAACATATTTAATCAAAGCGGGTCATATAATATGATTGTTCAATGAAAGTTTTTAGTTATTAGTTTATAGTGATTTTTTTGCTAACATTTTTTTATTTTGTAAAGCGAAAATGATCATTAATCGTTGCACCCAAACAAAGTTATTTTTGAAAATTTTATGTTTTTTTTTTTTTATTGAAAGATTTATTATATAATATTTGAAGTTCTTTTTAATTTGCATTATTTACTTGTTTTAATTGTAAATGAGTTATATTGTCCATCAAACCATTTTTGACGTTTTTTCCGTTTCTCTTTAACGTTCCGAAGATAAATACATTGTCGCTTTTAAATTGAAGAGTCTTTTGTCCGGTATTCATACGGCACTACTTAATTTATTTTTATTACCGATGAAAACCGGTGTTTTCCAATTAATCGTTACATTCGCTATCCTTAAAACTGTCCCATTTTAACGACCCTTAAACCGCACCCAGTGATTTACAGCCGTGTCCCTTCTCGACTCTGAAAATATTTTCGCCACCGGCGATCGACCATAAAACCCCAAATTATAAACACAGGTAAGATAAATTTGTTTCCAGATGGTTATGCCTCGGAGATTGTGTGTACAGTTAACGAAAAGAAATAATGAAATGGATAAATAAAAAAAGTACTTACCACGTGAAAATTCAGTTTTATTGTGACTTGGGTATGGTTTCAAGTTAACGTACTAAAACATTTATTTTCTTCACTTTTGTTAGTTTTAATATTCAAGGTATATATAATGCTCTCAGTTAATTTTCACGTATGATAAACATTGAACAGTGATGTGAGGCATTGCCCGTTTGTCCTTAAAACAAATATCACAGTAGGGACAGTGCCCGGATTGTAAAAGGGCCCCACAGACAATACAATTACACAAACTTAAAGCTATACAATTAAAAGAACCTAACCTAAAAACTAGTAAACTGTCATTGTCAAATGGCTATCGACCCGGGGTCTTTCTACCTAAAAAAACTAGTATTATTAATCACATTTCTCAGTAAATAAAACAAACATTCAATTACAGAGAACCATGCAACTAAAATACTAAAATACTACAATGTTAATTAAAATAATATTACATAGTTTCCTAATATTTTCTTCATGCCTTATATTTTAATTGATTTTTTATTTTTAATCGTATTGTCTGATAAAGGCATTTCAAAGTTTTCTAAGAAATTATAGTTTGTAAGGCATAATATATATATATAAATATATATATATATATAATGGATTATATATATATATAATATATATATATATATATATATATATAATCCAAATTCCCCATCTACTATAATGGTGGTATAAGGCATAATGCGTTTTGATTATTAATCTTACCTCACAAAATTTATTAACATTAATTATAACGGAAATTAAAGCGATTTTTTTGTCAAATGATGGACATTAAAGCAAGCTTCACTGTAAAAGTCTCATGGCTAGCATCACAAAGTATTAGAATGGGTCTAATGTCTAATCAATGTGAGCTCAGTTCAAAATTTTATTCTTTCAAGAATTGTTTGAGAATGGCTGCAACTCAAGATCTCAAGCAATTCTTGAAATAATAAAATTTTAATCTGAATTTATTCTCTCATGATTTTTTTTTTAGTAAATTGTATAAAATCAGCTATAGCTCTATTGATAAAATTTTGATCTAAACTATATTCTCAAAATTGTATACTATATCATGATACTTTCTACAAGGAGCCATTTCTATAAAATTAGTTGTAGATCTCAAACTAACCTTGAAATAATACAATTTTGATCAGAATTATTCTCTCATGATTTTAAATCATATCATGGTACTAGCAAAATGGTATTAGCAACCATTTGTATAAAATTGTATATAGTTCTAGATCTCAAACAATTCTTACAGTAATAAAATGTTGATCTGAATTATCCCCTCATGATTATAAACCGTACTATAGTAGTACTTTATGTAAGAAACTATTTAAACCTCAAACGATTCTTGAAATAATACAGTTTTGATCAGAACTACCCTCTCACGATTTTGAGTCACATTATGGTACTTTCTATAGGAAGGCATTTGTAAAAATAAGCTGTAGCTCTAGATCTCAAACAATTCTTGAAGTGATAAACTTTTGATCTAAATTATCCTCTGACGATTTTAAACTCTATTATGGTACTTTCCATAAGAAAACCATTTGTTTAAAATAGGCTGTAGCTTTAGATCTCGAACAATTATTTAAATAGTAAACTTTTGATCTGAATTATCTTCTTGTGATCTTGAATCATACTTTCAATAAAAAGCCTAAATGTTTTTTTTTAAAACATCAGCTATAGCTTTAGAACTAAAAAAATTCTTGAAATGATAAAATTTTGATCTGAATTTTTCTCTCGCGATTTGATACTATATTATGATACTTCCTAGAAGAAACCATTTGTAAAAAAATCAGGAGTCGGGGGCGGTTTCCGGCCGTTCTAATTGATAAACGCGATAGCATTCGAAAGTTTCGCACAATGCGAGGTGAATTTGACTGAGTTTTATTCTGGAATTTGTCTTTTTGAAATTAATTTGGGTTTGTTTGTTAACTGCGTTATTTCACATTTATTTGTTTCCATTCATGGAATTTAAAAAAATCAATTTTTCAAGTCTCTCACTTACATAAAAAAATTTGATACCATATTATTCCTAGAAGAAACCATTTGTAAAAAAATCAGCTGTAGTTCTAATCTCAAAAAAATCTTTAAGATCTTTGATCTCCAATTGTTGTAAAAAATATAAACTTATGATCTAAATTATGCTCTCACGATTTTGAATCATATTATGGTAAATTCTATAAGAAGCCATTTGTAAAAAATCAGCTGTAGCTCTAGATTTCAAACAATTCTTGAAATAATACAATCATCCTCTCGTATTTTTAAATCATATTACGGTACTTTCTATAAGAATCCATTTGTAAAAAATCAGCTTTAGCTTTAGAAACAATTCTTGAAATGATAAATTGTTGATCAGAAATATTCCCTCATGACTTTTAACCATATTATGGCACTTTCTATAAGATAGAAATTGTATTACTGTATAAAATCAGATGCAGCTTTAGATTGCAAACAATTCTTGAAATAATAAACTTTTGATCTGAATTATCTTCTCGCGATTTGAAACCATATTATGGTACTTTATAGAAGAAACGGTTTGTAAAAATTCAGCTGTAGTTCTAATCTCAAAATTTTTTTAAAATTATAAGCTTTTCATCGCCAGTTTTGAAAATAAGTATAGTAAATGTTTATTTAGTGATTATAAATAAACTTATGATCTGAATTATTCTCTCACGAATTTAAACCATTTTATGGTACTTTCTGTAAGAAACCGTTTGTATAAAATCAGCTGTAGCTCTAGACTTCAAACAATTCTTGAAATAATAAAATGTAGCTCTGAATTATCCTCTCGCGATTTGAAACTATATTATGGTACTTTATAGAAGAAACGATTTGTAAAAAATCAGCTATAGTTCTAATCTCAAAAAATTCTTAAAATAATAAACTTTTCATCGCCAATTTTGATAGAAAGCATAGTAAGTGTTTATATAGTGATTATACATAAACTTATGATCTGAATTATCCTCTTACGATTTTAAACCATTTTATGGTACGTTCTGTAAGAAGCCATTTGTATAAAATCAGCTGTAGCTCTAGACCTCGAACAATTCTTGAAATAAAAAACTTTTGATTTGTAAGAACTACAACTGATTTTCTAATCTAAAAAACAAACCTTTAAGTAATACACTTTTGATCACCAATTGTGATAAAAAAATATAGCAAGTGTTTATTCAGTGATTATAAATAAACTTATGATTTGAATTATCCTCTCACGATTTTAAACCTTCAAATGTTACTTTCCATAAGAAGCCATTTATACAAAATCATAAATTTTATTATAATAGCTAACGGCTTTCCATTCCAACCCGACTGCACGAAAGGAACGAAGCCAAACACAAAAAAAGGAAAAGAGGATCAAACATGTCAGAATTGGAATCCGTCAAGCGTTTAGACATAAACGCCACAATAAACCTTAATAGCAACAATAAACTCGTCTTGAATGAAGCAATCGATGTCGTCGAGTGGTAGTACCGAAATAAAAAGTAAATTGTGGCCATTAAAGTCGATTCTCATCAGCGTACTCGTTCCTAATAATTTTATGGATTTACTGCCCAATAAAGCGATAAAACAATTTATTAATTAAACAAATAATTCGGGCTTGGAAAGGCAGCAGGACGTTTCGGATCCGTGTGTGAGAGGTGGGGTGATGATGAGGTGGAGGAGGAGACGGGGGCGGTTTCCGGCCGTTCTAATTAATAAACGCGATAGCATTCGAAAGTTTCGCACAATGCGAGGTGAATTTGACTGAGTTTTATTCGGGAATTTGTCTTTTTGAAATTAATTTGGGTTTGTTTGTTAACTGCGTTAATTTCAAATTTATTTACTTCCATTCATGGGATTAAAAAAAATCAATTCTTCAAGCCTGTGACTTATATAAAAATATTGTTAAAAAAAGCGCAAAAAGACCTATATTGTTATAATAAATATATTGTTGTCATATTATCTGAATAAAGATGTTTGTATAAAAAAAATTTATTACCACACAATATTTATTATTCTATAAACATAGTGCAAAATAGACAATAGAGCATTTTCAGAAAGTAGTTGTTTTACATTGACTTACTCCAACTTATAATATTATATGTTACTAACATAGAAAATAGCAAATAATATAAAAAAGACATGATTGATGTTCGAGTTTAATTAAATAATAATGAATTAAAAATAATTTCTATTAAAATTAAATAGCAACTGAAAATCTGTAGTGGGTGATCAAAAAATATATATTTTATAGTAATTTATTAAATTAATTATCCCTCCAATTTCACTATTCTGAAATGTTTTGGTTCTGTGGTTAAACTGTAATTAATGATTGGATAGAATAACAGGTTTAGAATGTTTTTTGTGTACAAGTAAGTATAATCTAAAAAAAATATTGATATAAAACAAGATAGCAAAAAATACAGTTTTTGCGAATAATTAATATTCCTCATAAGATATTTAAATTTCAGTATTTTATGAAACATGTTTTTCAATTTCAAATTCATCAGAAGTTTTTTTTTAATTCCTGTTAGTAAAGAAAGAAATACACGTTATTTCATCATTATCTCACAATATTCATATCTGTGAATGTTGTGAGATAAATTTTTAAATATTTTTTGACTGCATCGAAGTGAAATTTTTTTGGAACATAATTCATTTATTCATTCATTTAGTTGAATATAAATTCTAAAATTTTAAAACCATTTGGTTCTGTTTCTAAAAAAAATTTCACTAAAAATTCTGCGGAACAGAACCAAATTTTTAATTCAAATTTAGTAATGGTTCAAATGTCATGCATAATGTTAAATTAAAATTATAATTCATAATACATTATGCGTTTTTAATTTTAACTGAATATTATTTAAATATCGTGAATAAAGTAAAATTAAATTTTAAATTATAATTCATTATTATTTAATTTTCAATATTTTATTATTAATCTTAAGTTTACTTGTTTAAATCTTTTCCCTGTATTTGTTCTTCCGTTGGGAAATAAAGAAATTATTATTATTATTAATATTACTTAAAATATAGTGAATAATTATAGAAAGAGAGTATTTAAAATGATCTATTATGGAATCATTTATAGCGCAAGAGCAAATTCTCATTGTGGAGTTTAATGTCCGGCGGGGTATTTGTTCGGGAAGTAGCTGTATTAATGGACATTTGTTCTTTCTTAAAGTATTTATAGTTTGTAATTCAAAAAGTTTCATTAGATGAAGGGAAAATAATTAATGAATTTTTCAATTGTATAAATTAATTTTTTTTAATTTAATTTAGTTGTGATTAATGTAGGATTAAATTAAAATTATCGTTCATATGCATTAGTTTATACAAAAAAAAGTATTTACAGCTACAGGAAAGTTTTCTTTTAAAAAAAAGCCAGCTTATCCAATCTATAACAATTCTCGATTATAACAATAAATCCTCTGTAAGCCTTATGAACTCAAAAGTTCGAAACTCATTGTTACACACAATAAAACAGTATCGAACAGAGAGACACCCCACCACCGTGCCGGGGAAAAACGCACCCTTAACTCCGGCACCTTATAAAAACGATAAGGGCGATTAAACTCCCGGGCGCTTAAATAAAAATAACAATTTGGAGCCCCACATGAAGCCGTATTGGGGCTTTACTGATAAATTACCGCTGATTCCGCTCCTACATTTCAATTACACCCGAACCTGAAAAACTCGCGACCCCCTCCGCCCCCTCCGTCCTCCTCCTCCACCTCCTCGCCCTCTCGCAGATAAATCACTTCCAATTACAAAGGCATTTTCTAATTTTAAAATTTAAATTCCCCCCATAAATCTCACCCTTTAACCCCCTTTGGCGCGACTTAAGTAATAATAAAAATAAACAAGCGCGCGCCATCCGACGGATAAGCGATGAAACGGGGTTTCCTTATTGATTCACTGGTTTAGGCAGGATTAATTATTTAGAATGTTTTTATTTTAAATGTAAATATATTTTTTTAATTATAAACAAATATGGCATGTATAGAAGGAAATAGCTGGACTACTTTATTTTTAATAATACAAATTATTTAATTATATAATATACATCTTAATAAATTCCATTTAGTGATGAGCTAAATCGATTATTTAAAAAATCTATTAATTTGGGAATTGCATAAGACAATGAAAATTGATTTTAAAAGTGCTACAAGTAGTTGTAGAAACACTGATTATATTAAATAATTTTAAATTTTGAATCATACATTTCATAGAAAGGATTAAATCAATTATTGAAAATTATGGATGATTTTGTATTCGATTACTAAAATAATTGTTTTTCCCATCAATAATTCCACCCCAAGAAGAAAGAATTCTAACTAGATTATGTAATTCAATATCTGGCGGGGTATTTGCCCGAGAAGTAGTTGTTTTAATGTGCATTTGTTTTAAGGTATTTATTTAACGTAAGCAAAAATGTTACTGATACAAAAGAGCAAATAATTTATTAATTGTATTAAATAAATATGAATAAATTATTAAAAATCAACCAATAAAACACAGACCCGAAACTATTTTTCATTTTTTATTTAATTTTTATTTAAAAATACTAAAATGTTTACAAATATTTTTTGCTTGATTAAAAAATTCACCATAACAAAATAATTAATAATTTATCATTAAATATTATTTTTTTGTAAACATAGACAAAACCGTACTGTTCAAGCGGATCTACAATCAACTAATACTTCAAAAAATTAAAAGAAAAAAATCAATTTATTTATACAACAATTTTACACTCCTGAAACTTCGATATTTACAAATCATGTGAACATATCATGTTTTATTAAGTGATTTGTTTATGAAATAATAATGTACAAAAATGTAGATGCCTACTGAAAATTATCACAAAGTATAGGAATCGGCATAAAGTTTGATCAATTTGCTGATTCAGATCTAAAGCTGATAAAATACAATCTTTTAAGGTTATGAAATTCTAACAATAAAGTAGAGAGACGCAAAATTAAATTAAATTAAATTAATATCATATAATTGATGGTTGAAGATGTTAATTTGCGATACATTTTTAACTAATATAAAACGGATTACAAAATTAAACACTTTGCTCGTATCACACATAAAATCAGTGTAAGGTGGTATTAAACGTAGTTGACATTGTAATGACACTAAACTACCATGTCAATCCAAAAAAAAAAAAACAATTACCATAATGTTTTAGACTTATAGTGTTAACCATGAACCTAGTATCTAGTCTAAGATTCCATTGGTTTTTTTTTCTGTTTATTTCAACACAGGGAGTTACCCTTAACTCTTAAAGTTTAATCTGTAAAAATACACTTTTTAAATAGTTTGACAGAGCTCTAAATTCTGAATAACAAATGAAGCAACACAGATGTACAACAACCTTCAGGGATACATATGTAACCTGAAATACCAAGCCTTTGAATTAAAAATAAAACATCTTCTAATCAATAATAAAATATAAGATAAATAAATAAATTTATTAATAAATAGACAACAAATAAAATTGAAAAACAATATGTATTCCCTAATACCGTTAGCACGAGACAAATGCGATCCAAAATTCCCGAGGCGAGGACAGGGAAAGCAACGACTTCTCAAATACATATAGATGTATTGTATTAGAAATATTTGTAGACAAAAATAAAGAATTTAACATGAAGTGTAAGTTTCATTACATTTTATTTTAAGTTAAATTAATTAATGTAAAATAAATAATCTAATTATTCAAATTACTCGTTGTATTAACTTGAGATTTCGTTTAATTGGAATCACTAATTACAAAGATATGATCGATTGAATATAAGTACCAATATTTTATTGATGGCCAACAGGACCATAGATCATATCCAGCTAACTCAATTTATATAGAAAAATAGTATAAAGAATAATTCTTGTTATTAATTTACAAAGTTATTTCTGGAATGTTATAATTTTCTTCTTTTTTTTTCAATCTTTCTTCTCGAAGCACGTGGACGGCGAGCATCTCTTAAACGGTAATTACTGCCTTTTTTACGGTTCACCCCGGAGTATTTTGAAACGAGGGGTGGAAAGTGGTCTTTACCTGTCGCCTTGATTATGGCCTCAGTCGAATAGGGGCGTTTTCGAGAAATTCGAGACCGCAGTTTATAAATTATCACATTTGAACAGGTAATGCCCCTTCGGAAACGCTTTTATTTTTACTCGAAACTGCGATGTCCCTGTTTTTGACGGGAGGGTTTGTTAATTATTTTCGAACGAAAAAGATAGAAACAGAGAATTTTTAAAAATCATTGTAAAAAATGAAGCAAAAAATATTCTCAAAAAAAAAAATGAATGCAAATCTTTTTTTTTTTCGCTTGGATTTAGATACAATCTATTGACCAAAATACAAATTCAGCTAATGAATTTTATCATTGTAAAAAATGAAGCAAAAAATATTCTAAAAATAAAAAAAATGAATGCAAATCGTTTTTTTTTTTCGCTTGGATTTAGACACAATCTATTAACCAAAATACAAATTCAGCTAAAGAATTTTATAAAAGAAATTGTCACGATTAAATATTAAAGAAATTAATATTCTTTAAAATAATTTTATTTTCCTTTAGGACTAATTAATAATTACAATAATAGTTGACGTAAAAACTATTTATCTCACCTTATAGAGACATTTTCACAATTTATCAATTTTTTAAGGATTTGTTTTTTCAATATATGACATTCATCGATTTAAATAGTACTTTGAATATTTGAATATTGTAAGGTGGAATGGTTTATACGTCAAATATTATTGTAATTATTAATTCTTTTTTTTTTGAAAAATATTAATCTCAATGAAATAATATTTGAGAATTCAATTGATCTGTGTATACTGTTTTTTTATCCAATCAAATTTTCAAATTGGGTGAAGTATAATTTAGAAATTTTGTTCTCTAAAAAGTAGTTGATTCTTTCTTGAGTAATAAATTAAAAAAATAATCAGGGAATTATCATTATTATTATGTTATGAATCATGTATAAGATAATTAGATAAACAACCCAATTTAGAAATTGTCTTCTCTAGAAAAGTGGTTAATCATTTTTTTACTGCAGTAATAAATAAAAAAAAAGAAATAGTTTAGTATTCTAAACTAATACTCTGTTATTTTATATCACTGTTTTTTTTATATGATAAGTTGATATGGAAGTAAACAACGGCCATTCAATTTATTAATTGTTACAGCTTCTACTTCGTTATACATCGTAATTCACTTAATGAAAATACAATAGATGGAGCACACCGTATTTTCGCCATATTTTACTCATTTCTCATTTTTCAAATTTACGAAATAATTGCGAGGTTGTTATTTATATAATCGTTTCAATAACCTAGGATCCTAGGTTTCAATGTATGTAGAATGAGATGTAATTAAGAGATTGTTTAAATTTTGAGTTTCATGTCCCCCTGGCCCTGTGGCCGCTCGCGAAGTAATCACTATGGTGCGTGGCACTTGCGTTATCTCATAACAAAGATACGTTGTTGTTAATAAGAGTCGTGATTAAATGGACTCTAAGTTCGATAATGACGCGCTAATGACGTGTGTACTTTACCCAATTTGGAAGTTAGGTTCTATAAAATTCGAAGCTGGACTTTCTTTCTAGAATCATGCTTATGTATTTTTAATTTTTATATTTTGTGATAATTATTTACGATCTATTAAAATAACATTTGGATTGATCCTGGGTTCGATTCTCAGGTATAATAGAATTATTCGAAAGCCGTGAGGGAATATATGGATTTCGGATAAACCCATTATATCTGAGAATTGAACCCAAGACCAATTAAAGTTTTTTCTTTATATCTTCAACAATTATTTAAAAAATTAAAAATAAAAAATATTTAAGAATGATTCATGAAAGAAAGTTCATTCATTTTTTATAGAACATAATGTTTTGTCAAAAAAAAAACATAAACATAATGTTTTGTCAAAAAAATTGTAAATATAATTAAAATTGTGGAACAATCACACTCATCCACACCAACAACCAACCAGTTCCATTATTCAGGATGATTTAATTCAAAAATGTTTCACCACGGGTTAAGTGAGAAATTAATTAAACATACAGTTCCATTATGCCTAAGAGTCGAACTCAGAACACTCATCATAGACCATTTATTTTGTTTCATGGAAACACCTTTATTCAGACAAATTACTTGGTATGTGTACAACCTTTATATATTTTGATGTTAATCTGTCTGGGCTATCGACCAGAGGTCTTTCTGCACACTTTTTGTATTTCATTTATTTTATAAACTTACTTTATTTTTTACATATATATATATATGACGTCTTTATTGAGGCTTTGATACAATTTAGTTATAATACATTATTTAATTTAATACGAACTAAATTGCTATCGACCATATCTTTCAGCCTTTATTTTTTTATTGAAGACATTTGCGGGTGAGTGCGTGAAGTTTTCTTGATAATAATATTTATATTACTTTCTTCACTTATTTTTTGCTTTAAATACTATATAGACATTTCAAACACAATGTGCTCTTTATCCATAGATTTTTTATAAATGTACATATGGTTTTTATAAAAATAAAGAAGTGAAGAAAGAAATAATATATAAATATTACCATTATTTTGTTCTTACTTTTATTTATACATAGAAAATCTTTATATCTGAGAGTTGTATTAAATTACATAAAAATATTTATGAAATAAATATTAATAAATTATTAAAAATCAACCAATAAAACACAGATTAGATTGAATAACTTTAAATTCTCGACTAGTTTCGGGTTATTTTTCCATAGAAATTTTAATAAAACAAATTTTAAATTCTCTTGGAAATAGGCTAATAAGCCGAAACTAGTCGAGAATTTAAAGTTATTCAATCTAATCTGTGTTTTGTTGGTTGATTTTTAATAATTTATTCATATTTATTTCATACAATATGAACTACCAATGTCTAAATATTAAAACCATTAAACATATTTATATTATCACAATCATTTACAAATTGTTATGCTCCAGAAAATGGTAATCGACGGTCGGTCTTTCTGCTTCTGTTAATATTATTTTCTTTAAATCTGATAATATTGTAAAAAAGAAATATGCTGAGTAAATTAATTAATAATTAATTCAATCTAACGAACAAAATAAATGCTTCTGTTTTCTTCATTAGTTTTAATATGCTCAGCTTATTTCTTTATCAAATTGAAAGTAACAAATTTTGAATAACTTTGAATGCAAAATGGTTTTTACGCCAACTATTATTTTATTTTTTACTAAGGGAACATTCAATTAATAAATGAAAGACAACGCAAACGCAATCTTTGGCCTAATTTAGTTAACCATACACTAGATGAATGGTGGCTGAACATTTTATTTAAAAATTGCAATTAATATTCCTTTTAATTGTTCTAGATTCGTCTATATTTTCTTAAAGGAACTTTATATGAAATTCAATTTTTTGTATTGAATTCTTGTATGTTTATCAATTTTGAATTTTTTTTTAAGTGAAGAAAAAAGTAAAAACTTTTTATATTTCTAAAAAAAAAAAAAAAAAAATTCAAAATTTACAAACACAAAATAATACAAAAGAGAAAATTGAATTCCATTTAATGTTTTTTTATAGGAACTTTATATGACATTCAATTTTTTTTATTGAATTCTTGTATATTTATCAATTTTGAATTTTTTTTAAAGTGAAGAAAAAAGTAAAAACTGTTTTTTATATTTCTAAAAAAACAAAATTCCAAATTGACAAACATAAAATAATTCAAAAGAGAAAATTGAATTCCATTTAATGTTTTTTTATAGGAACTTTATATGAAATTCAATTGTTTGTAACGAATTCTTGTATATTTATGAAATTTGATTTTTTTTTAAAGTGAAGAAAAAAGTAAAAACTGTTTTTTATATTTCTAAAAAACAAAATTCAAAATTGACAAACAAAATAATTCAAAAGAGAAAATTGAATTCCATTTAATGTTTTTTTACAGGAACTTTATATGAAATTCAATTTTTTGTATTGAATTCTTGTATGTTTATCAAATTTGATTTTTTTTTAAAGTGAAGAAAAAAGTAAAAACTGTTTTTTTATATTTCTAAAAAAAAAAAACAAAATTCAAAATTAACAAACATAAAATAATTTAAAAGAGAAAATTGAATTCCATTTAATGTTTTTTTTTTTACAGGAACTTTATATGAAATTCAATTTTTTGTATTGAATTCTTGTATATTTATCAATTTTGAAATTTTTTTAAAGTGAGGAAAAAAGTAAAGACTGTTTTTATATTTAAAAAAAAAAAAACAAAATCAAAATTGACAAACACAAAATAATTCAAAAGAGAAAATTGAATTCCATTTAATGTTTTTTTAAGAAACGCTATCCTTTTAAAATGACCCAAAATCATTAAATGGAATTCAACTTTCTGCCTTGAATTATTTTGTTTGTCAATTTTGATTTTTTTTTAAATATATAAATAACAGTTTTTATTCTTTTCTTCACTCTCTAAAAATATATATATACAGGGTGTCTCAGCGTGCGCGCCGAGTAGCTTTACGGCTAAATGGTTTATTTTTTTCAAAATCGGCTTTCGCAGGCGTATGTAGGTTCATTAGGACCACATTTTAAAATTAGTTTCAAATATACAGGGTGTCCCATAAAAGCATGGCGTATCATAGTTATATTTTTTCTAATGGAATGACCAATATTTTATATTTTTTTCAGATTCTACATCAAAAATAAAGTTAACTTTTATAATATATTCATATGCCTAAAACTAACAATTTTTTAAATATTTAAATATTTTTGGAAAAATTGACGTTTCGAAAAAAAAATCATAACTCTCAAATGGACTAATGAAAACAGATGAAATTTTGTAACAGTATATTAGACTAATGGGTAAATATTTTAGGCTATTTACAGGAATTTAAAATCTTAAGATGTTTTGACAATTTAACGTAACTCCAGAAACACATTCAAGGTCAAATTTCATGCTTATTTTAAATGGCACACCCTATATCTAATAGCCCTATCTTGTAGGAAATTGTATTGTCTTTCAAAAAGTGTAAAGATATTTTTTACATAATCCTAATAGTTTTCAAGATATATGCATTTTCGTTAACTTTTGACATAATATTTATTATTCATAACATGGAAAGTCGATACAAAGCGCCATCTATTGTTCAATATAATATTTATTATTATTATTATTCCATAAAGGCAAGAGTTTAGTTATTGTTTATAAATAAAGTCAGTTGACCCAACAAATGATTTTCTAGATATTTTCTAAATTAATACACTAATTTTAGTAATTGTGAATATACTAATTGCATTATTTATTTACACATGTGTAAATTATTTGATAAAAACTTGTTAGAATTGTAAAACAAATATAACGAAATACATCAAATAAATTGACGAAATAGAATTAAAAGTAATTTATAATAAATTTTCAAAAATACTACCATCGAATACATAATTCAATTTTATTTTAAATGATATTTTGACAGTTCTCAGCATATTAGGTATAATTGATCTAAATGTATTATTAATATTGCTTTCCATGTATTCTTCCAATTCATTGCTTATTAAACCACCTTTTTTGACGAATATTCAATGGAATTAAACTTGTAATTGTGTCTCCTCATTATTAGTTACTGTATTCAAGGTAGTTTTTTTTTTTCAAATACTTCATACTGCCTACAGTTTTGAATTTATTTAAAACTTCCTCTACAGTCTTCTTATTAGGATGTCTTCCATCAGAGAACATTTTGTACACTAAGAGACAATCTTAATAACATTACATTATTATTAGAATCATGTTAATTCTTTCATTTAAAGGAACATTATTTTTTCAATTATTAGTAATAATACGAATGTTTCAATTAAATTTGCTTATAAACAAAAGCCTATTAAAATAATTGGCAATAATAATTATTAAATTAAGCAATAGATGGCGCTTTATGTTACATTGTCGTATTAAAATAATAATGATAATGACGAAAATTAACAAAAATGGATATATCTTGAAAACTATTAGGTTTAGGTGTAGAATACCTTTATACTTTCTGAAAGACAAAACAATTTCCTACAAGATAGGCCTATTAGATATAGGGTGTGCCATTTAAAATAAGCACGAAATTTAACCTTGAATGTGCTTCTGGAGATATGTTGAATTATCAAAACTTCTTAAGATTTTAAATTCCTCTTAATAGTCTGAAATATTCACCCATTAGTCAGATATACTGACAAAAAATTTCATTTGTTTTCATTCATCCATTTGAAAGTTATGATTTTTTTTCGAAACGTCAATTTTTCAAAAAATATTTAAATATTTCAAAAGTTATTAGGTTTAGGCATATGAACATATTATGAAAGTTAACTTTATTTTTGATGTAGAATTTGAAAAAAATATAAAATATAGGTCATTCCATTAGAAAAAATAAAACCATGATACGCCATGCTTTTATGGGACACCCTGTATATTTGAAACTAATTTTAAAATGTGGTCCTAATAGACCTACATACGCCTGCGAAAGCCGATTTTGAAAAAAACAAACCATTTAGCCGTAAAGCTACTCGGCGCGCACGCTGAGACACCCTGTATATATATTAAAATTGATAAAGTCAAAATAATTCAAGACAGAAATTTAATTTCCATTTAAGGTTGTTGTAAAAAACGCTATCCTCTTAAAATCAGGCATTTTTAAGAACGTGTAGATGAATATTTGTAATAAAAGTGAAGAAAGGATTACAAATTGTTTATTTTTATATTCCTACGTAATTTATCTCTTCGGTTAACTTACAAAAATAAATCTTGATTTCGATAATGCTTCATAAATTCAATCGATTAAAACTCAATGAATAATTGTTTAGGATAAATTATTCATGCGAATTTTTTTTATGTAATGATTTCATTACACATATCGAATGCAATAATCCAATTTTTGAACAAACACAAACACATCCAAATATTTGCGCATCATCCCCCTACAGCATCCGACGTTCATGTTATTGTAACTGGATTCGCACCCTCTCGCAGTGGCCAGAATCGGAAATTATCCACGCAGAGAATTACAATGCACGCACACAACAATGTCATTAAGGGATGGAGTTAATCGACAACCTTAAAATTGAACTTGCATAATGAATAAACGCGAACGAATGCACTTACCCCATCCATCCGTCCATCCCCCGGCGCAACCCTCTACCCACGGTTACCGGGGGCGAAAACGGTTCGCCCCATTGTTATTTATCTGGGTGTAAAGTTGTCCAATTCCGATTTCACACATAAAGTTACTACAGACAATTAGATCGAAACAAGTATGGTGAGTGCGTGTTCTTCGGCCGGCGGCGACCGACTGGGGGACTTGGTGTGGGGGACCCTAGGATTTTTGATAAGAAGGTGCATTCGAGAATTTGTTTTTCTCGCGTTTGTGTAATTCACGGGATTTTATTTAAACAAATCCAAAGTCTGCTTTTATGTGATTCATACATAGATTTATTGATAAATTGACATACATGCATTTTATTAAAATGTTAAAATTACAAGCGATTTTACACTAACTTTAAAAATAATAATAATTTTACGTACTCATAACATATTACAAAAATTAAAATATTAAGGTTTGAATTTATTTGCTATAAAAAATAAGTCCTTAAACACGGAGCAGAACAGATACGTGTGCACCGTGTGAAATTTTAGTTATTTTAACAAATGAAATTGATAAATAATGTCACATGTGACGTTTTATTTGTTTTTTTCATTGGTGCTAACAAAATTAGAAACGTAAAGAGAAAAAAAACAAGATTTCTGGAGGAGAAAAGTTCTTGATCGAAAACTTTTTTCCTTCATCTTTATTCAGGAAAATTTTGTTACAATTTTCATTAAAATACTTAGAAGTAATTAATATTTAGTATTAGTCTGCCTATGTTATCAACAAACGGTCTTTCTGCCATCGATCACTGGTGTTTCAGCTTATTTACCTGAAAATACGTTTCCGGGATTAGCTTCCATTAAGCTAAATATGGAACTGTTTTTTTATCTCGTGAAATACGTTTCTTTAAGTAGAATTTATTTAAATTATAATTCTGAAAATAATATATAAATACCTGTATTTATTTTGCACACTCTATTATTTAAATTAAATTTTAAAAAAATCCCACACAGCAAAACAATAATTATTCTAACAACACATGTTTCACTTTTTCCTTCTCATATTAGCGGAATAAATTTGTTATTTATAATATAAATTCACGATAATCACGATATACTAATTAAAATAAGTGTGCATAATGAATCCTGTCGGTGAATATATAAATAACAACAAAAACAAGGAGTGAGAGAGAAAAAAAAAAAAACGTTGCGCGCGTGCAATTTAAAAGTGCGATTACGAAAAAATCTGTAGAATTAAAAGCCGCATGAAATTGCGTGACATCACGTTTTTACATTATCACTCATTTTAATAACGCAATCTCCGACGTTGCGTCGCGTTTCTCTCTTGCTCTTGCGCTTTCAATGGTCGCGGTTTAATTTAATAACACCCGGGGTTTATTTGTTTGGTTATTTAAAGTGCGCTCCGTGGGGTTTAATTGGGGGGGTTCGTGTTTGTTTCCATGTTGTTGTTGTTGTTGTTTAATTATTCGATGAATTGGAAACGAGTTGGAATCTAATTTAAATGTTTAATTCGGTTTATTATTTATATTTATTAAAATAATTGAATAATTCTTTATTTATTCAAAAAATCATGTGTAATTATAAATATTTTCTTTTTTCACTTGTCGAGAAAATTAATTTATTATTAAAATATTCTAATGTTCACTTACGTTTTTGTCTTATCATGGACTTTCATGGCTGGCCTGCAAAAAGAAGAAAATAATTAATTATATAAATTGCTGAAACAAACAATAATGATAAAAAACTACTTTTTGTCTATTTTATTCATAGACAAAAAATAGTTTTTTTTATCATGATTTCCTTTATTATTGTATTTGCTTAAACAAACAATAATGATAAAAAACTCATTTTTTTCTATGAATAAAAATGATTTCTTTTATTATTGTATTTGATTTTTACTTTCTCGGACCAATGTCCAAGGGTAAGTATTGTGATCGTAAAAATTTTCGAATCGCTAATTTCAACGGATATGTATGTTTTGAGGTCCCCTGAGTCCATTCCATCGAGTTTTGAAAAATGTCTGTGTGTGTGTTTTCGTGATAAATAGCTGGATGGATTGAAACAAAACGTTATATCCAAGCTTTTTATAACAGTGCAAACATCTGGAAAAACGTTTTTAGTCACAATCAAAACTCATTAAGTGCAACTTTACCCGTAGGGATTATTCGAATTTTTTAATTCGGATAGAAAAATGTTTCAAATAAAAGTTCCAAATCATAATTTTTGTTATAACATTTTTCATTATAGAATTTTGTTTACCTGAAAATTTTACGTAGAAGTAAACATTTATTTTTTATTTTAAAGGATATTTAAATAAATAAATAGCTTTGGTGTGTACAGTGTGTTATAGAAACGAAGTTATTTATTTAAATATCCTTTACATTAAATTAACATATATAACGAAGCAGAAGCCTCAACCATCAAGATTTTTTTTATAATCTTCTTCAAGTTGGCTGATATTTTATTTAAACAATTATTTTCATGTCAAATAAAACATCAAAATGCCGTCATATTTCATACGTCTTTTGCAGTCGCCTTTGGAGAATTTTTTTGAAGACATTATAAGGTAATAAAACTAAATTTTAAAATTCTTCCAAATATTCGGTTTAACTTTAAAAGATAACCATTCATTTTTTCAATTAATAATTTTTCCTTTACCATTAAATCTTCATTTAAAAACGTATTTGACTGAATTCACATTTGTTTACTAAACTATTTTGTCTCAAAAGCGCTAGCCACAATTCGAAATTCGAGTTAGTCAAATTGAACTCATTCAACTGCAACTAAATATTTTTTTTTATAAAACATTGATATTTTATATTTCGTTAACTTTTAAAATATTTCAAATATATTCATTTATGATAGAGCAAACATGTCTGGCGGCTAAAAGACACCAATCTATTCGCAGCGACATTTAAGGTGACGCATAAAAACATCAGCCAATAATTACACGGATACCTTTTGACAGTGGCAATTATGCAGGTAATTATGGGAGGCACCGAGTCATGCAAAAGTAAGTAGGCTTTATTTGCTAGAAAAGGCGCGACCAGATCGTATCTTGTGTTTCTCAATACAAAAACGAAGGGCAGGTAGGGAGACAATTTAATGGCTTTCTTTTTATTCCGGGATTAACTTATTGAAAGCCAAACATGGAATTATAATGAAATTAAAACTAACTACTAAACTGATAAAAGTTAAAAGACTACTTTAGGAATGCCTTAAGGATTTTTTTAAAATCTTGTAATAATAGTGGGTTTAGAATTTATGTGTTTGCTTAATCTTCTATTTCAGTATTTCGTTAATTTAGGAGGCGAAATATTTTTCAAATATCTACAAAAAGTACCGTTGATTTGTGTCCTTCTAAGTGTTCGGTTTGGATATTGGAAGTGGGAATGGAAATATGGAGGGTGATTGATTTTTTCCACAAGAAACCAAATTGATAATCTGTGATAGATTGTATGGATGCGTTTAGGATTTTTTGTTTGATTAGGAATTGGAAGAGCTTTCCTACTACTGGAAGGGGGGTGATAATTACAAACAAGGGTGGGATCAGTTTCAGTATTTTTAATACAAACAATTATGCCTTTTTGCCATTGGGATGGGAAATATTGATGGGAGTAACAATAATTAAAAAAAATATTATTATGAAATGGATTTGATAAAGATTTTTTTTAAGAATGGATCTGGGTATGTTGTCATATCCTGGAGAAGAATTCTTACCAGTATGTAGTGTCGTAAAGTATTCAGTTTCATCTATTAAATCGTCATTTGGAGGAGGAATGGCATTTTTGTCGAAAGAATTGAACAAGCCATTAACGATATTAAAAAAGTTATCGTCGTAGTCATTATTGTTTGTTGGCCTGAATGTCTTTTCTAAATGTCTAAAATTAGAAAATCGTCCGTCAGTGGTGTACTATTTTGAAATATTTCAATATATTGTGCCAATTAATTTATATAAATTAATTTGTGTCTAATAACATATTTCAACATATATCACCAAACTATTCATTTTAACTCATCTAACACTTGGTAAAACATGGTTAACAATAAATAAAGGTTTTTCTTTAAATAAACACTTGGTTATTGTTTCACAACTTGTATTTATTTTTCAAACTATTTTCTACCATTATCAACGCGCTCAATAATTTTCGATAAACTAGTCAGAAGAATAAATAAGAATACCATATTTGAATTCCAGAACTGAAATTCATCCTAATTATTACATAAGAAATTTTCACCACGGGAATTTAATTCAAAATATTATTTCACATATATTACAAAATCCAATATATTTCCTAATTCCCATGAAACGAACGCTAAAAGAAAACTCAAACGAGAAACCTTTCCCTATTCATAATAAATACACACCGGCAACGACAATCGACCAATCAAACAACACAAGCGCAAAAAAGGCAAATAAGCCACGAGATTTAATAAATTACAGTAATAATCCGGTGCGCTCAATAGTTTTCGATCCGGATTGATTGATGGCTTCATTATATGCTTTCGTTTGGAGTTTGTTTGCCCGCCCGTGTGCTCGCTATGTGTGTGTGTGTGTGTGTGTACGTTCGTTCGGCCCGATTTCAGGTCTGGCAAATTGCACAACTGCCGAACGAAATGCGAAATTTAAATCAATAAAAAAGAACGAGGAAAAAAATATGTGGGGCGGAATTATTTTAATAAATTTATATAAAATTACACTGACGAAAGCGATTTAAATTCTGGTTTAATTATGTTTCGAAATAATTGGAATTTTCATAAAAATTGATTGGAACAGTGAAGCTCAAACTGTTTTTATTTTTGGTATTAAATTGCAACTATGCAATTAATATTTTTTCTTTGCAAGTCAATTTATACAGAACAAAGCATGAACAGATATTTCGGAAGCCCAAATGATTACTCAAAATATATTCATACACATAATTCCGCTAATGTTTTAATATTATATTAATCATATTGAACAAAGGGGGAGGCGTTTGGAGACAGTTGGAGATTGCAACTTCAACTATTGCTTCGTATTCAGTTTGAGTTTTGCAAATCCCACTGAATTCACGGCTTTGTGTAGCACAAAGACGGAAAATCACAATAATGAAACAACAACCCACGTGTTGTTACTTCGTTATGGTGAACTAACAACTAGAAAGCGTTCAGGCAATCGATCAACTAAACCTGGGAAGTATAAAATGGCAAAGTCTTGAAAGTAATAAACCTTCCCTGACATCCCAAAAGGGACTAAAAGGGCCAAGACTGAAACCTATAATCCTTAATCTGGAAGGCGACAATCTACAATCATATACGGCAGAAGCTACAGTGACGCTTCTTTGTGAATACCTACAGTCAGGATGTACATGCAACTCGCATATGGTGGTACTTCCAAAATACCATAAAGAACTATGAAAAAGCAGAAGAGAGCCGCGTAGAAAACCAATATTGAGGAAGTGTGAAAAAAAAAAACTGGTCATCAATTTACCAATAGCCCTTCGAGGAGAGAATATTGTACATTGCCTGTACAAATGAGACCTCCAAGACTAGAAGAACATCCTAACAATAAGACCATGTCAGGGCACTGCTTTACGTACACGAACTGTCAAGACTTCAGTCTTGCTTTATTAGTTTTTTGTAATAATAAATATGAATAGATTTCCTGAAAATGGGCTGATAATTACAGTGAGGCCCATGAATCCTCTGGGGATACCTACAGCCAGGTTGTACGTGCAACACGAATGTGGTGGAACTTCCAGAATACGATAAAGAACTTCGAAGGAACAGGAGAGAGCCGCACAGACCACCATCTCGGAAGTAGTGTGGAAATGCGCTACTTCGAGAAGGCAATATTGTACATTACAGGTATAAATTAGACCTCTAATATGTGACTAGAGAAATTTATCTTAACAATAAGACAATGACAGGACACTGCTCTGCATACAGGAACTGCCAGAGAAGTTATCGGAACCACGAAAATGAGTACCTGGATCCCCAAAATGAAACTGATTAATTCTAACAATATAAAGGAAAATAGAGAACAATAAAACGAAAATAATGGTATCTAAACGACAAGATTTTTAATCAAAAATCAACAAGATGCTTGTCTTCTACATAGATGAGACACTACTTAAGCTAGGCTTTAAAACCTTTGCATTCTCTCTAAATCCTTCAAACGATCGGAGGTAGAATTAGCTGGAGGCACTGATCATCAATTTGCCAATAGCTATTTCGAGAAGGAAATATTCTACATTGCAATAGGGATATTGGAGACCTCCAAGATGCGACTAGAAGAAGTTATCCTAATAATAAGATCATGGCAGGGCACTTCTCTAAGTACAGGAACTGTCAGGGAAGTTATCAGGGTCACGAAAATGGTTGCCTGAATCCCCAAAATGTAACTGATTAATACAAAAAACGCATCCAAGCGACAAGATGGTTGATCAAGAATCAACAAGAGTATAATACAAGCCTGGTCCTCTACATAGATGAGATACTAGAGAAGGCAGGATTTGAAATCTTTGGATTCTGTCTGATATCCTTCAAACGATCAGCGGAAGTAGAATAAGCTGGAGGCAGTTCAAAGTAATTTCTACTACTCTAAAGCGGAAACTAATCCGCTTACTCCAAGAAGGACGTTTTGATCTAGTCCTTATACAGAAAAACTTGGACAATATAGGGGCGCTATAAAACGGTTGGGAAACGCTGGAGTTACATTAATTTGCAGTAAGAAAACCGACAAAATCGGAAGTTGCATTTATGCAAGAAACAATATTCACACCCTTGTTGCTCGAGCGGCTGTTTTCTCCGCTATTTGGGGTTAGGTTTGGTAAGTGGTAACTTAAAAAAATGAACGTGTGTTTATTTGATTGAAATTAGAATTTAAGTGTAACAAAAAAATGGCACATCAGAGTTTTATCCAACAAGTTACCTTAGTCAATCAGACGTTAGAGTTTCGAACAATATCTCTAATATTTCACATTACAACATCCTTAAGCTGCACAATTTTTGCACTACAGAAGTGGCTTTGGCTCTTGTGACCATCGAGGGTGAGGTAAGTACATTCAGGGTTGTAATAATCGTTTTATATATCTACTATAATTCACAGGAGGAATCTCCGCCATCGAAGGATCTGCATCAAATCCTGCAGGATGAATTTCTTGCAGTTCCTGGTTGAAGCGGATGCATAATCCCATCACTCTCTATGGTAAAGCACCGAAACCAACAAAAGAGATGAGTATCTTCTAGAATTTAGTATGACTAGAGTCGCCTAGTAGTTAAAAAGTGGACTCACGACAAACACAAGGAGTACTGGGAAAACAGACCAGGCCTAAACCATAGTAAAGCCATTATAAAAGGACCTAACTCTAACCAAGCTGCAGGACTACTGTCATTAAGTAGGGCGCAGCTAAAAACAATCATAGGAATGCTAACAGGTCATATGATTGTTGAAGAGCACCTAAGGAAAATCGGTCTATATAACGACGACACTGGCTTCCGGCTTTGTGATTTGGCAACGGAAACAGTAATGCACATCTTGTGCAGCTGCAATGCGCTTGACAACAAAAGACGGCTCATATTTGGGTACCAAATGATTTCCACACGCAACCCCTGAAGCACCTGCATAAGCTAGTGCAGGGTATTGAGTTCAGAACAGTTACGTGAGTAAGACAATATGGGGTAGTACAATAAGTTACCTAGGCTGCAATGCATCCGGATCGGCAAGGAAGACGGCCCTCACAGGAAAAAAACGTATGACTAAAAATCTAGAAATACTTAACAAGAGAAAGTACACACTTTTGTTACTATATATGATATATGCTGGAAGAACCCTCACTACCCGACCACCGATACAAAAATTCGGTAAAACAGGCAACTACAACTATGTTTCGGAACCTACGAAGAACCAATTGAAAATCCTATAAAAATGACTGCGAATGACCAAAGATATCGAAGCGCCCTATAATTCCCAACTAACTAAAAGAAATATCTCAAAATGCAACTTAGCACTGCAAATGAGGATATAAATAGTGCGGTAAACGTAAAGTTTGTCACTAAACAAGTACAGGAGACTATCTTAAACTTCTCCTAAAAGAACTACTATCTCATGCGTAATTTGGTGGAAAATTCACTTTGAAAATCTAAGAAGGGAGACTCGAAAGGTCTACAATAGAGCAAAAGAAAAAAATAGATGGGAAAAATATTCCAAAACACTTACAGAATACAACAAGAAGATTAAGAGGGCGCACAGGAAAACATGGAGGATATTCTGCTCGGATATAGACAGCATTTGCCAGAGTGCAATACTTTATAAAATTCTTACAAAAACGACCGATAACTCCTACGGTACAATAAGAAGATAGATCTTTCACAAAGACGGAAAGGAAAACCTCACAGTTACTCATACTCATGTTCTCTCATGTTCTGTAATTTTAGTAAACAAGGCAGACACAATCCCATAACTAAATATTTTGTTGAAACAATAAATACCCGAAAGGAAACGATTACGTTTTCTGTATTTACTATTCATAGCAAAGCCTACAAATGTTGGAATAAGAATATATTCTTGCAAAATCGCCCAATAACTCCTACCGCACAATAAGAAGACCTGATGGATCTTTTACACATATGGGAAGGAAAACTGCACAGTTACTCAAACTCAAATTGACTCAATTAAATAAAAATGATTTTAAAACAATTAATAAATTATTTCCACATTTAGCTCTGTGACTTTTAACTTACGTTACGTAAGTATGTTAAAACAACTACTTTCCGGGCAATAACCCACGCCGGACATTGAATTACATAATGTACACCTGCTGTTGCATATCAATAAAATATTGCATGATGCAACAAATTGTAGCAAACAAGCTGTTACAATCCCATGCCTAAATATTTTATTGAAAATAATAAAACTCTGAAGGAAACAATTATATTTTCCATATTTACCATTGATAGCATAGCCTATAAATGTTGGAAGAAGATTAGAAACAGATAAAAATAATGAATTAATTGCCTAATTAATCGCCTAAAGGTATAAACGATTGTATAATTAGTCGCATCTCAGTCACGTGTATTAACTATAATTAATTCAGCCGGGCGATTCTTCTCGGAATTAGTTATACGACATTAAAACTCTTCAATTCCTGGCCTTTTCTATTACCGCAACTTTTATAAAACTAAGTATTTTTGTCGGTGTAGAGGAAATGGTTGGAAATTTTAGTCTTACAATTATTTCAGGAAACTGGAGTATGACCAGCTTAATGTGGAGAATCTGTATCGTTCCCCTTATTAAGCAAATCATACATAAATTGAGCTTTAGTTTTATAATTTGAAATCTTTAAATACAACAGATTCATTAACACTCAGACGATAGTAACCGTTATGAAAAATAACGACATTAATGTATCTATCTGTACATACAGATTAATTACAAAATTTATGCCTGTCGGCGAAATAAATATTTGTCGTTTCAAAAATGTTGGATTGTGCAATTGCGTGGCGGCGCCGTGCCATTTTTTTTTTTCGAGTCCACATTATGCACTTCATTGTAATGGTTTGGCGCTATATCACACAGTGGGGTGGCGAATGTCAGTTTTCTTGGTGCATACCTCATTTGCATATTTAGAGTTTCTGGGTGTGCTTGGATTTATTGGCCGCGTGTGATGTGTTATTATTAAAAAGGTAAATGCACCGCAATTTTGCTATAATTTCTAGTTGAAATTTTCGCATAAAGTATATTACCATTTCCTTATTTACTTATAAATTAAATTAAATTTATTTACATCACTTTCTATTAGTATGTTTGAGAATTATACTAAGTTTGATTTTTTGTACAAGTAATCCTTACTATTTTTTATGGAAATAAACCAAAATCAGTGTTTTATTTGAACATTTGAATAGGATTCAAAGAGTAAATTATTTAAATAAATTTTAAGTAATCAAAATATTACATTACAATATGTATTTTCTCGTTTTTAAATTTGGAAAGTGAGAAGATTGTGACGTATAATATGAAAATAAATTTAAATTAAATTTACAGGATAATGATGTTTCTATTGTAAACTCTACAATAAGTTAGTTATTTTATAAAACTCCTTCTATAATTGCAGCACTCATTTTACATTAAATATTGTAAAACTTAAACAATTGTTTAATAAAATTTATTAATTAGACGCTTGCGTTGTCTTTCATTTATAATGATTAGACACTTGTGATTTATATCAATAAAAAAGTGTAATTAATTTTATTAATATAATTGAACATCTTTAAATAATAATTTAAAGGCACGGCTGTACTGACGAGGAATAGATCCTGAAACACGTGTCTGCAGATGGCCTTATATTACTTAATGTTTTTTGTCCCCTGAAAACATTGTTGCATTATGCAAAATGTTATTGATATGCAACAGCAGGTGTACATTATGTAATTCAATGTCTGGCGGGGTATATGCCCAAAAATTAATCGTTTTAATGTATATTTGTTTTAAAGTATTTACGTAACGTAAATGAAAAATGTGACAGTAGCTAAAGAAATTTATTAATTATTTTCAAATTCTATTTATTTAATTAGTTGTTTTAATTTTTCAAGTGTTCGTATTTATTAAAATGATTAAAGAAATTAAAAAATGGAAAATACATTATACTTAAATTAAATAGGAAATGCAAAGAGTAAATTGTTGTATAAAGAATTATTATAGATTAATGAGGCGCAATATTGGAAATTATTATAAAACCGAACGGAGTAACAATAAAAGGGCATTAATACTTGTCGAACGGACGGATGCAGAATTTATAAGGTATTAAATAACCTTAAATTAGCGGTGAACGGTAAAGTGGACGGTGAAAGAGAAAAGTGGAAAACGGATCCGTGGGTCAGTTAAAAATATATTAGGCATAAACGCGTCGGGATCGTTATCCCCGGGACGTGCGGTTAAAGGGTGTCCCATATATATATTTTTTGCGCGCGACGGAGGAAAGCCGTGGGGAAATCGTCGCCGGGGATGAAATACAGCGGTCCTCTCTCGGATCGAAAACCAAGAGCCAAGGCGAAGCGTACCATTTCCAACCATCCGAGCAACCCCCTCAGAGCACGCCTTTGTCCGGACGATTTATGAGTTGACACTTTCCAATACGGACCGCCGAGGGTAGGGAGAGAAAAAAAAAATAGATCCTCCAGCCTTTCTTAAGGAGCATACGGCATAAATCACGGCCGCTCGTTATTTGTGTCACTCATATAAACTATTCTTGCATCGGTTTGTTTTGCAACACTCGGATTTATATGAAAGGAATTTCGAGTTATTTTTTTCCTTCCCGAAATGCTGGAACTAATCCGAAATCACGAATTAAAATCAGCTCAAATAAAATAATAATAACACACACTTCTAACGTACTGTAAATAATTTCTTATTGACTTATAATACCATCTTTTTTTTTCTTATTGCCTATATTCTCGGGCTTTTTATCGCTTCGGGAATTTATCTTCCCTTCTTTTTGCTTATAGTTCACATCCTTAATGTCTTTCTTTATCGCGCGATGTCCTCGAAGAGCGAGCGGAGCGGAAAATTTTATCGCGGAAAAATTAACAATCGCGGGGGTGGTTGCGCTCAGAAAACAAACAAACAAAAAAAAGCAGCGGTCTCCAAGTGCCTTTTACCGACTGTGACCGGTCTGTGTTTTTGCCACTTTACCATAAATAACAGTAATACATAAAAAAGACACTCCATGAAAATTCGTCTAGCCGTGTAATTGCTTGTAATTAAGAACGCTTTATTTTGTAAATGGGTTAATGTCTTTCTGAAAAGTTTAAATTTTCAACGTGAACTTTTTACAGTTGATTTTTATTTAAAAGCAGATAATTTGATGTAAAGACTTGTCAACGATTTTTATATGTTAGATGTATTCTAAAGCAAACAGGATAATTATGGGACCACAGCCATTTATATTAAAAAAAAACTTTAATCTACGAATTCATTTATTTTAAAATATAAACGACTGTGGTCTCATTTCTTAATTATCCTGTTTGCTTTAGAATATATATGACATATAAAAATCTTTGACAAGTCTTCAGATCATCTGCTTCTGAATAAGACATTGTTCGCGTCCTTCCCTGAGCTCGGTCGGTTTTATTCAGATCGAAGCCTCATTTATTTAATTTAATTATTTAATTCAATATCTGATGGGGTATTTGCCTGAGAAGCATTTGATTTAATGTGCATTAGTTTTAAAGCACTGACGTAACGTTAGTTAAAACTGTCATAAATAAATAATTTATTAATTATTTTCGAATTATTTTTATTGAATTTATTATACTTTCTTCGATTTTAAAAAAGAATTTTTGCATCTGGCACTTGCTCAAATATATTACAAAAATTAACGATATTAAAAAAAGAATACTTCGTACTATATGACAGTTCTTTACACTTTATTCTGACTAGTTTCTAGGAAACCAAAACTAGTCAGAGCTGGTGCTGTTTCAAAACATTTTACACTTTCTAGGAAACCAAAACTAGTCAGAACTGATACTATTTCTTAATTTCTTACTGATTTCTAAGAAACTGAAACTAGTCGGAATAAAAAAAAACCTTTTATGTCCTCAATTAAACTTTGCGTAACTGTCTACGAGACTTCTGAGACGTTTCCAATCTCGCGATGTTTTCATTCTTTGGGGCTTTCCCTACAATACGAAATTATTTTATTTTTCAATATATTTTTGTATTGACTCATAGAATTGCAAAAATGGAGAATGTTCTACCGTGATTGTTTCATAATGACGTTTTATTTAATGTGGAGACCAGTTAATTTCATAATTATGCAATAAATATAAAATCAAATAATTTATCATTTTCTATACAACATATACATTACAGCAAATGTATAAATAATGTAATGAAATAATATTTAATATCAATGTTTTCATTCTCCCCCTTCTATATGAATAATTAATCATATTAAATATACTTTTTCTGTATTTCGAATAATGGTGGTCGAAATCGAAAATTATAAAATTGACATTATGCTCGGTGCACGGTGAGTAAACGCCGAAATTTAATTATAAATGGGCGGCAATTTAGTACGTATCCCGTCAAATCGATAATGAAGCTAATTTAGTTAATTTTATAATTACATAGAAGCACTTCCTGGGAATCATTTGCACACCATTAATAGGATTGTTATTTATAGCCTGAACATGTTATACGTGCGAGTTTTAATATTTGTGTTTGTTAAACGCAGACATTTTTAAATTAAAAACAAAATTAAATAATTAAAAGCCTCGGTTATTGATAATTTGTAAATTTTCCTATAAATGGAATTGAAATTAAATGCAATTACATGTTAATATGAGCTACCTTAAAAAAATCAATGCAACGAAATTGTAATGTTTGATGTACATTAATATGTAATTAATTATAAATAAACTCTATAAACATTTCTTCACTGTTATGAAGTAGTGTTTATTGATGTCAAATTAAACAGTTTACTGTGTTTATTTATGAAATAAATATGAATAAATTATTAAAAATCAACCAATAAAACACAGATTAGATTGAATAACTTTAAATTCTCAACTAGTTTCGGGTTATTAGCCCATTTTCAAGAGAATTTAAAATTTTAAGTTCATACAATATGAACTACTAATGTCTAAATATTAAAACCATTAATTATATTAAAGTGCTTATTTATAATTAATATTCAAACTATCAAAATTTGTGGGTAAATGTCTATTCTGATTTACAAATTGCAAACCAAACGTAAAACAGAAAATTATGAGTATTGAAAACACATATCTTTATTCAAACTATACAGATAATGCAAAACAACATAACATAAATATTTACACTATATGTAGTTGTTAGTCAGTCTGGGGTATCGAGAAGAGGTCTTTCTGTGCTTAAACATATGAATTAATGAAATTCATTTTCATAAAATCATCGTCAATGTGTTAAATATGGTTAGTGTATACCTGGCTTTTCTAAAATATAATTCTAATCTTAGATTTTGTAATGTTTACTATGAAGACATTTTTTTTATTGAACATATACCAAAATGAGCCTAAGGTTTGGCGTAAGTGGGAGCGGCGTATGAGTTGCCTTTCTACCCCAAATCCTTACTAAACATAGCCCTACGTTCAGTTTATCTCAGTTTATGACTTATCATTTTTCACTGATTATTTGAATCAAAGTTGAATATCTAGAGAGGATTTTATTTTATTGAACATAGCCCTATTTAATAAAAATAATAAAATATTAATAACATTTATTAAATTGAAATTAGGACTATATTCCATAAAATAAAATCCTCTCTGTATACTCAATTGTGGTTCAAGAAATCAGTGAAATATGATTACTGTTATAAATTGAGAAATACATTTTACGCGTTGGAAACATATTCAAGTAATCGGTTCAGTGATCAATGAAATAAAATCCTCACTGTATGCATAGAATGTACTGACATGAATTCATGTTTAATGAAAATACAGAAATTATTAGTAGAAGCCAAAATCGTAAAATATTTATAATTATTAGTGACATACATTGCATTTGTAATTAAATCCATTTTTTTTTTTCGTAAGTGTGTATATTTTTTATTTTTCTTTTAACTTGATGAAATCTTATCAAATTCGCGTATTTGATCTTATTGGCCGCTGTTTTTCTGCTACAGCCGAAATCCGGCCATCAATCTCCGGGGGCTCCGGTAGAATTCCTCCGGTCGTAATTTCGGTGGGTTTTTAAGGGGCACACATCGGTCACACGAAATCGACCGCGATAATAAATAAAACAAGGAGCCACCGGATCGGCCCCGGACTTTCAGCAAAGACCGGGGAAAAAGAAAAGGAACGACCAAGAACAAAAAAAAAAAACGAAAGGGAAAAAATAGACGACCAACGACGAACTCGGTCGCACTGATTTTTAGCCGCATAACGAATGGCCGGTCGTTACCGGATTGAGGCTTTCCTGTAATGGTCTCGATGGAAGATTGAATACACATAAGAGAATTTACTATGGCGGTATTGTGAAATTTGATATTTATATACATTTATTCTTATAATTTTTCTAAATGTATAGTCGCTTAATTTAAAATTTTAATTGTTCTAAATGTATACTTACTTAATCTTTTTTTATAAATTTATACCTTCTGCCAATTTACAAATATAAGGGTTGAGACGTGAAAGGAATTTCCAAAGACTTATCAAGCTTTATTTTTCTAAATATATATTTACTTATAATAAATTAAAGACGACGCAAGAGCCACCTTTTGCCTAATTTCAAGTGGCATCGTCAACAATTTGGGTCTACAAGGTAGACGACCGAGAATCATTGTTTCGTCCACTAAAGGAAGGCGAACTTGTCCTGTGTATAAAAACAGTTATCCATACGCTAGATGAATGGTGACAGAACGTTTCATTAAATGTATATTTACTTAATTTAAAATTTTAATTTTTCTAAATTTATACCTTCTGCCAATTTACAAATATAAGGGCTGAGACGTGAAAAGAATTTCCAAAGACTTATCAAGCTTTATATCCAATTCAATCCTTATATCATATGATTGAGAACTTTTTTCCTGTAGAGTACATTGATAATACTATGCCTTGCTTAGATTTAATAGAATATCCTCTTATCATTGTATTAAGTCGTAGTAAATATCTTTATTATCATACATTTGTACACTAGTTTAAAATAATACAATAAGTAGAACATTTTTATTTTGATAAGTGGCTATCGTAGCCTTTCTGCCAGTGTACTTTGATTTTTCTGTATTTTAAGTTTTATTGACACCAATGAATAAAAACAAATAAAGGTCTATTCACACACATCAGTCATGTCACCTCTCTGTTCCGTCAGTTCCGAGATGTATTAGTCACAAAAAATACTTTTCTTGAAATTTAAATGGTTCTGTCTAGACAAAACCAGCGCCGTCACGAATCAGAACCGTCAATCGCGCTTCGTCACCGAACCGTCATTTTCGGATATCTTTTCAACGACATTTTTCGTTTTAACAGACGTGCACCTAGTACACTTACTGCTACGATATACTTCTGTTGTTCTTCTTCTTCGTCCAAAATCTACTATTAAGTCGTTCTCCGAAAACTTAATCACAAATGAATATAGAAATGTACACTTGATAATACAATGTCTGAATGCAATTAAAAAAAACATTGACGGATAAATGTCAATGCAGCCGATTTTTGACTGTGTCTGGATGATGCCGGTTTTGATTCGGGCAGGTGACTGTACTGTGACGTGACTGATATGTATAAATAGACCTTAAAACGTCATTATTTATAAAAATTGTGTGGTTTCTTTTATTGCCAACATCATTTTTACATAAAAAATCAAAGCACTCTAGAGGATAAAAGTTCTCGATCATATTAATTACAGCTCCATATCTCGATTCTTAGATATTTTATTGAATTATTTAACAAACAGTACTCCCAATTTAACAAATAACAACTTAATCCTTGTAAAATGAAACTTATTGCATTCAAACGACAATTATATAGAGACAGATAGACAAATAACATGACATTAGTACGTAATTTTAAGAATAAATAACTCAATGCTCATTTTTCATGTTAAAAAAGATTTATGGATAAATTCATGTGAAGTCATAATTTAATTACATGGTCAAAGTTATGCCCAAAGGTAAAAAACGCTCTCAGTAAATACCAAAAGACGGATTTTATCCATGAAATCATCGAACCATCAAATAATGAAATGACATCGGACGTAACAAAAATTTCAGACTTTTTCGCAGAATACTTCAGACTAATCTACAAAATGACAGAATGGGAGAAATATCAGAAGAAAAAAAAAAACAGTATCAAAAAACAATATCGACATATGGTAGGTATCCTACAAACATTTTTTAATCCCACAGATGTCTAGCGATGAATTAAAGGATGGAATTTACAGTCAACAACAAAAATTTCAGAATTTTTCGCAGAATTCTTTGGACTAATTTACAAAATGACAGAATGGGAGAAATATCAGAAAAAAAAAACAGTATCAAAAAATAATATCGACATATGGTAGGTATCCTACAAACATTTTTTAATCCCACAGATGTCTAGCGATGAATTAAAGGATGGAATTTACAGTCAACAACAAAAATTTCAGAATTTTTCGCAGAATACTTTGGACTAATTTACAAAATGACAGAATGGGAGAAATATCAGAAAAAAAACAATATCAAAAAATAATATCGACATATGGTAGGTATCCTACAAACATTTTTTAATCCCACAGATGTCTAGCGATGAATTAAAGGATGGAATTTACAGTCAACAACAAAAATTTCAGAATTTTTCGCAGAATACTTCAGACTAATCTACAAAATGACAGAATGGGAGAAATATCAGAAAAAAAACAATATCAAAAAACAATACTGACATATGGTAGGTATCCTACAAACATTTTTTTATCCCACAGATGTCTAGCGATGAATTAAAGGATGGAATTTACAGTCAACAAAAATTTCAGAATTTTTCGCAGAATACTTCAGACTAATCTACAAAATGACAGAATGGGAGAAATATCAGAAAAAAAAACAATATCAAAAAACAATACTGACATATGGTAGGTATCCTACAAACATTTTTTAATCCCACAGATGTCTAGCGATGAACTAAAGGATGGAATTTACAGTCAACAACAAAAATTTCAGAATTTTTCGCAGAATACTTTGGACTAATCTACAAAATGACAGAATGGGAGAAATATCAGAAAAAAAAACAATATCAAAAAACAATACTGACATATGGTAGGTATCCTACAAACATTTTTTAATCCCACAGATGTCTAGCGATGAATTAAAGGATGGAATTTACAGTCAACAACAAAAATTTCAGAATTTTTCGCAGAATACTTTGGACTAATTTACAAAATGACAGAATGGGAGAAATATCAGAAAAAAAACAATATCAAAAAATAATATCGACATATGGTAGGTATCCTACAAACATTTTTTAATCCCACAGATGTCTAGCGATGAATTAAAGGATGGAATTTACAGTCAACAACAAAAATTTCAGAATTTTTCGCAGAATACTTTGGACTAATCTACAAAATGACAGAATGGGAGAAATATCAGAAAAAAAAACAATATCAAAAAACAATACTGACATATGGTAGGTATCCTACAAACATTTTTTAATCCCACAGATGTCTAGCGATGAATTAAAGGATGGAATTTACAGTCAACAACAAAAATTTCAGAATTTTTCGCAGAATACTTCAGAATAATCTACAAAATGACAGAATGGGAGAAATATCACTAAAAAAAAAATATCAAAAACAATACTGACATATGGTAGGTATCCTACAAACATTTTTTAATCCCACAGATGTCTAGCGATGAATTAAAGGATGGAATTTACAGTCAACAAAAATTTCAGAATTTTTCGCAGAATACTTCAGACTAATCTACAAAATGACAGAATGGGAGAAATATCAGAAAAAAAAAAACAATATCAAAAAACAATACTGACATATGGTAGGTATCCTACAAACATTTTTTTATCCCACAGATGTCTAGCGATGAATTAAAGGATGGAATTTACAGTCAACAAAAATTTCAGAATTTTTCGCAGAATACTTCAGACTAATCTACAAAATGACAGAATGGGAGAAATATCAGAAAAAAAAACAATATCAAAAAACAATACTGACATATGGTAGGTATCCTACAAACATTTTTTAATCCCACAGATGTCTAGCGATGAATTAAAGGATGGAATTTACAGTCAACAACAAAAATTTCAGAATTTTTCGCAGAATACTTTGGACTAATCTACAAAATGACAGAATGGGAGAAATATCAGAAAAAAAACAATATCAAAAAACAATATCGACATATGGTAGGTATCCTACAAACATTTTTTAATCCCACAGATGTCTAGCGATGAATTAAAGGATGGAATTTACAGTCAACAAAAATTTCAGAATTTTTCGCAGAATACTTCAGAATAATCTATAAAATGACAGAATGGGAGAAATATCAGAAAAAAAAAACAATATCAAAAAACAATACTGACATATGGTAGGTATCCTACAAACATTTTTTTATCCCACAGATGTCTAGCGATGAATTAAAGGATGGAATTTACAGTCAACAAAAATTTCAGAATTTTTCGCAGAATACTTCAGACTAATCTACAAAATGACAGAATGGGAGAAATATCAGAAAAAAAAACAATATCAAAAAACAATACTGACATATGGTAGGTATCCTACAAACATTTTTTAATCCCACAGATGTCTAGCGATGAATTAAAGGATGGAATTTACAGTCAACAACAAAAATTTCAGAATTTTTCGCAGAATACTTTGGACTAATCTACAAAATGACAGAATGGGAGAAATATCAGAAAAAAAACAATATCAAAAAACAATATCGACATATGGTAGGTATCCTACAAACATTTTTTAATCCCACAGATGTCTAGCGATGAATTAAAGGATGGAATTTACAGTCAACAAAAATTTCAGAATTTTTCGCAGAATACTTCAGAATAATCTATAAAATGACAGAATGGGAGAAATATCAGAAAAAAAAAAACA
Organism: Philonthus spinipes; assembly: GCA_963082785.1. Classification (NCBI taxonomy): domain Eukaryota; kingdom Metazoa; phylum Arthropoda; class Insecta; order Coleoptera; family Staphylinidae; genus Philonthus; species Philonthus spinipes. The sequence goes on from OY720303.1 coordinate 25,144,637, forward strand.
ATATCAAAAAACAATACTGACATATGGTAGGTATCCTACAAACATTTTTTAATCCCACAGATGTCTAGCGATGAACTAAAGGATGGAATTTACAGTCAACAAAAATTTCAGAATTTTTCGCAGAATACTTTGGACTAATCTACAAAATGACAGAATGGGAGAAATATCAGAAAAAAAACAATATCAAAAAACAATACTGACATATGGTAGGTATCCTACAAACATTTTTTAATCCCACAGATGTCTAGCGATGAATTAAAGGATGGAATTTACAGTCAACAACAAAAATTTCAGAATTTTTCGCAGAATACTTCAGACTAATCTACAAAATGACAGAATGGGAGAAATATCAGAAAAAAAAAAACAATATCAAAAACAATACTGACATATGGTAGGTATCCTACAAACATTTTTTAATCCCACAGATGTCTAGCGATGAATTAAAGGATGGAATTTACAGTCAACAACAAAAATTTCAGAATTTTTCGCAGAATACTTCAGACTAATCTACAAAATGACAGAATGGGAGAAATATCAGAAAAAAAAACAATATCAAAAAACAATACTGACATATGGTAGGTATCCTACAAACGTTTTTTAATCCCACAGATGTCTAGCGATGAATTAAAGGATGGAATTTACAGTCGACAATAAAAATTTCAGAATTTTTCGCAGAATACTTCAGACTAATCTACAAAATGACAGAATGGGAGAAATATCAGAAAAAAAAACAACAATATCAAAAAACGATACTGACATATGGTAGGTATCCTACAAACATTTTTTAATCCCACAGATGTCTAGCGATGAATTAAAGGATGGAATTTACAGTCAACAACAAAAATTTCAGAATTTTTCGCAGAATACTTCAGACTAATCTACAAAATGACAGAATGGGAGAAATATCAGAAAAAAAAACAATATCAAAAAACAATACTGACATATGGTAGGTATCCTACAAACATTTTTTAATCCCACAGATGTCTAGCGATGAATTAAAGGATGGAATTTACAGTCAACAACAAAAATTTCAGAATTTTTCGCAGAATACTTCAGACTAATCTACAAAATGACAGAATGGGAGAAATATCAGAAAAAAAAACAATATCAAAAAACAATACTGACATATGGTAGGTATCCTACAAACATTTTTTAATCCCACAGATGTCTAACGATAAAATAAAGGATGGAATTTACAGTCAACTTTTAAAACTTTAATAATCTCTGATTTAAGAGTACAATAGACTAGCCTCGACAAAGTATCCATTAAACCAAAATGTAGGATCGGTTTAATTTTGACAGTTTCAAATGCAAAATTAAAACGGAATATATGATTGGCTAAGCTAGGTCCAACAGAATAAAACTGAATAGTTTTGGGTTTACAGTAACCATTCATGGTTATGACAATATTTCCGGACTCACTTTTTTTTATTAACACTGCGTCAATTGTTTCGCTGTGGATGATTATTTATCTGCCTGATAAAGCTATTGTGATAATTGTTTATTATCGCAGCGTCGATCAATGAAAAGTGAAATCTCTGAACAAATCTTTGTTTTTTTCTGTAACACATATTTAAATGGAATTTCACCAAAAAACAGCCTCTACAATTAAAATTCCAGACTCATCCTTATATCCCTTCTATTACACATCACGAAATTATAAAAAATATTGAACGATATTTATCACAAATTCCCAGCATTTTATCAAACACACTTCACATAACTCATAAAGCAAAATTGATATAAATTCCAGCATAATGAAAAAGAAAAAAATCTGTGTCCAAAAACAAGACCGATCAAACTGGGATGCAGCAATGAAAATAATCTTTGAAGAAAAAAAAGTCTTTTGGTCAGTGGATTTTTTTATCCAAGGACATAAAATACAGCATGGAATAAACTATTTACTACCGGAGCTATGTAAGTGAATGGCTTACATAGCTCCGGTAGTAAATAGTTTATTCCATGCTGTATTTTATATTCTTGGATAAAACAAAAATCCATTGACCAAAACACTTTTTTTCTTCAGACCCACATGTATTTTTCAACCACTTAAGTCTTTCTTTGGCTTTTCTATGGAGATTACTTTGATTTTCTAACCTTCATACAAGAGTTAGGGGAAAATGTAACCCAGGCTACCAGACAGCTTTTTCTTATGCTGTTCTATCAGTTTTTTCATCATTTTTAAGAGAAAAATTTTTAACAAACATTAGGATACTGATAAAAAAATACATTCTTAATCATGTACTTAATTTTTATTTATTAATTTTTATTATCCATTAATATAATAGTTTTACCAAGTCATTAATGAGAATAAAATTGAAGATATATAAATATTAAGTTTAATAAAGATCGATAAATTCTCCAAATCCGATATTAAATTAAAAACATGATTCTGTTTTAAATACTAGTTAACCAAACCAGAGAATGACTTCCATTATACCATCAATATATCAAGAAAGACTTCCTCTTCAAACGCCAATCAATCAAACAAACGACTTATCCACTTTTCGCATCCAGATGACACATCTCAAAACAAACCCCGCCAACATTCCAAACAACCATCCCATCCAAAACGAATCGCTATTTTATCTAAACCACGACGAAATAAATAACGACGCCGCGCTTCATTCAAAATTTCCAAGAACCCAAATTCCATCTCCACCTCGAATGATGATGAATCAAAGCCCGAAGATTCAAATACCGTTCCTGGGACGGCCAAAACAATCAAAACAACGGCTCAATAACCGTGGAATTCATATGCCGTGCCGGATGGCGAAAAATGAAACGAAAGCTTGGGATTCTCAGCGGCCATCTAATAAATATCGCGCGCTCGCAGCGATTTCCCGCCATTTTTTTTTTGGTTTATTTCGCGGCGAGGCAATAATAGTTAAAATATCGCGGCCGCGATTAATTAAGAAAACATTAATTAATTATGAAAATGAAGTGATTATTCAATGTAATTAATGCACGAACATGTGGGACTCGCCGGGGATTCAAGTGGTCGATTATTTATGCCTTGTTGTTTTATGATTACGGTTGTAAATATTAATAGTGCAATTTTGAAGAAAAGAAAAAAATAATAAAAAATAAATATTATATTAAATAATGATGATGGGATTTATTTTCTACAACAAAGAATTATATTTGGGTTATATTCTCTGAAACACAAGCGCATTTACTTACATTTTTGTATAATATATTAAATAATAACCTTAACTGTTTAGAGATTGTTTCTCAAATTTTCTTTTAGATTCCTTGTAATACACGCCAGAACAATTTTTTTCAACTTTCTATTCCGCGCACCAATATATTGACTACATCCCCTATTTTTTTTATGTGCTCCCTATATAATACCATGTAAGAACTGGACTCTAGTGTGGATATCTTGTTTATTAAAAATAGGAAAATCTTTTTTAATGTTGCTTTAAGTTTGTTAGCTCGTTTTTGAAGTATTGTTCATGTGTTTCACTTAATTTATATTTAACATCTTTATTGACAAATAACGTTACATTTTACAATGTGTAGTATGTGTGTTTACAATATTTATAGAATTATTTCAATTTGTCATGTAACTGTCACCTCTCTGACCCCGGGTCGATAGCCATTTGGCTATCGACCCGGGGTCTTTCTGCCTGTGTTTCACTTAATTACTTATGTTTTTGTATTATATGTGTATTTTTTTTTGTAAAATTCATACTTATTTTATAACAATGCTTACTCATTTTGTGTCTATATGTAAGTAAATAAATAAATAAAATATACCGTAAAACATTTTATAAGCAATATATAGCAATACATAAATCACAATATTATTAAAATCTAATTAGATTAAAACACTTCGAACTGTTTCACAAATTTATTTATTTCATTCCGACTAGTTTCATCTTTTTGACATTATCTATAAATATGTTACATAAAAAGATTTTTTTTATAAATCTCCGCATGTTTTGTAATTTCTGCATTCCTATAGAATGTTTCAAAGACGAAAGTAGTTTGAATAGTAGACTAGAAATCGAGGGACATGGGTTCAAATCCCTGCAGAGATGTTTCTTTTCCACCAATATTTAAATAATTTAAATAATATCTCCATGTTGTACATTGAAATTTCTTCAATTCGTGGGAAATATTAAGTTCATACATTATTTTTTTCATCACAGTCTAAGCAATGTTTGTAATATATGTATACACGTAGAATAGAAGGTTCCCTGCAACTGAAAAGCATTTGAGTAAAGAACTTCTCGCGCTTACACAAAGATTAAAAGAAGGAAGAACCAAACATCGAACTTATGCATTACAGTTCCCATAAACTCTCATCGAAAAAAAAAAAAATCGAACTAAACGTAAAAAAGACGCCATTTATACCCAGCGTGACTCTTATCGGGCACAATTATACCCAATATATTACTTGAGAGCGAGCTTGAACAGAACGTGTAACTTAATCCCCGGCCAAGAAAGAGCCCCGAAGTCGGTGGGAAATGTTTCCCACCTGTTAATCCGGAACCGATTTTTCAAAAGCGTGAAAGGGCTGCGATAATTAAGTATGTTAATTGGAGGTATTTGTGTGTCGGGTTGGGGGCAGCAATAAATACGAGCGGAGAGACGCGGATGATCAATGCCCGATGATTATAAGAAAATGTTGCTTAATTAATATCGTGAAAAAGTTCATTTGCATACTTAATGGCGGCGCGTTTTCAACATGGATGTACGGGATGGTCTATAATCTACTAAGCGATGAGTTGGTAGGTTCTCACAAGACAGGGTAATCTAATTGGGACGAATGTGTGCGATTAGTTGTGTAATTATGAAATATCGTTTTATTTGTTCATCTATTTATAACTATATATTTTTAAATAATGTTGTAATTAATCTCTACTTGACAAGATAGTTTGCTGTTGCGTCGCACGGTGGTCGATTCGTCCATTCTAGCTAAACATTTCTACGAAAATCAAGTGATAAATATCGTTCGTACAATGTCCCAAGGATACTTTGGTAAAACCATAAATGCCTCCGACACTGTAGCTAATTGTTACCTTCATTCAATGTGCACGCTTTATTTAATGTGTGCAGTTATGTTTTAGATCCAATAAAAATGTGTATAAATTAAATAAAAAGAATTTAAAATTAATTAATTAATTAATTAATAAATTATTTTCGCCTTAATATGTGTATATTTAAGATTTGTTTGCATATTTAAATTACAACCAATACTTAAAACAATAATCTATTTATCTTTTATTAATATGTATAAATATAGTTCAAACGACTTTTCTTATACATTTAATTAAAGTAAATAGTACTATTTAAATAAGTTATTTGTTTCAATAATGACACGCTAAAGTTGTCGAAATTATAGTCAATAATAAATAATCCAAGTTATACAAAGTATTTCATTTATTAAAATTATGTATAATAAAGTAGAAGCCTCAACAATTACTAAAATAAGTTAGATAATTCATTATTATTTAATAAAAAAATACTTCTTAGGCAGAAAGACCTATGGTCGGTAGCCCATGACAGACTACTAACACAATTGCACATTTTGTTATAATATATTTTGTAATTTTTTTGTCATATTGTCTGAATAAAGATGTTTGTATATAATACCTTTTATTCCTCATACATGCTATTTATATTTCAGTAATTACTCAATACTACTTAATAACAAAACATAAGAAATAGCAAACGATCTGTTCCGCGTCCTTCTATCAGCTACTTTGCCCTGGCCGCCTCCGTCCAACCAATCTTTCGCACAACTCAATTTCTTTTCCACTTTCAGTCAAACTTAAATACCTTCCCATGCCCTTCTCTCTGACATCTACACTTATTCAAAGGATACATCAATCCTTTTCTTCCTTACAATACATACATCTACCAAATTAATCTTCCATCCATTCTTTCGCTCTCTTATCATTTCCAAATTTAAACCTCGCTAGCATCCGCAACGTCTCTCTATTGAGTCTAAACGTATATCGTAGCATATCTGTAAATATTTCTCAATTTCAAGACACTATTTATCTCACCAATGAGAAATTTTATAAGAAAATACTTGCTTTACATCACAATCTCATCTCACAATATAAAAAAACGATGACTTTCAAATCACTGTCATTATCTACTTTAATACAAGTAGATAATGACAGTGATTTGACACCAATTTCAATGAAAGGTTTCGTAATTGAAAAACTAAAACAATCTTTTAATTATGAAAAGGCTTCCCTGGAGGTCGATTCTTGAAATTGGTGCGATTCTATGCAAGTGGCAAATGTCATAAAAAGTAGATTTTTCATGTGCAAAGCGTATAGATTTTAAGAATCCAATTATTCTTGATTATTTGTGACTTCTCACCAGTGGCAAGTCTTATAAGACAATACGTGATTTATATCACAATGTTATCTCCAAATAAATATAAAAAATCGATTATTTTCAAATAGTGCTTATTCTCAATTGATGTGAAATCTCTCTAAATAAATATAAAAAAATCGATTATTTTCAAATAGTGATTATTCTCAATTGATGTGAAATCTCTCCAAATAAATATAAAAAATCCATCATTTTCAAATAGTGATTATTCTCAACTGATGTGAAATCACGCTAATTTCACAAAATTACTATAACAATAATTAAGAAGCGCAAAAGCTTTCTTAATAATAAAATGCTTCGTGATTTCACATTAGCTGACTATAATAGTGATTTGAAAATGATCGATTTTTATAACATTTACCTCTGGCGTGAAATTACAATTTCAATAATAGGCCCGAAGGAAAATTAATTCAGAAACTTAAATAAACACACTTTTAATTATAAAATGCTTTCATTGAGCAACAATTTAAATAATAGGTCCCAAGGAAAGCCTTTCATTAATGAAAAACTCTTTAATTTTCTTTTATATATGAATTTCCGTGAGGTTTATTCTTGAAATTCGTATGATTTTAGGCCAGTGGAAAATTTCAATCTCATCTCACAATAAATATCAAAGATCGTTAATTTTTAAATGGATGTGGATTTTTAAAGAATAAGAGGATGTATTCTTGAAGAACCTGTTGAAATTATTTCGGTGGTGTGAAAGCTAATCCAACATGAAGTATCCCATTCTTGAAATCTGTGAAATGTTCGAAAAAAAGTTTACTTTTTATAACATTAACTAGTGGCATAAAATCACACTAACTTCAAAATAAACCCCAAGAAAAGCCTTTAATAATTAAAAAAAGTGAAAGCCTCCCATAATTAAGAATCTAAAACTCTTTGCTTTAAGCATCTTAACCATTGCACCTTGTAGTAATCTGCAACGGTTGAGTTAATTAAAGCAAAAATCACAATCTCATCTCCCAATAAATATTAAAAATGGATGATTTTTAAATGGATGTCTTTAAACAAACGATTTATAAAGGACAAGGAGATCTATTCTTGAACAAACTATTAAAATTATTTCGGTGGTAATAAAGCTAATCCAACATGAAGTATACTATTCTTGAAATATGTGAAATGCGCGAAAAAAGGTCCATTTTTTGCGACATTTACCAATGGTATAAAATAACACGAATAGACCCAAAAGAAAGCCTTTCACAACAAAAAAAAAACAGAAAACCTCGCATCATTAAGAATCTCAGACACGTTGCTTTAAGCATCTCAATCATTGCATCTTGTAGTAATATGCAACGGTTGAGTTTGATTAGCTTTCACACCACCGGAATAATTTCAACAGTTTCCTCGCGCGAATATCCACGGCCTGCCATTTTGTCTATTTTAGTGCGCGCGTATTGTGTTTATGGCGTTTCGCGTTCGTGTTTTAACTAATAATTTATATTTAGTATCCAATTATTTCATTGAACTGCCACAACATGTGTTTAGTTGGCCGCTGGGCGCTGCTGCAATTAACTTTTGCAACTCTGGACACTGTTTGTGTGCATCTGTGTAAGTGTGTGTGTGGGGCATCACTTTTTGTTCTTATTAATACGCAAGAACCAAATAATGTAATTAACTAACTTTCTGACAAAGTTGCAATTACATTTTGTTGAGACAAAAAAGGGGATATAGTTTATATTTCGTATAAGCTGTAATTATCTTCTGTTGTATATATATTTATGAATTGTAGAAATTTCAATCTACAACATTGACGTATAATATAAATTAATTAAATATAAGTGGAAAAGAAGCATCTCTGATAGGATTTGAACCAATGTCCCCACATTGCCGGTCGAGTGCGCTACTACAACCACAGAGACCTGTGATATTAAATCGCCAAACAGTGCTTCAAATTCACCTTTATTCAATTTATACAGACATTCATTATGGACCCAAAGACGATACACAGCGCTAACGTGTTCCCATCAGAAGTCGAATGTTACATTTTTAATTAATTAAATTGATAATCATTTTAAATTATATTTATATCTATGAATTGTAGAAATTTTCAATGAACAACATTGAGGTATAATTTAAATTAATTAAATATAAAGTGGAAACGAAACATTTCTGATGGGATTTGAACCCATGTCCTCCGATTTCTAGTCGAATGCGTTACCAATTACACTTAAGTATACACATTTATAGATGGAGAAGATACTGTTTTAGTGCTAAACCGTGCGATAATCCGCCCAGGTCTAAAAGGAACAACTCGCGCCAAATGAGGTTGATTTTTATTACTTGGCCTTAGGCAGTTCCGAGTTGACAATATTATATATAGAGAGCTTTTTTTATCAGTATACATTTCCCCTATGTATACCTGCAAAATACGCGAGTCAAATGCATTAATGTATGTGTGTTTAGTTGCCTATAACACGCAACTGATCATACATATGCCAAATAGTCAACTAAACATACACACATTAATCGGTTCAATGCGTTTGACTAGCGTTTTTTGCAGGTATACATAGGGGAAATGTATACTGTTAAAAAAACCTCTCTGTATATATATATATTGGATGACAATTAAGTAACAATAAAATACAAATATTCATATTTTCAAAGATTTGTTTTTTTTGTACAAGATTCAGATGTTTACACCTGTAAATAAGCCCTCGCTAAACATAGAACTTATAGCTTTGTTTAAATGTCTGTCATTTATTTAAATATTTACAATTGCAATAGCTAAAGATGAAATAATTAATGAATTAATAATAATTTATTTCCTAACATAAATATATATTTCAAATTACAGAGAAAATATACAAAATTCTAATAGAAAATTCATTAGGTACGTACACTAGGTAACTTAGTAATGCAATATTTAACAAAGCGATATTAAATAATTGCAAATGACATTTAACTAATTGTTTACGACTTCACCAAAATATATCAACAGTGATTTAATTGTTATAATTTGCATCATTGTATTTAAAATGGAAATGTAATATACTTATAATAATATACAATATAATTAATTATATTAATTCGGCGAAAGATGGCGCTTACGTTGCCTTTCATTTATTATGATTAATAATATAATTATTTAGAAAGCAGAAAGACACCAGATCGATAGCCCAGACAGACTAACACAATATTTTTTATGATGTATAAATACAATAAGCTTATGTAATGTAGTTGTCTGAATAAAGTTGTTTGTATATAATTATTTAATTGTTATAGAAAATATGTTGAAATTTATTCATTTAATTTAAATAACTGTGAAAAAATATTCTATTCTATTACAATTTAATGTAATGTATTGATAATGATATGTAGTGATTGTTAAGTAAAAATGTAAATTTATATATCCTGTGAATAAAGATTGTTTCTCTCTTATTGAGTTTTATTTTTTACGTCATATTTTTTTTTTTTATTTTAATCGTTCGATTTTTTGTTTGTTTGTTAATTTAACACTTCAAATAAAATCAAAATTTCACATAGTGTATATAAAACTGCTTTATGTTACTTTCTACAGAAATATTATGGTAGCTATAAATCACAAGGGAGTTTTTAATTTGTGCATAACATCTAGCTAATTCATGCATTTGCAATTTTTGTATTGAATGTATTTTGTTAACAAACCTCCTCGGCTCGTTCTGTAAATTTCGTCTTTTGTGATTTATGACTACTTGTGAATAATATAATAATATGGAAATAATTTATTAATCATTTTCAAATCATTTTTATTTAATTTAATATAATATTTTCCTAAATGTATTATTTTGCATGAAATAATTTAATTAATTATAATTGTATAGAATATACATGTTTAAAATACAAAAAGGAACTATAATTTATGAAATAATTAGTAATTTATCAATTGATTATACATTGATAAATTACTAATTATTTCATTAATTATAGTTCCTTTTTGTATTTTAAACATGGATATTCTATTCAAATATAATTAATTCAACACTATGAGACCATTAGAAAGTTACCGTCCGAAATATTTTTAAAGAACGACCGTATTTCTTGTTCTTTCGGACACGAAGGTTCTCCTAGGATTTATAGTGTAGTTTGTAACACGTTCACAATTTGTAACAGCCCACCCATTTGCCAATAATGAAGTCGACGGAACTATGAAATATCTCGGATGGGCGTCGGCGCTTCTACCTCTTTTTCTCTCTGCCATATTTTTTTTTTTTTCGGAAAATTTTGAGATTTATCGGCGCGTAACGAGCGTGCCGCGGCGATGACTCCCATTTCGACGTCCCGACGACAATCCCGGGAAATTTACTGCCTTCCCCCGTTTCTGGAAAATATGTACACGCTCGTGATAGGTGAGATCTTTAATGATTTATCGCCGTCCTCGCGAGATAACCGATTTAATCCAGAATCGATCGAGTTTTGATTCTTTTTTATAATTTATATGTTGATGGTTATTCATAAGCTTTGACAAAAAAATTATAACAAAAAAAAAAACTTCTAAATTATACTTTATGGGCTTAAATATTTTTTTTTACAAACTGGTTGATCCAAATAACACTAGTATGCTTCCATTCAACTTCAAAAATGAATTAACACATTGTAACGGTCGAAATCATTCATGTAAATTATAAAACTTTGAAGTTTTCTCATTTTAATCCAATTAATATTAACATCAAGAAAATAAGGTAGAATTTCATGAAGTAATAGCCTCAATTACACATTTAAATAAAATAGATTAATTCCTGAATTGTGCCTACAAGTGGTCATAAATCGAATAATTTAAATACAACTCATATTAATCAAAAAAACTAAAATTAATCTAACAATCATTAACCAAAGATAACAAACTACGTGTCCACCGTCAAACTCTTAGCATTTAGTAGTGCTAATTATGTAAAATTTACGACCCGGACTGTCGTAAATCAATCCGATGATTTACACATCTCACAAATTGAATTTTCGTCCGGGCACTTTTCTACGGATGAAAAATGTTCGGTTTTGCTGTAATTAAATTTCTCTATTGGTTATTTTTGTTGTTGTTTAGTTTGATATTATATGTATTTCTGTTTTGCGTAATTGCCCCGTAACAGTAAATCATTTTGGAATCACTGCGGGTGGGATTTAAGAAAAAAAAAATATGACTGATTTATCGATTGCGTCTGATTTTTTTTTTGCTTTGATTTTTTGGGTCAATAGTGAGTGGTTGATTTATATTTTGCTTTATTGATTAATAACTTTTTGAAAATATGCATTTCACGAAGAATGCAAATATAATGGGGATTAAATATTAACACAAATATACAGGGTGAGTCAATTATCTTGAGACACTCTTTATTTACAAGAGTAATTTTAATAATAATTTTAGATTAATGGAAACACATTAAACTTCGTTTGCATATTTAAATTCTCCTAAGTAGGGGAAAGAACAACCATTTTTATTGAAATAATTATAGCCTCCACAACCAACAACTAACATAAAGAAGATTCGTTTGTATAATTGAAATTTATTTAGTGACTATAGTTTCCAAAGTAAATTCGTTATAGCAAATGACAGTCCTGTTTGTTTGATAATGACAGGTTAATGACGTCGAAATTATAGCCACTAAATAAATTTTAATTATACAAACAAAAGTAAAAATGTTTTAATTAATCGAATAACGATGTATAACGAAGTAGGAGCCTTAACAATTTTTTTTTTGCCTGATATTTTTGAGACAAATTGAACAGTCTTAGAATGAAGTCCATATGAGTTAAACAACAGTTAAAGTAAACCATATTTATAATTCAGGAGCAATTTATCGCGTTATTGTCGAAAAAAAAAAAGAAAAACGTGTTATTTTTGATTTAATTTTACGAGTGTAATACACACAACAGTTAGATAATTATTATTATATTTATTTTTTATTAATACAAAAAAAAACTACTAAGAAGTAAATTAAAAATATGTCATTATTAATATAAAGACTTTCCATTAATACATTTACATTTTAATTTAAATGTGTTACTTGATTTATTACTCAGTCGCAAATGCTAATATATATTCTTACATTGGTTCTCGGTTACATCTAGGTTAAATAATTACGGCTAATAATATATTATTATTGGAAAATTATAAGGCAATCTATTACAGTGAAATATAAAAAATATATATTTGCTGTGTTTTTACAACTATTTATTAATTTAATTGCGAACTCGAAATCTACTTTTTGTTTTTTTCAAATAGTAATTAAAAATACACTCATATTTATATATTTGTTACTACTTGACAATAATGGAAATGCCGAGGCGTAATTAAATTGATAATTTGTGGTAAAGAACTCAATAGTTTTGCACCTAAATGTAAAAAGGGCAAGAATTAAAATAAAAAAAAACAGTAACACAATATCTGATTGTGTTTGAAAATCATACATAGTGTTATTGTTTTTTGCGTTGTTTAACACAAATCAATAATTTAATAGCCCATGACAGACTATTAATACAATTGTACATATTGTTTACAAGTAAATGTATGACGTAATGTTACCCAAGTGGCATCGGACCTCCCTTAAGAAGGTCACAGTCGCCGCTGTGGGTTTTTGAAATTGTTTTTAAATTATAGGTTTTGTTATAATATATTTTGTAATTTTTTTTTTGTCATATTGTCTGAATAAAGATGTTTGTATAATTATATTAATCATATTTAATCTTGTTTGTATGTTTATTTATTTGTCAATTTTATATAAAAAGTATTAAGGTTGCGGTTTAATAGAAAGAGATAGCTATATAATAAAATGGAAATAATCGTTTAAAAAAGAGCCATTCTTTTGGAAAATTAACGATTTATTTTTTATTTAGACTGATACTTTATACTTGGTAGATAAAAAATAAATCGTTAATTTTCGTGTATTACGTCAATTTACTAATTCAAGTTAAAAAAGAAAATTGTAAGATATAATGAAATGAATAGGTCGTGTCTGCTAAGTAACTTGAATGCAGAATTTAGTTAAATCCTTTAAATTTTAATTCCACAAGTTTTTATTAGCAAAAATATAATTTGAAATTTTGCCATAAATTTGATCAATTTTCATTGTTTTTCATAATTGTTTTTTCACAGAAACTAAACATTAAAATAATTTTTAATTAATCTGATGAAATTCCTGCTTATTTTAAGATTACTTTCATGTATAAAACAATATTGTTCATTGATCACAATTGCAATCTAACTCGAATTAGTGACTGCCAATATTTATATAGCTATCTCTTTTGTCTAAATCGCATCCTTAATAAAAAGCACATTGTGCACATTGTGAAAACATAAAAATTATAACATAATTAATACATTTTCATTCATCCTACAATCGATCGCATTTTTAAGCCAAATTAATATTTTAGTTAATTATTTAATAAATTATTCAGTCCAATAAGTGAAAAAAGGAAATCCGTAAATAAAATGATTAACAATCTTCTTTATATTGGTTGTAGAGATTTTAATTATTTTAATAAAAAAAATGGAATGACAACCATTTTATTATAATAAGTAGGAGAAAGATAAGGTTGCCTATTTTTATTTAAATAAAATTATTGAAAATGTTAACATTAACATTTTGTGAATAAGTACTTGTTTCGCACTTACAATTTCACTTTAGCAAATGTAATATATTATTTCCCAATCAAACGAATTCCACGTGCAGAGTTCAAAAGAGATATAAACAACAAAGTAAACACTTTTAGTAGAATTATCAAAAGCAAGCGCCATCATTTTCTTAATTTTAAGTGACATCGTTAACAATTTGGATCTACAAAGTAGACAATGGTTGAACATTTTATTATATAAAAATTATAATTTTGTATTTAAATTATAGAAATGTTTCCCTTTTTAAAATAATATCTTCTTTCTTTCTTAATCTTATCCTCTTTTACCCGTATTGGGTGTCGAGGTTAAAAATAATATAAATGTAATAAATTATTATTATATTAGAAAACTAGTTATTTGAAATAAAAAAGTGCATAAAAAGAACCGCTGCGAACAGGATTCGAACCTGTGCGGGCAAAGCCCATTTGATTTCGAGTCAAACTCCTTAACCACTCGGACATCGCAGCTATATGTTGTACGTTCCAGTTACATATATTTAAAGTTCAATTCCTTATTTTCAATTTAAAAACAGAGAATAAATCATTTTAAAAGTTATTACTAAATGTTTTAAACAAATAAATCAGTAGTATTAAATATTAATAAATTAAAGACGACGCAAGCGCCACCTTTTGCCTATTTTCAAGTGGCATCGTCAAATATTAAATGAGTATTAAATATTGTTTATTTTAATATTGTTATATTTATTTAAAATGATTGCAGAACTTCCTAGAATTTGTTATAAAATGTTTGCATGAGCATAGCAGGACATTAAATAAGGAGGCGGCATCACTATTAAGATTTATTTAAAAAATAATTTACCTTTGATTATGAATTGCAGTATTATATTATACAATGATGATTTTACTTCATTGAATATTTCCCTATGTTAAATTTAATATCGCTAAACTAACACAAAGTGTACACCGGCATGAATTTTATTCTGTAAATAACTGCCTTCTGTGTGTCTATATGAAGCACAAAATGCATTGGAATACTTCAAAAAAAAAACAGTGCCATCAATAAGAAATATAAATGAAATCATAAGAAAATGAAGAAATGTATAACAAGAGAAGTTATAGCCAGAAAGACAAATGGTCGATAGTTCATGACAGACTACTAACACAATTGTACGTATTGTTTTTTTTATTGTTATAATAATTTTTGTAAGTTTTTGTTGTCATATTGTCTGAATAAAGACGTTTTTAGAAGTTATATTTATTAGAGTAAAGGCTAATTGTTAATCGATATAATATATTCGCCAAAATTGTAGAACTCCCAGGTTTTGCAAATTATTAGAAAATATTCACAAGAGCGCAGCAACACATTAAATTTGAGGAGGGGAGGGGCTGCAACACTATTAAGTTGTAACTAAACGTTTATTCGTTTATGAAAAAAAAACAAAAAAAAATTTAATAAAATTAAAAAAAAGAAAAAATAGTTAAAAAAATAATTTAAATAAAATTATTCAACAATGATTGCAGATTGATACTAAAATACGTATGTTGGTACAACTGATCACATGAAAAGAACATCCCCCAGATTGCCATTGACGTAGCAAACTTTTTTTTTCCATTTTCTAGTCAATGTTAACTCTAAGTTTTTTTTTATTTTCAAATACACGTTAAAGCTGCTCCGGACTTATATTAGTTATCTCTTTCTCAATTGCTGCTTTAAGTTCGTTTAGAGTGTGCATTAGATTTTTAAAATACGACGTACGACGCTGCCAGTGTTTCCTTGGCATGAACTTGAAACAATAAAACTCATCAAATTTGTCGGCGGAAAATTTAATTTGTCTGCAATCATTGTATTAGAACCATGTGTTCTTTTATTTTGGTCTATTGGGAAAAGCTGTTGATGATTAGAAAAAAATATTCGTTTGCATTTTCATTGTTTTAGATTATATACAAACATCTTTATTCAGAAACAAAAATTTACAAAATTTATTATAACATATGTACAGTTGTGTTAGTAGTCTGTCATGGGCGATCGACCATAGGTCTTTCTGCTTGTTTTAAATTTTTTACATAAATAATGGGTTTTTGTTCAACAAATATAGCTCAAATAAATCGCACACTTCTTTCCCATAACATTATTGATATTTAACCGCCATAGATTATAATAATAGAAAAAGTAACGGCGATGAGTTTATCGTCTTGTAATAATTTTTATGTTAATCGAATACACCTAATATATGAATTGTCATAGATTTTATTAAATCAAATAAAGGGCCACAGACAAATTATATTTGTCTGTGATAGTCCTATGTCCAATAAAATAAAATCCTCAGTGAAAATCATTAAATAGAATAATAAATTATACTTCAATCTCAAAAAGGTAAAGATTTTACGCCCATGAATGTGTCCTTTCGCAGACTATAATCTATTTGTTTGCATTACTTAACACCACATGTAAAGTTTGACGTAACTGACATTTGTCAGACATTTGTTAATTTCCAAAATCCATTATTAAAAAAGTAAAACCATGGGCTAATAGACAACAAATTATATGGGTTGTACCATTAGAAATAATATAGGTTAGACCAATAGCTCAGATATTATATAATTTATAAAAAATAAGTATGCATTTGGATTATACAGAAAATTTGAAATTTGCAACATTTAGGTTAGAAGGTGTATTCGATTAATATAAAAAAATATAATAATAAGATGATAAACTCATCGCCGTTACTTTTTCTATTATTATAATAACTGAATCGGATATTCTATTAAAGCACACACAAAAACGCACGTCTTAGCGTAAAAATCGCAACGCAAAACACCGATAATTAAGAGACTAGCCGCGATCACGTCAATCAAGTGTCACCGGTTGTTCACTCAGCTGAGGACGGTTCTTTTGTGTTCACGGTGTGAAACCTGCAAAAACCTCAATCGTTAATGCCCTTCGGAATTTCTCGAAGGTATTTTCGTGATTTTTTTTTTCTTGATTAGAATCGAAACGCACTCTTCATTAAAACACAAAAAAATATAATCGTATTCTGTTTATTAATTGAAATTTAAATCTATTTAAATCTTAAGTTATCTTATTTTAATATTATATATATAAAAATCTTTATTGGCAGATTTATTTTTAACAAAGTAATAATAATAAATAAATAGAATAAATAACTCACATTAAAATAAATTCTTCTGTCAATTGGTTATTGGATATATTTAAATCTAAGTTCGAAAGTTATTTAAAAAGTTCAAATGTTAACTTTGACGTGAAAGTTAAACGTTAAAGTTAATATTTCCTTGAAAGAATTGACCTGAATATTAACATTGGAAGTTTTTTATAATGATAACGGGGGTCTTATTTAAAAGATACAACTTTGCATATCCTTTCCGTGTAAATGGACCATCTCAAAAGCAAAAACTCTAACAACAAAAATAAAATTTAATAAATGCGTAACTAAAAATGTGAAACAATGAATAAATAAAAAAACAGTATTTTTATTGAAATTTAAATATTTCAATATTTCAAGCGGTAAAATAATTTTTTATTTTATATAATTATTATTTAAAATTCTTAAAAAAATATATGCTGTCTGCTATTTGTAAATATGTTTTACGTAAGAAAATGAGACTGTAAAGCAATATCTGCAGTGTAAAAATCGAGTTTGCATAATACACATTTGAAATAAATCCTAGCTTATGTTTCCCACCACATCCCACCAAATCAATTCAATTTCCTAGAAAAGATCCACAACACTTCCTACCTCAATCCTAATATGTAAATGGTCTGCCGTATATATTAAATAAATAAAAAAAATATCGAATTGGCAAGTCTCGCACATATCGAAAATAAAAAAAAATAGCAATCATTTTCCTTGATATACAAAAGGCCTTTGACTCCGTTTGACATAAAGGACTGTTCCTTGATGAAAATCCATATCAACGCTTTGGTAAATTAATCAATCATTTTCCTTTTAGCTACTGTGACATTTTGACTTACTTTAAAATAAATGTACATTAAAACAACTACTTCTTGGGTTTGTACCACTACAAACATTGAATTACATAATGGACATTTGCTGTTGCATAGCAAAAACATATTGTATAATGCAACTTTTTTCATTCGAGAATATTTAATGCAGAAAATAAAAACCGTTACGTCATAAAAGGCTCTCTGCAGACACGTGTTTCGGGATTTAATTTACGTTGGTAAATATCACACTCTGTTATGACTTCAGTATTTATTAGTTGTCATAAGTGTGGCTTCATCAAGTAGAAGAACAATGCGGATAAATATACATTTATCGTGAGAAGTAGACGTAAATAATAAACCATACATATACAAAAAACTGGTAATCCAAGACCCTTACACTCTCACCGAACTGACAAATATCCTCAAATTAAACCACACAATACAATAAAACCGACGACTTTAATCACCCGTATAAGTCAAAAATTCCCATCTTCAGATACCCACAGGAAAGAAAAAATAATAACACAAAAAATACGCACTCACACAAAAATCAAGCACATACACACCCTATAATAGGGGACGTCCGCATAATGCGAACCCCCCGTGCACCCCTGACATAAACACCTAAAATTTTCAATTGAATAAATTTCGCCCTCTTTCAATCAAACGCCGCTCACCGAGAGCTGTGTCAAGGTGTTCTGGATGCGACCCTCTGTCCCCCGAAAAATATGAATGATTGTGAATTGAGGTTGAAAGAAATCAAGGAGGTAACTTTAGAATGGGGATTTACATGACAATTTGCCTATAATTCGATCAAAGGAAATGAGGACTAGTTAATAGTTCGGTGTTTGTTGGTTTATTCGTGAACACGAGGGGAACGTCACACGGTCTGTGATTTTCAATCGAGGGTTTACAATTGTAAGTGCGGATTTTTTTAATTTAATTTCAGGTTCGTTTTATGTGAATTTTTTAATCTTTTTTTTTACATATACAATTAAAATTAAATAAATTTTGTCGACATAACAATTGATTGTCATATTCTCCCAAACAAATTAAAATTTTAAGTAATACATAAAAAATATTGAAATCAGTAGTATGTATAATTATTTATCTACTTGATAGCTGTAAATACGCCGACGACTGCTTTCCAAAAATACAGATTTTGCACATATTAATCCTGTATTTATTTATTTATTTACATACAGACACAGAATGAGTAAACATTCCTATGAAGTTACAAAAAAAATATACACATGTAAGACAAAAACATAAGTAATTAAGTGAATGGCCATAACAGGATTAAGAACTTTCGTTATTTTATAATTTTATGAAAAAAACTTTGACAGTCAAAGACATTCACCAAAACAACTTAATATAAAAGCAGATGTGCAATCTTTGCGCCGACGTTTAAAACTAGCACCACCTGAGCAATGGAAACGATAAAATCAAAGAGAGGTAGATTTTAGCAGACAGATTTCTAATAGAATTAGCCTGGCCTGATCAATTGATTGTAGAAAAATAATTATCGCTTTAAAATTATTGAATACTTATTAAAAATTATATTATTTTTTCTCCTTATCTGAATTATTTCGCATTCCTTACAAACATATTAATCGAGCGCAAACAGCAAACATAAAATTTACAAAACAAACCCGATAAAAAGAAAATCTTGAGTCGAGTTCCCGATTCACGTGTTATCACTTTATGTGGTTTTAATTGTCGTTATCTGGGCGCGCATAAAATTTGTCGGGCGGCTTGATTTATGTGGCGATCGAGTGTTTTATGTTTACTGTTTACATTTAATTCGGCCCGTTTTAATATAACAAATTAATAGGTTTTGATAGATCCGCCCGTGGCGATGATTTACGACAACGGATTCCACTCGGAATCGTAAATCGTACGTACGAGAGCGATTGAGATATTTCTTTCACGAATCGTAAATTCCGCCTTATCGCCGTTTTATTGTTACAAGTCGGACGTACGATATATTTTTTTTTTTATTGGGACGTTGTTGCGTTATTAAAATCGAATAAAAAATAATTATGCGTTGATTGGTAATCATCGATGATTTTTATTAGAATTTTTATAATTCAATTTGTGCACATAAAGAAACAAAGTTTCATAAGTCATTATTGCAGTTGCCAATGAGAAATTATATTTTTTTTATTTATCATTTTCAAATTGTTTTTTTAATTAATCATCAATGCAAATAGATGAATGAATAGAAAAGAGTATTCATTCACTTGGTCACAGTTATTTAAATAAATTTAAAAAAAATAATCAAAAATTTGTTGTATGATGCAATATTTTATTAATATGCAACAGCAGGTGTACATTATGTAATCCAATATCCGGCGAGGTGTTGGCCCAAGAAGTAGTTTTTTTTTAATGTACATTTGTTTAAAGTACTTACGTAACGTAAGTCAAAATTTCACAGAGCTAAAAGTGAAAATAATTTATTAATTATTTTCAAATCATTATTATTTAATTTAGATGACTGAATATCAATAATTATTTTAATAATAATAATAATATATTTATTTACGGTATCTCCTTTTTACAAAACATATGCAACAAAAATCAATATTACAACTAAATATATAAATGTAAAATGATAATCAAACTGAAATATAATTATAAACTGACAGTAAATAATACTAATATTTTAAATTGGTCATAATTATAACATTATTGCAAATATTACAAATTAATACAAACGTCCACACAATTATAATATTAATTTTGTAAGTGTCGATGTACACAAATGTTACGTAAAACTTTCCAAGTAATTATTAAACAAGGATTTTTTATATTCATGTTTTTTTAGACTATTTTTATATAAAAAAATCAACCAAATAGAAAATTTAGAACTTGGTATTGAATCAAACGCAGTTCCATATCAAACCCCGGGCAGAAAGACTTATGGTCGATAGCCCTTGCGAAAAGGAATCATTTATATATTTTTTTTAATTAAGAATTTATTAAGTTTATTTATTGTATTCCTTTTTTCAGTATAGATAATATAGTAGTAGTAGAAAATTTAGGCTGAAGTCGACAACCAATTTCCTGTTAATATAGGTTTCCTGCCGTATACATAAATATTTATATATATTAAATAAAAATGATTTGAAAATAATTAATAAATTATTTTCACATTTATCTCTGTGACTATAGACTTACCTACGTAAGTACGTTAAACAAATGCACATTAAAACAACTACTTCCCGGGCAAATACCCACGCCGGACATTGAATTACATAATGTACACCTGCTGCTGCATATCAAATATTGAATAATGCAACAAAATTTTTGATCCGAGAAAAATTTTATGTAAAAACAACAAAAGGAACGTTACATAATATAAGGCCATCTGCAGACACGTGTTTCGGGATCTATCCCTCGTCAGTACAGCTATGCCTTACATAATTCAAAGATGTTAAAATAAATCAATCAAATTAATTCAAATACAATCAGCATAATTAAATCAGTTATATTAAATCAAATTAAACTAAAGCAATTTAAATTAAATTAAACCAAATTAATTCAATTTAAATCAAAACTGTACTGACGAGGGATAGATCCCGAAAGACGTGTCTGCAGATGGCCTTATATTATGTAACGTTCCTTTTGTTGTTTTTACATAAAATTTTTCTCGGATCAAAAATTTTGTTGCATTATTCAATATTTGATATGCAGCAGCAGGTGTACATTATGTAATTCAATGTCCGGCGTGGGTATTTGCCCGGGAAGTAGTTGTTTTAATGTGCATTTGTTTAACGTACTTACGTAGGTAAGTCTATAGTCACAGAGATAAATGTGAAAATAATTTATTAATTATTTTCAAATCATTTTTATTTAATATATTTAAATAACTGTGACCAAGTGAATGAATACTGTTTTCTATTTATAAATATTTATAATTAGTAATGTAATTTCAATTAATTAATTAATGCTGAATTTTCTAAGGGAGATATCCAAGGCGGGCATTTCGAAGACTAAACCTGTACATTATACAAACTATCAATTTTATCAATAGTAGTAGTGAGTCTGAAAATTAAACTATACACAATTTAATAAATCATTTTATTTAAAAATCAGTTCTTATAAATAATACATAACTGCAAGACCGAAGGTCGTAACATATTTACTTAATTTATTATTTATTTATAAAATTAAATTGTTAAATTGGTATCGACCTTCGACAAGCGCTATTTATTATAATAAAAAAAAACTGTAACGAAACAAAAAAATACAATGGAGGTGTTTATATATAAATATAATTATTATAATACCGTCGATTATTGTTTCAAGTTTACGATTCGATTCGGAAACTGAAGCGAAAACAATGAGGTATATAATTTATTGTGATGTGTTGAAATACGTTTCATCACATATATGATTATTTAAATTTATTTATTCAAAAGAGTATAAAAAAATCTCAATAGACAATACATTGGATAAGAGAGGCAAATAATTTTTACTTACAATTAAATCAAATAAAAAGAATTTGAAAATAATTAATTTACTCAATTGAATAATTAATTTATTATTTTCTCTTTAGCTACTGCAAATTTATAACTTGCGTCACGTAAGTATTTTAAAAAGGAACAAACATTAAATGAAACAACTGCTTCTCGGGTAAGTAAGTAATTTTTTTTTTTCCAAATTCTTTTTATTTGATTTAATTAAAAAAAAAACAATGTCAAGTGAATAAATACTCTTTTCTATTACTTTTCTTTCTGAAGACATCATGTTTAAATAATTTATTAATTATTTTCAAATCATTTTTATTTAATATATTTAAATAACTGTGACTAAGTGAATAAATACTCTTTTCTATTTGTATTATTATTGTTGATATATATGTATATATATCTTTATTTAGGCTATATACATATTAATCATAATAAATTAAAGACGACGCAAGCGCCACCTTTTGCATATGGATCACACTAGTCTGATGAGGTTTGAAAAACCGAAATGGCCATCACTAGTTATCCATACGCTAGATGAATGGTGGCTGAACGTTTCATTTAATATATAGATATTGTTGACATTTTCAATTGTTTATTCAATCCTGTATTGTCGTTGCTATATATTTCAGAATTGTCAATTACTTTTAGGATGTTATGAAAGGAAATAATAATAATAATAATAAAACATATATCATGGAACGTGTGCTGAGGTTATCCTTATGGATGCTTCAGTATATATTAGAGTGAAGGAGATGGATCAAAATATAAAAAAAAAATATTATTTTTATTAACAATCATGATATAATTAATAACAAAATACATAAACCAGACAGTGGATGATTTAATATTAGGTTAAAGAGGCTGAATTCTATAACCGTTCGATCTTGACATTTTTTGAAGTTGTTTTGATGAAAAACTTTTAAATTTAATAAGAGTTTTAGTCTAGATTAAAGAGTATATTAATTTTTAGTATGCATGAAATATAATTTAAAGTTTTTCTCTTCTTAAAGTGCAACAAAAAAATATTTGTAAAGGGAGTAATGCCCTCTTCTCAAAACTCTATCAACCTCTATGAAAAACTAGCTGAATATTCGATCTTGATATTTTTTGAAGTTGTTTAGATGAAAAAATTTTACATTTAATAAGAGTTTTCGTCTAGATTAAAGAGTATATTAATTTTTAGTATGCATGAAATATAATTTAAAGTATTTTTTCTTCTTAAAGTGCAACAAAAAACATATATTTGTAAAGGGAGTAATGCCCTCTCCTCAAAACTCTATCAACCTCCATGAAGAACTAGCTGAATATTCTACTAACATATCAAAATGCATAACAAAGTATATACCTCAATTTGTATGTCTTTGATAATCATCTGATCGAAACAAGTCGGAAATATAAATGAAAATAGTAAAATCAATATTGTATTGAAAAAAATTCATGTTGAGAATTTTATAATATTTTTCACTTCACATATTTACTTCTATTCTAAAAAGTCTACTAATAATTTAAATATATATTTCTAGTTAAATTCCTGAATATATTTATTATTTTAATTAATTTAGAATCAATAACAATTTTAAAATAAAAAATAATTTTAATGCAAAGATCAATTCCAATTCATTACTGTATTAAAGTGTATAACAAAGTAGAAGCCTCAATAATTAATAATTTAAATATATGTTCCCACTTAATTAATTCAGGATCAATTATTTATTTAAAATAAACAATAATTTTAACGCAAAACCAATACCAATTCATTAAATAATATTCCGAATTAATTCTACAACTGCAAATAAAAAAAATCTGCACGTCCACAGATACACAGATAGAAATCTAACGGTGACAAATTCCAATTAAGCATGCGGAATCATATCTGATTTATGTGTTTTTAATGTAATGGGCCTCGGAATTGATTCGTGTGCGGAGGAAAGTTATTGATTGGACTGGCCATAATTTACACGTCTTGTTTATTTGTTGCGGTGGTCACGGCGAAAGATAATGTACAGATTACTATGTTTGACTAGGTACACATCTGTGTGATTTGCGCCATGATGATTATTTATGTATTGACCATTGACGTATTGCATGTTCTAACTAGTACGAAGAACGTGCGTGTGTTTGTGTGTGTTCGAGAGTGGGCTATATCTACGACTATCTGTTTATTGCGTCATCTAATCGTATGGGTCTAATAATAATAAACCTCAATTTAGAATTGGGTGGCGTGCTGAAAACAACAAAAAATATATATGTATGTCGTAGTTTAAAAATAAGATCTGATTTTGATATTGAGGAAAAAATAAATGTTTGGAATTTATACGATTATTTTTTTTTATTTCGAGAGATTTATATGCTTTTCATAAAGCTTGTTAATATATTTTTAACTTTCATTTTCATTTTCTCATTAATCACTAAATGAAATATGTTCACTAATGTGCTTAGAAACTGATATGCATAGAATACTATTTAGGTCATTTATAAATTTATTTTTGTCCAATACTTATTATGATTGATGGTAACTCTGTTACACATATTTGCAGAAATTGAAAACAGTGCTTGTTACATAAAACTAAGGTAATGTTTGATAATGACCGAATAGGTCAAAAATATATGATGATTGAGGCTTTTAATGGATGAAGCTCCATAATACACAATTTGTAACTAAAACAACGTTTTTCTTTTAAGTTTCACAAAAAAATATTGTGGCCACTGTGTTGGCGACACAAATTGTAGCAGTGTCTCACATTTGTGTCGCCAACACTGTGGCATCGTCAAGCCACAATAAATGTTTGTGAAATTAAAAAAAAACCTTATTTTATTTACAAATAATGTATTATGGAGTTTCATCAAGTAAAAGCCTAAATCATTGTATATTTTTGACTTATTCGGTCATTTCAAACGTTACCTTGCTTTTATGTAACATTGATTAATCATCAGTGCAGTGTCTCTACAATATTTTTTTTGCTGAGAAACTTAAATAATTTTTGTCTAAACATTGTCTTATTTGCAAACAGGTTAAAAATAAATTTAATTTCCTAAAATTCCAGCTTATCAATCTTTTTTTCTTTAGATGTAAATTTTACAAAAAATACCTTTGACTCCTCTAACAAGTTTCACATTTTTTTAAATAAATTCTTGTTCATTTTTGTTCTCGTTCTCCTTTTTTGATTTTCAACAATAAAATGTTTATTTATTACCGAATCAAACAACACGGTGAAATATGAAGGTTTTTGAAAAAAATATTTGGTTATTTGAAATGATTGAAGTGATGTTTTAATATAAATGCTTAATTATGGGCGTTAACCAGAGGAGATTTTTGTCATAGAAGAAAAGAAAATAAAGCTAACGAAATAAATTATTTTTTTGTATTTCTTTGACAATAACCATTGATCAAAATTAGTTAGAATTATAAATAAACATTGTGAAATCAATATTTAATTCAAAAACCTTCATATTGTCAATTTTACAATATTTTTTTCTTCATGTATTTTCTTCTAAGTTAAAAGACAAACAAAAAGCTAATGGTCATAATTAAAGACGACGCGAACGCCATCTTTTGCCTAATTTCAAGTAGCATTGTCAACAATTTGGGTCTACAAGATCAACGACCGAGAATCATTGTTTCGTCCACTAAAGGAAGGCGAACTTGTCCTGTTTATGAGAACAGGAAACGAAATTCACATTTAAAAATTTCATTAAATGTAAAAAGTTAATGATTTGATTAAAATTTTGTATTTTCTGATAATAATCATCTAACCGAAACTAGTTAGACTTATAAATAGAAGTAATGAAGTCAATATTATATTTAAAAAAAAACATTGTTAATTTTACAATATTTTTCTCTTCGCATATTCTTTTATATGTTAAAAGACATACAAAAAGATTATGAAATAAATTATTTTTTTTAATTTCTTTGATAATGAACATCAGATCAGAAATATAGATAAAAATAATAAAATCGATATTTCATTCAAAAACTTGTGAATTTTATAATAATTTTCATTTCACATATTTTCTTCTATTTCAAAAAGTCAATAAGTTTGAACCTGTAAAACCTCCCCAGGTTACACCAATAATTAAACGTATCCATTAAAACATCACTTCCATCATCTCCTTGTAATACAACCAATTGAAATAAACGTCCCATCGATTAAGACAATAAAACCCTACAGAACCGAAGACAGAAACAAACCAAAAAAATAAATAAAGGGAAAACAAGTCGTTATCTTAGGTTTAACGAGCGTACATAAATAACATCCCAATTAAACAATTCTGGAAACTAATTCCGGGCCCCAGATAATTGGTACGAAATTAGTAAAATTTTAATTGACACACCTAAACGTCCCCCTCCGTTCTACTTCTTTTTTTTTGTTCGGTGCCGAATTTAAAATTCAAACAAGAAATATGGAGCGCATCCGTACGCCTAAACGCCCATAAATTAACACCCCTGTGATTTAACGACCCAGAAGATTAAAATCCGTCTTTATCTGGGCATCTGAGGAGAGTCAAACGAAAAACAATTAAACTTCGGAAATGTTGGGAAGGAATCGAAGTATGAATGAGTTGGAGAAGTTTGAATGGTTTTTACTGAAGTTATAATGAAGAAAAAAAAAATGAATGAAAATAATGTTAAAAATGATACAACATACTATTTTTTATTTAAAAATAAAATTAAACATTTCTGATATTGATTTAAACAAAAAAAAATATACGTTTTTTTCGTAATTGATTAATAATACAAATAAAATAAAAAAACTTATTGACTTCCAACAGGCCTTCGACTCTATAAAAAGAAACACATTTATGAATGTACTAAAGGAATTAAATATAGCACCAAAATTGGGAAATTTAGTAAGAATGACACTTGATAAGACAACAGCCTGCACAAAAATACCTAAAGGGAGCACCGACCAGTTCATTATTAATAAAGAGGTAAGCAAAGGCGATTCTCTGTCTGCAACATTATTTAATTTGGTACTAGATTATACTTATACAGATGGTGGTAATGTTTCACATTGCAGTTTAATTAAATTAAAATAATAAAAATGAAAATAATTAATTACTTAATCACTTTCTTTCCATTTGCTCTGAAATTAAGTACTTACAAAATAAGTATACAAATATCTATTAAAACAACTACTTCCCGGGCAAATACCCACGCAAGACTTAAATTATACAATAGATATTTGCTGTTGCATTATTTAGCATTATACATTAAGGAAACCTAATATCTAAAAGAAGACAGATTATCGCATATGCTGAAAACATAGTAATATCAAAAGACTGGAAAATAATGGAAGAAATGTTGGAGGAATTAACGAACGAAGAAAACAAATATTTTCGAAGAATTTGAAAATAATTAATTATTAATCAATCATTTTCTATTTTGCTGCTCTGATATTTTGACTTGCGTTACGAAAGTACTTCAAAACCAATTTACAATGTGAACAAAATCCGATGTCTATAAAGCTATATTATAAGAAAAGGGAATACAACAAAAAAATAATGTAAGCCAAAATAAACTTTGTAGAAAAAAAAATATAACTAATCTTGTAAAAAAATATTTCAAAAATGCACAATTGTCATGATTTAGTAGCATTTGAACGCAAATAGCAAAGTCGCATCTCTCAATAATTAAACATTATTAATAATTTGTTAATTGTTAAGGCTTTCACTTGGTTATATATTTTGAGTTTATTAAATGAAACATTTTTTAACTTTGTTTAAAATAGTGTTTCATTTAATTATTAATAACGATTAATCAAATATAAAACAATACATAGTATTTTATTATTTTTTCACCTATTTTATCACAGAAAGAAACAAAGTATATAGATAATTAATATAACAATTTTTCAATGTAACTACCTTCTACTTCTAAACACTCATCCAATCTCCGCTTTACTGCGATTATTGAAGCCTTACATAACATTTCTCTGAATAGTTCATTATAAGAATATCTGACTTTTTTTCCTTTTAAATGCTCTAAGTTAACAGATGGTGTTGTGCAAACTTTATTTTTCATAGATCCCCATAAGAAGAAATCTAATAGGGTGAAGTCCGGTAATTTAGGTTTTCCATAACTTCCCGGGCCTAATACTTATCGGTTTCATATTTGTTTTAGTTTGAATTTAATTAGATCATAATTATAAGAACGTATAGATCCCAAACTCGCTAGTAGAAAATATTAGTCAAGAAACATCTTTAATTTTCAAATAATCAAACAGTTTCTCTTGTATACGTTTCCTCTTTATGTTTTACAGGGTAGTTGTGGTGTACGCCAGCATCGTAAAGAGGCATGAAAGTCTCAGCGTAAGGTGTACTTAAGTCGATCGAATTGAATACTTTATGATGAGTCGGACGGTAAAAAAAAGTTTTTAGAGTTGCGCTTATTGCGGAATGAATGCTGCGTGCGGCCGACGACGACGACAATCTCCTCCACTCTGCCTCCTCCACTGCCACGGCCGATAAAACTTTATTGCCCATCCGCTCATATATCGCCCAGATATCCTTTATTGGCCCTTGTAAATCTGCACTTAATTAAATTCCCGTGCAGTGTCACGTGCACATGCCGATGTTCCTCAGCGACTCAATCAGCTGAGAGGGATTAAATATCTTTTTTTTATATACGAGAAATAATAATTGGATAATAATAATTAAAGAACACATTGAATACACTTATTAATTAATATATGCTCATTTATATAAAGAAAAGATTGATACACTTATTAATTAATGTATGCTCAATTATGTATTTCAATTTGAAACAACTCAATCCAAATTTATATAATCAATTCAGAAGCAGCCATAATTCGACTTTTTTTTACACATCCATAACCATCTTTATTGTGATGTTTACTGTTACATTAACTTTACAAGTTACTATATTTTTTAATTTACAAGGTGGCTATCTACCAGTGGTTTTACAGCTGGCAGTCCTTGTCCTTTGTCTCATCTATCAGTTAGTCATTTATTTGCGATGATATGAATTAATGAATGATGGATTGAGGATGTATGAATTTTGGAGGAATATTAGGATTTTTAGTAATGCAAAGAAGGTTTAAAAGTTCCCGAGTCAAGTTTGTGGAAAATTTTTCGGATGGATGGGTAATTCGTTGGGATAAGGGTATAACACAGTTTTTTTTTTTCGTATTGGATGGATTGATGGTTGATAGGAGGCACTTAATTTTTTAAAATCTATAATTACTTTTTATTAAAAACAAGTTTGTTTATGATTTTAAACTTTTTATTACTTTCACTACAATTGTAGCTTCTGAAGAAGCTACAACGTAGCGAAAAAATTGTAGTGAAAATAATAAAAAAATTGAAAATCGTAAATAAATTTATTCTTAATAAAAAGATTGTTGGGATGTTGAATTTTTGTGAGGATTATTAGAGCTAGCCATTCCGCTATTATTTAGGGAAGTGAGTGAGAATTATATTTAAGATAAATAGAAAACAGTATTCATTCACCTGGCCACAGTTATTTAAATATATTAAATAAAAATGATTTGAAAATAATTAATTAATTATTTCCACATTTATTGACTTACGTTACGTAAGTACGTTAAACAAATGCACATTAAAACAACTACGTCCCGGGCAAATACCCACGCCGGACATTGAATTACATAATGTACACCTGCTGTTGCACATCAATAAAATATTGCATAATGCAACAAATTTTTATCCGAGAAAAATTTAATGTAAAAACAACAAAAGGAACGTTACTTAATTTAAGGCCATCTGCAGACACGTGTTTCGGGATCTATCCCTCGTCAGTACAGCTATGCCTTACATAATTTAAAGATGTTAAATGTGGAAATAATTTATTAATTATTTTCAAATAATTTTTATTTAATATATTTATATTTAAGAATTGCACCGTAGTCAAGCAGGTAATGACAAATCATTTTGTAGATGTGAGTTGCCGTTTTGTTGAGATACCTTTATAGGAATTAGTTAGAGATCTGAAGTATCGTGCTCTGTTCTGGGCCATGGGAATGGGGTTTGAAAGTAAGCTTAGGATCAAAAATAATTGCCAGGTATTTGCAAGTGGAAGAAGAAGAGATACATGTTAGGTTGATATTAATTTTTAATGGAAAGGTGAAGGGCTTTTGGTAAGAGATAAACAGTTTTGATTTATTGGGATTAATGATAATTTTCCATTTAGCAAACCTCACACCCTACGCTATGTGGGGTAGAGAGGAAATTCGGGAGAATATGGTGGTGGGAAATTAATGCCGTATTGTCTGCGAAATGCAGAAAATTGGCGGAATGGTTTAGGTATTTTGAATTGGGACTTTTTCTTATATTTTGCAAACAAAAATCAAAATTAAGAAAATAACATAGCAGACATACTTAAGCACAAGGATACAGAGAAGCTTTGATGATTACAAAAGATGGAAAAAATCAAAACAAAGAAGATGGTAATATTGAGTGAAAAACAAAAAT
Organism: Philonthus spinipes; assembly: GCA_963082785.1. Classification (NCBI taxonomy): domain Eukaryota; kingdom Metazoa; phylum Arthropoda; class Insecta; order Coleoptera; family Staphylinidae; genus Philonthus; species Philonthus spinipes. The sequence goes on from OY720303.1 coordinate 25,175,435, forward strand.
AAAGGGAAAAATTTGAAAACAAGATGAAAGAATGTGTGCTAAAAGAATGAAGACAATTAGAAGATATTCTATAAAACACTGGATAACCTAAGAAATGACAAGAATTTATGAAATATATAAAAATAAAAAATAAAATTGGTAGAATACTAACGACGGATGAAGAAATAGTGGGAGATAAACTTCCAAGAATTACATACATGGGGCTATGAATCAGACGGAGAGGAAGGCGATAATAGAAAAAGAGACGGAAATAACACAAAATGATATAACAGAAGAAGTAGAAGAACCAATAAGAAGACTGAAAAATGGGAAAACACCGATAATAGACAAATTACAACTGAAATTATCAAAAATATCGAAAATTATAGAGAAAAAAAGAAGCTACAAGAACTGCTTAAGAAAATGTGAAACGAAGAAAATCTAACAAGAGGATAGGAATGCAATAATTGTGGAGGAATCACCCTAATCGAAAATTTTAATATAAATATGAGAAAATTATTGAAAAGAGGATAAAAGAAATAATAGAAAGGAAAATAGCAGAAGCGTAGAATTGATTTAGACCTAAAAGACGTATATATGATCAAACTTTTACTCTAAAGACAATAATTAATAGAATATTAAAAATTCAAAAACAATATATATAACGTACATCGATACGGAGAAAGCTTTTGATAAAGGAAAAGAGTATTCATTCACTTGGTAACAGTTATTTAAATATATTAAATAAAAATGATTTGAAAATAATTAATAAATTATTTCCACATTTAGCTCAGTGACTTTTGACTTGTTTAACGTACTTACGTAACGTAAGTCAAAAGTCACAGAGCTTAATGTGAAAATAATTTATTAATTATTTTCAAATCATTTTTATTTAATACTTTTGACAATGTGCTAAGAAAAAAAATCCGGAAGGGCCTGAGTAACTTAAAGTAAACAACAAATTAATAAGAATAACCAAAAGTTAAAGATAGAAAAAGTGCAATCTCAAGAAAACGTCCATCCAACTACCTTTATCAAGATATTACACATATTGGTCTTATGAGGTCCGATAGACCCAAAAGGCCATCAACAGTTATCCATTTGCTATTGATTGAAAATCGTATTGAATAACCAAAAGCAGTTATTGAGAGACAAGAAATGTATTTTATTGTTAAAAATAAAATTTCATAAGAGTTTACAACAAAACAAGGTGTTAGACAACGAGGAATTCGAGACCATTTCTATTAAAAACATTCATGGACCAAATTATAAAAGAAGTAAACAGAGAAACATAACTTATAGAGCACTTATATAAAATAATTTTCTAAACTATTCTTTAACACTGCTTAAAATTTCACCTGTCCTTATTACCCCATTCAGAATTTATAAATTATTTTAAAATTAACCCTTATTGTCAGAAAGTTCAATTAGCCTTAGTTTGCTATAGGCGTTAAAAATGTATATATATTTCACTTTAATGATCGTTCTAAAGCGTTTTGTTACTTTTCTTCTTCAATTCTGTAACGGTTTAATTTATTACTACAAACAACAAAGTAAAAAAATGTTTCATTTATTAAAATAAAAGGTAACACTAAACTGCAAATACTATTAAAGTATTTTCACTTAACTTGAACATATAACATTTTTTTTTAGCGAATAAATTCTTACTGTTTTTTTTATGTTTATTTTTATATAACATGTCACATATACAAAATCTACATTTCCGCATTGAGGATGCTTAAATATTATAAAAAATAATTTAATAATTATAACGACTTTTTAAATACATTTAATTGCCTTACTAAATTTACTTTAGAATATCATAAATAATTTGCGGTTTCTTAATTGTAAATACCGAAACAACATGGTCCAGCTTGCCCAGATGTTGTAAGCTAGTAATAAGTTAAATTTAGAGGGTGCAAATTTTATGTTTTCAAACCCTTGTACAATTACCAATTAGAAACGTGCAAGAACAGCAATGGTATTATTTCTACTATTAATTAATATATACGAGCCCAAACGGTATATTTTAAAAAATATTAGAAAACAAAATATACCGTCAATTATCTGAATTATGTATGTATTGAAGTTTATCCCGATTTATAGTTATCAGGGTTCGTATTAATAAACATTTTTATGAAGAAAAAGGCTAAAATTACATACAAGAATATTTATAGTAATTGTTAAATTTATTTTTCTCTTTTTCTTCTGCGACTTATTTTCATTTTTACTCATGTCTGTTACATGTTTATAGTTCAATTTAGTTGTAGTTCAGTTTTTAAGAATGATAATGCAATGAATGTATTTCTTATATTTAATTCTTCCCGGAGTTTAGCTCATTGTTTTTTGTCCGTGAGCTTACTTTATTCCAAGTCTTTTTTCTTCTATAATTTGCTTTCCTTTATTCCAAGTCCTTTTCTTTCGATAATTTTATCACCTCTTCATTCCACTTTTTCCTCTCTTTATTGCGCCTTAGTTTTATTTTTACTGGTGTATGTCATATTTTCATAGTTTAATTCAGTTCTAGTTAAGTATTTGAGAATATGATGTACAAACTTCAATTTATTCAGCCTGCTATAAAACATAAGCCTAGCAAAGTCTTATAAAATTTTATAAATTTGTCAGCTCTAATCATTTCTCATTACTACTAAACGATCAAAAGATTGAATATTTTCCTCATCTTCAGGAAAACATTCCATACAACACAGATGAAGATTTGATTTATATTCAAGGCAAAACAAGCAAATTTCCGTTTTTCTTTTGATCTGACAACCAATTTAAATTACATATAAAAACCTTAACTCAAAATCACTAAATTATTCATTTTTTTTACAAAAAATGATTTACGCATCAGAACTAAATAATACATCTCCTTCGTCGCAACGCAAACAAACGAAAAAATCCGAAACAGCCAGTTCTTTCCAATTAGTGGCAATAATGAATGGCGTCGTTTTCGTCGTCGCGGTTTCGCTTTAATAATAATTAGTCGGAGTTAAGTAGATGTGGCTATTTCGGAATGGTTTCGGCTCGTGTGTGGTCATGCATGTGAATTATTTTCGGTAGTCCCTGAATCTCAGCCTCACTCTATTCCAGCCCAATAAAACACCAATTGACCCAAATTCCGCGGATCATGACCCATTCCAATTGCCCTAAGTGGATTTGAATAAAAAAAAAACGCGTGTGCAAATAATTAATTAGCCAATGAGGAAATGGTGAAGTCATCAGTTTTTATACGAAACGGATTTTTTTTGTTATTAAATTTGTAGGGTAAGGAAATAATCTATGAATCTCATTCTTCATAGATTTGGTAAGCTACATATTTCATTCATATAATAAGAAATATTGTTTTTTTTTTCAAGTAACTTGATATATATTTTTGTACAGATTCCATTTGTAATAATAAATATATGAAGTCATATTTTTTTATACGAAACGTTTTTTTTTTTTGTTATTAAATTTAAATATTCTAAAAATGTCATTCTTCATAAGTAAACTTTTCAATTAATAATTTTACAAAACTATGGATTTTTTTCTAGTAATTTGATATACAGAGAGATTTTTTTATAAGTTTATATTAGGGGAAGTGTATACCTGCAAAAAACGCGAGCTAACCGCATTGAATAATTAATGTGTGTATATTAAGTTGACTATTTGGCATATATGTGTTCAGTTGCGTGTTATAGGCAACTAAATACACATATATTAAAGTATTTGAGTCGCGTATTTTGCAGGTATACATAGGGGAAATGTATACTGATAAAAAAGCTCTCTGTATACTGATATATATTTTGTACAGATCGCATTTATTAAATTTGTAGCGTAAGAAAATATTCTAAAAATATTATTCGTCGTAGATTTAGAAAGGAATACATTTAAATCCTATGAAATGTTGATTTTTTCTAGTAACTTCGCATACATGCAAAAAAATCTAAAGGTGTCTAAAATTGCAATTGTAGGAATAAAATCGTTAAAATAATACAAATTAATTACAAAAAACCGTTTCGTATAAAAAATAATATTTCATAAACTTATTATTGAAAATGAAAATGAAAAAAAAAACATGATTCAAATTACTAAAAAAAAAAAATAATAATAAAAACTAAGAAATCAGAATAACAGGATATAGCAAGTTAAATTATAAATAATCTGAATTTTAAATTCAGATTTTTTTTTAAATAAATTGATTGACTAATCAAGTTTGAGAGCAGAAAAAAATCTCTCTAATTTTTCCATTTCAAGATCACAATCCGGAATGACCCATTAATTAATTTAATAGCAAAAGCGACATGAGTAAACGTCGCAGAGACCGGCGACCGTTATTTATTATCCGAGCTAAAGAGGCGAAACAGTACTACACGACACGGAGAACATGAAACGGAATACCAATTCGAGAACTTATCAATTCTTATCCATTAGTATTTTAAGTGTGCCACGCTAGATAATCCCGCCGGGTCCGAGATTTACGATATCGCGTTTTCAACAAAGCCGCGAATAAATCAATCCCGCCAATAATAATAAAGTTTACGGGCCGTAACATAAATTAGATTAAAATATGTATTAAATTGAATTAAATAAAGAGCCGGGGAAAAATTTATACGGAGGCGAGGTCTTAATTAAGGCTGGAAATTTTCTATGCAGACGCGCTCGGTGGTTTATGGTTATTGCTATTTTTTTACGTGCTTGTGGTTGTTGAATTGTAGTGGGTTTTAATTGATGGGATTATTTCCGTTTTGGCGTTTACATTAAATGCTGATTGTTTTTTCGAGATTGCCGCTTCGAGTTATTATAATTGCTCACGGACGACTGATTTTATTCAGCTGATTGTAATTTTTTCATACAAAAAAAATAACGATTACACGTGTTATACCTTTTTTAAGAATCATTTAATGTTAATTATATTAATTCATTCTAATTATCTTAAAATATGTAGTATTCAAATTATTTTTTACTATCTGATTAATTTTACATTATTTAAAAGAAACAATTATTAAACTTAGAGTATAAATACAAACATCTTTATTCAGACAGCAGAATTACAATTATTTACAAATATTTATATTTACAATACATATTGATGGGTTAGTAGTCTGTCATGTGCTATCGACCGAAGGTCTTTCTGCCCAATGAATATAATTATTTTTTTACGTAATATAAACGTAAGCTACACTTGGTTTGTTTCACAAATTTTCTTTATTTACTCGACGAGTTTCGCATTTTAAGGTGTTATCAAGAGTAAGTTATAAAATAAACTGACAAGCTAGCAACTGATAATTGACAGTATAATAAATTAAAGACGACAAAAGCGCCATCTTTTGCCTAATTTCAAGTGGCATCGTCAAAACACTAGTCTGATGAGGTTCGAAAAAACGAAAAGACCATTACTAGTTATCCACATGCTAGATGAACGGTGACTGAACGTTTCATTAAATTATAATTGACAGGTTTATATATTTATTTATTTACGGAATTTCCATTTCACAATACACCTATTATTTATAAAAAAACTATTAAATGCAATCCTGAGTCCCAAAATAGTCAAATAAAAGCTTATTAATGTTAAGATAATAACGCTTAACTTGACTACTTATATAATCAAGAAATAAGGGTTTTTAAGATCGGGGAATTCCAAATCTTCTTGTTGTCGTTAATGAGGTGTTTCCCAGCTTTAATAGACCTGTTTATTTCTAGGCCCTCCCTTATAGAGCCTTAAAAAGTGAAATTAGTCGAGTAAATAGACAAATTTTGTTAAACAAACCAAGTGTAATTTAATTTAAACCTTCAACAGTAGTAGTTCAAAATGTTTCACCAAGTGATAAGTGAGAAAATTATTCAAGAAATATTAATTGATTATTTTTAATATTTAACCCATACGATTTATCAACAATCAACCAATGCTTCTTTTATGGCTGTTTATCATCCAAAATTAGTAAAGAAAATTTGTTAAAAAAATTTTGTATTTGTATAGGTATGTGGATAGTATCTTAGTTTGCTTCACAGGTACTTATAGGCAGTTGGATAATTTTCTGCATTCACTTAATTCAATCACATTGAATTTACAATTGAAAAAGAAAATCGACAAATTCGTCCACTTTTTAGACTCAAAAATTTCGCATAAAAACAAAATGCATAATTTTAAAATTTTTCATAAACCAACCCAAACGGATACTACCATTCATATGACATATTTTCATCCGATTTCACACAAACTCATTGTGAATGAATTGACTAATTACTATCGCTCTTTCCAAAGAAAGTTTCAATAAATAGTTATAGAAGAATTTTAGTATTACAACTAAAATTCTTCTATAACTATATTAATGTGATTTGGACTATTCCTTTATATTCGTTTTTTTTTTTAATTTTTGTTTTATTTTTAATTTGAATGTAATTAATTATAGTAGTTTTACATGTGGAAGTAATTTGTTATAAGTGTTTATTGTGTCTGTGGTCAAGTATTGGGTGTTTTTTTATTTTATATTTGTCCCTTCGAAGGTCTGATTTTCGTCTCGTTTTATAGTTATGTATTTGTTTATTTGGTTTAATTATGATTTGTGTTTTTGATTTTCTACAGCATTAATTAATTGTAATATGTTATTAGTTTTTATGTTTAATTCTTTTGTGATCTCACATAGTTTTCCCGTGCTCGTTTTTATTTAATATTTAATAATTTATTGATTATTTTTCTTTAGCTAAAACAATTTTTTTTACTTACGTTACGTAGGTACTTTAAAAAGAACACACATCGAATGGAACAACCACTTCATGGGAAAATGCCCCGTCAGACATTGAACTACATAATAATGAACATTTGCTGTTGCATAATAAATAATTGTGTAATGCAACAATTTTTGATTCAAGTACTTTAAAACCCATTCAAACAACTACTTCTCGTACAAATACCCCGCCAGATATTTAGCTACATAATGAATATAATGAATATTTGCTATTGCGTAACAAATAATTTTATAATACAACAGTTTATGATTCAAGAATATTTAATGCAAAAAACAAAAAAAAAAAAAAAACGTAAATTACAGAACGTTAAGTAAGAACTTTTAAACAAAACAAACACTCATAGAAAGAAACTACTTCTCGAACAAATACACTGCCAAATATTAAAGCACACAATGAACATTTGGTATAAATAGCAAAATGTGAAAATAATTTATTATTTTCAAATCATTTTTATTTAATATATGAACATTTGGTGTTGCATAACAAATAATTTTATAATGCAACAATTTTTGCTTCAAGAATATTTAATGCAAAGAGAAAAAAAGTTACGTAATGCAAGGTCATCAGCAAACATGTGTTTCGGGATTTATCTCTCGTCAGTACAGCTCTACCATACAAACGACTAATAACATTTAATTGTATAATACAAGTTTATTTTATATTAAGCGCAAAGAACAAAAACACGTTACCTAAAATAAGGCCATCTGCAGACACGTGTATTGCTATTTATCTATCGTTTTTATGACGAATCTGTACTGACGAGAGATAAAACCCGAAACGTGTGTCTGACGATGGAATTATATTACGTAACATTTTTTGATCCTTGCATTAAATATTTTTAAATCGAAAATTGTTGAATTATAAAATTATGTGTTATGCAACGGCAAATATTTTTTATTGTGGTTCAATAGTACAACGATATGTAAGTCTACTGAATTTATAAAAAATAACATAACTTTTTCAATAATTAGTGGAAACTTTTCCGGTTATAAAATAAATACCATTGCAAAATAGAAAGACTGTTATTCCTTACTTCACTTTTTATAAAAATAAAATGTGAAGTAAGGAATAACAGTCTTTCTATTTTGTGATTAATTACTTCGCGTAAACTCGAAAATATACAGTTATAGATACCATTACCAATTCCAATAGTAGAGAATCATCACAGACAAAATTTCGAATAATAATATGTCCACTTTTTAGACTCAAAAATTTCGCATAAGAACAAAACTCATAATTTTAAAATTTCTCATAAGTCAACCCACACGGATACCACCATTCACATGAAATCTTTTCATTCAATTTCCACAAACTCACTGCGAATGATAACTATTTTACATTAACTAATTACTATCGCCCTTTCCAATTATTTTACATTGATTAAAGTTTAACGACTCAATCAAAATACCTGAGCTCATAGCGCCATTCACTAATTTATATAAAAAAATGTTAAATCTAACAAAATTCGTCTTGCTGAAAGCGATCTAATATCCAGCATCTCATTATGACTAAAGTTTAGCAATGTTTTACCCATTCTAAAAGCCATTATTTAAAAAAATGCTTTGAACGTTTCAATTTGATGAATTTCCTTTTTAGTGTAAGGTGCCCAGATTTCAGACGCATATTCTAAATGAGGGCGGGCCAATGATGAATATAGCGTTTTAATTATGAAATTGTGGCAGAGTATTTGCCCGAGAAGTAGTTGTTTCGATTGCTACTTACGTAACGTAAGTCAAAATGTTGCTGTATTTAAAGAGGAAATAATTAATAATTTAGTTGAATAAATTATTATTTTTTTAAATCTTTTTATTAGATTTAATTTAATTGGTGTATTTATATATATATAGAATTTTAGTAATAATATACAGGGTGTCCCACGAGGTAGTGGAGAGCCGATAATTCGAAAACGGTTATTAGTACGAAAATGAAATTTGGTGGCTTTATATGGTTTGAAATGATGCCGCTTTTTCTATACATAGATTTCATTTCCGTTTCTCCATTTCCGAGTACATGACATCAATTTTAGAATTTCAAATGAGACACCTTGTATATTTATAGATTTTTGGAAAAGTGATTCAAAGACAAATACAGCAAAACAGTAAAATGAGTGAATATTATTGAAGTAATAATTGAAATAGATAATCGCGGTGGCATGGATTAACAAAAAAAGCGTAAAAAATTGAAAATGCTTCATGTCAAATGTGTGATTTCAAGTTGACAATACATTCTGCTTACGTGTAAGAAATGTCTCCCAGTTTTACGTATGACGAGTATGTCGACATGCTGCTAATGTATCTTGTCTTATCCGCATTGGATGGAAGAAACTCATTTTCAGCACATTTTAAAATAAAACTCCCTAATAATATGGTATTGCTGTATTTTTCTTTCAATCACTTTTCCAAAAATCTATAAATATACAGGGTGTCCCATTTGAAATTCTGAAGTTGATATCATTTTCACAGAAATAGAGAGACGGAAATTAAATCTATATATTCAGAAAAAGGCATCATTTCCAACCATTTAAAGCCACCAAATTTCATTTTCGTACTACTAACCGTTTTCGAGATATCGGCTGTCCACTACCTCGTGGGACACCCTGTATATTCATGTGATTTGGACTATTCCTTTATATTCGTTTATTAATTTTTGTTTTATTTTTAATTTAAATGGAATTATTTTTAATAGTTTTATTTTTGTAAGTAGTTTGCTGTAAATTATAATTTTTTTAAATCTTTTTATTTGATTTTTCAATAAGAAATGTCAACTTGAAGAATTTCAAATTTTTGAAATCTGCAAAAATCTAACGGTTTGAACAATCTATGTAGCGCGCAATGATCGATTTAGATTATTTTAATTAATAATAATTACTTTCTTTTGATATCAATCAATATGTTTCCGGAAAATAAAGAAGAAAACACGCATTCATGCGAGGTTAAATATTTTATGTTTATTCTTTCCGTACAGAGCTAAATTACGCAATTCCATATAATTACATAAAAGCTCATTTTTTTCCCCGAATATTACCCGTATTTATAGGAAAACATTAAGAAATTGTAATCAACCAGATGCAAACAAAACACAGTGTAACAAATTAACCCAATTTTTCACTTCCCACCTTTTTCAATCACATTACACATTAGTAATTGAATAATTTATCGGCAAATGACCGTCTTACACGTCCCACCCTCGAAACAATCACAATTATGAATATGGATATTTCCACTCCATGCATAAATTTGTCCGCGTAAGCTGTTTGCGCTCTGCCCAAAATGACACGAGGTGCTTGTTTCGTCGGTGTCGGGTTTACCCAAATTTCCGACCCATCATCATATTTTTTATTTCGTTACGGACGTGTGTAGTTTCGGACGATGGTAATCATCGCGGTATCGCGTTTCCTTTACGTATTATTTATCGTATTTGTTCACACGTCCCGATGAATTACACTCGCGGTAATATACAAATATATTTTTTTCTTGGAGTAATTGTGTTGCGAGTATTTATTCAGAATTGTATTACCGGAATTGTAATAAAGGAAAAAATAAAAGATTATATAATTTATGCGGCATAAGCTTAGAACCAAGATTAATGGAATCCAGTGTTTATAAATAATATTTCAAATTCATATTTTTACAACAAACAAATTCAAATTTATAAATACTGGATTCCACAGGGTTAGCGAAAATTACCTTTACATCAATAAATTCGTCGTACATGTTATGTAGGATGTACGACGAATTTGTTGATGTAAAGGTAATTTTAGCTAACCCTATGGAATCCAGTATTTATAAATAATTTTAAATTATAAATTAAATTTTGTCGGAATTTTTTCGTTGCGGATCCGGATGCACTGTCGTATATGTTATGTACGGCTTGAATTTGTTGATTGTAAAAATATGAATTTGTAAAAATTTTTATAAACACTAAATTCCACAGGGTTAGTTAAAATAACCTAGATGTTCCGGTCATTTTAATTAACCATCTGTATATAAAATTAATTCTCAATTATTATCATTATTAAATTTGTATATGGAGATACAACAAAAGCGATACAAATTAAATAAAAAATAATTTAAAAATAATTAATAAAGTATATCATCTATCAGCTCTCTGACATTTTTGACTTACGTAACGTAAGCAGCTTAAAATAAATGTATATTAAAACAACTACTTCTAGGGAAAATACCCTGCCAATGAATATTCTTTTCTATTAGTAAACGATACTTTATCTGATGACAAAATTGTAACTCTTTAAAGTTTACGTGATTTGTTAGCTAACGCATATAATTTCGCGAATCATGCTTAAAAAGCGTTATGTGCCAAAATGTGCTTAAAAATCAATATTTAAGAAGTTAATTTTAATCGAGTTTTCATTTAATTAGAAATACGGACAAATTAATTATTATTTTAGCACTTACATAATTAATGGTGTCCTCCTTGTCGAACTAATGAAGAGCAAGTTGTAAATACGAATTATAAATCTTTTTATACTACTCAGATTGAAAATATAACTGATTGAATTGTGCCAAAAGAATATTAAAGCTTATACGTTACATTACAATTACTGAATAATATAGATACAAATATTTTCATTCGCCTATTTTGTTGATCTGATAAGCAAAACCTGTTTACATTAGTCATCATCGGCCAATCTGATTGGTCCGAGAGGTTTTACTAGCCGGTATTTCGTGCAATATCATCCTTTAATAACATTATTAAATATGATGGATAATATGGTCATCCTTTTCGTTCTTCTCTTTCGCACTTATTTAATTATAAATATAAACCTTATTATTTTAAATTCAATTAAATACAATTTATATTAAAAATTTGCTCTGGAAGGCATGAAAAGTGGATCAACTTTAGAATTTAATTGTAATGGAACTAAAAAAAAATGATATTTTGCTTCCGTTATTATTGTAAGTTCATTTAATTATATTTACATTTTAGCGTTACATTTATACACACGTTTTAGTTACATTTAATATTGTTACATATGAGTAGTTGAAATTCTAGCACACATTAGTACTTTAACAAATGTCTAATAATAGACATTTCCTGTTGCATAACAATAACAATTGTATAATGCAACAATTTTTGAATCGAAAATATTTAATGCAAAAAAAATAAAAAGTTACGTTATTTAAGGCTATCAATATTATTACGCTACTAATTCTTTTTACAATTTGTAATCTTTATTTGTATATTTTATTGTTTTCGTATTGATATTTGTACTGGTATTTATTTATATTTATATTCATGTTTGTCTTGCTATTATTATGATGTAAAATTATTTTGTATTATCCTGTAATTGGACTACTGTTTCCTGTTGGGTAATAAATTTATTATTATTATTATAAATCATAATGTCACAGTAGCAAACGGGAAAATAATTTATTAATTAACTATTTTCAAATTCTTTTATTTAATTTATTTAAATAACTGTGACCAAGTGAAATAATCCTTTTCCTATTATTCTAGCACACATTTCAAATACAAACAAGAAAACGCTAATAATTTAATTTTTAAAGTAATAAATTACTCGAAAACAAAGAATAATAAATACATCAGGAATTCATTAAAACCATTTCTTGCAGTTTGAGGCTTTTTTATGCTTCGAACGAATTATATAAAATTTCTGAAATAATTCATGAAATAATTATCACATTACAAATTTTTATAAAATACATATTGCATCCCACTCTACCGCACCTTAATCCGCATATCGATTCTAGAAATTCCTTCTCTGGAAATTCGATCTCACCCCCCTGGTAATCATGTGGGCTTTGGCGCGGTGAAATTTTACACTCGATTTATATTAAAATGCATTCAGTCTAATATAGACGAAAGAAAATAAATATTTTATTACACATGTGCACACATTTTTAATGGGGTTTCCTCCCCATTTTTTTTTTCTCTAGCGTTTCCTTTCAGGTTCATTTATCATCGAACTCGAGCGGATACGGTAAACTTGACATCAGGTTGTTTTAGATGCAGATTTTAGAAAATTAGGAATTATAATTCGACCGTTAAAATTAACAATAATTTCATTAGTTTATAAATAATATTTTTTATATACCCTTATGTTCATAATAATAGAAAAAAAAGAAGGCAAAAAAAAGGAACAGATATAAAATATATATTTAATTTTGTAATTTTTAATATTTATTTCATATTTTTGCCTGTTTATGAAAACAAGGAAAACGAAATTCACATTTAAAGAAATGTTAAATGTTCTTTAAATGTGAATTAAGTCATTATTATTATCGTTGCATGCTTATTTTAATATTTAAATTACTATTTCCGTAACACACAGTGTGTGTAGTATCAGAAACGCTTTTTTAACAACGAGATAATTAACGATTGAAATGGTGATGTAGAAGAAGATATTGTTCTTGCTTAAATTAATTAATTGTCTACCTAATAATTAATACCGGTAAAAGGAAAACTGCTTTTGATTTAAGAGAAAAATCGTTTTTTCAGACTCGAGGCCAATTTTTAATGACACAAAGAAAAAATGATCTATCTTTAATTATTTCCGGGTTATAACCGGAAAATGACGACGAGTCAATTTTCTAAGGTGCCTGTAACTCCGTTATTATTAAAAATAGAAACATTTAATAAACACTGTAACATTTCATGATATCTTCGAATATAATATTTTATTTATCATTTTAAGTTTTTGAATAACAATCTTAAACTTCGATTTTCCATATGTGGACCAGCAAATTGTTGTATATGATCGTTTTTTTTTGTTCTGTGTGTTGTCGTAATTTGTGATTGGTAATTTGCCTTTTTTATACATATGTTTTGTAATCTTTTTAGAGCGTCACACTTTTCTTATAAAATTTTTAATATGTAATTATAATTGTAATTTGGAAATGGAGATTCCGTTAATAAAGTAAATTGTAAATAATAAAAAATCCAATCATGTTGAATGTATAAAATTGGAATTGCCCAATGTTTTACTTTATTTAAACAATTTGAGAATTCAACAATATACATCTAATAATATATTGTCTAAATGTGCCTGAAACAATAAACACGAAATTAATTCGAGTTTTATTCAAATTCCGAAACCTACTTGTCCCATTACTGTATCAACACTTGTGGCGCTCGAAATTTATAACACCTCGAACGCCTTCGGGTTCCACGGGAGAAATTATCCTATCTGCTGTAGGCTGCAAGATTGATGCAATGGTCCACATCCGATCAATCACGATCGTTATCACCGATATCCAGAAAAATTGCATGCGCGTTGCGTAATCCACTGGCTGATTAGATCCGAAAGGGAATAAGAGGCACGCGTTCTGCCTGATGCTCGGTCGGGCCTAGAAAGGCTTGCATAACACACGAATTGTGTAAATTGAGATCTCGATAACGATCGGACAAGTCTTTTTGTGTTCGTATTGGAAGTTTTGATGGATCGGAATTTATAGTGATTGATATTGTTGTTTTTTTTTAATTTGATTTTATTCTTGAAATACTTGAAAGTATACTTCTACTAAATCTTTATTATCTGGGAAAATTATACATTGTATATAAACTAACATAATATTAAAAATATTGACAGGAAGACCTCCGGTCGATAGCTCAACACGGACTACTAACCCACCAATATGTATTGTAAATATAAATATTTGTAAAGAATTGTAATTCTGCTGTCTGAATAAAAATGTTTGTATATATCAAAAATAAATATTTTCATAATATATTCCTACAACCTCGAAGCTGTCTTTCTGTAATATTAGGTTTAGGTTTTAATTTATTTAGCGTTTTATTTTTTTTTATAGGTGTGACATTAGCTTTCAGTTAAATTGGGCAATGCTGCTAAATTCTGTAATACACACAAGAAAGTTAATGCATTTATTCACTATCTGACCGGCTAATGACTATAGTAGTTGAAGCGGGTAAAGTTTTACTCAGCAGTTTCCTAGTCAAAACCTAGGAGGAGACCGACACCCAATCTGTAAATGAATTTTCCTATTAATCATAGGTTTTTCTGTCCTTGTCTTCTTCTTTTTTTTTCTTTCTTATGGTAATTGGGATTTAGGTAGGGATAGTAGGATGTAATGAGGATATATATTCAAATATAGTGATGGTTGGGTTTTTGAATTTAGGAGGAATGTCAGGTTGGGGATGCACAGTTGCTTGGGTAAGTCATTATTCATAACAAATTAAAGACGACACAAGCGCCACCTTTTGCCTAATTTCAAGTGGCGTCGTCAACGATTTGGGTCTACAAGGTAGACGACCGAGAATCATTGTTTCGTCCACTAAAGGAAGGCGAACTTGTCCTGTTTATGAAAACAAGGAAAACGAAATTCACATTTAAAGATGGTGGCTGAACATTTCTTTAAATGTGAATTAAGTCATTATTATTATCGTTGCATGCTAATCGCTCAGCCAGGAATCGAAGTCTATGATCAATTGGTAATATATTTGTTATTTCCTCCAATATCCTTATATTGGAGGAATTATGGAGAGTATGAATTCCTTAAATATTTTTATATTGGAGAAATTATGGAAGAATACATTTCTGCAATATTGTAAGAATTATGGAGATAATTTTTTGTAAGACGAAGTTTTGTCAGAGTACGGAGGTAATAATAATAACATTTATTGCCCAACAGGAGACCCACTTTTAGGACATTTTTAAAAATAATAATTTGTGCAATAATAAATATACACTTCACTAAACATTTCAATTTATCAAAAAATATATATCTACATAGAATGGAGGAGTACTCTAATAAGGAACGACAAATCTATAATTCTTTTGTGCTAAAAACATGCTGATCTAATTTTTGTATAGTTTCCATAATCGCCAAACCCGCTTTTTTTAATTTGTGCCAAAACTTGCGTATACCATAGATGTATCGAAGACATGTTTTTTTAATGGTATTGTATTCGTTTGGCGGTTATATTATCAATTGTAGGACTATACATAGCTTACAAATTAAAAAATTCCTCTACAACTTTTTACTAATGAAAAGCAAGGGAATAAAAATATATATATTAAAAAAAAAACGGATTGCTGTAATTGGTCAAGTCATGTTAATTCATTTTAAGTAGACAAACTTTTCACTATGAAGTATTTTTTCGAAATACATTAATTTTTGTGAACACATAATATTAGTGCTAAATAGCTCACTAAGTGGGATTAACTAATCGCTACTAAATAAATTTCCCATGCTTTTCTACGGTAACAAATTTAATTAATTAATCGTCTTATTAAATTCAACGATTCCCTTCACATAGCTTACAAATTACAAATTAAAATATGGCTAAAAATAATCTAGTTCAGTACTAAAATATACAACTTATTTTCTGAAAGATTATTTTTTTAATGTTTATATTATAAAAAAACCTGACTATATAGCTAATTAATGTTAAATGATAATGAACTGAAACCATAAAAATTATTAATAAACACTTATATTAAAATGGGCAGTTAATGGTATTTTTATACACTTACAGGGATAATTAAATTATATTTTAAATTTAATTAAGTGAATAATAACTTTCTGTTGAATAGCGTTCGCGGTTGTGCCGTATAAAGCTATTAGATTATGCGACAGGTAAAAAGATTAAGCCGGAAAGTAACGAGTTGGGCGAATCTGAATAATAAATGCAAAAACGTCTGGAGTGGTGAGGGTTGTCGGTAGGCGTGTGTTTCTGCCTGTGTGTGTGTGTGTGCACAACAATGGTGAATATTTAACACCTTCTGCCGGTGGGCAGTGGTCAGGTCAGGCTGGGTCCTGGGCCCTTGTCGCCCTTTCACGGCCATTAACAAGACACACTGCGAACAAATAGATTTTCGGTGCAAACTCACGAATTACGAATCGATGCCCCGACCGGCTGCATGTAATTGTTGGATTAGGGTTAAGTGTGGGTATTAGTTTGGTTTTTGATAGATTTTGGGTGTGCTTTGGAATAGGTTTAATTTATTAGTGGGTGTATTGTTCGAACGTGTGTCTAAAAGAAATTGGCAATACTGGATTGGATTAATAAAATATAAGAAGCTGTCATCTCGTTTTCATCGCAGTTAGGACTTAGATGTGTTTTATCAGAATCAATCATTAACTATTTGGTTACACATAGCGTACGATTGACTTGTTCTTAGCAATTTTAACGGTTTCCTTGTTATTTATTATGCATGCATTCATAAATTTACTCGATATCGATTTTAAAGAATAAAGCAAGAAGCAAATTTTAGAATAAGATGAATACAACAATTCATCTTATTATAGGCTTTTAAATTAAGGGTGCGGTTTAGACGAAAGAGATAGCTATATAAATATTAGCAATCACTAATTCGAGTTACATGGCTGTTGTGTTCAATGAACAATATTGTATTATACATTAAAGTAATCTTAAAATAAGCAGGAATTTCGTCAGATGAATTAAAAATTATTTTAATGTTTAGTTTGTGTGAAAAACAATTATGAAATTCAATGAAAATTCATCAAATTTATAGCAAATTTCAAATTATATTTTTGCAAATAAAAACTTATGTAATGAAAATTTAAAGGATTTCACTAAATTCTGCATTCAAATAACTTAGCAGACATGACCTATTAATTTCATTATATCTTACAATTTTCTTTTCTAACTTGAACTAGTAAATTGACGTAATACACGAAAATTAACGGTTTATTTTTTATTTAGACTATTACTTTATACTTGATAGATAAAAAATGTAAATACATATTCATATTATTAAATCCAAAAGAATGGCTCTTTTTTCAAACGATTATTTCCATTTTACTATATAGCTATATCTTTCTACTAAACCGCAACCTTAAATACTTGGTATTGTTTCACTATACTTTTTATTTATCCGACTAGTTTCGACTTGTTGTCATTATAAAAGATTTATGACAACAAGTCGAAACTAGTCGGAAAAATAAAAAGTATAGTGAAACAAAACCAAGTGTTTCATTTAAAAGTTTTTTTAAAAAGTAGTGAAAATGTTTCATCAAATGATCAATGAGAACAAAATTAAAATTATAATAGGCATCAGAAATTATGAGCAAATATCTCACTCCATCAGACAATTACACTGCCTGAATAAAATAATATGAATATGAATAAAAGACGTATCTTTTTTAAATTAATCGTAAATTTGATAATGAAAAACACTGCAAAACTTTGTTTTGTACATATAACACTTTATTCCAAAACACTTTTGATAATGGCAAGTTAAATTTGCCGAAACTGCAGTCACAAGTAAAATTAAATGTTATACAAAACAAAGTTTAGAAGTGTTTTTTTTTTCATTATGATATTTAAACTATGTATAACGAAGTAGAAGCTTCCGCAATAAAAAATTGTAAAATTGTATTTCTTATTTCTAAATTGAATGAAGCTTATTATTATTATTAAGCTTATCTTACGTTGTTGTACATATTAGCATAAAATTATTCTACACATAACATAACAGAAATGTATATCAAGTGAATGAATACTCTTTTCCATTTATTTCTAATTATATCGTTTGGATTTTCATAATATCAGTGTGAGGTTGTTCAGAGAAATATCACCTAACCACAATATGCCATTTTTAACGATAATTTTTTCATTATAATATTAATTTATAATACAGTTGTAAAAAATCTAACATTGATTAGTTTTAAGCGAAAGATTTGGGACGTATTCGATTAGGGTTTACTAATATTTTATTGTCTACTTTTAACATTAGTTTGAGATTGTTGCATAAGTTTGTTATATTTGCTACAACGACCCTCGGTGTTTCTGCCTGTCCTTGTAGAGTTCTTGTCTTGTTATCTAAAGGTCATGATTGTTAACGTCTTTGTCTATGTGTGCCAATTTAATGACATGAATTGATGAATTGGGAAGGTTGCGAGGTATACAAAGGTGTAATATGATAGGGGTAATGTAGGGATTAGTGGCGAATTTTAAAGAAAAGGATTCCAGTCTACGTTTTATACATACGATACGATACATGCACAATCCCCCTAATTTTGCATCATAGAGCAGTTCATTGGAAGGGTTATAAAGTTGGTTATTTGAGTGTCTAATTTTGGCGAGTGCTCTAATGGCTGCGCTTTTTTGGATTTCTATATGTTTTTAGTACATTTTGACGCGGATTATAGAATAGGATGAGAGTATATTCAAACAGGGGTCGATAAATCATTTTCACTAAATTAAAAGAAAAAAAATGCTACCAAAAATTAACTAAATATTATTCAATTGCTGCAGTTTCAGTGGAAAATCCTCGGATGCCAATTCATTCCTTTATGAATTGGCATCCGATTTCAAAACATAACCCTTCTGCAATTATGTCGGATGACATTAGAGAAATACATTTCATTATAGATACAACAAAAAAGATTTCTAAAAATGACCGAGAATTCGTATTCCTTCATTATAAGTACATAAATTTAATAAATATTTCAACAATTTATCACATACCATCACATGACTTTTTTGTCATAGTAATTGTTGGATAAAGACTGTCCGAGACATCCACCAGAAGAAGCTCATATTAATTCTTTGTTGGGCTTGCTCAGGTGTCATTCACCAAAGCTTTATGAAACCTGGCCAATCGATCACGGCTGATGTCTCAATGAAATCGTTACGTGTGATGAAAAACTGGATCACGTACTATAATCGTAAGCATTCATCGCAATGGTTTGTCAAAAGAATGTCCGAGTTATCCACCAGAAGAAGCTTATGTTCATTGTTTGGTGGTCTCGCCCAGGTATCATCTTCCACAGCTTTATGAAATGATTGGCCCAATCGATTACGATAGATATCTACTATTATCAACTAGATGAACTGATTAGAAATCTGTCGATTAAATAGCCAAAATTACTTAATCGGATGACTAAAATTCTCCTACACGACAACGCTCGACAATATGCCGTATGAATGGCCGTGTCAAAGCTACAGGAATTGAAGTTGGAAACTCTCTGTCACCCACCGATGCATATTATTTTTATTTTATATTTTGTCGTAATTTGTGATTGGTAATTTGCCTTTTTTTATACATATGTTTTGTAATCTTTTTAGAGCGTCACACTTTTCTTACAAAATTGTTAATATGTAATTATAATTGTAATTTGGAAACGGATTCCAACGGAGATTCCATTAATAAAGTAAATTGAAATTGAAAATTTAAACAACATTTTATCTCAAAAAAATCAATTTCGCAAATTGCTTTTCAAGAGTTCATCGACTTGCGTGTTCCAGGCTTCTACAGCAATTAAATGACATACTCCTAAAATGGCAAGGGTATCGATAATATGGGTTCATATTTTGATTAAAAAGTAAAAGGTTTTATTGGAAAAACAATTGAATTCAATTATGTGCATTTTTTGTTTCATTTTATTTTGTAATTTGTAAAATGGAAATTCCATAAATAAATTTCATACTTGACAACCTGATACAAATTAACCGTTATTTGGTCATTATAGGTTGTAGTTTGTGTTTTTATCAATAAAAAAAAAACTACGATGCGCTGATAGGGTTAATCTTAAATAGAAAAGAGTATTATTCATCTTAATCTTACTTATATGAAATATCTACAATGTAATTAACTATTAATATCCCCATTGATAAATTCTCAATACACCCATTAATAAAATGCCAATCAATGGTTGTTTCCTCTAAATCGGTTCAATAATAAATGTGACTCACCTCCAAGATCCAGCCGAATTTAACCACACTCGAAAATCACATAGCTGTCAATCACAATCCCTGACCAACGACACAACCTGCAACAAACCGTGCTCGTCCTGTTTTCTCGAAA
The DNA here is from genome assembly GCA_963082785.1 of Philonthus spinipes. NCBI lineage: Eukaryota > Metazoa > Arthropoda > Insecta > Coleoptera > Staphylinidae > Philonthus > Philonthus spinipes. The sequence goes on from OY720303.1 coordinate 25,195,923, forward strand.
CAAACAATCCACCGTGATATAGAAGCGCATGCCTGTCTGGAGGAATTCCCACAAGTATCCGTATCAATGTTTGTGTAACCTCATGTGTGAGCGTGAATCTGTGAAAGATAAATTCTAAATAAAAACCTTACGCACGGTTTTCCGTTTCTAAATCGCGTTGCTAAAGACGTTTTGTAATTTACGAGTGATGATGTGACTGACCTGGGGTGACGTTGTTTCGGTTGTGGTAGGTCGGGGACGGATTGTTTGTTAATGACAAAGAGGACGTAGTCTGTGGTCAGTTCTGTTTGTGGATTGATAAAAGAGAAGAGTCAGTAACCTGCGGTGATAATTTTTGGACATAACACCGCGATTAAGGAGGCTCTCGCGTCTTTATCGGGGTCGTGTGTTTGGACAGTTTTAGGTTAATATTGAATTAATACATAGCGATTGGAATATCTACTTTTTTTAGATAAACAATAAAAATATATTCGTATCAGTTATTCTTTTTCGTTTTAATATTTATTAATCACCTGTTATTACCACTAATAGTGAATGATTTTAGTTTCTGTGTAAAGACCTTCGGAAAGCTAGGGTGGAAAAAAAAAATAGAAGAAGGGAAGAGTGAAGGTAGATGTGATGAAATATGATGATATATAATATAGATGATATGTATATGTGATAATGCCAATAAAGGTTGTTGTTTTTTTAATTTTCATATCATCTGACTGACCCGCGGGTTATTTATTATAAAATATAAAAAGGTGTGTTTCTAAAGGAAAAATATAATTCTTAAATTAAAAAAAAAAAAAATTATGGTACAGTAATTAATTATAATTAACCCGTATGATCTCGTTTTGTTACATACATTCATAATCTTAAAGACTTTGCTTTATTACTATTCCTGTTTTATTTTTTTTAATAACAAACAGTTTTCATAATTCTCATTATCGTATCTTGCGAAACCATTTAAAGAATATATACATTTTTTTGTGGGGAAAATATCAAAATTTTATAGGAGGCAAAAAATACATAAAATTGAATGATTGCAGAAAAAAAGTATTCCTTATGATTTGACCTGTTGAATAAAAAGATTTAGGTATCTTAAGAAGTCGATGGTTCTAGTTTGACCACTTACTTTAAACGTAGGATAAAGAAACATATCGCAAAAAGTGCACCGTATCAATGTAATTAAATGTGCAAAATTAGGTTTTCTTACCTAAATCCAAAATAAAAATATTTGAAAAATAATAAAAAAAATAATATCTTTGAGGCCTCGTAGATGGCTTAGGAACCACTTTTGGATAGAGATAAGTTTAGTTAAATCGTCTTATTTTGTTTCAGAGAATATGTGGTAGAGCGTTGTACAAACCTTTCGGGGACACCCTGTATATATAAACATCTTTATTTATGAAATACAAATAACACAAAACAATTATTACACTAAATTATAAATGTCTTTCGGTGTTTTATAGAATATTTCGTTTAAAAGTTACAGCTATGGGATTCTATATGAAACGATATTGCGACAGCGCGAATCGGAGTTCTCTCTCTATCAACCGTTGCTTCGAATCGCTCCATCTTCGTTTTGAGTCGCTATCGACTAGACTAGAATCCGGCCTCAGATTGTTGGTTACGGGTAAAAAAAATAATTTTAATAGCCATTATTACTAAATAAATTATTGATCATTGAATCATTGAGTAAATAATATATACTCATTTTATACTCTGTGGTTGAAGTTTTTACTTCGTTATATTTGCTTCAATTTTAATGTAATTTATTACATATTGGAACATCTTGAATTGATAGAATAAAACACTGACGAGTATAGTTTCAAAAATTATATTTTGTTGTCTGAAAATAAATGTTTCGCCACACAATGGTATCATCAGGTGACGATGTTAATCGTCATCTTAACTTAATAAAATGTATTATTAACAATAACCATTTTATTTAGTGTTTCGTAAATGAAAACCATATACCAATTCACCAAATTAAAAGAAAAAAAAAAAGTTACCAAAAATTAACTAAATATTATTCAATTGCCTTATTAAAGAAAAAAATTAAACATTTTTTTAATAATGTAGAACAATTATTAGTTATTTTTTTGTTGTTTTATAAAATATATTTTATAATGAAATAATAGTAAATAAATTCCTAAATTCAAAAATCCTTCACAAACGCTATTCCAATTCATCACCTCCCTTAACCGGTAATAAGACACACCCATAAAATGCGCGAACTTTGGCAGAAAGGCTGTTGGCCGATAGCCGATTGTCGGTAAATAAAATAATAATATTTATTGTTAATTTCTTTCACATTTATATGTATATTGTACTGACAATAAAGATTCTTTATATATATAGTAAATAAATACTAATTATTATATATATTTTCAAATTGGCAATTAGTTAAAAAAAATGCCAATATTTATGGTTATTTTTTTTTAACAAATTGTAAAATTGTGACAATGACTTTGATTTCGAAAATTTTCTTAATAATATAACAGAGGCTTTAAAAATTAAACAAAACTAATGTTTGGAATTAAAAAAATATTAAAATTAACAGTTTTAATTTTTTCAGAATTATTTCGTATATTTCACGATGTATTTAGCGAGGAACTATTTAATTTTTTTATTCAAAACTTTTCCATAAAGTGTTAAATAAGAAACTTATTAAGCTATTCTGTAAGAGAAATGTTATCTTTAACGTGTACGTTATTTTTATCATTACAGTCTAAGCAATTTTTGTAATAGATATGTATTCATAGAGTGTGTTAATTAATAACATAACATTTCCCATTGCAAATAACCCCGATAAGATGTATTGAGGGCAACAACGAGCGAAATGGAACTGCAGGTAACCCATTGGATTGATGGTTTTGTTGTTCCCTTCGAAATTTAAATAAACAAAACATTTTCGCCAAATTATCCAACCACAATCAGTGACCAACAGTAAAAACTATTTTAATCTACACACGTATATTTATTCCAAGCAAACAATCCGTATTTATATTTAAAACACAACTCCGAAGAGATTCCCAATAGCCGATATCAATATTTATGCATTCACATGTCTGGCTGTATCTGTGAATGATAAGAATTGAAAAACCACGGTTATGATGTTGAACGGTGTTGCGTACCCGGAGGCGATTAGTGTTTGTTTAGTGCTGTTACTAACCTAGGGCAATGTGATTTTGGTTGTGGTAGGTCAGGGATGGAAAAGTAAACAGTGAAAACGAGTTGCATTTTTATGAAATAATACGAAATGAGCGCAGTCTGCCGACGGTTCTGTTTATATGGATTGATAATGTGGCTGGTCAATAACCTGGAGTGATTATTTCGGACACAATACAGCGCCTCACGGTTTTATCGCGTTAGTGAGAGTGTTTGGACAATTTTTACGTTGTGAGTGGATAAATTTGATTATTTGTAGATTTAATTATTTCTTATTTTTTAATAAATGGCTTCAAAATATAAATTTCTCGAAACATAAAGTATAATTGTGTTGTACAAATAAAGTTAACAAGTGTTTCTTCATATTAAATTGTTGAGGCTGTTAATTTTTGAAAGTTCATTTTAAGCTTTTTTTAAGCTTTATATATATATATATATATATATATATATATATATATATATATTTTAATTTATTCCGAAACACGTGTCTCAAATAGCCTTATATTAAGTAAATAGAAAAGAGTTTTCTATTTATATTAATTTACAGCGAGGCGTTTATTCAAATCTGGGAAGAGAGAAGTTTTTTGTGAATTTACGAAAAGAACGCATCGTTGTTCGCGAGTCCGTCCTTTTGCCCGTCAATACCATCAAAGCACGTGGCTGGCAAGGATCGCTCAATTTAATTAATTTAATTCAATTAGATTCTTTTAATTTGATTTCATTTTGATTTAGGTTGAATTAATTTGGTTTAATTTAAATTGATTTAATTGGATTTGATTTAATATAATTGATTTAATTTAACTGAATATGATTGATTTAATTTAATTAATTTAACATTTTTAAATTATGTAAGGCATAGTTGTACTGATGAGAAATAGATCCCGAAACACGTGTCTGCAGTTAAGTAAATTATTCTTTTTATTTAATGAAATTTTTAATTGTAACATAAAAAAACCCTATGTAACAATTTTATAGGAAAATCATTAAAACCCATTGTTTGTAATTTATGAATCAAAATTAAATGAAAAACAGGATGAAACGCTTCAGAGATTTCAGCAAAACTGCATCTCTAAAGCATCAACAATGTACGATTGATATAACAAAACGTACTTTAACAAGAAGGAAAGAATCAATTAAATACATTGTAAGAATAATGAAACAATCATTTATAAAAATAAACATAGCAAAATGAAAATTCATTATAACTGACTCTTTGTGCGGTATAAGTCGTCCGTGGCTGTAACATCATAATAGTTATGTAAATATTAACTGAACGGCTGATCTGATTTTACAAGCGTTTTTCGTGAATCATCTCCGATAAGTGTCTTAACACACCGCAAAGATCGGGTATTATAATGAATGCACATGATTATCCGTGATAGAGTCACGATGAATAGACAAAAGGTTACGGAGCGGCCGGGATGAAGATGAAGAGCAAGAGCAAAAACGAGGAGGAGAAGAAGAAGAAAGGATTATATAAATTTAAGCAGAAGAACAAGAAGGAGTGCATATACAAGTCTAAGTAGATATTGTTTCTGTAAGCCGATACCGGGGGCGCGGGCGGCAAGGGGGGAAAGGCGGACGGGGCGGCGGCATTTGAATAGCCGGAGCGATGGGATCGAAGCGGTCGTTTTTTTATTCCTTTTTTCTTTCTTTTTTTTAATTTGTTCTTTTTGCCTTTTGGACGTTATCTGTTGGAGTCCCGCGGCTAAGCTTTGACTGCAACACATGTCTTGGCTCGCTCGAACAACAATCACGGACCGTCATACGCCGGATTGTCTGTCGGCCATCGTGAGAACTTTTGCTCACTGTGATCGCCGTGCCTTACAGATTATTAACGTCGATTTTATTACGGGAATATTTTCTCCATTGTGTGTGTATTATAACGATTTTGATTGATTGTTTTGGCTTGATCGGCGCGAGGAGTAAATGAGGATTGTTTTCAACTTTCTCGAAAGAATGATGCTACAATTAGAACAAAAATATTTTTTATGTCATAGACGAAAAAATATCCACTGACAATAGTGATTAATACTTCGTAATAAAGTGTGCCAATGGTTACGTTCAGCAGGCGCTTCTGATTCCAGCAGTACTAAAGTATTATTCCATATAAATTTCAGGAATTTAACCGAACGTATAGTCTATCTTATAATGTAAAATTATTTGTCACTAACTGAAGAATATTGCTAAATTTAAACGTTAGGTTAGCTCTATCTGGAGTATAGTCCGCTGAACGCGACCAATTTAAAAACAAGCCACCTTAATACATTTGCAATAATATTGTAGTGAAAGGAAAATATGTGAATGCTGAGAAAATGTTTCGTCAGCACGATGAGATAATTTGCTTATCTCATTAGTAGTGGGGACAAAACAGAGCCTTGTGGCACAACTGCAGTCATAGTGCGATGTTCTGACAAGGCAGATTCGTAACGAACAGAAAATGTGTGATTTCTGGCAGAAGATCCTCCCTTAACGCAACATTCTGATCAAAAATATTCTCAGCAATCGCACATTTTCTGTTCGCCAAGAACCAGACCTATCATAATCTCGCGCTATCACTGCATGTGATAGCTACAATATATTTGTAGACGACCTACCAGTCGCAGCAAATGTGTTAACAGCACAATAAGCTGACGACACCACTTTTCTATACCGTGGCAAACATATACCACATATGATCAACAAAATGCAAACAACCCTCGATGAATCCGAGGAGTGGAACCTAGCCGTTCACCAAAAATAAATAAATAAATAAAATAAAATAAATAAGCGATTTTTTCCCCAAAAACTCATAAAGCCTCTGATAAAAACGTCCCCATTTTATTGGTAAAACAAGTGAAATACCTTGGTTTAAAAATGGACAGCAGATTCACCTGGAACTCAAAAGCAAATTGCGTCTTTGACGTTAGATCCCTACTACTTAAACGTAGTGAACCTAAAGTCAAAGACGCAATTTGCTTTTTGAGCAAAATTCTCCTCTACGAGGCAATCATAAAAATGACTTATGGCTATCCTACCTGGAGGACTATTTCCAAAACTCAAATGTGTAGGCTGGAAAACCATGTTCAGCAAGCTGATCAGAAGGATCGTCGGTGCTTTATGATTTGTCAGCAACTCACAGTTGAGATCTGATACTAAAACGCCGAGTGTCCAAGACTTTAGGCCAGCTGATGGATGTACCTAAAGATATGGCCTAAAGTCATTATACCAAGTTCCATGTTAAAATTCTGACAGATCACATCTATCTCTCAACGTACTTCGAGGACGATTCTGGTTTTTTCACATTAAAAATCACCAAACTGTGTAGGTTTTTACGACCATTATGATTAGAATTGTTAATTTCCGTGGTCTGTCGGAGTTTAATCCAAATGTTTCGTTGACAACTGCGGTCAGCATCTTTAGTGGCTCAGTGGACGAAGTGCGTATGAATTCTGCAATTTCTACTCGGCAACAGATTAAACAGACGATGGCCTTAAAGCCCGGAAAACAACAATTGTAATAAAAGTTATCTTCGATCCCCTAAATTAGTCAAGCCGTTGAATTCTGAAAAGGTTCACAATGCAACCTGGATTTGTAAAGGATTTTTGCATCAGTAAGAGTCTGACATACCGTATCATAATCCATCCAAGTAACATTCTTGGGACTATGAAAGGGATGCTATGATTCTGTTTTTGATTCTCCCTGCTCCCAAACAATACAATTTTTGCACAGTCTACCGGGGAATGTCGAAAGAAAGACACCTGCCGTTCGGCCAGCAAAGGACCACAGGGGTGTCCCATTTCGGGAGGACTATGGGGGGCTATCGTGGTTCTGAAGGAAATGGACATGGGTAAGGTTTCAAGGACATGAAGACCAATCAAGACAGAGATAAGTTGACCACGAGCAACTTACTGTGAATGGGTAGCATTTCTATGCAAGATTACTCCACGGCAAAGGCCCGTGTTTCTTGAAAAAAAAACCTTTCATACACCAATAAGAAAGAATCACTCAATAGAGGTGTCACCACCATAGGATGGAAAAAAATAAAATAATCATGCCGAGAAAGTCGTTTTTTTTTTAATTAGGAAGACAAAAAAATATCTTTGCAATTGTAAGAGTTAATGAAAAATTATCAAAACCATTTCTAGGTCATTGATTAGGAATCATTTCGCCCTATAACAATATTCTTCAATAATCCTCTCTCATCTTCAATAATCTCCTGATGATCGTTAACAGTATATATCAAAAGTTGCTATCTGATATGTAAGTCACTTAACTGTTTTAAATTTTGTGAAAGTGATGTTTCTTTTCTATTATTATTTAATTCTAGTAATTTTATATGAATTTTTTTAAAGGAAAAACAAGGGGAATAAAATTTAACTACGTAAATCGCTATCTCATAATGTTATGCTAATTCACTAAAAAATCAATTGCGTGCCAGCCAATTATAAATTAACCCAACCCGAAAAAAGGGCAGGTGCTTTACCAATTTCCAAATTTAAATATTTAATTTCGTTGTGTGCGTTGATTTCCTTGTTTTTTTATACCCTTCTGAAATTTAAGTAGAAATAGTGGTCGCATGTTAGCCGGTTAATTGCCATTGAAACTTTAATTGCGTTTGATTGGTAATTATTAATGATAGCGGCATTAATATTCCATCCGCTGATTATATTTCGACAATAGACTGTCGGCGATAATAAATAATGAAACAAGTGCAATGGTATTTTATATTATACACATTTATAAATGTGAATAATAAAAGGAGTGTCCATAAATAAATGCAGGGTTTATGAACTCGAATATTAATAATACTGAAATTGTGGCGCTAGCAAGCAAAATATTCATAAGTAATTTAATAAATTTAATAAAATGTTCGACTACCATTCATCTGTATGGATAACTAGTGATAGCCGCTTCGATTTTTCGAAGCTCGTCAGATTTGTGAGTTCCATGTGCAATGCTTTGATGAAGGCGGTTGAACGGATCTTGTGTTGCGGTTAAATACTTGATATGAATCGTAATAAATGGAAGATGACGCTTGTGTTATCTTTCTTTTATTATAACTAAATAAATATTTTGAATCATAAATTGTATTAAATAAAATGAAACAAAGATGATTCACATATTTGCAGTTATTTAAATTACAATGAAATTAAATCCCTTTTTCCAACTGCAAATATCTATTATGTAATCCAATGTCCGGCGGGGTAAATGCTCGGGAAGTAGTTGTTTCAATAGATGTTTGTAAAACTTAGAGTGTAAGTATTTTTTGCAGTTTGAAAAAGGGATTGATCGAATTTTATTGATCATTGCCAGAAATTTTCCTTGCTTAATTTCATTGTAACATAAATTGTATGCTTAGGATCACAAACAAAGTATATAAAAGATAATTTACTGATTTTACTTTTATAGAGACGAAAAGATTTTTTTATAATTATAATAACTTTATTGCCCAACACCCATTACAGGACAAAAAAATAATATAATAATAATATGTATTGCCCGACAGGAAACATTTTCCCAATTATATGACAATTATAAAACAAACATAGATTAATACGAACAATATAAAAGTATAAAATAAAATAATACAATATGTAAAGAGTAATGAACTTAAACTAACAGGAGGTAACAAGAGACGATGGGGGATCAAAAAATATATCATAGTTTGCATGCATTTGATTATATATGTTACAAATGATCGCTACAGGGGATTTAATTTTTTTACGCTTCTTTCCTTTGTTGTTTGCTTTCTTAATCCCAATAATAATTACTTTTAGATCTATTTGTACATTTCTTGTTTAAAAAAATCCAATTCTAATCACCTTTTTTTGTCTGCGAACAAACATTCAACAGATTCAGAGTCGTGCGAATTTGCATCGAGCGCTTTTTGCGCCGAGTGCTCTCATTAATAAACGGCTCGGTGAAACTATTCCTGTGCTCGGGGTTTCGGTTTTTCCAGTCGGCCGACAGTTTCCGATCTTTATTCTCTCTATTTTTTCTTCCTCTCTTCTCCTCCTCCTCCAAAGGGAAAACTTATCGCCGGCTCCGATCTGTCGGTCTCGTTTTGTAATCTTGTTTATTGTTTAACTAGATATTTTAATGAGGCTCATTACGCCGCCAATTTATGCTTTCGCCTCGATTGCGAACGGCTTTGCGTTTGTGCGCTTGGGAAAAGGAAAAAAGGAAACAAATTGAATCACCTGAATTAATCAGCGCCGAGTTAGCTTTTGCTTAATTATTAACCTTTAGGTTTACATGCACACACAAAAAAAAATATTTATTCAAATGACTGTAACTAAGAAATCTTTATTTTTTTAAATTTTTTTGTAAAGAAAAAATAAAATAATTGTAAGAACGGAGAGGAATCACACTTCTGCAATAATTTAATTAAAATTAACGAAGGAAAAAATTATATCAATGTGCTGTAGAACCACAAACATCTATTGTGTGATCCAATATCTGGTATTGTATATACCCGGGAAGAGGCTGTTTCAATAGATGTTTGTCAAAATGTTTGTCACTTTATAATTTAAAATTAAATAAGGAAAAATTACCGGCAATGATCACTAATTTTCAACTCTGAAAAAAATTACTTACACTGTATTTTTTTTTAGAGTTGTCAAAGAAATTGATTGAATATTAATGATCATTTCCAGTATTTTTTTCTTATTTCATTTTATATTATAAAGTGACATGATGAAATTACTTATTTTTTTATAAATCTTATATATTATAACAAAAGTGAAAGAAGCAATTCGAAATAACACTCTGGAATGTTCCGTCGAGCGCGCGAGTATAAACATGCGTCATGGAAAGTTCTGGAAAATTCGAGAAGCTACTTATTTTTTTATAAATCTTATGTATTGTAACAAAAGTGAAAGAAGCAACTGAACATAACACTCAGAAATGTTCCGTCGAGCGCGCGACGGTAAACATGGCGTCATGGAAAGTTCTGGAAAATTCGAGAAGCAAGCGTCTACGTGCTATATAAGCGTGCGTTAGCGCCGAGGCAGTCAGTCCGTCGAGCGCGCGACTGTTAACATGGCGTCGTGGAAAGTTCTGGAAAATTCGAGAAGCAAGCGTCTACGTGCTATATAAGCGTGCGTTAGCGCCGAGGTAGTCAGTCCGTCGAGCGCGCGACTGTTAACATGGCATCATAGAAAGTTCTGGAAATTTCGAGAAGCAAGCGTCTACGTGCTATATAAGCGTGCGTTAGCGCCGAGGTAGTCTGTCTGTCGAGCGCGCGACTGTTAACATCTCGTCATGGAAAGTTCTGGAAAATTCGAGAAGCTACTTTTTCTTTTTTTATATAAATCTTATGTATTGTAACAAAGGTGAAAGAAGCAACTGAAGATAACACTCTGGAATGTTCCGTCGAGCGCGCGACAGTCAACATGGCGTCATGGAAAGTTCTGGGAAATTCGAGAAGCTACTTTTTCTTTTATAAATCTTATGTATTGTAACAAAGGTGAAAGAAGCAACTGAACATAACATTCTGGAATGTTCCGTCGAGCGCGCGACGGTAAACATGGCGTCATGGAAAGTTCTGGAAAATTCGAGAAGCAAGCGTCTACGTGCTATATAAGCGAGCGTTAGCGCCGAGGCAGTCAGTCCGTCGAGCGCGCGACTGTTAACATGGCGTCATAGAAAGTTCTGGAAAATTCGAGATGCAAGCGTCTACGCGCTATATAAGCGCGCGTTAACGACGAGTCTATCACGAACATCCGAGTACTCAACATCTAGTTATAAATAAATAGTGTCAGATGTTAATAAATGTGATAAGTGTACTCTAAATAAATAAATAGACATTGTTTCACTTATTTCAGAGTCTGATTAAATCCGATTTCGTAACAATATGAAGAATGTTTTCAAATAATTCTTTTATAGATATTTTTTGGAGATTATCAATTTTGAGTAAACAGGGCTTTCAATTTACAATGGAAAATTGGAAAACTTCCCTTTTCCCTGAATATTATCACATTTTAAATTCAAAGATTTTTTTTAAGAATCATTTGTTTTTAATAGTTTATTTTTTGAAAATTCTTATGGATTTCGAATTATTTACGTATACTCAGTAATTTAAATTAACCCTGTATTTATTTATTTAAGTAATGTTTGGTAATTGTATATAATATACAATTATAATTCCACTTTATAATTTTGTATAATAAATATTTCGTAATTATTATAATCACTATTAATTTTTAAACAATTTAACAAATTTAATAAAATCACCGCCATAAAAAGAACAAAAAAAAAAAAACATAGAATGCGTGTATCTACAAGAAAATTACCATTCGAAATGGCGTTTTTATTCAAACATTCGGCATCATTACGATGCGCACAGAATACGCGATTGCGTATTTATGTAAAAAACAACAACTGAATGCTCACGTTAGGAAAATGAATGCGTCTTTGACGTTCGGAATTAATTAGCGGGAATGAGTTATTGGTGTGTATTATTTTTGTAATGTTCCGTTTTTGGATACATATTTTAAGTGGGAAATTAAGTAATGAGGCTGCCAAGCGTTGAATTACATTTAGATAAGGGTATTTAAAATTTTAATTGCGGCTGATAACTATTAGGAGGCGACCGTTATGTTGATTTAATGTGTGTTAAGTTCTTATGCGTGGTGTTTATGAATGCGGTGGATTGATTTGAATGTAAATAAATTATTGGATGATTTTATTAAAATTTAAAAAAATTGATATGTAAAAGCTGGTTTAGAATTATTTTCTTTTAATATTACATAAACAGTAGATTAAGGCAATCGACGTTAACTTAATAAATATTACAAATATGTATATACAGTAGCGGGAACTTATAATATAAAACATATACTAATATGTTACTTAACTTAAACTTAAGTTAGTAGTAAGAACAAATTAAACAATTTTAGCGGACAATCGTAAACAAGTTTGTTAATTGTTAATGCTTTCATTTGGTTGTACATTTTGAGTTTATTAAATAAAACACTTGTTAACTTTGTTTGTATAACTTGTTATACAAACAAAGTTGAAAAAGGTTTAATTAAAATAATATTGATTTTATTTATTTTTATCAAATTCGAAATTACACGCATAATCATAAAATCCTGCGATAATGGTGAATGCGCCGGGAAGAGAATTTTCCTGCCCCCCTTCAAAATCTCCATAATGAGCAGATCCATCGCAATTCTCTTGCGATACGCGAAACACTGAAATATTGAAACTCGGCGGTGCACGTATCCCGGCGCGCAAGTGGTCGGGTGAGAGGGAGGTGAGGTGAGGGGAAGAGAGCTCTCTCTTTTTGCGGCGAGCAGATTGAGTTTGATTTTTAAGACACTTTACATCTCATTCGGAATGACGTGGAGTGACGTGCGCAAATTGAGCAAATCAGCAGTGGCAGACGCGGGACGGGAAGCGGGAAACGGGACGTCCCGACGCCCCGGCGTCCCGACGCCCGAGACGTCGATCATATTCCGCCGATATGCAATATTCATAACGCCGCCTAGGTGCGATTCACTCGCGGGGAACTCTTTGATATCCGACCGGCGAGTTTTTTTTAATCCATAATTTATTATATGAAAAAAAAAAATAGAAGTTTCAAACTTATTCAAAAATAATTGCATGCAGAAGTTTTATTATTTCATTCAGTATAATACTTATTTAAGCAGTTGTCATCTGCCTGATGATGCCAATGTATTGGCGAAACAATTGAAGCAGTGTCTCTACAATAACATTTTATGAAACTTTAAAAAAACTGTTGTTTAATTTATAATTAGTGCACTTGAGTGGTAGTAATGTATGCACACATTATAGCTTTACTATATTACTTAGTTGAGTTTTGGAACAAAAAACAATTTCAAACAAAATCTTGGTTAAATATCCTGTGGGATATTGCATAACTCAATGTACAATAGTAAATTTGCGCGGATGATATTTTTTTTTAATTAATATACATTTTTTTCATCAAGATTTTTCCAATTCCATTTCCCATTGTATTTCTGATATATTTAACGTTGTCAAAGTAGGATTTTCATGTAAAATATCATTGCGCAATATTTATGATGTAAAGTGAATTGCAATTGAATAAATCTGTAGGTCAGTAATTAAATTAAATTATTTTTTTATTTAAATAAAAATTATTGACCTATACAATCATTTTCATTTAAATAATTAAGTCTCCAACTTAAAGAAGATTATATTATATACAAGGTGTACAGAAAATGAGTGAAAAGCTTTAGATAGCGTGACTCTTTGACAATTTTTTAGATAAAAATATTAACGAAAATAAGTCACACGGTCCTTCCTTAAGCCTCACGGGTCACTTAAAAGAACTATACATTTGGCAACGCTGGATCAAACAAGTGTGCATTTATCCTGTTTATAACTGCTATATCATCCGCTGGAGGTGTTGCATACACCATTTCTTCTACAAACGAGCGTACGTCATTGCCAGAACTATTTTCATTAAAAGAATGCTTCTGATGAAGTTATAAAATTGTAAAAATATCCGATTTATTAATCATTTACATACACACGTGTCTAATGGATTGTTAATGCTATTGATTTTTTACAAAATATTTAAAAAACAATACTAATTTATAGTCACATATTTAAAATTCCGAAGACCTCGTGAGCCTCAATGAAGAACCATACAACATTTTTTTTTATTTGGATTTTCTATTAAAAATTAATTAATGAATTGAGTTACCTGAAGGTTTTCACTCATTTTCTGTACACCTTGTATACAATCATCTTTATTGAGGTTTTTTTTATATACATTGATAAATACAATATAGTTTATTTTATTATTGCTAAAATGGCTATCGACCATCGGTCTTTCAGCCAATTATATTATTTATTTCCAATTAAATATTTAAAGGCTAACCGATTTGTAAATGATTCTCATCATGAAAATATCGAGATGGAATTTAATGCAAATGTCAAAATGAAGATTTTTTTTATACTTCATTATTAAATTTAGTTAATATGTTAATTGTAATTAAAAATATTTTGAAAGTAATTAATTTAATAATATTTAAAGTATGTAGACGTAAATACTCAATAATTATTCATATTTTATTGAATCAAATTAAGTATATTTATAAATTTGTCAGTGTCACTGTAAAAATGTTTGTTAATTTATTATAAATATATAATTATTTCAAATACAGCTTTACTCCCCATATCGTCGACAATAATATTAAAATTAATTGAAAAAGATTCCAATTTATTTTAAAACTTATAGAATTCTTGTGTGATGTTAATTTTCTTAGAAATTTCGATAAATTTAAAAAATAATATATAAGCAATATAAAAATATTTTGGAAGATTTTTCAAATTTCTGAAAAATTATAAAATAAAAATAATAATTATATTAATTATTATTTAATTAATTAATAATTATATTAATTATTATTTTTTAAGTGAAGTATATTAAAAATAATCCTCACTATTTTGTGAAATTGCTGAAAATACTTTCCAAAATTTTCTTTCTAGTTACTAAAAAATATTAAAAATATATAATTAATGCTTTTAATATTTAGACATTGGTAGTTCATATTGTATGAAATAAATATGAATAAATTATATAATAAATAATAGTCAGAATTATTTTTAATTAATAATTATTTTTAGCAATTTCACAATGAACTGTTTGGGATTGAGAAATAATTATTTTGATGCGTATTATTTTTATTATGTATTCTGTCCTAATTTGTGATTAGTAATTTACCTTTTTTATACCTGTTTTGTAATGTTTTTAGAGTGTCACACTTTTCTTGTGAATTTGGAATATGTAATTTTAATGTAATTTGGAAATTTCATTAATAAAGTGAAATTGAAAAGAGTGAATATAATATTTAAAATAATTGTATTAATTATATTTTTTATTTTATATTTCTTCATAAATTCGAAAGACAATGTTTGATATTAACTAATTAATCATCTTTATTCAAATGTATATATGAATGTACAATAATATAGAAAAATTAGAATTATATTCTGTAGATGAATTTCAGCCGTTTGATATTATTTTTTTAGCAATTTTACAAAATAGTGTGAATATATGTTTTAGTATAATTGTATTAATTATTATTTAATAATTTTTCAGAAAATTGAAAAACCTTCCAAAATATATTTATATTGCTATCGAGTGTAGTTTGAAGCTACAAAAATTAAATATTTCTATTTTTTTTTGTCGAAGTAAGAACAATTTGTTTCAGTAATAGGGTGCTTAATATCGTCGGATAAAATCGTTCAGTGTGCGGGTCATTTGAGCGAAGATATTTTTAGACGAATTACTGGCGTAATTATGCAATATTTAATCACCGGCGACGCGGAAAGGAAATGATTGTCGCTATTTTTTAGCGCGGACGCTGTGGAAAAAAAGGAGAGTGCCGTGCAAATAATCGCACCGCTAAATATAAATATGGTAACGCAAATAAAATTTAAATACATCAAGAGGCGAACCCGCAAACGCATGCAAATGTATTCATATTTGTTCTACATTTTTACAAATTTATGCCCTCCGGGGAGAATCGATCGGAAAAAGAATATGGTGTGTTGTATTTTTTTTTACTACGTGCGGTTATTAATTTATAAAAATGAATCACGTTTAAAAATGCCGGGGAATAATTAGGCTTACGTAATGTCGTACGTGATTTGAAGGCTTGAAAAAATTGTTTTAATGATTTATGTAAAATTGTTTTTTATAAACATGAATAAAAATTAAAGATGGGAAAAATATTTTTTTTGGATTTTTATTATTACTTAAAATTGAAGTATATTTTAATCATATACTTCATTATGCAGTTATATTAAAATATCTTTAATTTATGTTACTAATTGTGATTTTCCAATATTTATTATCAATTACACCCCTACACCACCATTATGGTAGAAGGGGATTTTAGAATATATATATATATATATTAACAATCATGAATTTAACAATATTTTTTAATAATAATAATTTTTATTAACAGATATATACAAAAAAAATACAATATATATATATATATATATATATATATATATATATATATGATAAAAATTACAAAATCAAATGTATAATTTATATTTGTTAATTTGCTATCGACCAATGGTCTTTCCGCCTAGTTTTACGTGTTTATGTCCTTGTCGTGCAAGAGGTGTGATATTTAACTGTCTATAAATTCTTTAAATTTAGTTGGAAGTGCGTGAAATGAATATTTCCTTGAATTATAATACGATTCAATAACGTTAACACGTTCTTCCATATATTTTTGTTTATTCAATTTTCTTCTTTCTGAATTTTTGAAATCTCTCTAAATCTTAATTTCACCACAAGATAACACCTTTTCTACGCGTACTCGGAAATTTTGATTTTTTATTCCAATCACGTTCATTGGTTTATTAATAAGTGTTGAGTATATACAAGGTGATCAGAAAAGGTGTGACAATATTCAGGTAAAATGGTTCATTGATTAATTTCAAGTAGAAAATTTCAGTAAAAAAATATTGTACGGTTCTTCATTAACACTCACGAGGCCTTTGATATAATAAATATGTGACAAGAAATCAGTAATATTTTCAAATATTTTGATTAAAATTAATCCTATTAACATTCAGTTAAACATTGCAAATGTTTATTTAATGATAAGTCGATTATTAGTAGCAATAATTATATATATATATATATAATCTAAAATCCCCATCTACTATAATGGTGTTGTAGGGGTAATAATTATATATAAAATGTTAAAAACAAATTCTAATCATATATTTAGGATATTAATGGCCTCTTATTGAATAATAACCAATATTTTTTTGTGTTTTATTTTATATACTTTTTTATTTTTTTATTTAATTTTTTATTTTAAAAACTTAGTTTTTAAAACAAACTTTATTAGTTTTTTCTACTTTAACTTTAACTTTATTTTACGGAATTCTCCATTATAATTTATTACATTATACAATAATTTATATATTTGTATATACTTAAAATTAATTAACGAACCACTAACTGAAGATTATCACACCTTTTCTGGCCACCCTGTATATACACGCATCTTTATTTCAATTTCACTTCACTTTGACAGATACTTGTCATTTTTTATGAAAATATATAGTTGCCAAATCTATTTTTATTAAAATAAAAATGCTTCTGAAGAAGTTTAAAATTTGTTAAAGTTTCCAATTTATTTATCACATATGTTATTTAAATTTTACAAATGTGTATTTTAGTGAAAGTTTTATTGATTTTTTTTTTCAAAATATTTAGAAAATAATACTAATAAGCGTTTGTTATAATGAAATCACTTGGTTTTGTTTTACTAAAACATTGATTTCATTATAACAAACGCTTATTAAATATGTTTTACCAAGTGATAAATGAGGAAAAAGTAAACAAAATAATACTAATTTCCAGACACATTTAAAATGTAACGGCCCCGTGAGATGTTACAAGGAAGAATATAATATTTTGTTATTTAGATTTTTTATCCAAAATTAATCAACGAATCACATTACCTGAAGATTATTACACCTTTTCTGGCCACCTTGTATATTTATATTACGTTCAATTTTATTTTTTATAAATAAAAAAAATTGTTAGCTTTGTCTGTTAAGTCAAAAATCTGATTTATTTCAAGAAACAAATAATAAACATATTAATACGATCTTGTTATTTCAACGATAAACATCTTCCCCGCAAAAAAAAACAGTCTGGAGCTTTTTGTTCCCATCCTATTTCCATTTCCAATTCCGTCGATTTTTTCTCTCTCTCTTAAATAAACCCTGTTAATATCACAATAGAAAATATCGTTTGTTAGTAAAGTGGATAGATTGTAAACACCGATAGATCGGATGATTTAGTGTAGAACTTTCGCTCTCTCGCGTCGGCGTCGTTTTCCATCATTGCTGAAAAACGAAGCAGAAAAATCGCCTGACAGCATGTAAACAGCTCCCGGGGAAATGTATCGCAGTTGGAACATCGTTTTGTTCAAGCTTGGAAGTTCGAGAGCGGTTAAATAGTGATCGCGTGAGTTTTTCGAAAATTTACAAGAATCAGTATTTGTAAAGGTGATGAATATTAATATTTGTTATTGTAATTAATTTATTCGTAAAATTTACTACTTTTTTCCTTATATATACAAATTGACCCTAGAAGCTTCAAAGTAACCAACACACTCGTATGGTCGGATTGACAAAACTTGAGCCCTGTTTTTTATTATACATAATAATCCTTATTAACCGACATATACAGGAAAATATACAAAATCATGACGTTTAAAAAACCGACATGAACAGGACAAAGACAGGCTGAAAGACCTCTGGTCGATAGCCAGTTTGTAAATTTTGCTTTATTGTAACAGACAGTATTATAATATATATTAAAATGTAAACACACACCTCATTGTTCAAAATTCATAAATAAAGATATTTATATATATATATATATATACAAAATAAATAATATAAATTGCAAAAATAAATCTATATTTTATGCGCGGTGGTCTTTTCGCATAGATATATACTTGTCGTGAAAAAAGTATGTTTTATAAAGCTGAATTCAATGAAAAACGCTTTTCAATCTCCTAGTATTTTATTGTACTAGTGATGGTCAAAATCGTTTATTTCAATAATCGAATAGAAAACAATCGATTAATTTTATTAAACGAGTATTGTTTTCATGAAATCCATAGTTCGAAACTAAAATAATAAAATAATGTTCATCACTTTTACAAATATATATATATATATATTCGTTATAAATTTTTTTGTAGCATATGTTTTATAAAAAGGTGATTCCGTAAATAAATGTATTATTATAATTAAAGTATAATTATTATAATTATTTTATAATTTATTTTAATAAACTGTTTTTTTTAAGTTTCACATTTTTTTTATTATCAGACAGATATTTAATGATATACAATTAAAAAACATTCATCAAGTGGAAGCCTTAACCATCGATTATCTAAATGAAGTATTTTGAAATTAAACTTATATTAATTTTCGTATTTACCAAATAAATCGAGTCATATGTCAAATAAAACGTCAAAATGCCGTCACGTTTTGTGAACGACCACAAAAATGTTCAAAAACTTTTATATAGCGTGGGAAAATTTGTAATATCACTGTAAGGTAAGAAATAACAAAATAACTTCTAAATATTTGGTTTTAACTTTAAAATAAAACAATTCTAATTTCCATTTAATAACTTTTCAATCAATGTTAAATGTTCATTAAAAAAACTCACCTGGAAAATGTGATGAATACATCACTATTACTTTCCCCGGATCCCTGTCCAAGGGAAAGTATTGTGATCGTGAAAATTTTCGAACCACCAATTTCAACAAAAATGCACGTTTTGAGGTCCCCTGAGTCCATTCCATCGAGTTTTGAAAAATGTCTGTGTGTGTGTCTGTGTGTTTCCGCAACAGCGCAAAAACGGCTAAATGGATTAAGCCCAAACTTTATATCTAAGCTTTTCATAACAGTGGACTGATCTGAAAAGCTTTTGGTTAGAATCAAAACTCATTAAGTGCAACTTTACTCTTAGCAATTTTTTATTTTTTAATTCGGATAGAAAAATGTTTCAAATAAAAGTTTTAGATCTTGGAAAATAAATAATTTCTGTTATAAAACTTTTATTGCAGGACCTCCGGTTTTCTTTTTATAAATTTTTGAAATAATTATTTTAATGACAAATAAAACGTCAAAATGCCGTCATATTCAACACATTCGCAAACGCCTCCAGTTAGAATAAATGAAGAAGAGTGTGGAGAAAAGATTTCAACACATTGTAAGGTAAGAAATAACACACTTAATTGTAATATTTTTCTAAATACTCGGTTTTAACTTTGAAAGACAACAATCAATTTTTTCTATTAATCATTTTGCTTTCCTATTAAATTTTCAATCAGAAACTTATTTGACCGTATTCACCGGGGAAAGATGAACACATCACCATTTTTTTAGTTACTTTTTTATTATTATTAAAAAATTAAATCGTATTAAAATGTAAGTTGATTGTATCAGCACAAAATTAATTTTTGAGTTATTAAAATTTAATGAAGATTATTACAATTGTTTATAAAAATTATTAAATGTATTTTAAATACAAGTAATTGAATGATATGTGTATAATGAAATATTTTAATTCATGTTTTTGGAATGTTATTCATAAATTTCAACATTGATATATTTTTAGTTTTTGTTTGAAGTGTAATTTTTTGACTGATCTGTTCCATTATTACCATGCATGAGGAAATTGACGTGAAGGCGGTTGTAAAAACACATGTCAAAAAAGTGGGGGGCATCATTTATAAGAACACGAACGTCCTGTCTTGGGTGTCAGGGATGACAGGGTCGGTAAAAGTGCGGCATCATAGCCCCGTCCAGGAGCCGCTGTCATCTCGGGGATGGAGAGCGCTCGCAGAAGGTGGTGGGTGTCTCGCTGCGAAAGGTACAGAAGACAGAATGTTGAATGGTAAACCACCTCCTTCTCTCACGGTAGTTTTTCACTGTGTGCAGTATCTGTGTCAGTGGAGAGAATTAATGATTGTTCCCCGGGCACGCGACCTACCTCAACACCAAGATAAATGTATATTTGATAGTCCACCATGACTTGAACTTCCCGGCTTATGAAGTCGTTACCCACCGGATGACGGCCTCCATTAATATCTTATGAATTACAATCGCCGATGACGAAACTGCAAATGGGAATGCACCTAGCGGTCGCGGGGTTGCCGGGAGGGGGTTATCCTCTCGCTAATGCACGACCATCGATTTTAACAAGACACTGCAAATGGTCTCGGAGTTACGCGTCACGGGGGGTCAGCCACAAAAGACATCTCCGCATCTTCAACATCTACACGTACCGATCTACTTTATCAATCATTGTCCGTCACACCGGTGCACGCCTCTCAAAAAATTTATAACTTGTAACATCACTCTCTTTCATTACGGTACAACTTTTTTGTATCTACTATGTAATCATGAATACACAAGTACTTTTTTGCAAACTGTTAAACTAATTGAAAAATTAATTTAAATTCATTATTATCTACTTTTTTGGAAATCGTTAATAAATTAAACAAAAGATATTTACAATTAAAACTAAATAAATAAATTATGTATTTGTTTAAAAAGGGGACAGAAAGACCTATGGTCGATAGCTCAGGACAGACTACTAACACAATTGTACATGTTGTTATAATAAATTTTGTAAAATTTTGTTGTCATATTGTCTGTTTACAAAGTGGAATTAGAATAAAAATAATCTTTATTTACAGAACATAAAAATTTACATATATACATAACATAACATTATAATTGCAGTTCAGTATATTGGCTAACGACCAGCAATCTTTTCACCTAGTTTTTTATTTATTTTTTTTTTGTTAGCCTGTCTCTATTCTTGTCAATCGTCATGATCGATAATATCAATGCGAAATGAATTCATGAATTGTCATGTTGAGAATTTGAATTTAAGGTTTATATTGGGGTTTCGTGGAACGCAAAATAGGTTTAGGATTTTGCCATTCTCAAGATTGATGGCTTTTTATTGCATAATTGCAGGCGACGTAAATCATTAGGAGTGATTTCAATTTTTTGGTTGAGGAGCGTGCTTTCGTGATTATGACAAAAGCTTCCAATGTCGTGAGTATCAGGATATTCCTCAACATCTACAGTGTATATGCGAAGCCTACAAATGACAACGCATGAAGCAATTCGGGAAGCTCGTGCTTCCTGATTGAGGAGTATACGGTGAGTAGGCTCACAAAAGAACCTTGGAGATCGTAATACAGGGAAGCACAACAAAACCACCTCATGTAAAAAAAAACTACTGAATGTGCACTTAATATAATGATATAGTAATAGTTTAGATGAATTGATTAAATTTAATAGGTTAGCGTTTAAATTTCAGAATATCTCAATTTACTTTGCATCACTGTTTATTATGTATTAAAAATATAATTGTGAATATTTCAGTAAAAATGCATTGATTATAACTACCTAACCTACACTATCTACATCACTGGACAGACCTACGTGATTTAAGAGTAATACTAAACTTCATACTGTATGTTTCAAAATTTCATGGCATTCTAAACGGGAGTTTAAAGGTTACATTCATTTTAATAATTTTGAAAACAATGGATTGAAATGAATTTCGTGTGTTAGTTAAACACTGTTTTAGAGAAAAATAAAACAGTATTTTTCCCTATAAAAATAAACAGTGTTTCTTGTTATATATAAATAATAATGCATCCTTATCAAATTAAATCTTAAATATGTGATTAATTCGATAAGCAAAACACTAAAATAATCAGAAATTTGATATTACTTTAACTAAACTTTAACGATAACTTAAAGGGTGGGCAAGAGGAAGTCACCCCGCCGATTATACAGTAATTGTTATGCCCCCGTGAATGGGGATGTTTTCCTTGATTTTATTCTCTGGCGAAACTATTCCAGGAGTGATTGTGATGGCGTAGTGCGTCGTAAAGATAAAATCTTTACGCCGGGGTGGATGAGGGCGTAATTGTAATCCGGGGGACGAATTTTATACAGTTTTTTTTTTGCTTCGGCTCCTCACCACCTCTCCCGCCTTCAACCCCTCAAGACAAAAGGGGGGTGGCGTACCGTGAATAAGAAGGTGCAGACACGTAATAAATAGCCGAATAATCCGGGGGCCTAAACGGAGCCTTCACCGGTGACTTATGGCGGAAGAAGACGCATTCCATCCCGAGACGCCCTCCATCCACATGTTCACACATTTACAGGGATAAAATTAGCTGGCACTATGTCAAATATCTGTAGTATCCAGTGAAAACTTCCCTTGGAGGGTGAAAGGAACGGAAAAAAAACGAAAACGAAAACACCCACGCATATTCACGTTTATCTCTTAATTAGAATGCCATACCGCTGGAATGGGAATGCGCTCGTCGGGCTATATTTAAGCTTTGAAAAATTAAAGGGAAACGTGACAGACCGTGTGCGCATAAAAAAAATGTAGTTTGAAATATTTTCATGTGGCGCGAGGGGATCCATCAGGATTTGATTTGATTAATTGGAAAAGGTTGGGAATGAATGTCATAAAAATACATTTTTTAATTGTCATTCTATTTATCCATTAAATAATAATTTTATTATAAAAAAAATAAATGTCAATTAAGTAATTGTTATTTTTTTTACTTCATTATACATCTTATTCAAATAAATAGTTATTTTTTTTTAATTTCTAAAATGAACATAATTTCAAAATATAAATTTGCCTTTTATTCGTGAGTAGCGACGTCAAAAATAATGATTCTTAACGATGCCATATATTAATTAGGCAAAATATGGCGCTTTGTGCTGTCTTTCTAAATATCGATAAATTTAAATTTCCCAACGATCTCACGCTAATTTGCATTAATTAATGATTAATCAATAATTATCAGCTTCCACTGACCTTCTACAATGTGCTGCATCTTCAACAAAAAATGCAGAATTGAAATTTTACTAACCTGTAAACCTCGGCTATTTTCCCCTTCCTTAAATAAAATTATTATTTATTCGAAAGTAAAAAAAAGTAAATTATTATTTTAGTAACGCTTTTCGCGTCCCATATTTGAAAGGGCACCATCAAAAATTATTACGTAGAATCAATTGGACTTTATCGCAAGCTAGTCTTGTTATATCAGCTCAAAAAATAAAATCGACAACAACCTTGCATCAATATTATATTTGCGTTTAATGTTGTTTCATTGTTAAACTAAATTGTTTTTTTTAACATTTTGTTGAATGAATCAAATCGCCAGTAATTTTTTTTGCTTTTGTATAGTCTCCAATTAGCCGCATTTAACAAATTATGCATACAGCTCATAATGTGTGAAGTTTGGAGTTATGTAGAATTATAAATTAATTATGTTCTATTTAAAAAGCAATACAAATCACGGATATATTTTGTAGGAGAAATGTTAAATTTAATGTGTAAATAAATTCACATTCTATGAATATATATCAATTAAAAAGCGGCTTAGACTGTGTTGATAAAAAAATAACGTACACATTAAATTTAACATATCACTTACAGAATAACCCCGATTGTTTCTAAATTTTGTAGAAGCATAAATATTGCATAATAATGCGTTTTTCTGAATTAAATCTTCAATCGGGAAAATGTAATTAATTTTTCCCGAATGAAGATTTAATTGTATTTATTCACTCCAAACAAATGAAAACGCAAAACGCAAGTTGACCGTCGAACGTTCGCTCAATGAATGACGAAGTTTTGTGAAATATAAAATCACTAATTTCCTTATTAACACAATTAAAGCGTGCTAAAGTGTAACGTTAGTGTAAAGAGGTGCGGAAAATAACAAACGAATGTTTTTTTTATTGTGTTGGAACTTCGGAAAATTAGTGATATAACTTTCCGACTTTCGAGGTGAATTGTAAAAAAAAAAAAATAGAAGTGCAAACTTCCAAAAACGACAAAATATCAACTCCTAAGTCATCATAAAAATGGTGATGTGTCCATCATGGTACTTTCCCCGGTGAATACGGTGAAATAAGTTTCTGATTGAAAATTTATTAGGAAAGCAAAATGATTAATAGAAAAAAAATGATTGTTGTCTTTTAAAGTTAAAGCCGAGTATTTAGAAGAATATTATAATTAAGTGTGTTATTTCTTACCTTACAATATGTTAAAATCATTTCTCCATACTCTTCTTCATTTCTTCAAACTTTGCGAATGTGCTGAATACGACGGCACTTTGACGTTTTATTTGTCATTTATTTTCCCTTGGACAGGGGTCCGGGGAAAGTAAAAATACTATTTTATAGTTTAAAATAAAAAAAAACATCAAAATAAGAGGTGTAGAACAGAATCTAGGATCGTACCAAATAATTATATCCTGATTGAATATTTAACTCTGCAAAAAAAAACATTATTATGCGAAATGTATCTTTCTATAAAATTAATAAACAATGTGTGTATTGTAATAAATGAATAAATAGAAAATGAGGAAATTAGGCAATATTATATAATAATTTATAATTAATAATTTAAAAAATTATTAAATATTAAATGTGTGTATTGTTTATCGCGTTATAAATTGAACTTCATACCTTCCGCAACGTTGTAGATAATACCAACAATATTGTAATACAATACAAAAACACGTAGATTATCAAAAACAGATAGAAGCAAACATATTAATCCCCTCATCGTAAACTTCCCCCCGGTGCGGGTGAGTTATTCGAGCCGATGACATGCACATTCCTAACCTAACATTTATCGGGGCATTGCATAAATACCATCGGTCATGCGATCTAGCCGCCACCGCAATAAAACAACTGCGAAATGATGTGAATTGCTGGGACAAATTGCGTGCGCCCGCGGAATAAGTGCACCGGCAAATGGGAATTTTCATATTTTCATAAATTATAAATCGTGTGCGAATGCGACATCAACACAATCGCCGGGGGAGATTAAAAAATTTCACCCCGCGAATAAATTGTGTGTACACGGGGACACACACACACACATGCGGATTAATAAAATTCTAGGAGATCTACAAGATAACGTTGAGTGGAGTAATTATTGTATTGTATTGGAAAAAAGGAAATGAGCTTTTTTGCTTTAAATAATTACTTTTTTTTATTTATTCCACGATCAATGATTTTTATGTTTATACAATAGAATGTATAATAATAGAAAAAATAGCTATCATCAATTCTATCATCTTTCAGCCAGTATTTGTCCAGTTTTTGTCTATGGTTTAAGACATTATTGTAAAAGAGTTCCATTTAATGTGATAAATTTCCACTTTGGTAATTTATGAATTCATCGTGAATTCAATAAATTCATCATGAATATTTGAAAGTTATTAATTATTAATGCGTTCATATCAAATATTAAATCCAAACAGATAAACGTTTACCACAGGACACTCATTTATCCGTTCAAAATTAATATTAACCAAAAGTTGATATCTTCTTTCCCCACCTGCAAATACCTTAGAATAACTATTGACACTAAGTTTACCTTCAAAATACACTAATCAAAACTAAGGTCCAGAACGGGCAATACACTTTAGATCTCTATCCAACGCCTAACAGAAGCATTTCAGCAAAAACAGTGACATCAGTCAGACATCGACAGATGCCGCAGAAACAGACATGAAACGCTTAAGGGTGCGGTTTAGACGAAAGAGATAACTATATAAATATTGGCAATCACTAATTCGAGTTAGATTGCTGTTGTGATCAATGAACAATATTGTATTATACATTAAAGTAATCTTAAAATAAGCCGGAATTTCATCAGATGAATTACAACTTATTTTAATGTTTAATTTGTGTGAAAATGAATTATGAAAAACAATGAAAATGGATCAAATTTATAGCAAATTTAAAATAAAATTTTTGCTAATAAAAACTTGTGCAATGAAAATTTAAAGGATTTCACTAAATTCTGCATTCAAATAACTTAGCAGACATGACCTATTAACTTCATTAAATTTTACAATTTTCTTTTCTAACTTGAAATAGTAATTTGACGTAATTCACCAAAATTAACGATTTATTTTTTATTTAGACTGATACTTTATACTTAGTAGATAAAAATGTAAATATACATTCATATTATTAAATCTAAAAGAATGGCTCTTTTTTCAAACGATTATTTCCATTTTACTGTATAGCTATCTCTTTCTACTAAATCGCAACCTTAAGGTCTGATCAGCGTATAAAAGGGCAAACATGTTGTTATTGGGAACACTAGTCGCGGGAACAGCAAAGGCTGCTGACCCGACTGGTATGTAACTTCGGGTTTCGGAGGATGACTCCAAGAAAGCTAACGTGGTGGATCCATTAGGGAGGATATCGGTCGCGCGTCAGAAAAGTTGCCGACCCGGCAGATGTCTGTACCCTAGGAGACCTGCTACGTTTGCTGGTTCCGGAAAGAAAACGATATCGGAAAAAGTTGTCGTCGTCCGAAAACATGCAACAGAATACATTCTCCGCCCTGATGAAATTGGACAGCGGACTCAAGGGAATCTCAGCTTCATTCCATCCCCAGCGAGAAAATGAAATAAATTCAGTGTTTTCCCTTAAACACCGGATCCGCCCGGATCAATCATGGCCTGATGGCTGAAATTGATTAATTGAATGAAAACAATAAAAGGCAAAATCAATTCAGTATCGACAGTACCACGACGGACTCACCCGGCAGGCTCACAAAATTCAATCAAAACTCGACAATCTCATCGTCGAAAAATTTCGGGAGTTTTATCGCTCCAAGGCCATGTCAAGAAAAAATGAATATATAGTTACTATATTTGAAAACTTGGTAACTGAAGCCCAAAATCATTGCCTGTATAGAACGGCAGTGGTGCCCATTATCACTTATGGCACCCTTGTGTGGTGGCTAAAAACCCACCTTGCTTGTTTCTGGTCTATTCTGGTCGTTTTTCTATCAATTCATGGTTTAAATTGATCATTTGTTGCCTATAACGATTAGTGTTAACAGTTTCACCAGGTATTAGAATCTCATCATATACCACACCTTTCTGATCCCACCAAATACGTAGCATTGCCTAATTACCGAATAGATCTGGTTTTGCAGTTGATATTGAAGGTTGTTTCGGATTAACCGATGATTTTTTTCCGTTTAGGATTCTTAAAATAAATTCATTTTTCGTTGCCAGTAACTATTCGATGCTAAACTGATTTTCTTTTGTGTCTTTGAAGCAAAATTTTACAAGCGTTTCTTCGCTTTTCCTTCATTCAATTTACACATTTTTTTTTTCAATTTCCACACTTTTGGATTTTCCCATAGCTTTTAAACGGACAGAAATTGTTCGCTTTTCCATCATTCAATTCACACATTTTTTTTTTCAATTTCCACACTTTTGGATTTTCCCATAGCTTTTAAACGCACAGAAACTGTTCGCTTTTCCATCATTCAATTCACACTTTTTTTTCAATTTCCACACTTTTGGAATTTCCCATAGCTTTTAAACGGACAGAAACTGTTCACTTTTCCATCATTCAATTCACACATTTTTTTTTCAATTTTCACACTTTTGGATTTTCCCATAGCTTTTAAACGAACAGAAATTGTTCGCCTTTCCATCATTCAATTCACACATTTTTTTTTTCAATTTCACACTTTTGGATTTTTCCCAAAGATTTTAAAAAGAAATTGTTTGTTGTGCAACATTTAATATTTCTGCCATTCGATTTTGATTAGAAGTTTCATCTTCGTCCAATATTGCTTATAACTCAGCATCTTCAAACTTTTTTGGTGGTCTTCCACGTTCTTCATTTCTCACATCAAAATCATTATCTCTAAACCGTTTAAACCATCTTTTGCATGTTGATTCTGATATGGCATGATCACCATAAACCTCGGCAAGCATTCAATGCGATTCTGTAGCACTTTTCGACAAAAACAAAGAATTAATGCTTTCCACAAATCATTACTTGCTGATTCGCCATTTTTAAGGTTGCGGTTTAGTGGAAAGGGATAGTTATATAGTAAAATGGAAATAATCGTTTGAAAATTGAGCTATTCTTTTGGAATTCATAATATGAATGTGTATTTACATTTTTTATCTACCAAATATAAAGTATCAGTCTAAATAAAAAATAAATCGTTAATTTTCGTATATTAAGTCAATTTACTAGTTTAAGTTAGAAAAGAAAATTGTAAGATATAATGAAGTTAATAGGTCATGTCTGCTAAGTTATTTGAATGCAGATTTTAGTGAAATCCTTTAAATTTTCATTGCATAAGTTTTTATTAGCAAAAATTTAATTTAAAATTTGCTATTAATTTGATCAATTTTCATTGTTTTTCATAATTATTTTTCACAGAAAGTAAACATTAAAATAATTTTTAATTTATCTGATGAAATTCCTGCTTATTTTAAGATTATTTTAATGTATAATACAATATTGTTCATTGATCACAACAACAATCTAACTCAAATTAGTGATTGCCCATATTTGTATAGCTATCTCTTTCTTTTAAACCACACCCTTAAGGCGATGAAAAAATATATTGTGTGTTCAATGATGTATATTAAATATGTCTGACAGATGTCATACCAACAACCAAGAAAAAGTAAGGCTCGTTCACAACAATCGACTGGTAGTTATGATTAAATATTTAATTTATTTTGGGATAAAATGTTTGCTACGCCAAAGGCAATCTGAAGGATGTTTTTTTTTTCATGTAATCAGTTGTAACAATTTGCTTATTTGGCCTACCTATCAATCCACATCATTATTGATCACTCTGTATGTAAAATGCAATTGCCTCTTATCAATAGATCAATTTGTACAAAACTGAAATGAAACAAAAAACGCGATAATAAGAAAATTTTAAATTACAAAATTGTCTGATGGGAATATGTTAATTCACACTAACTCATAACCGTGTAATAATAGTTTAGATAGAATTATATAATAATTTATCGCCACGCTCATTTTTACAACGATTTTTTCCATACGTTTATTTTTTAACTCTTAAAAATATCTTTCTTCTGGCCAGGAAATTATTAATAACTCCCCATCCAGCGTGCACTTAACATAATTCCATTTCTTAACGACGGAAAAGAACAACATTAACGACGCTGCCTCCTCGTCGTTTGCCGCAGACAAAAAAAATTGTAAATTCGTACAGTGCAGGGGCGAGATCCTCGACGGCGATAGCGTTAATACGAGGCCGATAAATAATATTTGGCATAATTTATGCCGCATCAATTAATCACGGGGTTTATCGGCGCAGAGGAACCATTTACATCTTTATTAACATAAACAGTACATCTGCAAAAGGTAGATGATGTATCGCGGCGAGGAAAGCCGAACAATGCAACCACCTGCTTCGGAAAGAAAGTAAACGATAGGTCGTAAATTAAAAAAAAATGTATATATATACGAGAGGAAATGCGCTAAAGATTTTGTTGGTTGAGTATTAAGTTGAATTAAATACTTAAAATAGGATATATTATTTTTTTTTTCTTTCTATTCCCATATATTGAACCATTTTTAGTTATTAATTAATTGATTTGTATATTTTTTTTTGTTCTGATATTTGTCATTTTATGGTATATCTGTTGGACAATAAAGATTATTATTATTATTATATATTCGACATATTCAAATGAAATCCTAACCATTAAATATAAACGTTGGTAAATCGAAACAAAATGGACCCATTTCTCAAAAGATTAATAACGGGCTATGAAAAATGGATAAAATACGAGAACATAAAACGATCGTGGTAAAATGCCAGAAATGATGGCCAAGTCCGGATTGACGGTCAATAAGGTTATGCTATATGTATGGTGGAATTGGAAGGGAATCGTCTACTATGAAATTTTGGAACCTGGTTAAACGGTCAATTCAGCCCTCTACTGTCAGCAACTGATCAGATTAGACGAAGCAATTCGAAACAATCGGCCAGAATTGGTCAATAGAAAAGGTATTGCGTTCCACCTCGATACGCCAAGCCACACACATATTTGATGAATCGGCAAAAACTGACAGAGCTTGGCTAGGAAGTTTTGATGCATTCACCGTATAGCCTAGATTATGCACCGTCTGACTACCATTTGTTTCGGTCTCTGTAAAACTGCCTCGATGGAAAAAAATTGACCAACAAAATTGCACCGTCTGACTACCATTTGTTTTGGTCTCTGCAAAACTCCCTTGATGGAAAAAAAAGACCAACAAAAGTGCAGCCGAAAACCATGTCGCCAAATTTTTCGCCGATAAACTACAGAAGTTCTACAATGACGGAATTATGAAGTTAAACGAAAAATGGCAAAAGGTCATTGATAATAATGGGCTATATGTTTTAAATAAAATTGATTTTTTAATAAAGAAAAAATCCATTCGAAAATAATTAAAAAATTGGAAAATACTTTTTAGATGATCTAATATTTTAGGAGCAAGCAGCTTGAAACAATAAGCTTACTCGCTTATTACTGTCTTTTGATAAACCCCTTTACTAACGAGATACATATAAAAAACATATTTCAGTATGTATCTAGAAATATGATTATTACTATCCTTAAAAGAATAAAGAAAAATAATGGTTTGCTAAAAAATCCTGAAATAACCTACGTAATTAAAAAAATGCATACCCCGTGATGAAAACATTCCTCTGAAATACAAATTTCCCAAGTTTATTATTTTTCTTCATATTTCAACAAATAATACGGACTTTAACAATAACGTCAGCGATCAAGACGAGTAAATAGACAATGATACAAACAAGACAAGCTGAAACACCTCTTGTCGATAATCATTCTGAATTATAGTAATTCGAGTCTCACCATGGGGATATCATTTATTTATAAGATATTCTGAGTTATTCCTGACAGAAAATTTTAGTTTAACGTGTATGTTATTAATTATCTTTACCTTATATGTATTTATATCTATAACAAAAGCTGTTTAGACTGTGGTGATAAAATAAAACGTACACTTTAAACTTAACATTTTCCTTATGGAATAGTCCTAATGAGGGACTATTCCGTATGTAAAATGTTAAATATAACGTATACGTTATGAAATAAACTCACAATCTCTCTCTATATATATATATATATACGGAGAGGATTTTTTATCAGTATACATTAGGCAAACTGTATACCTGCAAAAAAACCAAGTCAAACGCATTGAACCGATTGATATGACAACTAAACGTCAAATGCTAAACTTCAAATTGTGTGAAATATTTGATCGAAAATGTATACAAATGAAGAAAAAGTCGAATTTCAAGCATGTATTACAATTCCAACAGTACTAGTGGAGGATAAGACATGTTTTCAATGAATCCAAAGTGGCCGAATACCTCGGTTAGGATGATTCTAAAAATAATTGAACTAAAACATTTTCTGTGGAAGGTTGTATGTTTCGTTCTCTTTATTCTATTGAAAAACGCAACAAAATAAATCATTACTAACACTGCATGCGTTACCGTTACAAACAAATTCCTTTTTCTAACAAAAATACGTCACTTATTATTTTGGAGAAATTACAGGTAAAAAAATACAGAAATAGAAAATTGTGTAAATATTTTTTGAATTATCCTAGTTGAAGGAATCGATCGATCGGTTTGCGTATTATAGGCAACTAAACACATACATCAATGCGTTTGACTTGGGTATTTTACATGTATACATAGGGCATATGTATACCGTTAAAAAAACCTCTCTGTATTCTCTCTCTCTCTCTCTCTCTATATATATATATATATATATATATAAACTCACTTAGACTGTGATGATAAAAATAACATGTACGTTAACGTCAACATTTCTCGTATGGAATAGCTCTAATTAATCACAATGATTTTTGCGAAATTTAAATCAACCAGCTGTCTTTTATAATAAGTATTTATATAAAATTAATGATGAAGAAAGTGATTAATAATTAAATTAAAAAAATGTTAGCAAATAATAAACATTCACTCAAAATGCATTTGTTACACACCCTGAACTACAAAAAAAAAAATATAAAAAGAGGGCAACACAGTAACACGATAATAACATAGCAGACTAATCTGGCCGCTCCCGAATACTTAATTTCCAAATCTATTTTTTCTTTTTAATTGGTATTATTAAAACGGAAGATTATATCAAACACTTTACAGAATCCATTAAGTACATATTTCGGAGGCCGTTATTAATATTTCGAAATTGATTATTAATTCACGCAAAGCCGCAGTAATTAAATATGACAAGTTTCTTTGTTTTTACAAACTAAAAAAAAAATAGATTTTTATAATACGAGGTTTACATTATTACATATTTTGAATTAATTCTCATGATTGTTGTTTCAGTGAAATAAACCAAGTGTTTAAATCAAAGTCTATTACATTATTACAGTAGAATTTCACAAAATTATATTGTTGGGAACGCTAGAATACGATAAATAGTATAAAGTTTCTTTCTTTTTACATACTAAATAAAAAATGATTTTCACGAAGAAACAAACTTTATCAAAGAAGAATTAGTATAATACGCGGTTCAGATTATTACAGTAGAATTTCACAAAATTATATTGTTGAAACCGCTGGAACAATTGTTACACATTATGATAATCAAGCAGCTGTTATAAAAAATCAGTCTGTTTTTTTTTCTTTGTGAAGCTACAAGTCTACCTTGTTTTCATTTTCAAAATTAAAATTTATATTACAAGAATTAAAAGTCAATAAATTAAAAATTGGTTAATAGACTTTGATTAAAACACTTGGTTTCATTCACTGATTTGAAACAAACCAAGTGTATTAATCAAAGTCTATTAATTAAATATGTTTCACCACGGGTTAAGTGAGAAATTAATTCAAAAATTGGTTAATTCATTCTTTAACAAAGTCAACATTTCACGTAAACTCAAACAAATTTTATAAAATATTAAAATGTTTGTCAATATTTTTTCTTATGCTTCATTTGAAATATAAATTTTATATACTAATATTTGCTAAAAAAAATTGTTGCAAGCATTAAATAAAGCACCCAAATATGTAACCAAGCCAAATTCACAAGCATTAAACAAAGTGCTCAAATATATAACCAAGCCAAACTCAACAGGTGTTCCATATAATTTTATTCCTATTTCACTTTTTTTTACACATTCGCGAAAGCACAAACGCCTGAAATGATATCTACTGTGTGTACAGTAGTTCTTCATTAAGTCCCGCGCCCGTTCAGGAGGGATGATTTACAAGGGCCGTCGGCGCGGATCGGGAAGGTCCTTATCATCCCGTGCATACAGTCGCCGTGGCATTAATCCTTTAATATAATTTATAAGGGAGATGGCCTTATCAAACGGCCGGGCCCTTAGCATTAAGAATTATATATGCGAGCAATTAGGCCTCTGTTTGCACCCACCGCGTGAAAATATTACACCCCCATTCCAAGGCCCGGTTTTCCAGGGTGGGGAAGTTTTATTATCTACGGTGAGCGTTTAGTTTGTTCATCGTTTAATTTTCTTGTTTTTTTTTTCTAATAGGAAGGGATTTTAATTGTTTTCAGTATTTGTAGGAACCAAAGAGTTTGTTTAAAATATTAGTTAAATAATGCGTGTTTTTAATAATTGTAACCATTCAATATTTTCAAATGCTTCGTATCAAAATATATATACTTCAAGCATTCTTATTTGTATTACACAAATCATTAGTGGATATAGTCAGTTCTTCAGTGAGGATTAGTTAAAACTATTTTTTGTAATAATAATAAACTTAAAAAAGCATAAAATGAAAATATTTAAAATGTAGTTATTCATTTTAAAATTCCCACGGTATAATTAAATGAAACCACAGTTTTTTGCTTTTATCTGTATTTAAAGTTATTTTTTTTATAAATAATTGTAATCGTTTTAATTATTCTATTATGCACGAGAGCAAAAAAATGATAACTTTATCATTTGCATTTATCAAAAAATGCATATACAGGAAATTGTTAAAATTCAATTAAAAAACTGATTCCGAAGCTTTCAAAGTCACCAATGATAAATAACAATAAAATCATACACCCAAAAATTCAGAGATTTTTCTAACTCGCTAAGAGGGGAAAAATGCTTGAAAAATCGTAAAACTTGTGAAATTTATGTATCGCAAATAATAATTAAATATGTAAAATTACACGAATAAAGATGTGTACGTATAATAAAACTAATAATCAATTAATCCCCATGAAAAAATTGAAAAACTTGTGAAATTTAAATGTGTACGTATAATAAAACTAATAATCAATTAATCCCCATGAAAAATCGAAAAACTTGTGAAATTTAAACTGGCGCAAATTGTCAAAATAATAATTCAATGTCTTATGAAAATTTGAAATTGTATGAATTTTTCTTACTTTTCACCACTTTTAGTTTGGGCAATACAAATAAAAACACTTAAAGGCTTTACATTTTCATAAGAATAATTTAAGAAATTGTATTGTTGAGAGGACTGGAACAATTCTTTGGATACACAAAATCAAGCAGATGGAATAAAAATTTAACACTAAATTATTACATATTCAATAATTGATTTTATTAATATCAATAGAAAAGAGTATTCATTCACTTGATTACAATTATTTAAATAAAATTTTTAAAATACTTATGTAACGTAAGTAAAAAATGTCACAGGTGCAAAAAATAAATAATATATTAATTATTTTCTAATTATCTTTATTTTATTTATGAATTTTATTTTCCAACTTAGGTAATGCAGTAATTCAACCTACTGATAAAATCCTTTAATCCGTTTCAATATTTTAATTTTTACTCATTTAAATGGGAATAAATTCCTTTCTATTATTACATAATTGAAACAAACAAAAAAACAATATTACTTCCAGGAACCGATGGAAATATCGCTCAGCTCATACGTTGCAATTTTGCAATCATCCATCATCTACCCACGTGATCTTGTGCAGCGTGACATTTGAACAATCGCCGATCTTAATTTCATTAAGATTTACATATACTCTATCTCGTGTTTACATTATTAATCATCTTTAGTGACACGCTTAAGTAGAACTGGCGTGGAACAAGCTACTTAATATTTATTTTATGCCACCGCTGAAGCTTCTAAAATCCACTTTCATACGAAAAAAATAAATGTGCAATAAAATTATAAGTGATTTATATAAAAAATCTATATATATATATATATATATATATATTACAATCTATTCATATTTTTTTCTCATTTTTTCTCAGGATGACAATTTTCTGATTTAAAAATAAGTTAATTTAAGGATGTGTAAATATCAATCATTTGACTTTAAATATGCGTTTTCTTATATTTTGTAATATTTATATTTCTAAATTATAATTCTTAAATATATTAATATATGAGAATAATTTTTAAATAATTTTTAGGCTAATTATTAAATTAGCCTAAAAATTATTGATCGATAGCCATTTTCCAATTAATCCATCTATATAAATGAATTATTACAAATATTTTGTAATTATTACCGGAAACAGTGGATAAATTCACATTGATCATAAAAAATTAAAGACGACGCAAGCGCCACCTTTTGCCTAATTTCAAATGGCATCGTCAACGATTTGGGTCTACATAGTAGACGACCGAGAATCATTGTTTCGTCCACTAAAGGAAGGCGAACCTGTCCCGTTTATGAGAACTTCATATTGGTTTAAATTATACATTTTTATTGAGTTTTCTATTACTTAGCTCCTTGTATTGTAACAAGATGCGAAGTAATATAAAACTCAATAAGAATGTATAATTTAAATTAATATGAAGTTATCCACTGTTTCCAGTCAGATTTTTCGACCCGGCGCGTTCGCCATGGTGTATGCGTCTGGTTCATCTAAGCATTTTATTTTCCATTTCTTTATATTAGACTATTAGTAGTAGTCCTTTTTTTATTGAGAGGGAGATTGTTAATCTGCGCACAGACGCCCGTTCTGTCAGCCCTAGTTGGCAGGTAGTACAGGGTTAGTTGTTTGGGGAGAAGGGTTTTAGCCGGTCGGTAAACTAACTCCACGATTAGAGTTAGTTTTCCGACCGGATAAATCCCATCCACCCTCTCTTCCTGGTATCGCCATCAAGGCATTTCTATCTATTATCTAGTTCGTCTGCCAGTTTTCTTTAATAACTGATGTTGCGAATGTGCTGAGCGCCTTCCAGGCATTTTTGTCCTTTAATATTTGATATTTCCGTTTGATTGTCTATGTTTACTTCGCCTACCTTATTTATCAATTCTGTTCTTGCTACAGTCCAATGCTTACATTCAAAAAATGTATGGGCTGTATCTTCCTCTTCATCCTCCCAGTATCGACATATACCACTTTCTACTTTTCTAATTTTTACAAGATACGATTTAAAACTCCCATGTCCCGTTAAGAGTTGCGCGAAATAAAAGTTAAGTTGCCCATGTTTTCTTTCAAACACCGTTTTATTCTTTGAATTAGGTCCATCTAGACTCTTGGTCCCATCTACCTTGCCATTTGTTTATTTCTCTTTCATAAGCTTCATTGTAGCCTATTTTTTTGGATCTGCCTTCTTTTTGTGGTACATATGTTTCGGTTCTTTCTTCAATTAGTAAATCGCTTGGCATTGATCCAGTTAGAACTTCTACTGTATCCATCGATACTGTTCAAAATACTCTCGATATTATTATGCAGGCAATCCTCAGAGCCCCCTTGCACTCGCTGCCTTCTAACCGGAGTTCATAACTGTGGACCAGATTGGTGCAGGATATGTTAGTCTTGTTCTGGCCGCGGACATGAGCAGTCGTCCCCTATCTTCTCCTGATCCTCCAGTGTTTGGCATCAGTCTTTAAATCATGTTTTCTATTATTTTTACTCCCCCCTAAGCTTCCTTGCATTGACGGCTCCATCTAGGGTTGGCTTCCAGTCAAACACCCAGATACTTGAGAGTTTTTTCAATTATAATTTCCTCACCCTTGTACTAATGGAATCTTCTTGGTTTCCACCGGATCTCTTAGTTGACAGCTAAATCGCTCTGGTTTTATTTGCAGCCAATTTATATATATCCGTAGCTTCTTTAGCTATCTCTTCGATCCCTTCTACGGTTTTGTTTGAATTACTATAGCTAAATCATCCGCAGATGCTACTAATGTAGCCCCTTCCAGAAGTTATAATTCGAGAACTCCGTCGTATATAAGATTCCATAGGGTTGGACCAAGTACGGAACCCTGTGGAACTGCCAGACTTAAATATTTACTTTTTATAGTCTATAAGACCTCACATAATTATTTTCTATTATCTAGATATGAATCGACACATCTCACGATTTCTTTAGGGAGTCTTCTCTTTGCTTCACTTACTATTTTCTCCCATGGAAGTGTATTAAAGGCGTTCTTCATATCTAGGGCGATCAATATCACATGTTCTCTTTTACATTAAGTTTCTTCATTTACTCCAGCCACGAGTTTTCTAACTTCGGCAATTGCGTCTATTGTGGATTTTCCTTTCCTAAAGCCGAATTGTCTAGGGTGATTAATAATTCTTTTATTGATCACTTTCTCGTAATATTTTGACATTCCATCCAGTAGACATATTGGTCTATACCCTTGTATCCTCCTAAATTAAATAGTCGTTTACCCTCTTTTGGCATGAAAGCAAATTATGATTTTTTTCCATTGGTTTGGGAAAATACTTAAATCGGACAAATTTCAAAGTACAAAATGGCTGGCTTTGGCGCAATTTAAATTCGATTTCTTTGTCTTAGAAATCGTCTCAGCCAATAGAGAAGTTTATTTTTTATTATAATTATTTTTTTTTTGCATCCACGGTTTTCAACATAAAATCGAAAACATTTCAAAGTCCAAAACGGCTGACATTGGCGCACTTTAAATTCAATTTCTTTGTCTTAGATTGTTATTAGATGTCATAGGAATCATCTCAGCCAATAGAAAAGTTTATTTTTTATTATAACTATTTTTTTATTTTCTTGGCATACACGGTTTTCAGCATAAAATCGAACAAATTTCAAAGTCCAAAACGGCTGACTTTGGCGCACTTTAAATTCGATTTCTTTGTCTTAGATTGTTATTAGATGTCTTATGAATCATCCCAGCTAATAGAAAAGTTGTTTTTTTATTATAACTATTTTATTTTAATTTTTTGGCATCCACGGTTTTCAACCTAAAATCGAACAAATTTCAAAGTCCTAAACGGCTGACTTTGGCGCACTTTAAATTCAATTTATTTGTCCTAAATTGTTTCTAGATGTCTTAAGAACCATCTCAGCTAATACAAAAGGTTATTTTTTCAGTATAAAGATGACCTTGGCGCACTTTAAATTCGATTTCTTTGGCCTAGATTGCTTCTAGATGTCTTAGGAACCAGCTAAGCTAATAAAAAGAGTTTATTTTTTATTATAATTATTTTTATAATGTGTTTTTGTCATCCACCGTTTTCAACATAAAATCTATAACATTTAAAAGTATATAACACACTTTAAATTGGAATTATTATTAAATAATGCGGATTTCTATTATAACGTTAGCGATCATGACGAGTAAGTAGACAGCAAGAACAAACCAGACAAGGACAAGCGGAAAGACCTCTGATCAATAGTTATTTCGTAAAATTGTTGAATGTGAATGTGCAAAGTAGATTTTCCGCAGTCAGGAACCCCGAAAACGTTTAATGGCTGTTATTCGTGGCCCACACTGTATATAGCGTATGGTCCAAAAAATCTCTTGGTTCTATTGAGTAACAAAATAAATATTGCATGGAAATTAAATATTACCAGACATGTTACTTAAATAAACAATGCACCTATTGGAATCAATTGAAATAAAAAATAAAAAAAAAACAGTAAAATGTACTAATGAATTTTGAATCATTCCTCCTCTGGAAAATCCGTTGCTATGTTTAGTTTAATTTTTATATTTTTATTTTTCAATATTTACTTAATAAGATCCCCTTGTTGCACCCTTTGATCACTAGCTGTACTAGAAATAAAAGCATTATAATTAGTAGCTAGTTATATACTACAGCCTGTTTATTATAAACTCAGTTAATGTAGTTACCTAAGCTACGTGAGGATTTACGTCACTAATTTTCATTTTTTGAAGTGAAGAAAGAAAATAACTGTATTTTCAATTAGTTATAAAATCAGTTTTTGTAAACTAATTATTTCGCGATCGATTTATTCATGATTAATTTATTTAACACCATATATACATTGTGTGATATTAAATAAATTAAATGAAAGTAGACTATAAAAACGTTTTTAATGGTTTATCATAACTTCACGCAACTCAAAATTAATTATAACTAGATTAAATTAGATTGAAGTGGCAGCCATTGCTCACTTAGGCTATTAAAGGCCCATTGTGTTATAACTAAGGAATTAAATTGAAAAATAAAACACTACTTGCTTTGATTCACAATTTCATAAGAAAATAAATTTACGAAACTAATCGATTGTCAAGAAACTATATGAATTATTATTTTAGAAACAGCAGAATAACATTTTTCCAATACAAAACGAACCGCTCAAACCAAACCGACCTTATTATTAAACCCCATTCTTTCAACCAGTTTTTTCTCCTTTTCTTTATCGGTATTCTCCGTGGTTCGTTCTTAGCCGTCGTTCA
This sequence comes from Philonthus spinipes, assembly GCA_963082785.1. Taxonomy (NCBI): domain Eukaryota; kingdom Metazoa; phylum Arthropoda; class Insecta; order Coleoptera; family Staphylinidae; genus Philonthus; species Philonthus spinipes. Next base: position 25,236,146 of record OY720303.1, read on the forward strand.
TGACTTACCCCGGAGCGAATAAATCAGCGGCCAACAATTAAAATCCATTTCTTCCCGATTCTCCACGATTATAGAGAGCGCGTCATCGGTTTAATTGAAAACCAATCGAACATCCAATGGGAAAAATCCAATTTAAAGAGCTAGAAGCCGACGGGCCGGTTCAACAAATTACGCTAAATGAGTGCATTAATGGGATTTACGGTTTGCGCGCGGCGGAAAATTAATAAGCGTTATTAAAATGATTGGAAGTAAATATGTGGGTGCAATGGGGTGGAGACAAACAAAAAATAATCTGATAGAAATTCTGCAATGAGTGGATGAAATGTTGCGAATAAAATTTATGGGTGAATACTCACAAATGATGTTAAATGGTTTTTGCTGCGTATAGCATTATTGATATTATTTCAAGATTATTGAAACTTTAGTTATATATATATATATATACAAATATATTTATTCAAACAATAACATTTATAAAAATATTGAGTATATATCGAGTATATAACCAAAATCGACGACGAAGTTGGCGTTGGAAGTCTCGAGTCATGTCTGCACTAAGATCACACGCGTGAAATGCTGGTTGCGGTCAACATGACAATCAGTATTTACGCGTGCGCGTGTGATTTTAGTTCAGACATGACTTTAAATTTCCAATGCCAACTTCGTCGTCAATTTTTGTTATACGTTTGATACATTAAAATAAAGATTTGTCTATCGACCGGAGGTCTTTTTTTCCTGTCTTGAATTAATAATGTACAATAAAAATGTCTGTGATAGCTAGTTGAACTGTCTTGAAGCGTCTTGATGAATTAATGAATTATGAGAGTAGGATGGATATATTTTGGAGGGATGTTTGGATTTTGAGGAATACATCATTTTAATTATAGGTATTATTTGTATTTTTTTTTGGAAAAGTTTGGGATATACATGGGCTTAGGATATAGGTGTGACTTTAGTGGATTCCTAAGGGAATTCGTTGGAAGGATTGTGGAAAGGATAAACTTTAGTTATATTATTAAAAAAATATTCGAAATAGAATAATTGAAACTGTAATTCATGTTTTACCCAAAATTGACTTGAAGGTATATGCATTTAGGATCCTTCAAAATACATTTAGATTGTTATTAAATCTTGCTTAAGAAAAATATTTTTTTGTTTCTTCATAACACCTACAGCAGTGTAGTTTTTCAATGAGATATTTCAATCTAAATGTATATCTGATTTTCATATCTGACATAAAAAATTAAGTTTAAGATTTTTTTTCAGTTTGAAAAGTTAATTAGAAACCTCGAACCATCCCGTTGAGTTAATAAATCATTGGCGATTTATCAGAAAGTAATTCTCTGTAGATAGAGCGAGCGAGAGAGAAGAAGAAGTAGAAGAAAAAAAAGTCCAACACAATCTAATAAAATTTAATGAGGATTATTCGGGCCGAGAGAGTAAATTTTTCTCCGGGCCGAGGAGACCGCCAAATGGCGGAATTATGCAAATCCACTAAATGACGAACCGATGCAAATGAGCGAACGGCCGCGCTTTGATAAAGGCCAAAGCCTAAACCCCATCCGTGTACAAATCATCGCTCATCCCGAAAAGGAGAAGAAAAAGGAGACCAAGGAGGCGGAGGAGGTGGGATTTATTCTTTCGGCGCGCGTTTAATTGGAATTAGGACTTAAAGGGAGCGAGAGGTAGAGCGCGGAGCGGGTCGTCGAGCCCCGGAGTGTAATCGAATTATCAATTAACTTTGCATCGCCGCTAGATGCAAATTTGCGGGATTAACGTCGGCGTAATAAAATAATGGACATGATTGAAGGGAAATTATACGTTATTATCGCCTTGTTTTGGTCCATCGATTTTCCTAGACGTTCACTTGATTAACTTATGTGCTTGTATGCATCTATTTATGAAAATTTAATCATGGCTTATGTATAAACAAACCCCTCAGCTTAATTTAATTAACTACTTGTAAATGATAATAAATTCCATTTAAGTCTTTCCTTTAACTAAGAAATATATATATATATATATATAAATAATAAAAAAAAACAAAATATAAATAAAAGGAAACTTATTTTAAAGTCATAAATATTAATGTAAACCGAGGCAGTAACCTGACAACTTGATTGTAATGTATCTTACAGCAATACACTTTATAATATTCAATCCATTATTAGGTGCGCAGCTAAGTTCCCGCTGTTTTTCAAGAGATGCTCCAGTAGTGAGTGCTGATCTATTCTGACCTAATCGAAACGCCATGAACTAAGCTTAAACATATTTTAAACAGACCGCTTTGATATTTTAGTGATTTTGTTGTTGCGTCTTATACTTTTGGTGGTGTGCCAGTGACAAATAATAGTCATTTGAGGGAATTGTTTCTTTTCTTCTTTCATTCGAAGAAAACGGTGGTTGAAGCGCATCGAGAACTCTAGAAAGATTACGGAGATGTTGCTATAAGTGAAACAACGTGCCGTGATTGGTTTCGTCGCTTTAAAGACGGTGATTTCGATGTTGACGACCGTATGCGTGAAGGAAGACCAAAAACCTCGATGAGTCAAACACAAAAAGAGTTCGCTTCAACATTAGGAGTTATCCGCCGAGCCATTTCCAGGCCATTGCATGCGTTGGGAATGATTAAAAAAAAGGAACTTGGGTTCCTTGTGATGTGCTTCTAGTTGTGTCGTAACGTGTATTGAAACAGCCAAACGGCTCAATCATAGATTATAAATTTCATGATGGTTTCATTAGTTTTGAAGATGTCAGAAATTTCAGGTAATTCATTAAGCCGGTAGATTTTACTTGGCTGTAGAACACTAGTCAGGTGCCAGTTAAATGACAACGAATACTGCGACCAATAACTCAAATAACACCATAAATTTTATGATTATTTTCATTACTTTTGAAGTTGACATATACTTCAGGTGATTCAATGTGCTGGTAGATTTTCCTCTCGTTAAATTTAGCTGAGGGATTACTCAATTTTGGATGTTAATATTCGATAATAATTCATCATTTTTGATTTGGCCAATAGTTATCTGTAGCTCTGATAGTTACGACATACCGCGTAATTTCAGACATAAGCTTACTTTAGTATAAAGAACCACAAATTCCACAATATGGTGAAAAACATTTTTTTTTATTTTCTTGATCCACTAATTGAAAACACCGCCTTGAAGGATGAAGTAAGAGCCTTCAAAACGTGGAAGATTTTAATGTCTATATTTTTTTAAAAAGTTCAAAGTGACATTACATAAATTTAAGCTAGTCAAACTAAAGTTGTTACTAAATAAATTCAATTTACAATGAAATTAAACAAAGATTTTTTTGGCAATGATCAATAAAATTCGATCAATCCCTTTTTCCAACTGCAAAAAATACTTACACTGTAAGTTTTACAAACATCTATTGAAACAACTACTTCCCGGGCATTTACCCCGCCGGACATTGGATTACACAATAGATATTTGTTGTTATATTGTAATTTAAATAACTGCAAATGTGTGAATCATCTTTGTTTCATTTTATTCAAGTTGTTTATAATAAAAATCGTCGATCATATTAGCTTTTGTGCTGTTAAGGCTACCCGTCCCTGCTCAATAGCCAGGAAACCAATATAATGGGTCATATTTTCCATGAAATCCTTCACAGTTTGTTAATCAAAATCATGTTTTCATGAACAAATTCGAATTACTATTAGTAATCAAAATCAGGTTATACATAAACAGTACAAATTTGTTAACATTTGTAATTTTCAATGGTATTCAACACAAAGGGATTAAACTGTAGCAAAATAAATGCTCAATATTAAGATGAAACCATCATAATATTAGAAGACAATTGTGTGTTCTCTGTAACAATAATGGCGATTGGAAATTGCTGGCGGAAACGGCTGAAATTAAACAAAACAAGAAATATTTTCTGGGCCACATGGAGGAGGGCCAAGTCGTAAAAAAATGAATAAAGAGCATCGTAATGTTATTTAAAGTAACTTGGATGAAACCCAAAAATAACTTTAAAAGGTATCAAAACAAGCATCTCAAGCAAGTGTTTCTACTGAAACTCTAGCGCAGTTAGATGGTTCATGATACATTTTTTTATCATTGACCCTTGTATTGGTTTGCACCTCTACCAAAACTCATTATTAAAATATATATGAAAGACGTGGATAGAGAGAAACATTAACCAGTGAGACCCTTCAAGGGCACAGGAGTAGCCGCATGGTACACTACACACTACACTACACTGGTTACACTAGAATTATGAGTATGTTAGTATTATTATAACGATGCAAAATGATTTTTCTTTCTCGTCATTGAAGCAACATTTTGCACGTAACCCAGCACTTTAAAATATCCACTTAAAGAAACTGTAGTAAAGCGTAGAAATTGGATAATAAGATAGAGAAATAAGTCCTTTTTTATTGTTTTTTTATTATGACTTTTTTTAATTTCTTTTGGTGTAGCATACTTTTAAATTTAGATTTTTTTATTTGCTTAAAATTTTCCTTAGGATGTGTACTTTAATGTTGTATTCATCAGGAACTTTCTTCACTCTTATCGAAGCGATTTTGCAATGGATGTTCCAACATACTGAGAGAGCTGTAAACGTGCTAGATTTTTTGTTTGTTTTATATATGGGCTTAAAATATGCCCAAAAGACCAATTCGGCATTACATAGATGCCAATTTAAAAATTGTGTAACCAATGTCCTTTGGATCTACCATTTTCTTTCAATATAATTAAATATTTAAGTTTTCTAATAAGGACGGGTCGAATTGATAGGCTGTGGCGGGCATGTTGTTTTGGCGGCGTCTGTCAAATCTATTGTTTATTATTCAGTCGCTGATGCCAATTCACCATAGCAAGTTACACGACTGAGCAGCACGTCCAAATGATACAACTCTATTATCAAAAAGATTGTTCATTTGTGCGCAAAGCGCCCATTTTACAGCAAACGCGAAAATTTTTCAAGGTCAACTCTCCAACGTTTGGTATCGAAATTCGAGACAACCGGTTCGGCAAACAATCAACCAACACCCATACGCCAAAAAGATGCCAGATCGGCCGAGAATATCGCCGCTGTCCATGAAAGTGCGCAGGAGAACCCAAATCAGTCAATTCCTCGCCGTGCACAAGAACTCGGCCTTTCGCAGACTTCAACTTGGTGAATTTTGCATCGGGACTTGGGCATACACCCGTACAAATCCAACTGATCCAGGAGCTAAAAGTTAATGACCATAGACAACGCCATTTGTTCGCTGACTGGACTTTGAATCGTTTGGAAGAAGATCCCGATTTTGGGCAAAAAATCACCTTTAGCGATGATGCGAATTTTTGCACAAATGGCTATGTTAGCAAATAAAATTGCCAAATATTGTTCAAAGCCAATCCTTACAAAAAGTAACGGTTTGATGCAGGTTTTGGACCAGCCGCATAATTTGACCGTACTTAAAAAAAAAACGACGTTGGTGAGGCTATCACGATTAACGCAGAGCACTACATATCGTTGATAATCAATTTATTTTGGCTCGAATTGAACGATACGGACGTTCGCGTTATGTGGTGTCAGCAGAACAGTGCTAAATACCACATAGCGAATGTCACAAAAGACATTTTGCATGAACGATTTGAAGGTATGGTTATCTCTCACAAAGGTGACGTAAATTAGCCTCCAAGATCATACGATTTGACCCCACTAGACTTGATCTTGTGGGATTTTCTGAAGCCACGGGTCTATGCAATAAGCGCAATCAACCGATGCCCTCAAAGTCAACATAATTCAGGCCATTGTCTAAATTTAGCCGGATCTATGCGGCAAAATGATTGAAAATTGGACGTCTTGGATGGAAAGCCGCGTTGGACATTTGAACGATGTCATATGCCATACAAAATGGCATACATGGGCCTTTTTAATTAAAAATAAAACACACAGCTTGTTTCATTCCATTTCAACATCGATCCGTCCTTATTATATATTAACTCATAAATTTACTCTCATTTACATCGATTTTCCAACTGATTTTTTTTAAATTTATTTTTTTTATTTTTGATAATTGTTCCTGATGATTTGATTAGCCACAATTAATTTTATTGAATTTGTTAAGGCCCAACTTGAACTTACAGAAATGTCAGAAGCTACGAAAATTCGAAAGAGTTTAAGATTTTATTTTAGCTGTAGAGGAATATTAACCTATAATCATTAAAATGTATGGATAATATCAGTTACTTTTTGTCCGCTGTGAGTAAATACTCTTTTTTATTATTACTTCCATAAAGTTTTCAATATGCTGAAAGACAAACTACATTGAAAAAAAAAACGCCTTCTGTAATAAGGGAAGGCGTTTACTTTCATCCATGTAAACTAACTCTACAATAGTGTGATTTTTCTCCATTTTCACACTCATCACGTTCAAACACACGAAAATTTCATCATAATCCACCGGAAACGCAGAGCAGAACTTCCGCTCTGAAATTCTCTCCGCAGCTCTCCTTGTGCCAAGAACAACAACGAAAACTACCAACAGGTCGCGGGTTCGCGGAGGCTGTCTGCCACTCACCCGTAATTTTCGTGGAAACTTAATCAGATGTGCAAGTAGCAATTAAGAAGTTTTGAAAGCGTGTAGAAAATTTCAAGAGCTCGAGGATTAAAATCACGATCGTTATTTCGGAATGTTTTCCGCGTCGCATCGCTCTTTCTCTTCATAACATTCACGTGTGCGTCTGTGTGTGCGTTTGTGTGAAACTCCGTTGCTTGGTGTGTGTGGTAGTCTTCAGTTTAATTACCGGCGTATAATATTCCCGGGACAAGCACCGGAGTAATTAAGTGCATGTCCGAGACGCGGCATGATCTCTAACCTCTCACCTTTCTTTCTCTAGTCATCTTAGCGAGGTAATTAAGTTTTTCGACATTTTTTTAGGGAAAATTTGTTAGTTGATGTAATTCACGTGTGAGCTGTCAACTGCGGAAAATAATTAATATCTATTGGTAATGCTAACTGTAATATTGTGTGGCTGCTTTCAAGGACATAATTGCTAATGCTTCAAATGGCAATTATATCCTCTCAACTAACCACGTTGCAGTTTGTACCACCAATGATTTCTAATTATTTCATGCTAATTTCTTAAACATAAATTCAAACTTTTATGCAAAAGTGTGGTTTTCAACAACTCCAGTCATAGTCTTCGTTTCATTTTATTAAATAAATAAATTTCACTTAAAAAATTTAATTAAATAACTTGTTAATTGTTGAGGCTTCTACTTTGTTATACATTTCATTTATTAAAATTAAAATTAAATAAGTTAAAGATTTAAATAATTCTCCCATCATAAATATAGAAATATTTGTTACAGTTTAGTACTCCTGTCTATACCAATTATTTACAAATATTTAAAGCATAAATAAAATATTTATGAAGTTTACGGATATTTAAACAAATAAATAACTTGGTTTTTATAACACACAGTATAACACAATATACAGTGTGTTAAACAAACAAAGTTATTTATTTCTTTAAATATCCTTTAATTTAATTAACATGTATAACGAAGTAGAAGCCTCAACTATCAAGAATTTATTTATGAAGTATCTGAAAGGCTTCCGGCCGATAACCAGTTCCTACAAGAACATTTGTTTGAAGTTTAAATAACTTGTTAAAATATGTATAAAAAATTGTTAAACCAGGAATGAATGAAGGAATGAAGATATAAATATATACTATTTATGACAACGATTGAAGTTGTTGAAAACCATGTGAAAGGTTTAGAATAAAAATAAATGATTTTTTATAAAGTTACTTATAATTATCAATAGAAAAGAGTATTTATTCACTTGTTCACAGTTATTTAAATAAAAATTATTTAAAATTACTTATAATTGTTTTTTTAATACAATTATATTGTATAATTGTTTTGGTTTGGTAAATTATTAATTTTAATAAATAAGTCATTATTAACTATTTGTATTTCGGTTTTATCAAGTTATAAAACTTAAATTATAATACTTGTCTATTCTAATGCATCTGATATTTAAAAATAAAATTATGAAAAAGGAATAAACAATCGTTTTAATTTAAATAAGTCATTATTATAAGAAAAATAAAGAATATCAAGAAATTCCAATATAAATAAATTTAAAAAAAGAAACACGTCGTGTTGGTATTATTATTTTTTTATAATTGTTTTCAATTCGCATAAATCATTGGCATAATTAAACGTCCGCGCGATAAATAATCGCGTCCTATAAACAATTCGCGCATAAATCAACGGGAACGCTCACCGATTCCGATCGCTCATGTCTGTTGCTAATGAATTTTATATAATTAGATGTTAATCGCCGGCTTCGACGGGTTTACTCACCTCCTCTATCAATAAGCCTTCGTCGTCGCCTTATCGTGCCTTTATTATTATTATTGCCCCGGCTGAAACGCATTTCAATTAATTACGCTAAATAGTAATCACAGCAATCACAATGCCGCATTATTGTGTCCATGTTGGTGATTGCAGTTAACTCGCTGAACCCTGCGATGACCTTTATATTGATTTTCAGTGATTTTGTATATTTTCTCACATTATTTCTTGTATTTTTTTTTCTTCCAAGCTTTCTCCGCGATTATATTAAACATTACTGTAATAATTAATTTTATACTGCAATAAAAATGAATCATTAATAATGCAATTGTACATTTAACATCAACAATATACTAATGAAAATAACATTTTAAGAGTATCAAAGTTTCAAAAAATATTAAGGAAACATTTAACGACATTAACTATATCTTAATAGAAAAAGAAAAATACTTCATAATTAATAAGAATCCCCAATAACCGAAATTATATGGTTTAATAAAACTACATAAAGGAAATATCATGGATTTTCAAACAATCAATGCTTCACAATCAAAAAAATAAAAAGGTAAAGTTGTACTGAATAGGGATAAATCCCGAAATACAGGGTGGCCAAAAAATGTGTAATAATCTTCAGTTAAAGTAGTTCGTAAATCAATTTTAAGTAGAAAAAAAAAACCAAAAGAAAAAGATTTTAAAATAAAAAATAAATTAAAAAATTAAATTAAATAAAACACAAAAAATATATTGGGTAATTATTCAATAAGCTTTATGAGGCCATTAATATCCTAAATATGTGACTAGAATTTGTTTTTAACATTTTATGTATAATAATTGCTATTAATAATCGACTTATCATTAAATAAACATTTGCAATGTTTAACTGGATGTTAATAAAACTAATTTTAATCAAAATATTTCAAAAATATTACTGATTTCTAGTAACATATTTATTATATCAATGACCTCGTGGGCGTTAATGAAGAACCTTATAATATTTTTTTTACTTAAATTTTCTACTTGAAATTAATCAATAAACAACTTTACCTGAAGATTATAACTCCTTTTCTGGCCACCTTATATATGAATACAGATAACTTTGCTATACATAATTAAAATTTTGATTTGAAAAAAAAAAGTGATGAAAAACGTTGCTTTATCACTATTAACGATGTGCAACAGCAAATATCATTATTGTATATATGTAAATTATTGTATAATTCGAATTATAAATGTGTTTCTATATCTATAATTCGAAGTTAGGCTTGGTTATTTGCCTGGGAAGTAGTTGTTTCAATAGATATTTGTTTTTCCTTAATACTTTCTTCGTAAGTTCATAAATTACAGAGCAATTGACAGAAAATAATTAATTCATTAAATATTTTCAATTTCCTTTCTTTTAGTTCGATTTAAACTGAAATAGAAACATTTCCATCAACAATTTCACAAAAGTGTTGCAACAAATAATGTTTAGAAGTATTTTCATTAATTTATATAAACATTTATAGCTAGATGAATGGTGGTTTAACATTTTATTAAATTCCTGGTTATTTATTCCTGGTCTTAAACAGAACAAGTTCAGCTTCATTTAATGGATGAAATAACGATTCTCGGTTGTCTATCTTGTATACCCAAATTGTTTACATTGCTACTTGTAATTAGACAAACAATGGCGCTTTGTACTATCTTTCCAATTATGTGATGTATAACGAAGTAGAACTAACAATGTTGCATATTATTATTATAACGAGTTCATGATTTTGGTTGCTATAACTCAAAATAATTAATATAAAAAAACACTACTGTCCCATCATTAATGTAATTTCATTACGTACTGATTTTTATGAAGATGATTGATTTTATTTTATTATTATTTTTTTTTCATTATGAAAATAATAGATTTTTTTAATAAAATCAAATCGATTCAATTCATAGCGAATCAAATTTATTTTTTTCTATCGCATGTACGATTTTAAAAATTAAATGGAAATATTTGAATAAAATTTAAATCAAGAAATTATGAGTAGAAAAATGTTGATTTTTACACGAACAATATTACTTTCCTCTTTAAAAGACATAGCACTTGATATACCTTAATATAAAATAACTTAAAACCCATTCCTGGTTAATAAAAATCCTCGAAGACATACGTAAAGTCACTCAGTTCCACAAATCACTAATTATCACTTTTTACAAACAAATATAAATCGCGAGCTTAATTATCGAATTATATATAGTGTAAGATAAATGTTAAATTTAACGTGTACGTTATTTTTTATCACCACAGTCTAAGAAGCTTTTATAATAGATATAAACTAATAGAATGTGAAATGATTAATAACATACACGTTAAACCTAACATTTCAATTATGAAAAGGTTTTAAAGTCGCCTTGAACTACCCTTGACGTGAAGAATACCCTATGTTAATCCTCTAGATTTAGTTATTTAGTTATAAATTATAAATCTTTCGTTAGTGGCTGATTGGAGAAAATCCTATGCCAAAAAAAAATGAAAAGGCTTTGAATACTTCTAAATCTTAAAAATTAAACCGGAATAGTAAACCTAGCGCGCGTTTTCGGCCAACTGGATTGAAATCAGCGAGCGTAGTTATCGCAAAAAATCGAAGAAAAAAAAAAACAATCGTTGCCTCGCTCTGCGAACGCATTCTTGAGATAAGAAGATTAGTATTGTACCTAATGCGGGCTGGTAAAGATGTATTAAATTGTTTTCGTGTGTGCAATTCATTTCATTTGGAAAGTGATGATTGGTAATTTCCAGAATTTACAAGGATGGCTTTTCATTATACAACAATAATGAATAAATGGTGAGTGCTTTTTTTCTTTATTTTTAATTCATATTTAATTCTATCGGTCTATAATATTGAATAAATCCTTTATCGCGCCTTTTTTATACATATGTTTTGTAATCTTTTTAGAGCGTCACACTTTTCTTATAAAATTTTTAATATGTAATTATAATTGTAATTTGAAAATGGAGTTTCTGTTAATAAAGTAAATTGAAATTGACTGTATTATTAACGGTGTTGATTATTTTTTTTTTGGCTTAATTGAAAGCAATATCAATGTTTTTGGTTATATTAGGTTGACGAAAATGACAATATCGAACTAAAATTTATATTAAATAAACGCAGTATTTAAAAAAAAAACCTTTTAAATTTATAAATTAAAATTCGTTGTGTCAACTACGAATTAAATTACATGTGTTATCTTTTTTTCCGCCGGGAAGTTAGAATTTTAATGAACCGAAATTGCCATCCGTAAACCGTCTTCGGTATATTTGCCATTTCTGAACCCTTTCAATATTAGTCTCAGTTAATTGTTGAGGCTTCTACTTTGTTATACATTGTAATTCAATTTTAATAAATGAAACACCTTTTTTACTTTGTGTTTCATTTATTAAAATTGAATTAGTCTCAGTATTTCCTTGGAAAGCTTTACAATTATATTTAGGAGGCTGAGCTGGCAAATGATCCCATAATATGGAAGAAGATTGCGCGCGGAATACCCGCGGCTAAGACATTTGACGAACGATTAAATAAATAAATAGGGTTTATTTAGGTTTCCCTTGGTTTGTTGTTTAATGATTCTAAAATATGAAAGGGGCTGCAGTCTCTTGTATATGGTAATCCTCCAACAAAAGACCACGGGAAACCTAAAGAAAGCCCATGATGCTACAGACCTAAATGCATTCTAGACATAATTGGTAAGCTGTCCAAGAACATACTAGCAATAAGATTGAAAGCAGAATTAGATCAGAATGAAATTTTTCCTAAACATCAGTATGGGAAATCAAAAGAAAAAAGGATAATCTTTTATCAATAAGGATTAACCTTTTCTACAAACCCGGAAAACCTAAAGAAAACTCAAGAAGCTACAGCCTCTTTCACATATTTGACCATAGACCATTCTCCATAGATTACTCAATCGTCTTACTACTACAGCCTCTTTCACATATTAGGACCATTCGCCATATATTACTCAATCGTCTTACTACTACTACTACTATTTTTTCGGTAGTATCAGGGCCACTGCTTGGAAAATCTCGCTTAACCTAAGCCATCACAAAGCTGCGTTAATCAAACTAAACTTCATTTTTGAATATTTTGAAGAAATTCAGCGAGCTTTGTATTTCCCTTTGATGATATTTCAATTTCGGTGCATTTTTTTCCTTCGAATAAGTATAAAAGAAAAAATACAAATATGTTTCAAGGAGTTTAGGATATTTATTTTGCCAGAAAAATGTCACATTAAGACCACTTGATTTAAATGGAACTTTTACATTTAGATTGTAGCGAGGCGAGTCAAACCATCCTTTTTACGGCGACATTGATTAAAACAAGATAACTTTGTTTGCAAATGCGATAGAATGTTGGAACTTGAAGTGTAGGATTAGAGAAGGATATATCTACATCTTATGTATCATTAAAATAGATATTGTGTGCTTATCTACAAAAATTCCAAACTTGGATATTTTGTTTGCTCTTATGTCAATGATCCAATTTACATGCCTTTTATCCATAAACTGTATGTTCCATATTGCTTAAATATACATAGTTGATGCTTCCATGTACTAGGAATATTTTGGTATAATTTTAAGTAATTCCGTGAGTTTTGATTTTTTCACCAAAAATCACTTTTTTCATTGTAAATATTCAAATTTTGAAAAATAAATGTTTTATTTAAAAAAAATCTCAAATACTTGTGAAGATATTTGAATCAGTGAGCGATATTTATTTTGCAAGAAAATTACAATTTCCATTTCATTAAAGCCATTTGAATTGACGAGATAAATCTCGATGTAAATACATCGAGATTTATGAAATCGCCAATCGACGCTTTTCTACGTGACGTTGATTACAATAAAATAACTTTGTTCACAGATATGATAAAATATTGGAACTTGAAGAATGGGATTTATTCCACCAAAAATGACCTTTTCTCCTTCGATGACATTCAGATTTCGGTGCATTTTTCCTCCGAATGAGTATGAAAAAACAATCGCAAAAAAATATCATTTTCAGTACAATAAGATAACTTTGTTCGCAGATGCGATATGCGCCAAATATTTATCAAAATTTGATTTAAATGGGACTTTTACATGGAGTCTTATGATATTGATTGAAGCGAGACGAGTCAAATGATCCTTTTGACGCGATTAAAATAAGATAACTTCTATCGCAGTTGCGATAGAATGTTGAAACTTGAATAATGGGATTCCAGAAGGATGCCCATTCATTGTGAGGGGGTGTACCGCGAGCATCGGCACTAGCTCCTCGACTACCATGTTTAAACATTGTCTATAAATTAAAATAAAACGTGTTATTTTTACTCCTCTGCACTTCTTAAGAACCATCCCCATGAGCCCACCATCATCAGCGTTCATAACATCTTATGTGAAAAAATATTAAAATGTGGATTTTGTGCTTTTTTAAAGTTAGACAATTTTTTGCTCATATTTCAATGGCCCTATTTACACACCTGCCATACAAAAACTGTATGTTCCATATAGCTTATTTTATTACAGTTGATGCTATCATTCCGTTTAAATATTTTCTTATAATTTTATGTTATTCCGCGAGTTCCGATTTTTTCACCAAAAGTAACTTTTCTGCTTGTAATTTTGATGAAATGTGTTTTATTTCGAAAAAAAAAAAAATCTCAGAGACTCTTGAAGATATAAGAAACAGTGGGGGATATTTATTTTTAACAAAATTTTCACTTCCGGTTCATTAAGAGTATTTGACATTTAATGAAATGAAGAGTACTTGAATTGATTTATTAAATTTAAAAATCTTATGAGAACGATTTAAGCCGAAAGACACTCTTGGACGCGACGTAGATTAAAATAAAATAATTTTATTGACAGATGCGATAGAATGGTCGAACTAGAAGAATGAAATTCGGAAAAAATGTATCTAAATCTCATGTAAAACTCATTAAAACAGGGGTTTTTTGTTTGTCTATGAAAATTCCCAAAATTGGACATTTTTTTCGCTCATATTCCAAAGGCCCAATTTACAAATTTACTGTGCGAAAACCGTTTGTTCTATATTGTTCAAATTTATACAATTGTTACTCCAATTCATTATATATATTTTGATATAATTTTATGTTCCTCCGAGAGTTTAGATTTTTCCACCAAAGTCCATTTTTCCCTTAAATCTTATATTTGGTTCTCATTAATCAATTAATGAAATATGTTTAATGAGAACCAATTTTTTTTTTATTTTTTATAAAAGATTTAAGGAAAAAAGTGAAATTCGGTTGAACAATTAATATTGTTCATATTTCATTAATTGATTAATGAGAACCAAATAAAAGATTTAAGGGAAAAGCGGACTTTGGTGGAAAAATCTAAACTCTCGGAGGAACTTCAAATTATATCAAAATATTCATAATGAATTGGAGTAACAATATTAATTGTTCAACCGAATTTCACTTTGAAATATACAGTTGATTAAGTAGTGAAACAAATCAAGTGTATTTTTCAACCTATAAATACAACTTTTTCCCTTTGAAAATATTAAAATTTTGATTCAACTTGATTTCTTCTAACATCTGAAAAAAGTGTGAGAGACTCTTAATGATATTATAACGGGCGTATTTATTTTGCACGTATAATTTGGTAGGTGTAATTTAAATCAATTATTGTACACCCAACCAAAGTAACATTTAAATATAATTACCATAATAATTACAATAATCCATAAAATTGATCGGTTATTGAATATGTGCATATATAATTGTAAAGCAATTAAGTTACGTGGGAATCAATAAATCATCTTAGGCCTATTATTACCTCTTCTTAATTAAATCAGATTATGTGAATTTTTGATTTACGACCACAAGCGACCCGAAACTAAAACATAAGCGATAAAAAAGAACAAGATTTATTTCTTAATCCATCCATTTTTGAAATAATCAATTCGGAAAGTTGCGGAAAGCGAATTGTTCCGGATCCCGCTTCCTCACCCCGGGGCTTTTGATATCTCTGGTAATTGTAAACACCGGAAAGAGATTAGAGGGTGTCGAGGAAGGGCATTCTTATTCCGCATCAAGTATTAAATAAGGGCCCTAATTGGGCTCAAAGCCGCGCCGTGTCGGGTGTTATTGATTCGGCGCCTGCATAAATATTAATATAATAAAAGCAATTAAATTCATTGCACGCGTAAATATTTCACGGCGCCATTAAAACATCTATTGGATACTTGATTGGGCTTAATCGACGTTTCATGCATGTTTAATCGGTTTAAAAGCAAATCGTCTGTTTTTTTTTTGTGTTTGTGTATTTTTTATTGAGCTCCAGGGATTGTCAGTCGCAAATAAAAAAAAAAGGATGTGTAATGAAAATAAAGGTGGAATACTTAAAATACCCAGATAAAGAATGAAAAATATAAATTATTTAAGTATAAGCAACTGCATAAATTGTTTTTTATATTTTGTATATGTATAATTGTTTAATTCAGCGGTTCCCAACATTTTGGACTTGCGGAGCCCTTTTTATAATCAAATTTTGTGGTGGAGCACCCTATAAATAAATGGCGTTGAGAATCAATGTATTTCAATTGGTTTCAGCTGGAATGCAAATATATACTAAGTATTTATTCAACAATTTCGATGACATTTCCAGAATTTAACGATTTCATTGAAATGTACCGATGATAAAAAATCAATTGGTTTGGTTCTTATTTAATGGTATTTTTTATTGATTTCACCATTATTTTTTTAATGTAATTGCTTTTAATATATTAGTAGGCTGTGACTACTTTCACGTTTCAGTTTGTAAAATTGTAAAAGATGACCCGTGTTCATCGTCGCGCAGAATATCACCATCTAATTGATTTTGATAAGGGTCGCATTATTGGTATGCAAAAAGCGGGAGTTTTGGTTCATGCTATTGCCGAAAAAATCGTTCGTAGTGTATCGGTAATTGTAAGCTGCTGATCTAGATGGCGTTAGAACCACAATAATAGAATTTAAACGTAAAATTATCGTAGCTTGGAATGAAATACCACAAGTAGATATTGATTGCCTAATTTCTAATATGCTTCGACGTGTTAATGAGTGCTAAGGAAATCTTGGCGGTTCAACACACTATTAATTGTTATTCATTTCTTGGTTTTTAAGTTGATTTTTTGATAATTGATGTATTTTATTTACATCACATTTACATTCTGTAAATTTCATTTGAAACATCCAATAAATTAAATTGATTGGGTGAGTTACGTGAAGATCAAATGTAATTGATAAAAAATAAAATAAAAATAAAAATGTGAAGAAAGGTTATTAGTGCTTTTTTATCAATCCAATAAATTCTTGGTGTTCGGATTTTTTTTTGAAAGGAAGTACATATTTTTATTGTATTTGATTTCTTTTTAATTTCATTTCCGTTTTTTTTTTTGCAGTGTAAGTTACTGAGGCGTATTCCATTCAGCAAAGAACACTCGCGCAAGATTATATATCACACAATTTCTTCCCTACGTGTACTAGTGAATGTGTGTGTGTATCTTTGGATATTATAATCTGCGCTGTTGGCATTTGCATATTATTTATGCCGGCCTTATGTGCGTGACACATGTACCGAGTCCGAGAATGATATTCTTGAAATACCACGGTGCGAGTCGTACGATTTCCCAGCAGCTAATGAAGGAAACCGAACCCCGGGATACCAGAGATACCAGACACACTCTCCGCTGGTTATTTAGTTCCTCTTCACGTTTTTTTATTCTTCTTCTCCATCGGCGTCTTCTTATTTTCTCCTCAATGTGTACGGCTCGCCGTAAATCATAAAACTCTTCGAAATTTCGTCTATAATGTATTCACATTTGAAGGTAATTGATTCTGGCATGTGTACGTGTTTATCTTGGCATTGTGGCTCGCTGCGTTTTCTTGAATGATGGGCTGTTTTATGGTAATTGTGGCGATTGAAAAAGTAATATTTTTTAGATATTTTTAACGTATTCAAATGTATGCATGCGGGGTTCTTAAATGGGGAAATTTAAAAAAGATGGGAAACTTTTTTATTTAAGCCCTGTTTACAATAATAAATTGTATAAACCACATTAACGAGTAATCTCTTATAAAATTAGTCAATATAAACTCAGATTTATTAGGGAAGAGTTAATTCTATAATTTTTAAAATGTTGATTAAAATTAAAAAAAAGAAGGAACCAATCAGAAGAAGAATTTTTCCAAAAAGAAAATTCTGTAAACACATAATAAAGGTCGGCATTTGAACATCAAATATTTAGAGATAAGCTATACTAAGTTAAAACTCACCAAAATCACACAAATCTGAACGATCACGGCCCTTCAACCAACAATCATCCCCATCGATCAGATTCGATCATTGAAGTCTCCTCTGCGACCACTACGGTATGTGCCACCAAAACATGCTCGCCAAGAGGGAGATGGGCATTAAAGCAATCAGGGCGAAAAAGAAGGTATTCCGCAACGGAAAGATCGCTGAATAGATTTCCAACGCGAAGGAGATGATCGAGTTGGAGAAAATAACGAGCAGCAGCAAGTAGATAGCATTTCGGTTTTAAGTATTTTTTAATAACATGATGTGTTGGCGTCGTTATAGGTCTACCTACTTTATTGATTAAATTTTCATACCAATTGATTTTATTGTTTGTTTTCTAGCCGAAATAAAACAAACAATTGTTTATCAATAAATTTCATGTATATATTGAAAAAAGCTTTAAAGAGCGGCAAACAGATCACCAACAACATTAAGGAGATTTGGAAATCCCCTATAATGACGGAACTTATTGCCGAAAATAAATAAATATCTATGTTAACCGTAGTAACAATTTTTTGTATATTATTATTCCTTGAGAATGACGTAAGGTCGAAACCAGTCTGAGAGATAATAAATAATTAGTTGTAGACCAAGTGTTTTATTTTTTCAACCTAATTAACAAAGAAGAATTTAAGCAAATGAAAATGACTGACACATACAATTATGTAGTTCAATGAAGTTCAATATGGATGATCTTGAAATCTTCATTGAAGTTGTGTGTGTTTTTTTTTTTTTAGAAGGTGATTTGATTTTTTTTTTTTTCGGAATTCATCCGGGTTAGAACAATCTTCCAAAATCCAATATCGACGATCATGAAATTTTCATTGAAGTTATTGTTTTCTTCGAGAAGATAGTTTAATGCTACTATCTTTCTGGATTTCTTCATCCTCTCTGAATAGTCTTTCAAAATTTAATATAGACGATCCCGAGATTTTCATTAAAGTTGTGGTTTTCTTAGAAAAGATGGCTTGATGCATATTTTTTCTTCGGTTCCTTATACCTTTGTGTTCCTTCATCATCTCTGAAAAATCTTTCAAAATTCAATATGCACGATCTTTAAATATTTATTGCAGTTGTGGTTTTCTCTCAGAAAATGGTTTATGCTTCTTCTTTTTTTTTTTTTTTCTTGATCCATGTATTTTTTGTGTTCCTGCATCTTTGCGAATAATCTTCAAAAATTCAATATGGATAATCCCGAAATCTTGGTTGAAGTATTGGTTTTCTTTGAGAAGATGGTTTGATGTTTATTTTTTTCTAGTACCATGTATCCTGGTGTTCCCTCATCTTTTCTTAAACATTTTCCAAAATTCAATATGGACGATCTTGAAATCTTCATGGAAGTTGTGGTTTTCTCTGAGAAAATGGTTTTATGCTTTTTTTTCTGGATCCATGTATCTTTGTGTTCCTGCATCCTCTGCGAATAATCTTCCAAAATTCAATATGGATAATCCCGAAATCTTGGTTGAAGTTTTGGTTTTCTTTGAGAAGATGGTTTGATGCTTCTTTTTTCTAGTACCATGTATCTTGTTGTTCCCTCTTCTTTTCTTAAAAATGTTCCAAAATTCAATATGGACGATCTTGAAATCTTCATAGTAGTTGTGGTTTTCTCTGACAAGATGGTTTTATGCTTCTTTTTTTTCTGGATCCATGTATCTTTGTGTTCCTGCATCCTCTGCGAATAATCTTCCAAAATTCAATGTGGATAATCCCGAGATCTTGGTTAAAGTTTTGGTTTTCTTTGAGAAGATGGTTTGATGCTTATTTTTTTCTAGTACCATGTATCTTGTTGTTCCCTCTTCTTTTCTTAAAAATGTTCCAAAATTCAATATGGACGATCTTGAAATCTTTATTGAAGTTGTGGTTTTCTCTGAGAAGATGGTTTTATGCTTCTTTTTTTTCTGGATCCATGTATCTTTATGTTCCTGCATCCTCTGCGAATAATCTTCCAAAATTCAATATGGATAATCCCGAAATCTTGGTTGAAGTTTTGGTTTTCTTTGAGGAGATGGTTTGATTCTTCTTTTTTTCTAGTACCATGTATCCCGGTGTTCCCTCATCTTTTCTTAAACATTTTCCTAAATTCAATATGGATGATCTTGAAATCTTCATTGAAGTTGTGGTTTTCTCTGACAAGATGGTTTTATGCTTTTTTTTTCTTGATCCATGTATCTTTGTGTTCCTGTATCCTCTGCGAATAATCTTCCAAAATTCAATATGGATAATCCCGAAATCTTGGTTGAAGTTTTGGTTTTCTTTGAGGAGATGGTTTGATTCTTCTTTTTTTCTAGTACCATGTATCCCGGTGTTCCCTCATCTTTTCTTAAACATTTTCCTAAATTCAATATGGATGATCTTGAAATCTTCATTGAAGCTGTGGTTTTCTCTGAGAAGATGGTTTTATGCTTCTTTTTTTTCTGGATCCATGTATCTTTGTGTTCCTGCATCCTCTGCGAATAATCTTCCAAAATTCAATGTGGATAATCCCGAGATCTTGGTTAAAGTTTTGGTTTTCTTTGAGAAGATGGTTTGATGCTTCTTTTTTTCTAGTACCATGTATCTTGGTGTTCCTTCATATTTTCTTAAAAATATACCAAAATTCAATATGCACCATCTTGAAATCTCTATTGAAGTTGTGATTTGCTTCGAAAAGATGGTTTTATGCACGATGCGTTTTATGAATCTATGCGTTCTTATGTTCCTTTATCCTCTCTGAGCAATGATCTAAAATTCAATATAGATGATCCTTAAATCTTCATTGTAGTTATGGTTTTCTTCAACAAGATTGTTCAATGTTTTTTTTTTCTGGATTGATTCGTTTTTACACAAAAGTGTATATGGATTTTCAACTACTAAATGCCACGTCCATCAATCAATAGGGATTCAGATTATCAATTTTATTCACATCGTTTCTTATCAAGATTGAAACTGCAATGCTTAAGGGTTTGAAAGCCTACAAGAGATAATAGTTTTTTATATGAGATGTATGTAATTTAAATAAAATAAATATAAAAAATCGTTGAACACGTTCGTTCCAGTTGATTTATTCCAGATTGGGAAGAATGTAACTAAATATCAGGACAATACTGGAGCAGAGAACGAACTAAAGAAGTGAAAAGTGAGTTGAAAGTACCATTTTAATATATATTATTAAAACCGCATACAAACCTCAACATTTTAGACGCATTAGAAGTTATCACATCAGTACCGTTGTTGAAAGACAATGTGTTGTTCTTTCTTTCTTTCTTTCTTTCTTCGTGACTTTACTCAGGCATTTTGTAACAATTTTAACAATTATTTTTGGAATGGATTGGACGATAATTTCCAGATCTATTTCTATTGCCTTTAAAAAATTACGAATATCCGAAAAAAAATCAAATGGCCCAGAAAGTGAAAATGCACATATAGTTAGAAATAAAGGTGAAATGTCATTCTTAAAATAAACACAATTTTTAAAATCAAACAACTTTCTTTAAAATTAATTTATACAGAAGCAAATCTCTAAATTCGGCTTTGAGACCGAATACCCAGTACATAATCCCAACTACGGGATTTCATTTACGCCAGCAATAAGAAGTTAGCACTTATTGTGTATTAACAGTTGGATTGAGTTTTATATTATTTTTCCTTTTCTTTCCATTTTATTCTGAAGATAAAGGGCGTGCGAGACGCAAGGTGCGAGGGGTGGTTTAATATAGTGGGAAAACATGTAATAATTCCGGGAGCACGGGAAGTTTCCAATTCATAAAACAATTCCGACGGTAATTTTTGCCGTCGCTGGTTCGAAATGGGACGCCTGAAAATTTCACGCGAGGACATTTCGCAGCGGAATAATTCATGCCCCGCGCTCTGAGGAGAAACTCATAAAAAGTTTTTAATTGATGAATTCGAAGGGCGCTGAAAAATACTAGTCTGGAATCAAGGAACGTATAATCCATTTCGGAAATATATATAATAACAGATAATTCTATTAATAATGATTTAAGGTTACGGTTTAGTGGAAAGAGATAGCTATATAGTAAAATGGAAATAATCGTTTGAAAATAGAGCTATTCTTTTGGATTTCCTAATATGAATGTGTATTTACATTTTTTTATCTACCAAGTATAAAGTATCAGTCTAAATAAAAAATAAATCGTTAATTTTCGTGTATTACGTCAATTTACTAGTTTAAGTTAGAAAAGAAAATTGTAAGATATAATGAAATTAATAGGTCATGTCTGCTAAGTTATTTGAATGCAGAATTTAGTGAAATCCTTTAAATTTTCATTGCACAAGTTTTTATTAGCAAAAATTTAATTTAAAATTTGCTATAAATTTGATCAATTTTCATTGTTTTTCAAAATTATTTTTCACAGAAACTAAACATTAAAATTTATCTGATGAAATTCCTGCTTATTTTAAGATTATTTTAATGTATAATACAATATTATTCATTGATCACAACAACAATCTAACTCAAATTAGTGATTGCCCATATTTGTATAGCTATCTCTTTCTTCTAAACCGCACCCTTAATGAAATTTATCCTTATTGAGAGTAATTTTGTATCCATCACATTAATTTCAGGGACATGAATTGATTGATTGAGTTACATTAAGATCAAATTAATTTGTTTAAATTGTAAAAAATAATATTAATTTATATATATTATTAAAAGTTTTATAAAGTAATTAATGAGAAACACGTTAATAATTGATTAATAACATTTTTGTTTTTGCTATTGTTATAAAGATGTGGTGAATTCGTGAATTGTCAAAGTATTTGAATTTCTGAGAAATATTAGGATTCATTGGTAATGTTATTATATTTTCTACATTTTTATTCAATGATGTATACTCGAAGAAATTCTATCTTACCTGGTGGTGTTATTTGTTCCATGTAAAAATTGAGCCCATTTCTTCTTATTTCTTGGTACTGCTCCAATCGCGTCAAAAATATATAATATGGATCATATTGTGAACAATCCTTGGATCAGTTTTTGTGAATTCTGGATTCATAATTCCAAAACTCTTTAAAGGATTACGCTGCGACTATTCCTAGATTGAATCAAGTAATAAACTAAGTAATAAAAAATTGAATATATAAAAAGTTATTTGTGGCTTTCTTGTGATGTTTACCGAAAAAATTCCGTTAAAACAACATTTCGCGAAATTTTCCATCGCACACAACATTCCCAAACACCGACAACAACGAAGCAAAAAAAAAACCTTAAAATCCACGCCGTTTCGTTAGTGTACTTAACTACATAATAATCCAACCTGCGCGTCTATATAAGGATAATCCTTCGGTATTGTAGGCCTTTAAACATTCAGGTATAAACTTCAATTATTCTTTCGCAATGCGGACGCGAAATTATCGCCGGGCCGCGATCTCGGATGAAATATGGCGGCCGTAAAAATGGCGATAAAGAGGTGAAAGGAATGTTTCGCTAATTACGGCGACAAGCGTGCATGCTTACGCTCTACGAATATTTATCGGAGTCGAGGGACTCCGGCCTCTTTTCGCATTGTTAGATTATTGCCGGAGATTCCGAGTGTTAAAAATCGACGGCGGTTTATGTATTTTACGTTTGCGACGAGTGCGTGTTTTCCATTTGAATTCAGATCACCGGCGATAGTTGGTGGTTTTTCGTGTACCATAGAATGGTACGGGTTTGAAGAAAGAAAAAAAAAACAAGATAAATATTTCAACGCATATAACAGAAACAATAATTATCATTATTACTTTTCTGTTGTTACACATTTTTAACTACAAGTCCATACAAATCAATCCACAGTGATGCACGTGATTACGTAGTCAAACTTTAGGGTAAATGTACATGATCAATAGAATATCAAACCAGTTCTTCTGGGGGAGGACACTCATAGAAAGTCGCCAATGATAATTTCAAACATCATTCATCCCCCTTTCTATGATTTTTTTCAACATGCTATTATTACCTGGTTCTATGTTAAAATTTTGACCATTCGTTAAAATTTCACCAGTTTTGGCGAAACTTGAAATTTAATGGTTAATGTATGAAATAAATATGAATAAATTATTAAAAATCAACCGATAAAACACAGATTAGATTGAATCTGTGTTTTATTGATTGATTTCATACAATATGAACTACCAATGTCTAAATATTAAAACCATTAATTATAATGGTTAATGGTTCACGGAATTCAACCTTTGTTGATTTTTATTAATTTGTATGTTTTTTTTTTTTTGGCTATTTGTTTGTACCAATCGTATACATATATATGTAATCGAAAGCCCCTTTTACCGATAGCTGTTGTGGATGTTATTTAATTCAACATCTTGATCGTTTTCTTCCATGTCTTTCTATCCGTAGCTATCTTTTCTGCCTCGCTTATGCGTAGTCCTCTCTCTTGGAGTGTCTTTGTAATATTGTTTTCCCAATTTTCCAATGGTCTGTCTTTTCCTCTTTAAACAGTGGTTGCTTCCCATATGTTTTTTTACCGGTACTTTTCTGTCCATCGTGTGAATATGTCTCCACCATCCCAGCTGCCTTTCCTTTATATACTTTTATATCTGCTTTGTATTTAATTCTTCTTTCAAATCCACATGTCTTACTTTGTCTCTTCTGGTTATGCCTAGTAGAAATTTCGTTTCCGCAGCTTATATTTTACGTTTAGCTTTCTTGTTTAGCGTCCATGTTTCGCAAACATATGTCAATATGGAGCATATATCGAGCGTATAACAAAAATCGACGACGAAGTTCCAGCGTTGGAAGTCTCGAGTCATGTCTGTACTAAGATCCCACGCATGAAATGCTAATTGCGGTCAAAATAACAACCAGTACTTTACGCGTGCGCGTGTGATTTTAGTTCAGACATGACTTTAGATTTTCAATTCCAACTTCATCGTCGATTTTTGTTATACGCTCGATATAATTTTAAAGACGGTCAGTTTTGTTTTTTTGGGATATTTTCTTTTTATCGAAAGAATTTTTTGGTCAGGGTGTAAAACAATTTTGTTGTTTTTTCAATTCTATTATATAAATCTAGATGTTGTTTTCCATTTTTTTGTATTATCACACTTAAATATTTAAATTCTTTTACCTGTTCGAGTTTTTCATGTCCTATTATAATGTGTATTATTTCCTCATCCTGTGCTGCTACTATGACTTTTGTCTTTTTGGTGTTAATTGCTATGTTATGTTTGGTAAGAACGTCATTCCATATATTGATATTTTTTGTAGTCCCTTTTTGCTCCCTGCCATTATCACAATGTCTTCAGCAAATGTACATTCTGCAATTTTAACAGGTTTGAGCTGGTGGTATCCTAGATTAAGTGGTTGTACATGTGGTCGACATTGTTTAATTATCTCATCCATGAAGATTATAAACAGAGGCTCATTACACCTCCTTGCCTCAATCCTTTTCCGGATTGAAATAGACTCGACATGCTGTTTCTTGTAGCCACATAGTTTAAATTTGTGCTGTATAGGCTTTTGATTGCGTTTATGAGGTGATTTAGTACATTTCTTTGACTTAGAATGGCCCAAACTCTACTTCTTTTTACTTTGTCAAATGCGTTTTCTAAGTCAATAAATGCCATATACGCTTTGATGTTTTTATTTTTCTTGTTTTTTTTTTGATAATTTATTTTAAAGTGAAAATATGGTCTTGGGTGGTCTTCCTTTCCTAAATCCGCTTTGAACTTCTTCTAACAAGTCTCAGATTCTGTTTGTCATTCTTTGGTGTAGAATTCGTTAGTAGATTTTTAATACAGTGCTCAATAGGGTTATTCCTCTGTAGTTCTTACACTCACGTCTATCTCCACTCTTATATATGGGTAGAATAACTCATGTACTCCAATCAGTTGGTATCTTCTTTTCTTTCCAAACTTCTGTGCTATCTTTCCAATTATTTAGTTTTAAGTAATTGATTGCATTCAAAGAACATATGATTTTTTAAACTAGATCAATTAGAAGCACATTTTTTCAATCACTGTATTTATTGATTTGATGACTGGTCAAATGGAATTCCACTTTAAATAAAATTTCATAATAACCTAATAATAAATACAGCTTAATTTATATTCATTTTAAATTATATGCATTTTACGTGTTTTAATTATGATATATATTTTTTTTATTTGGATTTTTTTGTTAGGACAAATGCGGGTAAGGGTAATTTGTTAAAATTTTCGCACTGGCATCCGCAGAATGGTTATCAGAATTGGGAATTCCGTGTGTGAGCAGTCAAAGCACCATTCAGGGCCACAGGAACGTGTGAGGGTTAATGGAACAGCCAGGGGTGGCACATCACGTACTAATAACTGATATGACTTTCGGGCGTAGGTCCGCGACGGTCCGAGAATGGAAATGGCCGAATTTCGTGTGTTATTAAGTAGAATTTCTCTCGCTATATATATATATATATATACGCGTATTTTCTTTTTTTTTTTCTTCTTTTCTCGGACCCTTTCCATTCCCTTAAGCCAATCAATCGGCTATGCACCGGCGGTACCGCAATGGGGCAACGGGCGAGAGCCGTCGTCTTCGTCGACTGGTGCGGTAATGTGTTCCTTAATGAAGCGGGCAGTCTCTCCCATAAATAACGGCCGACTCCATGTTATAACGGCCCGATATGGCCAAGATAAGCACTCCGGGCACTGCGGGGGTTCGTATCCCGCTGGCCGGCTCGCTCACCGTAATCAACTTTAAAACCGAATAAAATATGTATTACAAAAAAACGAGGATGAATAAAACCGCGTAATCGTCCACATACCATCAGTTTATAAATATATTATTAAAAAAAGAAGAAGAGGAAGAAAAAAACCGAGGGGCCTTCTCGGGTATTTATTATCGCCTTTTCGTTTTTAATTGCCAATTCCGGCCCGGCCCGGCTTGGACCGACCGAGCCGCAACCCCCGAGTTAATCCAGCCAATTATAAAAGCGACCGCTAATTGTCTGCCCCCAATACCTTTATACCTCTTACACTCATCAACGTTATAAGCTCGCCGATATTTGCTCTTAATTATGTTTCTCGAAGTGATTGAAATTATTCCACAGCCAGAGCAATCGCGATTAACAACGCGAGTAAAACCAACTGCTAATCATTAAACCATATCAAATTATTTTAATACGACATATTATTGCTTATTATCTCTAATAATAATTTTTGTTTTATTTAAAGACTTAATTATCTATAATTGCCCATAATTGAAATAATATTAAATATATTCACACACACTGATGAACATATATTATAATTAAGATTTTAGAATTAATCTTAAATTAAATTAAATTCTCGTTGAGTAATTAATTTCTCACTTCTTCCACGATGAAACATATTTTACTATTTGTAAATAAAACAACAATTATTTAAATAAAAATGGTTGTCCTTTATTATTAAAACATCAGCTACTGAAACTACTATGGAAACATAGTTTCCGAAATATATTTAGTTCAGTAAAAAAAATAAGTAGGAGAAAGGACAACCATTTTTTTTACGCAAAAAATAAAAATTACACATAAAAACAACAATATTCTTAAGTATATTCAACATTATTTGTTAGTACATTTATGTATTGATAAAGTCATAGAATACTGATAATTTAAATAAATGAATATCTCTCAGTTTTATGAATTCCTTTTCTTAAACATTCTAAGAAAATAAATACATAATCATCAAATCATTTGCACTGAAAGAAATATTTCCAAATAAGTTGGATTTTCACTTGTAAGTAATTTTTGCAGTTGGAAAAAGGGATTGATCGAATTTTATTGGTCATTGCCAGTAATTTTTTTATTTAATTTTATTGTAATTATTTTTATTTGATTTAATATTAGCAAAATCTCAAAATTTTAAAATAAACATTCGCTAGAATTAAAGTGTGACTCCAACTGTTCATAGAAAAAAGAAAGCCAGAGTATAACAGATTTTGATATATGACATTAATTTTGTAGTTAAAATTTTATATGATCATAAATTTCAACTAGATAAAGATAGATTTTGTCTTTTATAATAGATAAAACTGTGTGAATAAAATTTATGTGAATGTAATAATACAATTAGTACGTATAGCCATTTATTACTCAAACAGAGAGACTTTAAAATTTATGACGCGCCGTTGAAGGGCGCGCATCGTCATTAAACTAAACATGATGTTTATGTATTTATCGGTGAAAGAAGCCCAAAGTATAATCCCAGGTACAAGAGAGAAGATGTAATTTTCGAATTCAGTCAATTGACGGGCGCTACTCGAGCGAAACCCGGGACGGGATAAATTGATTGATGCCCAAACTATTCGAACTTATGAAATAATACCAAGGTATGCTTAATACCTGTGAACAAGTCAGGTGGTTGGTTCCTCCCCCGAAACCCTCACCCTCGTCACCGGGGGCTGACGTTTATTTTATTCGAGGGAAAATAGGCATTCCGTAAGCCACTATTTTTTAATTGTGCGGTTTTAATCTGGCCCATGACACATGTCACGGCGTTACGTAAAACGCCGTTCCTCTTGCTCTTTTCCCGGTGTGTTTTATTAAAGCGTTCCTTCTCAGATTACGGCCCCGATACGCCGACTCCTGTCATATCACTCCTCGGCGGTTGAACTTGAACGACACCTCTGCCTCCCCGGATCAAACACAACAGCACGGAGAGGATCTTCTTGTTGAGCACATGTTCAGGTAATCGGGTAATTGTGTGTTTGTGAGGTTAATCCGGCCGGGGGTCCAATTGGAATCGCCGAAAGGAACGGAACGCCGCTCCCACCGATCTAATCGCGATTTGATCCGCACCTGGTCACAAATCAAGGATTACCTCTTTCGGTTTTCGAACGGCTTAAGTCGGTGCATTAATTGTGCGCTTATTGGATCAGAGCCCGTAAAAATGCGCATTAAGGATGCTGCGGTAATTAAAGTTGTGTAATGCAATTAGCTTAACAAGCTTTTTCTCTTCATTGATTTATTTTCTTGCTTACACACATCGCTAAACATCCACTAAATACCTTATTATTTACACAAAATATTAATATATGAAATATTTCTTTCAGTAACATGATTTAAAACAATTAAAATAAAATAAGAAGGCAGAATGACCTATAGTTGACAGCCAATTCCAGAACTAGATAATGTTTTATGTAATAATAATAATAAAATTCAAATTAATAAATTATTACCTCTTAAACTAATGTGACATTTTGACTAACGTAAGTACTTTAAGGTTGCGATTTAGTGGAAAGAGATAGCTATATAGTAAAATGGAAATAATCGTTTGAAAATAGAGCTATTCTTTTGGATTTCATAATATCAATGCATTTACATTTTTTATCTACCAAGTATAAAGTATCAGTCTAAATAAAAATTAAATCGTTAATTTTCGTGTATTACGTCAATTTACTAGTTTAAGTTAGAAAAGAAAATTGTAAGATATAATGAAATTAATAGGTCATGTCTGCTAAGTTATTTGAATGCAGAATTTAGTGAAATCCTTTAAATTTTCATTGCACAAGTTTTTATTAGCAAAAATTTAATTTAAAATTTGCTTTAAATTTGATCAATTTTCTTTGTTTTTCATAATTATTTTTCACAGAAACTAAACATTAAAATAATTTTTAATTTATCTGATGAAATTCCTGCTTATTTTAAGATTATTTTAATGTATAATACAATATCGCTCATTGATCACAACAACAATCTAACTCAAATTAGTGATTTCCCATATTTGTATAGCTATCTCTTTCTTCTAAACAGCACCCTTAAGGAGGAAATAATCTATTAATTATTTTCAAATTTTATTTAAATAACTGTGATTAGGTGAATGAATATTTTTTTGATTGGCAAATAATTCTAATGGCTTTAGCTTGAACGATTTTTACTTTCCACGGACCCCTATTCAAGGGAAATGATATACACGTTTTCATGTCTCTGAGTCGATTCCATCGATTTTTGTAAAATATCTGTGTGTGTTTCCACGATAAAGCAACATCGGCTGAATGGTTTAAACCCATCACCAAATTTTTCTTATAGTTTTAATACAGTCATTTTTTATAGATACAACTGTTCCTTCTATTTTTATATTTATTTTTTACACTTACATTCAACCATTACAATAAATATTACTATCAAAGCAGGACGTTTCATTCCGGCATTAATGCCTGTTGGTTCTCGGAAAAAATTCTTGGCATACGTTTTGAAGACGGGAACGTTACCTGCGGTATAGACGCACTAATTCAAAACTATTTCGGAATCGGCGTCTAATTTTAAAGAATAAACGTCCGAAATATAATGCCGAATGTCACCGTTGGGGAATTTAAATAAAAATGTTTACGGCCGCGGAAACGGCTGTAGGATGCGCTTAATTGATTTATAACCGGCCGTTCATACAAAAGACGTCGCTTCTTTTTTTGGGCGCTCACCTTTAGTTTCTAGGCTAGGCGGATTTATAAATACGCGTATTTATATTAGCTTATAGTATACATCTAGTTTGATGAATCATACAAATTACTAATATATAATTGTACAGATACAAGTTTGATTTTTCATATAAGTATAAATGTAGGTTTTCTGTGCTAAACCAGCTGAAAATTTTGAGAGAAACATTTCATACCATAAACGAAGGTGTTAAATCATATTGTTCTAATTAATTAAATTTATATTCATTTTAAATTATATTTATATCAATTAAATTGAATAAATTTCACACTGGCATATAATATCAATTAATTAAATATATGCGGAAAAGAAACATCTTTGATGGGATTTGAACCCATGTCCCCCAGGTATAAATATAATAAAAAAAAATATCAATTCAAATTCCATCAGAGATATTTCTTTTCCTCTTATATATATATATATATATATATATATATATATACATATATATATATACGTCTTTATTGAGACAATAACTTTATATAATATACAGTTATATAATTCAATTATAAGCGTGTATGAAGGTGTAAGTCTGTCCTGGGCTGTCGACCTGAGGTCTTTCTGTCCTCCGCTTATATTTAATTAATTTAAATTATATCTCAGTCTTGTACACTGAAATTTCTTCAATAAGTAAATAATTAGAATAAAATACAAAATCAAAATAAAAGAAAAACGTCAAAAAATATGAAGCTGGTATATTTATAAATACAGCTGCAAATAAACCAAGAGCATCTTGAACATTATTAACTATACTAACTTGCTAACTAGCAAGTACCCATTTTTAAATTCATTTGGTTCATATTCTATGCAATAGATGTCAGCACCAAAAAAATGGGTTCCTTTTCCACGTATAACTGTTCATTTTATTAAATCTATTTTACGCAGAACAAAAATTAAACACTGTGACTTTAACTACAAGACACAGTGTTTCATTTTAATTTTGCACAAAACAATTTATTGCATAATATTCGCGCAATAGCCCGTCCAAAATTCGTTATTTAACGATCAGTTCCATCGGGGATCACAGAGGAGATGGTACGTTTTAATTAATTTAAATCAATTTAATTAACAACTTTGCAATTACGTAAGGCACAGCTGTACTGATGAGGGATGAAATCCCGAAACACGTGTCTGCAGATAGCCTTATATTACGTAACTTTTATTTTAATTTAAAAAAAATGTTTTTGCATTAAATATTTTCGATTTAGAAATTGTTGCATTATACAAAATATTATTTTTATGCAACAACAAATGTCTAATAATAAACATTTGTTGTTGTTGTAGTAGTGTTGTTGTAGTACTTATCTAACATAAGTCAAATTATCAGAGTAGCTAAAGACGAAATAATTTATTAATTATTTTCAAATTCTTTTTATTTAATTTGTGTTTAATTTTTTTTATTTCTCACTGAGCACTTTGTGCCAATTAAATAGATATTTACAATGCTATTGGAAAACCTGTTCACGCAAAAGAATTCTATACAATTTTTTGAAACGAATGAATATTTTTTGAGTTTTTTTTTAATTAATCATCGGCAGTCAAATTTGACAAAAGCAACCATTGCAACTGCCATTCCTTATAGGTTGCAATCTATAAAGAATGGCAGCATATCAGTGGTTGCGTAAATTTCCAAATGATTTCATACTATACCAAAATAGCTAAAAAATGGAAGAATAATCGTTGATAATATAAATGCTATCAAAACTGTAATTTTCGATTCAGACACTCGCAAAATTGAAATTAGTAAAGTTTTTTCTTTAATTTGGCGATTTTATTCCGCTCGCCACGGATGTTATAAGAAAATGATCATAAGTCAAAATGTAGCTGTATTGTTTAAGAATCGAATGGCCAAAAACCCATCCTACTATCATTAATGTAAAACTTGCAATCGTGGTTTAACCGCAGACGCGTCTAAAACGACCAATCGGCAGGTTTCCCATATTAAATTACGGGACATTTAAAATGGATGAAAATTATTATTAAAAAAATATATATAGTTAGCGTTCCTTCTAGCAACATCAAGTTACTTCATGTTCAGATTTTTCTAAAAGATTTTTGTTCATAAAAATACATGGGAAAAAATGCGAAAATTATAATGAAACAAATTTTGACCGTTACTACGTGGTAATCCATATCAAATTAAACCATTACTATGTTTTTTTTTTTACTATTTTTATTGATTTTGTGTGATATGTTGCCACATATGGAAAATAAAATCAAAGTTTGAGGTTACAACTCAAAAACTAAAAATGATAAACAAAATGTGATGACATATTCGAAATCAGCGTAAAATGTTGTTTTGAGAAAGTGTTTATTATATTTTTCTATTTTCATTAATAATGGAAAACGAAAAGTGACTTTCCATCAACTTGCGGTTATTACTCGGAAACAGTTAAAGATAGATCATATTTTCTTCGCCATTGTTTTTATTATTATTAAAAGTTGGCATAGGTTCGCAAAAATGTTTTTTTATATCTCTTAAAATACAAAAATTTACCTTATGTGGCACCACCCTGTATATATTCGATAGTCGTTTCGTCATGTCTAGAGCGCTGTCACATTTTTTTTTAATTAAAACCTAATATTCCACGAATCAATTAACGTAAAAAATTCAAACGATAAAATATAAACAAACAAAAAAAACAAGGACATACACAATAATTAACACGCAATTCAAATGAAGACCACACTTCCTCGGCTGTGCGCGCAGCCGAGGAGCGATTCATTGTCTTCGCGAATTATTAATCGTTATAATTACGTGGCAAGTGCTTTGTTATAAATTGGATATTATAAATTACGGCCCTATTTGTGCGCGGTGGTTCATTAAATGATCGCCCCGATAACTACACGAGAGCTAATAATAATTTTTATTCAGATCGTATCTGCCCAACTGGCCCACGGTAGTGACGTCGAGGGGGTTTGGGGAGGGAGAAATTAACAATTTGCGAATGTTCGCTTTTTTATGCTAATCAGATTTTTGTTACAGCGGTTGTAAGGAAATTAAACATGCGGGAATTTTTCAGCGTACATATATAGAGTTTTTATGAAACACGGAACTTGATTAAATATGTACCTATAATACATGAAATATTTTAAGAGCACTGGATATCAGACATAAATATTAATTGGATAAAAATAGCAGTTTTTCTTCATTAATAATTTATTTATTAGAAAATTATTTTTCCATATTATATCCGACTGAATTAATTACAATTTTGTTCAGTTCCGCTTCTATGCTCGTTGTAAATTGAACTTCTCAAACACATTACTCTCATTGATAAAAAAGCACTTATTATTAGTGTTTTTTATCAAGTACCCACTTATTATTAGTGTTTTTTTTAACAATTACATTTGATCTTCACGTAACTCACTCATTCAATTTAATATCACTCTGTTTTTCCATATTTGAGCATATGTTCCAGAAATGATACAACCTTTCATTTGTTCTGTACGGATTGTTTTCATTCGATTTTAATTTTTCTGTAAGGGATTTTCAGATGCCTTACTGGCTCAATTATGTAAATTGCAATCTATAATCGAAAATTGACTATTTTCTAAGAAATTTTTAAGTTTCGATAAAACAAAAAAAAATTCTCCAAAAAATCGGGAAAAAAATCACAAAGACTCTTGATAATTCTAGAAATAATTTTCACATATGGTCGTCTTTAATTTACCGCCATGACCGCCAGAAAAAAATCGCAAAATCGAGCGAAATTTTATCCTAGTTTTTAAAGGTCAAATTTGCGGGCGTGTAGATCGAAAATTAAATTTTTGTCCGGGCTTAAATTTTCATAGATTATTTCGACGTTCTTCAGCTACATTTTGGTATTATATGAAGTCGTTTAGCGACTATAGATATTTGTCGAAAATTGACTTTTTTCCATATGATATTTTCAAATTTCGATAATTTTTTGTCTCTCAAAAAAAAAAAAAAATATATATATATGGAAAAATTAATGAAGGGCTCTAGAGATATTAAAATGAACTTAAAACATTTAGTTTTCTCCAAAATAATCATTTTCACCCATTTGAGGCAGCTTGAATCGACATACTATAGGTATGTGCGATATTTTCAAATTTCGATGATTTATTTTTCTTTCTCAAAAAAAATTAGGAAAAATATATGAAGGAGGGCAGAAAGACCTCCGGTCGATAGCCGATGACAGACTACTAACCCATCAATATGTATTGTAAATATAAATATTTGTAAAGAATTGTAATTCTGCTGTCTGAATAAAGATGTTTGTATATATATGAAGGCCTTTGGTAATATTAAAAAAATCTGATACTATTTAGTTTTACGCAAAAAAAATAATTTTCATCCATTTGAAGTGGCTTGGATCAACCCGTGAAATTAACACGGGGCCTTATGGGAACGGTTTAAGGAAAGCCCGTCAGTTGGTCGTTACAAACGCGTCTACGGTTAGATCAAGATTACAAGTTTTATAGAAAAGATAGAAGAATGCAGCTTTCAGCATTAGATTTTCAAAGAATACAGCTACATTTTAGCGAATGCTCAACTACAATGAAAGACGATGACTGCTAGAAAAAAAAAAACACAAATCGAGCAAAATTTTATCTCATTTTTTAAAGGTCAATTTTGTGAGCGTGTAGATTGAAAACCAAATTTTTGATTGAGCTGAACTTTCAGCATTGGATTTTCAAAGAATACAGCTACATTTTAGCGTATGCTCAACTTCTCTGAAAGACAATGACTGCCATAAAAAAAAAACACAAATCGAGCAAAATTTTATCTCATTTTTTATAGGTCAATTTTGTGAGCGTGTAGATCGAAAACCAAAATAGTAATTGAGCTGAACTACTCACAGATTATTCTTCCATTCTTTAGCTACAGTTTGGTATCTTATGGAGTCATTTGGCGATTGTTTTATTTTCAACGGATTTTCGCATTTTTTTCATACACAACCTTAAAAAATGTACAGAAAAATTGTTTAGAGAAATTCTGTAAAGCCCTTGTAAGAAAATGAATTACAAATTAAACTGTAACATTATTCCAAATTCTTGGCTTTAACTTTAAAAGACAATAATCTATGTTTTCATTTAAAAAAAGGCATTTACTATAAAATGTTTATTATAATAATATAATAATAAATGTTCTTTATTGGAAGAGAAAGAAACTTACAAATGAAAAATAATATATATTAAACAGGCGAAATTCAATTAGTCAATATAACTATATTTCTCTTCTATTTAATCGGCTTTAACTTTATTCAAAAACTTATTTGATCGAATTCGCCGGGGAAAGTACCGTGATAGACACATCACCAATTTTATGACCGTAGAATCATGCCAGAAAAATGTTTGCCATCTTTAGATATTGGAATTGAATCAGTTTGCTGTTTCCTTTCATTAAATATTTTCGACTCGAACCGTTGCAATTCGCAGTAGTACTGCTACGCAACAAACAATATCTATTGTGTAATTCAATGTCCGGCGGGGTATATGCTCGGGAAGTAGTTATTTCAATAGATGTCTCCAAAACTTGCAGTGTAAGTAATTTTTTCAGTTAAAAAAAGAGATTGATCGAATTTTGTTGATCATTGCCAATTTTCATTGTAATTTATATATAGGTATTAATTCACTACACAAAATACATTTTTAAAAATTTCCGTAAGCACGTATGCTACATTATGGCGTTATGTTTTGCCACAATCCAAATGCTGTCATGTTTAACAATTTACAAGTTAGAAACCCTCAAACTGCTAACCAATATTCGTCATCACAAAAAACCACTTTACAATTACTAAAACATATTTATCTGCAAAATTTTTAGAAAATTCTAAATTTATCTGATAACTTATATAGGTTATAAGTTATCTACCACGATTACAATCGATTGCTGGAAAATTAGGAAATAAGAATCCCCTGCTGGTGAAACACACCTTCAACTATTCGCAATACACACACTTTACATTTAGCTATGCTATAAAAAATAATAATTTATATAATATTCTTGAAGAGGGAAAGATATTGAAAGGAAATAATAAAACATTAAACTACACGGTTGTTCACATTTGTTTTATATTAGGAAGGAAATATTATTTTAAGAGACAAATAAAAATAATTACAAACATATATTAACTCTTTCCAACTAAGGAAATATTTGAAAAAAGAAATAAAAATAATTAGAAACATATATTAAGTATTTCCAAATAGAAAATACATACATTATTCTAATAATCCTTTCACAGCCCGAAGACCCACACAATAAACACTTAATTAAAATTTAATAAACCATCAGAGAGCGATTTCCCAATAACCCGAATAAATATTTACCCTTCTCCTCGCGTTTAATAATTACAACGCAATTACATGTCTAATCGATTATGAAAGGCGCAGAAGAGGAAAAAGTGAGCAAATTAATTCCATAACTGGCGTAAAAAAAAAAGCGGGAAACAGTTAATGACTACCTGCAAAAGCTACCAACAAAGCAACTGTCGGGATCTTAGAAAAGGCGTAATAACCACCTGTCAAAGTGGGAGTGATATTGTTTTAAGGCATTTCGTTGGCCCGTCAATGTCCGTGTGGCACTTCCTGTATTGAGCAAGGTAATTAATTACACTCTCGGGGAATTGTTAATAATATTTATGTAAATGAAGATGTTTTTTCGTGTGAGTACGCTGCGTTGCAACCATCGGATGGAATGCGGGAGATGATGAAAGAACCGAAAAAATATATATATACATATGTGTGTATAAATGGGTTGAAGAGTGAGTGTTTTCTTTGGTCATGAGTCGGTTGTAAAGACAGAGGCCATTTCGCCGGGACTATGTGCCAGGGTTTTAGTCCGTTTCGAAGCGATGGTGTATGAAACGTTGGTTGTAAACCATCCGGGACGTAATTACGGCCCGTGAAGTAACCGCTTCAAATAATCTATTCGAGGTGTAGTTTTTGAGACGTTTTCCACATTGTATTCTACAAACTATTAAATTTAATTATGCGCGCCATTATTCCCGGAATTGTTCATTGGAACGTTATTTTTGTAGTTGCTGTTGTTGGACAAAATTTGCGGTTTCTGGGGGATTTAAAACAGACAGATATATGACACATATATTTCGAATTTTAATATCATCAATCATCAAATTTCAAATTAATTTTGTTAATGGAAATTATATAATTAAATAAATGTTTATTTTCTGTACAAAAAAAAGATAAATACGATATTATTATTAAATATCTTTATTACTGTATTGATACAATCTTTATATAATAATGTATAATCGGGGTATTCTGTATAGGAAATGTTAAGTTTAACGTGTATGTTATTTTTTATAATCACAGTCTAAGCAGCGTCTTTTAAAAGATGTATACACATAGAATGTGAATTTAATTAATAACGCAAACCTTAAACTTAACATTTTACGTTCGTAATAGCCCTGAATATTTCAAATTAATGGATTATAAAATCAAATAAAACGGCAATCGGCTAATGGCCTGAAGCTTTTGTGCCAGACAGATACTATTTATTTATAAGAATAACAAATAATTTATGATACAGAAAAATATGCAATTCAGATATGTGATAACAATATTAATAATTATTAAATTCGAATAAAAAGATACAATCACGTATTGGTATTGTACGATTTATTAAATAGTATAATATCTTTGGAATACATTATTTACCTTTTTTTATTCTAAGTATTTGTTTCTTTTTTAAAATATAGGTATATAAGTAACATAACAAATCACCATAAATACAAACATTCTCAGTACTCGCACAATTGTCTCCGAAGAGTCCCTAGTATTTCACAATTAAACTATCCAGCACATGGTGCACCGTGGAGAGAGCATGGCGTTACATGTATACTTTACAACCGTTTCTGGACCTCTTACAATAAACTTCACGCCGTACGAGACGTCCCCGTTATAAACAACGTCCCGGTTTGAAAAATTTAAAGTCATCCATAACTAATATTACTGTACACACGTACACACACAGAATCGAGAATCCACGGTGGAAGAATCATATTTTTAATTGATAATCGCCTCCGCGGACTCGAAATCTCCGCTTTGGACATTAATAAGCCGAATTAATTACAGTTAATTCGATGAATTGATGATTATAGCTGCACGCTGCTTATAATTAAAGATTACATTTCCATATGCTTGAATTATAATTATTATGGGCCTGGCCGTGTTTTTTTGCACCTGGACGGACGTTCGCACTCGCTCCGCGCAAGAGTTCTGGTTGGTTCCTTCTTTCTGGTGATTAACATACGAATTGCTGTTGTCAAATATTTAATGGATTTTACGTTTTGCATACAAACCTTCTCTATATTGTTGCAATTTTATTTTTTAGAATTTTGACAAATTTTTTAATTAAAAATGCATGATACAGATACATTATTATATTTTAATATTTGGTTCTACATATACATTAATATTTGCCATTAGTTTAACTTACCTTAATCATTATATAATTTTGTTTATTTTATACTTGTATGTACTTAACGTAGGATTCACAGGACGCAAGAAACTAAATCGATGAAATACATACTGATAATCTATCTAAACAAGAGATTTGGCATCGGAACTAAAGGAGAATGCCCGCAGGGAGGCGTATTGTCACCATTTCTGCGGAATACTGTGGTAAACGAATCAGTATGGTATACCCAATGATATGCTGATAACGTATACAGCATACATATATTCTTATATCGGGAAAATATTCAGCTACTATTATTAGTAATGAAAAGGGCTCTTTAAATTGTATAGTTTCATGACTATACAATTTTCAGAGCCCTGAGAAGATGGGTAGGGAAGGCTGTTATCCCCTTTATCTTGGTATAAACAACTAAATTATAGCAATGAAAACCCTGATGGAATCGAAATTCGTAATTGAAAAAACATGGATTTAAACCTTAATCAAAAAAATGTTTGGACATAGTAAAATCCATGATCAATTATGGAAGCACGGTTTAGTGGTCACAAGTAGAATAGCGTGGTTCAAAGTATACTCTGTCAAGAATACAGCAACCAGCTTGTTTATGCATAACAGCCACCATGCCAATTGCGATGATAAAATCCCTATTAAACCTCCAGCCACTTAATCTGGTGATCAAGATAGATTC
Organism: Philonthus spinipes; assembly: GCA_963082785.1. Classification (NCBI taxonomy): domain Eukaryota; kingdom Metazoa; phylum Arthropoda; class Insecta; order Coleoptera; family Staphylinidae; genus Philonthus; species Philonthus spinipes. Next base: position 25,275,295 of record OY720303.1, read on the forward strand.
TTAGGACAAATCGACAGCTTATCGCTGGAACATGGAAAACCCATTCCTTTTTTGGTGTGTAAAAGTAGAACAACGCTGTGCACAGGATATTCGTAAATAGAGCAATGAAAACACTGATGGAAATGAAAATGGTACTTGGAAAGACATGGAACTTTAACTCAAAAACGACTGGATATAGTAAAACACATGCTCACTTATGAAAGCAGGGTTTTGTGATCACAAGTAGAACAACGTGGTGCGCAAGATATTCTGCCAAGAATACAGCGTTCAACTTGTTTATGCATAACAGACACCATTCACACTGCTCCATCTACGATGATAAAATCCTTACCAAACCTCCAGCTAGTTGATCTGGTGATCAAGGTAGATTCTTAGGACAAATCGACTTGGTATACACAAGTAGAACGCAGGATATTCGTAAACAGAGCAATGAAACATGGAACCTTAATCAAACAAACAAAAAGACTGGACATAGTAAAACACATGATCAATTTGGAAGCGCTGTTTTGTGGTCACAAGTAGAACAACGTGGTGCACAGGATATTTTGATAAGAATACAGCGACCAGCTTGTTTATGCATAGCAGCCACTATTGCGATAATAAAATCCCTACTAAACCTCCAGCCACTTGATCTGGTGATCAAGGTAGATTCTTTGGGCAAATCGTCAGCGTACCTCTGGGACATGGAAAACCCGTTTCTTTATCGTAGTTCATTGCGGATGGTTTGTCTAGGGAATAGTCTGGCGTCATATGATCTCTACTCGTTACAACACAATTACTACATACTACCATATGACTCCAGGCTACCCTCTGATTAAAACATTAGCGATTAACTAAAAAAGAGTTTACCTTCATCTGGAACATTGATCTGTTATACAAAAGGATTGTTGGGATTTGACCAATGCTCGTTGTAAGCGAGCTAGTTGATGAAGAAATAAAACACGCGGCGTTCCAAATTAATTCACGAAAATAAACTATATTCACAACTTTTTACAAATGGTAATATATATACAAAATACTTCTGAACAGTTCGACGGTTTGAATGTTAATGCCCCGTGGATTTTCAGGGGTACATCTCACGACCACGTGCGGGGGTGAAGCGGTAGGCAAGACGGTAGACGTCCTTCCGGGAATTAGCCTGGATTAGAGCGGTCAGCTTGGCGATAACAATAGTTCGCATAGAAACCAACAACTTTCTCTTGGAGAGAAACCCTGGAAAAGTACAGCCCCATCAAAAGTTTATCGAAAAGCGAACAAGGATCATTCAGATAAGCGGACTTGGAACAAATCGGCATCAAAATATACAGCAAACTTAACCAGTGTGTACTGAAAACACTACGGAAAGGTCATAAAGGCTCTTCCACACCTTCCTGAATTAGTTTCTACAGCCGCCAAGAGCTTACAGATTATTATTAGAATCAACGACAGCGGTTCCGAGATCTCTTGACGGCTATATATAGGCAGATTACTATTATCAACAGCACCGACATCTTTCACCAGCCCTAATAGACAAGTTTATCTGAATAGGAATCCAATACATTAGTTTGTTCGGCTACGACTAACCATGAAGTAACATTTTTAATATCATCTCATAGGATAGTGTTGAAGGCAATACCGATATCTAGAGCCATCACGAATCAGTGTTTTCCACGTATAGATCTCTACAGTTGATCTCACAATAAAGGCTTCCAAATTGGACCCCAAGTATATAACCCCTTGGTCACTATAATGTCTTAAATTTTTAATTTTCTCTGCGCGTATAGGTGTTTGTACGTTTGGAGTGACATCAACTGTACTCATTTAATCCAATCCAATCCACTCCAATCAATTGTGATTTTGCCTTGAGAGAATTGAAGGAATCTGTCTCTGGTATGGCTGTTGTAGTGGAAATTGTTTGAGGTATTGATTTTCATATATATTATTTTACATTTATAAATATAGGTATTCGTTAGCTTTATATAATAATAATAATAATATAATAATAATAATAATATTTTATTTTGTTCATAACAGAACAAACATACAGAAACGAAAATATTTATGTTTATTTATTACTATTTTCTCTTGCTCTTTAGTTGTAATTTATTTTTAGTAAGTAGAATTAAGTATTATTTCTAATTTATTATTATTCTGTAATTTGGTTTTATCCTGTTGAGTAACAAAAAATATTATTACTATTATATACTGTTATTAAAATTATTATTAATTGTTAGGACTGAAAGACCTATGTCCAATCTAAATATATTTAATAATAAAAATTCCCCTTAACTCCAATATTCCTCAAAAATATAAATTTTCTAGTTCTACTATTTTTTATTTCTTTCATCAAATAATACAGAGGTTGAAAATTACGACAATAAAGATTAAGTAGACAATGACAAGAATAAGACAAGGATTATGTTATGTGCATAAATCATAATTATGTAAAATTACACGAATAAAGATGTATATATATATATATATATATATATATATTATAAAAATGATGAACGGGAAAGAAGAGCAAACAATTATTTTAAATCACGCTTTCATTAAAATCGGCCAAGTTGTAATTTCAACATTAAATATATTTGAATGTATGAGAAAACGTTGCGAAGCGAGCGAGAAATCTTGTTAAAAAATGCAAATCTCTTGTAATATCACTCATCTGTTGCTTATTAAAAGCCATCGGTATAATTATATGGAGTCTACGGCACTCTGCGGCGTTGTTATGATATTAATAAAACAATTATAATCAATTTCTAAGCGTATAAACCCGCGGAACGATCCAGTTTTATGGCGGATCGTTAAATATAAAAGTTTCTTTGCGGACCCGACCGCACTAATAATACCATTACGCAACTTGAGGCCTCCTTCACACATGTGGGCCAGCCAGTTGTAATTCGCAATAATTAAAATAATAAAATATAAAAAAATAAATTAATTAAGAAAAAAATCAATTTCATGATTTTGATTTCTCTATTATTAGCTTTCGCGAAAGAGCGAATTATTATGGTAGCCTTCGCATCGCGCTGCGCTCGAAATGGAATTTCGGTTTTATATCGTTGTTAAGTATTTAATTGATCGTTTCTTTATTGTGCTATAAAACTGAATGTAATTCCTTTTATGCAATCATCATAATCACCATAAAGTCAAAAGGAGCGTTCGATCGGGAATAAAATGTTCTTGTATGTAAATGATGTTTTAATACCAAATATAGGTGGATTGGGATTTAATTTATAGAGGTTTTAATGTTATTAATTATGGGCTTTTTTCATAAAACGGGAAGCCATTATTATAAGCATGCATGATATTTTATTTCATTTGCAAATTTAATCATATAAATAAAAGGAAATAATTATGGTTGTGAGAATTAAACAAAAATTACAATAAAAAAATATTAAATAATTTTTATTTCATTTATTTAAATAACTGTGACCTTGTGAATAAATCCTTTTTCTATTATCTTAAAAAATATTAATCTCTGATGGTTCTACTCATTATACATCAAGGTTGTTCATTTGTTCTGCACTAAGTTAAACTAAGTGCAAATTTGGCACGTCATCGTCATACTCGTGGAAACTATACAGAAATTAGAATTAAAATATTATTGATTACTGAAACTATTATTATTATATTAAGTCAGATCAACTTCCATCCTCCAGTATTTAATGAGCGACCAAACCAACATTCTATGTACATTTTAATGGAACCAGACATAATTCGATTAAAGTGTACATTTAGGTTCTCATATTAGTTTAATGTGTTGAATTTTTAATGAGCGGTTTTATGGTTATCATATTTTCTATGTAGCATATCACAGAAAATATCACAATCATAAAACCGCTTGCATCAATAGCGTTACACTAATAATTCTTTTTACAAATTTATAAGTATATGTTATTGTTTTCATAAGAATATTTGTATTTACATACTTTTTTGTCTTCATATTATTATGTATATTATTCTCTATTATTCTGTAACTGAGCTTCAATTTCCTGTTGGATAATAAATGTATTATTATTATACATTAGGTGTATTCACTTAGTTGAACCAAGCGCAAGTTTGAGACCTTCTCCGTAAGATGTATTTTTATCTATCATTTATAGATAAGAAAATAATTTTAAATTTCAAAAATTATTTTCTCATCTCATATTGAGATATATTTAGAAAATTATGTTGCCATCTTTAGTAGTTGAAGTTTTAATAAATATTTATATTTATTAAAACAACTACTGAAGATGGAAACATAGTTTAATAAAAAAAATAAGTACGAGAAAGGTCAACCATTTATTTGAATTATATTAGTTTTATTCATTAAATTTCTCTAATGTTTGATGTAATATTGAAACAGTAAAGCACAATTCCTAATTCATATAGGTAATTTGAAATACCTCGGATTTATTCAGAACATCAGGCCTTTCTCGAATCATAACACTTTACAATTTACTATCCGCCATTAATGGCTAATTATCCATATTCCCGAGCACAGTTTACGCAAACATATCAATGCTAATTCACCTCCCAGCAATAACCTATCCATTCAGCTGGCTCTCCGACTTCAACATATAATTAGATACTGAATTATACGCGATAAATCCAAGCAGTCTGATAAAGCGATTAAATCATTAACGGGGATTAGAAAGAGCCGGGACTGAATTAATCCGGACAAAACGCGGAAAAGTGCGCACAGGCGGATAATTTCAATCGCAATCTAATACGCGCGCGTAATTCCTGCGACATTAATTAGGTGTTAACATAATATACACGCGTAGTATCTGCTGTAAATCATGAATTGATGATTACTACGCGAACTGTGACCGCACGCACGTATGTGTTCCGACTTTGATGTGGACGTGATGGATTGAAATGATTTGTTGTGATAAGGGTGTATTTTATAAATAGCACAGATTTTTTTCTATACTATCATTTCTAATATACACCAAGAAATCACATTAAAAGTATGTGGAATTGTTATTGTTGAATTGTATTGACATTTTTACAGTTTATGTCAAGAAATAAGTAGTGTTGGGCAAAATCGAGTGAATTTAGTAATCGAGTATTTCTAAATAACCAAATTTAAGTGGCTACAGTTAATAAATAATAACGACACTTACCAATATTAATATTATAAATAGCATTAAGAAAATTATCATATGCTTCATTTTGCAGTGACAAAAAAGATCGACTTTGCCCATCTCTAGAAATAAGGTTATATACTTTTTAATATTAAGATAATAACAATATACAGTGATAACATATTATTATTTTAATAACAAAAATACTGTTTTTGTTTCTAATATATTTATTATTAACATCACCGTTTGTAAGAATTTGATCAATCCTGATGAATTGGTGCATCAGCTGTATAAATTTAATAAATTTGCAACAAAAATCAGGCATGTAAATTGGGCCTTTGGAAAATCAGCAAAATAGTCGTCCAATTTTGGCAAATTTTGTAGACAACAACAAAACGCTGATTATGATAATTTTCAGGTTATATGTAAATAAATTCTTTGAGAATGTCATTCTTCTAGTTCCAATTTCTCTCGCATTTGTAAAAAATATCTTATTTTAATCAATGTCGCCACCAAAAGTGTCCTTCAACGCGTCTTGCATTAATTCAAATAGTATGAACCACACATGAACATTTTCTGGTAAAATAAATATTCTACATTCTTTATAATATCTTCAAGAGTCTCTGTGATTTTTGAGATATATTTGAAAGAAGAAAACAAAACACATTTAAATTCGAATATAATTTAAATTAAAAAAAATACAATATTGGCGGATAATGTAGTTAAGTTGGATTAAAGCAGCTTATGTTAAGTTATGTTGGATATAATTCAAATAATCATTCAAATCTTCAATTTTGGGTTAAAACAGCTATGTTAGGTTAGGTTGGATATAATTCAAATATTCATTCATGTCTTCAATTTTGGGTTAAAACAGCTTATGTTAGGTTAGGTTGGATATAATTCAAATAATCATTCAAGCCTTTAATTTTCAGTTAAAGCGGCTATATTAGGTTAGATTGGATATAATTCAAATAATCATTCAAGCCTTTAATTTTCGGTTAAAGTAGCAATATTAGGTTGGGTTAGGTTGGCATAATTATTCAAGTCTTTAATTTTGGGTTAAAACAGCTATGTTAGGTTAGGTTGGATATAATTCAAATAATCATTCAGGTCTTCAATTTTGGGTTAAAACAGCTTATGTTAGGTTAGGTTGGATATAATTCAAATATTCATTCAGGTCTTCGATTTTAGGTTCAAGAAGCTTACGCTAGGTTAGGTTGGATAAAATTTTAATAATCATTCAAGTCTTCAATTTTGGGTTAAATCAGCTATGTTCGGTTAGGTTGGATATAATTCAAATATTCATTCAGGTCTTCGATTTTAGGTTAGCGCAGATTATGTTTGGTTAGGTTGGATATAATTCAAATAATCATTCAAGTCTTCGATTCTGGGTTAAATCAGCTTATGTTTGGTTAGGTTGGATATAATTCAAATAATCATTCAAGTCTTCAATTTTGGGTTAAAACGGCTATATTAGGTTAGGTTGTATATAATTCAAATAATCATTCAAGTCTTCAGTTTTGGGTTAAAACAGCTATGTTAGGTTAGGTTGGATGTAATTCAAATATTCATTCATGTCTTCAATTTTAGGTTAAAGCAGATTATGTTAGGTTAGGTTGGATATAATTCAAATAATCATTCAGGTCTTCAATTTTGGGCTAAAGCAACAATGTTAGGTTAGATTGAATATAATTCAAATAACCATTCAAGTCTTCAATTTTGGGTTAAAGCAGCTTATGTTAGGTTAGGTTAGATATAATTCAAATATTCATTCAGGTCTTCGATTTTAGGTTAAAGCAGATTATGTTAGGTTAGGTTGGATATAATTCAAATAATCATTCAAGTCTTCAATTTTGGTAGACAATTCTAATTTCACGGAATAAATTCCAATTACACGAGTATGTAATTAAAACAGCTTATGTTATGTTTTTCATAATCGAAAAATTTAAATAGTTCCATCATTAAAAGAAACACACCCCGGAAGGCAATATAATTAACTATTCCATCTCTTCCATCCCAAAAAAATTGATCGAAATTGTGTAAACCTGATATTTATGAAACTGATATTTATGAAATCATATATATACAGGGTGAACTTTTTTCGATGTTCTCTATGGGTATCTCGAAAACTATAAGAGATAGAAAAACGGTTAAATGGGGAAAGAAGTGTAGTTTTATAAGACGAATAAAATGACACTTTCAAAATATTTGAAAAAGTCAAGGTTAACTAGATTTTTTGAAAAAAGTAAAATGTGTCATATTTTTGAAATCAATATATCTCTATTATTATCATAGATAGAAAAAAAAAACTGTAAAGGACAAAGTTGTAGAAAATTTTACACAGATTAATAACAAAAAATCAAAAAATATTTTTTGCCCATATTTTGGGAGATATGACACAAACTTACCTTTTTTTAAATGGAAACAATAGCTGACTATGACTTTATTAAAAGGCTATTTTTTCCCTTTAAACGGATATAATATATGCCATAGTTATTTTTAAAATAAAATAAGTTACAGTCGTTTTTAATTTTAACATACACCAAAAAATAGTTAGCCATGAAAAAGACAAAAATAAAACATAATTATATATACATATATATAATATCTAAAGTGCCACAATATTTAAAAGAAAGGATAAAATTAACGCCATTACAAATTTAAGAATTTAAACGATTATTTTTATTTCTTAATAAGAGAATCATAATAATTGAAAAAATAACGCAAACGCCATCTTTTGCCTAATTTCATGTGGCACCGTCAACAATTAATAATAATTTTAATAATAGTTCCAATTTTGTATTTACTAATATAAAGTAAAGAACATATAAGTTAATGTATGAGTATTATTTTAGTGAATGAAATAATCTAGTGTGTTGTGTTTGTAATTAAGTATAAAGAGCCTTTAAATTAATTAATTCGAATTTTAATGGACGTTTAAAAAATGTTCTAGATGGAAAATTTTATTTAGAACGTGCAAAACAGAAATTGCTCGAGTCTGATGTGCACAAATAAAATACATCCGCAACTTTATTTCTCCTTTATTTTTTCCTATCCTTGATGGAAATAATCCCGAGAGAGGCGCAATAAATCGCGACGCCCGTGAATTTTAAGGACGTTCATAAATTCGCGCACACGTAAACACACGGTGGATGTAAATGAATAACAAATAAATATTTATCCGTATAATTGAAATCGTGCGGAATGGCGGACAAAAAGGGAAAAACGTGTAAATAATTACCGGAATGCTTTACGACGGCGGCATTCGTCCAACGGAGCCCGATCGCACGGCGATTAAGTAATTAAATAGAAACGCGGCAACGGAGAAAAGCGAAGCGAAAAAAAAAAAGAGCGGGCTCGATCATTTATTTATCTATCATCCCCTTTTTTTTTTCCCGAGAGGGGGTGAATATTCGAATGTTCATACTCCATTAAATCGATGCCCCCGCTCCCCTATTCTCCTCCTTCTTTTTTAATAAAAATGCAAAATTATTCATCAATCAGATAAAATATGCAGATAATGAAAATTTCAAATTTGTTTTTATACATTGTTAATGATGTTTAAGGGAAGTGGGATGGGGCGAGCGGGCCCCTGTTCCGAGTGCGCTTTCCCAGGATGCGGGGTTGGAGTTAACGGGGGCGGTTTACGCCCATAATCTATTCAGGGACACATGTGACGACAATTACTATCAAACTTATTAAAATCGGTCGCCTTTGCGAAACGTGTTGCAAATGTCACACCCGCCCATTAAAAGGCCCTTAATTATTAGCACTTGATTTGTTATTCTGAGCTCAACCTTAATTATCACCAATGCTTCATGGGAGTAAATTCCAATAACGGGATTGTTATGAAAATATTGAAATAACAATCACGATGCAGCTATTTATTTTGTATTTTAATTAACGAGGGAATTGATTAATGTTTGCAAGAAATTCTAACGCTGCAGCGTTTTAGAAGTGTGATATTCTTGAATTGCAAATAGTTTTCGCACATGAGGTGTGTAAATTGAACCGTTGAAAAATGAACAAAGAAATTATTCAACTTCGAGAAAATTAATTATTTTATTTATTTTTATGTGAAAAATAGAATTCGAGAAGAGTGATATTCTTGAATTGCACGGTTTTGCGTGTAGCGCTGAAGCGCTTTTTAACAAAGGCCTTTAATTGTTAGCACTAGTTGAGTTCCGAATAACAAATCATATTCGGAACTCATTTTTAATTATCTCCAATGTTTTATTGTTTTATATACTATTGGAATTTACAATAGGATGATTATTATGAAAATATTGAAATAACTATCACGATGCAGCTATTTATCTTATATTTTAATTAACTATTGAATTGGTTAATGTTTTAAAGAAATTCTAACGCTCTAGCGTTATAGAAGTGTGATATTCTTGAATTACTTATTAATTATTAATATTTTATGAATGCTTACCTGATTATATACAAATATGTAAATTATTGTATAACGTAATCAATTATAATGGAAAATTCCGTAAAATAAAGTTAAATTGCAAATAGTTTTCACAAAAAAATATATTCAACTTCGGAATTTTTTTAGGTGAAAATAAAATTTTAGAAGTGTGATATTTTTGAATTACACGGTTTTCCATGTAGCGCTGAAGCACTTTAATAAAAGGCCCTTAATTATTAGCACTTGAGTTGTTATTCGGAACTCAACCTATATTATTACCATTCAGGGACATTCTAGAATTACACGGCTTTATGTGCACTGAAGCGCTTTATAAAAAGCCCTTAATTATTAGCACTTGGTTTGCTATTCGGAACTTAACCTTAATAATTACCAATTTTTCATGGGAATAAATTCCAATAACTGGTTTGTTATGAAAATATTAAAATCACGATGCAGCTATTTATCTTATAATTTAATTAACGATGAAATTGATTAATATTTTTAAGAAATTCTAACGCTGTGGAGTTTTAAAAGTGTGATATTCTTGAATTACACCGTTTTATGTCTTGCGCTGAAAGGCTTTAATAAATCCTAACGTATAGCATTCAGAATATTCAATCGCAGTAAGAACGGTACAGTTATGCGTATAAGTTGCACATTTTTTTTCAAACGAAGGGAGTCATCTTTCTGGATCTATGAAATCTATCATAAGTTGCCGCAACAGTAAAACGCAGTTCTTTAAATTTGATAAATCACATTTCTAATACTTTACCAAAGGCATTTTATGCTACTTCGGGTGTGCCTCAAGGCTCACACTGTGGGTCTTTATAATTTTTAATATTCGTCAACGACATAAGTTTAAATATAAAAATGTCTTCATTTCTACCCTGTCGTGAATTTATGATGATGCCAAAGAAAAATCTATTCTGACTGTTTTGATGATTTGCACAAATGAATTGATGAATGATGATGGGAGGAGGATGAAAAAAAAAATGGGTAATTGGGTAATTTTTTGCAAAAAAAAACTGTTTTTTTAATACTTCGAATAAAACGTTTAGTGTTTTACAATCAAAGGTACTCCGAGCTATTTCATACAGAAAATGTTAAGTTTAACGTATGTGTTATTAATTAACTTCATATTCTGTATATGTATCTATTAAAAAAGTTGCTTAGACTGTGATAAAATTAATGTACACGTTAAACTTTATATTTCTCTTAGAGAATAGCTCCGACTATTAAGATGTAAAAAAACAACAACAACATATGGTACTGATTAGTTTTTTTTTAATGAACACGAGTACGACATGCACGTATACGTGAAAGGAAATGCATTTCTGCGAAATAAATCTAAAGAGATAAAAAATTAAAATTTTAGTTGCATCTGAGTGTATTTAGGAGGGATATTAGGGTGTGATTTGAAAATGAAATATAATTTAAATGAATTTTTTATAAGGATTTTTTTATTTATAGCAAAAGTGCTGAATAAATTCTCTTTATTATTATTATATTCTTTACGAGTAGAATTTTTAATTTATGAAAACTGATTTTAAAATAACAGTTAACCCGTATTTAATTGTGAAACCCGTCGTTATTTTTTTTTTCTTTCTCACCTTTCAGACATAATTCATCAAAAACTGTTAATCCGTAGCGATAACCATAAATCCGCGAATTATTTTTTATTCAATTTTTTGCGCTTCTCTATCTCTTTTTCAGATCGCGAATTAGTCGAAAATCCAATGGCGCCAATAATTTCCTAAGCGTCCATAAATCAATAGCCGAAAATCCACGGGAGTTGCATTTTAATTTACACGCGCGCTAATTTGAATAAATAAATAAATAAACGCGCGGACGAATCACGAGCGGAGATTTACAGTTGCCCGGTAGAAAATTTTCGTTGTGTAATTAAATTAAACAATCCCAGAAAATTGTTATTTATTGCGGGCGCCGTAAATTAGATCCTTGTTTGATGTACTTGCCCATTGTTGACTGGATGCTAATATTTTCGGTGTCGAGTGCTTGTGTGGATTTACTGTGGGGCTGGCTTGTTTTTTTGTAATTAATGTATATAAGAAGCAATTAAAAAAAGTGAATATTTAATTAGTTCTCAGGTTTAATAAATATTTATTTCAATTATTCCGCCTTTATGTGTTCATGTTTTAAAAAATACATAAAGGACAATTATTGTTCAAAAATTAAAATTATGAATACTAAAATTAATAATTTATTCTCAAATAAACAGGCGAACAAAGAAATTAAAATATGTGTAAATGAAAAGTGTCAAAGATAAAAAGTGCATTTAAAATGAAAGACAAAAAGAAACATCAGCAAAGTGAGAATATGGAATTTTATTATTATAAAATCGTTATAAATAGGTAAATTTAACTAAAATATTAGTCATCACATTTCATTAGTATAACACTGACAACGACGATTATGATATTTAAAGAATGACATAGACTAGATAAGGACAGGCGAAGACTTTTTTAAACGACTTGTAAAATTCATTAAAAAACATAAATTATATTAAATTCCAGTTGTTCATCGATATTATCATCTACATACGTAAAAATAGTATCGGATTTAATATTTCATAAAAACGAATGGTCCAAAAATACTACCTTGCGATTTCCCTTTGTTAAGTGTGCGGTTTAGACGAAACGGATAAGTATTGGCAATCACTAATTCGAGTTAGATTGCTGTTGTGATCAATGAATATTATTGTATTATACATTAAAGTAATCTTAAAATAAGCAGGAATTTCATCAGATGGATTAAAAATTATATTAATTTTTATTTTGTGTAAAAAAACAATTATGAAGAAGTAATGAAAATTGATTAAATTTATAGCAAATTTTAAATTATATTTTTGCTCTTAAAAACTTATGTAATAAAAATTTAAAGGATTTCACTAAATTCTGCATTGAAATGACTTAGCAGACACGGCCTATTAATTTCATTACATCTTACAATTTTCTTTTCTAACTTGAACTAGTAAATTGACGTAATACACGAAAATTAACGATTTATTTTTTACATACATACATAAACATCTTTATTTCTGAGATTGGAAAATACAATTACAATACAATATCTAACAATACACTAACGTTCACAATATATTTCCAACTCTGAAACTGGCTATCGACTTTTATTTTATGTAGACTGATACTTTATACTTGGTAGATAAAAAAAATGTCAATATTCATATTATTAAATCCAAAAGAATGGCGATTATTTCCATTTTACAATATAGCTATCTCTTTCTACTAAACCGCAACATTAATTGAAAAATTCCCCGATATTTCGATATTATAATGAATTCCACTTGATCCGTTTGAGAGGAACACAACTATCCAATTCCTGGATACAAATTCCATATTAGTTATATTATTAACATAAAATGCAGTGGACAAATCGAATAATACAACTCCCACATTATTTATTTTGGTTCAAATGGTTCTTGTATTTTACCATTTGTACTGTAGAACTTTCTGTTGATACCTCAGCTTTGAAATCATGAAAACAACCACTACTCGGGCAAATAGCCCGCCAGACATTCAATGTCTGCAGGGGTATTTGCTCGAGAAGTAGTTGTTTTAATGGGCATTTGATTAAAGTACTTACGTAACGTAAGTCATAGCTAAATGTAAAATCATGAGGTGCATTGCACAGGTTATTATTTGAATTAAAAAGAATCATAATTCGTTGAAATACGGCCTCGTAGTTTGATTGTTCATTTATATTTCCCTTTTAGATAAGCCATGACTTTGGCTGGCTTCAGTAATGATGGAAAGGTTCCTTCTTTTATTGATTTATTAATTATTAAACATATTATAGGAGACATTATTACTTGTGTTTTTTTTTTTTATTAAAACATATCGTGAAAGCTATTCTTTTAAATGAAAAAAAAAGTTTTGAAATCACTTTTATAGGAGTTTTATCGTCGTTGTTTTTTTTTTCTGCAATTCAAATGCACTATCGTGTCTGTTTTGGATGTCCGGGGATGTGAAAATGATCCCTTACGTTTGGGTGGGCGTATCATTTTCGGTTGTCGGTGGCGCAGTTTATACATAATTCTCGTCCAGGGCCTCTTCCTGTTATTTGTCACCAAAATGATCTATTGTGGCTGACTAAGTTATAACGATCATGTTGATGGAAGCTTTATGGTGATTTATACACAGTTATGTTTCGCACTTCGAGACCAATGATGTGTAAATAAACATAAATAGAAATCAATAAAGCAATTTTCTTTGATGCCCACCAAAAAATATTATGTCATTTAAAGAAAATATGGATTAAAAACAAAATTAATTAAGTCATGCAAATTTTATTGATACCTTAAAAAAATTAATAAAAAATATGCAATTCAATTAAATATGACAAAAACAATATTAATAAATAATAAAAATGAATAGATTATTAAAAATCTACAAATAAAATTTAAAGATTATTGCAAGTGTTCAAATAAGTTGACTGACTTGCTTGATTTGTTATTTTATTTTGTTATTATATCCATGACAATTTTACATGTACAAGTTATACTATTTGTACCTCTGTCATTGTAAATAAAGAATGTATCTATCTCTTTCTATACAACTTTTCTTTGATACCACAGAAGAGTGAGTAAAATATGTGATTTATAAAAAGTATTAAAAACAATAGAGGTATTTTATTAAAAAATAATAACAATAATCTTTATTAACAGATATATACAGCAAAAAATGCTAAATAAATTTTAAGAAATTACAAAATCAAATGTATATTTTATATCTGTTAATTGGATATCGTCCAATGGTCTTTTTTATTAAATTTATAAAAATCTTTTTTTTATTTTTTTATTCCTTGATGTGGTCTGGCCATTCGTGTAATTCTTTTGAAAAGTGCCATTTTTTTTTTTCATCTAAACAAGTTTAAACGAAAAAGTTTTTACACCTTAAAAAAAATTTCTTGATGTGATCATTAATGTAATTCTTTCAAAATTATATAATTTCCATATAAACACTTTTAAACCAAAAAGTTTATACAAATCTTCTTTTTTTCTTGATATGGCCATTCGTGAAATTCTTTCGAAAATGTGTCATTTCCATTTCTAATCAAGTTTAAACCGTCTAAACGTACAAAAGCCTGCGTAGACAACATCAATAAATTATGAAGATTTGCAAGTTTGTCTCATATTTGCCTACATATTTAATTTCGGAGAAACTGTAAGAAAAATGTAAAATTTCGAACATCACCACCCTTGATGAAAACCAGCAATTAAAAAAAAACCTTTTTCACATCCTCGCCGCGCGTCCATCAAAAGATTTACGAGTGAAAGTCCCCTTTCGTCATTTCCTTTTATTCTTTTGTAACAACAATGTGGGTTGCAAAAATAGATCGGCATCTACCGCATTGTCGCCGTTGAATAGCGTGGGATGGCCGTGTTGGGACATTCGAGTCAGCCGGACACCCCACAGATGTTGCCGTGACTTTTTTCCGAGAAAAGGGTCGCCGAAAATCCGATACGCCCCCCACACACACTCTCGCACAGAAATTTCGTGTTTCTCGTGGAAACACGTGGAATGAAAGAAAGCGAAGCGGTACGGCCGAAATTTTTAATTTGTGTTGCGGACGAGGTACGCCTACAAATCAATTTTCGGGGAACGGCCGTTTGACAAGGTGGATAAAAGTGGAGTTTTCTGGCGAATGATTCTTTGAATAGGGGAGAGATTAAGACATGTGGTTGAAAGGATTTTTTTAAAAGTAAAAATTAGTACGAAAATTCATGTTTGTTAACGAAAATCTTGTTATTTGTATTTACAAAATAGAAAGACTGTTATTCCTTTCTTTATATTTTGTGATCAATCACTTCACGTAAATTCGAAAATATACAGTTATTTGTAATTACATGACGTGATTTGATTTAATAAATTTAAGGCTTGGTTCACTCCCTAGTTTTAAATTTATTAATTGATATCACTACAAATAAACTCAAAACTAATCAAATATAAACAATTTTAAATTGATTAATAATCATTGAATAATAATTTTCTCTTCTCTTACATGCCTTTTCGATTTAGTAGTTTGTAAGTATTTGCATTTGCCTGTCTCTTATTTGCTATAATATTTTTTCATCTTTTTTAGTGGTTATTCTTAATTGTACTGTTAAACCTTGTGGTTTGGACTTGAGTAACTATTTACAACAAGCATATACATATATTAAGTGCGTAACTAAGTTCCCGCTGAGTTTCAAGATATTGCTCCAGTAGTAAACGCTGGTCGATTGTGACATAACCAAAACATCATGAACCAAGCTTAGGCATATAGTAAACAAACCGCTTTGGAACATTAGTGATTTTGTTGTTGCGTCATATACTTTTGGTTGTGTGAAAATGTCTAATTTTGTGCCAAATAATCGTAATTTGCGGGAAGTGTTGTTCCATTCGATGACACATGATCTGGTTAATCAGCAGTTGCGCTCATATGAAGACATCTCAAAATGGCTTGATTCGAGGATAGTCTCAAAAGACAAACACTTCTACCATGACGGTAGCTCTGCCAGAAAGAAGGGAAAAAGTTGTAGCGACAACTTTTCCTATCCGAGTTTCAAGATATTGCTCCAGTAGTAAACGCTGGTCGATTGTGATATAACCAAAACATCATGAACCAAGCTTAGGCATATAGTAAACAAACCGCTTTGGAACATTAGTGATTTTGTTGTTGCGTCATATACTTTTGGTTGTGTGAAAATGTCTGATTTTGTGCCAAATAATCGTAATTTGCGGGAAGTGTTGTTCCATTCGATGACACATGATCTGGTTAATCAGCAGTTGCGCTCATATGAAGACATCTCAAAATGGCTTGATTCGAGGATAGTCTCAAAAGACAAACACTTCTACCATGACGGTAGCTCTGCCAGAAAGATGGGAAAAAGTTGTAGCGACAACTTTTCCCATCCAAGTTTCAAGATATTGCTCCAGTAGTAAACGCTGGTCCATTGTGACATAACCAAAACATCATGAACCAAGCTTAGACATATAGTAAACAAACCGCTTTAGCATATTAGTGATTTTGTTGTTGCGTCATATACTTTTGGTTGTGTGAAAATGTCTGATTTTGGATTTTGTGCCAAATAATCGCAATTTGCGGGAAGTGTTGTTCCATTCGATGACACATGATCTGGTTAATCAGCAGTTGCGCTCATATGAAGACATCTCAAAATGGCTTGATTCGAGGAGAGCCTCATTCTAGCTCTGGCAGAAATATGGGAAAAAGTTGTAGCGACAACTTTTCCCATCTTTCTGGCGATGGGCAATATTTTGAATGATTCATTTGTATCCATGTTTTTACAATAAAGTTGCAGTTTCAGAAAAAAACAGCGTGAATTTAGTTGCGCACCTAATAGATATGAGATTTATCTGTGCTTACCATCAATAATATCTATGGAGAAATAGTGAAATACTATCAGTACCGAAAATGTTTGTATCCAGATACAAGATTAAGAAAATGTGAAATCTTGCAGCTCTTTTCAAATGTCATTGTTAAAACCTTAATTTACAGTATTCTGTCTTTTGTGCAAATTTTACAGCTAAACGTGAAAATGAAATTCTAAGCCTTTGGAGCACAAGTTTATGTGCTGTTCGTAAAGTTCAACTTTCCACACAGTTGAACGTATTAGAATATGCGTCAAATAACTTAATTGTCTACTAAAAAAACGTAATTAGATTTACATTTACAACCTACATCAGCACAAAAGGGATGGTACCCATCAAAACCCAATAAATTTCCCTAACAGGTACCAGCCCTCGACGAATTTCAAAAGAAAAAGCAGAGAACCTCTCGCAGATTGCGGTGGCGAAGCGTAATTGAGTTTCTGGTTGGCTGTTAAGGTAACCGAAGCAATTTAATTTAAAATGAAAGGAGTGTTCTCCGGCTCCCGGTACCCGATATTAATTCCGAGAGCCTATAATCGCTTTCGAGCGCGAAAAAACGCCCAACAAGAACGTGGAAGAAGAGGACTCGAAAAAGAGAATAAACGGCAGTAATGGACTCTCCGGCTCGCCGTTCGCCGTTTTCTAAGAATGCGAGGGTACAGAATCGGTCATAACTTGTTTATGGTCTCTGCTCGCTGCCCAACCTCAAATAAAATGTTTATTTATAGGCGTCTATATTATGCGAAACTCAAAGAATAAAGAGTTGGAGTAATAAAAAAAGAGGAGAAGAAGAAAGTGCACAACATGATCAACTTTTTTTTACTTTATTTAAAAAAAATATAATAATAAAGATATTCTCTCTTCTTGATAAGTCATTCAAATACAAGAGACGCGAAAGCTTTCCTTTTGAATATAAAATTATTAATAGATTATTTGAAGTCAAACGTAACCAAAGAAAAGAACATGGCCCAAATAGCATTTATTTGGTCTTTATATTTTGGTAACAAAAAATGCATTTCTATAACAAATATATTTTTGGAAAATTAGTTATGCACTCTTGCGATTTATCCAAAAAAAAATCAGATCATTAAGTTTTTCTCTTTGCCTCGCAATCTTTCGATTCCTTCTAAGTATTAAATCCCATCATCAACCATCTATCAAATGATAGCATCTAATCATCCGGAAATTGATAATAACTCTACAGATTATAAATTTTAAATCAATGCCATTTTCTGCTAAAAAAAAAACACTGGTCAATAGTCAATTTATGAAATTTATTGTTCATAATTTATAAATAGTAAAGAGTTTAATACTCTTGCTCACAGTTATTTAAATAAATGAAATAAAAATGATTTGAAAATAATTAATAATTGGCTGAAAGACCTTCGGTCGATAGCCGATTCATCATCTACAGAATATAATTCTAATTTTTGTATATTATTGTACATACATAAACACATTTGAATAAAGATGGTTAGTTAGTTAGTTAATTAATAATTTATTTCCACATTTAACTCAGTGATATTTGTTCGATTTGTTCATTATTTAGTGTAGCAGTTTTGTTTTTTTTTTTGTTTGGATTTCACACATAAGGTATTATTAATAATCGTTAATTTATTTCAGCGAATCTAGTAGACTAGAGGATGTGGTATAGTAGAAAATGATTTACTGGCAGTCACAAATTTGTGTTAAATTCATGTTTTAACCAATGGAGAATATTATGCATTAAATGAATTTCAAAACATAGCGGAAATTCGTCGGACGAATTAAAAATAATTTTTATAAATAGTTTTTTTTCTGAAAAACAATAAAAAACGACATATTTGTGTTAATGTTCAATCAAAAATTTATACAGTAAAAATTTCAAGGTTTTCACCAAATTTTACATTCCAAAAACTTCATATTTAATACATAATGTAAGGTGATTATTATAAAAATAAACTGTTATAAAGTTTAGTTTTAATTGTTGTATTATTAATAATAAATTTATGAACTGTAATAATGAAATCAACGGCCAAGCCCTATTTAATTTATAACAATTTTTCGTATAAACTCGTTGAAAAGGAACGCAACGCAATAATTATATACACAAAAATGGCGCTCGGAATTAACGCCCAAATTTATGCGGCGCAGACGTCGACCGCGCGCTTAATTTATTTAAATTTATTATAATGCCATGTACGGACAAATCATTTTATTTTTAATGACAATTACTTAAAAACTCGTTAATTATTACCCGGGCCCGCCACTTAATTATCGGCAAACTCATGAAAAATTCAATCCAAGGCAACACGAAATTTATTCAACACCCAAGAACAATGCGTCGAGCAAAAACGAATATATGAAAACAACAGGAAGTTTTGGAAGGGGGAGTTGCTACTATTTTCTCTTTGTCTCAATATTGGTTTACACGAAAATTATTATTTTCTTATATTAAATAAAAATTATTTGAAAATAATTAATAAATTATTTCCACATTTAACTCTGTGACTTTTGACTTACATTACGTAAGTACGTTAAACACAGAGCTAAATGTGGAAATAATTTATTAATTATTTTCAAATCATTTTTATTTAATATATTTAAATAACTGTGACCAAGTGAATGAATACTCTTTTCTATTTTTATTATTTCCTTTTGGTATTCTTCTTTATGTTGGTTGTGGAGACTTTATTTATTAAAAAAATAGTTGTCCTTTCTCCTACTATTTTTTTTATTGAACTAGATATATCGAGTGTATAACAAAAATCGACGATGAAGTTGACGTTGGAAGTCTCGAGTTATGTCTGTACTAAGATCACACGCGTGAAATGCTGGTTGCAGACAACATAATAACCAGTATTTTACGCGTGCGCGTGTGATTTTAGTTCAGACATGACTTTAGATTTCCATTGCCAACTTCGTCTTCGATTTTTGTTATACGCTCGATATTTCGAAAACTATGTTTCCATTTTCAGTAATTGAAGTTTTGTATATTTATTTTCTTATAAAATACACTTATATTAATTATTTAAAAAATCATTTAGGAAAGAATACAGGATTTATAGTCTCATTTTCCACAAATATTATTAGGACCATAAATTCGCTTCAAATTCCACAAACCTAAACCTGATCATTTCCCACGTAATAAAAATATAGAGCCGAAGCATAACTTCCTCACTATAACTTTTTTCATGAATTCATTGAATATTTTCACCACAGTAATGACAGTTGAACTATGAACATACCCGACAATGACTTTCGACACAGACACTTTTTTCGCGGCATGGACATAAACCCGAAAAAACAGGCGGAAAGACCACTGGCCGATAGCCAATTAACAGATATAATTTTGTAATTTTTATTATTTATTAATTTTGTATATTGCCCTGTATATAAATTCGCGCTGTGTATGTTAATAAATAAAGATTATTGTTTCTATTAAATATTAGTAGAATTTTTTAAATTTTTATCTGATTTTTTTTCTATGTATTTAAACAAAAATGTATACACGTGTATATTGACTAACAAGCATTTACCATTTTGTTTTAATCCCATTATCAGCCGCACCCATCTTATCACTCCTCGCAGTTGAAGCTAATCTGAATCCGATAAAATACACTGGCTAATCCCTTGATCCTACCTGTAAATCCTTTAATTGCACCCATATGGCTTCTAATCCATCAGAGAGAACAAAAAATCAAAAAACGAAACAGGAATTGAATGGAATGGAATGGAATAGAGTCGTCGCTCTTGGTTGCAATAATACATTAGGAACGATGACTGTGTTTTATGGGCGATGGGGGGCGCCCCATTATTCGGCGGATTATTGGAGTAAATAAGCAATCAGGGACTGACGTGTGATTGACAGGGGCCCTCTGGCCGTGTTTAGTCAAGTAATGGCACCGCAAACACGCATATGCCACCAGATAACTATTAATACCGACGTCATGAATGCGGCACGGGCAAAATGCATTCTGCACTGATTGAATGGCGGCTCGATCAGAAAAGGTCAAATAGAAAAGGAAGAAGAGGAGGCAAAAAAATGTCCCACGTTGTCGTACCTAATTGGACCGACACTCCAACACCCGATACAATTTTAATTCGATCAGGTGGAAGAGCATGGGTTTGCACTAATCGAGCAACATCGGATCAAGTGTGTTACTGAAACAGTATGCTGGTTCTGAAAAAGGAGAAGCCGGAATGGATAGCCTTATTCGTTCATTTAGGATTTTATTAGATAAACGAACAATTTAAATAAAATAGTGAATAAATTCCATACTTGTATAAATCATATATACCAATTAAAATTGCATTAATTTGAAACAATAAAATAACATAAAAAGAACAAATAAAAAGAAACACGTGACACGATGATTCGATTAAATAAAAGATTGTAAACTTTTCTTCACTGGATGTTTATTTGTATTAAATGTAAATTTCCATTACAAAGTGATCATTATCCAATGATTCTTGTTTTGTAATTGTATACCCATTGATAATGATCATAATTTGATCGAAATGTAAACTTCTGTGTAGTAAAATTAAGCACAAATCTCATAACAATTTTTCACAATATTTTAGTTGTGTAATTCGGGTCTTTTTTAATTGCGTAGCAGCAGTTTCAATAAATGATAAAATTAAATTAAAGATATTGACATATTTACATATTTTTTTCGTAACTAGGAAATATATCGAGTCCTTCTTAAACTTTAACATATTTTGTGTGCTTAATTTTATTGCACAGAAGTGGACATTTCTTAGAAATACACATCCAGTGAAGAAACGTTTACTCTGTTTTATTTAATAAAATCATCTTCGCGTAACTAGCTTACTGCTATTGCGCTCATTTATTTTTATGTGCCCTTTATTTTATTTTATTGTTTCAAATTAATACATTTTTAATTGGTAAATATGATTTATATTTATTTGGAATTTAGTTACCGTTTCATTTAAATTGTTCGTTAACACAACTTAAATTTAACCTTATTCGAGCAAGTAACACTTATATATAATTTATATGTTAATAACTTATCATTTTAACAAAAAGTTGGTATTTAGTAAATAAAAAAATTTAATAAAATTAATTTAATTTCTCTAATTATTTATTTAAAATAATCACAATAAAATCGAATGATTTTGATGATCATGATCAATGCGCGTCTCATAAATATTGCATAAAAGGTATCCAAAAATCTTATAAAAATTGTGAACTTCTTTGCAAACTCTGCATCCCTTGAAGTCAATATCAACTTTAAATATAGGAATCCCCACAAACATTATTCCAAATTATTTTAAAGCTTCATAATAAGTAATAGGTCAATAGCTATTTTGTATTGTAATATTCTTTGCTTGTGTATGTATAAACTATGTATATCAAGATATACAGGTTTATTATAAATGATGGACCCATTAAAGTAATCCTAAAAAAAACAGGAATTTCATCAGATGAATTAAAAATTATTTTAATGTTTAGTTTGTGTGAAAAACAATTATGAAAAAACAATGAGAATTGATCAAGTTTATATGAAATTTCAAATTAAATCTTTGCTAATAAAAACTTGCGCAATGAAAATTTAAAGGATTTCACTAAATTCTGCATTCAAATAACTTAGCAGACATGACCTATTAATTTCATTATATCTTAGAATTTTCTTTTCTAACTTGAACTAGTAAATTGACGTAATACACGAAAATTAAAGATTTATTTTTTATTTAGACTGATACTTTATACATGGCAGATAAAAAATGTAAATATTCATATTATTAAATCCAAAAGAATGGCTCTTTTTCAAATGTTTATTTCCATTTTACTATATAGCTATCTCTTTATACTAAACCGCAACCTTAAGAAATTTTAATAAATTCCATTTATACAAAGAAGTTAAAATGTATTTTCATTAAATGAACAATCATATGTTACAACATTGAAATTATTCCTTTATTTTTTTAGCCAGTTTATAATGAAAAAAAAAAAAAAACATACGTCTGTGTGTGTATGTTTTTTTCTATGTAATTTATTTTATGTTCACAAAGTATCCATAAACTTAATTAGGTCTCAATTAAATTAATAATAAACAAAATAATTGTCTCATTTTCATATAAACAAGTGATTAACTGAACAACTTAATTGTGGACGTCCTCAATAAATTTAATTAAATAATAGCGCCCCCTTCAATTAAAAATTCTCCCAGACAACAATTACTTTTCAATTTCGTTTCTACGCGCAAAGGCAATTTATTACAGTTGAAATGAATACTGAAAAAAAAGAAGATAAGTTGTCACGCTAAGTTGGATGCTGATATATTTGTGTTGAATTAAATGGAGGGTGTCTAATAATATGAGGGTATAAAACATAGGTTGAATGAAAGAGAAAATGTATTATAAATGGAAAACAAATAATTCCACCATCTTATTGATCAATAAGAGAAATAATAAAAAGAAAAAACTTGTCTTTTTATTTTAGTCGCTAAAAAAATAAATAATTAATAAATCAGAAACAACGATTGAAATTATAATTTAAGTTAAGCAGAAAGTGAGAGGACTGTTTTTGGTAATACCATCTATACTTATCAATTTACTCCAAATCCAAAACTTTCCAAAATTATAAAACAATTGTTTTTCGTGTCTCCTCCTCAAAAAAAAAACCGTGCTGTATTAGGCATCCTGAAACAATTATTTTCAGTCACCACCAATAAATGACAATTTCCATTAGGCAAATAGTTGAAACGTCAAAAAGAAATGCAGTTATGGCGGTATGAAATATTTATTCCGCATAATTTCGCGGCGAATGCACGGCACTCGGCCGATACAAATTATGGCGTCAACAATTTTCTCCAGAACGTTCGTAATGTTATAATTTGTTTTCGTATCCGCTGTATTGTTGTTACTTTGTGGTTTAAAAAAAACTGTAATATTTTTAGACACGATAATGGTTGTTATTAAGGTGAATTGCTTGGATTCTTTGCGGTACTTTAAGTTATTAAAGTAAATAACAATGGTTTAGAAAAATGAGGATTGTTTATATAAATGGGTATGTGTATAATTTATTCTATACGGAAATGAGAAAAATTGAAATTACTGATAGAGTACAAAATATTTTTTATATATTATAAATAATAATTTAACAATAATCTTAACATTTCAGTTTTTCGCATTAAACGTTTTTGATTTAAATAACCGTTTAACTGTATAGTTTACGTAGATATCTATTATATTAATCACAAAAATTGGAAAGATAGCACAAGCGCCATCTTTTGCCTAATTTCGTCAACAATTTTGGTCTACAAGTTAGATAATCGAGAATCGTTGTTAAACGAATCGTGTATTGTGAATCATAATAATTGGTCTGATAAAATCTAAAAGACCGAAATGGCCATCAGCAGTTACCCATACGCAAGATGAATTGTGATTGAATATTTTATTATATAATTCAATATCCGGCGTGGACATTTTCCCAGGACGAAGCTGTATTCATTATATTTGCTATAATACTTTGCAAAAAATTAATTAATTATTAATATCTTAAAAAAAAACAAATCGAATATCCTATAATAGGTAAGATTCTAATAGTGAGCCACGAATTTTAAACATCTTGTATATTCCAGATAAATAAAACCCAGAAAAAGTTTCGGATTTATAATATTCCATTGGATTCCAGTAAACGTTTTGAAGGTGTCGAAAAGGTTTAAAAGCAAAGAAAGCTGTGTAGTTGAAATCTCTAATGTTATTATAAAATTCATAATTAGAGGTATTGAATTTTATAATTAACAATTCATTTGACTTTGTTGTTTTTTCTGAAATTAGAACTGATAAAATAATAGTAGCCAATCATATCGCACTCAATGCTTTGATGCGTTCCTGAACAAATCGAACATAGGAAAATTTACATTGAGTACATTCTAGCATGTTCGGTGTTACATAAAATTCTCTGTATATAGATGCATTATATAGAGAGGGGGGCGGGTGTTATAAAACAAAAGAAAAAAATGAGATGAACAAATTGAGATTATATTGAATTAGCTTGAACAAAATTTTGTAATTACATTTTTTGGGAGAATTTGGAGTTACGCTTTCAGAAACAACATTAAAAAATATATTCATATATAAAAAAAATAAATTGATGGAATCTATTAAGCACGTGTTTGTTTAGCTTGTGCACAAACCCAGCCTTGCCTATTAAAATATTTCGAAATTTTTCGATTCTAATTTTTCATGTATTCGCCATATAATCTTTTACAACCGTTATAAATAAATCCGAACGCATAATGAAACTTTCTCCGCATAAACCATTTTTTCCTCCAACAATAAAACTACTTTTCGGATCACTCGATATTTGTTTTTTTTTTCTTCTCTCCGTCTTTTCGGTCCGCCGTGAAAGCCGTCCGAAGAATTTATCGGTTTCTATTTCTGATCTTTACAAAGAGCACGTAATCGAATCCGTCTATTACCCGTGCTGTTATTTTTTTAAATACTTCTTCTCATGCACATTAACGTATCCATGACCTATAACTGCAGAATTTATGCGCGCGATTTAATGCAAATAAATTCTCGTAAACACCAATAAAAAGGTCAAAGAATGCGATCGAACGTCTATTGCGTTATGTCAGCGATAGGTGAGGAGAAATTAGTTGTAAAAATTGTTGGTTTCATTAAGATTTTTAACATTGTTTTTGTTATTGGATGCGTTTTTAAAACTTCTTGTATGTAATGTTTATTTCAATTATTTATTTATTACACTAAAATCAGAAATTATACATTTGCATATTTAAAATAATAATAATCTGTATCCGTAAGTTTTCATTATTAATTTAACACATATTATTATGAGGAAGAAATACATAAACAAAACAAATAAATAGAAAAGAGTATTCATTCACTTGGTCACAGTTATTTAAATATATTAAACAAAACTGATTTGAAAATAATTAATAAATTATTTCCACATTTAGCTCTGTGACTTTTGACTTACGCTACGTAAGTACGTTAAAGTTGGGCGTGGGTATTTGCCCGGGAAGTAGTTGTTTTAATGTGCATTTATTTAACGTACTTGCGTAGCGTAAATCTAAAGTCACAGAGCTAAATGTGGAAATAATTTATTAATTATTTTCAAATCATTTTTATTTAAAACAAGTAAATCACTAGGTGGGATTCAGTAAAACTTTCGCTCACTATTCTTCCATCCGAACCTAAAAATATGTAAATTACATAATTTATAAAGAAAATAAGAAATAATTATTTAAGCTACAGAAAATTGTATAAAATTGATTATAAAAATAAATCTACAAAACAGTAGATTTAAAGAAACACAATACTTCGCTGTCAATAATTCACTTGAACCACTATCAATTTTCGATGTTTATTATCATTGCCATCGATTTCCGGACCAATAGTTTTCGTGTATGCACAGCGTGATAATTATTGCAGACGGCAAGTTGCAAATTATTTTAATCTCTGTTTGCAATAACAGCCGTGACGTGCTCCTGCAGGAATTGCTGCATAAACTTTGCCACTTATGAGTTGGCAACGACCTTTGCTCTGCAACTCCCGGCCCTGATTTGCCCCAAGTTAAACGGTGTTGATCCTGTGCCGTCGACTGAATTATTACCGCTGGATTTATTAACGCAAACATACAGTTTGTTTTAAAAGATTTAAACAAATATAAATATTAAACGAGCTCAACCATACGACCAGGACTCCAGGTTGAAAGAATTAAATACATAAATATATATTTTGTAAATATTCTCTGTTGCCTTTGTTATTTGCCGGAAAAATAGTTGTTTCAAATGATAATATATGATCGAGAATTTTTCTCCTCTGGAGAACTTAGATATAGTAAGTAAGTCTAGATTTTTGACTTCCTTATATATACAAATATCTTTATTCAAGGGACTTTTACATTGTATTAAGTACAGTATTGTATTGTATAATACGGTATATAATTTGAGGTTGTCCTTTTATAGGCTATCGACCCGAGGTCTTTCTGCCAGAGTACTTAGATTTGTTTACTTTATTTTATGTTGGTACTAGTGAATAAAAAGAAATAAAATGTTACATGTGTCATTTATTAAATAAAATTCTTCAATTTGTCAGAATAAAATAATCTACAGCGTTATTATTATTATTATTTTATAAAGTAAATATAAATAGATTATTAAAAACGCAGAAAGACTGCCGGCCGATAACCCAAGACAGACAACAATCGTAAACTCTAACTACGCATATGTATAATTAATATACAGAGAGCTTTTTTTATCAGTATACATTTCCCCTATGTATAACTGCAAAATACGCGAGTCAAATGCATTAATGTATGTGTGTTTAGTTGCCTATAACACACATATGCCAAATAGGCAACTAAACATACACACATTAATCGGTTCAATGCGTTTGACTCGCGTTTTTTGCAGGTATACACTTTCCCTTAATGTATACTGATAAAATAACCTCTCTGTATGTAAAATGATTGTTAATAAAAATTTCTGTATATATAGATTATTAAAAAACAATCAATAAAACACAGATTAGATATAATAACTTTAGATTCTCGACCAGTTTCGGGTTATTATCCCATTTTCAAGAGAATTTAAAATTTAGTTTTTTATTATTTTTTTAACACAAAAAAATCAAAACGATAATAAATTAAATAATTTCAATGTATGTGGGTGTCTGGGCTAGAATTTATTATTATCATAGATTTAAATAAGTGACAACTTAATTAACAGCAATTAAATTAAGTGTTTATTATTATTATTATTTTGAAATGCAATGAATTGTATAAAATCCGAAATGTACTCGTGTTTACGGTACACGCGCTACATGGATTTTTTCATTATCTTGTTTATGCATTAGTTATTACTTACAATTAATTATTTCTGCACGTCGGGTAAACACTCGAAATACTATTGTAATCTGATATGGCTGTAATTAAAATCGCATTTAACACAGTCGCTTTCGAACCGTAAAGAGCTGGTTATTTTTAAAATATGTGCAAAGCAAAAGGTTACAGCCAGTGCACACGTGTAATATTAGAAGACAAGGATATTATTTTTTGCAAGAGAGTATTCGGATAAATCAAGTGAAATTAATGTTTATGCAAAAAAAAGAACAACGATTTTTTAACCTCTTACTTCGATTTAGATAGGTATTGAGTTATAGTTCTAGACCATTTTTTTTACCTTTCAAAAAACACATATCACCGTCAACTTTCAGCGTCCGTATTAATAAAAGTTAATTCAAATGAAAGATTTAGATTTTCTACTATAAATAGCAAAAATTTCAACCTCCTTACCTCACGCCCTCATCGGACATGGTTTACGGTTTAGGGTCTTAAGAACAAAAGCCTTATATTTCATTTGCAATGATATCATCAATAGTGGTAATAATTAATATTAATAATTTATATTGTAAATTATTGTTGCTTGATGGTTTAATGCCAATAAGGTTTTTTTTAACAAAATGTAAATTCAAATTCATTTTTTTAATTACATGCACTCGAAAATTGACGATGAAATCCCTCTCAAATGCTCGCATTAGGTATTTTGCATTTAAATAGCCGTCTCCCCTTAATTCGGTTATGATTTAGGATAACATGCCGGCCGCCCATTAAAACTAAAACACGGGAAACGAGCGCGATTTTCTGCAGAATAAATACACACCAGAAAGATAAAAGATAGTAGAAAAGGGAGCGTAGGTAGCGAACACTCGTAGATATGCACATTTGATAAAAATTAGGACGTAGGTGCTCATGTGTTCGTGCTTCAACACAATTAGAATTAAAAAATAAAAACACATACACACTAACAATTTTAACGGTATCACTATTAAATTATGATAAATGATGTGGTTTAAATTGACTACTGAAGAAGGTAATGAATATAAGTAATACAGTTTATAAGGGAACAAATAATTATTTTAAAATTTCATTTAGTTTAATTAAAATAATTGTGACCAAGTGAAAAATCATGACTCCTTCCAGTAATAGAAAAAGTAAATACTTTTTTTTCTATTACTGGAAGGAGTCATGGAGAAAAAGTAAATACTTTTTTTTCTATTACTGGAAGGAGTCATGATTTTTCACTTGATCACGATTATTTTAATTAAATTAAACTAAATGAAATTTTAAAATAATTAATTCACACAAATGAACAAAATTTAGAAAAAGTAAATACTTTTTTTCTATTACTGGAAGGAGTCATGATTTTTCACTTGATCACGATTATTTTAATTAAATTAAACTAAATGAAATTTTAAAATAATTAATTCACACAAATGAACAAAATTTAGAAAAAGTAAATACTTTTTTTCTATTACTGGAAGGAGTCATGATTTTTCACTTGATCACAATTATTTTAATTAAATTATACTCAATGAAATTTTAAAATAATTAATTCACACAAATGAACAAAATAACGTTAGCTTTACTTCTTACTATACTCTTTAGATTGATTGTTTTTACTTACATTGTGTAAGCCATAAAATTGCATTAGCTAAAGAGAATCATAATAACGTGAAATATAGTGCAACCGCCATCTATTGCCTAATTTTAAATAGCATTATCAACAATTTGGGTCTACAGGGTATATAACCGAGAATCGTCGTTTGGTCCTCTAAAAAAACGGCGAACATGACATGTCTATGAGAACATAAAACGAAATCGCACATCCAGATTGCGCCCTTCAACTAACCCATGTTGCTGAGGCGCTCAGGAAAATACAAAACCGCGACATCAAGCACGTAATAGACTAACTACAATTTCTCATAAAACCCAATGAAACACATAATTTAATTTCTTATTAGTTTTTATTTTTAAAACACATCAGGATTTTACTACAGATAATAGATTTAAATTTCGACAGTAAACATAAGAACCTGAAGAGGATTCCGCTGTAATGGACCATTGATAATAAAAGAGTTAAATAATAATAAAAAAATAATTTAGTAAAATTTTCGAATACCATGCATCTAGCGCCTGGATAACTGGTGATGGCCATTTCGGTCTTTCGGACCTCGTAAGACCAGTGTGTGCCATGTGCAATGCCTGGACTGACGTAGTCTGAAAGATCGAAATGGCTATCACCAATTACTCAGACGCTAGATGTTTGACGATTTTATTGAGCTAAAGAAAATAATTAATGAACAATTGAATAATTAATTACTTTGTCTTTATCTTTCTCTTTAAATTGACTAAATTAATTATTTTCAAATTTCTTTTTTATTTAATTCAATAATTATTATTTTTTTAAGTTTTGCAGCATGCGTAAAAATTATCGCAGCCATGAATACAATTTAATTGTCCAAATAAATGTTTAAAAATTTGTAATAATCTGATAAAAAAGTTCCATTGTAAGCGAGTTACGTGAAGATGATATAATTAAATACAAACATTGTAAATTTTTATTCATTGTATATTTATTTGTTCCAAATGAACATTTCGATCATAAAATGATCACTGTCAATGGGGAGTCCAAGAAACCTTCGATGAAATGCATAAATCATAAAATACGAAAATGATAAATAATAACCCATGTGATTAAAATGTTAGTCACGGATATACAAATACCAATACATCTGTAAGGAGATCAATGAGACGAGTTATAATTCAAAACTTGTGTTGTATTTTTATTTCTCAAAATAATGACTGATTTTTACATTTCTATGGCGACGTTAATTTCCTAAAAACGCAGCCGATTCTTTGATAAGTTGCAATCAAAATGTTCATTTGGAACTAATAATCATTCAATGAAGAAAATTTTGCAGTGTTTTTATTTAATTAGTTCCGAAGATATTCAACCGCTTGTTCATTTTCAGGATGTTCATAAAGTGTGGATTTTTTAAACATCCTGTATAAGTAAATTTAAAATTTCTCAATGGAGATATTTAAAGGCAATATAATTCGCATTAACACTATATTCACCGGGAGTCATAACAGAATCAACAGAACAAAAGATCACCATCAGTTTATTTGAGAAATGAGGTGGGCGTCGGGGCCGCGTGTCATTTTCGGCCGGCCTAGGTGTCCCTTTCGGACAAAACAAACTGTAAATGGTGATTTAATGGCTCCCTTTTAGCCGGAGATGAATTTCCATCAGACGCCAGATACGATCTGCTTTCCGAACGAGGAGAAGATCGGCCCCTGATAACACAAAAAAAAAACAGAAAGAAAAAAATAAATAAATATATATATAATGTTTTATTTCGACACTCATAACTCAAGACAAATGTTAAAATATGGCCCTTGATTTCCATAATAATTTCGATCCGTTCCTCGGCGGCCAATCCGAAGGCCGATATGCTAATTAACGCCGGAATTTATTTAAAATCCTACCTGTGCAGCGTATGCGTGTATAATTCCGTTTCGTTTTCTCTCTTGCTTTTTTTTTGAAGTAAAGCCATTGCTCCTCTTTTTTATTATTGGATATGTTAATGCCGGATCGGTTGTTTGTAATAGGCGTGAATTATATGGACGTTTATACCGGCTAATTGTAATTAAAACCACACTTTATGAAAAGGTGGGCCATTCGGGTTTCGTTTTTAATGGGTTTTATTGCTGATACCGCATAAAATCATACTTAATGGACGTTTTATATAAAATATAAATTTTTGAGCATTCCATGATTATAATTGTATTCATATTTTCAAAAACTAATGGGCATTTGAAAGCTTGCTAAATATGAAATTTTAATGGGAATAATCGTAATTATAATAATTATATGATTATTTACGATAATAATTATTTTACCAAAGAGTGGCTTAATTTCTCGCTGTAGAGAATTGCTAGATTTCAATAATAATATAAATAATTATTAATATTTCATAAAATAAACAAAAATCGAGGGCAGAAAGACCTCTGCTCAATAGCCCATGACAGACTATTAGATTGGTTAATAGTCTGTCATGTGATTTATATGTATTGTAAATATAAAAAATAATTGTAATTGTGCTGTTTTAATAAAGATATTTACATATAAAACTTCGTAAATAAAATCATAGTTACAATTATTTTGTTATTATTAAATATTTATTCACATATGGTTAGTTTTTCACTTTAAAGTAAACACGTTTGTTATAACTTTCAAAAATTGTTTATTTTGTATTTCACTACAATTGTTTCGCCACCTTGTGGCTTCTTCAGGTGAAGAACAAGTAACATATGGTTAGTGGCGAATTTATTCCTACTGCTAAATTTGTATAATCAAAAACTACAGCATTATGAAAATCTTTCTTAAGATATATATTACTACTACTAAATTAATTCTTTATTATCTGAAAAAAAATATTGTATATAATATAGCATAATATAAAATAAATAAATATTTTCATAATATATTTTCAAATAAGGTTATCAACCATGGCTCTTTCTGCATGAGATATATTGATTTATAGAATAAATGTATGTTCATATAATTTATATACAACCGTTCAAATTTATAAAATATCATTTAGAATATGCAATGAGTTACGTCTGCTAATCAAAATCATTATTTTTGGCGAGAAATAACATATTTCATAAATGAGGAGTTCAAAAGACGAAATAATTGTGACCACCCTAATATACACATATACATGGTTATTATAAATAATACTAATAATAATAATAAGTATTTATTGCCCAACAGGAAGCAAGTTCCCAATTACAAGACAATGTACAATAAATATGATATAAGGTATAAACAAAACCATAGTAATAAATACAAAAAAACACAAAACGCTATATAATGTAAGATAGTATTTTTTTGATGCTGTTATGAAATATATCACAAGAGTGCGATATGATATCAAAGTTGTAACACATGTTAATGATGGGTAACTTGAGTTTATAAATGATGGACCCATTTTTAAAAATTCATATTTAATAAAGTAAAAATAATAATCTTTGTAGCCTTGGAAAGAGGAAGTTTGAACGTTTTTTTAATACATTATAAATATCGAAAAATGTCGAACCGCCCTATAATTTATTTTCAGTCCAGGTCTGGCAAATAGAGCTACTAGATAACTTGGAATACTCTAACCAACTGTATGGAAAGTTCAGAGACGATTCTGATACGACGTTTGCTGTACAAGGAGAAGCGTTTCGAATTTTGTGCTTATTTGCTAGATATTATGAACGATATCGTTTTTTTACAATGAATAACTTAATTATTTTTAGCGAGGAATTGCAAAATGAAAAATTTTGAAACTTCCTCCTTTCCAAACTATAAAGATTATTAATAATGGATTTATACTTTAATAAATATGATTTTTTAAAATGGATCCATCATTTATAATAATCAGGTCAAACAAACTCAACAGCCCCTCCCTAAATTGTGGAGTCTTTTTATGTCTTAGATTTCAAAAATTCTGTCCTGAAATTTATTCAACGTTTATCCCTAATATAATTGCTCTTTTTGTTTTATTGTAAATCCGCCACATAATTTCATGTTTGTTATTCTATATATTCAACATCTTTATTAACACATAGATACATACATATATACTTGTTATCATAATATTTAAACTTAAAAAAAAGAAAACTTGAAATAAGTGGATAACTGTTACTCTCAAATGGCTATCGACCAGAGGGCTTTCTGCCATTGTTCTTCCATTAATTCAAAAATATGATTTCTGAATCAAATATTTCAATTTTTAATCCTAAATGAAGGTTTATCTGTCTTGGGCCATCGATCGGAGGTCTTTCTGCCCTTCAATCCTACATTTTACATTTTTAGTTTCTATATGATTTATGAGATTTTTTTTTTCACTTTCAAAATTTAATCAATGGTTGTATGACCACTCTGCGACTATTAGTGTTTTTTTATGATTAATCACTTAATTTGTGAAAAAAAAACGAAGTGTTTTTTATTTAAACCATAAAAAAAGGGTAGAATTTCGTTTATAAAATAAACGACAATGCATACTTTAAGAATTTCCCTAGTGAACTACTTTGGTAAATACAAAAAATATACGAAGTTTTTGCTTGTAAAAACACTGATTTTTTGATATATATATATATATATATATATATTCGAATTTAGGGCTTTTCCTGGATTTTTCTGTTTGTCTCGAATACAGTAAACCCCTGAAATTTTATAGGTTTTTTCCTGGATTTATCTGTTAGCAGTCTTGAATGCCAAAATGAAATGGCCTGACATTTCCTTTTTTTTTCAATCGAATAAAATTTTCCGAATTTAAATGTTTTCCTGGATTATTATGTTTGTCTTGAATACAATAAAGAGATACCCTAAATTTTTATCAATTTTTTCGCGACAATTACAATTTTCTGAATTTTATAGGTTTTTCTAAAATTTCTCTGTTCGTCTTGAATACCAATATGAAATACCCTGACATTTCCTTATTTTTTCCGACGAATGAAATTCTCCGAATTGAAAGGTTTTTCTTGGATTACTCTGTTTGTCTTGAATACAATAAAGAAATACCCTGATATTTTTTCAATCTTTACCGACGAATAATATTTTCCGAATTGTATGGGTTATTCCTGTATTTCTCAGTTCATTGTCATCCAGTATGAATATTCCTAGAGAATCAAGCACATTTTCTTTATTATTTTCAACGATTAAAATCTCACATGTTTCTCCCGTATTTTTCGATTAATCCTATTCCACTTTGGATATTCTTACAGATTAAAGTTTTCAAACTAAAATATATAAATAGAAAAACTGACTGACTAGATATAATGAAAACACAATCGGAGGAGGGAGTGACTTACATCCATAAACCAGAAGGGGTTTACAATTGAAACACATTGTGTGTATCAGCTAAATGGGATAAATTCGATAATAAATTTGCTTATTCTTTTCTCATCCAAGATTATCATTAAGTGACTTTAATATAATTAATAGTTTTAATATTTAAACATTGGTTTAATTTATATATATTTATATTTTATTATATATATATATATATATTTATAAAATAAATATGAATAGATTATTAAAAATCAACCAATAAAACAAATAAAACACAGAATGTGTTGAATAACTTTAAATGCTCGACTAGTTTCGGGTTATTAGCCCATTTTCAATCTAATTTGCGTTTTATTTGTTTTATTGGTTGATTTTTAACCACAAGCATATTTATTTCATATTATTAAGTGTGTTGGAGAAGAGAATGTCTAAAACCAAATCATTTTGTTTCTGATGTTATTTTTTTAAATGAATCTGAAAACATTTAATATTTCCGAAAGAAATGATAGATATATAAGAGTGTACATGACATATATTTTTTTATTCTTAAGAATACTTCTTGAATTCTTATATCCTTTCAGGTGTCAGATTCGATTACGTAAGAATTTACAAATTCAATAATGCGGAAAGTTGTGAATTTAAAATAAGAAAGTAGGTATTGGCCACTGTTTCATAATCCTTAAATCTGAAATGTTATATATCATTCTATAAATATTGTATCAGAACAGTAAAAAAAAAGTAATATACATGTATATATCTTGGTGTTATTCAAATAATCCTTGAACACATCAATAATATTCGCGTATCCGAGATTTATAAATCTTAAATTATTTCAAACATTAAGCTGCGACTATTAGTACGGCATTAGTGTTTCTTTTATGATTAATCACTTAATTTGTGAAAAAAAAAACTAAGTGTTCTTTATTTGTACATATACTAAAGTTTTTCAACATGTTTCACCAAGTTTTAAATGAGGAAGCTATTCAAAATACAATCGCTTGATCTAAATAGGTTTTTAAAATGAGGTATCTTAGCTTTATGTGTTACTCCATAAAATAATCCTACATTTTATTTTTTACCTGGCTTTATTGCGTAAACCGTTATGTTAATATTTGAGAATTGAAATTTGTATTTTCCTGATATACATTTTTTGTTTGCGCTAGGATTCTTTTGTCAGTGATTCCCACAATACTCGACGTCCCGCCGAGTCCTCGTCAAGCCCCACTGGCACTCAACAATGAATGTAAACCACGCAACACATACGTTTTGGGAAAGTGATTCCCTGATCCACATCTTTTCGTTGAAATTCGTGCGAACGTGCGGTTTTTTTTTTTTTCTTTACATTTTTTTATTCCATAGTATGAGCGCACGTAGAAACTTGTGCAGAGCGGAGCGCGCGTTATCGATTGCGCACACCGGCGTGCAAGCACGTGCACGTATTCCGGCGCTCTCCGAGTGGGGATGGAGCGCTCGTTCGCGAGCACGCCGCGGCGTGCATTCAAACCTTCGCGCCCGGCATGCGTGTCGCAACACGCATCCGGTGAAGGGCCTTAGCCACGCCCCCGCCGCAATATGGCCAGCGGTGCGATTGGTCGGCACCGCGACGCCCACATGCCTGTTCTGACTTGACTGATTGACGTCGGGCAACGCCCACCGGCACCAGTTGCACGGATTCGCGGTCCGGCGCCGTCACGTGACGCCGGCACCACGTGTTCCTTGCCGCGGAGGCGCCACGTGCGTCGCGATGCGCGCCGCACCGTTGACAGAAATATTGCACGTCGTCCGATAAGCATCAGGATATATGATCCGGACCACCCCCCCAGATATGATTTATTAGGTGTGCAGGCACTGACCTAGTGCTCCATTCACCCGCATGCTGGCTCCTGTTTCTAACGCGGTTTTGAACTTGAATCTTGCGTACGAGTAATGCGCATGCGTCAAAACGGACAAGGGGTTGCTTTAACTAATCAAAAGTGTTATTTACGGCGGGAAATACGATATTTCATCTGGCCACGCCTACTATTACCCCTATAATTTCTTTAAAATAGTCAATATTGCTTTTTAATGTGACATGTATGTGATATAAAAGCACAAATATATTATTATCACATCATAAAGCTATCTCGAAGCAATTTATGTTGTTTTGATATAAATTATGTATACAGAAACCGCACAATTTATAATGCATCAATCAAAACACGCGACGAATTGCATCTGCCAATCAAAGTCCTAAATTTTGGCGATAAATAACATTTTTAATATTGCCACGCCTACTATCACTATTCTCAAAATGTAAGTGTACATAGAGGCGGATGGGCCGCATATTAGCGGTCCGGGAAATTTTATATATGTAGTGTCATCCCAACAACAACTATACCCATAGGAAAAACTAGTACCAGCCCACCAGGAAATTTCAAAATCTTCAGAACCTGAGTGTGTATTACATATGTATGCAACTCATTGATTAATGAATTAAATACAAGCAATATTTATGTTAAAAAAATTGTCATATAAATACAAGAGTTGTTAAAACATAAAAATTTGTATCTCTCCATCGAAGACACAATCTTAAGAGATTAAAAAAAAATATTGTGAAGTTGTTTGAGTGTCACCTAAAAAACAAAAACTATGTATGGGGTGATCATTTTCTCAAAAAATCTTAAGGTATGTTGTGATTGACAATTTTAGCCCACTTCATAGTTAGTAAGTTAGAAAAAACGCTTAAGATTGTGTCTTCGGGGAAGGGGTAAGTCTCACCCCTTATATTTTTATATTTTAACAACTCTTGCCTTTATGTGACAATTTTTAACATAAATATTGCTTGTATGTATAGTAAAATTTATTTGACTAATTAATGAGTCACACATTTAATACACACTTCACATTTTGATAATAATGATAGTAGGCGTGGCGATATCGAAAATGTGAGATCCCGCCAAAAATTAGAATTTTGGTTAGCAGATACAATTCGTTTTAGTTTTCTTGCAAATTTTGTTAATGAACCTCTATCCCTCTCCTCCCTCGAAAAAAAGGTTCCTCTGGTATTAATATAGACATTTTTCGTATACGTTATACATGTGGTTGTTTTGTTCATGCTATTACATTTTAACCACACATCCCTTTAAACGGCTTTTGTAATGACTCTGGCGTGAATATTGTTTGCTAAGAAACAAAAAAACGTAAAATTTATTTCAGGTGCAACTAAAACATGCCAAATTTTGATTCTACTTAAAATCATTACCTTTGGAGGGAAATTTTAAATCCATTTAACCACGCCTATTAATATCCCTACTATAGTAATACTAAGAGTAGTTAAATTCGTTTGTCAATTGTGAATAATAATAGCGTTACATATAAATTAAACACAAATCAAAATACCTAATGATTTTTTTTTGTAAAATAGAATATTTATATTTCTGAGGAATTTATAGCCAATTACAAAACAGGATAATTATTATTCGTTTGTACGAATTTTAAATCAAACCAATTTTTTTTCGAGAGATTAACGAAAACGAAGAGAGAGAAAGCGAAGGGGATTATTTAATGAAAGGAGGCATTTCGTGAATTTTCCGGACAACATAATTAATAATAAAAAAATAATAATGAGGAAAAGGAAAACAAACTGAGAGTGTGTGTGAGAGAGAGAGAAAGTCTTTCTTTCTCACACACATCTATCATATCTATTTCAACACTGGCTAATGTCGGTAAATGAGTGTCGAATATGAATAAATATGATATATATATAATAACAAAATCATATAATGTAAATAATTCTGTGATTTGTAGTGATTATAGTTTCAACGTTAGTTAATGACGTCGAAACTATAGTCACTATATAAATTTCAGTTATACAAAAAAGTTAAAATGTGTTTTGATTATGAAAAAAAAGTTTGTGTATTCCAGGATATAGTAAAAGTATATAAATTAAATGGATTGAAATATCATATTGAAAATTTTTATTAAGTTCTGGGGAAATTAATAAAAAAATCTTTTTTCAATGCAATGACAGAAATTTATTTATTTCATTATTATTCATATTCAGATATATTAGGTTTCGGTATAATTACCAACGAAACCTGCCAAAAAATTAAACATAAATACTAGCTATAAATTAAACCCTTTTACATCAACAGCTGCAAAACTCTACCCATCATCCTCACTCGCTGGCACACTTTTTCATTCCCCCGAAATTTCCTTTTTTTTTAATTTCCACTTATTTTGTTGTTGTCGCGTGTATTTACGTTCCTTTCCCACATGCAGATTCTGTTTTAGGTAATTGACTGTATCTTTATAGCGCGATATTCAATCAAAATACCCACGTCAAGTGGAGTTTAATTGAATTACCGATTACGGCGAGGCCGACCTAAACGGACGCACCTGCCGCCGCGTTTCAATTGTTTAATTGAAGCCGGCGGGCCCGGATCGTTGCATAATGTTTTCGAATAAGAAGAAAATGAATAATAAAAAATGAATTAAAAAAAATAAATTCGCGTGCGCGCCCCGGCCGAAATCGTTAATTCATGCGGATAACCGATCGCTCGCATCGATAATTTAATTGAGATATTGTGAAAAGTGGGTTGGTGTAAAATTGATATTGATTGATGTAAGGTCCGTTTTTTGAACAAGTTTGTCTTGAAATAATTTTGTATCACAAAATAATAATTTGTATTTTGCATCTTTATAAAAATATAAATTTATAATAAAATAAATCTTTATTCGTGCTAGTAACATAATTATTTTACATTTGTCAATACATATAAACATAATATTATTAAATGATATAAAATATAAAATTTGGTGATTATATTGACTCCTTGTATAGTAGACAGATTGTTTATGTAATAGCGAAGACAAAGATTAAAACATATAATGGAATAATTATAATGCATATGAACAGATACCAGAAACAATAAGCCAAATGATTTACAGACGATGATTAATAAATAAATTAGGCTACAGTAAAACCTCAAGTTTCATTAGAGATATCACCGGCGGTATTGACAAATTCATCGAATGTATCAAATGCATTGGTGATTAAATATTTCTTAAAGGTGCGGTTTAGACGAAATAATTTAGCAGACATGACCTATTAATTTCAATATATGATGCATACACTAATTCAAGTTATATTGCTGCTTATTTTAAGAATACTTTAATGTATAATACCATTAATGTAATCTTAAAATAAGCAGGAATTTCATCAGATAAATTAAAAATTATTTTAATGTTTAGTTTGTGAAAAATCAATTTTGAAAAAAACTTTGAAAACTGATTAAATTTATAGTAAATTTTAATTTATATTTTTGCTAATAAAAACTTGTGAAATGAAAATTTAAAAGATTTCACTAAATTCTGCATTTAAATAATTTATCAGACATGACCTATTAATTTCATTATATCTTACAATTTTCTTTCCTAACTTGAACTAGTAAATTGACGAAATACACGAAAATTAACGATTTATTTTTTATTTAGACTGATACTTTATTCTTGGTAGATAAAAAAAGTAAATACATATTCATATTATTAAATCATAAAGAATGGCTCTTTTTTGAAACGATTACTTCCATGTTACTATATAGCTATCTCTTTCTACTAAACCGCAACGTTAATGCGATTTTTAAATAAATTAAAAGATAGAATTTGGACATCACTAGGTTAAAAAAATCGTATACTGTAGTATCATTGCCCAGTTTTCGCTTTAGACAAGCGAAAAGCTTTGAAACGCATGTCGTTTCTGGTTTCGTAATCATGAAAAAAATTGTTACGATCTGATATATGGATATCATTTTTGATGTACAGGAGACACTCAAGGATGAATATACAAGGTACAGTTAGTATTTTAAGCATTCTGTATGCATTACGACAATCTTCACGAAATCCAAGAGCGGATACTACTCGAATAGCTCTCCTCTGCAATGTGAATATTTCGTTTAATATAGAGGAGTGTCCCCAAATAATTATATAGGATATAAGAGACTGAATAAAAGAATAGAATGTAGTTTTAGTCATTTCCAGTGAAACAGAGTTTCTTAAAAAAAATAAATAATAATAGAAGAGAATATATTTAAATTATTGCAACTATTTAAATGACTAAATAGAAAGATGATTTTGAAGTAATAAGTCTGAAAGATCACTGAACTGTGCTTAATTTTCTTTAAGACGGTATACAATCGTTTAGGCTTGAATCATTAGTTACCCATACGCTAGATGAATGGTGGCTGAACATTTTATTAAA
This sequence comes from Philonthus spinipes, assembly GCA_963082785.1. Lineage (NCBI taxonomy): Eukaryota > Metazoa > Arthropoda > Insecta > Coleoptera > Staphylinidae > Philonthus > Philonthus spinipes. Next base: position 25,316,079 of record OY720303.1, read on the forward strand.
CTAAGTTTCTCTATATTAAAAAAATTCACGTAACTCCATCTCATTTATAATTATTTTAAAATTCCTATTTTGGAGAATTTTCCACGTAAAAAAAGGGAATAAAAAAGGGGCTAGTTTAACCATGCGATTATTCGCCTAGCTGAGAAAAGACCAACAACCCATTGGTTTAATTTTTATAATTCGCAATTAAACATAATAACAATTATATACAAACATCTTTATTCAGACAATATGACAACAAAATTTTACAAAATTTATTATAACAATAAGTACAATTGTGTTAGTAATCTGTCATAGGCTATCAACCATAGGTCTTTCTGCCCTAAAATAACAATTAAAATATGCGTCGTGCTATATTTTGACTCAACCTACAATTATATAAAAAAAACTCGTATATTTAAGAAAGTATTGGAGAAGAAATCATAAGCATACTAATATTTGTTTTTGATTAACGCACTGTCTTTACTTTAAAATATACTAATGTAAAGTATCCTACACCGTTATTTTAAACATTTTTTTGAGTGTAATATTATATATTTGAAAAGCCATAACTTCAAAGCACAACAAATCGCTAAGAAAGTATAACGATTAAAATATTCTCGAATCCCTTTATTATTATTTAGAATTTGAGTAATTGAGTATTTTTCTTTTATCTTAAAGACTGATTGTTATAAAAATTGAATGTTATTTAGGTTTTGATTGATTAATATTTATATTTTAAGGGCTGTGCGTTCTAATAATTGGATGTTATTTAAGATTATAGTGTTTCATTTTTGGAGACGATTGTTATAAAACTTGGAAGTTATTACAATTTGAGTGAAAGGAATGAGGAACGGGGTGGAGGCGTATTCCAGTAACGCCCAACAAATAATTTTATAAATATGGATTGTCTATCGATATTCTAGTATTTTGATATTTATATTTGTTACTAAGAATAATGACATACTATACAACGTAAATTAATAATATTTATATATCATTAAAGTTCGATAGGATTTTCTGTAATAAAAGAAAGACAAAATATAATGCAGATAAATCGTTATAGTTTTTGTTTCCAAGCTTACGCATTCGAAAATAAAATCATCACAACGACCATAAAATCTATTTATTGGTTATATAAATCAATGATGAAAATTGTATTGACGTTTATAATCTATTTTCTTTTTTCTCGCACATTTTGTTTGTATAGTTATTACTTTCCAACACATTGCCCTATAAAGCAATGTATGTGTAACTCCAGCGTATAATAAATTAATTGCTATAATTTTTTTGTAAGCTTAATAATTGTTCTGTTTAAATTTTTTGCTACTTTGCTTCTTCGCTTATGAATTCGTGAACTATGGAATAAATATTTAATTTAGTTTAAATTTTTAATCATAATAAATGAAAGACGACGCAAGCGCCATCTTTCGCCTAATTTCATGTCGTCAACGATTCGAGTCTATAAGATAGGCAACAGAGAATCGTTGTTTCGCCCACTAAAGAAAGGCGAAATTGTCTTGTTTATGAGAACGGAAAAAGAAATTCATTTAATAAAATATTGAGAAAAATTGAACTGGACATCACTACTTATCCATACGCTAGATGAATGGTGGCCGAACATTTTATTAAATTAAGATTTTCTATATTGAACAATTTCACGTAACACCATTTCATTTATAATTATTTTAAAATTCCTATTTTGGAGAAAATTCTATTTTAAAAAGTTCCCTATTTGTATTTATTTTGGTATTACGTCATAATATTTTCACGAAATCGGGTTTAATCAGACTCAGAATTAAGTAAAACAATGCTATTTATTTATTTACATAACACTTAACACATTTATTAACACCACACTGACACTATTTATTTATAACAAGATGTTGAGCAATCGGACGTTCGTGATTGACTGCCTGCAGCGCCACTAGCGCTCGCTTATGTAGCGTGCTTGTTTCTCGAACTTTCCGGAATTTTCGATGACACCGCGCTCTGTGGAACATTCTCGAGTGATGTTTTCAGTTTCTTCTTTCACTTTGGTTACAATATGTATTATCTGTTAGAAAATTATAAAGGCAATATATTAAAAGCTCCTGTGTAATTAATTAGGCAACAACCTGTTTTAGAAGTAAATAAACACATAAGGCGGAAAGACCTCTGCTCGATGTACCAGAACGAATTTTTAGGTATAATAAAAAAATCATGTAATGTAAATAATTCTGTTACTTATATGGAATAAAGATATATACTATTAAATATTTAGTGGTAGAGGCGGTTATTTTGTGATACATTTTAACTGTTTAAATTAAAATATGAATAAATTATTAAAAATTAACCAATAAAACACAGATTAGATTGAATAACTTTAAATCCTCGACTAGTTTCGGGTTATTAGCCCATTTTCAAGAGAATTTAAAATTTGTTTTATTAAAATTTCTATGAATATATTAACATGAATGGATATATTGATTTTTTTAATTTTTATTTTAATTTATTCATATTTATTTCATGCAATATAAACTACCAATGTCTAAATATTAAAACCATTAATTATTTAAATTAATAACACTAATTTCTTTTTTGTATTCACTTTTTTGTTTTTACGGTGACTAGTTTCGACTCGTCAGCGAGTCATTATCAAATCAAGTACTTAAAATTAACATTTAAGTCCTTATAAATACTTAAAAATTAAGAATCAGATAAAAACATCAAAAAGAGGGGTATACAAGAGGTCAGTCTGGTCTTTTATTAGCTGAATTAATTTAAAATTAATTAATTTAAATACATATTATCAATGACAATTACATAAATAAATCGCTTATAGTTGATTAAATAAAACACTTTTTCACTTTGTTTGTATAACTTGTTATTATATTTTAGTGACTATAGTTTCGAAGCATAGAACATCATTATCAAACTAAGAGTCTATGCTTCGAAACTATAGTCACTAAAATAAAATAACAAGTTATACAAACAAAGTGAAAAAGTGTTTTATTTAATAAACACAAAATGTATAACCAAGTGAAAGCCTTAACAATCAACAAACGCTTATAGTTGCCTTATGTGAACATTTTGTCCAACAATCATAAAACGAGACCTTATTTCAAATAAATAAGTTTCGAAGGGTGTTTAGAAATAAATTCGTGTTAACAACTACAAGATGATTCGTAAAACTAAAACGACACACTCACGATGAACAGACAGAACGATTTCCCTTACCCCCTGTGCTGACCTCCCGATAAACAAATTCGCTGTGAATGATTGAATAAAAATGCCGAGTTTCGGCAGTGCGCGATTTCCGGGCGTTCCATTTAAAGGACAAGGGCGTTAGATGAGTAAAAACTAACCATCAATCTTGCGCCGGAGCGCCCGCCGCCCATTATTTTTGACGGCAGGGGGAGCCGGGGCAGAGATAACGCTTTCATTATGATTTAAGGGAGTGCAGTGATAACCGTCGCCTAGGCACGGTAGGCCCTCTCCCGATCGCCTCCATTGATGATTCCAATTATAAAGTCGGAGAGATAAACGGCATTAATCAAAACGGATAGCCGTCCGTGAAGTCACGATGTCATTAAGGGCGGGCTTGATGAGGTGTGTCGGAAAGATTTTTCCAAGTGATTGTTTATAGGCGCCCTTAAATTATTAGCTACGAAATTAAAGAAAATAATACAACTAGCCGAATATTAAATATTTGGAAACAAACATAACAAGTTAATAAAAAAAATCTTGGATCTTGGAGGCGTTCACTACATGGCACATTTTCAATTTTGAAAATGCTTAACTTTTTAGTAACACTTCTATTTAATAAACAAAAATTATATAAAGTTAAGTTTTTGTTTATATCAATAATAAAAAAATGTATTTGATTGTAAACTAACTTACATCAACGGTCTTACCAATGATTGCTATAAACTACTTGGATTTTTATTCAGAAACACAAAATCATTTGTCGGTAAACGGCATCTAGTCAATATCTATTAAACTAAATAAAAATTATTTGAAAATAATAAATTATTTCCACATTTAGCTCTGTAAAATTTTGACTGACTTACGTAACATTTTTTTTTATCCGAGAAAAAAATTGTTGCATGATGCAATATTTTATTGATATGCAACAGCAGGTGTACATTATGTAGCTTAATTTCCGGCGGAGTATTTGCCAGGGAAGTAGTTGTTTTAATTTGCATTTGTTTAAAGTACTTACGTTACGTGAGTCAAAATGTCATAGAGCTAAATGTGGAACTAATTTATTAATTATTTTCAAATTATTTTTATTTAATTTATTAAATATCTGTGACTAAGTGAATGAATACACTTTTCTATTAATATCTATTATGCCGTTTGGAATAGGTACTCTTTTATATGGTATCCTACCTGCTGAGTTCGAATTTTCACGGTCGAAATGTGCAAAGGATTTTTAAAACTCAGAAAATCCTGTTTATTTCGTATACAAGGCTACGAGACTTAGCAATTAGAAAAGGGATTTATTATTATGTCACTCTTCCATCAGTAAATTTTGCTTAAAATTATATTTGTCTATAAATTAATTTATAATAAAATGAATCTGCCTTGCCCACTATTACAACTAACGTAGTACAGTTAGAAAAATAAAGAAATCTAATGATACGTAATGCTAGAAGAAACTGTTTTTTTGTACCATATACATTTTTCATAAATATTTTTGCCTCTGAGATTAATCTTTAACACCTACAAAATTAATCTTAAACGTAATCTGGCCTCGAAGGGCTTTCGAGGCCAGATTAACTTATATTTTATTGTTTCCATAAATTGAATAATCAGGAGTTGATTAAGGAATATTTAAATATCCATTAAAATAGAATATACAGCGACAATTTCATTTTAACAAATTATCCCCGCTGCAATCATTAAAAACGAATAAATATTTATAACGGCAAAACGACCCAAAATATCCCCGTATATGTAATTTCCTCATCCATATTAAGTGATTTAAAATTACGCAAATTACACAGTTTGGGGTAAAATTTGAATTCACGTGATCCATTCCACGACCTCTCGTCCATTTGCATATAGCACTCTTAATTGTGTTTTCTTGAATTGCAAATGATCGCCGCCTACCTACGAGGAAAAAAAGGTACTACACAGCGACAAAAATAGAAAAGGAAAACCGCAGCATAATTATTTGTACTTTTCGACTTGCACGCGCCCGGCGCAACAAAAAGGGAGACCGCGATAACGAAAATACCGCCGACCAATTGCCGGCCCTGAATTATTAATGGCAGTTTGGAATTAACGTGGCATTTACATTGTATTTAAATAGATAATGTGTGTGGTTTTTCAACTATAAAATGGGGGCGAGGTTTGTGTGTGTTCGTATGTGTTTTTTTTTGTGTGTGTATAATTAGGTGTTTCTAACTATAACGTTGGAATTTATTTACTTCGAAGTTAATTAAAGTCCTTTAAGGACAACGCTGTGGAAACGAAGAATTAATCCCGAAACATGCGTAGAGATAATTAAGGGATTTAAATTATATAAACTTTGTTGATTTGATTTTGTAACGTATGTTGCTTATTTCATATAATGAATTTCCTTTTCAAATAATCTATTACTAGTACAATTAAGAAGAAGGCCAAAGAGTCTTTTGGAGGTCCGGGGGAGATATTTGCCAGTTGATTTTTTTTAAATTTAATTTAATTGTGGGGCAGACAAAATAAATTCGGTCCTAGCATTTGCTGACAATGTTTAAATATTAAAATCATTGATTATATCAAAAATTTACAGTTTTTATGAGTTTGTTGATTCTCTATATATCGTAAAACAATTATTGTAGATTTACGATATATTTCGTCTTTATATCACTCCAGAAAATTCTACAGGTTTGTTATACTACAATTATAAGTCACACACACAACAGCTAAAACGTGGAATATTATATTTAAATCATTGATTTAGCTATGTTACATAAAAAAAATATTTAAAATTTATACCATTGATTTTTCTAAGTTACATAATAAAAATATTGTATGGTATACAGATTAAATATAATATTCCACGTTTTAACTCTTGTGTGTGTGAGTTATAATTTTAGTATAACAGACCGAAGAATAATTAAAATCATTTCCTTAAGATCCTAATGATTTGCTCATGAATAATTCAGGCGGCAATGCCGCGTGCACGGACACAAACGAAACGGGGCACAAACTGTACGTAACAAAAATTAAAGCGAATCGTGCATCTTTGCTTCAATTATTCTTCCAGCAGGGGGTGACTCACTGTCAGATAAAAAACTGATTACGGGCTTCACGCACAACGATGATTATTCCACGGAAAACGAACCTGTAATTAACGCAAACACCAACTGTGCCTTGTTATAATACACACAGGCGAAAGAGTGTTTGTTAGTTATAAAGGAAATACGTTTTTAAATGATTATAATTTATAACTTATAAGTAGAAAGAAAGAAAGAAATCCAAGCGTGATTATATATGTACAGAAAAAATGAGTTAGGTTGAAGATTGTTTCCTTGATAATATTATGTTTATAATAGCTGAAATCAGTAATTCATATGAAAAACACCTTTTGCTGCATTTTTGCAACAAAAAACAAGCTTGATTATATCTAACTAAAAAAAGTCAAGTTAAAGCTATTTTTTATTATGTCTATAATAGCAGAAATCAGTATAATTCATATAAAAAAAATATTTGCTATATTTCGCATCAAAATTTTTTATAGAGTTTACACTCCGTGACTAACATTTTAACCACATGGGTTTTTATTCATCATTCTCTGTCGTATTTCACGATTTTACCATTGTACGGAAGATTTCCTGGACCACGTCGGACTCCCAAAAACTTTTATTTTATAATGTGTATAATTATATAATTCATGTTTACCTTATAAGTGAAATACAAGTTTATTTATAATTTTTTAATTTAATTTTGTAATTAGACTTAAGTCTGTTGAGGAAATAAATAAATAGGATTAGCGACATAGCTTTGAGGGAAGGGTCGTGAGGTTTTAACTTGATGCGGCTTGCACATATTTTTCTATATATTTATAAATATCTTCATTGCCAAACACATGATTGTACACAGTAAAAACTATATAACCTATATTGTATTTGTACAAATAAAAAACTGGTCAAATATCTAGATGAATGGAATAGAAAGACCAATTGTCTTTCGATTAATTTTTATAATAATATATCTTTATTCCACACAAGTGACAGAAATATTTATATTATATTATTTTGATGTTATACATACATAAATCATGATTATTTTGTTTTGGAATTGGCTATCGACCAGAGTTATTTTTGCTTGTCCTTATTTAATCCATGTCGTATTCGTATCCATGCGTCGTGATCGCTTACGTTCGTGTCTCTTTCTTGCAGATGAAATGTAATGAATTGATGAATTGTAATGCCTGGGTATTTATATTTCGAACGAACGTTAGGGTTGCGTTTTAAATATGTGATTTAGGATGTCAGTAGAGTGTGATTGGAGCCGTTCAGTTATGGTTGAGACATTGCCGAGTTCACACAGGTATGTGTTTGAAGGATTGTGTAAAATATTATTAGGGTGTCGAATTTTTCCAATTTTTATATTTACCTGTATTTGTAAATAACGCCTCTTTTACATGAGTATAAAACCTATGAGGTTCACTGCCATTTTTTAATAGAAAGAATGGAAGTAGTTCTAGGTATTCTACTGAATAGGTTGTTACATTTTAATATTGTTTTGATACCTTCTTCTTGAAGAGATAAATGATTACGAAAATTAGGTTAATTTCAAACCTAGTTTCGACATTATTACAGTAATACCTGTCGAATACTAAAAGTCGGAATAATTCAAAATTTTAGCACAAATTGATCCTATAAGTTTTAGTATAAAAAAAAATAACGCTGGCTTTCGTATTGAAGAAATTAGGTGTTAATTTCATAGATCTTAAGGTGGAATTAGATCTCAAGTTATGTCTTGAATTTCGTCTTATTCCACTGTTCTACAGCAAAATATGATTTTGTTAGGCGTAATTTGAAACGACCATTTTGAGTTCTGAAGCTGGGACACATGACATGCAATGATATTTGTTTGAAGGTTGTTTTTTTTTAGATGACTTGAAACGACCATTTCGAGTTCTGAAGATGTATCATGCAATGACTTTGTTTGAAGGTTGCTTTTTTCAGATGGTATGTCAGCAGGAAGTTTGAAACAGCTATTTAAAAAGCTGATACATAAATAATCATATTCCATAACCAATAACCTTAGTGCAAGGTAACAGCTCTAAGCTGGTTTTGAGCATTAGATAAGGTTGACATATACGCATCTTAAGTCACGTTGGAGAAATGGGGCGTAAATTTATATGCTGAGTGTTTTAATGTAAAATTCAATTACTATTATATTCACCGGCTATGCTGCAATCGCTTCATTTGTCAAGTACAAGGAAAAGGAAGAAATGGCTTAAATATACTCCATCTAATATCTAGGAATTAGGTGTTTGAAGTATTCAAAAGCAAATAATTGAATATTTTTAATAAAACGTTCAACCAAAATTCATCTAACGTATGGATAACTGGTGATGGATGAAGTTCGAAAAATTGAAATGGAAATCATCAATTTGTGATGGAATAGGTTCGAAAAATTGAATTGGTCATCACCAATTGGTGATGGATGAGGTTCGAGAAACTGAATTGGCCATCACCAGTTATCCATATACTAGATGAATTCTGGTTGAATTTATTAAATAAATTTCTTTTCCAGTTCTTACAAACAAGACAAGTTCGCCATCCTTTAGTTGATCAAACAATGATCCTCAGTCGTCCACTTTGTAATCCCAAATTATTGACGATGTCATATGAAATTAGAATTGTTTTATCTTTCCAATAATTATGTTGTTTAGAATTGAATTTGCCAATAATAACGGATTGATGTTGAAAGTCAATTGCTCCCGCGCTATTTTGGCACCGTCTATCTAACCTGCTGTCTATTGTTCACCATGACAAGCTCTACGATTAAGCAACTTGCTAAAAAAATAATACTTGTTTTATAAATATTAGTGTTCATTCGTGAAAACTTTGCGCGTGTTGTGCTCACTTTACATCAAAACGGTGTCCCTTCAAAGTCGACTGTCCAACGTTTTGGTGGCCAAACCGCCGAACTATTCATCTTGAAAAACGAGTCAAAGGATCGCCAGATTGGCCGAAAACGTCGTTGCTGTTCGTTAAAGAGTAAAAAAAACCGGAAGCTAACAATTAATTGACGTGCATAAGAAGCATACGTTTGCAGCTTTAGCTTGGCGAATTTTACTTCAGGACTTAGATCTACATCTTTACAAGATCCAACTGGCCCAAGAAATCAAAGTTATTGATCGATATTTGTTCACTGAATGGGATGGAAACCCCAATTTTTGACGAAAATGAATCTTAAGATATGAAGCGCGTTTCTGGACATTTGCTCGCATAAGAATCCTGCCTTTTACTGTCTTAACTTGGAGAATTTTACGACTGGATTTAGGTTTACATCCTTACAAGATCCAACTGACTTCGAAAAACAAAGTTAATGATCGTAGACAACGATATTTATTCGCTTATTAGGTGTTTAGATGAGGATAATAGATATGAAGCGCATGATTGGGTGTTTAGATGGAAACCCCAATTTTTTACTAAAATGCTTCTTAAAATATGAAGCGCGTTTCTGGACATTTTTCGCATAAGAATCCTGCCATTTACGGCCTTAACTTGGAGAATTTTATGTCTGGACTTAGGTCTACTTCCTTACAAGATCCAACTGGCCCGGAAAAACAAAGTTAATGATTGCAGACAATGATATTTGTTCGCTGATTGGGTGTGTTTTGGACGAAAATAAATCTTTAGAGATGAAGTGCAGTTCTGGGTGATTGGCTCGTTAACAAATATAATTGCCGGATACAGGACAACGCCAACTCATATGAGGTTGATTAGGTATTAATGCATCCACAAAAAGTTATTATTTAACGTGGATTTTGGGCCAGCGGGGTTCATCCGTACTTTTTCAAAATGTAATTGAAAAGGCAATAACTGCCAACGGCGAGCGCTACAATATGACGACAGATTTGTTTTAGCCTAAGTTGAACGATAAGGACGTGATATGGACATATGATTCCTGCAGAACCAGCAATGATGAATATTCAACATGAACCATCTCTCGCAGTTGATATAAATTATTCGCAAAGATCGTGCGATTTTACCCCATTCGACTTTTCATTGTGTTTTTTTGAAGTCGCATGCCTATGCTAACAAACCGCAGTCAACGATTGTCTTTAAAGTAAATATAACTAAAGCCATTGTTAAAATTCATTTTCTAAGCAAGTTTTGTAATAGATTTATACGCATAGAATTATCTTTACAAATAGAAACACATTCTTATTGTAAGCGAGTTACGTGAAGAAATAAAACACTGAAAACTTTTCTTCACTGGATGTTTATTTATATTGTACATCTGATTTAAATTAATTGGTGAAGAAAATTTTATAGTTTTTATTAAATTATTTAAACTTAAAATTTCCAATTATATTCTTCATGTAATGGCATTCATGGATATTAAAAATGTATGAATTTGCTAATAACTCATATCTATCGTGTTTGTTTGAAGAAAAATGAACACACTTTCAGAAGTTGTGATAAAACTGCTCGAAACATCTATTTACCCCTTACATTTTTCTACGTGCATAATGGCAGGGAGCGCAATTGGGATTTCCTCGCCGTTCATTAAATGTTGTTATAGTTTGTACAACGTTACGAAAAAAGTGATGTCCTTCGTGAAGCACTTCAGGCCAGCGTATTCCCAAGGAGGACAAAAAAGAAGAAATCAGCGTTGAGAAGTACCTCGCTGAATTGGGATAATTCCCATTTTAAATGTTATCCCATTTAAAATGGGAATTTTTCCCAATTCAGCGAGGTATCGTAGAACAAATTGCTGCTGAGAAAGTGTTGGAAAAGTGTTTTGCATCCGTATTCTTCGAACACTTCATCAGCAGGAATTTGTTCTAATATGCCCGCACTTAATTCCAATGTAATTCCGGCTAAATTATATAAAGTTTCATCAGACAGATCTGGTGTGGACACGAAGGGAAACATCAAAACTTTATTTTATTGTGAGGTAACTGATGAAATGAAAGTGAATGAAGGTGGTGGAGTGTTCGACGAAATAATTGAAGTAATAGATATGGCAATGCCTTAAGTGAAGGAACTAATAAGCCTAACTCCTCCAAGCTTCCTTTACGTCATTTACTGGTTCTTCTATGTCAAAGCCCATTAGCGTCTTTGGTTTTTATTTTTTTAAATGTTAGTCAATTTTTGCATGGGCCCAAATATTAGTGTATGATTGAAAATAAATATTTAAATATATTTATTTGATTTCAACATCGACCCGCTCTTATAAAAAAAAACTGTATTTTGGTATACCATTAAAAATAAACCAGCAATTAAATTTAAATTTTATTCCTGTCTTATTTTTCTTTTCTGTCGATACTAACTCAGAAGAATGGTTGAATGTGTAAAAGAAATATTGAATCGTTGTACATTTGCATTCAATTTCACTATTTAATCCCTCCAGACATTATCGAAAGGGGGCGATAATACAGTTATACATTTTCCACGGTGGGAAAACAACAATAAGCGGACAATAATGGCAAAGTATTGACTTTCATCTTGGTACGTGTGCTTTGCGTTATTGTGTTGTGTGCAGAAAACAATGGGGCATGAATAGATGAATGGCGAGCGTGTGTGTTCCTCGCTGTTGTGTGTGTGTGGAAGTCAGTGGCGGGTGAAAGGGAGGGTTGCTAATTCCCCCGGGCTCGTGAAAAGGGGGGCGCTCGTACACACAAACACACCCCCTAACGCCGCACTTGATGCATGGACCCCTAATCGCCCGCTAATTATTTACCTAAATACACTCGCACGAATATCACGTTACACCTCTCTATATCATTACCCTAATTCACGTTTTGATGGCTCGCCGTAAATTTTTCATTTGCTTAATGCGGAGCGGGCCCTGAAATAAAAATATGGAATTCTCGCGTTTCGTTCTGGAGATTATGAAAGTACAACACGGAATGGCAATAAATTGACGCGTGGTCTAATTAAATTTTGCTTTAAATCTCGAATATTTGTTATCTAACCATTTATAACAATTTTATATCAACTTGGTTTAACTAATCAAATAGCCAAAAAAGTTCAAATTAAACCTTATCTCATATCATGGTAGATGAATTCTTTCAAAATAAATGCAATTTCATAAGTACATTAAATATAACTAAAAATCTAAATAAGTTAAAAAAAATATTTGTTTAACAAAATATTAGATTTACTTCAATTATAATTAAATAAAAAAATGTTTAGTTTCACAGTGGCCTCATTATGTTAATGATTAATTATCAACTATCCACCTGATAATGCCATTGTGTTAGCGAAACATTTGTAGCAGTGTTTCTATAATAAAAAATGTCAAACTAAAAAAAAATACTCATTATTAAAGCTTTTACTTTGTTTTACATCGTTGTTCGATTAATGATTAATGAATACACTTTTTAACTTTGTATAACTAAAATTTATTTAGTGATTTTAAATTCAACATCATTAACGCGTTATCAAACTAAAAGTTGGTTTGATAATAAATGGTTAATTAAACTAAATTAAAACTTTTTCTAAATTTGTTTAAATTTTAAATGAGCGTATTTAATTTTTGATTTTTTAATACTTTTAATAACAGATTTTTATTATATATCAAGTATTGTTTTTTTTAAATATTTTTCCAACTTGATAGGAAAAAAATGAAAAACGACAATTGGGATTAGTTATGAAAGGAACGAATAAAAATCCACCCTTGACACGTCCCCGTTCTCTCTCTTTCTCTCGCTCACTCTTCCTTTTTACCCTCTTTCCTCCCCGTTTGTAATTTATACCAAGTTTAAATGATACTTTTCGGGTCGGAACGATCGATAAGTAACTCGTTATATTTTCCAGTTTGGAAAGAGTGCGTGCGCCCTTAGGGATTCCCTGCGTACCCTCTCCGGCGGCCCGTTCACTCATTTATCAACACATTACAGGACCTTCATTTCGTATATTGCATATTAAGCCCTCGGCCCGCGTCCCCGCACCCTTTCGACCCACGGACCGATGCCCGGAATTACGCTGCCCAACGGTCCAGAACGACATTTTGTAATCAACTGCGACTCTTTCGGCCGCGGAGTTGGGAATGACAGATGCGTTTCTATTATTATTATATAATCGAAAACATTTGTTAATTTCTTAAAAAAAATATAGAAAATAAATGTTGCTATTAGATAATCAGACAGATATATCAGACTAATTACATATTACAAGAAATATCGTTCTATGAAAATTATAGGTTAAATAGCTATTAACCTCAGGTTTTTCAACATCCTTTTAAAAAAATCTATCACTGTCTCTAGTGTATTATGTGTATTTTTTATATATACCGTGTGATTCGGGAGGAAATGAAAATTGTTATTGTTACGAAGTCGGGTTTAATCAGACTCGGAAATAAGTAACACAATGTCTATTTATTTATTTACATCACACTGTCACTATTTATTTAAGTTTTAATATGTTAATTTATTGCTTTTAATGTATTTAATGGCCACCGTTAATAAAGGATTATTATTTATAAAGAGATGTTGAGTATTCGGACGTTCGTGATAGACTGACTGCCTACAGCGCCACTAGCGCGCGTTTATATAGAGTGCTTGTTTCTCGAACTTTCTGGAACTTTCAATGACGTCGCGTTTACCGTCGCTCGCTCTGTGGAACATTCTAGAGTGATCTTTCCAGGTTATTCTTTCACTTCCGTTACAATATTTTAAAGACATGTCCAGGAAGCAAAAACATCTATATTACTTAGCTGAACTGTCTTGATGGTTCGCACAAATAAATTCATGAATGGTGATGGGAAGAGGTTTTTATTTAGATAGATATTAGAGTTATAGGGAATACAGAATTTTGTAAGGGCTAGATTTTTTTATAATTCATTAATTATTTGTTGATCTTTTTTATACTGCAAATTAAAAAATCGGAATAACGCTCGTTATGGTTTTTTTAAGTAGTGAAACGTTTTATAAACACTTAGGAATGCCCATTTCAGATATAAACGTTAATAGCATCCTCAGCGAATCGAATTTAAAACACACACCATCCGCAGAAGCATCATCATCGCGCATGCAAATCGAGCTTTGGCTGAAGCGAAGCGAACTTTTCTGCATCCGGGGATTCGGATCTTGCGCACCTGTCTCCGGCTTCGTTAATATTAATGGGCATTCGAAGGCGCAACTATTCATTCCCACGTCGCATTAATAACACTATCAACAGATCTTCCTTACGTATTTACACGTACACACACACACACTCACATACAGTGAGATAAATAAATAAATAAACGCACAAACGGACGCCCAGACGCGAAATTCAATTACGTGTGCCGGTGCGTGTCGGCCGCTCATTAAATTCTAATTGCCTTAATTATTAATAAATCGGAATTGCAAATTATTAAGTAATAATATCGATATTAAGTTTCTTGCCGGCTATAAATAATTCGAGGGTAAATACGGGCTTGTGATTTCTCTTGTATTTTTTTATAGGAATATTCGTTGAGATTAAGGCTATTGTTTATTGTTTCATAATAAATTATAAAATCAATTTGTCTTTGTTTTATTTAAACAAACATATTTACTCAGACAATTACATAGTATAAGAGCATCTGAAATATAGTGGCCGTACCTACGAGTATGACCGCCTTAGACCGCATTTATAGTGGAGCAGCCCGATGCTAGAAGATAGCTGCATCATACTCGGAAAAATATTAAATTTGGTAAAATTCTAAATGGATAAAGACGCGTGTGTGCGCGTATGTTAACTTAGTCTTGAGGTATGATGCACTTAGCATCTAGTATCGTGCTGCTCCACTATAAACGTGGCCTTACTGGAAGGCAAACAATTCTTCCTAGAATCATCGGGAGAGACCGAGGTTGATTTCTTAAGATTACCTCATTCCAACCAGGCGGTTTTAGAGGAAGAAATATCGCATCTGTGGTACATAAGCGAAAAAAGGAGGAAAACCTAGGAGACGCAGGCCAAAACAATATTATATTTAGAATATAATATTGTTTTATTTTTATGTTTTTAGTTTTATATAATATTGCTAGCCACATCCATAACAACGTTCCTCAAGATTAAACTCACTGGGGCCAAGGTTCTGGCGATTCTTGAGATCCTACAACCAAGGCATACTCCCTATGCCAATTCTCATTCTATGTTTGTGTTTATTCAAATCATAGTGTCCAGTTATTAATTCTATCATTTTTTCTTCTTCTAACTTATAAGATCATCATTGCTATATCAGTGTGTCTCGTTTCTTTGTTTTAAGATCTTTAGTCGGTTTGATAAGGTATTTAGAAAGTAGGTACAGATTCTATAAATTTCCATGTTGCTCATTATTTGGTCATAAAGTCCTTGATCCTTGGTTTTCGCTGTTGTTCTGTTTATGCAGACCATAATCAGCCTGTATTTCACCATAAGCGAGATCGTCTTTTTCTTGGGGGCGTTTCTGCACCTACCTGTACCTATTCTGCTGTTGCCTGTTTGCCAATTGTTGATAACCATTGATTTGAATAGCTTTTTGGTTTAACTCATCGATAAGATCTATTAAACAGTAACTGTCCATTCAACACGAGCGCAGTGCCCAAATATAACAATTTCTAACCCTTTTCAGGAATCATCTCGGCAATTTCCTACATCATGATTCCAACATTATGACAACCAGGATTTCCATAAACAAATTCTTTTCAGTTTTTACAATGCTTCCGGTGTGAATTCTCCCTCTTTATACGTATAACATTATGACAACTGGGACTTACGTGAACAAATTGTCATAACAGACCTTCAGTCTTAACAATGCTTTTGGTGTACATTCCCCCTCTTTACACATATTGAGAATTTGTGGGGTTAAACTTTTTTGGCTATGGAAGGTGGAACAGTGTGTAGGAATTCTCCCCTATCTAAGAGGCTGTGGGTAGGGAGACGCCCTACCCACGGTCTCTCTAGGTCACCTGTGGGATTATCACCTTTGGACAGGGGTTCCCCATTTCCATCACTACTCCCTCGAATCTTCATTCTTCCTGTGCAATACCGTTTCCGTGAATATTTACTAAGAATCCCATTTTACCTGCGAATCCATGATAAGTAGGACCAGATTATCTGCATTGCCTTCATATCCCATTATCTCGCACATCATATCTTTTTCTGTGTTCCACTGGGGCACTCTAGCAGCGTGTGCTCTGCGTTGACCACGGCTTGGTTATAGTAGGGGCATTATTCACTCTCTGGTAGGTACGCATGGCAACATCCATAGCCAGACAGGATTTGCGTCATCCGGTGTAGACCCTTAATTTCTACTTACCTACACTATTATGTCTTGATTGAGTCTCTCTGTCCATCTGCCCTTTCTATCATAGTGCCATTTAAGCATTGCTTGCTCAAGAGCCTCTCAATTGTTTATATACTTTTGCCCTCTGATTCAGTAAGAGGTCAGCCGGGACCAAAGAAGCCGACACTTCCTCTACGCTACGTTCAGCTTACTATAATCGCTGTTTATTTTTGGGTGTCACTGGGCAACTACTTTTGACCTTGTAGCACAATCCAGAAGAACAGGCTCTACTAGCCTCGTCGAGCCACCGATGTGTGCTAACAGCCCTGCCAGTATCTTCTTCGTCATAGCGACCGAACTCGTCGCCTCTACCACCTGCTCGTTAAGGGTCGCTCTTACTTCCATTATTACACCGAGATATTTTACCCCTCTCCGGATCTGCACATAGATCCCGAGTATTCTCATTTTCTCGTCTCTGTTTTTCTATGCCCTTCTGGTACAGAACCTCTGATTTTTGTGGAGCTAGTTCAATGCCGATCTCCTTAAGACAGCTCCGTAATTTCAACGTCGTGTGCACAACGTTGGACTTTACAGCCGCCAGATCCTTATGTGCGATGATGACGGTCAAATCGTCCGCGAATATAAATATTTTGACCACACCATGTCATAGACCATATTCTAGAGTAGAGGTCCCATAACCGACTTCGGCTAAACGTATACGTCTTGATGTTCCTTCATCCTCGTAAAGTAACCAACTGTCATCAAGGTAGCTCGCCACTATATTCTTGAGGTATCCTACTCATGAATATAGTGGACTCCTCCATCGCAGCTCTGATAGCCCTATTCCATAGGAGGGAATTGTAATTTTAACTCAAGCTCAGAAAATGACAGAAGATTTTTTGTATCGTAATTCATCGGTTGAGGTCTCACAGTGGTGACTATATGAGAAGAGAGCTAATGAAATTTTCCATATCAGCGTTCTGGTACCATTCTATCTGATCGACGTTGATGCAAAGGAGATGTCTCATCATGGCTAGTTGGTATTCCTCCTCATCCATGTTTTCGTCAGTATTTTTTTTGGAAAGTATACTAAGTGATATAGAAATCCGAACACGTAGCAAACAAATGAATAATGCGTGGTATCTCATTCCAAGTAATTACAAACGTATTTCGAAGTGCTTCTAGAGTTTGAGGGGGATGCCGCAAATAAGGTGACTGCGGCTCATCATTTCTCATACACATTTAATTGAAAATAAATCTAGTGACCTCGGTAGTCAGGACAAAAAATTTATTTGAGCGTGCTCAAATAAGTTGTAGTTTGTAATATCTGAAGATAGGGTAGGAGATGAGGTTCCAGAATTTCTTCGATGTAACGCTGTGCGGTTATCTTGCCTCTAACGAAGATTAGAGGTAACCTAAAGCCATAAGCAATGGCTGCATACCATAACCCAAAAGGTAGGATGAACGTGCCTTTCGACAAAAAAAATCGTGGATTTCTTGTAAGTATTAAGCTGTTATTTCGGTTAATTTTATTTTTTATGGAAATAAAATCCCTCCATGGGGAAAATTAAAATGATGGACACATAAACATTTTTAACTCTTTTTTTTAATATGTACCCTAATAAAAATGTTGATCGCCCCAACACGTTTTATTCCCATGCAGTTACATGAAAACGGCAGACAATTAACCCCGAATTTCGCGGGTGATAATTCGCGTGAAAAGTGCGCATCTGATAAGGGAACGCGAATAAAACGTCCGAAAATTAAAACACCGCACTTTTTTTCGTTATTCAAAGCAATTCGCACTAATTATCGTCAAAAATAAAGATCGGAATCGTGAAAACGAATAGGATTCGGTTTTAATAGTCGCCGCGGACGGAATTGATTTGTAGTTTCGCTAGATCGCATCGCGCCGTCCGATAAATAACGCCCGGCTAATTACAAGCAAAACAAACAATAATGATTATAAATCTTCGCCGCCCCCGCGAATTCGCGCCGAGTTAATTAACGCAATCGAAGGCGTAATTAGCCGGCTCCCTTGATTACACACTCCGGTGCGAATGATGAATCGGGACAATATGCAAAATTCCCATTTGCATTTTCGTTTGTGAGTCCTTTTTAAGTGCCGGCGATTAACATAACAAAAATCTTTATTGGCAATGGAAATTAACTAATTCGAATATGAAAGCAACAAATAGTGAATTAAATTCTCTTGAAAATTAGTTAATAACGAAAACCAGCACAGAATTTAAAATTTATTCGATTTAATATGTATATATGTATTACTATTAATTTAAATTAAAATAACTTGGTTTGTTTCACAAAATATTTGATTTATTTCGACTAGTTTCGGCTTCTAGCCATTACAGTGAGTTTAAAAAAGGATAATTAAATTTCATTGCCGCAACATATATTTTTGTAATGACAGTCATAAATTTGTAAGGATATTAAATATGAATAAAATATAGTAAAAGTAATTTATTTCCATCAGTTATTGTCATAAATAGCTATGGATCTCCGGTTTTATACAAACAATTAAAAAAAGGTTTCTTATTCATATTTTTTTTGTACATTATACTAGTTCTTTTTTATATTTATATATACTTTTAATGCAACAAACCCAAAATTTACATATCTCGAAATAAAAATCTACGCGAAAAGCCGAGATCTTCGTGGAAACTTTCGGAAAACATACACACGCGAAAATAAATAAATGCGCCGACCGGTTAAATTTCCATTTCTGTATGTATTTTTCATTCGGGGGCAATCGCTCATTCGCCATCGTCGCTTAGAAAAGGGGGAAAGGGATAGGAAGCCGGCGGAGTATATATTTCACGTGTAAGCCTTTTTCATGAAATTTGGAGGGAATAAATCAACCCCCCCCATCGCGTACGACTCCCACCTCAAAACACCGACCCCTCTTCCGTACTATTCAATATGCGAGAGTTTTTTTTTAATGTAGAATGTGCGTAGGTGAAACGTGAATGCTGTTTTTTTTTATTTCATGAAAAGAAATAAATACAGGTTATAAATAAAATATTTGAAATAAATAAATTATAGTTTGTGACAATAGTCAATAAAAATTTGTAATTTTCTTCGTTTTCTTAGTCTAAAAAAAAAATAGATACGGGAACCTAAAACAGTTGTTGTGACAGTTTTAGGTTTCCGTATCAATTTTTTTCAACTGATTAACTTCATTTTCACCTTATTTTTCTAATTACTTCCGACGTTATATTAAATGACAACTTTCCCAAACGTTGAAATTTAAGGGGAGGGTCTGAAGATCTAGTTCATAGCTGGTGGCTATCCAGGTCTTCAGGCGACACTTCAAGTGAAATTTACTTCTGGAAGTCCGTGTATTTATCCCCTCTATCCTTCACCCTCCTGAAAATCTGCTAGATGTATTTGTTGAAACAGTTAATTCGGTAAATTGAGATCAGCTTATTTGTTTGTAGCAAGAACTTAGCCACTATTTTGATATTATATCATACAATAACACCTGCGGCTCGTACTGAATACATAAAAATAAGTAAAACTATATTTGAAATAAAATGCAATATTTATTTTATTGATCAAGCTTAATGATAAGTTTTAGAAAATCCGTGTCAATATGATTCAGGATTTTTTTCGCCTACTTCTCTTATGATCTGTTCATCACAGGAATAAATGAAACATAATTTATTTTTTAAATATTTGTATATATAAATACATCTTTATTCGTGTAATTTTACATAATTATTATTTATTTATTTATAATACATATATGTAACATATTGCTAAATGGCTATCGACCATAGGTCTTTCAGCCTATATGCTTGTAATTAATTGACTTTTTTTTAATTATACATAGTATTACATTCAATGAAATAAAATTCTCACTGTATATACTTTTTTTCTTATATCTCTCTTTTAGAAGTCTTGTCCAATTATTAACTCTATATATAATTTATTAGAGTTAAGAATTGGACAAGACTTCTAAAAGAAAAAATAATATATGTGTCTGTTCTTTATATACTATAATTTATAATATGTACAATTCATAATTTGTTTGAATTCAATGAAAAACTGAACCTTTTTCTTTTCAGGAATAGTGGAAATTTGTTTATGTATTTTGTAGTTTGGAAGAAATAAAAATTTTATTAATAGATGCTTCAGGCTTATACTTGATTAAAACTCCTTAATAGACTATTTTTAAACAAAACAGCGTTTTTTAAGTTTCACAAAAAATATTGTAGAGACACTGTTTCAATTGTTTTGTAAACTATCAGGCATTCATCATCTGCCTTCATTTTTAATAACCTTGTATATATTGTTAAGCCTCAAATAACCTCAATGTTTCTTTTTCATTCTTCTCTTCTTTTTTTTTGTTTACCTTTGAAGTCAGTACCACTCGTTTCATAATCGAACTACATTTATTTCTATTTGTATCTTTACCAGTTTCCATATAAAACTCGTGAATAATAATTTTAGTACTAAAATTCATTCTCGCTAAGTAACAAAATCATTCTTTTTCATAACTTCAATTTAAATATCATTTATTTTCTTATTATCTTGCTTGCTTCTAATGTTGTCTTTTCTGGTATTTTTTTTTATTTTGGATATTTTATTTGCCCGAGTCCTAGTCTTTTTATTAGTCTTTTCTCGAGTATTCAGTTTTCACATCCATATCGTAGCATAATATATTTATTGTAACGAAAGTGAAAGAAGCAACTGGAAAGATCACTCTGTTGCGACTAGCGCGACTGTAAACATGGCGTCATGGAAAGTTCTGGAATATTCGAGAAGCAAGCATCTACACGCTATATAAGCGCGCCTTTACGACCAGGCGAGGACTCTATCACAAACGTCCGAGTCCTCAACATCTAATTATAAATATATAGCGACAGTGTGATGTTAGTGTACTGTAAATAAATAAATAGACCTTGTTTTACTTATTTCCGAGTCTGATTAAACCCGATTTAGTAACAATATTATCGAATCAACTTTTATTTATTTTGTAAATACACCAGAAGAAATCCTAGCTTTTTGTAATTTTTCTTGGAGAAAAGCAGAATTAACCCCTAAAGGAAAGGATATCCAAATCGCTCGGAATATATTGTGGTAAAAAAGTATACATCAATATGGAGTGTATATGTTTTGTGGTAGCAAAATAGATACTTGCGTTCACTTGAGAATAGATTATGAGGAAGTGCAAGTAGAATGGACAGATGGTAATAAAAGAATAACAGAACCGTTGGGGATGAATTTTGCTGGAGCACAGATTTTGAATATGGAAATTGAAGAAGAAGTGGAAGAGCATGATTTAAATTATGTCTGTTAAATTTTGTTTTGGCTTTGCACTCCACAATAAAGTTGCCGTTTTTTTAGGAACTTAATTTACCATTTTTAGTGCGGTTGAGGGGTAGATCAGATCGATTCCCATTGAAAATGTTCATACATATTATTGTGTTTAAAAGTTTTTATTTCATCACTAATTATCGTTATCCAAAATGTCATTTTTAAGTATTTCAAATACTTGTTCAGGTGTTCTTCTATCTCTCTTCTTACTTATTTCTGCATTTCGTTTTTGTCTTTACCGTTGCATTTTTTTGGCCTCGATTGTAATTCAATTTGAAAAGTTTCGATAACCTATACATTTAATTTCCATCATCAATAAAATATTTATTTTATAATTCAGCTATTCGTATATTATTATTAATCATCTGATACATTTATCCCGGCGCATTCACCAAAAACTGGAAGACAAGAGATTCATAACTGCTAACAAGTTTCGACTATTTGAATAAGTCGATATGAAGATATTTATAAATTAAGAGTAAGACTACTAATCGATGTATGTTTGAAACATGTTTTGAATACAATTATAACATTTTAAGGGTTGTTCACTCTCATTTATATTTTTTATTTTATTTTAATTTACAATACAAAGTTATGAATTGTACTTATTTACAATGTTTATTTGTAATTAGTGTTTAAACAAAGAGAGTTGAATGAAAAAGTATAGTTGGTTATTTGTTCTGTAGCTATCTCTAGGATTATAGATGCGGTGGAAATTGGGACCAGGTCGAATTTGTTGCGGTTTTCGCGGTTTCGCCGGCCGTAATTTCCGAAACACCGGCGCCCACCCGGGTTTGAAACATTTAAAATATCCGGAATAGATTAGTTAATTATTGATTTTTGGGGCAAAGTCTGGCGCCCGGGGGGGATGGAACACGGAACTGTGCGGAGAAGTGTAGTAAGCCATGGCCGGGGCGAGTGCGAGTGTGTAGGGGATGTGATGGCACAGCAGCAGCACAGCGGGCTGCATTGTTACCGGAACCGCAGCAACCGAACGGAACGGAACGTTGCTGCCATTTATCCAGGGCCGCTTTAATTACTTCCAATCTTCTAGTAGTCATTAATCACAACCCCCGACCCCTCCGGCACGGCCAACCGAACCCGCTGCCACCCTCCCTGCCTCCATTCCACCGCCCTGCGACTCCACGGGCATTCGCAGTCATACGAGACGCGAACTGTTACACGCACAGGTAGTAACAGTAACTGTAACAACCCCTTCTGTCACAACATGGCGACAGTAGTTTATACTAATCAATGTTTTTTATTTGCTGCGTATTGTACGGCTCAACCCCTTTATAGGCTGAAATTATACAAGGGTCAGGGATTTGAAAAAAAAAAAAAATCACAAACATGGATTTACGTTTTTTTTGGCTCTATAAAAAGTAATAGTTCCATATTTTTTAAAAACACATTTCTATATCATTTAGACAGGGTGAATTTTAACATTATGCATCCCTTAGTGTTAAACGTACGTAAATGATTACCCAAAATTAAGAAATTTGTTTTTTTTTATTTTAAACGATGTCACCAGGTGTGAAATCGGTTGAAATACTTTGGCATAAGTATAAATAAATTCGACTATATTACGTTCGAGAACAGTAGAGATCTTGGAACTCAAGGAATGTAAAGAATAGACTCGATCAATTCATTTTTGTTTTCGATAATCCATTAAAATCTAGTTGATCAAACGGCCCGCTCCCAGCAACCTTAATAGATATTTACGCTGCGTTGCATTTCACAGCTCTCTCTTGTAATCGCTGCAAACGGACGCATTAGTTTGCAAGAGAGAGCTGTGGAATGCCACGCAGCATAAATATCTACTAAAATTGCAGCGGACGTGATGTTTAAATAAATAGTAATGAATAATTAAAAACAATAATGAATTAATAAACTCAGTTCCTTACATTCTGTGAGTACCAAAGCTCTCTGCTATTCTCGAACATAATATATTTTTTGTATATGCAAAAGTATTTCAAATGATTTACCAAGTGTTAAGTTGAGAAATTATAATTCATTATTAATCAGTTGATATTCATGCATTGGATCTCCATATTATTGAATTACAATTAAAACTTATAATGACTTTTTAATCATTATTGGAAAAACTGTAAGAAGCGAAACGCTGCCCATCATTCCACAGCTCTTTCTTGCAAACTGGTCTGTGTGTTTGCAGCGTTTGCAAGTGAGAGCTGTGGAATGCGTGGTAGCGTTTTCTCAAAAGTGAGTAAAAAAATCATTATAAGTTTTAATTGTAATTCCATATTATAGAGATCTTTTTTAAAAAGAAAATTTACAAGCGTTTCGAATTTTAAATGTATAGTGAAAAAAAAATCGTATCCGTAATTTAAATTCAATCACCGGTCTCGGAATAATTGGATTTGAGTAGAACCTAAAGAAGCCGAAAAAGTGGAACGAACCGAGCGATAAATCAAACTAGACAAATCCGAACAACATTCAGACAAGCCGAAACGCTAATTACATTTTAATCCCGGCGTCCTTACTAATCAACGCCCATGAATATTTACGGCCGGTGATGATTACAAAATATCGGAGAGTTAACGGAAACTGATTTATGTCCCGATTAATATTTATCGATTAATTAGTGACAGCTCCCAGACACGGACCGACAGACCGCAGCACAAGGGGAGGACAGGGGAGGCCGGGACGGTCCATTCGATGCCGTCTGTGATCGCCTCCTTAAAATTGCAAACGGCAATTAGCGGTAATGCTCGTGCGCTGCCTGCATATGAATCAGCTTAAACGGGCAATTAGCGGTTTATACGGTCGCTGCTAGGAAGTGAAATCTACTGGAGATACAGTTAGGTTGACACTGGAGATGACTTTTTTTTTCCTATAAGTAAATACTATTTGATTGATGATAAAATGTATTTTTATTCTAAAACTTAATTAAACATTATTCAAAAACTAGCGGTTTTCGAAAGCCTATTATTCAATTTTTTATCAGCCACACAGAAAAAATATTAATGATTCCATTTATGCAAATGCATATAATTACTCCAACAAATAATGCAAATAATTTTAATTATGAAGATAAATTTTGTTTTTATGCTTATTCGTTCATTCATTGAATTTAATTGCTCGAACATAACATTAATTATCTTAACGACGATTTATATTTCCTGAACTTTGCAATCCCTTTTGCACATTAATAATATAATAGACATATTTTTAAATAGAATCCGCAATTTTAAAAATCATCTCCACTAATTGAGAGTATTAAAAAGTGATTTGTAAAATATCTATACGTGAAGAAATTTGGTAAATACAAAATGAAGATTTAACTTATTAAACAATTTGTATGGTAAATAAAAAAAAAAACTTTGCATCTGATTATTTTTTTTCATATACCAATACTAAAGACTATTTTACTCGAGATGGGCAAAGTCGATCCTTTCGTTTTTTTTGTCACTGCAAAATGACGTATATGAAAAATTGTCATATACGTCATTATATACACTTAAAATTATTAATAATATTAATATTGGGAAGTGTTACATATTTATTAATAAACCCAAATTTATTATTATTTAATTACTTTAACTATTTAAAATTGGTTATTCAGAAATACTCGAATACTAAATTCACTCTATTTTGCCCAACACCATATAATATACTTAAAAAAGTCTCTTCTACTTGCTCGTTCGAATCGTCATTATTCAAGTCATGACTTTTTTTTATTAATTATTTATGATCTGGTTCACTTACTTTGTATAGCTTCAGAATTTTCCTAATACTGGGTTAACATTTGGTTTTAACGGGAATATTTCTTCAAACAAAGATCACAAGTTATATAGATATTTAGTGTGGAAAGTGGAATTTTGCGTACGGGCGTGATGTTGTGCACGAGGCGAAACCTGTGAAATTATAACTCAATTTACATTTATTTTACATGCAATCGCAAACTTAGTACAAAAAACGTACAATGTTAAGAGATTCGAAATTAAAGCAAATATATTCCGTTATTGCCGAGCTTTATCCATTTAAAGCTTATGAGGAGAATGTGCAGTTTTTATCATTTTGATGTGTCAACTTTCGAACAAATTTCATAAAATGCTACTTTCGTATATCAAGGTATGAACATTTAAAAAAATCTCTCAATTTGCATTTATTTTAGTTGTAATTGCAAACTTAGTAAAAACAACTTATATTTTAAGGAGATTCAAAAATAAGGCGACACTGTTGTGCCATTGCCAAGCTCGAGCCACATAAGCCTATAAGTTTCAATAATTTTTAAGTTTCACGATAGTTGTTCGATTTTTTTACCACAAATGCACATATTTTATTTTGACATTGTGCGAAATTGTCAACTATCAAGCAATTTTCGTAGAAGGCTATTTTTTACCATTTATCACGAAAAAAGAAGCCTTTTATACATTTTTTTTTCACATCATGGAAAATAGTAAACTATCAAGGAACTTTCGTAAAATGCTATTTTTTAATGCGAAAAACGCACATTTTTGACATTATATGAAATCGTCAACCACAGACTATAACAGACAACCACCATGCTAAAAGTAAAAAAAAAGAAGCCTTTTATACATTTTTTTCACATCATGGAAAATTGTAAACTATCAACGAACTTTCGTAAAATGCTTTATTTTACCGCGACAAACGCACATTTTTGACATTATATGAAATTGTCAACCACAGATTATAACAAACAGCCTCCATGCTAAAAGTAGCTCTCCAACAACACTAATTTCCTTTCACACAACAGTGTTTCCGCATTCCAGGTGGCGCTGTATAAAGTAAAATAATTTACAGGAATCTGTTCCTCTTTAAAAATCTTTATCTCGTTAGAGATTTTTCGTGCAAAGATTTATTGTATAGTAACAAAAAATCACAGAGATAATAATTCTAAATAAAAATGATTTGAAAATAATTAATAAATTATTTCCACATTTAGCTCTGTGACTTTTGACTTACGCTACGTAAGTACGTTAAACAAATGCCGGACATTGAATTACATAATGTACACCTGCTGTTGCACATCAATAAAATATTGCATAATGCAATGAATACTCTTTTCTATTGATAATAATTCTGTTGAAAATAATTTATTTTTATAAGAAATATTTATAATTATCTACGATCATTACAAATTACGTCCACGTGTAACGAAATAAATAAAAAAGTGTATACAAAATACATTATACACATTGTTTAAATTAAATAAATACATTCCTACATTAGACTGTTACTAAAAACATGAACATTAAATTTTACCGACGTGCAATTATTCTTTTACTTGATAGTTGCAAAAACGTCAAACACTGCTCGCCAGAAATGAAAATTTTTACACGTTAATCTTCTCATTGTTACCAAT
Source organism: Philonthus spinipes (assembly GCA_963082785.1). Taxonomy (NCBI): domain Eukaryota; kingdom Metazoa; phylum Arthropoda; class Insecta; order Coleoptera; family Staphylinidae; genus Philonthus; species Philonthus spinipes. The sequence continues at coordinate 25,343,137 of OY720303.1, forward strand.
AATACAATCATGGTATTAAAAATACTTAAATTATTTTACAAAATAATTTTGACAGAATGTCAAACACATTACCCAAAACAACTTGATATAAAAGCAGATGTGCAATCCTTGCGCCAACGATTAAATTTAACGCCATCTGGGCCACGGATACGATGAGGATCTAAAGCCTATATGATCAATAAATAAGAAAGAGAATTAAATAAAATGAAACAAAGATGATTCACACATTTGCAGTTATTTAAATTACAATGAAATTAAACAAGGAAAATTTCTGGCAATGATCAATAAAATTTGATCAATCCCTTTTTCCAACTGCAAAAAAAAAACTTGTTGTTTTCTTTCATTAAATAATTTCGACTCAAACCGTTGCAATTCGCAGTAGTACTGCTATGCAACAATAAATATCTATTGTGTAATTCAATGTCCGGCGGGGTAAATGCTCGTGAATTAGTTGCTTCAATAGATGTTTGTAAAACTTACAGTGTAAGTATTTTTTGCAGTTGGAAAAAGGAATTGATCGAAATTTATTAATCATTGCCAGAAATTTTCCTTGTATAATTTCATTGTAAAGAAAGAGAATGACATACGTCAGAGAGAGACAGATGTTAGCGGACAGATTTCCTATGGAGCTAGCCAGGCCTGTTGTTAACTATCAAGCAACTTTCGTAAAATGCTCTTTTCGTATATGATCGTATAAAAATAATTCATACATTCAAATTTGTTTTTATTTGTGCGATCTAATATTAACAACGAAATATATTGATGGCATGGCTAAACAATAGTATCATACTCGTATTTTACGGTACTAAAACACTTAAAATACATTACTGGATGTATTACACAATTAATTATTATTTTTTAATATTTTGTTTTAATAAAAGTTACAATGTGAAAATCCAAATAATGGAAAATTAAATCTGTTTTTTTTTGTATAAATAAGTTTTGTTTATTTTATTATTATGATAATTTTTAATAATGAATTATTGGTTAAGATTTATACCTATTTAATCAGAAACGATCGCATTGTGAACATAAGCACATTCCGTGCGAAATGATTGCTTACAACTAATTATAATATTCATAGCTGCCTCTACCTGCGAAAGCGATTAATTATAAATGATTACCGCGCGGAATGGGCGAGCGTTATCAGATGATACCCGTTCCGACAAATTTTTCGAAATGGCAGCTATTTTTATGAGGAACGGCTCGCGAGCCAGAGGCCGATGGTGGAAAGTCGTTAGGGCTCGTTAGCAAGTGTTGATTGGAGTGAATTATAATTTCTAATTTCTAATGGCCGATTGTTATAAGGCCGAATCGCTGTCGGGCTGGCATGCAGATGTGGGTTTAGGTATTATTATTACATCCAGTGGGTAAGCCAGTGTACAGTCACGGTGGCTGGCTATCTCCTATCTGCGGCCTCCATCATTATAGGCGCTGAGTACGGGGCGGACTCCGTTCTAGATATTCATAATTGATATTTCATATTTATTACTGATGCCCGATAAGGTATGATGCATGCCGGTCGGCGCTGGGTGTACTTATTCGATAGTCGTACACTTGTCCGGCGTAGCACGCGTTTTCCTCTTTCGTTTCCCCAATGGAAACGAGCCGTGCCGCCGGGTTATGGCATTTGTCAAGGCAAATTAGGCCCTGATGAAATATGGCGGCCGATTGTCGTTTTCGGCATTCAGGATTTCGGGGAGGAAGGCCGATAAAGTTTGTATCGGATGATAAGATCCGGAAACTGGGATGATATTAATGTTCTGAGGGTTTCCCGCTACGGGGCCTGGTTGACCTCACTTCACAAACAACACCCGTATACATCGAGATTTAGCATATATCATTAAGCATACACGGACCGGTGTCGAAGTGATTAATTATTTCCAGTTTACTCTTCTTTAAAGTTGCCCTATTGATTATTCCGATAATCGTTCCACAAAATAATTCTCTTTTTTATATATTTAATTCATATTTTCTTCAAATATATTAAAACAAAAAAAAAATTAGCCTAAATTTTGATAGATAATAACTTTAGGCTTACCTATACTTTTTTGCATTTCTGGAAACCCAAATTAACTTAATTTAGGTTTTAGTGACTTTTGTTTTCTCACGAATGCCATCGATGACCTGTTGTATTACCACAATAAAAAAATACCTTCTAGGCCCACTTGGAGCCCTTAATCTATTCAACTAGACCCACATCTTGAGTGGGTCTATCAATTAATTAATATGGGTTAGCCTCAGGAAATAAGTTATGTTTTAAAGCCAAGGAAGTGAAGAACTACCTTCTCTTCCTTTTCATTCATGTCTACAAAAATCATGATACGTCGTCTCCATGACCCAGGAAATAAACCCTGATTCCTCAAAGGCGGTGCATTGAGCAACGAATTGGATGACTGTCTCCCATTCCTCTTCATTCATTACTACAAAAGTCATAATGCTTAATTTCCATCACTCTGGAAATATACTTTATTTCCTTCTAAGGCGGCGCATTGAGCAATAAGTCGAAAACTGTCTTCATTCATTCTTCTTCTTCATTTTGTAAGAATGAATGAAGAGAAAGGAGCGACAGTTCTCAACTTTCTTACTCAATTCATCGCTTTAAAAGAAAATAAATTATATTTCCAGGGTCATGGAAATAACGCAGCCCTGACAGGCTGAATACCTGTCCTAGGCCAAATACAAATATCCATACGGGTAAACATCGACGTGACGATCTCAAGCGTCATTTCTATGAAACAGGAAATAAACCCTATTCCCTTCTAAGGCGGTGCATCGATAAATGAAGTGGAAAACTGTCTCCTATTTCTCTTCATTCATTCCTACAAAAGTCATGATGCGTCATTTCCATTATTTATTTATTTAAATGGGCCGACGAATGTATAGCGCTTCTCTTGAGCGCCTTAGCCGGGGGTATTCTACGCGCAATCTCTTGTCAGTTAACGCTTGAGATCGTCACGTCGATGTTTACCCGTATGGATATTTGTATTTGACCTAGGACAGGTATTCAGCCTGTCAGGGCTGCGTCATTTCCATGACCCTAGAAATATACTTTATTTTCTTTTAAAGCGTTGAATTGAGTAAGAAAGTTGAGAACTGTCGCTCCTTTCTCTTCATTCATTCTTACAAAAGTCATAATATATCATTTCCATGACTCTGGAAATATACTATATTTCTTTCTAAGTTGGTGCATTGATAGAAAGTCAAGAACTGCCTCCCCTTCATCTTTATTCATTCCTAGAAAAATCATGATGCGTCATTGTCATTACACATGATAAGGGAAGTGGAAAACTGTCTCATCTTTCTCTTCGTTCATTCCTACAAGTCATGATGCGTCATTTCTATGGCTCAGGAAATAAACTATATTTTCTTCTAAGGTAAGGGTATTCATAAAGGAAGTGCAGAACTGTCCCTTCTTCCTTTTTATTCATTCCCATGAAAGTCATGATACGTCATTCTCTTAACTGTTCTGTGTTTCCTAAGTACCAATGACCGATGATAATACCTAATGTCATTTTAATCTCGATTCTGCTTGATGAAATTAATCTTTTACTGTTGGATGTCTATGATTGATGGTCGGTCATGATTTCCTCGCTGCAAGACCATTTATTGTTTACTGGAGCTTTGATAAATAAATCTAACACCATCTTATAAAAAAACTATCACACACATATGAAACCATGTGTGTGATAGCAGGAAGTTTTGCCTTTTTCCGCGCTAATTCATCGGCTGTTATATTGACACACGTCATTTTCTCTAACGAATTTACTTAGTTTTTTTTTTCTGCAGTTGAAAATTCTTTTAGTTACAGCTGGCTATTCGGTGCTCTCAAGGCGCCCTAGCTGTTCGCGAGAATGTGTATGCTGGTTGCCTGTAATTCAGTGTTAATCAGCATATTTCCGCTTCTTTATGTTGCTGTGATCTGATACCCAAATTAAACATACGCACTTTGTCTAACTAGCTTTCTTTCCTGCAGATGATACTTCCTTTCGAAATACCGTTTTTGCTATTCAGTGCTTTAAAGACGGCTTCACTGTCCTAGAGAATTTTTATGCTGATCGCCTGCAATTCCGTGGTGATTAGCATATTTGCTTCTTCCTGGATTGCTTTTATTTCTCCTTGTAGTATACTGCATGCGTGTGGTAACCAGAAGAACGGCTGTAGATAGAGATATTTCGAGAAGATACAACCTCCTATCTTATTGTCAATGTTTAGCCTTCTGTAAAGATCAGAACTGAATATTTCCCTATCATACTGAATCGACTCGGTTTCAGACAGGGATGTATATTGAGAATTCTTTCTCGAAATTTAATTCAGGAATACAACCGTCTGCTGCCAAGCTCTTGCAGAATTCTTGTGTGATTCGGCAGACTAATGTACACAATTAACCATTCTAACTGCCGTGCTGTTTTTTTTCTTTTTGTAGGGATGTTTATTGAGAATTCATTCCTGAAATTTAATTCAGGAATATTACCATCTTCTGCCGAGCTCTTTCTGGATTCTTGCACTATAGTAAGAATAAGCAATGATGTACGCCAGACATCCGGATCGCACAAGAATCCTGTAAGAGTTTGGCAGCAAGCAGACGGTTTGTCTACAAGACAGATCTACGGGACCAGGTGGTTAGCGGGCGTTAGCATTTCATATATATTTGTTAATTGTTGAGGCTTCTACTTTGTTATACATTGTAATTAAAAAAGTGTTTCGTTTATTAAAATTTCATATATATCTTTGTGGGTTCTAAGAAAATTCAACGATGTACGAATAAGGTCTATTTATTTACAGCAATTCAAGTATATATTACCTTGGTATCTAGTCTCTCTAGGATGAAAAGCTTCCTTGAAGAAACCTCCTTCGTATGGGGGCGCGCAAGAGCTTAACACCACGTTTAACAGTATTTCTACGATCTTTATTAGGGTTGATTTTAATCCTCCAACGATTAGCAGTGTCGCCGCTCTTTGTATTATTTTTAGTGAAACTTAGACGGGTCTTTTTCTCTATGAAAATCCGCTATATCAGGGCCAGATAATAGGCCTTACAAAAAAGAGTAAGTGTGCAATCATTGCTTTCCTGGCTTTTTTCTTCGATATTGGGCTTCTAGTTCAGTTTCCTTTAATTGTAACGATCAAAAAGTTTCCAATTTCCTTTACCTCTAAGCTTATTTCCCTCAAGATGGTTGTCTTGAAGTAAGGTATTTTATAAATTCTTGTTAAAAATACTAACTCCGTTTTGTAGAAGTAAAACCACATAGGTGGTGGGTACTTTATCCACTGCTCTTTCTATAAACTGTATGAGTAGTTTAAGATGTTCTTCGGAATCTGTTGTTGTCATCATCTGCATAAGCAAGTATTTTGAATCTAGTGTGCTTTAGCTCTCTTGAAATGCGCCAAATTTCATAATGGTAGTGAATCCACAGATTGGGGATCACTATATTATATAGGGTGTATCCTTGAATATTACCTAGCGCTAAAATCCAGCAGAAAATTAATTATGGGTGGGGAATAACCAGAAATGGCGAATATCAGAGATGTACTTGAATGAGTGCTGCTAGCCTATGTTTACTAGGTAGGTTGACTGTGCTGAGAGACGATCTCAGATACCCTATATGGATGAAGCATCATGGGCCTAACAAGGCCGGTGCATGCGCACTTCCCTCAAAACCATGACTGTAAGCAATCCTCGTGGTCTAATTCTTTCTACTTGTTTTCTAATGCTTGGAAATAGGCCAGAGTTAATTGTGATCGCTGACCAGTTTGTTTATAAATTTACATAGACATTTGTTTCCGTTTGCAAGGGCAATACAATTTTTTTTTTTCATTATTGAAGGTTCTTTCTATATCAACGAATGTTACCAATGTAAAACCTTTGTTGTTAGTACTGTGTTCTATTTGATTTATCAGGATTTACAGTGCTGTATTCACGCTTTGTGTATGCGTGCAGTGTGACCAATAGGAGGTTGGGATATATTATCTCTCTTATGTATATCTCCATCTGTTTTTCTAGAATCATGCGTAAGAGGGAGGATAGGCTTATTGGTCATTATATCTTCAATTCAGAGTGTGTTATTTTTCCTACTTTTGAGAATCGTATAAAATATAGAGAATGTATAAGAAGGTTATTAATCGAGGAGTGACAATGTTTTCTGAAATGGCTTGTAGCTTCTGATACTCTATGAAAATATTCCTAAGCCCAGGAGCTTTTCCATCCATTGACTTTTTTTAATTTAGGCCAGAATTCCTCTTCAAATACAATTACCCTCATATTACGTCTTTTGCGCTTAACATTGTTGAAGACAACCCATTTCTCGTCCTCAGTGGTAATACGCGTAAAAAACGGATCATTTTCATAGCTTGTTAAACAGTACACTATGTTTGCACTAATGGATAGAAAAATGAACTAATGGATGAATGAAAAAATTGAAGTGTATCCTCACTGAGTATGATAGTTGGGTTGTCTTCAACAATGTTAAGCATAAAAGATCATGAAGTAGAAAAGATGAACCGGCTTAAAGCACTTCAAAAGGCAATATTTTTAATAAGAAGGATTATGATATATGTTTGCTGGGATTTCAAAGGAATCGTTTATTTTTAGCTTCTACATAACGACCAATTGATCGTCATATTTGATTAGAGAGTTATCAGTAGGATAAATTAAATTATTGACTTAATGAAAATATACCAATTATTGGGTTGTACAGTATACCTTTCCTATACTCTTCAACCCAATAATGCTTCTTAGATCTATATGATCTGAAAGTGAATTGAATTCAAGATTATAATCTGAATCAGAAAAAATGACAGGTTTGAATATTTGTCTTACTAAGTACCAATATAAAACAGTCTTTTTTAAATTAATTTAATGTGAATTGAATTAGTATCCTATTACCTAACAACTATTGTATAAGGTGTTTCTAAATTGATGCAAACAATTTTAAAGAAAATGAATAAAATTAATCGCTATAGTAGTGATAATCATAAACTTTTAATTTGTTCACATTGTTCTATTTGAAAACTTCATTTAAATAGTGGAATTCAGTCTCTAATTTTTTTGTGTTTTAACATTTTCGCCTAATGTGAAAGGTGGTCTTTCTTATAATTTATTGAAAATCACCATCATTTTTTTTTTCAATTAATCATCTTTTAACTACCTGCAGTAGCGTATCCAGATTTTCTTGAGGAAGGGGGGAGGGTAGTGTTACATGGCACTGAAACTTTAAAATTCACATACAAAGACCAATATACCTGCTGTTGACGGAATCAGATATACTTTTAATTTCGGTACATATTTTTTTTTAAGTTTTTCTCTATAATGAACAGGGAAGCAGGAATTTGCATAAAATTGCTTTTACATGTAAAATCCCTATGCATACTATGTCGTGTCAACACCCAGAATACTCTAAGCATTAGTGACTTTTAAAACTCTTTAATTGGTGGAAATTATCTCGTTGTATGTGCAATCTTTGTTCATCCCCCCCTTGGAAACATGTGACTGCATCTATGACTTACTCGAGTAACATTTTTATAAAAGATGGAAAGGTAATGTTTATTAAGTTATGCAAATAAAATGCAATATGCTCGTATGTAGGTAGATATGTGCAGGTTTAAATTTTGAGTGAGGGCATATAAATGCAGGGAAATACGCGAAACGGGCGCGTGAAATGAGGTATGAGCAAATGAGCAATGAGCACGCATTTCACGGCAGTATTGGCTGCGGCATTGTGCTCGCATCTGTAATACGTATATATGTGTCAGGCGGGTGTAATGCGATATAATGGCGATGTGACAATGAAACGAAACTTTTTGCCCATATTAATCGTGACGTGAAGAATGCGAGGGAAGTCTGATGTCGAGCGGAGTCCCGATGTCGGCAGGCGACATTTCCCGCTGCATTCTTGCCGATATCTGCCGGGAAAATGCAATAACTGTCATCCAGCAGCACCACCGTGCAGCGGGGAAAATCACGCATCGCCATGGCAACCAGATATGAATATTTCATAGAATACATTTTCATACTTTATTGAATGTGTCACCTTTGATTAGAGACAATGCTCACCTGTGATAAGTACGCCAGACTTTCCGAATATTGCATTATTATTATATAGCTACAACCCAACCCCTCTTTGTTCCTCGCCCCCGCGCCCCTTGCCGCGCCGTTTAATTCGATTACCCGCACTCATATGGGGATTAATAATATAACCGCCGAACGGAAAATCGATAGACGAGGATTCTTAATCAACTCGTACATCACTTGACAGATTGGATTTGCTCATATCCGTCCAACTAAATGTTGCTCAATTATTAAGGCCTCCGTCAAAATTATCATTCCCGCCTCCGATCATAATTTCACTTACATTATTCACATCTCTAAACGCTTTTCTTAATCAATATCAAAATTCAACAACTTGAATACATTAAATAAAGAATTACTTCGAAAATATAACTTTTTCCTTATAATATATCTTATTGCTTCCACTTACACATGGGTATTGGTATATTTTTAACCATACAACGGGTCCACATATGTAACATATGTGATTTTTTTAATATTAATTTCTCAGAAAATTGTATACTTTATAAAAATCGGTGCTTGATCTTAAACATACAAAAAAGACAAAAAAATGACATTCGGTTTTAATTAAAAAAATCCATAAAATTAACAACCTTAATAAAATTATTAATTAAATAAATATTAATCACTCGCTGTGATCCCCTTCCCTCTCAATGCATAAATTTGTTCTTCTGTTAAAATTATTTATAGAAATTGTTTATTATCTTGCTAATATAGCGTCGAATGTCATTTGTTTTGTCTTTTTTTTTGTATAAATGGAAAAGATAATTTATTCACTTGGTCACAGTTATTTAAATAAATTAAATAAAAATAATTCATTAATTATTTCCACATTTAGCTCTGTGACATTTTGACTTACGTTACGCAAGTAGTTTACACAAATGCACATTAAAACAACTACTTCTCGGGCAAATACCCCGCCATACATTGAATTACATAATGTATACTTTAAATAGAAAAGAGTATTTATTCACTTGGTCACAGTTATTTAATATAATGTATACTTGCTGCTGCATATCAATAATAATTTATTAATTATTTTCAAATCGTTTTTTATTTTATTTCTTTTTTTTTTTTGTATGTTTAAGATCAAGCACCAATTTTTATAGAGTATACATTTTTCTGTGAAATCAATACTAGAAAAGTGTCCCATATGTTGTATACCATCCGTGGTTTATGTTACAAATAAAACATGAATCTATTGTTTTAAAAGTGTATTAAATTTATCTAACCTAATTCGAATCCTAGAAGAATTTGAATCATTATAACAAAATCTAATATTAATCCAATCATAATAAATTAAAGACAACGCAAGCGCCATCTTTGGCCTAATTTTATTCGATTATTAAATGTAATTAAAATTTAGTACAAGTATTTAAGACAAAGAACTATTTGTTATTATTAAATAAAATTATTAATAGAAGTAACGGAATATACATCAAATATGATACAATATCTACAATTTTTGATAAATTGATTATAAAATAGAAAGAAACAATAAAACAAATATTTTCCTTCACGATATAACGTGTATGTTTTCCTCTTTTTTTTTATGAAAACAAAAAGACAGTCTATGAGAGAGAAGAATTTGTAGCAATTTTTCACGGACAGAACGTATCGTGCAGCATAAGGCGATCATCCATCAAGATCAGCAGTCAATTTTAACGAGCAGCACAAACAATTCCTTTAATGCCACAATAAAGATGCAGGTGTATCATCTTTTATTGTTTGCCGGGAAACGGTAAAGTGTCCATAAATTCGGTTTAATGCATTCGGGCGCGTAATTGAGTGCCTATGAAATTTATAGAATTCCCAAAGCTACTGATTCTGTGTTTATTTCATTCAGGTCTTCGCCGTGTTTATTTTTTGTTTGTCGTATTATTTATTTGTTAATTTGCATAATACACGGCAGGCCGTTGTAAATTGCGGCGCGCATAAATTTTTTCGCCCGGTCGAATTTTTATTTATTTTAATTAACATCGTCGATGATGGAATGGACGGATTAATGAAAACACACGCCGGGTTTTGTTTTTATTTTTTATTTTTTGTGCGGCCGCTCGGTTTTATTTATTTTCGTGCGTGGGTTTGTTTTTGGTCGGTGATGGGTGGAAGATGTATTGGAGGAGTAGATTTTGAGTGCATGTCTAGTGGTCATTGTGGTGGAGTGGTCAGGGTGGTCGCGTAGGCCAGTAGCCGATTGAGACAAAGCCGTGGACATATACAGAGTGCACGTACTGCCATAATACATGCACACCGCATAATTAGTACTTTTAACTGCCTCCAATCATGATACCGGATCCCCTATTTATTGGCGACTGGTCGGAATTAATATATCAACAACGTGGATTTACTACCTTCGCCTGTATAATCTGCATATTTACGTGCTGCAACCGCTAATAATCGTACAACTTAAAAAAAATTGCCAAGTTCAAACTTGCTGAAATCTTAAAAAGTCTTGCTGAAAATTTGAAGTACATATTAGACGTTATTTATTTGTTTCTTAGTAGGAAAACGTGCAATAATTGGTGTCATTCATAAGAAGGGCGATGAAGCAGATATTCGGAATTGTAGGACTATTGCAATTTTATCAAGTTTCTGCAAAGTCTTTTAGTATATTTTATGAAATTTCTTACTTAATAATATCCTTTCTCATATTTCCTCTAATCAGTACAGCCGCTGTACGGTTACAAATTTGGCAACAGTAGCTCAATATTATTACGAAATTGAGTTTAATCAGACTCGGAAATAATTAACACAATGTTTATTTATTTATTTAGAATACACTTCCAGTTTCTTCTTTCACTTTCGTTACAATATATTTGCGACGTTCTGGACAGGCGAAGATAATTTGACGTGGTATATATTGGTTTCACCAGGGGTTTCAAAACCCTATACTGTTGTTTAAGCTTTCTTCGTTTTGCCTTTCTCCAGGTTCATTGCAATTAATTAAATCAAATCTGATTAGCCACCGTTATGTCTTCTTATGATTTTACCTTCAATACTGGTGTTCCACAAGGCTCCAATCATGAACCCTTCCTTTTTGCACTTTGTCCTACTAACAAATTGTTATACGTCCACTAAAAGGAAAGAAAACTTACCCTGTTGATTAAAAATCAGGGAAATCACTCTACTCTAGATATTGGTAACGTAACTAATTTAACCAAATATTTAAATTGAATTATTTAGTTGTAAATCCATTTATTGAACCCAGATGGGTTGGAAAAGGCCATCAACCGATGACTTTCAGCCGTTAAATTATTTAAATAGCTACAATAAAAAAAAATAAACTCTTTTTGCAATAAGTGTAGGACCATGTTGGTTCTTTTGGAAGCAAGACACCTTCTTATATTCTGTAAATTTTGTAATACTAATTTCCTTTTCTTTCGCAAGTTCTTATTTAACATGTTCCGTGTGATGTTCCAAGGCAAGTAATATACATGTTGTGTATCTCCGTTGCAGGTATTTCAAAGATTCTACTTGGAAGTGCTGGATTTCACCATCAACTATAATAAGGACTATCTTCAGGCATAATGCATTTGAATGCCTGAAGATAGTCCTTATTATAGTTGATTGTGAAATTTATGTTGATAGCTCTTCAGTTATTGGTATGTACTTTTGAATTTTTCCCATGTATTTATTAGTAATGTTTACTGGTGTCGGGATTGCAACGTAAATAAAAATCAATTGTTACTTTTTTATCAAAGATTTATTGTGTTGTGTTGATCCGTGTGAATCATTTTGTTCCGGTATATTTTCATTTGATCATTTTTTGTGATCGGTAGGGAATTTTAATGGAAATTTGACTCATTCATATAATTCAATCTTTTATTTTATGCATATCTGTTGTGTGTGTTCTTGGCTATGTTATGATGAATTAATTTCAATTGTATGTCTACTGCTATATTATTTTGGAGCTGGCTTTTACATCTGCTAATTATTTTTTAAAGCGCTTCCTTGTACTTCCTACAGTTCGTAGAGACTATCGGGTCCTTGATAATGTATTTTACATAGGTTTTGTTCGGCATGAAAATCCTTCAGTTTTTGAAAATATGTTAATTTTAGTCTGCCAATGCAAAGTGGACTATTTTTCGTCGGCTTATCTATAAAATTCCGTATATCTTCGCTTTTCTCCACTCGTTTAGAGAATATTAACCGTCCTCTTACTCTATTTGGTACAAATAATATTTTTTACAAAAAATTAAATACATATTTCCAGCCCATATAATTTTTTTGTGGCTACCTATTTTATTCTTTTCGACTATATTATATTTAAATTATTTATTTATTAATTTAATTCACAAAAAATTTTTCAGTAAGTAACTACGATAGATTTATTTTAAATATGTTTTTATATGCTGAATAAATTTATTGCAGTGTTCCTTTGTTATATTATTTTATGAACTATTGCATATAATTGTTTCTCACTTTCAGACTATTCACGTCTAATTCAGATTTTTTTTGTGGCCACCTATTTTGTTCTTCCCGACCTTCACCGAGGAAGCGTGTCGCGAACTAATCACGTTTCGAACCATACACTGTACGCGACAACCCAAAGAAAAAGAGCAGTAAATCAGTGGAGATGTAAGATTTCGCAAATCCACCCCTCTACTACTCATCAGCAATAAAAGATCAGTTTTCTTTTCACCTTACATATTTTGTCGCTACCGCTTCGCGAAAACAGATAGATGATCAATTTCAACCTTTTTGTTAAATTTCACTCTGTCTCTAAGTTTTCAAGCTTCAAAGGTATTTGTGGTATGTATTTGTACGATCCGTTTCTTGACATTTTTTCTTTAAGTATTTCCTAAGATTTCTAAGATAATTGCAGCGAAAGTGAAAGAATCAACACAACGCGCGACGGTAAACCTGGCGTTATGGAAAGTTCTGGAAAATTCGAGAAACAAGCACGCTATATAAGCGGACGCTAACGGCGAGGCGGACAGTTTATCACGAACGTCTGAGTGTTCATAATCTAGTTAGAAATAAATAATGAGAATGTGATGTTAATACGAGTGTTAAGTGTACTCTAAATACATAAATAGACATTTTTATTACGTTATTTACTTCAATTTGACGGCAAAAGCTTATTTTGAAAACGAGCGCTAATTTTAAATTAAATATTTTATTATCGGAATGTGTTTTGTATACGATATTTTCACTTACAAATATTATTAACTTATATTACTGTATTATATATATAAATATATAAATATCTTTATTTATGAATTTTGTACAATGAGGCGTGTGTTTACATTTTAACATATGTTATAATACTGTCTGTTACAATAAATCAAAATTCACAAACTGGCTATCAACCAGAGGTCTTTCAGCCTGTCTTTGTCCTATTCATATCATTACTGTATTATTTAACAAAAACTTAATATTATTATTTTCAACTACCTGTAGAAGCCACTAAATAGTGGTAAAATAATAATAATATCTGTTTTTATTTTGTAGAACAGAAAAAAAAAACAAAGATATAAAAAAATAAACGAATCCTAAAAATAGTTCTAACACAGAAAAAAAAAATGCAGGTTTATAGTAAAGTACACCCTGATCTTCCATTACCTTATTGTGATAAATTTAATAAAATAATGATATGGATGGCACAGAAATAAACAAGGTTTTTGTAAGCGAGAACAGGTTACAAAACAATATTGAAAAATAAAATATTTAATTTAAACTTAGCGTCGTTCATGCTCAATAACAACAAAGCAAACAATTATTTTAATATACACACTTGACAAACTAACAGTTTCTTGCTATAAGATCATTTTTTGTGAATTCCCAAATGAACCCTCGCCAATAAATCAAGAAACCTATCAATTTCTCGGCAATAATTTTTCACTTTCCGATGATAATGGCGTGTTGTAAATCGGCCGTCTTAATTATGTCGAAGTTTGACGTATAGAGAGCGCGAAAGGGGTTCGAGTTTGTGTAATCGCCGGCGATCGAGAAGAAGTGATGACGTGCCAGAATTGTAACGGACTGATTGGATGATTGAGGGTGGTGAAATAATTTAGTTCTCATTAAATGGATGATTGAGTGCGACTTTATAATTCGCCGATGATTGATTGGTTGTTTCCGATTAACGCCGACAACTCGTACCCGAAAAGAATTAGAGGGATTTTACTATTATATTTTACATATGAATTAAGTTAGTTACAAAATATTGATCTAAAATTGTTGTAAATAGAACGTTATGCCGTTTATTCAAAAAAAGTATCGCGCTCGAGTTAAGTACTTTTTGTAACTGATTGTTAACTTATGGCCGGACCAATAGATGCAGTTTAATCCTGGAATCAATCTAAGATTAATGAATCGCGGATTCGCAAATGTTATTGGTGGAACCACGGATTGTTTTCAGCATAATTTAGGATTATGTCTATTATATACATTTTTACGCAATGGGAAATTTGGAGGTTTTCAGAAAAACTAATTTCTAAAATAATTTTTTTATTCACCTGATGAAAATTCTGCATATTTTAAGATTAATTTATTGTATGATACAATATTGTTTATTATCCTCGCCAATAAACAATATTGTATCATACATTAATTTAATAAGAAATAATGACTAACATATAGCAATCAATTTTTGCTAAACCTTAGAAAATATAAATAATACAACAACCCACTCCACAATCCTTCCAGTGAATACCTTTATTAATCGACTCAAATTCCAGCGTATATTAGCCTTAAGTAAAAAAAAATACCAATAAATCTGATAATCTAGCCCTTCTTGTAAAATTCTGTATTTCCCTTAACCCTAATATCCTTCCTAAATACAAACATTATATCATCACTATTCGTCAATTCATTTGCGTAAATCATCAGGACAGTTCAGCTAGCGCATAGATTTCTTTTTTAAATTCATTACAAACTAATACCTACATGTATTGTAATTATTTATGTTATATTGTTAAAATTATCTGTATAGTCTGAATAAAGATGTGCGTATGTATATATAATATTTATTAAAATATAAATATATTTATTTCTCAGTAATTGTAAAATATATGTTAAAATTTTTGATTATTTAAATTATCACCTAGTAATGATCGAAATTTTCATTCCAGTCACTTAGTTTTACTAGAATATTTTTTTGCTGTGGAAGATTCTGCCACATTATACATATTTTTAATATTATTTATATTATCTTGAATTAAATTTAATTAATCATCAATTAACATCTATTTCTCGTTTACTTCTTTCTGCAACGGAAATCATAATTCTAAATTTCTGTATTTCCAAAAGAGAAGGAACACATTAATAAATAACGCATCAAAAAAATAACTGGCATTAACATAAAAACAAAATTAGTTATTAGGTGGTCCTATGTCGGCCGGTCTTTCCAACCGACCGCAATTAACGAATCTATAAAATACCTGACCTTTTACCAACCTCATTAATACCAAGCTGATATTTAACAAACTCCCCGGCCGGTCTCCGAATAAATAATTCATAACCGAAACAACTCGCATCATCCATCCCGACTTCCTCCTTAAAATTTGCAGCTGATTGCAGCCCGGGGAATTACAAAACGGCTAATTCCTCCTTTATTATTTATTTACCCTCCCGCGCGACATCTGTTTTTATTTTATTTATTTTATTTTCACTTCCGGGTGAATTATTTAGTTGCGGGGGAGGAGGAGGAGGGAATGGAAGTCGAATGTGCAATTTGGGTGGTCATCGTGTTTTTTTTTTAAAGGCGGGGGGCGCGCGGTGACAAGTGGCCATGTGAACACTGTCTGTCAACATTGCGAGTCTATTAAAGCGCCCTAGGAGTATCTCCCTTGACAGCCCCGATAATAACTCAAAAGATTTCCAAACACACATTTCACTCCTCGGCCCACTTTAGACGCTAACAGACACGACATCGGTATTTTTAAATTTATTGCTACTGTTTATAAGTGTCTTTTTGAAATATGTAAAAGGATGTATTATAAAAAAAATCTTTGATTGAGTAAAGATATAAGTAAATATTTAGAAAAGGAAACACACATTTTCTATATTTCATTATTGTATAACTAACCCATATGAGTGTAGGGTTTACTCATATGGGTAGAAAGGGTCATTGAATAAATACAATATATATATATATATATAACTAATAAAATTATAAACATATCTATATTTACAGAAATAATTCCTTTACAAAAAAATTAATCGTATTTAAGTTTTCACTGTATCACAAATATATTTTCTGTTGTCAAATTTATGTCAATATTTATTCTATCATTTATATCTATTTATCAAATACATTTATAAAAATATGTAATCCTTGTGTTATTTTTAATTCATATTTAGACTATACAGATAATGTAATACAAAACAATTTCACAAAACAATTTCACATAAATAATTACAATCCATGCACGAATTAGTCTGTTTGGGCTATCGACCAGAGGCTTTTCGACTATATTATATTTAAATTTATTAATTTAATTCACAAAAAATATTTCAGTAAGTAACTAGGATAGATTTATTTTATATATGTTTTTATATGCTAAATAAATTTATTGCAGTGTTCCTTTGTTATATTATTTTATGAACTGTTATAATTGTTTCTCACTTTCAGACCATTCACGTCTAATTCATATTTTCAAGCCGAAAACAGTTCCTGCGTAAGGTTAAGAAACGGATTGTATGGTAGTCTTTACCTTCCTGATAAAATATTTGTTCTTAATGTTGTTTCAAAAATATTTGATCCATTCTTGATTTTTCTATATTTTTTTCCTCTCATGTTTTTTTGGGAAGTAGTGAAATTTTCTGATTGAGCTTTGTGTTTATTGTGGAAAATAAAATATTTGTTCTTAATGTTGTTTCAAAAATATTTGATCCATTCTTGATTTTTCTATTTTTTTTTTTCCTCTCATGTTTTTTGGGAAGTAGTGAAATTTTCTTATTGAGCTTTGTATTTATTGTGTTGATTTTTCTATATTTTTTTCCTCTCATGTTTTTTGGGAAGTAGTGAAATTTTCTGATTGAGTTTTGTGTTTATTGTGTTGATTTTTCTATATTTTTTTTCCTCTCATGTTTTTTGGGAAGTATTGAAATTTTCTGATTGAGCTTTGTGTTAATTGTGGAAAATAAAATATTTGTTCTTAATGTTGTTTCAAAAATATTTGATCCATTCTTGATTTTTCTATTTTTTTTTCCTCTCATGTTTTTTGGGAAGTATTGAAATTTTCTTATTGAGCTTTGTATTTATTGTGTTAATTTTTCTATATTTTTTTGCTCTCATGTTTTTTGGGAAGTAGTGAAATTTTCTGATTGCGCTTTGTGTTTATTGTGGATTAATGAATTATGATTTTTTGGGATTACAATGAATTCATTCTTTTGAAAATAATATTATGTTGTAGATCAAAGAGTACTAAGAGCTTTAGGCAATGTGGGAGTGATATTGTAAGTATACAGTAAAATGTTTGTCGATTTGTCCATGATTTGTCTATATAAAGGGGTTTTGATTTGTAAAGATCGTGGACATACATGTGGTAAAGAGCAGGATACAAGAGAGCTTTAGAATATGTTTATGAATATTTGAATATTTTTAGAGTAAACTCAAAAAAAGAGGATACTATTATAGCCAAGGATTATTTTCCTATTTTAAGGTATTTCATAAAAATATAACTAATTAAAAATAATTCATAATTGTAATATTCATATATTTAAATATTATTAAAAAGTTAGTTTATTTTATTTATAAATATAGTAAATTCTATATGGAAATAAAATATCATGGGTGCATCCGGATAATCGCCGAACTACAGTTACAAATCTTTAAGAAGAGCATAGTATTTTAACGGGGATATGCCATGTAATTTTGACCGAGATATTGAAACACCTACGCATGTTCAATATTTTGGTCAAAAAATGTGCTTATTTTATCCGAATAATAGAAAATATTTAGTGGATATTTATCAGCAACTCCTTGAATTATCTAATGATGATTCAAAGAATAATAGCGAAGGACAAAAAGCTAGGTTATTGTAGACGTAAGACAAAAATCATTGATCTTAATGGATTGCCAAAGAATTATTAATTTAGTTCAAAGGAATAACAAAAGTATTTTGTGACGTTTGAGTGAAAAATCTTAAAAATCGACAAGAGTTTAATAATTTAATAAACTTTAATACCCTTCCTCACTTTTTATTGTATATAAATTGTATTCCATTATTTACAAAAATAATAGAAAACTGCACATATAGTAATTAAAGTTTGTTAAATTACAAGTTAGTGAATATATACAGTAATTCCTGAAAGAATAATGCCTAAAAGAAACACTAATATTTATTGATAGATAGAGATCCAGTGTGATCACTCTGTATCAATAAATTCTAAGTATTTTTAAAATGTAATTAAGTTTATTTCATTTTAAATTTTAAATTGAAGTATAAATCAAACGTGTAGTTTTTTTTTTTCATTGTAACTAAGTTGAACAAAGTAGCATGTACATAGACAAGCCCAACTAATCTAAATATAATAGAAAAAAGGATTTATTCACTTGGTCACAGTTATTTAAAAAAACTAAATAAAAAGAATTTGAAAATAATTAATTAATTAATAAATTATTTTCCCTTCAGCTACTGTAGCATTATATAAGTCCTCTAACGATCATTTCCATCGGGGATTTCAGAAAAGACGGTGCGTTTTAATTAATTTTAATCAATTAAATAAACAACTTTGCAATTACGTAAGGCACAGCTGTACCGACGAGAGATGAAATCCCGAAACACGTGTCTGCAGATAGCCTTATATTACGTAACTTTTATTGCATTTTTTTGCATTAAATATTTTCGATTCAAAATTGTTGCATTATATAATATGTTATTGTTATGCAACAGCAAATGTCTATTATTAGACATTTGTTAAAGTAACATAAGTCATAATGTCACAGTAGCTAAAGGGAAAATAATTTATTTATTAATTATTTTCAAATTCTTTTTATTTAAATCTAAATGTGATCTGTAACATAACTACACTTAATTGGAATTGTATTACAGTAATGTAATAGGGGGTCGAATAATTTAAGACTTAGAGAGTGAGCGTGGGAAAAAGTAAAAATAAATTTATATTGAAAAATAATGGTGGTTGTACCATAACTCCACTTACGTGAGAAAGAGTAAAATAGTCCTACAAAACATTAAATTGGCTATAAATCAAAATTTCATAAAATGTCTTCAACAAAATGTGAATAAAGATAAATTTTCAGTTACTTCGTAAATGGTAGTAAAAATTAATTTTCCATTTTCATCTAAATAGATCTAAATTAAAATATGTATTTAATAAAACATTTATATATGTTTACTTACTTATTTTTTGTTGTTTCAGATATAACTCGTTTAATAATATATGCCATTTTACATTGTAACCGGATTACAAAAAAATAAAATAAAAAGTGAAAATCCGTAGATTGGTGGCAACTTAAAATTCCATCAATAATAATTTATTATTATTTTAATTTATACAAAATTATCTTTGTCGAAAAGCAAGACAACATTAGCATATATAATTCGAAATAAATCACAAAACTCACCCACCGATTATGAATATTTATTAAAAACCTTACAACGTTTTCGCGCTGCCACTAATTTTTTTCTTAATTTATTTTTACAGCCCAATTTTATTCACCTTAATTTGACATCGGATCGCGCCGATAAAATCACTTCATTTTTCACGTCTCCGCGATCCCGCCGTTGCTTTCCGTTTCCTTCTCTTTTTATTGCCATTAATATATTGCGTGATAATAAGGTTAAATAGTTTTCATTGCTTGTTTTATTGTGTTCAACCGTTTGCCCCGGCTGTAAATCTTTTTTACCTGCATTTACTGCTTGTACAGTTTCCGGCTGTAAAGTCCACCGAATTGTTTCGTTTCGGAGCCCGTGTGGGGATTATGAATAATGGATTCGGCGGTTTTAATTCGGTGTTGTATTAGCATTAATCATTCGCTTTCGTGAAAAATTTTAATTTGTTCTTTACCGCTGATTATCGCTGCTTGGGATCTTGGAGTTTTGATTGTGATTTTCGTAAATCGGCGTTATTTCGTTCGTGAAATAATCAAAAAATAATTTTTACTTTCATTTACGAATTAACAAACTCAAGAAGTTGTATATTATGAGTTTTGTGAAGGTTGACTTAAGTATAAGAAACTCTTATACACTTATCTTCACTTTTATATTTTTAATACCGGATGTACATTTCGATCACGAAGGATATTGATTGGCTGATCTTTCATTTGGGTACAGAAGGGTTTCCTTAGAAAGTCTATAGTCTGTTACATAATCCCATCTACATCTACATTTCTTTAGAGTATAGGAATGCAATGATTCATATAGGGAACTTAAAGGGGGATGTATGTACGATGTTCTGGGTGTATCTGGAGCTACTGCTATTATAATCGTGCATTAGTCCTCCTGTTTCAAACATAACTACAGTCTCCTTTGACTCAAGAGATTTCGACTCTGTAGAAAAATAGGTACACAACCCATTAATTAATATCGAATGCAAGGAATTAGCTCAGTTGGTGCAATTTTCCGTGAAAGTGTGATAATCACACTTTCACAAAAATTTGCGTCAAGTGTAGAAGAAAAATACGACTTTGTATTAAGTAAGCACCTAAGTAAATATTCATTAACAGTATCCAAAAACATAGCACCGAAGTAAGTATTCATTGACAGCATCCAAAAAACAAAACGCTGCCTCACTTTATGAATAAGATTTTTCTGAAGGCCGTTGCAACTTTCTGAAGTTCTTTACCAAAAGTATTTTTGTAACAACCATTTATGACCGAAATTACAACCCATCTACAAGCCAAGTAACACATCTAGAGAATTTTTTCAACCAAGTCAGAAATTATAAATTATCTTCAAGATTTAATTCGAGATAGAGTAGTCTGCGGATTAAAAGACAATAAAATATGTTGGCCAGTCAAAGTATTTGCCACCTAACTTAAAATTGGTTTTAGCTTCCCAACTAATGATTCATTCACATAACTGCTTAAAACTTAAATCGTATTAGATTTTTTATACAGAATTTTTTATAATAATCGAAAAATGGTATTAATTCACTGTGTTACAGTTATTGGAAATAAAAAGAATGTATAAACAATTATATAAAATAAATATGAATAAATTATTAAAAATCAACCAATAAAACACAGATTAGATTGAATAACTTTAAATTCTCGACTAGTTTCGGGTTATTAGCCCATTTTCAAGATAATTTAAAATTTTAAATTCTTTTGAAAATGGGCTAATAACCCGAAACTAGTCGAGAATTTATTTAATCTATCTGTGTTTTATTGGTTGATTTTTAATAATTTATTCATATTTATTTCATACAATATGAACTACCAATGTCTATATATTAAAACCAGTAATTATAAACAATTAATTTATTCAATTGAATAATTTATTAATTATTGCATCTTTATGACTAACGTTAGTACTTTAAAATAATTACCCATTAAAACAACTACTTCTCAGGCAAATCACCAGATATTGAACTACAGATTGAACAGTAGCTGTTGCATGACAAATAATTGTATGATGCAACAATTTTTTATTACATACATCAATTTTGTAGATATAATAATTTATCATAAGGAAGAAATTAAGCAAATTAATTATGATTGAAAACGTTTCTCACCAAAGCTTCGAATTTATTATTTAAAAAAAATAATATTTGGAATAAAAGAAACCTCACATTATAGGTTAGGTTATTATAACAAATTGAAGAATTTGATTTAATAAATAATGTTACATATGACGTTTTATTTGTTTTTATTCATTGGTGTCAACAAAATGTAAAATAAAGAATAAAATCGCAACACTCTAAGGGCCTAGTGGCCAAGGCCATATCCTCACAGCACTCTACAGGAGACAAGTTTTGATTATACAGTAAAGCAAATATATCATGAAATCTACAAATATTTTTATTTTTTATTGTAATATTCTATGATAGTTCACCGTTAATAAATAAATAAATTATTGTAATATACAGATTTATATTTAGCTGATGTAGTTAACCATCTGATTAACTGACGTTAACTCTTTACTATCATCCAAGACTCTTGTCCAGTCAATGTAGATAATTATCATATTAATTCAAAAACGTACCAATGGCTCATCATATTAAGGGTGAGCCATTGGTACGTTTTTGAATTTCGTCGTATGGTAACACTAAGCGAGTTAAAGACCCAACATTTTGACAGTTCAGTCAGTAATACTCCCCCATTTATGAAACAAACATAATTTCGCTTGAGGAGCGTTTTGAAATATTGCAAACATATTTTCAAAGTGAGTGTTGTACGGTCCAAACATTGCGAATTTTGAAAAGAAAAATGGGCCGCAATAAAGCGCCCACCGAAGGTGCTATACGCAAATTGGTAAACAAAGTTCGGGAGATGGGGATGCTGGTGGATAACAGACGTGGTCACAGAACTCCGACAGTGCACACAGAAGAATATTGAGGCTGTGGCCCATAGTGTGGCAGAAAATTCAACTCGAAGACGGTCGCAGCAACTAGACATCAGCCGAACCAGCCTGCGGAGAATACTGTACAATGACCTCGGATTATTCGCCTACAAGGATGAGTCACGAGTTGAAAGCAAATGACCATCCGTTTCGATATCAGTTTGCTTAGACCAACTTAATGATGAAGACGATTTTGCTCGAAAAATCATCTTTTCTGACGAAGCGCATTTCCACCTCGGTGGATATATAAAGAAGCAGAACTGCCGGATTTGATGCTTAGAACAGCCACACGCAATCATACAGAGGCCAATGTATCCATCACAGTTTGGTGTGGATTTTGGAGTGGTGGCATAATTGGCTCATTTTACTTCGAAAATGATGTTGGAAAAGCCGCCATAGCGACCGCTACAGAACCATATTGACCAACTTTTTGTGGCCTCAAATCAACTCTATGGATGTGGACGACCTTTAGTTTCAAGAAGATGGCAACATATTCCATACAAGCCGACTTATGATCAAACTTTTGCGCACCAAGTTCGATAACCGCATAATCAGCCGTTTCGGAGACGTCAATTGGTCGGCGCGCAGCTGCGATTTGACACCATTGGACTTTTCTGGATAATCTAGAGCAATTCCAGCTTTGAAACACAACATTACAACTGCTTTGAGTGAGATAGGAGCCGGGGTGATCGAAAATGTCATCAATAATTTTGCCGACCGAATGGCATACTGTAAGGCCAAAAGAGGAAGCCACTTGAACGAAATCGTTTTCCATTCATAAATGGGCTTCACAATATAAAAAAAAAAACAAATAAAAAATATCATTTTATCGCATTTTCAAAATCGTACTAATTAATGGCCCACCTTTTAATTTTGCTAGCATTAAAACTATTGAATAAACACTTGGTTAGTTTACAATTTAAGTTACAAAACCAACCATGTGTTTATTTTTTAAGTTTGCGCTGTTATACACACATTTTTTTGTATATTTGTTTATATATTTATATATTTTGTAATTTGTATTTCTTTAAATTAAATTGTCCTGAAATTAGTTATTCTGTTGGGCAATAAAGTATATATTATTATTATTATTAATAGTTTTAGTACGTAATCATTATTACCACTGGTTAAGTGAGAAATTAATTGAGCTTAATTTTTTAAATGTTTTGTCTGTTTTGTTTTCCCTGTAATTTCTGATTGGTGTTAACTCCTCCAATTAATTAGCAGATAAATAAAGACACAATTACACCATAACAGAATAATTAAGCAACTAAACTCGGGGTTGAGTTGGCAAAAGTCGGAATCGCCGTACAAATACAGATTACCCCGTCAAGTCTCCGGCAATAAAAGGGGGGCGCTCTTTAGTGATGTGTACACACACTCGCAACTCGAACGGGCACACACATAAAAGGTGTTAATCTGCAGGTAAAGCTCGGCGTAAAAAATAATAAAAAGAACAATAAAAAATTTTTTTAAATCCGCTGATAAGCGTCCGATACATCCGAGTGCTATTGGTCATATAAAACGTTACGCAAGAGATTAAACAAATAGTTTCGGTTGTAAAAGAGCTATTTACGAGCGGCAGCAGAGAGTGCTTTCCGCGGGGTCATATAAAGTAATTACTTTATGGAGAGCACGTTGTAAACCTAATATTGTTTTGTGTGCGTGTTTGTGCGTTAGCGCGAGAGGGCCATCGCAAATGGAATTTGTAATTTCGGGATTATAAAGCGCTAATACGCGCATTTATTTTTTCGGGAAAAAAATATCAAAGGATTTATTAAATTTTATTATTGTCATATTTTAATCAGTCGAATGAAAACTCAACAAAAAACTTCATGAATTAAGTAAAAGTTTACTTTTATTAATTGTACATTTACATAGGTTTATAAAAATAGAAATACACACTACTTTTGCATTTTTCTTCGTACTAACTAAATACTAAATAGCGACTAAGTAAACACCGAAGTTATTATTCATTGATAGCAATCAGATAATAAAGCACTGCAGTACTTTACAAATAAGTATTTTCTCAAGGTCACTAACCCATTTTTTGTTATTATTTCAAAAAATCCAGTTTTATATATGTTACAGATGTAAAAGAAATGCTATTTTCTATATTACATTCCTAGATGTTAAGTTTAAATATACTGTAGTATTTGTTTAAACAATTGATTACTGTAAGTTATGAATTTTTTATATATGTTACAGATGTAAAAGAAAGGTTATTTTCTATATTACATTCCTTAATGTTAAGTTTAAATATACTGTAGTATTTGTTTAAACAATTGATTACTGTAACTTATGAATCAATTGTTTAAACAAATACTACAGTATATTTAAACTTAACATTTAGGAATGTAATATAGAAAATAACCTTTCTTTTACATCTGTAACATATATAAAACTGGAATTTTTGTAAGAATAACAATAATAATACCAGAAAAAAGTGTAAGGTTATTTTCGAAATTCGTTAAGCTATCTAGGTAACTTTATTTAGTCGTGAGCCCGATGATAACACAATTTGAAAAAAAATCTTGACGTTACAAACAATCGCGATTCCGATTAGCCAAATTGTAAAAGATAACAACGCCCCGCAATTTAAAATACCAATCGATAAATCAATTCATGTTTCTTCTTGGTTACTTTTCAAGCCATTTGTACGGAAAACAATTTATTTCAATTATAATACATCCCATTCTCGTCAAATTAGAATATTATTTAAATTTTAAAGTTAGTGTTATTTTTTGCTTTCCTAAACGTGTGAACGAAATAAATTATAAATTATGACTAATATCATATCTGATGTTGTATTAAATATTAAATAATATTTATATGTGGCAAAAATAAGTAAAAGTTAATAAAATATTGAAGTTGGATAATATATAGTAAAATATTTGTAAATTTAGTATATAATAAAATATAAAAAAAATTAATTAATTTTTTATTTATGTGTACAAAGTTTTTTTAAAAGGTATAATTTATATGAATTTCATGTAATAAAAAAGTTTCACTCTTAAATAATAATCCAAGCAATAATTATAAAACTTCCCGTAAACGGTGTATAAATTATGAAAAATAGACGATATCGTTATTGAATTAACCCCGATCGAAATGGCAGTTTCGTGCCGTCGGGAAGATTTACCTCCGCCGATACCCGTCGCTGTTTTGTTTCCTCTCCTTCACATTTAACATATTCTGACGTGAAATATAGACGGCACCGGCGATACGGCCCGAAATTAATTAATTCGGAACGTGTGCGCCCAACTTTGATCGGCCATTAACATAATTAAAGTATTCGATGTCGTGCGGACTCGGATGCATTTATGCGGCGCCCTCTCCGGCCGCCCCACCGGGGGCCCGACCCGAAAAATATTCAATAAAACCCGATATCAAACTGTGGCGTTAATTTGTATTCATCGCCCGTTTTGAAAAAATAAAATCGGCTCTGTTAATTAAAAACAAAGCGAAACTAAAAATGAAACAGCGTCCAGCATGTTTAATATTAACTATGGAGAAAAATCTTGAATACTAATTCTTATATATATATACGCAATATTTATTGATAAATGTAATATATACAGGGTGATTCGTGTTAAAAAAAATATAGAGACATGTCTAGGAAGCAAAAATTGTTAAAGCTATAGTTTTATAAAACAAGTTATATTTTATATTAATATCATGCAGTCATATTATTAGCGATTTTTTCCGCAAGCATTTAATTAAAATATCGAAACACATTTGCGCCGAAGGTAATTGGCCCCGTTCCTTCCTCTTCCCTTTTTCTCCATTCCGCACACCCCGCGTCTCTCTTCCCTTTTTCTCTATTCCGCACGCCCCGCGTCTGTTGTACGAACGGCGACTGCTCTTTTTAAGACACCCTCAATTGGCAATTATTATTAGGCCCCGGCGTTCATTACAGCACTCGCAGGGGCCGTAACTTGCGCCGCTACCATCGATTATTGTTATTTTAATTTAATTTTCCGGGACCCCACTTTGTTTATTATGGGGGCTAAACTGCGTTCCACTGTCATTACATTATTCCGCCGTTTGGTGTTAAACACGCTAAACATTGCAAAATAGGGGGAGGGTTTGGGTGGAGTAGGGTGCGAATTAAATAAACATTGTGCCGATTAAAAAGGAAGGGAATTTTAATAATTTTAATAAAAAGGTACTGCATATATTTTTTTAAATAGATAACTATAGTTTTTGAATATTTAAAATACTAATATATGGTAGCGGCTTTCCATGCTTCTGTATGTATGTATGTATTGTCTCTTATTTACTAATGACATGACGAGATGTGTCAATTCGCACGACCTTGAAGGCCAATTCACATGTCCATTTCATGAATCAACTTATAGCCAAATTTTGATTTCAATAAGTCCATGGTTGCTATCTCCGTATGGCACGTAGCGCCGTCCTGTTGAAACCACATCACGTCCGGATTAAAGTCATCCATATTTTCAAATAAAAATTCATTGATCATGGTGCGGTAACGATCTCCACTAACCGTTATTTTTTTTATTAAATAAGGTCCAATGCTGTCTTCTAAGACAAATTCATAAGAGATCCTGCAGATTCTATTACATCCCGAAAAATGCACCATTTGGTGCGGTGGTGGGTAAACTGCATCAAACAGTGCATCCTACATAATTGTCACTAGCTGTACGTTACATCCTGAAAAAATGCACCATTTGGTTTATACGATGGTTGGTAATCCGCACCAAAAGGTGCATTTTTTAGGATGTAATGGAATCTGCAGGATCTCTTTTCTTAGAATTTTCTTGTGGATTCATCTTAGGGGACGGCGAATTGTGACGAAACTGAATTTTTGTTATAATAATATAATAATTTTTAAGCAGGAATTTTCAAAAGTTTTCAAGTTATACAGAATATAATTTGAAATGCTGGATCCTTTTTTTTTAATATTAAATTATCTTTATTGTAAATATAATTTGTCGATTAAAATCTTGAATTATACAGTGTCGAAATAATTGACGCGGCGATTTTTATAAAAGCGGACATAATTTATGGAGCGCTATCCGTAATTAAGTGCGTCTAATTAGAGTTAAGCGCGCACC
The DNA here is from genome assembly GCA_963082785.1 of Philonthus spinipes. Classification (NCBI taxonomy): domain Eukaryota; kingdom Metazoa; phylum Arthropoda; class Insecta; order Coleoptera; family Staphylinidae; genus Philonthus; species Philonthus spinipes. The sequence continues at coordinate 25,370,762 of OY720303.1, forward strand.
ATTAAAATTGGTGTCTTCGTGGAAGCGATAGTCGTAAAAAGGTGCGAGAAACGTGCACACATCCGACTCGGCCAATTTAATACCCGCCGCGACAATTTCCCTCCTCCGGTAAACACTCGCCGTTTACCGTATTGCAAAAAAAGAGTGAGAGAGAGACCAGCACACAGCAAAAAAAAAAAAAACGTATCGATCGCTAATTACGCATCATCACGTTTTAATGGAAACACCGATTCCATATCAACGAGCGGCATTAATTAGCGCCGTTTTAATTACGGCGCGGATTTCGGGCCTCTCTTTTGATGGCGGCGTAAATCATCCGATTATTTCAATTTACTTCTTGTCCGTGCTTAATGCATACATTATTCAAAACGGCGACAGCATCGGAAAATTGTCAATTAGACGCGCGTTTCCTACGTAATTGTCACTAGCTGTACGTGTCAATTTCGGCTAATGCGGAAACGGACTTCGTGGTATTATAAATCCATGTCTGAGTTTTGCTACAGCTATAATAAATCACAAAAATAAATAATTTTAAAATGCATATTCATATTTATTAATCAATCTATTTTAATATTTTAAATTGTGCAAAATTAACATGTATCAACCCAATATTTATAAATGATAAGGAAAGAATCAAAAGTACCTCAATATTCAATCAAGGAAAGTATAATTTAAGAAAATATTCGTATAAATCTTAATAATTTGAATTTTTCTATTATAAGATGTCTATAATTTGATAAACATTGAGAATACAATTTAAGAGGCTATTTTTTGTCTTCGCCTATTTTGCCCAATTTATTGAATTGTGTAATGGAAAACCACCATAACTCATTTATAGTTTGCACCGACTCTCTGAATGCCGTACTACTACTATATGCTATACTATATATATACTCTATACACAATACTCAGTCGATTCGCTAGTCCAGGTCATATAATCCACGATTTTCAAAGTCTTCCGGATGCAAAAGACCAACACTATCGGTCGCATATTACGAATAACATGATCAATGTTGACATACAAGGCGTCGATTATTGCTGGAAATAATCTAAAGGTGTCAATTCGCATGTCATGATGCAAAAGGTGGTTGTCTTCTCCGGAGTATGTGGAAACTGAGGGTAAAAGGTGGCTAATGAAGCTGCTGCTCAAACAACAGAAACAGATATCGTAGACGATGTATCCTTAAGACCAGGAAACTCATATTAAAAAGAAAATTATGAAGGATTAACAAAGGAGTTGGGATGGCTTTGAGACAAGCAGAGCAATATATCTATTAAATTAAATAAAATGAAACAAATATGATTCACTCCCGAAACACGTGTCTACAGATAGCCTTGTAACTATTATTTGTTGTTTCCTTTCATTAAAAAAATGCACGTTAGAGCCATATAATGTGGACGTGTATCTAAACAACACATGTAACATTTAATCTAAGTTTTCTCTTATATTGACGTATTTCCATGCCTTTGTTGTATATATAAATTATATTTGTATATGTAATCTCTTGCACTGGAAATAAACATTATTATTATTATTAAATCATTTCGAATCAAACCGTTGCAATTCGCAGTAGTACTGCTACGCAACAAACAAATATCTATTGTGTAATCCAATGTCCGGCGGGGTAAATGCTCGGGAAGTAGTTGTTTCAATAGATGTTTGTGAAACTTACAGTGTAAGTAATTTTTTGCAGTTGGAAAATAGGGATTGATCGAATTGTATTGATCATTGCCAGAAATTTTCCTTTTTTAATTTAATTGTAATATATCTATGTTTTTAAAAGTTAATATATTATTCATTTGTTTTGTGTTATGTACAGTCGAATCGAAGTCTTTGTCTAATTCAATTTCACTTTTCCTGTTTGTTCGGCTTATCCGTCGTAATTTATTATAATTTATTGTCCATACTATATTGTACAGTTTCATGTATCATCCGTTCAAGGTCCTTTTACAGCTTTGAAGCATTTATATCAGTTGTTATTCTCGTCACTGTTTTTAGTTCTATTATAACTGTATAATAAAGGGTGTTAAATTATGAGTGACCCCATTTGATTTATTAAATACAAAAATTACAGTTGTAATAATTATAAATATCAAATGTACTCTCATACAGAGAGTTTTATGTAACACCGAAAATGCTAGAATGTACTCAATGTAAATTTTCCGATGTTCGATGTGTACTGGAACGCATCAAAGCATTGAGTGCGATGTGATTGGCTACGATTTCTAATGGTAATATAGTCAACCCAATTTACACTATTTCCGTCAAAAATAAATTACATTTGTCAACTATTATGTCAAGTGCAACATGTATAATTATGGATATTTTACTTAACCGCAATGCATAACCATAAAAATCGTCTCCTTTGTATACATTATTGACAGGTAAAGATGTCCAACTCTTCGTATATGTATGTCTGCTTTAAGCACCAGAACAGTAAATGTCACTTGCTTGCGATAACTGACAAATGTAATTCATTTTTGACGGCGATGGGTGTAGTTTGGGTTGACTATATTATTTTTAGAAATAGTAGCCAATCACATCGCACTCGATGCTTTGATGCGTTCCTGTTCCTGTTCCTCGAACATAGGAAAATTTACATTGAATACATTTTAGCATGTTCGGTGTTACATAAAACTCTCTGTATATCAAGTTTTGTTTGATTGGCCGATTGCTCAAAGAATATTTTGCGTAGAGAAGGTTTTAAGACTTAATTCAATTATTCAAACACAACGACAGTTCCATCAAGAGTTTAATGTTGAAATGGCTCCTTCACGTAACTAATGCTAAAATTACCATTAGATGTTGTCGTTTCAACAAAACAGTGTAAGATCTCATGTGTCAAATTTATCAATGGATGTTGTCGGGCGTCTGCTATCTCAGCGAGGAGATCAACTGTGCCCTGTACGCTATCCCGATTTCTCGCCTCCGGATTACTTTTTGCGGGGAACTTTAAACTAAAAAATAAAAATAAAATAAGACAAGCTATTGCTGAGATTCCGGCTAAAATCTGTCAGCATATAATGTTGTATTTATTTCTTTAGTTTTTGGCTCCATTATAATATTAGGTTTAGGTTTTATCTAAACAACAATGATCTCATTATGCGCTAACAGATTTTAGCCGGAATCTCAGCAATGGTTTGTCTTATTTTATTTTTTAGGTTTAAGTTTTGTCTTTTTGTGTTGTGTCGTCTTGGAGGTCCTGTATCAGTACTTTTATAACCATGCTGCCGTCTCCAGTATAATATTAGTTTCAAAATTTTGGAGTATAAATCCGTGACTTGTATTATGATTACTATATGCTTGTCGTTTATTGAAGTTAGTTCATTTATGTCAAGGGAGCGGTGAAATGCGACGGATATTTAGTCCGAAGTCTCGTAAACAAATATTAGAAAAAAAATCGAAATTCCGTGTATAAATAGATTTTCCTTTCAAAAAAAAAAAATGTTTTTCATCAACAGATATAAAATGATTGTGATTAATCATGTCAAATCAAGTTATCTTGAAATGTAGTCATGTCTTTCACAAGACTCAATATTAGTTCTCGCTTATATTCTACATAGACTTCAAGAATGGTCGCGTTCAGGGAATTTTTAGACATGTAGCGCTACAACGCAAAGCGCTTGATGGTAAGGACGTTCACGAAAATATGGCTGTTTTGTTTACAGCTGCACGGCTTGAAAAGTGATCAAGCGGAAAAAATATATGCTTGAAACATTTGAATTGTATAATATATAATTAATGTACAATTACAAAGGTCTTCCAGCTTATAAATTGTATAAAAAGGATTTGAAAATACTTAATTAATAAATTATTTCCTCTTTAGCTACTGTGACATTTTGATGTATTAATTAATTTAAACAACTGCGAAAAAGTGAATAAATCCTTTTTTCTATTATTATAAATTTTATTTGAAGATTTATGCTAGTTATATCCAAATACTTTAAAACCATAAGACAAAATCGTTAATTCACTGGCTTTCTACTTCGTCATACATTATTGAATATAAATGAAAACACTATGTATTATTTTGTTTGTATAACAATTAATTTATTTGGTGACTATTGTTTCGATATATTCACGTATCATTATCAAACCATAAATAACAAAAACTAGAAAAAAATTTATTAAATGAAAATAATTTGAAAATAATTAATAAAATATTTTCACATTTAGCTCTGTGACTTTTGACTTACGTTATGTAAGTACGTTAAACAAATGCACATTAAAACAACTATTTCCCAGGCAAATACCCACGCCGGACATTGAATTACATTTGCCCGGGAAGTAGTTGTTTTAATGTGCATTTGTTTAACGTACTTACGTAACGTAAGTCAAAAGTCACAGAGCTAAATGTGAAAATAATTTATTAATTATTTTCAAATCATTTTTATTTAATATATTTAAATAACTGTGACCAAGTGAATGAATAATACTCTTTTCTATTTATACAATAAAAATGTCATTAAATCTACCTATTTTTAATAACAGCGTTGAAGAGGTGGGTGTATTTCAGGTCAACCTGGTCGTTGATTACGGGAATTTCCGCATTTTCGCAAAACAGTTGGTTGAAAATAATCATTTTTTTGGAGAGGATGTACTGTGGGTTATTTATTTTGCCGAAAATGCTAAAAAGATGGACCTTCTGGAGTCTTTGGAAATACACAGAGCCCGCGCTAATGAGGAAATTCCCTCTTTACCATTGTTATTAAAAATAAGTAAATATAAATAACAATTTTTTTGTTACTTACGGTTTCACAACGATACGTGAATGTATGGAAACTATAGTCATCAAATAAATGAATTGCTTTACAAAGTAATAGATAGTGTTTTCATTTATACTCACTCGTTAGTGGTAAATCACAACGAATCTTCAATTATGCTTTTTAATTAAATAAATTCCGCACTAATCGACATTAATGTCACAAATAAATCACCACCCACGGTCTGATCGTGTAGCTCCATATATACATGTTCACATTAGTAGTTATTTCTTTGCTGCAGAATCCACAGGGTATTTGAAAGATTTGAATATGGACATTAAAAAACAGTCCAGTTGTTTATTTTAATGAATCATTAATCTATGTCAATTAACTAATAGACAAAAATATTATATTCACATAGCTATTTGAAATAAATAAAATAAAAGAATTTGAAAATAATTAATTATTAATTATGAATCATTATTTTTCCTTTAGCTACTGCCACTTTTTGACTTGCGTTAGTAAGTAGCTAAAGTGAAAATAATTGGTTAATAATTACTTCGTTTCAATTTATTTTTATTTAATTTTATTAAACTAAATAAAAACTTATTGGAAATATCTTAGGTAATTTCCTATGATGCAAGTTCAAAGAATTTATATATATACAAAAATAAATTATAATCAATATTTGGAGGGTAACATTATACTTTCTTTTTTACATTTAATGAAACGTTCAGCCACCATTCATCTAGCGTATGGAAATTAGGAAGAAGATGGTGCATGCGTCGTCTTTAATTTTTTAGATAAAAGGTATTTTCTCTAAAAATATATACATATTTAAAAATATATTTTTGTTGGTCCTTATTTTATTGGAATATAATTGTTGTTAGGATTAATTAGAGAAAACACCTTTATTAATATGCGAAGGGGAAAGTGTAATGTTATCTTCCTTCCGTTGAAAAGTTGTGTATAATTTATGGACACGTGGACGTGTGGAAATGATACATACAATGTGCGAATTGAAACGAATCCAGGCAATGGGCCATTGTGCACGGGCGCCGTTTAAAGGATAATACAACAATAATATTTCCATTAATGTGAAGGGCCCGCATTGTGGACGTGCCAAGTTTTCCGCGTGCTCCTCCACGTCGTGACTGATGGATAACTAATGACACCATCCCGTGGCGTATAACTCCTGAATTATGTGATTATTCAATATAAAACAATGCCCTCGCCCATTTTTCCGCCGTCCATTTCTGAGAGCGTAGGTTTTCATGTTGTTTATAATAATGAGCGGCTGTGTAAGTAGCCATCGGCTCGTCGGGCAAAGAGTTTGTAGTAAGTTATAAGGTCTGGGGTATTAGAGGGCCGCGTGGGAGGACACTACGAGATGTAAACCATGGAAAGCAGTAAGCGTCACGTCTGCTGTCTGCTGTCTGTTCGTGTTCAGCCTCCCGCAGTCCTTCTGTATAATATGTGGGAATTTGTCACTATAAATATCCGGGCTAGCAGCCACATATCAGATGGGATTCCGATTCCGGGATATTAAGGTGTTGTATCCCGCTTTTTATGTCTCTCGCGCCATTTAACCGACTGCTGCCACCCAACCTCCCCTCGCCACCAGAAAACACTCATACACTCTCACACGCTTACATTTTTTATATATATTCCCACTAAGCACCGTCTGCAATAAAACAAGCTTAGGTAAAGTAATTGTAATAGAGGATATATCGTGTCTTGAAATACAGCCATAACAAAATACCATATAATGATTAATATTATTTATCTGTCTGAAAACACCAACAAAAACCTAAACCCATGCTGCGATGACGTAATTATTTTAAATCGATTTAAGGGCCTCTTATTAATTATATTTCAAGAATTTGTTGTAAAACTAATTGGTTAATATATCACCTCTGTTTAGTATTGGGGTAATGAGCGACTTTTTATTATGTCTAGGAAACACCCAGTTTCTAGATTTATGTTTATAAGATATATGAGCGGCTGCAGGATTACTTCGATTGTAAATTTAGTGATCCTTGCGGGGATCGTATTGATTGATGTGAGTGCAATAAGTTGAAAACTTCTGTTATTTCTGCCTGTTCTGAAAATAATGATTAATTTAATTATTATTTTCAGAACAATATTCCTATATACAATCATCTTTATTGTGGTATTTACATATACATATATTATACAAAATATTTGATCTAAACTTATAAATGGCCTTTCAGCCCAATATTCCTATAATTTAGAAAATTGATGTTTTAATAATTCAATGAGAATCGAATTCAAACTCATCATTTTTTGTTTTCATTTTAAAGCACTAACCTGTTGTAAAGAACAAAACAAACAAAAAAATACATCGGGGGTGAAAGACAAGATGTAAATACCCAAATGGGATTATTTAGTGTGCACGTATGTACGTATGCAAATGATGTGTGTGCGCGTGAAATCTTATTAAAGTTTTGACGATGATTGTTTGCGGCCCGTTTGAATTGAATAAGTCGGCCATCACTGTAAACATAATAGCGGGGTGGGCCGTGGGTAATGAATATGCAAAGTCTGTTTGTATAACAAACGATCGGTGGTGGAGCGAAATGCGAAATGCAATATCACAATTGAGCGAATGCCGTTCGCACGGCGATATGAGGCGATGATGGCAATTACATGCGGTGTCGCTCTGTCACACATCATGCAGATTTATCGGTCCACAATCGAATAAATACGACCCCACACCCACACACAAGCTCACTCGCATGTGGGTTGGATTAGGGTTTAGGGTATTTTTTTTACAATAATGGTCGGACGTGGGATACTCGTAGCCCTTGTGCGTTGTAGATTTTAAAGTTTAGATTTTTTTATAATCCGCTTCAAATAACCACAAATCCATTCGTGTTTCTTTTTTTGTTTGTTGGTATAATACAAATCGATTTATCTCAAATTTCAAGGCTGCAGATTGAAAACTTAATTTAATGAGAGCTTTTCTGAAAGGCTATTGAAAACGAATTATAAAAGGCTTCAATCTAAAATAATAAACACGTATGAATATGTTCAACAATATTAGTGTGAAACTATATAATTTATAATTTAAGATGAGGCTTCTACTTTTACAAAAATGTTCAACCACCATTCATATAGCCTATGGATAACTGATGATGGCCATTTCGGTTTTTCGGCCGTCGTCAGACCAGTATGTTTCATGTGCAATGCCTTGATATAAGTAGTTGAATATAATAATAAAAAAATAGGTAAAAGGTAGCGCTTGCGTCGTCTTCCACTTATTAATTGAATAAATGTTGTGCTGTGATGAAATAATCTGATATGAATATAATAGGTTTCTCTATATATTATGAAAAACACCACTCATCAAAATAAGCAACTCATAGATATATCCATTAAATTAGTAAGATCGAACGAGGTTAGTAACAGCAGAAACAGCATCGAAATCACCAAATTTAGGGATATATTGTGGCATTAAATTCAGCTTTAACAAAATATTATACATTTATTATTTTTAATAGGTAGATGATTAAAATTAATAAACGTATGATATTTTTTTTTTGATGTCATTAAAAACTGAAATTTGTGATAACGATAGAAAATTAAAACACTTGGCAGAAAGACCTCTGGTCGATAGCCATTTAACAATTAATTAATTTTTGTGTGATATACATAATCAATGTTTGTTACCTTATTGTAAACTTAAAACACTTGTTTTTTCTATATTTCAAAGATTTTACTTTATTCTTCGACTAGTTTCGGTTAGTGGCCTTAATCAAGGAGTAATGTACAAAATAAAAAAATGCCGATATATATACTCTGAGCCGATTACATCGGATTAACTAATTACAGGTAACAAGAGCGGTCGCGATGGGAGAATACCAAATTTCTTCCATATTGTTAAGCGTGTTTTTTATGCATTACTCCTCGATAATGATCACTGATCGAAACTAGTCGGAGAATAAAGTAAAATCTGTGAAACCTTAAAAAACAAGAATTTTAATTTTCTATCATTATCATATATTATTATTAATTAAAAATGTTTCACCACGGGTTAAGTGAGGAATTTATTCAGAATATGAAATTTATTGTTTTGATATTCATGATATGGTTCTCTCAAGTGAACTACTCTTATCAGCTTCAAAACTACTTAATTATTTATATAATTTCATTGTAATGTAAATATTACAAGGAAAATTTCTGGATATGATCAATAAAATTAGATCAATCCCTTATATGGATAACACATAGAAAAAAAAACCATATCAATTACCAGACAAACCAATAACCTAGAAGCTTCTCCTTTAAATCGCAATTTTATTAACATACAAATTTCCGCCGGTATCTCAGGACTGGAAAGAAATACGCCACGCCACTGGATTTAATATTCCCCCGCGTCATCGCCGGGATTAGCATGATTGTTTAAGGATAACGCGATTTTATTAAATTCCCTTCTTTTAAGAAAGGCGAACGTTGTTTATTAAATGTTATTATTAATGCGCTTGTGATGGTTTGGTTGCCTGTAGACTTTCACCGGCCTCGGCAAATTTATTTAAATTAATTATTATTAAATTGAAGAGTGTCGTAATTTGTTTTCTTCATGTTATTGGATTCTCAGGGATAATATAAAGATTATTATGTTAATTAGTTGCGGATATGGAAAGATATTTGATTTTGTTAAATAATTAATGTTGTTTACACAAACGCGAAAGCGCGAGTCTGGTTTTCTAAAGTGAACTAACTAATTTCAGAAAATATGAATAATTTTAGGCAATATATAAATTAATACGGTGGAAAGACATGACCAGCCAATTCCAGATTAAGATGATCATGTTGTTAATTTTTGAGTCTTCTATATACCGGGTGTTGAATAGTAAAGGGAGTTAGATTAAAATTTGAAATGTGTTAATATTAGCTCCAATAATTATTTGACAGTAACGGTCTATTTAGATTATTACCAAAACGGTCTAATTAGATTATTTTTAAAGCTCAATAAGTCAATAGACCGTTACTGTCAAATAATTATAATATAATAATAAATATAATAATTTTAAAGCTCAATAAGCTTTAAAAATAATCTAATTAGACCGTTTTGGTATCTTACTCGATAATTTTTGAAAAGTATTTACCGAGAAAATTGAAAAAAACTTTACAATTATTTTGAATTAAAATAAAGGTTTGCTATGAAATCGTGATGACAGATATTCCATCTTTTTAAGTGACAGATAACTGTTAAATTTAAATTTACAATGAAATCATGTATTCTACACAAGAAAAATGTTTATAATGAAATCGTTTTACTCAGATAGTATTTTAAGAAGAGTATGTGATTTCAGTGTTGAATTTCCGGAAAAGACAATACTCAGCAAGAGTACAATTCAAAGAATTGTAGAAAAATTCGAAAATAAAGGTACAGTATTAAACGACTGCGGATGTACTGATGGATATAACAAAGGTGATCAAAGAATGAACAGATTACAAAATGAAAATGTTTTCAATGTATTGGCAATTTTTTTTTTCTTGGATTAATTTTTCATCATGTAATATGTTTCACCAAGTGAAACATATTACATGATGAGAACATCACAAACATATTTACATGATGTTTCACTTGGTGAAACATATTACACTATGTAAAATAATTTAAAGAAAAGACACTTGGTATTGTTTCACAAATTAGGATTTTAGGATTAATTTGTGAAACAATACCAAGTGTCTTTTCTTTAAATTATTTTACATGGCAAAAATTATCGAAAACCCACAGACTAGCGTAAAAAGAATTGCTGCTCAAGTAAATGTTCATCACACTACAGCATTCAACATTTTGAAGAGATACAATTAAAAATCTTATAAATTCAAACAACAAGAATTGCTTCATGGTGATGCAGAATGATGGCAAGAATTTTGTTTTAGAATGATGGAATGAGTAGAACGATTGGCTGCTGGGCTATTGACTATACGTCTTTCTGTCCTTGAGTCTTCTATCTTGCTATATATTTTAATTTCAATTTCAATTTTAATAAACGGAAAACTTTTTACTTTTTTTTTTTTTTGATAACTTGGATTTGTGTTGTTGAGTATAGTTTCGACAACCTTTGCGTGTCATTATCAAAATAAAGTCAACAATAAACAATCTAAGTTATAAAAAAGTAAAAAGTGTTTCATTTATCAATATGTTCATGTTTTATGTGTAATAACAAAATCATATAATGCAAATAAAAAACAATAATAAATAAATATATAATGGTATTTTTATTAATATAATTAACAATGATAATTAAAAAAGACAGTTTTAAGAAGTAAATTATGTTGCTCGTAACTACATTTCTTAAAATATTATTTTTATTTTATAAAAAAGAACATAATTTCAGTGACAAAATTAATTACAGCAAAACATTTGACCACTTTTATAGAATTGTATATTTGGTATTAATAAAATAACAGTGAATAAAAGTTTATTGCTTATTGATGAAAAAAAAAAATATATATAAATTGGTATTAAATGACAAATAAGGAACAGTTGGTGATATTCAAATCAAATCAATTAAATCAAATCGAGCTATTTACAATGATAAATATATACTATACAATTATATGTAAAATCGTCAAAAACAAAGGAAAAAATGCTGATTAATTTTAATCAAAGCACACAATTATTAAATTATAAACCTAGAAATAATTGAAATAATCTTTCAGATACAAGAAACAAAACCTCAAATTATGAAGAAAATAAACAAGACAAGCTACAATTTTTGTGATTTGACATTGATATTCCTGTTGTTTGAGACATGTATTTTTTTGGCATGATCTACTTCGAATTGAGTAAAGGAAAGTATGCGTTTCGTTAGTTTAGCCTAAAATAATTCGATAATACACTTTTAGTGACTTTATTTTGATATTTGCAAGCTAAGACGTACGATTTCTTGTTCTAACCCAAAAAAAAAAAACACTAATGCAACATATTTTGTAAATTTTTTTTGATATTCGTGAACAGATACGTGCTTTTTCTTCTACAGTTCTTAAGTGAAAAATCTTTTACCCATGTCTAAATCAAACAACAATTTGAATATGAACAAAAAAGAAACGCCAATTAAATTATAAGAAACACAAACTCTAATTATAAAAAATACACAAGCTACATTTTTTTGTGGTTTGACGTTGGTATTTGTGTTGTATGATCTAAGACATGCTTACCTCCTCTACTACCAAATGTGTAAGGGAAGACATGCGTTTCCTTAGCCTAAAATAATTCGATAATTATATCTGATACACTTTCCTTGATTTGACTTTGATATTTGCGTTGTGTGAGCTAAGGCGTTTGATTTCTTGGCCTGTTATAACCCAAAAAATAGATTTGTTGTGATTTGACGTTGATATTCGTGTTGTATGAGCTAAGACGTGCGTTTCCTTGGCCTCCTCTATTTCGAAAATTACGGATTTTGTGGTTTGACTTTTGTATCCTCGTTGTTAGAACTAAAACATCTGATTTCTTAGCCTACTCTAATTCAACAGTTGTTAATAATTCTTTATATAAGTATTTAATCTTTAATATAAGAATGTTATGTATATAGAGATTGAAGAATATGTATTTTATTTGAAACATATAATGTAGTGGACATTCCGCTATAATGACTCGTATATAACGTATTTTGCGGTGTACACAATTGACCCTAAGAATAATGCATACTTTAAAATCACAAACCACTTAATCATTCCCTAATTTGGTCGCTTATTGTTCTCGGGAACATTTATGAGGGCCTTTAATGCTAACAGAGACATAAAGTAAGTGGGAGTTAAATGTTTCAGTATCCTTTTATGAATTACTTACGACGAACGTCTCGCATCCCGTCCGACAGGGCTACGTAACCCGTTCCTCTCTTTTTTTCTCCTCCTCTCCTTTCTTCTTATTCTTCCAGTTCTTCTTCCCTCCCGGTTTTAAATATACAAAACCGTAATTTACACGCTCTCCATTTTTCGAGTGCACAAAGGGGGCGGATTCTCATTGTACGAAGTTTGGTAAAAGATTTTTATGTAAATCTAATGAATTTATATTGTGGAATTTAGTTGCGCTCGAGCGTAGACTAGAGATAAAATTTAAGAAAGTTTCCGCGTTTAAAACAATTAAGAAAATTAAGGCATTAAATATCGAGGCGAAAAGGGGGTGAATATTTAAAATTTCATACGGGATAATTGAATCTCGACGTACACCGCGTAATGCGTTTACCACCCTTTCCCCCCTGGTACTCCGCCCTGTTTCTAGAGTCATTTCATATGCACCCAGAAATATCTAGTGTTACAAACTTGATTATGGCGCACTAGGGCTTGTATTAAAATAATTCGCGAGAGGGCGCGCGCGCGCGCAAATGTTATTAAATCGACATTGAAATAATAATTTGGCGTTGTTTGGGCCCCGTGGGATTCGCAGGGGATGGGTGTTATGTACCCGCTAATTATAAGAGCGAATCCGGCGGGGTATGAAATCCTAAGCTGCTTAGTTCGGGGTGAGTGTTGGATTACTGCCGGCAATTACAGAAAGTGTGCCGGGAATTAGCACGAGCGATTGATTGACACTTGCATTTCGAAAATACTACAACTGCTAAGTCCACCACCCCATTTATATCTCTATACGTATATATAAAACGTACATTCACACGAAACCACCCTCCCTAGGGGGGAGGACCGGACAAGTTATTAATTTCATGAGAACCGCCACCGCAATACGAGACTGACACTTTGACAAGTACTTTTTTTGGGAGTGTGTGTGTGTGTGCCGGTGCCGTTTTCATAATAGGAATTAATTGCGGTATTCAGGGTGATGTAATGAATATATCAATGATGCACGTCAAAAGAAGTCAAATAGGTGGAATGATGTGAGGATGAATTCTAAACATAAATTATACCAAAAAAATATTCACTTGAAAATACGAATCGAATTTTACAAAACCGCATTCATATATGCAAATTTATTGTATAATTAGTTGAAGTCATTTTTGTAATATTTGTTTAAATAAAGAATAACAAGGCTGAAAGACCTCCGATCGATAGCCCAGGACAAACAAACCTTCATTTTAATGTATATACACAATGTTTGTAAAAATGTAATTGTCTGAATAAAGATATTTGTATGTAAATAGAAACATTAAAATTTATATTTTTCATTATATCATAATATAAAAACAAATATTATTCACATGATCACAGTTATTTAAAATAAATTAAATAAAAATAATTTGAAAAATATGTTATTGTTATGCAACAGCAAGTGTCCATTATTGTGCATTTGTTTTAAGTACGCCACTGTAGGTAAATAAGGAATAATTTATTAATTATTTTCAAATACTTTTTTTTAATTTATTTCATTATATCATTAAATTTGTCTGATTCTTATGAATATTACGAGTAAATAAAGCTATCAAAACAAACTGCAATGTTTAGTGAAATTTACTACGATTAAAATGAATATACACTTAAAAACAAATGTAAATTAAAATAAATATAGTTCATTGTTAAAGAAGATCTTACGTGTTCGAGAATAGATTAAGTTAAAAAAAACGTTCAGAAAAATATGGTAATTGAAACGTGTGGATGACAAATGGTGAATAAATAATAAATCTGAAAATGAGACAAAACATTTTCTTTTACATAACTACGAATTAGATACTAAATACAATGATTCTATCGTAAAAATTAAAAATAATATTATGTGATAGCTTAGTTCTCTCACAATTAATTTTTTGTTAGTCCGTAGTCTATGGACTACATCACAAAAAATGAATTGTGAGATTCATGATGCACTATGTTTGACTCCAGCTATAGAAAATTAATTTTTACATTTTATTTTATATTGACTGTTTGTCACACAAACCTCTGACAGACTTGTGAACGTTAATATGCTTAACATTCTTTGGAGTATATAATTATTATTACATTATTGCATTTACATATTCATTAATTTATTTATTTATACATTATTGTTTAAATTATTTATTCGGTTATCCCAACAACGCGTAAAACCACTTGGGATAATAATTGATTAATTTATTTGTTAATCAGTATTCTTAGTTATTGTTTATTTGTATGTATTAGCATATTTATCTACTATTTATAATAAAACTTGTTACAATTTTGTAAAATGATTAATTTTCCGTAAATAAATATTATTTGAAATAAATATGAATAGATTATTAAAAATCAACCAATAAAATACAAATTAGATTGAATAAATTTAAATTCTCGACTAGTTTCGGGTTGATTTTTAATAATCTATTCATATTTATTTCATACAATATGAACTACCAATGTCTAAATATTAAAACCATTAATTAAAAATATTATTATTATTATTATTTATTCACCAAGCAATATCAACAAAGAATGTTACACCTCATATTACAATAAATAATTACAAAATAATCCTACCAGGGAAAAATATGCATTTATGTAACAATTATTTTTGCAATTTTCTTTAAATTAAATAAAATGAAACAAAGATGATTCACATATTTGCAGCTATTTAAATTACAATGAAATTAAAAATGGAAAATTTCTGGGAATAATCAATTAAATTCGATCAATATTTTTTTCCAACTGCAAAAAATTACTTACACTGTAAGTTTTACAAACATCTATTGAAACAAATACTTCCCGAGCATTTACCCCGCCGGACATTGGATTACGCAATAGATATTTGCTGTTGCATAGCAGCACAACTGCGAATTGCAACGGTTTGAGTCGAAATTATTTAATGAAGAAACAACAAATAATAGTTACAAGGCTATCTGTAGACACGTGTTTCGGGATTTCATAGTTCAATTTTTTTATAACTTAATTAAAACTTCAACTACTGAAGATGGAAACATAGTTTCCGAAATATTTTGAAATTAATAAAAAAATATGTAGGAGGAAGAACAGGCATTTTTATTTAAGTTATTAATTTTATGTTATTAATTGTTTAAATTTGAATTATGTGAAGTTAATTAATCACAATTAAAACACTTTTTATTCCTTACTCCACTTTTATCATCTAAGGTATATAGTTAGATGTAGTTATTGATAATGAGTGCTTGGCACTCGAAATGTACATCTAACGTATATAAAAAATAAAAGTGAAGTAAGGAATAAAAAGTGTTTTAATTGTGAATTTTATGTTAGTTGACTACATCCTTTAAGGAAACCTGCACAAACATAGGTATACAAAATTTAATATATGCCTGAATTTTCAATTGTATCTTTAACCAAGTTAAGGTTGGTGTCATATTTGTAATTTAACTAAAATATTACATTTAAATAATGTAATAACTGTATTTGCATGAAACGAGCCATCGGCTTAAACATTAATTTAAAATAAGTTACAACCATTGCCCCGTTTCCCTTTTCTTTATGACACAGTGAATGTAATTTGCTATGAGAATCGTAGCTTGTAAAAAGTCCCCAGGCGCTATAAAACGCCACCAGGACGAGAGTAAAAAAAAAACAGTTTGCGCGTTTGTAAAGTCAATCTGGTCCCGTGTTATCCGCAATAAAAGTGAGATGCGAGAATAATAAGGAGTTATAAAAATGAGCGTATCGCGCGGGGATGATCATCTCGTAAAGTATGTATGGGGGGGTCCCCGAGCCCGATCCTACAGGTTTCCCAATTTTTACGGTCTCACTCTCGAAGAGAACATATTGAATACAATTTGAACAAATAAAGGGCGAGAGCTAATTTATGTGTTCACGGTCGCAATGTGATGTCTGTCCGGAGCACGGACACCTTGCGTTTACACGCTTGCCACTACCACCGTGGAAAATCGTAACGACATCCATCAACGTTTCTTTTTCCCTTAGGTTTCTTTTTTTTTTTCATCTTGTTTCATTATTTCGTTCTGGCATACAAACTGATACTTCTTTCTGCTCGCCGATGGAATGGCTTTTTCGCCGGCCGTTTATCAAAGGAGGGTTACGGGATTAATTAAGCGCTTTGGTTTTAATTAATGCATTCTGTGTTCGCTGTAAAATTGCATTATCTTGATTTACATAATATGGGAGTTAAAAATTATAGAAATAATAGTCAAAACATAAGTAATTACACCAAATTATTAATTTCAGAAACACAAATACCAACTAGAAACTTACCTTAATATTTTGAATTAAAATTTAACAGATAATTATCATTGCGTGAAAAACAAGTCTGTGAAACTCGTCAAAATTACCATATAGAAACCCTAAATAGTAATTTAATCGAGTAATTATAAAATACTTCAACTGTAAATAGAATAGATTGTTCGTGCGGCTAGGAACTCAAGCGCACTATAATACTTTGAAAAGCTGCGTCACTGAAAAATATATCAGTAGGCCGCATTCATAATACACATTTGGGATCTTAGCGTCAATATAGACTCGTTAGTAAAGAAATTCAAACATTCTTAACTTACTCGGTTATAAATTTGCAGACACTGAGTTTGTTCAATCAATTTTAACTTTAAGATCAGTGTTTCTCTTGTTGCTTTGGTGAACCACCCACTTGAATATCCAATACCCCAAAAAATATTCATCTCTCTTTTTATTTAAATATGTAGGATAATAAATAATAACTGCTTTGGTTGAGTTTTTCTTTTCCAGGAAAACATTAAACATTAAATTAGTTAGAGCACAATACGCTTATTCTACAAATTAAATTTGTTGATAAAATTTCAATTTATTTTGTAGAATTAGTCTGTTGCGCTTATTAATTTCGGTTTCTATTTCTTAAATCTTCTCATTTAACATATTTTCTGCACTAAACATGAATATTACACGAAAATGGATTTAAAAGACAATCAAGTGTATTCGTTTTCAAGAAGGGCTTTAAATTGTTGTCCCACAATTGATCCTTCATTCTATATAAGAAGTCAAAACTTTAACTTGTTACCCAAATCAAGTTAGACCTCATTTTTTTGCTAGATAGAAGAATACCTCGCCAATTATTGTTTGCTCATTGAAGCACGGTGCTTCGAATTATCCCAGAATAACGTTAAGAAGGATGGAATTTCAACAGCGCAACAACATTAAATCTGATTTTTACAAAATCAACGCAGAAGCTGGAAAAATATGTTATTTTTTTATTAATAAGAACACCTCGGTTTTTTTTTACTACTTCGGGGAGTTCATTATCATCTAATTAACTATTTTGTTTAAATAAACAAATGAAGTAATGAATTCTCACAATTTTTATTACTCTAATTATTGAGTTACCGCACAATTGCCAAATTGGCTACTAACTTACGTGTTTTCCAAAAAGAAAAAAAGAAAAACTTGAACTCATGAATAGGACTGTATATTCTTGCCATTCAAACTGACATCTTCTCTGAATGGTTCGGCTACTTCGTCAATTATCTAAAGCCTATATAAAAACACTTTGTACACTTTTCTTCAATTATTTTGTTTATTAACAGATGTACATTTTCGATCACCATGTAATGATCACATGGTGATCGAAATGTACATTATTATTATTATGTTTTACAAAGAATTAAAGAATTCTTGTTTTCATGTATCTTTCAAATCTTCACGAAACATTTAATTAAGTGTATCTAAAGCCTATATCTGTGGATCCTGCCATTTTAGTTAAAGCTTACTATATTCAGAAAATCAAACTTCTATTTGGTCGAAGTCACCGCTACATTCGCTGAATATAATATATCAAGTAATAGAATATTTGTTAAGATTGCTGACATTCCAACAAATTCTTCAAAAATCAGGCTTACAATAGATACATATATCGCTTACATGATTTCGTTTTTTTACTTAAGTGGAGTATCCCTTCCTAATTAAGCCACAGCTGAGACCTAAACGTCAAGTAATACCTGAACGTCAAATAACACTCGAACGTCTACTTTCAAACTGTACACCACCCCAACTGTGTAGATAAATTGCCGATACAATTGGGCCGCGTTAAAAAGTCCCTCGTGGTTGTAAAAAAACGACCTCCTCTTTTCCAGACTTTAAACAATTACATCTGTTTAAAAAATACAAAAATCATATGCAATTCGAGGCAACTTGAGTGCAATGTGCACCAATTAGACAATGGTAGTTCAAAAGCGTGAAGTAATCTTGGAACGTCAACTAAGCGTAATATTTTAAGAACTTCTACTAGTTTTATTTGAGCTATGGATAAGTACTGTGTATTCAACAGAAAGCAGGTACTTTTTCTAGATCTAGTTTAAAGGTTATAATAGCACGTATAACCTTCACATACGTGCTATTATATTCAACAGAAAGCAGGTACTTCTTCTAGATCTAGTTTAAAAGTTATAATAGCACGTATAACCTTCACATACGTGCTATTATAACCTTTAAACCAGATCTAGAAGAAGTACCTGCTTTCTGTTGAATATACAGTACTTATCCATAGCTCAAATGTTGAACCAGTAGTTGTAAAATGAAAAACAAAAACGGTAAAATACTAAAAATATAAAAAATTATTTCAAAACTACTAAAAGTAATTATCAAGACAAAAAATCAAGCGAAAAAACGCAATTATGAGAATTCATCAGTTTTACATAAGTTCCGAAACTTCGGATGACGATAACTTTTAGATAATATCTAAATCCAAATATCCATGGCAGTAAGGCACTTCTTTTTATTTGAAGGAATCGAAAACCACGAGTTTCTTGACAAATAGTGGGGGCTCTCTAACTGATGCGATTGAAGCTATTGAGCAAACCGACATGAGAGATTAATCTTCCTAAATGAAGAAGCTTAGCCTCTTATCGCACAAATAGTTAAAATGTAATTTTGTTTATCCACTATGTAGTGTTTAGATAATTTTCTGACTAGATCAGACTAGTGTGTTCCAAAGTGATGCCCTGATGAAAGTATATGTAGATATTCATAATTATTCATATGGAAGACCGAAATGGCCTTCACCAGTTATCCAAACCCTAGATTATGGCGGTTAAGCAAAATTAAATCAATTAATTGGTATTAATCATAATAAATAAAAGACGACGCAAGCGCCATTTTTTTGCTTAATTATTAAATCAATTACTTGGTATTCTGTTTTCATAAACATGGTAAGTCTTTCATTTTTGAGTCAACATCACCGCTTCCCTATGACAGTTTGAAGGATGATCACATGATTTTGCGAAGAATTATAGTCAATGAAGAAGGCAGAAGAGCTAGGATGATCACATGATTTTGCGAAGAATTATAGTCAATGAAGAAGAAGGCAGAAGAGCTAGGATGATCACATGATTTTGCGAAGAATTACTGATAAGTCAATGAAGAAGAAGGCAGAAGAGCTTAGAATTTCTTTCTCAAAATAAGAGAAAGTAATGAGTCAGCTTTTACAACAGGTTAAAAATATCAATCAAATTTTGAGAACATGTTCATTATATACCGAGAGCGATCATTGATAATTGCACTGACGAGACATAACATTATTTCTGGGAGTCCTGGATATGAAGAGATAATAGAACTGGCGGCATCGGATTCGTCTCTAAAAAACTAAGCAATCTCAGTATCGTTAACAAAGAGACTAGAAAAATTGTAACTGATATAGTAAATAATAATATATGAGGAGGTTATTAGTGAAGCCAGTACGCTGGAACGCTAAGTAGGATTCTTGGCCCTATCCTTTTATCCTACTTCGCCAGAACCTAGAAAAACAGGTCAGGGGCAACTAGGAACATCAAGAACGATTTGAACAATACTTCAAACTGGTATTGTAAATAATGTACGAGAAATATTATCAGTGAAATCAGTACCCTGAAACGCTAAGTCAAAACGAGAGGAGTGGGCAAAGAACCATCCAGAAGAACAGGTTGGGGCAGCTAGAGTCTTCAACAACGATTTGAACAATACTTGAAGCAAAAAAGAACACACCTTCGCAAGCCTTTTACTTTAAAAGATTTCTGCATCGACCAAAATAAATCTATTTTGCACAATAAAGTTTCAAAAACAAGAAATCTTATTTGTATACTCAATATCAAAAATTATTTCTAGCGATTTCTAGACAGAGATTCGAAAGTTTCTTTTATTTTAAAAAGATTTGTTTTGTTTATAGTAATAATATTTATTTAACAAATGTAAACAATTAATTTACAATACATTGTAGAAAAAATAAATTAATGTTTCATTATCTTCGTCCTCCTGTCATTTAATTTATAAATAAAACTTATAAAAATAAAACAAACATTCAAATCTCAAGTACATTCTAATAAAATTATAATAATAGAAAAAATGATTTATTCACTTGGTCACAGTTATTCAAATAAATTAAAAAAAGAATTTGAAACTAATTAATTAATAAATTATTACACAGATAGCCTTATATTACGTGACTTTGATTTATGTATTGTTTTGATTTTTGCATTAAATATGTTTGATCCAAAAATTGTTGGATTATACAATAAATTTTTGTTATTCAACAGCAAATTAGTATTATTCACTGTCAGTTTATAATTATATTTCAGTTTATCATTTACATACATTTATATATTTAGTTGCATATGTTTTGTAAAAAGGAGATACCGTAAATAAATATATTACTATTAAAATGTCCATTATTGAACATTTGTTTAAAGTACTTATGTAACATAAGTCAAAATGTCACAGTAGCTAAAGAGGAAATAATTTATTAATTAATTATTTTCAAATTCTTTTTATTTAAAATCCATAATATTCGAGTAACAATAATCTAAATTATTTTCAAATACATTAATTTCACGCATGTGCTTACACATTTTCTTACAACAATAAATAATGCAACTATTGTTTGAAAACCCAGTTAATTTTCAAATAGTAGACATTTTCCGTCAGGTGTACCCGTGTCTGTGTGAACGTTTGCTGGTGTATGAGTGTGTGTGCTACGTGAACCCAACAAAGCCGCACTTCAGCCGGGAAAATTTATGGCGTCACGCTCCGAAAGAAACCACCCGACTTCCCAACACTTAATTACACGCAAAATTATCTCAGTTACAAATTTGTTAATTTCACATTGATTGCCCAGAGTGGCGCGTCGTCCCGTAATCCTAATCTCAGCGGGCTGCGAGGAGATAAAGGAAAAGAAGTGAAGATGAAAAGAACAAGTACGGAGGGAACGGGCGATGCGGAGCCCTGAAGTTTATTTAATATAAATTAGGGACGAATTAAAGTATCATCGATGTTAAGGGAGGGGATTCGGGGTGTTCGGTTTATGGAGGAGTATAAGTTAGTAATTGATTTTTAGACAAGATGTTTTGTGGAAGTTTAAAATGTAAAGATTTTTATATTAAAAAAAAACAAATATATTTTATTATTTAACACCTTTATTAACCCACAGATATATACTTATTATTGTTATTGTATTTTAACTTACAAATAAAAACATGAAATAAGGTAATTATGTAACTGTCGGTAAAATTACTATCTTTTTGCCAAGATTTGTCATTTTCTGTTGAGCGTCAGTTATTGATGAGTGGAAGGGTAGGTAAAATGATAAAATATATTCGAAAATTATGTTTTGTGGTGTTTTGTATTTGGAGGAATTTCTGTGCAAACAAAATAGGAATAACAAATAAAAATCCAAAAATCTCTAAACTACTTCATTTTATACCAAAATGTAGCTAAAGAATGGGAACATAAGTTGAGAGAATTTTAACAAAATTCATTCGCAAAATTGGCTTCATTATTGAATAATTTATAATATATTTTAAATTATATTATAAATTATGATTAAGTAAAAATCTGCTAGAAGATTTACTCTTCTCCCTTTCATTCGAAAAATAAATAATAATAAAAAAAGAAAAGTATAAGATTTTAATCGAAGCTTTAAAAAATATTTTTTAATATAATTGTTTGATTTAAAAACGAATATATTTATATTATTATTATGATTAAGTTACCATCTGCAAGAATATTTACTCTTTTCCCTTTCATTTGAAAGAAAGAAAAAAAAAATAGGAAAGTATAAGATTTTAATCCAGGCTTTAAAAAATATTTTTTAATATAATTATTTGATTTAAAAACGAATATATTTCTATTATTATTATGATTAAGTGATTAAAATCTCTCTGCAAGAGATTTACTCTTCTCCTTTTCATTCAAAAAATAAAAAAATAGGAAATTATAAGATTTAAATCGAGGCTTTAAACAATAATTTTTAATATAATTGTTTGATTTAAAAACGAATATATTTCCATTATTATTTTTTTATTAAATAAACAATTTCATCGTTATACACACCTTCATCCATACATTAAAAACCATCAATGAAGCCAATCTTTTAGAAAGCAAACTATAAAAAAGATGAATAATGATTTATGCATGTCAAGGTGGGCAGATCACAGTAGGTAGACAAATAGTGTGTATGATTTACGTCGTTAACACCGTCTTCCTGGGCAATTCATCTTTCTACTCCACTGGCTACCAAAAATGCTAAAACCACAAAGTCGTGCCTCGACGCTCATCCATTTTTAGTCCCTCGCGCCTAGTCAATCGAAAGCACAAGCACCCGGAGGCCGTTTAATCAGCAATAAATACCAAACTCAATTATTTAATAATAGCATATTTGTGTTGCCCGTTACGTTATCGGCACAGCCTCGTACATTTTCCTTATTTTTAATTCATAATTACGCGACGTTATCTTTCGTTTAAGGCCGTGGGTGTAGTGTCGTGCACGTCGGAAACGTCAAAATTTCCGATAATTTTTCCATTAGAGATGTGTTGTGGCCTTTTTTCCTGAGTTGCAGGTGTGGATACCTTCCGTTGCTGGTTGCGCGGTTGTAATTAGATAAAACCTGTCATCTCGGGGAATATGTAGATTAATTATTGAGGCTCCCGTTGTAACATGGTAATATTTTGATAGCCGAGTTTTAATTTATGCGTCGTTAGATGTGGTTGTTCGTATATCGGAGGAAATGTTGCACAAGAGAAATGAATTACATGGGGAGTAATTGGCTTCCAGTTCTGATAACGTAACGTTAGATTATGTTGATAGAATTTCTATCAAAATATAAAAAGATGTATCTATTGGGCAATCTTATTAATTCCATTGAGAATGATCATATTGTGATTTAAATATGTATCTGGTGAAGAGTAAATTATGAAATAAGGTTATTAAAGCTTTTAATTAACTTCTTATGTATGCGTTGCAAAATAGTTAATTAGTTGGGATTTATAGGGCACTTCGACACTAATATCGCAGTCAATTTTGGGACACGAACGCAAAAAGGTGCTACAAACATATACAATGTGGGCCACGAATAACGGGCATTAAAAGTTTTCGGGGTTCCTGATCGCGGAAATATTGAATGCAACCACCTCATGGAAAATATTTTCATTTTTTTCGGCGGTCAGAAGCCCTAAAAACTTTTAATGGCGGTTATTCGTGGTCTACCCTGTATATGTAAGTAATAACATTAAAATACATTTTTGTTTTATTTAATATAAAATTATTGAGAATTGTGTTGTATCTAAAAAGAACGGACAAATTCCTGATGGCAGGAATCGTGAGTGTTATATATATATATATTATGGAAGTAGGAAAGAATTATAGGTTGGCCCTTTTAAAACCCGATTTTTCCGGGCAGGCTTGGAGAAATCGCAGGAAATAATTCATAGTATCAGCCCTTTCTCCCCGATACGGGCAATATCTTTTCGACACCCAATAGATCGATAGGATATGCATAACAATGCCCACTATCTGGCAGAGTTTTGAGCGACGGCGCTTTCTCATTGTTAACCCTCCCCCCAATCCAGCTCGAGCGGCAGCAAAAGGGAAATGTAAACATTTTCATTTTTGCGCGGTGATTTACACGAACCAATTATAATATGAAGGGGGAAAAGGGGGTGAGCCCTGGTAGAACTGCAATATCCGCATTCCTTCTACTCTGGAATCCGGCCGCCCTTTGCTGACAGCAGCGCTGATATTGCCGGCTGTCTGATAACGACTGGAATGTCGTTAGCTTCCCAAAACTAACGGTTAGACACTGTTATTTATGGCCGTCACTGCGCTGATATTAAATCGGCCGGGAGATTGCCTTTTATTGGACCCTTACCTCATTGTTTACCCATATGTATGCGCAGTTCATGCCCTTCCACCACCTACCCCGAACACCACCGGCACATAATGTCTTTATGTTACTCCTCACATGAGACACATCCTGACAAATTATTGCGCGGAAAGAATTGCTCCCTTTTCCATACGAATAATTCATCTCTCCTCCGCCGCCCCAACCAATTTTTAATAAAAATAATGGAACAGGAGCAGCACATTGTCTCCTCGACTTTTTCACTCATCTCTCTCTTAAAAAAAAACTCTCCCGTCCAATTGCACATCCCGGCGATTCATCGCTTTTGCTGCTTTTGAATACTTAAATCATTATAACTGCGATCTATCTTCCCATTAGGGTTCGATTTTTATAGAAGCCCCGATACTTTATTTCACTCGCAGGAGACCTGCACGCGCTTTCCACGGAATTACTTTTCTGATCGAATCCATATTTTTATCAACTATTCAGGCCAACACTGCGATATTTTCCTTTCTTCATCATCTCCACATGAAATATGCATTCGAATATTCCCCGTTCCTACTACAAAACTTTTTTTATATTATTTTCTCATAGTCCCAGAACTCACTCACATATGCACACATACACACACACATAATATTTCCGCGACTCATTTTTATTCGAATTCGAAATATTATTATCAATCAATCCATCATTTTAGAATACAAATTAGTTTCGTGGTTAATTTAACGGTCAACGCCCGGTCTCTCAAAACCATGTATCTTAAGACATTCTGCGCTATGTTAACTTTAACGATCAAGCAACAACTCTCATTTAACACATTAGCTGCGAACATTATTGTAAAATATCAAAATTTTTGTCTTTACTTATAAGCATTTTCATGCTTCAAAATGAATTAAATAAGCATATTCTTACCCATTTTATAAAATAAAACTTAAAAACAAAGAAAACTTATTTTAAAATTAGGTATTTATTATCGTTCGGTGACTGACGTGGCCCCATTAGAATACTCCAGTATATTTATTTAAAAATGTATTGTAAAGTTAAATCATAGAACTTTTTCTTGCTTATTACATTATTCTGCTATTGAAAACATGTAAGACTTACTACAAAAATATTTTTCATTTAATGAAAAAAGTCAATAATCGCTTCAGCATGAAACCTGTTGTCTAAATAAAATAAATATTAAAAATAAGATGATTTTAGTTGCTGCTGCAAGAGCATTTTAAATGTTTAAATAAAATTTCTAAATATCATTACTAACTAAAAGCATACTAATAAAAAAAGGCAAGTTTCAAAAACGAATTTTAACTATAAATCTCGCGTTGAAAACACGTAGATGGGCAGTGGACTAAAATTTCGCAAACTGTGACAATAAAGGATATCATCAATTAATATTATAAATCCGATATCATTGATTTTGATATTGTATAATACTTTAATCAACATGAGATGTGTGTTTAAAAAGAATATGTTTTGAGAACAAAAATTATAAGTGTGTTATTTAATGATATCTGGATTAATAAGAAAAGAGTTTTTATTCACTTGGTCACAGTTATTTCAATTAAATTAAAAGATGAAAAAAATGCTTTCATTTTAGAAATATTATATTTACTGATTTGTAATATATTCATTGTTAGGTGGAATTAAATGCAAATCTTAATTCTAACTGCATTAGATGTATCGTTTTAAAGATTGAGATGAAAAAAAAAAATAGAGAGAGAAAGAGATCTAATTTGATTATTAAATTGAATCGTTCCGTGTACAGAGAATGTTCCTGATTCAATTACACAGTATCATTAGACGAGAGTGGGAATTAGCAATCCGAAAATGGTAATTCAATGTAGGGAAAGCCCGGTGAGTGATTTCTTTCTTATTCAAATGGGAAAATTTCCGCCCCCGGGGGAGGGTCTCAGTTTCAGTTTCAGTAATGGTTCGTGTTGAATGGTCTCGAGGCAGGAAGGGGTGGGAGGGGTGGCGCGCGCGGGAGGCCGAGAGTTTTAGTTGTTGACCCCCGGGGTGGATATTAAGACGAGGCGATATTAAGTGTCGAGCGGCGGGCTCGGAATAACGATAAGTGAAATAAATTTAAAAGTTTCCCTCTGAAGGAGTCGCGATAACGGATTTAATGAAGCCTATCGTCTGTGAATGGCCTGCCCGCACAAAGCCACCTAATTTATTGCGAGGCGATGTGATTGTTGCATGCTCTCTGCGGTCTAAATACACCGCCACCGCCGCCGCCCACTCGGGAGGGCTTACGTTACACCCGACCAGGCCCTTATATACGTTTTGCTACCCCCATCCACCCCACTTATTCCCTTTTACCTACAAGTTAACCAAGGAGTTGAGGATATATCTTGTGGTTACCGGACGTTAGATTTATAGTAATTTTGAAGTATGAATCTGTAATCAAATCACAATTAATATTTTTTTATTCATTTATCCTTAGTTAAAACTATGATCAATAAATTATTTCTTTCTTTTTCTGATTTATTATTTAGAAATTTACCTCTACTTCATTTCAATATATTTCTCAGATTACGTTTCTTCAAAAAAAAAAAAAATATATATACATTTAGTAACCTCAGATCAAAATGCAAATCAGAAATTATGTCATGTTATAAAAAATACATTAATTACGTTGAAAGGGCAATACCGAACAACATTAAATCGTTTTGGAACTAAGTGCACAGTCAGAATAACTGCCATGGCATTCCAGTGTCCATGGTTTATGGAAACACTATAGTGTCAACCGGAACCGATATTGCTAATTTATTTGCCACCTATTTTTCGTCTGTATATAGACCATCAACCATTAACAATTTTTCATTTGAGTTTAACAGCATCATCAACCTTAATAATATTAACATTTCTCATGAGGATATTTATAACGCAATACGCTCGATTAATCCTAATAGTAGCGCTGGCCCTGATAAAGTCCCAGCTATACTTTTATGCAACTGCTGTGACACCTTAGTCAATGCTTTACACTATATATACTCTCTATCATTAAATACAGGTATCTTTCCGGTGATTTGGAAGGACTCATATGTGATACCTATTCATAAATCGAAATCGAAATCTAATATAGAAAACTACAGGCCCATTTCCATTCTTTCAACTATGGCGAAAATATTTGAGAAAATAGTATACAGGCCATTCTATGATACCTTTAAATCTGTCATTGTGGAACACCAGCATGGTTTTTATGCAAGCAGATCTACACTAACCAACTTATTCATATACACGGATTACATACATAGAGCTCTAGATGTTAATTCTGAAGTCCATGCAATTTACACGGACTTCAGCAAAGCATTTGACTCTGTCAATCACGTTATTCTCACTAAAAAAATGCAAGCGTATGGCCTATGTGATCCGTTATTGAAGTGGCTTGTTTCATATTTGTCTGGAAGGAGACAATTTGTGAAAATTAAATCCTTTCTCTCAGAACCATACGTTTTAACATCTGGTGTTCCACAAGGATCCAATTTAGGACCGTTATTGTTCATTCTTTTTATAAATGACTTGTCGGAATCACTAAGGTGTCCTCATTTGCTTTTTGCCGATGATTTAAAAGTGTATTACACCGTGAAGAACGCTGAAGACTGTTTCAGGATTCAAGAGGATATTGACTCAATTTACAAATGGTGTGCACTGAATGATATGCAGCTTAATATTGACAAATGTAGTTTTATTTGTTTTTCGCGCAAGAGGCAGGGAATAACTTATGACTACAAATTAAATAACTTAACATTGAGCCAAGTTTACTTAGTGAAAGATCTCGGGATCATCCTTGATTCAAAGCTGTCATTTAAGTGCCACCTCGACTTTGTAGTCAACAAAGCTAATAAGTCGCTAGGATTCATCAAACGTGTTACGAAAGATCTAATAGATGTACGCACTTTTAATATCCTCTACAATTCCCTAGTTCGTTCACATTTTGATTATTGCAGAACAATATGGTCACCAACATATGTCACTTATGTTAATAGGATGGAAAATGTGCAAACTAAGTTTATCAAATTCATGTCATATAGATTGGCCCAAAAAGACATTCACTTAACATTCGAGGAAACAATGGCCTACTTAGGACTTACAACATTGCGGCATGGAATTAGATATGTGTTTTCTTTATAAAATTATCAACTGCAAAATAGATTCAAACTATATTGTCAGTATGATTAAATATCATGTACCACCTAGACATGCGCGTAGCCACATCCTACTGCATAATGCATTTTGTAGGACGACTTGCGGTCTAAACTGTCCTATGACTCGTTTAACGCGCACGGCTAATAACATTTGTGGCAGAATTGATTTATTAAACACGTCGATTAGGTTACTTAGGAGGAGTCTCGCGGATATTGTACACTAGATGTTAGCTTGCCCACATACATATATATATATATATATATATGCAAATTTGTGTAATTTATGTTTTATATTTTTAGTCAAATTGTAAATGGCTGGTCCGTTCAATAAAGATTTATTATTATAATCGATATCCCCTTTTACCAATTGGTGTCGGGGTTTTTCTTCATTGTCTATTTAATGACTCTCCTCCAGTTGTTTCTGTCCTTAGCCATTTTTTCTGCTTCTCTTATGTTTATTCCTCTTTCTTGTAGTGCCTCTGTTACGTGTTCTCCCAGTTTTCTATTGGTCTTCCTCTTCTGTTTGTAGTTGTCCTTGCTTCCCATATTTGCTTTACAGGAATTATTTTCTTCATCCTCTGTATTTCTTCGACACATTTTTGTACATCCTTTGTATTCAGTTCTCTTCTTACGTCCACATTTCTTACTCTATCTCTTCTAGTTATGGCCTTTATTCCTAGTAGAAATTTCATTTCCGCTGCTTGGATTTTGCTTTTTGTATTTTTATTGAGTGTCCAGGTTTCACATCCATATAAAAAATATATATACTTATAAATATCATTTTTAATTGAATTCACTTGGTTTGTCTTACAAATAAATATTTATAAAACAAACTAAGTGAATTCAGTTAAAAACTGTATATTAGTAGAAATGTTTTACCAAGTGATCAATGAGAGACAAATTAATCAAATATAAATATCGTACAATTTACCTAAAATATTGCTAACTTTCTTCTTGAGAAGATATTATTTCAATGAAAATATATCCAACAACCATGCATTTCAATATGTAACCTTTTGATGTATACTCAAATATGACAATAATAATATTTTATTTAATAAAATGTTCAACAACTATTCATCTACCGTATTTATAACGCCAGGTGAATAGTGGTTGAATATTTTATTCGATGAATTTAGTTTCAGAACAAGTTCGCCTTCCTTTAGTAAACGAAGCTACGATTCTCGGTCACCTACCTTGTAGACCCAAATTGTTGATGATTCCATTTGAAATTAGACAATAGATGGTGCTTGCGCTATCTTTTCAATTATTGTTAATAATATTCTAGATTAGTAGGTATTATTATTATTCAACATTTATTTGATCCACCTATGCCAAATTTACACTTTTTTAAATTGGCTCGTGAGAACTAACCAACAATACAAAAAATGTTTTCCTTACATTTTCTAGAAATTTATCAATGATTAACTCCACCTGAAAACCATCACATCTTTTATGGCCACTTTGTAAATTCCTGTGCGTTTGAGTAACTTTTAATTTTCAGAAGCCAGTGTTGTAAATTAGATTTTAAAACTTTTATAATCATCAATTGAGATTTATCAAAAGACAGATTACCAGTGTAGAATATCTTATAAAAAAACACTATCCTTATTTTGTTTTTATCAAGTGGCTAACCACTATACTCAACAACTCGTTATTGAATAATTTAAATAGAAAAAATATAAAAATATGTAATAAATTATTTCCTCTTTACTACTTTGATATTATGTTACATAAGTATTTCAAAACATATGTTCAACAATGGGCATATATATTGTATAATGCAACAATTTTTGAATTGAAAATATTTAATGCAAAAAAAAACAATACTGTTACGAAATCGGGTTTAATCAGAATCGGAAATAAGTAACACAATATGCATTTATTTATTTACATCACACTGATACTATTTATTTATAAAGAGATGTTGAACACTCGCGCGCGCTTATATTGAGTGCTTGTTTTTCGAACTTTCCGGAACTTTCAATGACACCGCGTTTACCGTTGCGCGCTCTGTGGAACATTCCAGAGTGATCTTTCCAGTTTCTTCTTTCAGTT
This sequence comes from Philonthus spinipes, assembly GCA_963082785.1. Lineage (NCBI taxonomy): Eukaryota > Metazoa > Arthropoda > Insecta > Coleoptera > Staphylinidae > Philonthus > Philonthus spinipes. The sequence goes on from OY720303.1 coordinate 25,401,651, forward strand.
TCGCTACAATACAAAAAATTACGTTATTGTTTTCAGGGAAACCCATAAAGATAACGCTGTTTTCTCGTTTGTATCTTTCTAAATGAGTGAAAAAATCACGAATATTCTTATAATTACCTTATTTAACATATCAAGGTGATTTTTCATTCAAAAATCAGCGTTTAAATGACTCTATTAATTTCTAAGGCCGAACCTTGTGAGGTAACTTGCAGGAGAGTGATTGGAAAATGTCGGATTTTAATTTGCGAAAATCTGTCCTACAAGAAACTTGAAAAGGTAGCATTTGTAAACGAGACCTTGATGCTAGATCGAATCGAAAGCATTCCAATATCGACGAAAAAAAACCGCAGTTTTTTTCTTTTAAGAGTCCTGTGTGTATCGTATAGAAATAAATTGTGAGAGGTTCATTACATTTTCATCAGTCACTTGGCGAAAAAGCGAAAATCTGACGTGTATCAGAAATAAGCAATATTTTTAAGCATTCTAAAAATATTTATAAAAACTTCAATTACTGAAGATGGAAACATAGTTTCCGAAATATATCTAGTGAAATAAAAAAATAAGTAGGAGAAAGAACAACTATTTTTATTTAAATAATTAAAGTCTCCACAACCAACAACCAACATAAAGAAGATTCTAAAAAAGCTAAACAGTGACGAAAATTTGAGTTATTATTTATTGACCCTTTACATTTTATGTAATATTTATGAAGTATTTTAATTAACACACTTGGTTGTTGGTTTCACTAAATTTTATATTTGAGTTCCGACTAGTTTCGACCATTAGTTCATGGAACTAATTAAATTAAAAGTATTTATGTTTATGCAAATATTGTATTAATTTTATTGAGCGTGTGTAAGTTAATTAATAATTAAATAAATAACAAAACGTTTATTTCTGGAGATAAATGTAGTTATATTTAGCCATTAAGCAAGTGAATGTAAATTTCAAAGAAAATAAAAAAGAGAGAGTGCATTCGTTTTATTTTCATGTTATTTCGAGTTCGCGAAACATAAAAACGTCCACAAAACAGAACATGTTCTAGTACGTTTCATTAACGGCCGTTCTACCCCGCGTTAGCATCGCATAAGGAAGACCACCGTGACTATTTATAAATCTTGCAGACCATTAAAGTAACTCCACTTCATGAGTCGTTAAAGAGCAATGAAAAGTTTTAATAGCGCGGCCATCGGAGATGATCGAACATCTCGCAATTTATTTAAAGAAACGTACCTCGGAGCCGCTAAATCCAATTTACCGAAATGATCACGTGCGAGTAAAAATAAAGAATCGATTCCCGGCGCCGGGCTTCATTAGACTTTGAGCTTTAAAGGTGGGGGAGGGCTGAATGGAAACCCTTACATTTTTTCCTTCTCTCTTTCTCGCTTTCGGGGAAGTTTCAATTTTTTTCTGCGGAGTTTAGACACAGTAAACTGTGGATCTTATAGATCCCCTGTGCATATCTCGTATGCCCGACACGCTCGGTGAACATTTAGGGGCTTCCAGTCGAGGAATTATTCAGCAGTAACTCCAAAAACAATTATGGCTAAATTTCTGTTTCTGTATACGTGTGTGTGTTTCACTAATATTTTACGAACGATCGATCTCGATGTATAAATAAAAAGGAGAAGAAAAAAGCGGACCGCCATGCGTGTAATCAAATATGATAATTCCTCAGCTCGGAGCAGTTTCTGGTTCAAAGGTTCTCCAACCGGAGAATATATCTCTCCGGTCGAGAGGAGAAGCATAATGTATAATGAATCCGAAGATTGTTATTGTGATTGTAATGAATGCATTGACATCGGAGTTAGGTGATGTATGTACGCTGGATGCGAATATTATTCGACCCCGGGGCGAAACTAATTCGATTCGTATGAAATATAAAGACGCCGATGTGAGAAGACCTTTTTTTCTTGTGGTGTAAATCAGTTGACTTCATAAATCTGTCACGGTGGAGAGTTTAGCACTTTTTGCGATCCCCGCGCCCGCCGCTGTTAATTTATGGCATCGGCGCGATTTTTACAGGCTCCCTAATTCACACCTTTCAGCGGTAACCAACTCTACGATAATTAAGTGGCTATCTCTCATTATAATATAATTAATAGATCCTCCCCGTATCTTTAGCGCCGATCTGGCTCGGATAGCGCGCTCAGTGCAACCGAGTACTGAATAACAGATTGTTTTTCGTAATAAATCACCGCGGCCGCGTTGATTTTTTCCCGGGAGGATTAAAGCCAATTAGAAAAATTCCTTGGCCCAGGAAGCGCCCGAGATTAATTGCGATGTAAGGGAGACTGCTTAATAATTCATCGTCGGTTTTGTTAAAGCACCGCCAACGGCGATTTTGAATAAGTTAATAAGCTCACAAACTTTTTTTTTAATCTTTACTTACTAAAAAAATAACAAAATAAAATCTCTGATTAAATTAGACAGTCAGACACTTAAAAAAGTAAATAATTAACTACGCAATTATAAACTCTATTCAATAAAAAGCATTGACTGTATTTCCGTTTTTGTGATGAAATAAAATTATAAATAGAAAAGAATACTTATTCACTTGGTCACAGTTATTTAAATAAATTAAACAAAAATGGTTTGAAAATAATTAATAAATTATTTCCACATTTAGCTCTGAGACATTTTGGCTTAAGATACCTAAGTACTTTAGACAAATACACACTAAAACAACTACTTCGCGGCCAAATACCCCGCCAGATATTAAATTATATAATGTACACCTGCTGTTGCATATCAATAAAATATTGCATCATGCAACAAATTTTTTCCCCGAGAAAAATTCAATGTAAAAAACAAAAAAGAACGTTACATAATATAAGGCCATCTGCAGACACGTGTTTCGGGATCAGTCCTTTGTCAGTATAGAAATAAAATTGTGTATGAAACAGATTAACGCTTACATATCCATCAACACATCTTTCACTCCATCCTCAAAATTGTATATGACATCTCTTCACAATTTGCTTCCAGATTTCACTAGGCCAGGTTCACCATATTGGTGAAATCTAAGGAAATTATGACGAGATGTCATATAAAATTTTAAGAACGGAGTGGAAGAAACTTTGATGCACATTTAGGTTTTATTCTGTCTCACACATTATTTTATTGAAATAGGGTGGCGACGTTGCTGTTACGTTTTTTTTATTATTCACCATTGATTTTGGGCAAAATTAGTAAAATATATATCATTATATGGTACATTAACTCTTCTATCACTAAAAAAAACATAATGATATTTTTTTATGATATAAAAACGACAAAAATTGAACACGAGAGTTTGACTTTTTGAGAACGCATCGGTTTTTCAACAATTATTCTTGGATTTTAATCAACCTAAATGCGGCAATCTTATTATTAAATAAGCAACTGAGAACTTAAAGAAAAAACAAATGAAGAAGTCGAAAGGCGTCAAATCTCACAATCTTGTTGGCCGATTGACTTCGCTATTTTGAATGATGTTGGGGCCTGGAAACTTTTTTTAATAAAATCGTTGTTGCTAATGTACTGCGCTTAAAATGAACAATACGTTTAATTTCTTATGTTAATTGATTTTTTTAAGAGTTTGACTTACAAATATTACTGCGAAAATAGATGTCTTGACTGCGGAGAAGTTGCCATTCCTGTGTGCAATGATGAATAAAAGAGCATGTATAGTTTTCCACATTTTTATTCAATGCAGAAATAGTTTCACCTGAACCACATGAATTACTATTGCATGCTTTCGCATTTGCCACCGATCCAGTTTGTTAGATCTTTATATTTATAATATCAAAAAAGCGCGAAAAATAATTTTAATTAAACGCCCATTTTGCTAATAGGATTCAATAACTTTAACATGTTGTTTGATGATTAATCTTTCCGTGAATAAAATTGCCAAAGATTAGAATTACAAAATGAAAACACAGGATGTAAAATATATATGGCGTCTGGTTTTTTTTTTTTTAGCATCCCCGTTTAATACAGTCCACTCTTTTCAGCTCATTATATGATTTATGTAATAAATAAATAACTTTGTTGGCGTATTTTCTCTCTTTCGTTAATAATTACCATACACTAAAATTTAGGGATAGATACCGTACTTCCTTGCATGTGCGTTACCATTCGAAATTCCATGCATCTTTGAAGAGACTGCGAGAACTTATTCAAGGTCCTAGTAATATCTAAGAAATTACCACTTTCGGCTACTTAACGAGCCACAACTCTTTTGTGAAAATTTTTGTCTCGGTGAAGTAAGTTTTGAGAAAGAAAAATGAAGTGTTGCACCATACTGTAGAAACTATATGAATACAACTGAAACTTGTACTAACTAACTAAATCACTGTATCAAACACATTTCATTGTTATTACATTTTGGAGAAATATGGTCCGATTACACCAGGCATACCGAAGTGATTCGCTGAGAATATAACCAAATCAATATGTTCTTATGATCGGCGACTGTGACTTATTTGTTGATTTTTTTCCCTGGAATAACCATGGAAATTATCTGATAGTTTTCTTGACAAAAAAAAACACCTGATTTGTAGCTTAGTTGAAATACCACCAGAAAATATAATTAAAACTGCATACCATAATCTTACTGAGTTTGATTCACAATTTCCAAATTTGCATTTCTTTAGATTTCTTTGAGAAAAGTTATGAGCAACAATACGAATTTTTGTTTCCTTATTTTTTTACTAGAAATGAATCAATGAATCACTCTATCTGAAGATTATTACTCTATTTTTGACAATCTTGTATAAGCAACTTTTATATTTTAGTTTTTATTATATGTATATTATAATGTATTTATTACAAACTTCACTTTTGTATAAGTTGATTTATCGTAGATATTTGCCCCAGGCATTATAAAATTATTTATTTACTTATTTATTCATTCTTTTATATTCTATTGAACAAGTTTTTTTGAACATTTCTGTAGCAATTAATGATATTGTATAAATAGAAAAGAGTATTCATTCACTTAGTCACAATTATTTAAATATATTAAATAAAAATGATTTGAAAATAGTTAATAAATTATTTCCACATTTACACAATCACAGTAGCGTAAGTCAAAAGTCACAGAGCTAAATGAAATAATTTATTAATCATTTTCAAATCATTTTTATTTAATGATATTGTGATTTTTATAAAATAATTACACGATATAATTGAACACGATGTGTTAGACCAAGATTGGTAGATATATATATTTATCTATAAGGTAGGCCCATCTACTGTTTACCACTTTATGATTTTGATGACGTCACAGGAGTTCATGTAATGTAATGTTTCCAGATCTACTATTTCAAAATTCAAAAGTAATTTTATTTTTTCAGTGTTTGATGTTTAATTGCAAGAATGTATGAAACTTCTTGCACTTTATTATTCTTATTTATTTATATTTTTTACTCTACGAGTAAATTATTCTAATGAATAATGAATTTTCTGGTTAGGTGGAAGAACAGTAAGTGTCATTATTTGACACATTACACTGAACCTCGCCATTTTCTTACCGTAATGTTTTAGTGTTGTGCCCTATCATGTAATGTATGTATGTATTTAAAGAAATAAAGATTATTATTATTATTATTATTATTAAATATGTTTATAAGAGGCATGAAACCAACACAAAACGAAGCAAAAACGAATTGAAGTAAAAAATCAAACACAGTAAACAATTAAGGAACAGAATAAATGAAATGATGGTAATCACAATAATCTGACATAATGACAACAATGTGCAATTTCAAAAATCAAAATTTGTAGTATGTCAAATATGTAAGTGGGAAAGAGAGATGTGATGACGTCACGGGAGTAAATAATGCTTTCTTTGTCACACATTTTAAATAAAATTAAAAACCGTTATATTATTAATAAATATTGTATTATAGAGTTTCATCAAATAAAAGCTTCAACCATCGATTATTTAACATAGGTTAATTTTTTGTGAACGCGCACACGAAATTCTAATCACACACATGCGTACCAAAAACTAGCTTCTTTCAAAGTATGATGACATTTAGCATATTTGCTGCCATAATATAAATGTGTACAAAACCATATTTATAAACGACACGTATTATTTTACATTGATTGACGAGTCGTAGAGCCTCCTTTCCATTCGTAATATCTTCGACCTGAAAGATCTGTTATAATTTTATACAATAACAAAAAATCTTTTAGATCGAATTAAATAAAAAAAAAAAATCTTGGTGGACGCACAACGCAGTTTGTGTTTTAAAACATAAATAAAAACATTTCCGAAATATGAATTTTTTAAATTGTTTTCATTAATCAATACACATTTCTTAATTTTGTGTGTGTAACTGAACTTTTATTCATAGAATGTGAAAGTAATTATTAACATACACGTTAAACTTTACATTTCTCGTACGGAATAGCCCTGAATAGCAGTGTATAGAAAATTTATTTATCGTTCAAAATTATGATAAATTAAAAATAAAATAAATTTCAACATTGTAAAATATAAAAAAGCTTAATTTGCAGTTTTGAATTATCCTAATGAAACGAAAATATTAATAATGATAATTATAAATATTTGTTTAAAGAAGTCGTTTTACACATAAGCAATAATTCGTAGCGTCAACATTGCGCAACTAGGTTTAGAACCCCCCTGTTGGTTTTATTTCCCAGCACTGGAAGAACTATTTGTACTGCCGTGGATTGTGCAGTTGGAGCTGTAGCAGCGCGAGGTCCGTCTGTCTTACACCACCTGTGTACACCATCCATCTTCCACCCTCTACAATTAACATGTTTGCCTTTGCCACTCCACCTCGAGCTCCTGCACCTTTCCGATTAAAATAAATAACGGCACATCCAAAAAAAAAATAGGTTTTAATCCCCACGATCCGTATATATTATAATATTAATATCTATTTTTTTTTTTTTCATTCTCCTTTCTTCTTCTTCCCTGCGGAGCATCGAGCTTTGATATGGCCGAAAGATGACATAAATCTGAAAGGCATTCATTCCACCATTATGGAAGATGATGGAGATGCACTTTAGGAGCGTCCTTTATTACTGGAACGGCCATAAATCTACGGGCTCAATGCATCCACACTCCGAGCGGAATAAAGAATCGGCCGGGCATCGATTCGTTGTGGGATTTTGGGAATTCGATGGAAACGCCGCGCGAGAGGACCGCATCAGGTGGGAGACCCTTTATGGGAATATTATGTTAATGCCGGCTTTTCAATTCGAACTTGTTTATAGGTCAGTACTAATAAAGCCAGGTTCGGTATCAGAAATTATTATTCCGTTTCCACGCCGGTTAACAATGATGCTCTCCAAAAAGTGTGTTTTTTTTTTGGGAGGGAGCTATTGTGCTTCGGATTTATCGCGTTTACAAAAGATACGCTGCGCGCACAAAGTCGTTTAATGCACAATGCGAAAATGGCGTGGCTAAATTTGATGCCACTACAAATTTAGTGCAGATAATTTACCACACAAACATACAGTTAAGAATTTAGAGTTACATTATGGTGTTTTAATAGAAACTACTAGGATCAATAGCAAGATAAGGAATAGTATTCACTATTTCTTTACTCTTTTTGAGTGATGAGTTCTTCCTAATTTGATTGATTGAGTTACGTGAAGATCAAATTAAATTGATAAATAAAATACTCTTAAAAGTGTGAAGAAAGGATATTAGAATTATTTTAATTGGCCATAAAATATAATAAGATAATTAAAAGATTCTTTTCTTACTTCACTTTACGTAAATTTGGCCGAAAAATTTGAATCTTCAAATAACTTTATTTTATATTCATTTTATTTATGTCTAAATTGAATAGCAAAATAATCGGTGTTAATTTTGTACCTAGAAAATAATTAGTTTTTGCACAGCAGATGCTCAAAATAATCGCTTGTAAATAATCGAAAAGTCATATTTCGAATTTATGATTTATTGCGGCGATCACAAATAATTTACAATAATGAGTTTCTATGTATAGCATAGCTAAAATATGCTTTTACTGCTTTCTATCTTATACGTATGTTTTCTTTTTTTTTTCATCGTATTGGTTAAATCGTCCCCACTTTAATCGATTCCATAAGACTCCTTGTAAATTTGGTCAAAAATCAAGATTAACTTAAATTGTTAGCAACATCGCCGAATAATACGGACTTCGACAATAACTTTAGCAATCAAAATAAGTAAGTAGACAGAGACTGTTCGAATGCGCCCAGTAGCTAAGGCCATTAAATACTAATAATAATAAGAAGAAGAAGGAAGTAGACAACTAACAAGAAACAAGACAAAGATAGGTGGAAAGAGCTCTTTTGGATAGTAAATTCGTAAAATTATAACATATGTATTGTAAATAATATTTAATTTTCTAAAGTTTCCTGTTTTTTTTTTTACTAGCCACGAACAGTTGATAATCATCACTCAGCATAAATATAAATGTAGAAATAATTGCAGGATTAATATTAAAAATTTTAAAAGGTGTACAAATTTAAATAGTTTCAATTATTAGTAGTAAATAAAACTTAAAGATCCAGATGATAAGTGTTTAAACGCGCACCATTATTTCCCAACAGAGCACCCTTTTCCATAATGAAGTAATTTATATTCATGCGGTAATTAGGAATTTGGACGTAATGGATGGGAATCGCGGTGCGTTATTTAATTTTAATAGAGCGTGCCCCCCCCCCCTCGTTCCGGATGCCCCACTGATTCTCGCCGTAGAGTGAGACGGCGGAAGAAAAAAATATTTTAATAAATTTCAACTCTTCTTTGTGTTTCACTAATTGATTTCCTCCTTTTGGAACTTCTTACATGCCCATGAATATTTATGAGGCGCGCCGAGCGGAGCCGCCGCCAAAAACTTTCGCCCGAAAACGCCCCCCCGCTCGCGCCCGCCTCCACCTCCACCGCCGCCGGAACGGTACTTCTTAATCCCGGGAATAACGAATAAGGACTGTTAAATTATTTTCCCGGGACGTAATTGAAGATATTACCGATGCAAATTTATACCGCGCCGGCCTTGCTGAAATTTCTTAATTCACTTAAAACTTCAGCGTGCATAACAAAAAAATAGACAAATTTTAGGAATATTTAATTGTATACTTAACAAAACGTACAATTTCGCAATTTTATAAATTTTTAATTATATATTTAATAATAAGTAAAATTTCAATAATCTCAAAGAATTTTAAAAAGAAAATATTTTGTTCACTTGTTGAATTGGGTGATTTTCTTATTATAAAATGTGATTCTTCAATAAAAATTCTTCCAAAATAAACAATAGATTTATTCAGTATTTTTTAGAGTATATTAGATTCGTAAATTAAATTCTCTTGATATAATTAAGTTATTCCAGTTGCAGTAATTAAAGAGAAAAAAACATTACTTATATTTAATAATTATTTTCAAAATTATTATCTAATTTATTTACTGTGATCAAGTGGATAAACTCTTTTCTGTAATTACTGCAATTCTTGACATAAACAACCTAAGCTGTTAAAATCTACAGTAAAATATAGTTCTTTTTTTTCTTTGCGTTAAATATTTCCAAATCAAAAATTGTTGAAGTATGCAATAATGTGTTGTACAACAGCAAATATCCATTGCGTAGTATAATGTCTGACGGGGCATTTACCCGAAAAGTAGTTGTTTGAATGTTTACCTTTAAAGTGCTTAGGTTGTGTAAGTCAAGAGTTGCATAATAAAATTAATAAAAAATTAAATAAAAATGATTTGAAAATAATTAATAAATTATTTCCACATTTAGCTCTGTGACTTTTGACTTACGTTACGTAAGTACGTTAAAGAAATGCATATTAAAACAACTACTTCCCAGGAAAACACCCACGCCGGACATTGAATTACATAATGTAAACCTGCTGTTGCATATCAATAAAATATTGCATAATGCAACAAATTTTGATGCGAGAAAAATTTAATGCAAATACAAACAAAAGGAACGTTACTTAATATAAGGCCATCTGCAGACACGTTTTTTTATTTATTTTATTTAAATATCTGTGACCAAGAGAATGAACACTCTTTTCTATTTATAAAGAGAAAATAATTAGTTTCAAATTTCTTCTTATTGAATAAATTTCGATTCCGATTGAAAGATATTGATCATCCCTTCAACCAATCCACTATTGATGTAAATCATCCAATCATCAACAGTGGGTTGTTTGAAGAAATGGTAAATTTTTCAACTTTCAATAAGAAGAAATTTGAAAATAATTAAATAATCAAGAACATCAAACTTTTATTGTGTGCAATTCATATGCTGTGTAATTTTCATGACGAAATATTTATATTAAAAAAAACTGATAAAAGTTTCTATGTAATATTAATTAAAGTTTTAATTAAAAGATAGCACATGTCAATTTCATTTTTTTGTTTGCGCTAATAGAGTATTTTGTTTCTTGTAATCTTCTTAAATAGAGTTAATAAGAAGCCGTATCCAATTTCCGTCGGTTCCAACACCCTCCCGCGAAAAATAAATCCACACAGCGCAATTAAAAATTATCAAATCATCAGACCTCGATCCGCGCCCGAGTTTTAATAAATCCCACCACCACGGAATCGCATTATTTGCGGGGTGCGAAGATCATTATCCCGAGGATCTATGTGACGTGCAATTTAGTTAAAAGCGATTACACGCTCGCCTTTTTTTGTTTTCGAAAATTAAAAGTGCTGCCCCTCTCTGCAGCACGAAGGCGGGCGTGCGCTGCAGCTGTGGGGTTTCCTTAACTGGAGTATATCAGTTTTCCCCCTTATATTATATATATATATATATATATATATATAGAATTGGAGTAGATTTCTTCATTTAGATAAACGCGCAATGATCGCGAGCGGCGAGCGACGTTTCGACTGGGGATTCCATTAAAAATTTAAATTGGGAATAAAATGGTGAGATTAACATGGCGCAATTTTTATCAGATAATTTTTCAATTAGTGGCAAAAAAGTGTGAGCAATTAATGAGTCATCATAAAATATCTGTTTTTATGTTATTACTTACTTATGTTCTGACTTTATTCGCTTTCAGAGAAGTGATCTATTTATTTATTTAGTCATAATCACGCATGAAATATTCAAACCATTACACTCTGCCTGACAACTTGATGGATTTTATACTGACATGCCGAAAAAGTGTGACAAGGTAGATCGCCATTTATTATCGAAAAAAAAACAACAACTGTACTTTGGCTTCTGTATCAATTCAACATCTTTCATTGCTTCCTATCTTTCAGATCGTGAAACGTACGCTGCAATAAATAACCTTAAATCTAGTTTATACTTCCCAACTTCAGATGTGCCTCAAGGCTACCATTCTAGGCCCGTTATTGTTTAAAATCTTCATCGATATTCTTTCTTATTTATAAAAATGTTAACACTTATTATATGCTGAAGATTTAAAAAATATACCACAGTATCTAATTCAAATGACCGTCACCTCACTTAATGTTACATCATTTAGATTCAGTTTATTTTCAGCGCTGAAAATAAACTGAATCTAAATTGCAATGAATACAAATATGATTCACAAAAAACATAATCCTGTCTCGTTTAAGTTCATTGCAAATAATAACTCAATTGAGAAAGTTAGTGTCTTTAAAGTTCTAGGAGTCTGGTTTGATAATGTCTTTACGTTTAGTTACAATGTACAATCAATTGTTAAGAGCTCCTACAAAGCATTAGGATTCATTCACTGTAACTCTGTAATGCAAATTTTTTTAAATCTCTATCAAGTGCTTACGTGCGTTCAAAGTAGATAAATATTTTCCTACGTCTAACTTTAAGATGAAGAATGATTATATTTTCTACACGGATGATTATGAATGTCGTGAGATTGAAAAACAAAAAGAGCTTTAAGAAAAGGCTTGTTTTGTGAGCAATTCCTGAGGATTATTTTATCTGCAGCCATGTATTGGTGTTATTCGAGGCGAAGTTTTCAATAGAGAGTATTATATTCAGAATTGTTGCTCTGAACTGCTTATTATTATTATTATTATTATTATTATTATTGAAAAGACCCCGATACCAATTGGTAAAAGGGGACATCGATTATATATATATATTATTGAAAAGGGAAAATAAATACTATTTTGACTAGATCTTGCTATATGCCAGATATATTTCCAAGGAATTAGTATGAGGTAGATCCTACTAAATATACAGGCCGGAATATTGGAGTGGGGATTTCAAAGACTTGGAATCCACATGGGAGAATTCATTCACCTACGAACCATCGTGTTGGAAATATCTCCCGTTCCCAACAATTTCTTTATCTAATTTGAAATTTTATTTACCTAATTTTATTTTATATATTTCGCAACATTCCGACTTGTATGTTTAATAGGCTCGGCACGATGCCAACAATATCAACTTTGAAATGAAAGTAAGTATCTTAGACTCAGGTGATAGAGAAAGGTTTTTGATATTTCAAAAACGCATTCCTCTGATAGTTTCAGTTGACAGTAGCCATAGGGATGACAATAAATCATTAGTTTCTAAAACTCTCGTGTAAAGATTTTTTATAAGCTTGGCGCTGCCCCTACAATGATAATAGTTTTAAGGTTTCGGGGGTAATACCTAACAAAACTGCTACCAACGATAATATAATATTAAGTTAGAGTATGTATAATGAACCATGGACCCGCTAATGTCTTTAGCAGTCGAAGCCCGTAAAATGGAAGGTCTTTTAATGGATAGGCTCCCAAATCACAATCTGTTGAAATGAACACAATAACTGATTTTCCCCTTCCACGGTCAATGTCTACTCTCCTCATTTTTTGAGGAAATTATTAAGAAGCGTTATTCACTATTTTATTAAATATTCAGTGTAGGTATTAACCTAAGAAGTAGTGTGTCAGCAGATGGCCTTATATTGAGTGACGTTCCTTTTGTTGTTTTTACATTGAATTTTTCTCGGATCAAAATTTGTTGCATTATGCAATATTTTATTGATGTGCAACAGCATATGTACATTATGTAATTCAATGTCCGGCGTGGGTATTTGCCCGGGAAGTAGTTGTTTTAATGTGCATTTGTTTGACATACTTACGTAACGTAGGTCAAAAGTCACAGAGCTAAATGTGAAAATAATTTATTAATTATTTTCAAATCATTTTTTTAATATATTTAAATAACTGTGACCAAGTGAATGAATAAATACTCTTTTCTATTCAATACTAAACAATTGATCCCTTTATCACTTACTACAGACTCAATTAGCTTCTCAACTTCACAATAGAAATCCTCTAATTTGATTATACAGAGAAGAATATATTTCATTGAACATAGCTTATGATATTAATGATATTTCACTGATTACTTGAAAATAAGTCCTTACAATGCTATGACGTGGAATAACGGGCTATATTCAATGAAATAAAATCCTCATTGTATATCTATATATACTCAAATAAAAATTATGAAATGATGATGTTACGAATCGCATAGTGAGTCGATGACGTCGCGACGCCCTCCCGGGATCGAACCGTATTACGTAATTGCCGACGGCGTTGCCGGTTAATGTGGCGTTTGTCATGTTAGAGAATATTTACGGGATAATAAATATCCAGTAATGTGTGGTTTACGGTACACACGACCTCTCACGGTGAGATATTATGGTTGAAGTGAACTTAAAATAATTGCGGAGCAGTTCAAGATGTTATTGCGTCTCTTAAAACGGCCGTCCGAGACGGGTCATTATAAACTGAAATACCGTCACCTCCTCTCCTAATCCCACAAACGGACGTTAAATAAATTCCTAAAATTATTTTAAGATGGAGAAATAAACAATTGATTAATTAAAATAGACCCCACACCCATGTGGTTAGAAACGGTCATTGAATATATATCGAGCGTATAACAAAATTCGACGACGAAGTTGGCGTTGGAAGTCTCAAGTCATGTCTGTACTAAGATCACAAGCGTCAAAAATGAAATGAAGATAACGAATTACAATAAAGGTATGATATATTATATCATTGTAATCAGAAAAAAAATAGAGGATTTTAATATGATAAAAAACCAATATAGCGCCCATAAGAAATAAGAAAGTTGATGATGGTCAAGAAGAAACGAAACATGCTATAAGTAAAATTAATACACCATCGATTAGATCATAAAAAGTGCTATAATAATGTCATCATTGCATTCAAATATTGCTTCAAATAACGAAGATATAAATAAAAAAAAGAAAATCGCATTCAGTTTTTTCATTTTTCTTGAAAATAAAAAAAACTTAGCCCAATTTTCTCAACGAAATATTAATCAGAATGAAATTCTGTAAAAGTGCCGAATTTAAACCTACCCTCTATCTCTTATAATATGCGTGATCCCCATGGTTAGACTCGAATTTGAAACACCCTGTATATGATCACTTATTATGACTTATTTCGAACTACTGTCATTACTAGTAAATCAAATCAGGTATTACGTATAGTTTTAAATATATATTTAAGGCCCAATTTTCAAACCTCAAGTGACGTTACTCTTGAATTTTTCATCATCATCATAGACATCAACTTTTATTCCGCGAATACGTTACGCCTTATTTGCGGATTATAAAATTGGGCCTAAATCAATGAAGTAAATCTAGATCTATTTAAGGTTATCCATTTATTTTTTCTGTTCGTTCTCGAAAAACAAAACTTTTACTTAAATGAGAAGAAAAAAAATTGTGTTTTGATAATTCCCTATTCCATTATATTGATTGCATTATAGCAATTTTTTATACGTAAAAGCATCCTCTGGCTTATCTTAATGTAATAAACCGACTTTTGAAATCCTTTGAAAACCAATTTAATCAATTCAGAAAAAAAAAAAATACTTTAGAAGTGACTAAGACTAATTTTACCAATCAATGGATAATTGCTCGAAGAGGCTTTAGTGTACTTCACAAGTTTATTTATTTAATATTCAATTAACTTCTGAAATGTTTGAAGACTAATTTGGCCAATTAAGGAAAATTTGTCTTCACAAATAATCTCAAAACAAATTTAAACAACTAAAATTAGTAAAATAGGTTTTCAGGCGGGCAGAAAGACCTCCGGTCGTTGGCCCATGACAGACTACTAACCCATATGTATTGTAAATATAAATATTTGTAAAGAATTTGCTGTCTGAATAAAGATGTTTGTTTTAGGTTTTCAGAGTATTTCAAAAGTTTACTTATTTGTTACTCAATAGGTCAATTTTTAAAAACCAATTAAACCAATTAGGGAGAAAATGTCTTTTTAAAATACTACGAAGAGCAATTTAAACAATTAAGGAAAATATTCTCTAATAAGCATAGCAATTCTAATACGAAGAGCAATTTTAAGAATTAAGGAGAATTTTCTTTAATAGATCTTCAGAGTGTTTTAGAGGTTGACTTATTTAATACTCAATACGTCAACTTCTAAAATATTCTGTAAACCAAATTTACCAATTACGGAGAAATTGTTTATTTACATTTTATAAGTCAACCTTTGAAATACTCTGAAGATCTATTAGAGAAAATTCTCCTTAATTCTTAAAATTGCTCTTCATATTAGAATTGCTATTTTTTTGATTATTCTTTAATTCTTCAAATTGCTCTTCATAGTATTTTAGAAGATAATTTCACCTTGATTGGTTAAATTGATTTACAGAGTATTTTAGAAGTGGATTTATTGAATATTAAATAAGTCAACTTCAAAAAGATTCTAAGGACCAATTTGACCAATTAGGGAAAACATGTCGTCAAATTTGTCTGAAGCTTATTTCATAAGTTTAATTTCGGTAGCAATGTGATTAATTAATATTGAAATTTACGTATAGGTAATTCTAAATAGTAGTAATGCATAATTTATTAGGAAATACATTTTTTATTTACTTTAAGTACAAAACATTTTTATTATAGAATAATTTACATGAATTAACTTAGTCACCTGCGGGCGCTAATTTTAATTTTTATTAATTCCCATTCAAATTCCTCGTTCGTCTAAAATAAAATATATCCTCTCATCTCCGAAGAATAAAATTAGAATATCCCGTCCAATAATTAACGGCTCGGCACCGTTACATGGTAGCGTCCGTAGGTGTTGGGAGACGCACTAAAAATTCGATAATACAATAAATCCGGAGATTTTCGAGATAAGGCGCACACCCGGACGCGGGGTAATGCGAGATCCACATAAATATGATCGTTATAAGTATAATTTAAAACTCGTTTTTCCCTTTCGGTGGTATTTATATTTATGGCGAGACCGGGACACTCTCGAAAACGCATCCGAGGCGGCGTGGAACGGCCCCGGCCCGGTGGTGCACGTGAGTTATTTCCCAGAAGAAAAACTATTAATTTCCGGGGCCGGGTTTTTCCTCAGATAATGCGCCGCGGAAATTTATGCCGGCGACGATATTGCCCGTCTCACTATGGAAGCGTGTTTCAGTTAAAATATTCAATGGATTTCTGTGTAGGAAAAGAAAACAAATAACGGAATTGATAAATCAAGAAAAAAAATTAAATATTTAATAAACATTTTAATTAACTTAATATCTTATATTTTCATTCTATTTAAATATCATTTTAAAATGATATCGTAAACAATTTAAGTCTACATTGCATTTGAAATGCATTCGTTTGATAAGGTCCGAAAGACCGAAACTACTATCAATAGTTACACTAACACTAGATGATGGTGGTTCAACAAAATTAAATAATAATGTTTCAAATGAAGGTTTTGATTTTTTACTATTGGAAATGTTTTACCAACTGATTAATAAGAACAATGCCTCTAACACTTGTAAAGTCATACCCATTAAAGAACGCTTTGAAATCCAATCCGTAAAATTTAAGAATATTATAATAGCCTAATTGAATCAAAGAATCAGTACTTTGACAATAAATTAAAACAAACTGACAATATCTTCAAAGCTAATTGGAATATTGTCAAAGAAATAAAATATTAAAAACAAAATGATAAGAACTTTCAAGGCGATGTAAATGATCTAAATAATTATTTTATAAAAATAAGTGAAGTTATACTAAGTAAAATTCCTTTTGTGAAGTACAGTGACTCAATTAAAATGAATCAAAATTTTAGTTTTTTTGAGCCGGTCACTGAAATAGAAATTACAAGAGTAGTGAAAGAATTGAAAAATACCACAGCTATGGGTGTCGATGGAGTGTCAGTGCAAGTATTAAAGTTCTGCATAGTACATATTACAAAACCATTATTACTAATAGCATGTTAGAATCTGGTACATTTTCGGACTTATTAAAATTTTCTATTGTAAGATCAATATTTAAAAAGGGCAATTCTGAGGATTTCAAAAACTATAGGCCAATTAGTTTATTGACACATATTTCTAAAATTGTAGAAACAATTATAAAACAACGCATAGTGGTCTTTTTTAATAAACTCAAGTTGTTTCACATTTCACAACATGGCTATTTGGAAAACAAATCCACTAAATCCGCTTTAATAGAACTGGTTAGTTCTAGAAAACAAAGAAATTCCACTTGGCATCTTCCTAGACTTATCGAAGACATTCGATTGCATAGATCATATGATACTAATAAACAAATTATATAACTATGGCATAAGAGGTGTAAATCTAATTGAATCCTATCTATGTAATCGAAGGCAGAAGGTACAGGTCTTGGAAGGAAACAAAACAACAGATTCTAGCAAGCTAGAAGTAACCAGAGGAATACCGCAGGGTAGTATATTAGGTCCAATTTTCTTTGTAATATACATAAATGACTCAACAACTTAAATAGATGCACTAATCAGTTGTGTAGATGACACTAACATATTACTAACAAATGAAAACTATGAACTTAATAAGAATCATTTATTTCTCAACAAAAAGAAAACGATATGCACGATCTTCGGCACAAAAAGAAGCAATTTTATTATTCCAGAGACAATTCCACTAGCTTCATCAAATATCGATATATCTGAGGAATGTAAATTTTTGGGAATATATCTAGATAAACATCTAGATTGGACAAAGCAAACAGCAGAACTTAATAATAAATTATATGGCATAATATACTGTATGAGAACCATTAGACTGTATGTAAATTTCAATCCTTTGAGGGTTATATATCACAAGAAAACTGCAGTTAGACTACTGTTTAATATGAAAAATACCGATTCTTGCAGAGGCACATTTACATCAAATAGTTTATTCACAGTAGTAGCAATATACATCTACGAATGTCTAACTTTTATATATCAACACCAACATATGTTCCAATTATATCTAAATACTAACTGTCATAATATAAGAAATAGAAATATTAATTATATTTACACAAATTAACTTTATTCGAAAAAGCTCCGCTATTTGCTATAATGAGGTTATATAATGGACTCCCTGTTTCATATCGCCAAAGTAATCAACTTTCAAGAATGAAATTAGTAAATTACTAAACAAAATGGAACCTTATACGCTGGAGGAATATTATGCGCATTTTTAGATGTACGCTAGTATAATATTATATAGCATTCTATAGAATTTCTATTGTCTTATATATAATTGATTATATTTGCTTTTTTTTTTTTTCTTTTTTTTTTGACTTTTCTTATTTATGTACTTAAGGTATTGTTTCTCGATTATTTCTGTACATCTTTTGGGAAATAAATATTATTATTATTATTAAAATGAGCCACCAACTCTTTCATTATCGATTTCATTAAGAGTCTTTTTATTCCGCAAACTCCCTCCGAGATATAAAACCCCCAAACCATCTATCAATTCATCGCATCTAATCATCCGGACATTGACAATGACGTTAGATTATGACTGACTTTTAAAGAAATGACATAGACTGGACAGAGACAGGTAGAAAGACCACTGGTCGATAAGCAGTTTGTGAAATTTGTAATTATTAATGTAGCGTAATTATTTTCTTATGTATTGTTATTATATTGTTTGAATTTCACAAATATAGATGGTTGTATATATATATCTATATATATATATATATATAGTGGTAAAAAATAACGGTAAAGAATTATTAAATAAAAGAATAGAACATCTTATATATTTATATATCTATTCCTAATCTTTTTTTAGTTTGAAAAAGTTTATTGAACTCACTTGATCGGAAAGCCATATTTTGTACATCAAATATTTTTTTTTTTAGTTATTTGAAGATGGAGTGAAATATTAAATATTTCAGTTCAATAATCAGAATAAAATAGTTGGCTTTGAAATAACAAGATGATTATTTTTAATTATTCCAAACCGACTTTCCAATCGAATCACCTCAGGTGAGCATATAATTCAGCAGCAAAGGCGTTCTAATTTTTTCCTCATTTCCTTTCCAAAGCGCCGATCATTTGATGCTTTCGAGACTATTAAATTTCTCTCGACCGGCAGCGCAGATCGGAGCGAGCGAGCGAGCGAGCACTGACCGACATCCTCTTGAAAGCGATCAAACGACGGAATCGAAATGCGCACAGAAGAGAGGTCGACGCGTGTGCAATTTCGCGGTCTCGGCACTGACCGTGGAAGTGAAAGTGAAATCAAAACGCAATTATAAACTTTCAGTTTGATTTTTTATTTTAAAAAATAGTCAACAAAAAACAAATATATTAAACAAGTAAAAAAATAACAATAATAGTAACGAAGTGACTATCATTTGGTAAAAAAGAGAGATGATGATGATGAGATGACAATGATTCGTGACTCAGTCAAAATTTCGAGTTACTTGTTTCCGCTCCGATGCGGGTAAGTATCTCTGATTTTAGGACTTAGTGATGGCCGCCTCCGTGTCCGTGCTTTGGCACGTGGTGGTACACGTGCTTGTAGACTGGGACATGGACTGGGTATGGTTTTGGTACGTGGACTGGGTGGTGTTTCTCAATTTCGATCTTGTATGGCTTCTCTACTGGGTATGGTACTGGTTTCTCGACGGTAATCGGGATTTTCTTCTCGATTTCCTGTGGGACCAGCTTGTAGATTGGCACGGCGATTGGTTGTGGGACGTTGATGTGGACTGGGTAGGGTTGTGGCACTGGGACTTTGATGACTTGCGGTACTGGTACTCCAACTGGGTGAGGAACTGGGATTCCGATTTTCTTCACTACTGGTACATGTACTGGTTTAGTGTATTCGATGGTTTTGGTTGGGATTTCGTGGTGTTCTTCGGAATGGCTGGCTTCGAAATGACCGCCGCCTCCGCCGCCGCTGTGACCGATGTCGAAGTGTCCGCCGCCGCCTCCGCCACTGTGACCAATATCGAAGTGTCCGCCGCCGTATCCACCATCACCACCGCTATCGCCTCCGTGACCTCCTTGATCACCGCCACCGTGTCCGCCGTCATAACCGCTACTGGAGAATCCAGCATGGGCTGAGCAGGCCAACGTCACGATTAGTGCAACCGCCTGTAATCAAATAAAATATATTATTTTCTTGAATCTTTGAGGCGTTTCCTTAGTCGTACATTTGCAATATTAGGATAAACATAACAGTAATTTTATTAAATAAAACACCTTTTTAACTTTGTATAACTTGTAACAAGTTATACAAACAAACAAAGTTTATTTAATAAACTCAAAATGTATAACCAAGTGAAAGCCTTATTAATTAACAAACTTAGTAACTTTCTTTATTCCACTAAACAATTTACCGTGTAGTTGAAACTAGTCACAGTGAAATAAATTGTTAAGTGGTATAAAAAAGTTTCTAAGCGTTTTCTTTATCCACATATTATTTTACTAAATCCTATTTGAATAAAGCTATTAATATTACATATTCTAAGCTTTACAGTTGAAATCAAAAACTAAAAAGTTTGAACTATGAATATTTTAAAACTTGAAGTTAGAGTAATATATAATAAATTTTTCGTAAACAATATTGAAAAGTTTATGATGATTTAAAGATGAAACAAATTTTAAGGATTTTTTAATTCAAAATTAAATAATTCTTTAATTCGATAATTTTTTCAATGAAATTAAATACCTATGATTAATAAGACATTTTAAAAAGAAAATATTGTGTGTTGTGAGTAAATAGCAAAATATTATATATTTTTTTAAATTATCAGAAACTTTTAAAAATTATTCAAAAAATGCATTATTTATTATTTCACTTCAAAATAAAAATAGAAAATTTCTTTCAGTTTTTAAAACTGTATTTTTTTTTCTAAAAAAGTTTTCATAGAGACTAAGTTAAAGCCTTCAAAGGTAACTGCTCCAACTGCAATGTATGGTTGAACTTTTATAAGAAAATGACAAATTAGAAATCAATTAATGAATATCAAAAAGAAAACTTTTAAAAATTATTCAAAAAATGCATTATTTATTATTTCACTTCAAAATTAAAATAGAAAAATTCTTTCAGTTTTTAACACTGTGTATTTTTTTTTTTTCTCAAAGAGTTTTCATAGAGACTAAGTTAAAGCCTTCAAAGGTAACTGCTCCAACTGCAATGTATGGTTGAACTTTTATAAGAAAATGATAAATTAGACAAATTAGAAATCAATTAATGAATGTCAAAAAGAATACAAATAATTGCTAAATGTTTTTTTTAAGTATTAAATATTGATTCTTGATATTATATATATTACATACAATTGTATATTTTGAAAAATGATTATTTTGTTGAGAATCAATATTAATTAGAACATTTATTTAAACGAAGTGTTTTTTTGTATCGAAAAACATATCGAAATAATATTTTTTCTAAATATGAATATTAATTTATGAATAAATTTAATTATTTGTTCATGAATAATACAAAAAAAAATGTATGAAAATTTTGTTTGTTGCATATTGGTGATTAATGTTGTTTTTATTAATTTTGTGAATGATTTTGTTTGAAAATTACATTAATATATATCTTTGTAACAAATTTGAATAACTTTGAATAATCCTTTTTTAAATGAATGTGTTGTTTTTTTGTGTAGTAATCCTTGAGTTGTTTTTTTTTAAACTGTATGTGTTTTCTTCTTAGTGTGTATATTTAGTTGCACTTACAAAAGAACGCATGTTGATAGACTTGGTTGTTGTTGATGAGATGTGATTGCAACTGATGACCACCGTACTGTCTTCGGGTGCTTTTATACTCGGCTCTAGGTGGGGCCAGAACATTAGTGAAAGGCTAATCTGGAGTATGGCGGATAAAAACAGTGAATCTCACATGTCGCTCTAGCGGTCAACAAACGCCGGAGCGAAATTTCACATTTTCGAGCATGCGATCAAAGGGGGGCTACAATTGTCTATTTGGAAAAGGTCAGAATCGCCGGCAGAACTCTTTAATTGCGTCAAATGTAATTTTCACAGTTTGCTGACTCCGCGGAACGATTCGGCAGTTAAACTGCACGGTCACCCCATTATGCCTTCACATAATTCGCATTCACTCGTTACAATTTCGTACATCCGATCCATTCTAGAACGAACGGTCGCTTCTATTATTCGGTAATTGCCACACGTGCACTAAACATTCCTTTGGTAAGATTATTTATTTCGTTAAAATACTTTACTGAATATTTAAGACAAAACAATCATAAAATTGCAATTATTAAAAATTAATTTAATTACATTCCTAAATTATTAATATTAATATTAATTAATCCATAACATTAATTTCACATAATAATAATCACAAATATTATTAAAACATTTTTGTTGTTGAAACAATTAAATACAATTTTATTCACTACTTAACAGTTATATATTAATTTTAATATTGAAATAACTCAACTTCACAAAACTCACAAATACATAATTATATTGTTATGTTTTGTCGGAATAAAAATCATAAAATTATTTGTATTAATTAAAAAAAATAATTATTTATATAATTTCTAATATATATATACAAATATCTTTATTCAGAGAATTATATTTTTACATTGACACAAACCTTTATTTTTATGTATATATTAAAATAAAGGTTTGTCTGTTCTGGGCTATCGACTGGAGGTCTTTCTGCCCTTAATTTCCAATATAATATTAGAAAATTAGACACAAGGATCTCCTAATGACACGTTAAAGTTGTCGAAACTATATTCAACAATAAAACAATCCGAGTTATGCAAACGAAGTAAAATAGTGTTTCTTTGATTAAAATTGAATTATAACAAAGTAGAAGCAATTAACAAGTTACTTTTATCATATTTACGTAATGTTTGTAAAATTGTATGCATTTATCTGATTGCCTTGTCTAAAATACCTTTAATTAAAAATAAGTAATAAGCTTTCTAAAATATATTATTGCGATTATTTAAAAAAAGTTTCCGTAAATATATAAAAAATACACTTACTGAAATCATAATAAATATATAAGATAATAGAGTCGAGACTTCAAATAAATGGTGGGAGAAAGATTTTTTTTATAAATAATAATAATTAGTGAAATTTTGTAATTTACTTTTTTCCATTGGATTAATAGTGTACAGCAGAAATATTTATAAATGTTAATATTGGTGAAAATAAACATTTATTAGTTTACTTTAAAATTTATTAATACACCAGATGTAACATTTCAAGTACTAAGTACTCATTATCAATGGTTTCATTTTACCATTGATACTTAGTACGTGAAATGTACATCTGATGAACTAATAAAATTTAAAGTGAAGTAAGGAATTTTCATTTTCACCTATATTATTATACACTTCTCATTACTGAGCCTATGTTATTCAGTTTAAAAATATATTTATTTTATTTCTGTAATTTTGTCACAAATAAATAACTCGATTAATTTTCATGCTTTTTCAATTGAAAAACACACCTTTTTCAATGAATTGCAATACAAATATCTTTATCAGTCAATTACATACAATTTCATAAACATTAAGAATATACAATAAAATTATTGTATGTCCTGGACAATCGACCAGAGGTGTTTTTGCCCTCACAAAAATAATAAAATTAAGTTATTTTATCGTAACTAGGTTAAATATAAATGAATGGAATATTAATTTTTTTTTAAGGAAAATTCAAAAGTAATGTATTTTTTTTAATTTATAATTTTAATGTTAAAAAAAGACATGCAGTAAAAACCACAAGCCTATATTTAAAACTTGTCAAAATTTATAACTGAAAGATTATTTAGAATAAAAATTGCTCATGTTTTTGATAAATATTTACCAAATTTATAAAATGTATAATGCAAACAGCATTGCATTATTTTATTGTGTTATGTATAATGTTGAGAAATTTTTACCGTTTTTTTTTTTTTTGTTTCGATTATAATGAATTATAGGGTAGGCCACGAATAACGGGCATTAAAAGTTGTTGATATGAGTTGATTCTTTTAAACACTATCAATTCATAGATATATTTATCTGAATTGTAAATGTAATGAGTAACAATAAAAATTAATTCTAGCGGCATGAAAAAATTAAGTTTTATTAAAATATTCTCTTCTTAATTAAATTCGACTCATTCGCAAATTGGAACAAAAAATAAAAATATTAAATTTCTGTTGGTTTTGGTATGAGTTTAGTTGATTGAATAATCCTCTTTTAAATATAATCAATTCATAGATATATTTGTCTGAATTGTAAATACCACAATTAAAATTAATTGTAGCGACATATAAAAAGCAAAGTTTAGTTAAGATATCCCGTTCTTAATCAAATTCAATTAATTCGCAAATTCATTTTTAATGTTTATAAATACAAAAAACAAAAATGTTGAAATTCTGTTAGATTTTCATTTGAGTTGAGTTGATTGAATAATAATAATAAATTCATGGATGTATTTTTCTGATTTGTAAATGTAACAAGCAACAATTGATTGCAGTAGCATGAAAAAATAAACAATGTTTAATTAAGATATTCCGTTTTTTTTTTTCAATTAAATTCTAATTCATTCGCAAATTGGAACGAACGATTTAGGATGATAATAATTTACTTTTATTAGAAGTACTTTTTTATAAGACAATTTATATAAAACGCATTCGTCATCCTCTTGAACGAGGAGCCCGTTATTTCTCTTAGAAAGTTTTATTATTGTTAGTCTATTATTTGCACGTATGTTACCGAATAACACGGCAGACATTCCTTTATTTTATATCTCTTTTTATAATAATTACGCCATTATATTTAATTTGTTATTGCTATAATTATTTTCATATTTTTAGTTAAATAATTTCGACCGACACAATGTAACATATGTATTCGATTATTATGAATTTGAAGCATACGCATTTTCATAAATTAAACAAAAATATATGAAATAAAAATGATTTGAAAATAATTAATAAATTATTTCCACATTTAGCTCTCTGACTTTTGACTTACTAAGTACGTTAAACAAATAATTTATTAATTATTTTCAAATCATTTTTATTTAATATATTTAAATAACTTTTACCAAGTGAATGAATATTCTTTTCTATTTATAAACAAAAATAATTTTATAACAATTAATAATAATAATTATATTAATTATTTCCTCTTAGCTACTGTGGCATTTTGACGTAAGTATTTTCATAGTCCGTTGTAATAACTAGTTACAACATTTTGTTTCACAGGAAAATAATATATGGGCGAGTGAATAAAATCTTAAAGTGATAAATTTGGAGATCTGGCTGTATCAATATATTTCAACTTACTTTTGAATGTTATATTTTTTGTACAAAGCATATTTCCCTTGATAAATAAATATATAAATAAATAAATGTAGAAGTGGCATTGTAGTTTCGTCAGCCAGATCCAACTCAATATTCACATTTTCTTGTTATAGGCAGATTTGAAGCCTTCATAAACTTTTATCATTACCATTATTCTTTCATAGCATACACATTTTCTTTGTAAGTAGGTACTTTCTTTCTTCTGTAAATAAACTTTAAAATGAAAGGCGGCTATATTTATTTCAAAACTATCCAATTATAAAATAATATTTCACAATAAAATACGCTATTTTCAACAAAATTATTATTCATATCATTCGATGCACAATGACTATATATATATAACTACAATCCTTTCTGTTACCTTTTACATAATTGTTTGAATTGATTTATGCAAGTATTTCCATAAATTCAAAAACCAAAAAGACATGTTTTGTATATCATTGATTGGCTTTTTGAGCATAATTCGAACCAAAAACGAAACGAAAAGCAGCTCCAGAATCTTAATAGCCTGAATATTTACAGCAAGGTACATTTGCACCCAGATGCAGATATTATGCAGATTCCACGTTCGCGATCTAACAACCATCCACCTATTTGGATGCAGATAACCATCTTTTGAATGCTACAGCCGGCCTCGTACGTTCGAATTCGCAGCTTTTTTAATTCAAAATTGGAATAAATTTACATAAATTTATTTCAAAGAAAGTCCAGTCTTGTATATTATTTATTGGCGAAATACACATAAAATGCTTTTAGAAATGTTTTATATAAATTGATTTAATTTAATTAAGGGAATTTTACAGAAAAATGAATTTATATTAAAATTGAAAACGTGAATAATTTTGCGTACAAGAATTAATATTATTATAATAAATTTATTAGTGTTTTGATACAATATTTAATCAATAATATACAATATTTCAATTTAAGAGGCTAGTGTGTATGTATCGGTATTAGCAGAAGTAATGTAAAATATTAAGCGCTCTAAAAAATAATAAGAAAGATAAATGTTTACATTTTTCTTTGGCAAAATTATGTTCTTTATTACTTACTGTATCGTGTACTATTTTATTTAATTTTTATATCAATAAAAAAAACTGGCTAATGAAAAACTATCTACGTAAATGTCACTGTTCTAATTTCATATTGATAGCATTGCAAATAAATGTACTATCAAAAACATATTTAATACACCGCATTCGTAAAGGGTCAATAAATATTAACTCAAATTTTCTTTTCTTTTCGTCATTATTTAGCTCTTTTAGAGTGCTTAAAAATATCGATTTTTATACCACTTATTTTTGACGTGTTATGGTCAAATATTATTTCGTGATAGACGAAGTTATATCATTATACACATCAGATCTTCGCTTTTTCGAAGCACAATTCACTTCAGTCCAATACACACAGGACTCTTAAGGGATTTTGAAATCAATTAATAGAGCAATAGGCTAACGGCCAGAAGTGTCCCTTTTAGCATTGTATATATCGTATAAAAGTGTTGATTTATTAATAAAACAAAAAAAAACTTGTTAATTGTTGAGGCTTCTACTTTTTTATTCATTGTAATTCAATTTTAATAAATGAAAAACTTTGTATAACTAGGAGTAAATCCGAGTTATACAAACAAAGTAAAAAAGTTTTTCATTTATTAAAATTGAAACAAAACAAAAAATGTTTCAAATTTCGACGACAACAGTTAACATGGGGTACAATTTTTACTATTTAAATCCCTACAGCCACACTTAAATAAAACTCACTGTATAGAAAACGTTATTTTCCTTTATTATTTTATTTTCTGTTGAGCGAAATAACTAATTATATAGATTCAATTTTTAAATACTGAAAACGTATTCATCACATAAAAAAAAACATACAACGTTTAATTAAAAATCGCCTTTTCATTGCGTATTATTAATTTAATCACATGAATTACAAATATACTAGCAAATCGATTTCATTACGCGCACGGCAATTTTCTCGATTTAAAATTAACATCTGCGGATAAACAGAGGACAAATAGTAATGGAGAAATTCCGCAATAATTCAACCATTTTCTAGCCAACTTTCTTACCTTGATTGATTCTTCCTGACCTTAGCAGATGAAGTGTATAACGTGTGACTTGTAAACACGAGTGTTTTGAGAATTATCTTCCACGTTTGCTAAAGGAACTTTTCTAAGAATATAGATAATTCTTCTTGTGTGAAAGTTTACAATAGAATTTACTTATATATATATAGAAAGGTTTATTTTAAATGTTAACAAAAGGATGTGCGTTTAGATGATGATTACAAAATGTTTACAATTAATTGTTGAATAACAGTGTTTTCTAATTGTAAAATGGCTATCAATATTTCACTAAGTGATAATTGACAATTTTTTTTTTCAAGAAATAAGTATTAATCCCATATTCTTATTTCTAGAAAAAATAAGAATTTATATTTTTAAAAGGAATGGTCTAAGAAACAAACAGCTAGTCAGCAATAAAGTTTAAATATTGTGAAACAGTAACATGCTTTTCTTTAAATATTCTAACATATATTAGCATATTCCTCAAATAACAGGAATAATTCGTGTGACCACGGGGGCAGGGGGGACTCGAAAAATTTAATTTTTGTGTTGATTCAATCGTAAAATTACGGACGCTTGGATTTAAAAAAAATCATATCTCCCTTAGTTAGATCGACCTTGACATAAATTTGACATGGTCTTATAGGAAAAATGTCTACAAAGTATCGTGGTGTAAATTCAATTTTAAGCTAATCCTCCCAAAAGATTTGAACCTTTCCAAAGTTGCAAAATCATTTATAAAATTGAGAATTACTGAAAAAATAATACTGCTTTCACTTTAAAAGTTACTTTAAAAAATCGTATGGCATTTTAAAGTACAATGTACATGCTCATTCAAATAAAAAAAAATTATGTCTTTATCTCTTATAATAACTATAATATTTATTTTTCGGGTAGCGCATTTTTTCGCCGTATTTTAATCATTTAAAATTGTTCAAATTTGGGAATTAATTGCGGGGTTGTTATTTATCTAAACGTTTAACCTAGCATCCATAGTTTTAATGTATGTAGAATGAAATGGTATTAACAGAGAGTTTAAATTTTGAGTTTTATTTTTCGTGTCCTCCCTGCTTCCGTAGCCGCTCGCGAACGATTCTACCACGGTGTGCGTTGTATTCATTATATTTTACTCCTTATTATTATTATTATTCTGTATTTAAATTAGTTAAACAGTGAAAAAATAATCAATACAACGTGTCTTTCTTTATAACATCAATTATTTTCCTACCCCTGTGGCCGCTCGCGAACGATTCCGCCACGATGTGCGTTGTATTCATTACTTTTCACTCTTTGAAATTTTCTACTTATGTTATTTGAAGAGTGAAGAAATAATGAATACAATATGTCTTTCTTTATAATATCAATTATTTTCCTGTCCCCGTGGCCGCTCGTGAACATTCCGCCACGGAGGAAAAATAATTAATACATTATTTTTTCACTTTTCATTATTCTCTACTTATATTAGTTAATGAGTGAAGAAATAATGAATACAACATGTCTTTCTTTATAACATCAATTATTTTCAACTACTCAAAAAATTCCTAGAACCTGATAATTTACTACAGTTTAAATAATTAAATTACTAATTGTGGACAACTTTAACCGTGAAATTTAAATTTATAGAGCGTAGAGAAAAAAAAGCGACCCGTGTGTGTTTGTGTGTGATTGACAGCAGAACGGTTTAATAGAAAGCACCACCGAGCGCTCTTCAATTATTAAAACTCTTAACTATAAATTGCATCAAACGTTTCAAATGCACAATTATGCCAATTGTGTAAATACAATGTAGACCACAGGAGAATGCAATATG
Organism: Philonthus spinipes; assembly: GCA_963082785.1. Lineage (NCBI taxonomy): Eukaryota > Metazoa > Arthropoda > Insecta > Coleoptera > Staphylinidae > Philonthus > Philonthus spinipes. Next base: position 25,431,097 of record OY720303.1, read on the forward strand.
CATGGTTATTGATTCAAATGTCTACGGTCGGCGTTTTCATATTTTATCAGGAGAAATTTATAGGATCTATTTTAATATTTATCTACACATCTAGTTTTTTTTTTAATTATGTATGAAATCATAAATTACAATAATAATAACATACTTAAAGTTTTTGTATAATTTATTACTGCAATTAAAATTTTTATTAGGTTATGGTTTAATTAATAATATTTTTAATATTTATAAATACAATAAAAAAATATGCAATAATTTATTAAAGTACTTTGTGTATAACAAATGTATACATATATACAAATATCTTTATTCAGACTTTTACATACATTTTTATAAACATTAGTATTAAGTATAAACAGAAATGTAATTGCTTGTCTATCCTAGGCTATTGATCAAAGGTCTTTCTGTATTTATATTTAATTCTGACATTAAATTATTATTTTTTAAGAATAATAACAAAAAAGGCGGAAATACCAAAGGTCTATTGTCAAATAACGTATATTAATTATACATTTGACTTTGTAAGTTTCATTATATTGTATATAATAATAAAATTGTTCAATCAGTTTTTCACTTACCACTTGGTGAAATATTTTGAAATACTTTTGAATATTTCTTGAATAACCTAATCACTTACAAAAAAAGAAAATATAATTGTTAATAGTCGAATATTTATTAATAATTCCGATTTTTTTTAAATATTTGTAACATAAATGTATGTAACATAAATTACAATAAAACAATATTGTAATTTACGTTATGATGATTATGTAATGTAATCATCTTAAGTTAAAAGAATTTGAAAATAATTAATTAATAAATTATTTTCACTTTAGCTACTGTGACATAATGACTAATTTTTCATAAGTACTTTAACAAATGTCTAATAAAAACAATAACATATTGTAAATAAAATATGTTATTGTTATGCAACAGCAAATGTCTATTATTAGACATTTGTTGAAGTATTTATGTAACATTAGTCATTTTGTCACAGTAGCTAAAGGGAAGTAATTTACTACTAACAAATCTTTATTACTTAAGAATTTACATGTAATTATATTATATACAACTTATGATATGTATGTACAAACTTTACTTTACTTAAGTGAGAGCTATCGACCAAAAGTCTTTCACCCTGAAAATAATTTATTAATTAATTATTTTCAAATTTATAACTTATTTAAATAACTCTGACCAAGTCTCTTTTTTCTTTTATAATCATCTTTATTAAGAAATTTATAAATAAATCGATATTCATTTTAAATTATATTTATATATTTGAAATTGAAGAATTTTCAATGGATTGAGATATAATTTAAATTAATTAAATATAAGTGGAAAAGAAACACCTCTGATGGGATTTTTACCCATGACCCACGATTTCTAGTCAAGTGAGTTACCTATATAAATTGAATATAAGTGAACTTGAAGTACTGAGTGGAGATTTGTCTCTGCAGTGTAGTTGGTAACACACGTGGCTAGAAATCGGGGGATATAAGTTCAAATCCCATTAGAGATGTTTCTTTTCCATGCATATTTAATTAATTTAAATTACATATAAGTGTTGTATACAGGAATTTCTTCAATTCACAGTTACATTAATTTTACAAAACATTACATATTTATTTATAATATGACTATCAACCTTTGGTCTTTCAGTCGACAGTCCTTGTCATTTGTTTAGTATGTCAGTTAGTCGTTTATAAGTGATGATGTGAATTCATGAATGGTGGATTGATGATGTTTAGTTTTTGTTATATTTCTGCATTTTCTGTTACACTAATACTTCCTTTACGAAGTGGAAGTCTCCACAAAAAAGAATTTTAAATGTAACAGAAAAGGCAAAAATATATCAATCAAAAGCTAATATCAATTAAAAATAAGGTAAGACTCAATAATATATGAGAGAAGAGTATTTATTTACTTCGTGAGAGATATTTAAAATAAATTATAGGAGTAGAATTTGAAAATAAATTATTATTAATCAATTATTCTCCCTTTAGTAAGTTTAAAATATCGCAGTAATTTTTTTAAACTTACGTTAATTAAGTAATTACAAAGTGTTTAAGTTAAAAAAAAGTCGCAGTAGCCTAAGGGTTAATTTACTTTAAAACACAATTATTTATTCATGAGGAAAGCCAATTCTTTTATGAAGTAAAAGCTTCCACAATAAAAAATATTCAGTTGTTAATTCCACTTGGTTTGCATCACAATTTTGTTTAATTTACTCAGCATTTTGATAATGTTGTAAAAATCGAAACTAGTTGAGTAAATAAAGCAAAAATTTTGAAATAGACCAAGTGTTATTAAAGAACCTTAATCATAAATATTTAGATAAAAAGTCTATTAACTAACTAACCATCTTTATTCAAATGTGTATATGTATGTACAATAATATACAAAAATTAGAATTATATTCTGTAGATGAATCGGCTATCGACCGGAGATCTTTCAGCCTAAAGTCTATTATTTAATCGAAACGAGAAAAAAGTAAAAGATGTGGAATATATGAAATCAAGTGGGGTGAGAATTTGGGCAGACAGGAAGAATTTTTTAAACCAGAATATAGGAAGATAAACTTTTTTAAATTACATTTTTCATAATCACTGAATAAAACGCTTACTATGTTTTTTACCACAAGTTATTTATTGTATATATATTACACAATACAACATTTTACGACTTAAGTTTCGACGTTTGAAGGTCATTATCAAGTGAAACAAATTACAAAAAAGGTCTAAATGTAACCTTTTTTGTAATTTGTTTAGTAGTAACGGTCGCAACCATCATCATGATTAAATTCTCCATGGTATTTGCGCAACATTGTTTATATAAAAAACATTACTTTAATGTTAAGGATTTTATAATTTTACATGCAAATAATATTGACCTATTTGGATTATTAAGTGGGATTAAAAGTACGAAAAGCGCTAAGTAATGGAAAACCCATTCTTGCTATTAAGGAAGATCTCTGGCCATCCCTATAATGACGTCCTTATTACCTGGCTGTACCTAAAATTGTAAATATAAATATTAACAGCATTGTTTTATTCTGTATTCCTTAATTATGGCTTATATTTGAAACTAGCCGGAAAGTAACACTCATTTTAAATTGAAGTTTCTTATTTCAACTAACTAAGGACTTTTATTTTCAACTACATCATTATACAACACTTCACATTACTCAACCTAAGTTATTCAGTAACTTGAAACTAGTCGGAAAATAAAATAATATTCAGTGAAACAAACACTATTTGAAAGTTTCAAACCATCGAAGAATGAATTTTTTTTTTATATCGTCATTAATTATATCGAAACATTGAATCAAATTCTGTTGCAGTTGCATAACACTTGCATTCATTTGCCAATTAAATGAAATGAATGAATCGAGAGTGTATTCCAGCGATCGAAATAAAAATGCGGAAGGAGTCCTTTTATGCAGCGGTCTGCACAATCTATTTATTCCGAGCCGTTTGCTCACTTTTACCAATTAATTGTGGTGCTTCGGATTTTTGAAAATGTTAGGCGTCGACCACTTTCACTCGCGTTTTCAATTCTTGCTCTTGATAATTAAGACTTTCGCTCAAAATTGCTACGTCTTTAAACACATTGAATAGAAAAATAAATAGTAATTCGATCACGAGGCATATATTTTTTCACAATACAAAAAAAAACACTACTGAATTTTTATATGTTTAAGATACTATTTTGTAAACTTCAACTCCTATTGGGCATTGTTAAATATTGTTAATATAAATTGATAAATACATAAATTGATTGATTGAGTTACGTGAAGATCAAATTAATTCGACGAATAAAGTAAGAATTAAATCTAACAAAGTTTTGTATTTAGTGTTAATCAATTGATAATGGTCACTTTGTGACCGAAATGTACATTTGGTAATCCAAATAAAAGTGTGAAGAAAGGTTATTAGTGCTTTATTCGTCGAATTGATAAATACAATTTATCAACAATAGGAGTTACTTATTTTCTCCAAATATCTGTTTATGTGTCTTTATTTTGTATGGAAACCTTCAGGCCTATAACAAAAAATGCTCTTAAATATATAAAGATTCAGGATTGTGTTTTTTCTTATACGAGGTGTGTTGAAAAGGTAAGGTGACTTTATAGTTTTATGAAATCAAATCAATGTAATCCCCCACGCTTCTTCCAGTCCGCAAAGCACTTCTTATAAACACTTTTTGGTATAGCCTTGAGTTCCTCCAGCGATTCAGTTTTTATTTCATCAATCGTTGCAAATTTCCGTCCGTTCATAGGTCTTTTCAGTTTCTGGAACAGGAAAAAGTCACAGGAGGCCAAATCCAATGAATATGATGTCTGAGACATGATTATCGTTTTATTTTTGGACAAAAAAATTCGCCAGAAGCAACAAGGAATGAGCATTATCGTGATGCAAAAGCCAAGAATTATTTTCCCACAATTCCGGACGTTTTTTTTTTTCGTATTACCTCTCGCAAACGGCGCATAACTTCAAGGTAATACTCCTTATTGACCGTAAGACCTTGAGGTAAAAACTTCTGATGTACTACGGTGGTCTAACAAAAAAAAACAGTGAGAAAAACTTTGACATTTGATCGGACTTGCTTTTTTCGGCTCTCCTGGGTGCTTCCATTGGGACGATTGGGCTTTCGTTTCGACGTCATAACCATGTATTCATGATTCGCCACCAGTTATGATTCTTTTGAGCAAATCAGTATCATCACTGACGTCATTCAAGAGCTCCTGAGCAATGCTCATGCGACGGTTCTTCTGATTAAAATCAGACGTTTCGAACAAACTTCGCTGACACACATCTCATGCTTAAAATATCCGTAAAATTTGCATGACATGGGCCGACTGATATGCCAACATCCTCAGCAACTTCTCTTATGATAATTCGACAACAATTTTCTTCACAGCTTCGACGATATCTTCTGTTGTTGACGTGCTGGGGCGTCCAAACGAAGTTCGTCGTTCTAACTTTTAAACATTTTTTTAAATAAAATAAAATGAAACAAAGATGATTCGCACATTTTATTTAATTTTTTTATTTAGAGCAGACTCACCGTACACTACTGTCAACATTTCAAGTATTTTAGAGTGCTTGATTCCATTTTTTACACAAAATTTTGATGCAAATTCCTTGCTCCATTTTTTTATAATAATAGAAAATCGCTGAGCACAAAAAATACGTCTAATCTTTTTATCTGTCAAAAACAAACGAAGTATGTTATGTACTTGAAATTGTGAACATGTGTTTGATACATGTGTACCAACACAACAACGACAAAATATCAATAATCAAATAGACGTTGCCTGCGAAATTTAAAAAGTCACCTTACTTTTTAGACCCACCTCGTATTGTGAAAAAATGTGGGCCTCGTGATCGAATTATTATATATTTTTTTAATGTTTATTTGAATAAATTAAAAAAAATCATTGCTATTGTAAAAAATGGCTTGATATATAAAAAAAGAATTAATTATTCAATTCTGTTAATTAATTGATTTCAAATTTCTTTTTAACTAACTAACTAACCATCTTTATTCAAATGTGTATATGTATGTAAAATAATATACAAAAATTAGAATTATATTCTGTAGATGATGAATCGGCTATCGACCGGAGGTCTTTCAGCCATTTCTTTTTATTTTATTTAAACTTGTATAATTCGTTTTATTACAGCAAGCTTTTTGAAACCAAATGTAAATCCTGACAATTCACCATTTACCCCAGGATGCATTTTTTTAAATTGTTTGCCATTTAATCAACTCGCAACAATGAAACCCTAAGAAATAAATCTTCATCCTTTCAAGCAATCACATTACCCATAATCACCAGACACACACACATACACACAAACAGCAACAACTCTCTTCGTTGAATAAGTAACAGTATATTAAAGCTATTAATATAAACGAGGGCATTTACGCCAGCCTGTTACGTAACGAGGAATCGCAGTGCGAGTGTGCCATTAGCGCACACCTACGGATGACTTGAAGAGCTCGTCCTGACAGCTGATGTCTTCATTACTCTCGGGCCGTATCATACTCTCGCTCGTCCTTTCAATCCTATCGCATTGTTTAAGCGACACGAGGTGCATGCAATTATGAAATAATTACCGGGCAGGAGGAGAGGCTCGTTTATTGTTGGCGTTGAGGGTGGATGTGCGCGTTTTTTTTTTTATTTTCTTTTCGGTTGGTTTTGTTTTTCTTCTCGAGCAAGGATCGGCTTTACTGATCACCGGTGATGAATCGCTGAATTCACTTTTGTTGTCCGTGGAGGCTTGTGGTTTAATTGATACCGCTGTATTAATCTTTGTGTTTGCGATGAGTTTACATTCTTTTCTTTGTCTGCACATATCTATATATTTTTTATTTTTCGAAACGGAAAAGTACGATGATCCCAACTTCAGTCAATTGATAATTTTAAAATAAAAGAAACTTCAATTTATAATAAATGTAATAGTTTCAACAAATAATCGTAGCATATATAAACCTAAACCCACCTTTTTTTAAGAGTAAGACAAAAAAGTCTGTAACATTTTTGTCTAATGAAATCAATATGATCTCAAACAGGTAGTTTTATGATGCCTTTATTAAAATTTTTTTGAGATAATCGCAGTATTACTTTTCTACTACCGGAAGAGTTACGAATTTAAAAATTATTTTCAGAATTTTCTTCTCACGGTCGCTTTTATTGACACTTTTTTTTTAAAAAAGCTCTGGTTCCTGATTTAGTCGGTTACCTTTCTTATTTTATCACCCGGACCAATACATTAGAATGAAAATTTGTAAATTTGTCTTTGCAATTTGTTATACTCACCCTATAAGAAGTTTTAAATCTTTACATAATATACCGGAAATAATTTGTTTGTTTTTTTAATAATATTCAATGCCTCAGAAATTTTTATTATATGCCTATCTCACCTATTAATTCTTATATTATTGAATGTTTTATGGACCAGTAAGTACCAATTTAAGAACGCTTCGGTTTCGCTTCATCTCTTTGTTATTCAGCCGTAACGGAGTTATTCCTGGCATTCGACTTTTTTAATACTGATAAACAATTCCTTCACTCTCACTTACTAAAATTCAGATTAAATGGTTTTATGTGTATAGAGAAAATAACAATGAATGAATGCATGAATCAAAATTGAATTGTTAACAATGTAATTATGAAGTAAAAGTAAAGTATTTTAATAATGACATATTTAATATTAGAATACTTATTAAAATTTATTAGTATTACAATTAAAAATCTATCAACAAAATAAATAAAAAACACATATTGAGTTGAATAACTTTTAATCCATTGATAATGGTCACTTTGCGACCGAAATGTACATTTGGTAATCCAAATAAAAGTGTGAAGAAAGGTTATTAGTGCTTTATTCGTCGAATTAATTTGATCTTCACGTAACTCAATCAATCAATTTAGTTTCAGATTGTTTATTAGCCCATTCGCAAGATAATTTAAAATGTGATTGTGTAAATTAATATAATGTGTATTTAATTTATTAAAATATTACTAATAAAACAATTATTAGTAATATTTTAATAAATTATCCATATTATTACAATATGAACTATCAATGTTTAAATATTAAAAATATTAATCCAAAATTGTAAATGATCGGTCCGTTCAATAAGGAATTATTATTAAAAGTAAAGTAACGTAACGTTTCTTTTTTTGTTCTTTGTATTAAACATTCTCAAATCAAAAAAATGTCGCATTATACAATATTGTATGCAACAACAAGTCTGGAGAGGACAATATGGTGCTTAAATGTAGTGTAAAAGATTGCAGAATTTAGCAGATGGATATTCGAAAGAAATTCTTTTTACTGCGTAAATTAAAGTGTTGTAATCATGAATAAATTAAAACTCGAAATAAGCGTTTAGAACCTTCCTTACTCGGAAAACTAAAATTGTAACTGTAAATCAAACCAACTCTTTTTCATTTCGTACAATTTTGACACTTTAAAAATAAAGATTACTATTATAATTTTTTTTTCAAAAATGTCTGTCCATTTTTTTCATTCTTTACAGGCCAAACGCTTCGGGTAATTTTTTATATTGTTCATTTAAGGAATTAACTGTTTTCAGAAGAAAGTGACTTTGGCTAAAAATCTCCAATATTATATCCTAGTTTACTCTTAACTATTTTTATTTTTTAACATTTATTTTAAGAAGAATCAGATTGAAATATCTTTTAAAAAAAAATTATAAACAATTTATTTCTTAACATTTGTTTTAAGAAGAATCAGATTGAAATATCTTTTAAATAAAAATTGTAAACAATCTGTATCTGAATAACTAAACATTATTTACATTTTATTTAATTTTTCTTTATTTCAGAAGTTCCAACTCAAATATAAAAGTAATAAACAATGAAGGTGGGATGAGAGGCAGTTGTTACAGGATGATTATTTGTTGTAATTATTATTATATGACTTGTTGGGTTATAAATAAATAAATATATAAACACTAAATATTTAATGTTTATTTATTTATATATCAATTAGAATAATATTTATATATATATATATATATATATATATATATTCGTTACATATTTTTTGTACCATATGTTTTCTGTAAATAAATGTATTATTATTATTATTTATTTATAACTCAACAGTCATGAAGACCAATTACAGGATAACTTAAATAGTACATTGTATAATTAAAGTAAAAGTTTACTTACTTTTACTAAAGCCTGTATTTAAATTAATAATTTAATTTATGTTGCTATTAATAATTCATTGATTTTTTTTTTTTTTTTCAGATAACAAATATAAAACTCATTTGGAAATTTATAGCTTAAATACAGCATACCTAACTATAAAAACAACGCCATGTAATTATTAATTAATAAACAATAAAAATCTCTCCGATGAACTGCAGTCTAGTGACACTCTTCATATTCATATAAACATTATAGAAAGTAAACACAATATCGTGACAAATAATAAAAAAAACGAACACTCGTTAATTAAATTTCGAGAGACTTTCTAAAACACGCCTCGTCTCGTAAAACGGTATCAATAATTGTTCGCGAAAAAAATTACGGGCATTAACATTACGCCACCGGAACTAATCGCTGCCACATACACATTAAATCGGCGTTCCTGTTTCCGTTCAATTCGATACTCTTCCGCGAGGCGAGTTCGTCAACGGTCTTGTTACGATTGTACGCAGTACGCCTTCGATTCGGTTCGTTCCGATTTTAATTGATTCGGATTTAATTGGCGATTAATTAACGTCAATCATAGACAATTCTTTTCGAAGCGTAATAACGCCGTGATGTAACTGATGAATAGTTCATTCATGTGATTTACTACGAGGAAAGTGCAGGAATTTAATTGTGTAATTCGAATTATATTAAATAAAAAGAAATTTGCAAACAATTAATTTATTAGAATTAAATAATTAGTTATTTTTCTTTTTGTATGAAATAAATATGAATAAAATATTAAAAATCAACCAATAAAACACAGATTAGATTGAATAACTTTAAATTCTCGACTAGTTTCGGGTTATTAGCCCATTTTCAAGAGAATTTAAAATTTGTTTTTTCTTGAAAATGGGTCATTTTCAAGAGAATTTAAAATTTGTTTTTTCTTGAAAATGGGCTAATAACCCGAAACATGTCAAGAATTTAAAGTTATTCAATCTAATCTGTGTTTTATTGGTTGATTTTTAATATTTTATTCATATTTATTTCATACAATATGAACTACCAATGTCTAAATATTAAAACCATTAATTATATTTTTCTTTTAACTGCTACAGTTTTTAGCTTACATAATATAAGCTTTTTAAGTGCTGAATTTAAACAACTGTGATTAAGTGAATAAAATACTTTTTCCGTTAATAAATATAATTTATTATAGGATTTTTTTTTTCAATCATAATTTGAAAATTCTTTCTTTTTTATCTATGTTGTTTTAAAAATAAATAGTTGTAAATAAAGCATAGCGTGACACTTGAGCAAGTCGAAGTATTTAAAGATTATTATCTTAGATAATAATTTCACATTTAATAATAGAAAAAAATAAACAGGATTTATTCACATGATCAGAGTAATTTAAAATAAATTAATCCTTATGTACAGTCCCTTCAAAAGCGTGCAATAGTGTATACAAAAAACATAAACATTACCACATCCTAAATCACCGCCCTCTCTCAAACAATCCAGCATAAAGCTACATTTCTAAATCCCCTTTCTCCTCATATTTTTTCCCGAATAAAGAAAAAAGCATACTCTATAAAACCCGCGATCTCGAACTAAAAACACAATCCCATATAAAAACCTTAATCAAAGAATTCCGTTCCGAAAAATTAGAAGAAAGAATCATAGACTCCAACATCCAGAAAACCTACATACTTGTCGAAGCCTACTACAATATTTTCACCACAAACAACCTCGACAACGACATCCACACCCTAATCAACAACTTCATAACCAATTACGTCTCAAATACTCGCAGTCCCAACAAATAATAAACATAATAAAATCCTTTAAATAAAAATACTTGTAGGAGAAAGGACAAGTATTTTTATTTAAATAATTAAAGTCTCCACAACCAAGATAAAGAAGATTATAATAAAATCCCTTGAAAACAATAAAGCATGGTGTATAGAAAGTACTTAGAAAAGGTATGATAATTTTCAGAAAGAGTGGTTCATTAATTTCGGATAAACAATATAAATAAATAAAAGTTCTTCATAAGGTCTTACGGGGCCGTTGAATTATTAAACGTATATACAAACATCTTTATTCAGACAGCAGAATTACAATTCTTTACAAATATTTATATTTATAATACATATTGATGGGTTAGTAATCAGTCATGGGTTATCGACTGGAGGTCTTTCTGCACTTATTAAACGTATTTATGTAAATTCGTTTTATTGTTTATTTATTAAAATCAATAGAACTTACAAATTACATAAAATTAAGCAAAAGATGGCGCTTGCGTTATCTTTCAAATTATGGAACTTACAATAAAATACATATTTGTAAAATCTCAACAATTTTATAAAAACAATATTAAAATTTTATTAACTATTTCTTGACAGTAACACCACAGCTGTTTTGATGATTATAGATCAGATGTTCTTCCGCCTTACTTTTATATTTTTGTTTTATACTTCAAACATATGCTTGCATAAAGTTATAAGCAAAAATTAAAAAGGTTTACTTAGATTTTGTACTACAAATTTTCTAATGAATTTCTTTAGGTTAATTATCAGTTAATTGTAACACTTTTTCTGGCCACTTTGTATATGATCAATTGAAAGCTAAGGAAAATACATTTTTGTTGTAATTTAATATAAAAAAATAAAAATTAGGAATTATTATAAAAATCCACCTTGTTGTTAAATCCTGAACCAATAAATAATATTTAATAACATTCTTTACCGTTCGCGATAATCATAAATCACACAACAAAGCCAGCGGCGGAAATGAGTTTGACACACCTGCTTTAGATATTCTAATCTTTTGCATCAATACTGGTTTAGAAATTTCACATTACAGAACTCTCTAGATTTTAAACTCTATACCCGGGGCATTAGATCAAAGACCATACATTGTGAAGTCTATAATAAAATCAGGAATTCGTTACAGTATTTAAACTATTGGAAGAAACTTGTTGGCAACTTGTAAGTAAAAAAAAATCTGTTACGTTTCATGTATTTGTCACAGCTTCACCAAACTGTGAAAAGAAATTAATTTTCAAAAGAAAAATCTTATATATCTTATTGTATCAATTGTAATTGTAATTGTATTATTTGTGTATGTATAAACAATAGTCTATCATTGTGAGGTATTTAGTTAACGTGGTGTAAAAATCAATTAATTTTCTGGATGTGTAATCCATTCACTTCTTCATAAATTTTTGGAAATAAATTAAATTAATTATTTATTTCTACTTAAATAAATAATGGACCAGAGCAAGGGACAAAATCAAATATTAGTTCGTATTAGAAATAATATTTGACTTTAAACCCTCCTGTGTATTTACTGTTCGATACCAAATGCAACAAACCATTTTCCTTTAACAACTGGAACCACATTTAGATTGGGATGTACAGTAGTGATTAACCCCCCCCCCCCCCCTATGTGTTTTCTGGTCAAAACTAAATCCAACAAACCATTTTCCTTATATTTCATATATTTATATATAATTTTATGAAAAAAATCAAATAATGAATGGACTTTTTAAAGAATAACTTTTCAGTAAGTTAGACTCTTCATTAGTTTTTATTTAATGCATATAAATTTAATTACCTCTTTAAATAATCTTTAATTTAAATTAAATAATAATAAATTAAATAAAAATTATTTGAAATTAATTAATAAATTATTCTCACATTCAGCTCTATGACTTTTGATTTACGTTACGTAATTACGTTAAAGAAATGCACATCAAAACAACTACTTCCCGCGCTAATACTCACACCGGATATTGAATTACATAATGTACACCTTGTACACCTGCTGTTGCATATCAATAAAAAATAGTAATATTTGTTTATTGTAGTTATAAGCAAATATTACCGTTTTTTATAATTATTTTTGATTTTAACAATGTATTTAAATATCTATATATTTTCTAAATATCTATAGTGTATAGGAAAATATATAGAAAATTTTATAGAATACATTTTCTATATAAATTTATTCTATAAAATTTTCTTTATATTTTCCTATACACTATAAATTTTTAAATACATTGTTAAAATCAAAATTATCAATGGGGGAATCCGAATGAGAAGGTATTGCGAGAGCGATCCGGAGTTGGCTCTCCATCAACAATGATAAGCTATGGGTTTCTGAATGACAGCGAATCGCAATTTTTCTCTATCAACCGTTGTTTGTAATCGCTCCATCTTCTTTTTGAATTGCTATCGACGTGATCGACTAATTTAGAATTCGGCCTTTGAATTTTCTTCAGTTTTTACTAGGCTATAGACTGGATCGACTTATTTAGAATCCAGCCACAGATTAATAACTATTTGGCAAATTAATTAATGTTACGCAATATTTTAATTAGAAAAGTGTAAATACTAGTGGCAATAAAGAAGTTATAAACATTTATGGTATCATAAATAAAAAAATCTCCACGACAAAGCTCGTGTAAATAAATCAGCACAACTAAAACACACCACCAGTGGAAATTAGTACGTTAACTCGAACATTATCGCCGGGCAATCAATATAAACTATTAATCATCAGCGGCGTGATTTATTCCCGAAGCCGGCGCGCCGACGACGAATTCAACAGTTAAATATATTATTTCGTTGTCAATAAGTTGTCTACTCAGTTTTACGGCAGTCATCGCTTAATTTTAACGCCGCGGCGCTTCCCGGAAAAAACATTCGCCGGACTACAATTTAATTTTAGAGCGGTGTAATTATTTCTTTTACAATTCCCGAATAAACGGTGTCATAAACTTGAACGCTCCTCTATATTTATCTTTGTTCCCGCGTTACGGTTATTTCCGTTTGTCTAAATATGGGGGGGTCGCTTTGTGGTTACTCAGAAATCGGTTTTATTGGTGTTCTTTTTACTACCTTTAATGGTATTCACGTGAAATTGACTGAAACATTATGGAACTTTGTAGAAATTGTATATTTATTTTAAAAAGGCATTTCTTTGAAGTCTTACACACTGGTAATTTTTTTTATCATTTCAGAACTTTATTTTAAATGGCGATCATAATACTTAACCACCACCAATTAATTATATATGCTAATGTAATATTTTAAAATTGTAACTAAACCAAACATTTTTTACATGTTATATAATAAATATTTCTATAGGAATGATATAAGTTATTTCATGAAAAAAATGGAAGGATTATTGGCAAAAAGGCTGTTGGCCGATAGCCGATTGTCGGTAAATAAAATAATAATATTTATTGTTAATTTCTTTCACATTTATATGTATATTGTACTGACAATAAATATTCTTTATATATGAAAGGATTATGTATAGGTTTCAGGGCGAGAAAATATATTATTTATACAGGGTAAGTGACCGTAAGACGTGTCTTCTGACAAAGTGAGAAAAAAATGTAGGACGCGATTTAAAAAAAAAAATGAAATTACGTCTGTTTGAAAAATCACATTTTTAAGCTTATTTTTCGAGCACACCATATACAAATACTTCGTATATATTATTATTATTAAATATAATGGTATTACTTTAGTATGCATAAAAAATCATTTCTCCACATCAAAAAACAAAAACAGGAATATTTTTTTTAGTACATCTTCTTCGATACTAAAAATACTTGGAAGCCTAACGGTTGAAACGCTGGTCTTAATTGTTGGGTCGACGTAGAAGTGCGGGTTCTCGTTCCGGAGTCCATGGGTGTTAGTGATTGTCCTCATCTTCGCTTAGAATTAGTATATACATAAATTTGTGAATGGTGGATTAATGGCCGAGTAGCCGAGGCCAGTCTATGTGTTCATCCTCATTTCATCATCCATACATATCTTCATCTATCCTTAGAAAAATTTTGAAACTATACACTTTTTGTGTTTTATTTTATTCCAACAAGTATGAAGTTTCAACAAATAAAAGCCTCTACACTACAAAAAATATATACTTAAAGATGTACAAGGAAAATTCCATAAACAAATGTACAAGGGAGGAGATGTATAAGGAAAATTTTATAAACAAATGTTGGGCATTTAATAGTAGATTGCAAAAATCTATTGGTCATCGTTTGCAAAACATACGCTAATTTATGTGACAGGATTGGATAAATATGTTCTTTTCCTGTAAATTTTGATTGGTATAAATTTCTATACCAAAAATAAACCCATTTTCAATGCCACCCGTTAAAAATTAAAAACAATTAATCACAGGCCGACTTTAAATAAATTTCAGAAAACACGAGGAAGTGCGCTGAAAAAAAAAAAAACGAGTTGATTAACGTGAATCCGAGGAGTATCACTCATCGCAAAAGGCGCGTATTTTCGTTGGCCCGCCGAAAAAACCGACGTCCAGCAATAAAAATAATCAACGCCGTGCGCGAGAGCGACTTATCACCCTGACAACTTTAACAATTTTTTTTTCGCACCGACGCTTTTCCGCGGCGATTAAAGCACTTTGTGCTGGCGTGCCAAAACGTGTGATATTCGGAGGAGTCACAATATTTGCGTGTAGCTGTTGAGTTTATTAAAAGGCGACATGAGTGATAATACATCAACGGCTTGGTGGTGGGAGTGTTGACTGGCTTAATTGGGCAAGTGGGTGGGATGTTTGTGGTGATTCATTATATTATTAGCATGTTGGATATATATATTTTTTTGTATTTACAAATGAATTAATTGTGAGTTATGGGTGTGTATAATTAAAAATTATCTGTATTTTTATCTCATGAATTAATAATTTACCATAAATAAAAAAATGATATTACCTAGGTCTGAAATAATACTAGCTAACTGAGTAATAATGTAATATTTGTCTTTGGGAGAGATTGCAAAAGGATTTCGTGTTATTTAGGTTTAGAGGAACTATAATTAAATCTAATTTCCTTTCTTATTTTTTTTACATCAAACACAAAACTTTCTGATTTCACAGCTTTCAAATGCTCGTTTTTCCACACAAACATTCCAAATTACAAAAAAAAACCTAATCCATGTATTCCGCAGATGCTCACTAATTAGCGACGCGAAGCCATCACACTTAAATATAAATTACTCCAAATGACCGCAGTCCTCCATCCAAAACAACGCCACACGTATAAGTAGGCCGAAATAATCGAACCCAATAAAAATTTCACGGTCGGATGAGCGCATAAATTAAACCATTAGACTAAATTACACAACGGCCCCACTTTCCTAATAACAAAATTCGGACCGAAAGTTCAACCGGTCGCCGGAAAATCGACGACCGACGAATTTCCCTTATGCAAACTAGAACCGGCTTTCCTTCACGTGAAAGCCACTTCCTCGTGATATAACAGCGCGAACAAACCAAAAAAAATCCCACCGGTATCAAAGAATCCCGGGATTAAATGCACCGTTCCGTCTGAATCGGAATCGGATTGCATTCTGATTTTACTTTCATCTGTCCGAGTTATCACTTTCCGATGGTAGGAGAGAAAGGATCACCGGAGCATTCAGTTAGTCTTTCACTCACGGTGAAGGTCGCATTCACCAGCGATTATTTTATAACACCGGTGATCTAGTTTACAGTCATGACCAACACAAAATTCGGTTCTTTGAACTCGGCAATTGGGCTTCCTTCTTTCTTTTAAGCTTGATTTCATTATGTTTGTGGATTGAGGAGTTGCCAGTGCAGAGGAAATAAAAAAAACTAATGGAAATGATTGACCTATAAAGCATTTATTCGTGTGTTTTTTTGTTTCGGTATTTTTTGTTTAATTTACAGTTAGTCAAACTTTTTGAACTACTTTTATAATTAACTGAACTGGGTTCTTTAGATGTTTTTATAACATCACTTTAAATATAAAATTTCTATAAATTATAATTAGGAAACTACAATTTACATTAATATTTTAATAAATAGAAATACGAAAGTATCATTTTAAAAATAAATTAATTGAATATTCACTGCTGACTCATCCAATAGTTAACGAAACATGATTAGCATTGTATGAGAGTTTATTTTTTTTAATAAAACACTTGATTAGTTTGTAAACACTATTTTTATATATATTGCCGACTATTTCCGGCCACACAACCATTATCAAAGACATACAAAAGGTAATTAACGTATGTAGGGTGTTTCAAAGCACGGTTCATATATCTAACGGTTGTAGAATTTGTACTATAAATACTTAGATAATGTCGATGGTCCAAATTTGAGCCCAATGTGTGATAACACTATAAATAAAAGTGATATATCTATCAAGTGTAAAGTATAAGGCGTTTTCCCATGGACAGTATTCCGGGCTTAAGGATAATGAACATTTAAATATTTTTTAAATGAAAAAAATAACATTTCGTGTGCCAATTTCCTGAATTTTTAATTTTAAGTAAGATTTCGGTTTACGGTTTTGATTATTTTTATGTCGTTTTTTTTTTTCGGCGGGCCAATGAAAATACACACCTTTTGCGATAAGTGATTTTACTCGGATATGCAGAACCATACATAGACCACGTTAGTTCCCTAATTCTCCCTCCCTTTGGCATAACAAATACTCAGTCCTTTGCACAGCCAGCCCACCTTATCGAGGTAAGCTAGCAGTGTTGAGGTTGATAGATCCCTAATATTCCGCCATTCTTCACCCATTATCCATCTTCTGCTGGACTTGAGAGCTGGGCAGTATCCAAGGAAATGCTCCGCGGTTTCGCTTGAATCTGCAGTGTCCAGTTAGGATAGGGGTAATTCGTTTTGTTTTAGATCAGAGGGTCAATACCTGCGGCTATCTAGACTAATTGATCTTTCATTCGCATTCCATAGGGTTTCTGAGTAAGATAAATAATAGAGTAGAGAAAACACTCAATACTCTAAACAAGAGTTGAATTAAGAAATTTATCACTGAAAATAAATAAAAGAGACGAATTATCGAAACCTCATAAAAGCGAATTACTGAATAATTGATGAACAAAATGAATAAATTAAATAAATTATAATTCCAGAAAACTGTAAAATAAAATATAGCAGAGAATCTAACTAAAGAATCAAGTGTTGAAATAATCATCAATATTGATAAAATTCCATTCACGTCATTCGAATTGAAACAAACCCGGAATGCATCTGCGAGTCAAAGAGCAATATAGCGATTAAGACTATCGCAAGGAAAATGCAAAAAAAAATAAAACAAGCAAACAAAAGAATTTTAAATTGGAAAAGAGTAAAACATATGTAATAGTTCATACCGGGGTATGCGCTAAATTTATTTCTTTACAAAAATTGTTACATATTAAATATTATATAACGACAATCTTCAATCTATTGTTATTTCGTTATGGCAATTATTTTGTTCACTACTAAACATCTTTATTCATGTGACATTTATACATAGTTTAGATACTTATTTACAATGTATTTGTAGATTTATATTTACATATATTACATGAAATGGCTAACAACCGAAAGTATTTCCGCCTGTCTATGTCTAGTTCTTGTCATTGTTTATTTAATTTTTATATTTTGGAATGATATACATAATTGTTTAAATAGAGGAGATATTTGGAGGTTTGTGGCAAACTTAAGGGAAATAATCTCAAGGCGCTTTTTGATGGAATTGATGTCAGTTTTCTGGTAAAGGAGAGTATTAGGAGGATTGTAGGGTATCAAATTTTCGTTAGTACTCTTAGGACAACTTCCAAGTTACGCAAAGTGGAGGGGTGAGTATTGCAGTAAAGGATGGCAGAGTATTCGAGCAGGGGACTGTTTTGTTTATTTTTATACAATTTAATGGTTAATATTCTGACGGGGAAATCCCGCACGCGCTTGACCTCAAAATTGTATAGAATCTAAAATTAAGCAAAAATAGTTTACTTTTGTATAACTTAATGTCATGTAAGTAAATATTTCCGAAAAGTAAATGCTTGAGGTTTGTACCCATTGGTCTTTTGCGCCTCACAAAACGCAACTGGCGGACTTGGGTCGAACTTATAAGCAGCAATGAATTGCACAAGAAAGGGAAAATGTAAAAGCTACACATAATCGAACGAATACATCGAATTTCCATATCTCTATAAAAAAGATGAAAATTTAAAATAAATAAAACATTAAAATGAATATATTTTAGTGTTTTCTTTTTTTTCAATTTCTCGTAGCGAATGCGGAGCAAAAGCGCACACATCCCAAAAAAATGTTGTTTTGTGAGTTTAAAAGAAAAATACATGTGGCCTTCTAATTAATTTATAACATTCAATGATAATGTAAAATAGTTGTCAGATAAATTATGTCTTTAATTAATTAAAACAGGTGCTGCTTGCATTTAAACTTACTTAATAAATTTTATTTGTTGTCCTTTCATTTTATTCTTCATTAATAGGAAAACAACACGGTAAGTACAAAAAGATGCATATTTACGCAAATAAAGAATTTTGGGTTACTACACACATCAAAACACAACGAGGGTATAAATCGAATAATATATTTGCATAACACCAGGGGTCGAACTATTTCAGATACCAGTAATAAAAATAACACAAATAATTGGTCTATAATCCCGCTCCAAGGTAACAGAGCAATAAGAGAAATTTCTGAAATAAATGCCAATGGGTTACTAAAAACATTACCAAAAAATAATTCGCATTCACTTTCCGTTTTTATCCGGATATTATAGAATGTGATTTGGTGAATTTCTTGAAACTAAATTTTCAAATCTATGGAAAATGTGATCACGTTAAAAAACCTGAAAAATATGGATTATTTACAATAACTATGGATTTACATCACTTCCATCTACTCATAGATCCTAAAAAAAATGCGTAAACATAGACAGAGACATCGATAAAAAAATCGTAGATATATAAGGTATAACTAAGTTTATAAACTTAAAACCGCTTTACTTAATTCATAATAAAAATTACAAAAATGTAATTAAATTTCTTTATTAATTTTAAATACACAATCGATTATTTTTTATTTATCGCTGGTCGGTAGGTCTTTCAGCCTGTCTTTATACTGTTAGTGTAATAATTTTTTAAACCGCTTTTTACGACCCTAGACCAAGTTTTAATTATAAAAACAGTTACGAAGAAAAAATATTTATTTTTAACCGTTTTTGGGTTATAACCGGAAGTTGGCGCCGAGTCATTTTTCGAGGATGACTGAAATTTCGTTATTATTAAAAATAGAAAAATATAATAAACACTTTCTTAAAGCAACATTTTATTCTGACTTCGAATATGTTATCATCATAAGATTCGCCATTGTTTTTATCATTAAAAATTATCCGTGATAATCCAAAACGTAAAAGACAGTAGCTTTTTCCAAATGAATTCCACCACTGAAGTACTGCAAAACCGAGTTTACACTCCAAAACGATCCTTTTGTTTGTTTGCTGGAGAATTCGTTGCGTTGTTGCTGAAGTGCTGAAACCTGGACAGACTGTTAATGCAACCCTTTACTGTAAACAATTGCACGGTGTAAATATATCTTTATTTTTTTTTTAAATATTTAATGGTTTAGGCTGTTACTTGGTCAAACTTCATATCAAATTAAATTAAAGACACTTTTGTGGCTTCATCATAATTCATTATGATTCATCTCCCCGATAAAGTCACTGTGTTGGCGAAACAATTATCGCCGTATCAACAATAAATTGTGAAATTTTATACAAAAGTGTCTAATTAAATTTAAAATCTTTAATTGAAAAATGGTAAAAATGGTCAGTGATTGTCATAAGAAAACATGTTATTATTCAAGACTATAATGTAAGACCGCACTGCACAACCTCTCTCACCATACTGGGCCAATGTTGTACCATATCTATTTATTTTGATCAATAATATGATAAGAAATTACTAAAATAAAAATAAATTGTAAGTGATTCTCAGATAATTGAAATAAATACAGCAAACAAATAAACGAATTAACAAAGACCACAAGCTAACGATGTTTTTAAATTTCACTTTCGGAAGAAAATATTATTAAGTGATGATAATATAATAGAAAATAAATAAATATATAAATCATATAAAATAAACAAAAAATATATAAAAATATATAAATAAATATAATAGAAATGCAAACCACGACATATTTTCCAAGTGGCTAAAGATTTGCAAAATAGGATGGTATCCAAAATTAAAAAAAAAATGTTCAAAAGCCAATTGATTTTAATCGCTCCGACACTGAAAATGAATACATTGAATGGAAAAAGATTTTTAATAATGAAGGTAATTAAATAACAAAATAAAATTCGTTAAAAATATATGAATACGTATATTCTTTATAAAACATTAATGATCACATGGTGATCAAAATGTACATGTGTTAATATATAAAATAAGCGAAGAAAAGTGTACAAAATGTTTTCATATATCTTTTAAATATTCATAAAACTCACATTTAATTAAGTGTCGTTAAAAATGTTTCTATTTGAATTTAATTTCCGATAGTCCCAATATATCAATTCGAAATAGAAAATGATAAACAGTTTCTGACTGAGTTAGCTAAATATTAAATTAGCAAATATAGAGATATTCTATAATAATTCTACAATGCTTTGTAAAATTAACATATGTTTTTTTTTTGAACAACGAAAAAAAAAATATAAACGTGTTTTAAATAACTTTTGTTAAACAAACTTTCGTAAATTTCAAACCAGCGCTTTAATTTGCTCGAAAAAAAGCGAATAAAAAATATATGTGACCATCATAGGAGCCCTAAATTGACACAGCACTAAAAAACAAAGCAATAAATCGTATAGCCTCCCGTGTCCACCTTCCTGTAGTTTTAATTCCGGTGCCGTAAAAACGCGCTAAATAAATTAGCGTGCGGCCGTAAAAATGGCGATATGCAAATGCGAAACGCGAAAGATAAGTGAGTGTGTTCTGATAAAGGGAGTGCGGTATTTATTTTACTCGTTACCAGCTCACACACACACACACACATATTTTATGGCATCGTCAAAATCGAGAATAAGGTGTATTAGGTGTCACGGCAGGATTTGCATTTTTGATCGTAAAATTTGTTACAGGAATCGTTAACGTTTTTACTACCGTTCCTGATGCATAACGTATTGAGCCGGTCCCCGGTAAAAACGGTCCATAAATGTGTCCCACTTGATATTAACGGGCGTAAACAATAAAATTATATTATCGGGTGCCTTTTTGTTAAAGGCGATTATATTAGTGCGCTGCAAGTGCAAATTGCCATCGACTGCGCTGTAAAATATTAACTGTTCCATTGCGTTATTTAATATTCTGCATCTTCTGTTTCGACTATATAAGTAATGGATATGATATCAATAAACGCTATAAAACACCTTAAGTCGTAAATTAGATATTGGATACCGGAATAAAACGATTCACGTTTAAATAAAAACCGTTTTATATTAATTCGAACTACCATCCTGAATTTCAGCATAAGTATCGTCCAGGACATAACTAAAAAAAGTGAAAACACGGTTATATACAACATGTATGGAAAGATATGGCATCCATATGAAGTCGAATACTAAAGGGAGATCCAATGACTTGGGTAATAGTCCGTTATACATTTACTTGTAAACAACAAAACCTATAATTTAAAAACTAAAGGGAATTTCTTTATAGACATGATTTTAATTAGTCTACAAATTTTTATCTATTGAAAAATGTATCCAAAATTGTGCTTGTTACAAACCAACAGATAGTAACTTTAGATCTAACTTAATACTTACTAAAACTACATCAGAAATAAACCAAAATCTGTAGCTTTAATAAAACTTTACCTTTCGATACATTTCTCTATAGATCAAAATCTGTAGATTTACTAAAATTACAATTCTGGACACATTTTCCAATAGATAAAAACCGCGCAAGCGCCATCTTTTGTCTAATTTCAAGTAGCATGGTCAACAATTTAGGTCTACAAGGTAGACAACTGAGTATCGTTGTTTTGTTTACAAAAATTACCACTCTGGAAACATTTTCGCGCAAGCGCTATATTTTGTGTCATTTCAAGCAGCATGGTCAACAATTTAAGTGTTTACAAGGTAGACAACTGAGAATCGTTGTTTCGTTTACAAAAATTACAACTCTGAACACATTTTCGCGCAAGCGCTATATTTTGTCTAATTTCAAGCAGCATGGTCAGCAATTTAAGTCTACAAGGTAGACAACTGAGAATCGTTGTTTCGTTCACTAAAGGAAGGCGAACTTGTCCTATTTACAACAAAAATAGGAAAAGAAATCTTCAATACGCATTCATCTAGCGTATAATAGATATTTTTAAATATTTCGCTGATACTTGAATGAATCACGTAGTATTCACAATTAATCAACATTAATATTGAAATACGTTGTATCATTTAAACCAAGACAAGGATATAATTGTCCTGTTGACACCTCTGAAAATATAAAGCGAAAATTCCGCCTCTAATATCAGAACCATCCACAAGATAAATAGCAACCGAACCGAAAGTAAAAAAAAGCGAATCTTGGCAAGCGCGTCCAACATTGATTTACACTCAGACTCTTGAGTGATTTCTCGAAACGTTCGTTATAAATTAATCCCGGCCGTGTTTGTCTTGGCTTACGCTAAAATTCCACGGGATCCGAATCGAACCTCGGCACAAGAAAAAAAAAAGGGTAACGAGGGTGTTAATAATTCCTCTGCCGAAACAACAAATTCCTGTGCGCGTTTTAATTTATGCGCGCAGATAAATTTAGAGTTTAGAGCACTCTGTACAGTAATCACCCCCCGAAAATACACCCATGTGTTCGTCTACGGACTTTCTATAAATACACTTCCAACGTGCATTTCTATCACGGGCATAATCATAGCGACACATCGTACTAATTTCAGACGCCGCTCTTTGTCACTTTTAAAAATTTAATACTCGCTGCACGGTCTAAATTTAATATTAAAATAAATGTTAAAAAGATTATACTTCTGATATTTTAGAATAGGAAATGAAAATCTTTGAGAAATTATATCAATGATATTAAATTTCCTCATTTCTATCTTCTTCATGCTGATTAAATTAATCTTATTTTTTCTGTATATTGGAATACACACTTCCTTTTATTTAATTAGCCCAACTATTTTTTTTATGAAAAAATCTTCATCCTATGATGAACTTTTCCTTAGGAACTTCCCCAATTAACTTCTTCGTAATCTCCAGTAATATTTCTTATATCTTCAGTAAACTTTTCCTCACTTGGAATTTGTGTTCCCTTTTTCTTACTTCCATTATCTGTCCAATTTTCTTTTCTTTAAATAAATCTTCTTGGTGCCCCTTTTCCTTTAGAATTAGTTCATTTATTTCGAACCCCATCAGACTAGTGTGTTCCATGTGCAATGCCTTGATGAAGGCGACTGAACGGAAATTGTGTTGGTGTTATATACCCGATATTATTCATAATAAATTAAAGACGACGCATTTATTTGGACATATTATCTGAAACAGAAATAATATATTTTTCTTGAATATATAAGAAACTTTTTGAAATTATATTACCAATAGTTGTTATACAACTTTTATAACAAAAAAAAGAACAATGTATTTAGTGTTACATATTTTATATAAGATTCTAACCGATGAGGAGTGACGGGTTGATAAGATAGTGGCTAAAACCCTTCCCCCGCCTCTCATCGCTGGAATCATACCTGGAATCACCTTCAGGCATTACTTCAGGTGCGGAGCAGTAATATATGGATCAAAAATCCAGGGACTAACCAATAGATGGCGCCAAAAATATCGAATATGCTATTGTTTTAAATGGTAACAACTTTCAAAAGAAACGTGTGAAAATGTCATGACATTTCATTTACTTGTTTTCGAGATATTGAGGTTGAAGTGACGCTACTTTTGTGAATTTGTAAACAATGAGCCAAAACGTGTTTCGTGTCTTATTAAAACACAGCTATTTAATTAGTAAAAATACCGTAAAAGCCCAGGAATAGCTTGAAAAATGTTACCGGGAAAATTCTCCACCGAAAACAGTCATTTGCTGATGCTATACTAATTCCAAATGTGGTCGTACGACCACCGAAGACGCAGAAAGCTATGGGTGGCCAAAAGAAATGACAACGCCAGAAAACATAAAAAAGAGTTGAAAATTGTTATGGGTGATCGCAACAAGAAATTAAAGGAGATAGCTGACATTCTAGAGATATCAAACATTTTAACATTTGCAATATTTTACACTAAAATTTAGGCATGGAAAAACATTTTTCGAAGTGGGTGCCGCGTATACTCACAGTGGAACAAAGCAACAACGAATTATTGAATCTAAGCGTTGTTTGGAGCTTTTAAAGTACGATAAAACGGATTTTTGGCATCGATATGTGACCATGGATGAAACATAGATTCACCACTACACGCCAGATTGGAAAATAGGGACTTTTGACCCATGTGTTATCTTACTTCCTGGAAGCTCTGTCTTCCTCATCTTTTGTCGTCAGGACTTTCCTGCAGAAACGGCATATTGTTTCCCAAAATTATTTCGTCATAAGCATACTAGAAACCAGCGACCTTTCTTCCAGTGTGCCATAATCATTTCTAAGACCACATCTCTCAGCTTCCCACCTGCCACATTCAAAGAAAGTATAATTCGCCATGTCATCTTCCGCTCCGCACTGGAGGCATACTGTACTGCCGCTCTTCCTGATCCGGTGCATTTACTTTCGGAGTACCCGCGTTCCGTAAACATCTGGACCAAGTGATACGTCACATCCCCATGCTTCCTCTCGGTCCATAGTTGAATGTTTGGGATTCTGTTCTGGTCCAGCCCGACGACCTGTTCTGTCACAGTTGGAGCGCTCTGGCCTCGACGCGCTTCTTGATCTCCGCTTTTTCTAGAAACTCTGTATGCTTCGTATACTACTTACTTTTAGCCCCCAAGCAAGATGGAAGCAAGCACCACCGCTGCTTCTATGGAAACCGTCCGGTAAGTCTACATCTTAGAGCCCCTGTTCTTTGTGTTCTCCAAAACAAGTTGGCATTTCTCTTCCTACCTCCACGGATTTACCCCAAGCTGGTGCGGCGTATGACAACTTTGCAAGCATTGTAGCGAGGGGTCTCCTCTTACCATGTCCAGGGCGTCCCACGTTTGGCAGGATGCGAGCAATCGCTGTGTCAGTGAGGATTGCGGCGGCTTACGGTTTTTAAGAAGTTTCTTAAGAAAATCAAAATCGTATTAGCATAATCTTCCAAGTTCTTAACCTGCTTTCAATCCTCATCTGGAATGGAACACCCCCATAAATCGAACACTCTCATAAATCGTTTGGTGAAAACCGTGAAAAGTTTTTTGGCCTGTTGTGGTTAAATATTATCACGTGATTTTGCCGACGTAGACAGTTTAGTGTGCTCGCGCCGCGGTCTTCTCTACCGCTACATGCAGACTGATCTCCCCAATCCTCCTGATGATGAGATCCGTTGCCTTGGACAGTTACCCCTTCAAGGCAATCAGACAGCGATGCCTCACCACTACCGCCAGATCGTCTGCGAAGGTGACCACTTCTACGCCGGCATTTTGAGCCATTGAATCTCATCATAAACTAAATTCCAGAGGGTCAGCCCCAGGACCAATCACTGCGGCATCCCCATGTTCACCAACCTCTTCTCGCCGCCTAGAATGACGTACGTCAGGTCCCTTTCATTTAGGTAAGAGGCCACTATTTCGACCAGCTCAGGCATTCTTAACTTCAAGAGCGACCAGCAAACAGTGGTGCCTCTTTCTCAAGGGTTCAGCGTTCCACTATTCTGCTTTTCTACTTTCTGCAGCACCTTTGCCAATTCGTTTAGCAGACACACCGACCTATATCCCGAGTGCTGATCCACCGGTATTCCACTCTTCCTCACCAACGCAAACCTCGCAGCCTTCCAGAGCGCTGGAAAGCTCCATTTGCGCAAATAGCGTCCAAGAAGATTTCGAGGTGCACCTTAACCGCTGGCTTGATTACCTCGTTGGGCAGTATGTTCGGTTATGGTCTCTATTTTGATTCCAGGGGCTGATGGGGCAAGTTTTAGTATTAGTGGTGTGATTGTCCTCTAATTTATAATTACAAATATCTACAAAGGCTACTAGGTAAAATTGTTAATCAGATACTCATGTGTGAGTGGACACACAAAAAAATGTTTTTTAGTTCAAGTTTGTAGATATTCATTACTAAAGTGTAATTGTTGGGGAACATTTCAGAAAATGAACTTGATATATGTGAACCGTATTTCCTTAATTTTATTGATGTATATATTGATTGATATAAGTAACTGGAAATAGTATGTAGTTTTTGTATTTATATGCAAGTGGAAATATTTAATATGTTTTATCTAGTAATTAGTTAATGAATTATTAGTCATAAGAACAGTCCTATATTTCAAATGAAATGTAAATTTTAAAAGAGACTAGTTTTTTTGAAACGCCATTTTGTTAAATCATCAATAATGCTTGAGGAACATAAACGTAGACCAGCTCATAAAATTATTCAAAGATGGGCGCAACCGTAATTTCGAACGGGTCCAATTTGTAGCTGGATCATTAAAGTAGGCAAATCGATGGCTTTAAAAGGCCCAAAAAAAAGAAGGCAACAAACCGGGCCAATGACGTGACGTGGCGGCTCAAAACTGCTGAAGCCCCGAAGAGATTTACGAGCGACGGCCCTGTTTTATTGTTTCAGAGGAACGAGTTGACGGTGAGGCCATTTGGGGCCGCTATGTGGACACGGGGGTTGGCTGCCGATCCGAGATAGCGCGAATAAGGCGCGGCCATGTCATGCATCATGCAAATCAAAGGAAACGCAATATCCAAAAGGGAACAAAACAGCCGATGGCTCGGTGCGGCGGCCGCGAGTCTCACTTTAATTTAATTAGTGTGTACGTGCGGCCCATTTGCATACGTAAAAGGAAAAGAGCGTCGTTGCGCCGCGAACAATGGGGGGAGAGAGATCTTCGGCTCGAGTGTCAATCATCCGTATAATTCATTCCCTTTCGTTCCCGGAAATGTCTACCTTGCCTTCGAATGATTCAACGAACTGTCATACAAATGTATCATTAAGACTTATTGCGGCGTTTGCCTTCGAGTAACGGATACGTCGGCTTTTGTACTAAATGCCGCCTCTTATCCTTTCTTGGTTCCACGATGATCGTGCCTGATTTTAGTATGTACATAAATGCATGAGCATATAAACGATTCATCCACACACAATATATATATTTTTTGTAATAAAATATAAATTTATTTCTTACACATTAAAAAACAATCATATTTAAATCACATTTAAATTGTTGGTAATTTTCAAAATTCAAAATTATCTTAATGCGGCGTCGTTTGCTGATTTTGGTCATCTAAGTTGGAAATAAGACGTCGTAATAAATTGGTCGGAGAAGCATGAAAATCCATAAATACTGTTTTTCATCGAATAATTATTTTAACCGCCATAAAAGCTTTAGTGGAATGTTCCATAACATTTCTACCAAGGAAAAGAATTGTGATCGTAAAAATGTTCGAATCGCCAATTTCAACGGATATACGCGTATTGAGGTCCCCAAGTCCATTCCATCGATTTTTGAAAAATGTCTGTGTGTGGGTGTACGTGTGTGCAAAAACGGCTGAATAGATTGAACCCAAACGTTCTATTCAAACTTTTTATAACAATAGTGCGATCTGAAAAGCTTTTGGTTAAAATCAAAACTCATTAAGTGCAACTTTACTCAGCGCTTTTTTTCCACAATTGTTTGGTCAATATTGATCGCATCCAAAAATGTTTCAAATAAATCTTGAAGAAATAATAATTTTATCTTATTAACTTTTCGTCGTAGCGTCTCAGTTTTTGAGTTATACTCTTAGCATTTATTGAAAACTTTAAAATACTACAATCTATTTTTTATTTGCTATGAAATGTTCATTCAAAAACTTATTTCACCGAATTCACCGGGGACGCATCAGCATTTTTTGTCCATATACCATCAGTTTCAAGAATATAAATAAGAGAGCAAGCCCTACTAAAATGAATATTCATTTCTACCATATTTTGCGAGTTATAAAAGATGGGGCAAAATGCATTTCCTAGTATAAAAAATTATTATAAGGATATTCAATTTAATTAAAAAAGAATAAGGAACTGATTTTATTATATAAGGAAATAATGTAAGGTATAAAATAATGTATTCTAGTGATTTAAATCATTCAAGTAAAGGAACAATCACATATAGTGAATACAAGATATATAAATCATCACTTTTATATCCTAATATAAATAAATCTCCTTAAATCCAAACCGCATTTTAGCGTGTAATAAATCGCTTCCCCGCTATAATTAGCAGCGTCAATCACCCGCCCCCATAAATTAAATCAAACAATTTTTTTCTGAGGACTACTGCCAGACACCGGGCCATACATCCATCCGCGGCGCATTCAGGCGGGCGCGCGCGTTTATTTTTATTATTTTCCGAAATAAACATCGGGGATTGTTTCCGGAGGCGTCGCCAGCGGGACACCGACACCTCCACCAACGCGTCAATTTAACCGTCACTGGGGGATTATGAAGAGATCGGCGGTGATTATGGACGGATGCTGTCAGTCAAGAGATGAGACGCGTCTCTCGCTGGGCGATTACAATACCCGCCAACAGGACATAAGTCTTACACGGTACGTTTACTGCGACTAGTCAGCCTTCTCATAAATCAAGATCTTGTTAAACCGTGTTCAGATGTACTTCATTTAAATATCTTAAGCTTAATTTACACGTCCACAATTAATTTCGGAAGAGGTTCTCCTTTTTTTTTTCGAAAGAGACGGGCTTTCACCGGATTTTAACACTCATTCTCTAAAATAAGAATGTGTCCAGAGGTGTTCTTGTGAAATTTAGATAAACCCTGATTTATGTAAATTTAATCTGTAAGATTTGAAAAGGTGCATTGATTTCTATTTGTTGCTAAATTTAAATTTGCTAATTTTAATAAATTTCTGTAGACATTCACTTTGTGTTATGATGGAATAGATTGACGACATAGATAACTATGAGTTCTACAATAACTTCATACAGAATACCTTTTATTACGTGTCGAAGAGTAATAAAAATGCAAACAATAGAAGAAAGCAAGATCTACTATAAACAACAATTTAATTTCTTTTCAGCTATAAATTATGTATGATAGTTATGTTGACATTTAGAAAAAAATTATTATTGACAATAAATCTACTAACAATTATACATTTTCTATGAGCTGAATGTGGTGATTGTTTAATTTTTATACCTTCTTTTTTCTATTTATTTTATTAAATAAATTATATATTTCAGAGACAGTCCGGCTTTTTCCGCATGGAAAATGTTAAGTTTAACGTGTTATTTCTAATCATCAACGTCCAAGTAACTTTTCTAGTAGATATGTAATATATAGAATGTAACGTTATTTTACAACGTACACGTCAAACTTAACATTTACCGTACGGAATAGCCCCATTTGTTTAATCTTCATTTAGTAATGTAGACAGAAATATTTTTGTTTGCGCGAGCTGGGGTGTGGGGCGCACAGTATTATAATTTTTTTCTCGTCGGTCCTCGGGTAGTGGAGGAAGGCAAAATTAAAACTCAATATTTCAATATTCTGTTTTTACTATCGTATACACTTTAAAACCTAGGAATATAAATTATCAATTAAATTAGGTTTATAATATTCCGCAATTAATTGGCAAATTTTAATAATTTTTTAAACTACATTTTTATTAAAAATCAGCTTTCAAAATATATTTTTTTTTTTGATACATATAAATACCATGCGTCTGATTTTTTATAATAAAACACTTTTTTAACAAACAGAATTATCGTTATATAATATCTGATATAATTATATTATATAATATCTGATATAATTATATAATTCTGTTATACAAACAAAGTTAAAAAAAGTGTTTTATTATAATCTTACACAATGTATAACGAAGTAGAAGCCTCAGTGATCAGTAATTTGATTTTTTATATGTGAAAAGTACACATTTTAGGCTTTTTAACTATAAAGAGATATTATGTGTTAATGCTTAAATTACTTCGGAAATAAATAAATAAAAAATGTGTAAATTTTAAAAATAAATTTCAAATTTAGTAGGCATTTGAATGTTTGTGTCAAGTAATGTGAAAATTTAATTTACGCCACGATAATCTATAAATACTAATAAAATCATAACTCATGAAATCGAATCGTTTCGGATTTGAAATTTTCATGGACGTATGGTATGAAAATTATTGTAGTGTAAGTAGATTTTTTAAACCACGTGACAGATAGATTCCAAACACTTTTAAAGTTGAAATTTCAGTTATAATTTTACACGATTTTACTTATTTTTTTATGAAGTAATTAAAGCATTGAATTAAAGTATCGTAGGATTATTATGATCCCCAAAGTGTATACTTTTTATGTAAATAAATGAAATTCATTGTATTTACATTAAACTATACAAAAAATATTTTCATGTATGTTAATTTTATATAAAAATTCAACTTTTAAAAGTGTTCAAGTTTGTGAATTAATTACGGAATATTTACACATCCAATAGTAATGGTAATTTGTATATATAGATTTCAAAATGTCTAGAATATGATCATGTTAACAGAATATTAAAATATTTAGTATCATTTTTACCTTCCTTCACTACCCGAGGACCGGCGGGAATCATTTATAGCACTGTGGAACGGTCTTATTACTTCTTACTGTTAATAATGTAATAAAAATGAAACAAAATTTAAAAAATGAAATAAACAACCCACTGAGCACACATTTTTGTAATATCTCATCAATAAATAATGCTTAATGGTGTTACAATGTTGCTAAACCTTTATTTGTTTGTTTTTTAATTATTGTTATATAAGTTTTTCGAATTCATTCACTTAGTTTGTTTTCCTAAAAAAAGAAAATGCCACTTCAAGAATTTTTGAAAATTGCGGTGAGCCGAAACTAGTTGAAAATATATTGTTTGTAAAAGAACCAAGTGAATTATTTCAAAAAACTTACATAAATTATTCAGGTCAGATCACTTTCGTTTCAGTTTCGAATTTATTACTTATATATTTCAACGTATTATCTCTGGTTCAAGCATTTGGAACAGAAAACTCGATCGCATTACACTTTTTTGTGATATTTCTATATTTTTTTTATACATACACACATCATGGTTTATCTTTTATTGATTTTTTTGTAATATATAATTAATTAATTATAAAATTATATATATAATTAATATTTTTATAATTATAATATATTATACCTTTGTAAATTGAAGATTTCCGTAAATATATAATATTAATTAATTTTAATACAAACCTGTATTGCTGTCTTCCCAAAATATTTTATTTTACTAACTTGTTCAAACTCGTAATAACCCTAGATTATTATTTCTGCGCCATTTGATTTATTAATAGTTCCTAAGAACAAGAAGAAAATTATTATTGACACAGAGGTGTTTATCTTCATTTTTCTTTCATCCGTAATTATTTTCCTTTCAGTTTTATTACGGGATAACTGCGATACAATTACACGGCAGCCGGTCGCCGAATCTCTATCTCTGTCTGTAATTGCCGGTTATCTGGGTGGAGGTGATAATCCCCAAAAGAAATAAAAGTGGCCGTAATTTATGGGAGTCCTGTCTTATTGCTCCGTTGCCCACATCTTCCGCCTTAATCCACTTCCTTTTGCCACTTTCTTCGCCGTCGAGCCCAGGACCATTAATTAAAGGATTATTTATTTAAATATTATGTACTTTAAAAAAGTATTTTTAATAGTACTTTGTGTCTCGAAGAGAAGTAATTCGTTATATATGTTAAAATTAATAATTAAAATTGTTTGAACCTTTTGACAAACATATATTTTGTCTGTGTTTTGACTCTGAATTTTAATTTAAATATACTTTTCATTCTGTTACTTCTTTCTGTTGTCTACTAAAAATATTTCTTAAACGAAATTTCTATCACAAGAAGGAAACATAGTTTCGGAAATATATCTAGTTCAATAAAGAAATTAATCAAAGATGTTTAATAATTATTACTTGGTTTCATTTTACTTAATTGTATATTTTTGCGATTAGTTTCGGCTAGATGCCATTATCAAGAATTATTATCTTGATAATATTAATAAAGTTTCATCAAGTGATAAATGAGAAAATAGTAAAAAAAAAATAAGTAAAATAATTTCAGTTGTTGTAACATATATGAATATGAAGACTAATGTATTAAATTTGAATACTATTAATGTTCTTTGTTATTTATATAGGGTGACCCATTTTAATTCATCCAGTGGAATATCTCGATAAGTATGAATCGTATAAAAAAAAATTTCTGACAAAAGTTTGATGGTAGAATCTGAATCTGTAATAAAGAAAATTGGGTACCCATTTAAGATTTCAAAGTTAAACAACTCTCCCACCCCTGATGGAGTTCGGTTGTTGAAGTGAACATTTTTTACAGCATCGTATGTCCCCCTCGAAACCATTCACTTTTGTCCAAAACATTTTTTATACGATGCATATTTGTCGAGATATTCCACTGGACGAATTAAAATGGACCACCCTGTATAAATAACAAAGAACATTAATAGTATTTAAATTTAGTACAATAGTCTCCATATTCGTATATGTTACAACAACTGAAATAGTTTCGCATTTAAACATGTCTTCATCATAAAATGAAATAATTGTTATTGCTTCCACCACTATTTAATTTTCATATGCATATGCAAATATTTTTAGTAAGAAATAATAGAATGGAAACTATTTTTTTAATTAAAATTGTGAGTCTAAAAGTTAAAACTGTTTTCATTATTAATTTCAACATATATAATGATAACTCTTCATTACACAAAGTACTATTAAAAATACTCTTTGAAAGTAAATAATATTTAAATAAATAATCCTTTCATTAATGCCCTGGGCTCGACGGCGAAGAAAGTAGCAAAAGAAAGTGGATCTATTAATTAATGGAGTTGAATTAGTTAATAAAAACATTGTCCCATTGGAAGTTAAGGGGTTAAACGATCGATAAAGTAGATTTATGATCGATGAGTCTTTAAAACGAAGGCAGAAATGTTACTTAAGTGTAATCAAAGACAACGTAAAAAAATGTCTTTAGATAAAAATATTGTAGAAGTAATATATTGTAATATAATAACACCTTCATGCATATTTGTAATTGTAATATATAGTTATATATAGAATTTAAGGGCAGAAAAACCAATGGTCGATAGCAATTTTCTGAGGCTTAACTAGATTTTAATGATTGTAATGTTGTAAATATTGTGATGTAATTTAATACATCTCTCAAAAAATAAAGATTTTCTATATATGTATATATATATATATAAATTTTATATAATTGACTTCGGTTGATTTATATACAAATATCTTTAATTTGTATATAAATCAACCGAAGTTAAACTACTTTTTTTAATGTTTTACTTATTACTTTTATTTTCAACTAATTAATTTCAACAAACTATCAAAATACTTTCGTATCCTCATTTTAATAGCTGTAGGTACACAATCCGCGCGCAGACATTTGCTTAATAAAATCGAGCACGAGTAATTATAAACGAACTGCGCGCAATTAAATGGCATCCCGCATTCCGAATTACTTACGACTACGTGATCCAGTTAATAATTACGCCGAGGCATAAAATTAATAGTCGGTAATTGAAATTATTAATAAATTTCAAGAATCGTAATCTTCGCTTTAATACGCCATTAAACGGTGCGCGTAATTATTTGTAATTAACAAAAATATTAAATACTTATTAAGTCCGCTGAGATTTAATCGATGCCACCGTCGTTACTTGCGTTACTGTTACACATAAAAAATAAATGGGTTAAATGGAATTAAAATGCAATTAAGGGCAAATAAAATTGTTGGGATTTACCTATAATCAATATATTTTTATTCAGACAATTGCATTTATTTTGACAAATATTAAGCGTACCCACTAAAATGAAAGTGTTTTTCTGTCTTGGGCTATCCACCAGAGTTCTTCTCTGTCCTGTCTTGAATTTATGTTGAAGCGTATTAATGATTTCATATATAAGTATTTTGGAAGGATGTTTAGATTTCGGGGAATACAGAATTTTGTTAAGAGAAGTTGATTATAGGGGTTATTTGAATTTTTTTTAGAAATATTTGTTATGCGTCCTTTACTTTGGTGGATCATAGCTCCTAAAGGAATCCAAGCATTATCTATAAATATATATTCAGGATAACAGCGTGCATACTGCCTTTTTCTTCCAATACTTTCTTCACCATCCTTGTCAGTATAAAGATCTGGTCCCTTGATCCCCTTCCTTTTCTGAGTACCAGGCTTCGATGGAATGAAAAGCTGTTTCGATGGACATTTAGGCTATCTGAAGGGAAGCGGCATGCGGATATTTTAAATAATATAGCCTATTACGAGCTAAACTACTTTAAAAAAAACCTTCATTTAATACCATATTATTTCATTATCTTTGTTATTAATAAATGAATATTTTTTTATAAGTTACCTCACACAACCTGATAATATTCCATATAACTTTTATTTGAAAACATTTTTTTCTAAATTGAATAATAATGGAGAAATCTGGCGACAAAATTTGAGCATGGTAGTCTTCCCTCTAAACAGCCGTGCTGTTTACGAAGAGCATATTGGGAAGGAATAGGCGATGCTGGATCGGAATTATATATGTCATGGCAATAAATATTGTAGAGGAGTGGGGATAAGGATGAGCCTTGAAGGGCGCATTGTAAAATGAGAAGTGAGTGGAAAAACGTTTTACGAATTTTATCTTGACAAGAAGATTAGCATTTTGGACTGTCCTGAAAATTCGGTAGATCTCAATACCATTGAGAATTTATGGGCAATCTGCAAGGCAAAATTACAAAAGATGAATTATACGATAAAAACCAAGATGGTAGACGCTGTAATTTAAGTGTGGTATCAAGAGAAGGCAATCAAGAATAATTTTTAAAATCTATTTGGCTTCATGTCCAGGCGAGTTCAAGCTATGACTACAGCAAAGGGAAGACACATTTCATATTAAAAAAACCTTTTTCAACGACCACTACTAAAAACGATCAATTACGTACAAACAACATTATTAGAAAACGCATCTTTACACACGACCCGTACGTAAAATGTTCCAAAGTACAGTTAGGGAATTTTTGTTTTCCTAAATATATGTTGGCAGAACTAATACTTCATTGACGTGCAAACGTCAAATTTAACAATTCGGTTCCTGAGAGGTAAGAAATTCCACAAAATATAGTTGAATTTGCATTAATTATTAGAAATGTTAGTTACTTGCAATGTCTAGCGACAGTAACATTGATATGTACACCCCTCCAGAAGTAACCAATAAAGCAAAATCTGCTACTGACAATTTGTTGCATGAAAAGTCCCGTGAAAGATACGAGATCACTTATAACAAATTAAAGTCAGCTTCGTTGTTGGAAGGTAATTGTCGCTCTCCGAAGACATCATCGGTATTATCAACGGTTACTATATCTTGCGTTCATTATTACTACCATTATTACGCCCTGAAAGAGAATAAACTTGTTTAGATTTATGCAGTGAATACACTTTTAGATCTCATTAATTTAGTTTGTGGTTAGGAAGAGGCGTAAAAGTTAATTAAACTCTGCTGACTTTAGCTAGGTCAAATAAGGGGTGGAGTAGTGGTAATTGGAGTTGGTAAGTAAATTTAGTTCTTTCTTGGTAACAGTAAATTCGGGATGTAGCAGTGGGTTGTAGAAAAAGTATAGTACACAACTCGAGTTGTAAGGCAATTACGCATTTAAGGAATTACGTTCCTTTTCGTACGTAATATGCTTCTTACAAATCTTGTTGTGTAATATACTATTATTGGCATATAAAAATAAACTCAATATATACAATATACTATACTCTA
Source organism: Philonthus spinipes (assembly GCA_963082785.1). NCBI lineage: Eukaryota > Metazoa > Arthropoda > Insecta > Coleoptera > Staphylinidae > Philonthus > Philonthus spinipes. The sequence goes on from OY720303.1 coordinate 25,467,619, forward strand.
TATCTTCTTTTTATCTCCTTCTCCCAAGCTAATCTCGCCAAAATCTTTACCGCAGCTCTCATACATTCTCTTACTCTCCTGTTTCCTCGCAGACATTCCTCAGATACACCTTCATACTCTTCTCGCAAATGACCCTCCCACTAGCGCACAACACGCACCCACCTACACCTTCCTACCCTTCTCTTCCATAATATTATTTTCCTCACTCCCGTCCAAATTCTATTTTTTTCAAAGACATTCACTTCTACTTCCTCACTTACCCACGATTCCTCGTACACTCGTCTAATCCATCTAATTCGTTACTGCACTCATTCTTCTCCTTCTCAAATACTCCACTAATCTATCGCTCGGTACAGTATTATAGGCTGCTTTCAAATTCAGGATAATAGCGTACATACTGCCTTTTTCTTCCAATACTCTCTTCACCATCCTTGTCAGTATAAAGATCTTGTCCCTTGATCTTTTCTGAAACCCACTTGCGTCTCCGGTGGCAATCCTTTGGTCTCCAGCCTATTTTTTACCATCGTCATGACAATTTTGTACCCGGTTGGTTTATGACTTTTTACTTTCCCCGGACCCCTGTCCAAGGGAAAGTATTGTGATGGTGAAAATTTTCGAACCGCCAATTTCAACAAATATGCACGTTTTGAGGTCCCCTGAGTCCATTCCATCGAGTTTTGAAAAATGTCTGTGTGTGTGTCTGTGTTTCAGTGGTAAGAAATAACACACTTAATTATAATATTCTTCTAAATACTCGCCTTTAATTTTAAAAGACAACAATCAATTTTTTCTATTAATCATTTTGCTTTCCTATTAAATTTTCAATCAGAAACTTATTTGACCGTATTCACCGGGGAAAGTACCATGATGGACACATCACCATTTTTATTGTTAATAATGTAATACAAATGAAATAAAATTTAAAAATCAAATAAACAACCCATTGAACACTTATTTTAGTAATGTCTCATAAACATAAAATAAACATTTAATGTTGTTACAGCATTGCTAAAACGTTATTTGTTTTTAATCAGTCATTAAAAGAGAGGGGGGGGGGCACTCTATACAGCAATAAGGATATTGTATATATATTTAATTAAATAGCAAAAAAGGAAGCATAAACTATGGTGTTGCGAATTTTGAAAATTGGTCGCCGACAATGGATGTTCATTTGATGACAAATTTTGCGGATGATCGCGTATCTGTTGGCAAACTTAGCAATTATTAAAGAATTTATGGCCGTTGTCCAGGGCCGTGGAGCGTGTTTCGATTAGTTTAATCCACGGGGCGGTTCGGGCGCGTTTTCGAAATATTTACGGCCGGAATTATTTAATGCCGCGCGGCCCCGCAAAAAAAAGGAGAGCATCAAACCGAAACTGCACGCCGCAAACGAAAAACAAACAAGCAAAACGGACTGCAAAAAGAATCAAAAAGAAAATCGGCGGTATGCAAATGCGCGCGATTTACAATTCATAAAGTAAATGCGCGAAAACAAACTATCCGCTTATTTGGTAGGGACGTGGGCCGCACGTATTATTTACGGCCCGGCTTTTCCTGCCTCCATTAAAATTGAGATATCAAAACGTACGGGCGCGATTGTCTTTCATTGTGTACCGTATTGTTTTCCTCCTCATTTTTTTTTTCACTTCAATTTCTGAGATATCGGGGGCGGTGCGTTAAGTGGTATGTCGTGTACGTCTGGCAGGTGCCGAGAGCTACCTCAGCGCTATCGGTCACCAGTTTTCTCTCGCCTTTTCGTGTGATACCCTTTGGTATTTTCTGTTCTGTTCAAGATCTGGTTAGTTTTACTTTTTGTTTATTTATTTTTATATGTGTGTAGTTGCGAACCACCGACCGGACGGCTTTTTTTATCTCGGGAAGCACGAATATCGCTTACGACGTGGATATGCAAATACCACGAGAGATTTTATCGCTACATGAAAAATTAAGAAATCGCTTGTAGCACGGTTGCAATTAAAACGAGATTCGTTCAATTCAAATATTAATATCGGGCTCACATCTTGTTCAGCCCTTAAATTAAATCTTTATAAAAAAAATCGTTTATATTTATGGCCTTACAACTTGGGAGCTATAAGGGGAAATAATATATTTAGCTCATATACACAATTTAAAGATTAAATATTTATTTATATATTGCGTGCAAAAAATAGCTTTGATATAGTAAAAATCAGACTATTCTAAAAGAAAGAATACGGTCCAATAAATTTAAAGTTTTCACATCAATGAAACAAAGGAACAATTACCTTCACAAACTTTTCATATTGATGTGAACACTTTAAATATATTACACCGTATTTTTTCTTGTAGAATAGTTTGCTTTTTTTGTATTCTTTCTTGTAGAATAGTCTCTTTTGTTACTACATCCAATCTATTATATTTTTCTAATTGTTTCTTTTATTTATTGATGTGGAAACTTTAATAACCGTTTGTTATAATGAAATCACTTGGTTTTGTTTTACTAAAATTTTGTTATATTTTCGACTAGTTTCGGCTAGATGCCATTTTCAAGAATGAATGAAACTTTAAATATACTAGACCGTATTCTTTATTGTAGATTAGTCTGGGTAATATAGAGTGATATAACATAAGAATAAACAACTTCAATAAGTTGACCAATGCAAAAACCTCAGAGTTACCCTAAAACAAAATATGACTACGGAACAATTTGGAAAACGAATTAGTTCCGCAACAAGGCTGTACTTTGTTCCGTTTAACTCCTTTATTGGAAAAAGTGTAATTAGTGGGTAGACAAAAATGACAATATATAGGACAGTATTCAGAGCAATGACAACTTACAGTACCAAATCGTGGTTACTAACGAATAGACTACAAAGCAAGATACAGGCCATTGATTTGGAATACCTGGGAGCAGTCAAAGGATTTACCTGACGAGACAGAATTAGAAATTAGGCAGTCCGAGAAGAGTTGGTGTGAAACCAATCGCTGATATGATTGAAGCGATCCAAGTAAAACGGTTTGGGTATTTAATCAGGATGAAAGATGGGAGATAGGTATATAAAAAAAAAACGTTTGGCAAGCAAAAAAGAGAGGCAGACCAAAGAAAATCTGGAATGGCCAAATAGGCGCGATTCTGAATGAAAAAAAAAATACTGTGTAATACAGCTAAAAAAATAATTTATTAATTATTTTCAAATCATTTTTATTTAATATATTTAAATAACTGTGACCAAGTGAATGAATAAACTCTTTTCTATTTATAAAAAAAAATGCTAAAAGTAAAAAAAGTGGATCAAATTTGTACATAGAGTAGGCAAATAGAAGACAAGAACAGGGAAGCCTTGCACCGATTGGTAAATAAGGCAAATAATTTTATATATATTTAAAGTTTTCAATGATTTATTTTTAATTAAATATTTTAGCTGAAATTAATGAATGAAAATAATCATAGAAACAAACTCATTGCTCACGAATTTCACCAAATGAGATATTTTTAGTTTTGTAAATTATATTCATTACCTTACAGACAGCAAGTTGGATGTATTTAATACCCGTGAATAAAAAAAGAGCGTTATAAACTTGTAGCGCTGAGCAAAGTGAAATAAAGAAACCCCGACCAGGTTGAAATATATAAACTGTATAATTAGAATAGTTTAGAGAGAGTATAGTGAAGCATGTAAAGTGGAACTGTGATGTATATTTAAAAGGGAGAGACAAGCTCTAATAGCGCAATAAAACAAGTAAACAAACCCGGCTAGAGCTAGTCGTAATGAAATCCTGGTGTTGGTCAGCCCCGGTATATTTAGAGTGGTGATTAAAAAGGCCATAAGTCTCTCGTGACGAGGGTGGCGAGTAACCAGACTTGACGGGCCTTAATCTCTGGTGTCACTCTTTGCTGATTGCCGCCCCCCGAAACCCCACACCCCGGCATACCCTCGCCGAAAATATAACTGCTACCCCCATTTATTCAGGGTCTAGACCAAAACAAACTCGATTTTCATTTTCCCGAAAACAACGCGTCCACTATGAATTAATTGCTGCCTCTCGCACACACACACACATCGAGACGCACACGGACTGAACTGAGGAGTGGTGAATTATTTTCGCCCGCGGGATATAATAATGGGGAGATGAGGGTGGCTTAAACGACCAGAGTTTGGCTATAAAGATGGCTACAGACAGCAGGAAATGAAAGTTTTAAGTTTTAAATTCGGCCTGGAACTTTTTAAATCACTCTTTACTTTCTTTGCACTCCATCAAACAGTGGAATACATATATTTTTTGCTATAAATAACTTTGTGGAATTGCAAACGTTTCAGAAAATAACAAGAAAACAGTTTTTTTTTTTAATTTCTAAATAATTAATAAATCAAATGAGGCAATAGTGGATTAAATCAATTTTATGAGAAGCAAAAAAGACCCAATTTTGGTAAATTACAACAAATTTTCGAAACAACAAGGTACACTTGGTTTCTCTCACTGATTTTTATATATACAGGGTGATTCTTAACTAACACGCATAATTAAAAGGAAATATAGTTCTTGATGTGTAGTAATGGGATGTAAAAAATGTAGTATTTTTTAATAGCGGAGATAACGAATTAATTATGCTGAGATTGATGAACTGATAAAATTATCGAATTTGCCTTGAATTGTATCTGTCCGTAGTTGTCAAATTAGAGCTTCCTTTATTTGGGAAAGAAAAATTATGGCACCTAACTTCACCAACTCAGAAGTTATGAATATGGTAATAACGTACGTGGAAGGAAGTACCCCAGAATTCAGTAGCTACAGCTCAGGTTTATGCAAAAAGGTTTCCTCAACAATATTATTAACGTCGTTTTTTTTCTACCAGAACGTGCAGAGAAATTATTGTACAATGTGGCAGAGAAACTGGAAACTTACTTTTCGCCCAGATTTTTTTTTTAATTTTAGTAAAAATGAAATCAAAGTCAAAGTCTAAATGAAGGTCTTAATCATTTAATAAATTATTAATGATACCTCCATTAAATATAATTACAGCTTCTCTTAATATTTCTTATAATTTAAGTTTTTTTTTTTTTCGTTTCTTACTATTTTTGTTTGGTTTGTTGAGTATAATATAAATATCAAATCAATTATGTGAATATTATAGAATTGCGTTTTCGTTCCTGTTTTTCTCATAGAGTTGCATGTTGTGTAGCTAGCTGAACGTGATGCTTATCAAAGAGCAAACAAATTGGGCCGACATAAATTCAGGAATAATCGCGATAAGAGGTGGGGTTTTCGGGGGTACCCACGAGCGAAGGTAAACCCGGGGACCGTTCTAGCTTATGACGTTCCGTTTGGGGAATTCTTGAGAGATCCCGCAGTGTGTGTGTAGTGTGTATAGGAAGGTTAAACCGATGAATAATAAGTATACCGAAACCGACAAGTGCGCTTGTAAATCGGGCGTATCGCGGTTATCTCACGGCCAATCAGTTACAACAGTTCGGAGCAGTTAGAGAGAGGAGTGAATTATAAATTCAGAAATGCGTTAAGAGAGAGAAAAGGGCCCCGGCTGGCTCGGTATTCCTGATGAACAGGATGACTGGAATTCCAGGGGGCTTGATGCGCTATCTCGCAGCTATGCGGCCCCCAGACGGTTACTATTAATTAAAATTAGATTGCAGATAAGATATCGCCATTCAAATGCCTCGCGAGCAACGAGAATATGAGCTACTCCCTCATTACGTCTAATTGCGAATGCGAATTGCGAATGCGAATGCGAGAGAGGGGCGCCCTTTTAATGAAAACTCCACTAACTCACCTTGCGCCGTTTCACCCGTTTCGGGCCGGCCTTCCTGCACAACACCCGAAACCTGCGAAACTACCAAATCACGAGATCAAACCGTGTGCACTAAATTATACATACCTACATTTCCCTGGAAATTCAAACCGTTCCCTTACATTTCCTACATATAATTAATGATGCCTTCCTTCAAGGCAACTAAAATAATTCAAACTGTACATTACACCCAACCAGGACTGGATTTATGCACGAACAAAATCAATTTAAATTAAAATTAACATCAACATATATTAGGTTGGAAAAAAAAAGAAATCCATTATTTTTTAATAAATAGCTGTATTAATCGATATCTCGTAAAGCATCGTTCAAATAATTTTGTTTCCAAAGTGACATTTCATACATAACATTTATTTTCCTGTTTTTTTGTTTGGTCCATTTAATTGTTACTAACAGAATGTTTGTTTTATTTGTCTCTTTGTCTATTGTATATGGATTTGTTGTTTAGAGATAACATTATTTTGTTTATAACTTTATTTTGTACTACACTTATTATAATTTAACACATTGCCAACATTTTTAATGGCGCGTGATGACTTGCGCCGCGGCCGGTCCTGTTCACAACTGAATACATAGACATACCAAGGATGTAAACTAGTGTCGGTACAACAGTGTTAACAAAGAGAAAATTCGGAATATTTTACAGTTTCTTTGATAAACGCGTAAATACAAGCCAGGCGGCAGAAATTGTGTTTATGGACCCGATGCTGTACTAGCTAATTAAATGTAAGTAAAGCGTATCTTTAACATCAAAAATACCTGAACGTAATCGATGAAACCCAGATTACGTTCAGGTATTTTCTATGTTAAAGATACGCTCCGCATAGACAGGACCGTTGACTAAAATTTCGATAAAATCACAAAGATAATCGAAGCAGACCGGCATGTTTGTAGTCATAGAATAGCCCAAGAATCGCCTATAAAACAGTTTTAAATCATTTACACAAAGCTAGATTCAAAAAAAAAATATTCATCTTTGGCTACCACACCAATTAAACGGCTAAACGGAATGAACCGAATGGTGGCTAGAGATAAGAAATGACGCACAAGCGAAAGAGTGGTGAAGCAGCTTAAATGGTGGCCAAACCTAGACTGAACACCAGGAAGATTTTGTTGTGCATTTGCTGGAAAGGAACATTTTTATAAAATTGCTTCCATTTAGTCAAACACTAAATTCGAATCTATACTGTTATCAACTGGGCAGTTTGAAGCTTGCGATTGGCCAGAAATGGTCAGAATTGGCCAATAGAAAAGTTATCGTGTTTCATCAGGATAACTGGAGTCCAAACACGTCTATAGTAATTCACTAGAAACTCTGGGATCTTGGTTTGGAAGTTTTAATACATTCATGATATAGTCCCGACCTGGCATCAAGCGATTATTATATTTTTCTTGCATTTCAAAACTTTCTTAGTGAAAAGAAATTGACATCTAGAGGAGATTCTCAAAATTAATTACTAGAGTTTTTAAGTAACAGAAACCAAGACTTTCATGAGAGAGTCATTAAAATGGTAACAAATTACAGAACATTATTTCCATATTTAGCTCAATGAGATTTTGGGCATCGATCGCGCGATTATCAGAAATATCTGACCCGGATGTGCCTGGCTGACGATGGCTGCCATGATTAGGGAAAGAAAAAATATGGGAAACATCTTCATCGCCACAACGCTAGACTGACAGGATCCACTGAACTGATAAGATGAACATTTCTAGTTATGAAAAATTCCGCTGAAAGGGCCGCTTTTCTCTCAAAAGGAAATCTTTTCATTCAAACATCATCATCTATTTCATAATCCATCCATTAACTCCCCTCGGAGGAGGAGGAGATCATCCCTAGCGAACAGAGGAATTCAATCTGTTGTTATTATCTTTATAACATCACAAAATTTCATAATTTTCCCCATCATACCATATTTTGATGGTGGGAAAGAAAACAATGATTCCATATTTTAACCTCCACGACTTTGGTAGCAAAAACCACTGTGCATAAATGTAACTCCGCTGTTGCCAGTCCCAATTCCGGATGAGGAAGGAGGAGGGGGGGGGGGTGCACCACCTATCCTTGATGATGATTCCATACACCGAAAGGTAAGAAGATTAGCCCAATCCAATGTCGACGGCGGAATTAGAACTAGTGCCAGTCCACAGGAGACTCAGGGGGTCAGGAAGAGATGAGAGACAGGGTCTTCAATTATCCCTTGATAATTTTTGGAGTGTTGTGCTCTCTCTCTCTCAGCGGTCAGTTTCCGTGACAATGACGGATAGGGGGTTGTTGTAGCATAAATATGGCTGAATATCAATTAAATTAGCTCATTCAGTACACGCGTTCTTGCATGCTTATTGCCATAGAGCGTCCGCTTTCTCTAATACATCATAAGTTGTCTCTAGATCTCAAGCTGCGTTTTGAAACTGATGTTCGGCTTAATCTATTGGTCAAAAGTCACAGAGCTAAATGTGGAAATAATTTATTAATTATTTTCAAATCATTTTTTTATTTAATACATTTAAATAACTGTGATCAAGTGAATGAATACTCTTTTCTATTTATATAATCTAGTGGAACTTAAATAAATGTCTTTTCATTAAATCGGAGCTTGAAACGCCGATTTCGAGTGCTCAACCCATGAAACATCTAAAATAAGACGTTGAGTTTATATAAATATTTATATTTAATTTATTTTAAGTAGTTTCATATTCACATCCATCTTTCATAATTAACACAAAGTGATTCCATCCCGTCTCCTTTGTATATATCAGCATTTGATTCCGTGAATTTCTCAATCTTTTATTTCCCCACCTACGAGCAATATCCCCGCCGTAAATCAACCGGGAAACATTTTAAATGCGCATTTCATTCGCACTGGAACATCTTCTCATTTTCGTTTCCGCTTCCAATAAAAATTGCCAAAATATTCAAATGGGCCGGAGCGCCAAGCGCGCAGTTGTTTCGTATTTTTTTGTTCTTTCGCTTATTTCGACTATGTTCGCATAGTATTTATTGAGAGGGCTGCTAGAAAATGTATATATTTCTTGTCTTTCGTATAAAACTTTCTATAGATTTCATTGATAATCGGGGCTATTCCGTATGTGAAATGATAAATTTAGAGAATATGTTATTTTTAAACTTACACATCAATTATAACGATATTCCGTACAAAAAATACTGCTTAGACTGTAAAAAAATTATATAAATTACATGTACGTTAACTTTCCGTGCAGAATAATGTGTAAATGATTTAGTTAACTTATTGAAGTTATAAATAACGTGTACGTTAACTTTCCGTGCAGAATAATGTTTAAATTATTTAGTTAACTTATTGAAGCTATAAATAAAGAGTACGTTAAATTTTCCTTTCAGAATAGCTCCGAATGAATAAAGTAGTTAACTTATTGAATTTCTAAATAATAATAATAGATTTTTCGTTGAAACAGAAATCTAATTTTTCCTATTACAGGGAAATATATATATTGAACTTCTGTAAGGATCGAAATTACATCGATCAATAAATAATTCATTTTTTAAAATATATACCATAAATTAATTTGTAAAATTAAGTTCACATGGTTTTATTTGACTTATTTGTTTATTTGTCATTTAAAATAGAATGACAATGGCATCATGTCGAAATTAATTAAAAAAATTAATAAATAGGTAAAACAAAACGACATAAAATTATATATTATTATTATTTACAACAAAACATTAGTCATGCAACCAAAGCACAAGCTTTATCCCTTTACATCGCTTCTAATACCCATCGTATTTCTATCAGTCCACTTTGGCCGAAATGTGAGACTTATTTAAATTATTTGTTGTATTTAGAATTAACCTCTATTGGAACAACAAACAAAATGTGACTATGAAAAGTTTTATACTAAAATTATATAACCATAATAATAATTCTTTTTTAGTGCTGCTAAAAGATGTTTATACTCGTCATTGATACAATGAGATACAATAATATAATTTATAGTATAAAATTATATATATAATTTTAGTATAAAACTTTTCATAGTCACATTTTGTTTGTTGTCCCAATAGAGGTTAATTCTTCCCACTTTTGACTCTTTTTACCAGAACCACTTCGGAATTCTCTTTTTATAAAACAATATTTATTATAAATGAAATAATGTATTATGAATTAATTTTATTATTTAATCATTGTAATCATTTCCACCCTTAAACCTCACAAAAAAATAAGTTGGAGTAAGTTGTAAGGGTTGATAGCATTTTTCTAAGGAGAACGTGTAATATAAAATCAGAATTATATTGTAAATGTTCGTGGAAATGTCTGCAGAAATAAAGATGTTATATAATTATATAATAAATTAAAGCCCTGCTATTGGACAATTGTTATTTATAAGCACTCAACGCCTTACACTGCCTTATTTTTGGTGATAATACAATATTTTAATTTATAATAAATATTGTTATGCAAAAAGGTTTATGTGAGTGTCTAGTTTATTATATGATAAATATTACAATTTAAGAGTATGTATATATAAAAGGGAATAAGAAGTATACAAATTGTTAAAATGTAATCATCAAATCTACAGAAATACCAACACATAAAATACACCGATCAACTTAATACCATAATTAAATCGAATCAATTGGATTTAATTAAAACCAATTGTGGCCCATTAATATCACCTGCGCTCGTGCGCCTCGGCGGTTTTAAAAAAATGAATTACTTTAATGACATTATTTGTCCCGGACGCAGTCCAAGGTATTAAATTGATGACGGACAATTAGCGAAACATATTCATTATTTAAGCTATCTTACCCGTATGAATTATTTATACAAAAAAAGAAGCGGACTTTATCTCTCACTTTCGAAAATAAAGTCTCGACGACACACCGGAGAAGAAAAAATCTCCAAAGAGGGCAATTAAGGCGTTTGGGCGAATCTGGGCTACTATCGTCCATCCGTATCTTCGCGGACTCTAATTAGGAGCGGTTGAGTGGCGCGGATTTATCATTCCCCGTTCATTACGGAACGGTCACTTAAATTGACCGTTCGCATAAAGAAGCGAACGGCAATGTTGGGTTATGTTTGCGTGAATACATTTAAATATATAACAGGGATAACGATGGTGATGTTTCAGGATGCTGTTACCGGGCTGCATTCCGCGTTTTTTCTTTCGTTTTTTCGCAGATAATTAGAGTGGCTCTAACTCCTTTGGAATTGATTCGTTTTGCATCGCCGGTTTATACAAGCAATTCATTTCCCTATCGTTACTTTGTTTATTTGGAATAAACCGGCGTACATATCTTAGGAAGTTGTTAAATGCGAATTGCTTCAAATGAAACTGATCTCAAAGCAAATCAAAATTTAATATTACTCCTAAAATATTTAAATTCCTTCCTCCTTCAATGCATTGAAAAATATTTGAATATAATAATTTAGTTATAACTTATTAAATTCCGTACTATACACAAACTACATTTTTAATATAATTAATATTTTTTAATATTTAAACATTGGTAGTTGGCAGCTTTTCATTAATATATTTGAACATGCATAACGAAGCAAAAATCACCATAATAGAAAATATTCTACATTATTTGTTAGTAAATAATTTTATATTACTCAATTATTTTTTGTAACTTCAAAAACTATATATAATTTTTTAAAAAAAGTGTACATAGAACTCGAAATGTATATTGTTTTCCCCGTTGTGTATTTCATTAATAAACATATTCAAAAAGTTGCATTTTAATTAAAAATATAATCCGACGATAAAATTATAATAAACGAGAGGACACGCGTCTAACACAATCCCGAAATATATTGGTAAATATTTGATAAGGAGCACGTTGAATTAATCGCGGCCGTAAAATTTAATCGGCCGTTAATTCATTTCGCCGCATTTAATAACGAGCCGAGAAAGAGGACTTTTTAACTTCCTTAATTTTATGGCAAACATGGAAATAATTTTACGACGCCATCAAAACATCATGCGGACGGTCGCTTTTATTATATAAATATATATAATATGTATATACGACACATTATCGCCGCATTATATGCATTAAAAACACTTTAATTTCATCGTCAGGGGGAAATTTGGTTCATGTAATAAAATTGTCATTGCCGTGTTTGTTTACATAAATAAAAAAGGTAACTACGGAGATGATCCCAACGATAGATTATTTTTAAACAAGAATTTTAAAGAATGAATCTACCAGTCGAGATGATAAGATTAATTGCTCTCTTAATATTCTTAGAGAACAAGAAATTTGTATTGTACTCAGAGTAATTCGAAGGAAACTTAATGCTATAGATGTCTTTTTGCAGGTAACTTTCTTAAAAATACTCTAAGACATATGCATTGTGCTCAGAATAATTTGAAGGAAACTTATTGTTGTAAATGTCTCGTTGCAGGTAACTTTAAAAATACTCCAAGACTTTTGGATTGTGCTCAGAATAATTTGATGGTAACACATTGCTTTAAATGACTTGTTACAGCAATAAGTTTAATTAAAATTATTGTGAGTTCAATCCAAGGTCTTAGGGTATTTTGAAGAAAAATTATATCTCAAAAGTTCTTGTTCTCAGACTAGTTTGAAGAAAACTGAGTGGAATCGTGTTTCTTGACCTCGATCTAAAGAGGATACACGTTTGTATATCGCTACAAATTTGTTGATGTTTGCCAAAACAAAACATACTTTCACGAAAAAATATCAAATAAAACAAATAAAATGAAACAAAGATGATTCACACATTTGCAGTTATTTAAATTACAATGAAATTAAACAAAGAAAAATGTTTGGCAATGATCAATGAAATTCGATCAATCCCTTTTTCCAACTGCAAAAAAATACTTACACTGTAAGTTTTACAAACATCTATTGAAACAATTACTTCCCGGGCATTTACCCCGCCGGACATTGGATTACACAATAGATATTTGTTGTTGCATAGCAGCCCTACTGCCAATTGCAACGGTTTGAGTCGAAATTATTTAATGAAAGGAAACAACAAATAATTTCGAATTTTATTGATCATTGCCAAAAAAAATTTCTTTGTTTAATTTCATTGTAATTCAAATAAAACAAATATTTGATATTTTTTTCGTAGATTGCTGAGGCGCTTAATTTTTGAAAATCCATAATTATTTTTTATTAAAAATAAATTTGTTTATGATTTTCAACTTTTTAATTTATTATTATTAGCCTTACACCGAATGGTAGACAAGGCAATCGATTATATATATATAATTTATTATTATTATTCAGGTGAAGTATTATGTGCGCAACTCAGTTCCTGCTGTTTTCATGAGATGGCTCCAATAGTAAGTGCTGGTCGATTGTAACATAAACAAAACATCATGAACCAAGCTTCATATGGTAAACAAACCGCTTTGACACTTTAGTAATTTTGTTGTTGCTTCATATACTTGGTTCTGTGAAAAAGTCTGATTTTGTGTCAAATAATGCAGTTTCACAAAAAAAAAAACAGCGAGAAGCTAGTTGTACACCTAATATATTCAACTGAAAAAGCTATATGGTAGCGAAACAATTGTAGTGAAATTAATAAAAAGTTGAAAATCATAAACAAATTTGTTTTTAATAAAATATGACATTTTTTATCCATTATGAATTTTTCTTCATGTTGTGGTGCTTTATCGTAGTGAGGGGACTCCTTGAGCTTTGTGTTGTTTCTTATTTGACAGCCCTTTGCTCAAGGGCACACACAATCCACGTGTATGAAGACTGGTGTTGCCGAATGAAGGAGTCTTGGAGGTCAAGAGGAAGCGTCACATGCGGGGGTTGAAATTAACACGCCACTTTGGCCTCAATTTCGACTAAATAATTGGTTAGATTATCTCTAACCAACCATCTATTAGCTGTGTTATCCCGTCGTAGAATCAACAGAGGAGACTCAGTATATATTTATGCATGCAGTAAATAAATAAAAATAAATTTGTGAAACAGTCTCACAAAGCTGTCGAAAGCCATCCTGTGGATCCCTTAAGGAGAGGAAGAAGTCATGAAGAAGAGAACAAAATCCTAAATTGAAGATTATGGAACATCCTGTCTACTATCATGCCACTTGAGATAATCCACCTAGATATCTCTTCATCTTCGGCGTGGAGGGAGGATGACGGAAAGGTCCTAAAAGAGAGAGGGGGTTACAGGTTTTCCGCTTACGTAATGAGATTCAGGAACCTCGGTAAAAAGAATGTAGAGAGTAAACCCGGGGCTGCCAAAATTTTGGACAGTCCTGTGATTTCTAACTCTCCACGTTTCAGGTATTTCGCCAGGAGTGGAAGGAAGTGGCCAACAACACCTTCAAGGAAAACACCAGTAGTCGTAGACGTTACCATAGACGTCAGAAGAATCCGCCACCAAATCATCTAGCTCGGATGGGCCTATGCTCACTGTCCTAGATGTTGATTGGCGCAGGAAGGCAGAAGGATAGCCACTGCTTTCATGACCAACCAGGTACAGTATAATTTTATAAAGTGTAATCTGGGCTCTCGAATAGCCAGCAGCAATAATAACACTAATTATGTGACTTGATCTGACATCGGATACTATAGCCTTAATACAGGAACCCTAGATTGCGAAATCCAGTAAAACAATATTGCAGGCAAGGCCGACCAGGCACAGTATAATTTTAGCTCGGATGAGCCTATGCTCTCTGACCTAGAGATTGATTGATGAAGAAAGGCGGAAGAATAGCCACTGCTTTCATGACCAATCAGGTAAGTATAATTTTATATAAAGTGTAATCTGAGATATTCGAGGGAAACTATAGCAATAATATCTAGGTTATTCAACCTGGCATAGGATACTACAGTCCTAGTACAGGAACGTTGGATTTTGAAATTCAGTAAAATAATATTGCAAGCATGGCCAACCAGGTACAGTATAATTTTAGCTCTGATGGGCCTATGCTCACTGATATAGAAGTTGATTGGTGGAGGAAGACAGAAGGATAACCAATGCATTCATGACCAACTAGGTAGGTAATTTTAAATATTAACAAATATTATTTATAATTTATTGTGAAACAAAACAAACCTCGTGTTTAATTTTTAACTAATTCTTTAAACATGTTTCTCCAAGTGTTAAGTGGAAAATTAATTTAAGAGTTACTAAGCGCCATCTTTTGCCTAATTTCATGTGTTATTGTCAACCTATCACTAGCTATTCATCCGCAAGATGAAAGGTGGTTGAACATTTTATTAAACCATTTAGTTGTCTCATTGACTTTTTCTCTTTTTGTAAAACTGCTGAGGTATTTGTGCAATATAATATTTTATTATATTTAATTATTTACAGACTTCCTTTGTTCAATAAGTTTAAATGTACATTACATCTACAAATTTTGACACAATTTCTATTTTAAGTGCATATTTTGTTATTTTATAAAGTATTTTAATTGAAAGAAAAAATGATAATAATGATTTTTAATATACATTATACGAATAAAACAATATTAATGAATGATATAAAAAATTAAATGAGTATTATTTTGCGAGTTAGCTACGCAATTTCTTTAAAATTTTATTATTAATGACGTTTATGTATGTGAATGATGTCAATGACAAATAAAATATTCCTGAAATTGTATACGAATAGAGTAATAAACGATATTCAAGTGGCATAGTAGGTATTTTTGGAATATTTCCTGAATGATATGTATTTAAATATGTATTATTCGTTTGTAAGATGATATTTTATTTTGGAATAGCACGTTCAATATTCCGTTGATGAAGATGTTAATCTGAACAATTTATAGTAATAGCATTAAAATAAAATGCATCGAGCATCCAGGTTGTCAAGCCGTTGATTTTTTCATGGGGCACAATTATTCAACGTACCTTCATGGGAATGTGAGTATCGTGTGGTATGTGTGCGCACACATACGAATGCAGATAAATAGATGGGTGTAAGAGGCCCGTCTCCATGGGCTGTGGATAAAGGTGAATTTTTACGAGCAAGTTATGTGGCCCGAGGCGTAGACGACCATGAAATGACGATCACCTATCCACATGCATATACATATACATGGAAGCTACCACTAAAGGAGGAATACAGAACAAGAGAGGAGTCTTTATTTTTTTTTTTTTTTTCTTGTTTTGTTTTTGTTGCGCCTCCAGATTAAAATGGCCATTCCGCCGGATCGCGGTACAAATTGCCGTTGAAGAACATCGAGCGCATAATCTCCTGGAAAATAAGAGAAAAATATATAAGCACGGCATTATCGGTGATATTTATGCCCGGCACCGCGACCGGAACAACAAGAAAAAATATATGTATATAAAAAAAGGGCGCACTCTCCACCAGATTGTACATAAAGTACGATTTCATGAATAATTCCGATTTTTTCCCCTTATTTTCTTACATACACACACACTCGGCTCTTTTTTCTTTTTTCTCTCCTCTTCTTTTTTTCGTGGGAGCATATCAATATGCTAAGTACGAGATGATCCTTCCTCGGTCTTCTTATTTGTGTAAGGATAAGCGTGGGCCGTTATGGGACCGGGGGGCCGCGGGTCGCCTTATTATTTAGAGGTGCACGGGGCAGGTCGTAAAGTGTGTAGTTAACGGGCCCGGAGCGACCTCCGGGGTCCCGGAGCGTCCCGCTGATCCAGGTCCCTCCCGCTGCACAATGCCAGTCAGGTGGTCTCTCCGCCACCCGTAAAAAAACAAATAATGGGAAAGATAACTGCAGCCAAGATACCCGGGATACCCCTACAGGCATTCCGAAAACAAAAGGATCCAGCCACAATTACACTACACTGCTGATCGATAAAGGAAAGAATATATTCTTCCCGCAATAAAATATTAAATGCGATTTAGGCTTATTGCGCGTAAATCGTGACAATTTTATCATTCAAAGAAATATGCCTAATTTATTTCTCACTTAACCCATAGTGAAACATTTTTGATTGAATTCAAAATATTTAATTAAATTTAAACAGTTGGTTTGTTGCACTTATTTATATTTTTATTCCTCCCTAAAGATGACCAATGCTTGAAACTAATCAGAGAAATTATAAATAAGTGAAACTAACGAAGTGTTTTAATTTTAATTAAATATCCTGAATTATTTTTCAAAATGCAAAATAAATTAAATAATATGATGTAAATTTCCACATAGTAATGATCTAAACCAAATAAATATAAATAAACAACTGTTATTTTTACATACATACACATCTTTATTGTGATCTTTACAGTTATATTAAGTTTACAAAACATTACATTTTTATTTACAAGATTAATATTAGCCAGTTATTTTTCAGCCATGTTAGTTTTATTATTACATTATTATAAAATTAAATTACTTTAATAATTCATAAATTACATTATAAATAGTGTAAGCTGCTGAAAATCGTCGGAGTGGACTCAAAAGCTCCCATAATGGATATATAATTGGAATTTCTAGTATGGACTGTTTAAAATCACAGTACTTTCCCCTATACATCGGTCCAAGAGAAAATAATAAATACATACAAATCAACAATTAAAAAATCAAGTATTTTTTGGATTTTGAAACAAAATAAAATACCCGGAGGCCACGTTTATAGTGGAGCAGGCGATGCTGCATCATACTTTGTTCAGGCGCGTAGATTGAAATATTTTTTTGTTTTATTTTAGGGATGAGGTGTTATTATGACTTTTTACTTTTAAAAGTGTGATACAAATGAAAATTACCCGGAGGCCACGTTTATAGTGGAGCAGCACGATGCTAGATACTACCTGCATCATACTTTGATCAGGCGCGTAGATAGAATTTTTCTGTGGGGATGGGGTGCTATTTATTTATTTATTTATTAACCAACAGATACAGTACATCCAATAAAAGGGTAACATCAGTTTAACAATAACACAACATTGGTATATATTAGATAAACAAAATAATAACACAAATAAAAATAAAGTAGCCGCAGTTATTCAATAAAACATTCGTTTATCTGTCTGGTAAATGCGCTGAGCGAATCACCAAAAACATCGGCTATTATGACTTTTTACTGTTAATAGTGTGATACAAATAAAATAAAACCTATAGAGTTTTAGCATGGGTTATGAAAATAACCGTTGCTAAAAATTTTCTGCGCGGGGGAGGGGTGCTATTTATAACCTTCCAAACCACCCACATATCTACACCAGTGATCTTGATAGAGACTAATTTAAGATGCGCGCGCACACGCGTCCTTATCTACTTAGAATTTCGTGTGTGCCCTCACCAAATATAACCTCTTTCCAGGTATGATGCAGTCAGCATTTAGCATCGGGTTGCTCCACTATAAACGTGGCCATAATCACAAATAAATGTATATCTATTTTTATAATCAAATAGCTTACGTTTTATATAATACAAATCGATTTTTTTTGTTAATATAAAAGTATTATAGTGATGAAGCCTTTATAATTTACAACCCCGGTACAGATTTCACCGGTCCATTAAATATCCAGGCTGTTGCGTCAGGTGACAGGCCAAGGAGCAAGTACCTAATTATTTAAAATCGACCTCATTACGTTGACGTGTTTATCTAATTTACATGTGGTGATTTTAAAAATACACGGGGGCGTCGCGGCGCTCTCCGGTGTGTGCGTTTCTAAATATATGTTAGTGGGAGCCGCGAACCGATTTATTGAAATGGCCCCGCTGAGTGCCGAATGGCCCCAAACACAAATAGAGAGAAGGAGAGTCGAGCAGGAGGAGGACGGAAAAGGGCACAACATTGTGCAACGGTCCCGAAATATTTTCGGAATTCCGACGGCAAAAATTAACGGAATCGCGCGTGTAATTGCGACCTCCCTCCCTTCCTCTTACGCGGACGTGGATTTGAATTTATGCCTTGTTAACGTGGCGTTAATTAGTTATAATTTTACATCCCTCATCCGTTACGCGGGGAGGAACACTCGCTGCGAACTACTTCCTCCAGCAGCCCCGCGTTAAACTTCTCAATAACGTCGCCGAAGGCTAAAGATAAGTGGAGCCAATTACCTCTCCGGGCTCCCTTATATTGTTATTGCATTACTTGTTTGTATCTTAATTAATACATAAATTTTCGAGCGCTTTTACTAAAAAGGTAAATGGAAACAATCATCCTTTTATATGAAACAAATTCGAAACACAAAGGATACAGATTTAAAAAATTTAATACTAAAAAAATCAACAGTAACAAAAAAATATTTAGATTAAATTTTGAAATTCTGAAATTACCTTGCATATTTAACTCATTTTCAACAGTTCAAGTTATAATACATTTCAAAATTTTTTGAAATATAATCTTGCATTAAGTGTGCTCGTGTTGGTGAATTTATTTAAGTGGCTTCATATTGCCAGAAAGTTATAAAAATTGGCAAATCGCAGTCAATGAACGCGTTCATTGAAAATTTCAACATGATTGATTGTTTTCTTCCGAATGTTGATTTCTAATAAACGGAATTTCGGCCATTTTAATTAGAATTTTTCCATTTTTTTCTATTCTTTAGGTTTCTAATTTAATTCTGAATACTATTAAAAAAAAGAGGTTATGATCGTCAGTTTAATCTCACAAAAAAATTGATGATAGGACGAAATAGTATGATTGTAAAAATATTAATTAGATCATGATTACCTTCAACAGGCCTGTTATGAGATCATTTTCCATCAGTATGCAGTAAACTTCAAATTGATGACACAATTCTAAATGAAGACGCTCCTATCCTTCTCCCAATAATAGTTACCACATCGCCAAATTTTTCGTAATAATAAATCCCAACAAATTCGAATTTTGTATCCTCTATCATAGTCATTGCTCCTATTTTTTTTTCAATATAACTGAACAAATAATCACATCCTTTATCCATCTCAATTAAAAATAAAATATAGAGGCGAAAAGACCAACGGTCGATAGCCAATTGGCAAAAAAATTTATTTTTATGCTAGTTATTTATTGTATTTATTTATTATTATTACTTTGTTAAAAATAATCTGCCAATAATGATTTATATATATATATATATATATATATATAATATAGTATATAAAGAAAACAAATTACTATTTATACTACTTGGATTTTTCATTAATCGTAAAATCCAAGTGGTATAAAAAAGTAATTTTGTTTTCTTTATATATTATATTGAAAATGTACCACCAAGTCAACGCCGACAAAATTAAAGAAAAGAAAATAATTGTGCTTTTGGTAATCAACCGGAAAATCAACAATAGTTGATAGAACGTTGTGTATGCAAAAAATAAAATTTCCTGCTTAAATTTTAATAAAAGTGAAGCCACAAAAATAAATCTAAAATTTGATCTAACATGGACTCGCAATAAATGCGTTAAAATTGAAGATTGACTAAAATGAACCAAAAATCTGTAGTAATAGCCCTTAAGCAAGAAATAAAAAATCTTAAGTCTAAACTTTCCCAACAAAATCTGGTCCTATGATTACTGATAAAAAATATTCAGGAATTACAGAAACACATTATTATTTATAGAATGGATGAAGCGTGTTATGCTTAAATATTACAAAATAATACTGATAACAAAAGTGGTTAAAGAAGTTATAACACTGTTAAAATTAGACAATGAAAACATAAAACTTAATGGTTTCAGTAAATATGATCCGACTCGCTCCATTAACAAACGTCGTATTAAAACATCCTTGCCACATTATTCATATATTGCATGTATTTTTTTAAATACGAAAGAATTGAAAAATTATAATTTATCTAAACATATTTCGATAACGTTTCTTTTGTTGTTTTTACATTAAATTTTTCTCGGATCAAAATTTTTTGCATTATGCAATATTTTATTGATGTGCAACAGTAGGTGTACCTTATGTAATTCAATGTCCGGCGTGGGTGTTTTCCCGGGAAGTAGTTGTTTTAATGTGCATTTGTTTAACGTACTTACGTAACGTAAGTCAAAAGTCACAGAGCTAAATGTGAAAATAATTTATTAATTATTTTCAAATCATTTTTATTTAATATATTTCGATATCACTAAACCAAACTCCAGCTCCGATTTTTACAGCGAAACATAAAAGCTTTTAACAGCCCTGTCTTCTGGAGAAACCGGCATTAGGATCAAAATAAATGAGAGCCTACTAAATATACAGACCGGAATTTCGGAGTCTAGTCGGACTCCATGCGCCTACGATCTCTCGCGATGGAAACATCCCCCATCCACAATCATTACCTAATTATGAATTTTATTTTCATCTAAATAAAATAATTTAAATTAGTGACCATAATTATATTTTAATAGAAAATTTAAATATTTTCATTATAAATACATGCAACAATAATTGTTACAATTTAAGCCGCTTGTGTTAAATAAAATAATTTAAATTAGTGACTATAATTATATTTTAATAGAAAATTTTCATTATAACTACATGCAGAAATGATTGTTACAATTTAAGCCGCTTGCGTTAGAGGAGTGCGAGAGGCGAGCAGCGCCAGGTATGCGTATGCATCTGGGAGTTCTCTCCACTACGACATTCTGACATGTATATTTAGTAGGCATTATGCATAGCTACCATTGTATTCCTTTTCGTCAGTTCGAAAAACTCAGGTCAACAAAATCAGCATCGACCATCAAAATACCCGCGATCTTCGTTCTGAAAGTCAGTCGTTTTACAATAATAATGATATAATTTTATAATTTCTATTACAGAGCAATCTCACAAGTGAACTTTTTACTGCTGAATACAACGTAATAAGGCACAATAGAAATTAGGAAAGGATTTTCAAAGTCATGTGTTCATCGACAGACCCAGGAAATCTGAACAAGGATGTAAATGTAACTACACCTAGCTGAAAGTATGTTGACATTTTTGTAGGTATCATTTTTTAACATAAACTGCAGTTATAAATAAGTATAATAAAATAACAAAGTAGATGAATATGCTTTTTGTAAATAACATGAAATGTATATAAAATGCAAGAAACACACGACACAAAATCAATACTCGCATAATTAATTTCAAATCATGTAAATACTCTACGCGGCGATATTAAGTTGCATTTCTCGAATATAAATATAAAGATAGCATCTAACATATTAAAGCCTAGGTATCAGTATCTCTTGCCATTCGCGAAATTTGCATATTAAGATGCTTAATATTCAAACAAGTTTTTCAAAGGAGTCCTCTTGTAAAATGTTAATGAACACTCTGTTTAATCTCGCAATTGCGCACATATCATAAACGAACACACCCCCGACGACGGTTCCAACCGTTTAATTTCTCCACAGATACGCGCCGAGCCGTATTTATATTTACGTTCGACTTCCTGCTTACGCCCAATTATCCTGAAACGGTGGATGGGTGTATCGGGACCGTTAGAGGAGCGTAAACGCAACCGCAGGATTACGAAGAGTGTGTAATAATAAAGATGTTTACTGGTGTCGTTCCATTTTGCTAATTGTACGGTTGTTTTAGTATCGGTTAATGAATTAATTTTGAATGTACTATAGATACAATTTTTACAAAATACAAAAATCTCTACAGATTATTGTAGAAAAAAGACAAACATTAAAATTAACAACATATATTTTTTTTTATTTCATTCATTAATGAATTCGTTTTGAAAATATGGGGCTATTCTGTAAGCGAAATGTTAAGTTTAACCTGTGTGTTAATATATTGTATATTTTTTTCTCATTTATCACTTGGTAAAACATATTTAATAACCG
Organism: Philonthus spinipes; assembly: GCA_963082785.1. NCBI lineage: Eukaryota > Metazoa > Arthropoda > Insecta > Coleoptera > Staphylinidae > Philonthus > Philonthus spinipes. The sequence goes on from OY720303.1 coordinate 25,490,092, forward strand.
TTTGTTATAATGAAATCACTTGGTTTTGTTTTACTAAAATTTTGTTATATTTTCGACTAGTTTCGGCTAGATGCCATTTTCAAGAAGTTGCCATAGAAAAGCATTCAAAAAAATTTGAGTAGCGATTATTTAATCGCATTTAGTGGACTATTTAAATGGGCCATAGAATGTTTTGTTTTTAATTACATGAGTTAATAAATAAATTAATTTTCTATGAAGTATTAATAAAATGTATTACAATTTAAAGAAAAATTCTACAGATTATTAATCCCCACACTATAATTAACGATATAGATTTTTTTGTTTCACATCACAATCAATTAAAAAACCAATCCTTCAAAACCAACACATTAATATTCATAACACTTAAACCCGTGAAAATGTCCCGAAGCTATGAGAAACAGAGAAAAAGAACCTCAGACATCATTTTCATTTTCTGGAACAGTAATTTGCATCTAACGATTTCTTTTGTGATGGCTTGTCCCGATCGACAATGGGGACCCTCCCACACACTACTAATCGTATAATAATTAGTGCGAGCCAACAGTCATTAATGGATTATTTTCAGATTATAATTAGAGCCAGCGTTCATTACACGACGTCGATGGTGGAATGTAACGTAACGTTCGCTGCTTAATGATTTATTAATTAACGCCGGTCGCACCGCGGGGTGCACCGCGTTTTCATTCTTTCCACACTTGGGGCCTTTAACGGACAATTATTGCCCCACGAAACAAAACAAAGTGCGGCTACGTAGCAGGTAACATTCCTGAATCGATGGACTCGTTTCTTTTTATATCCGCCTAATAAAGTTGCTAGTTAAAAATATGTTGCGTAAAAGTATTGCGATATAAATTTTTGAAAAAGGGTTTATTTTGTATGTTTCAATTGGTATTTATCGAGAAAAAGGATTATCGGGGCTATTTCGTATAAAGAAATGCTAAATTTAACGTGAACTTTATTTTTAATCTCCCAATCTAAGAATATATATCAATTAGAAATTAAATAAAAATAATTTGAAAATGATTAATAAATTATTTCCACATTTAGCTCTGTGACTTTCGACTTACGTTACGTAAGTACTTTAAATATATAAATGGTCTGCCGTATATTGAATAAATAAATAAACAAATGCACATTAAAACAACTACTTCCCGGGCAAATACTCCACCGGACATTACATAATGTACACATGCTATTGCATATCAATAAAATATTGCATCATGCAACAAATTTTTGATCCGAGAAAAATTCAATGCAAAAAACATAAAAGAACGTAAAGACATGTTACGGGATCTATCTCTCGTCAGTACAGCTCTACCTTACATAATTTAAAAATGTTAAATTAAATTAATTAAATTAATTTAATTTAAATCGATTTACTTTGATTTGATTTAGTATAATTCATTCAATTTGACTGAGTATAGTTGATTTAAGTCTTTTTTGTTTAGATTTTGTCAATCGCTGTATTAATTGATTTCATTCTCGCATCATTTTGCCCGGCGGGGTATTTGCCCGGGTAACACTTGTTTCAATGTTCGTTTATCCTTTTTAAAGATCTTACGTTGGGTAAGTAAAAAAATGCAGCAGCTAAAGGGACATTGATTAATTCAACTGTATAAATTTATTATTTTTTATAAAAAAGAATGCTCATTCACTTGATCACAATTATTTAAATAAATTAAATAATTTGAAGTAAGTCAAAATGTTACAAAGTTAAAAGAGGAAATAATGAATCAATTATTATTTTTTATTTAATTTTCTTTTTGTTTAATTTAATTTCTTTTAATCCTGAAGATGTTTTTAATAAGATTGGTTGGCTGAAAGACCTCCGGTCGATAGCCGATTCATCATCATCTACAGAATATAATTCTAATTTTTGAATATTATTGTACATACATATACACATTTGAATAAAGATGGTTAGTTAGTTAAGATTGGTTCTCTCTCCGCGTCTTGCATTTCAAGCCTAAAAAATAATATAATGCCATTCCCATATATTACAATTAGATGTTCTCTGAGCCAATACATACAAATGTAGTTTCAAAAATCAATAGTTGTTCAAACATGGGTGTAATTTTAACATTACTCGCTATTTCGGAGTTTCGATGAAATATACTATTCTAAAAATCCTAGATGGATTAATTTCAGAAGACTGAATTTAAACCTAGTTTAAAAACAAATGAAATATTTGGTTAACGTTTATTATTTGAAAAAAGCTCAATAGTTTTTGGTTTCAAAATTATTACAAGAATATAAATAGAACGGAATATTTATTCACTTGGTCCCAATTATTTAAATAAATCAAATAAAATTTATTTGAAAATAATTAATAAATTATTTCCACATTTAGCTCCGTGACATTTTGAAATTCCGTTACGTAAGTACTTTAAAATATGCATATTAAAACAATTTCTTCTCGGGCAAATACCCCGCCGGACATTGAATTACATATTTTATTGATACTCAGTCAAATTGAATGAATTATACTAAATCAAATCAAACTAAATCGATTTAAATTAAATTAATTTAATTTAACATTTTTAATTTACGTAAGGCAGAGCTGTACTGACGAGAGATAGATCCCATAACACGTGTCTTAACGTTCTTTTATGTTTGTTTTTTTGCATTGCATTTTTCTCGGTTTGTTGCATGATGCAAAATTTTATTGAAATGCAGCAGCAGGTGTACATTATGTAATTCAATGTCCGGCAGGGTATTTTCCCGGGAAGTAGTTGTTTTAATGTACATTTGTTTAAAGTAAGTACGTAACGTAAGTCAAAATGTCACAGAGCTAAATGTGAGAATAATTTATTAATTATTTGAAAATCATTTTTATTTAATTAATTATTACAAGAATTACAAATAATTGTAATTTAATTTACAAATAAATTAAACAAAACAAAGGTTGGTTATTACAAAGTGTTTTATTAATTCTTTAAATTAAGTTTAAATTCAGTATTTTAGAAAATGTTGAACCAAATTTTAGATGAGTCTACAATTTCAGAACGTTTAAATTTGTGGTGGTTGGTTGGTTTCTTAAAGGTAGGTTGACCATTTCTAACTTACTATATTGCAAATCATATTTGATAGTATAGTTTTCAACTTGATTCCATGTATATTGATTTTTCCTCCTTAGATAAATCAATGTAAAACTCATTATAGTACTCCTTGTTCGATAGGGTTCAGTATATTTTATCTTAAATTATTAATAACTGAGGCTTCAACTTTGTTCTACAATATTTATATAAAAGTGTTATACAAACAAAGTTTAAAGTGTTTTATTTATTTTACCTTATTTTTTTATATAATAAGAAATTAAATTCCTTACGTATCCTTTATATTTCGCTAAATTTAATATTGAGTAATATGGAGTGTTCTAAATTTGAACATTTTAAGAAATGAATTAAGGATTTTTATTTATTTCTAGTTTAATACACTTCACATTACTCAACATAATACTACTACTATAATATCTTTATTGAAAAAAGGAATACAATAAATAAACTTGAAACATTCTTTAACAAAAAAATTAAAAAAAATCCTTTTCACAAGAGCTATCGACCATAAGTCCTTTTGCCCGTCGACATAATATTTACTGACCTCTGAGGCTTCTACTTCGTTATACATTGCGTAAGATTATAATAAAACACTTTTTTTAACTTTGTTTGTATAACAGAATTATATAATTAGTGACTATAGTTTCAACAATTTACACTTGTCATTATCAAACTAAAAGTTTTAGTCACTATAGTCACTAAATATATAATTCTGTTATACAAACAAAGTTAAAAAAAGTGTTTTATTATAATCTGACATAATATTTAATGAAACTTCAGTGTATTGGATTCGATGGTAAATTAATAAAGTGGTTTGATTGAATATGTGTACATTGTTTAAACATTTCATTCAGCGATTCATCTTAGTGATAATGTAATGATTTCTGAGTGTGGCCGGATTAATTTAAGTGTAGTTGATTACGTTTATATCTAAATTATACTAAATAAATTCGTAATCATAAATTAATGTAACTTAACGATTTCATTAAGTTGTGCATTAAATAAAGCGTAGGGAGCTTTGCGGCGCGCAGCATAAAAATAATTGATGAATATCACTTAGCCACCGTCCGTATGTATATTTAATTAGATCGCATTGGAAGGATGAAAAGGAAAGAAGGCGAAACGTGAGAGCCGGGCGCGACTCTTTCCCTCAAGCCCGGCCCGAGTTCTTGTTCCTTTTTCCCCTCGAGCTCCTCGGAGTGTTCCTTTTTTGCTCGGTTCCCAGCAGCGAGCCACAGTACGCATACGTTCATTAATATAATTCTAAATATTTTATAAATTGGCATCGTTAATGGTCCGCGATGGAACAACTCCGAGATAGTGGATTCAATATAAAAGTCGATAAGTTTAATCCTTACCAGGCGATTTGTTACAAGTCGCTCATTTAATATGCAAGCCGCGGAGCGATATGTAGGATAAGCACGAATATATTATACCTTGTCGCGCGGTATTAAAATGATTCAAGTTCGCCATAGTCGGAGGCTAGTGTGTATTTATGCACGCGGTTATTCGGCGCGTACCGACTTTATAACGTTATAAGTGACACCAGTAATGCTTATATAAGGGCTTGTATTTCAAAAATTACGGAAGGTTTTTTTATGGTCCGTGCTGTAGAGGGGATTTTCATGCCCGGATAATGGGGAAATTATTGTATTGTGTGTTGCGCTTTGGCTACCACCATCTTACTAATGTTATTTTATATGTGCACCGTAATCCCAACAACTCCACCATATATTTATGTATCGTTTTGTAGGGGTTGATGCCCAGGTTTTTGTTCTTACACCATTTAGCAACAGTATCAAGACCATGTTGGATTATTTCCATCACAGTTCTTTCAAACATACCAGCTACTATCACCATTATGTCATCGGCATACCCTATTGCAAGGATACATTCCTTTTTTTAAGGAGAATAGTAGGTCGTCAACCACCAAAGACCACAAATGTGGTGAGAATACTCCCCCCTGAGGAGAGCCTCTACTGGTTAAGATGGTTTTCGAATCCTTGCCGATTCTAGCCGTTATTTCCCTGCTTTGAAGCATGGATTTTATCCATCTTATTTTTACAGGGTTTACACTCTTGAATGCACTATTTATGACCTCAAAGGAGGTGTTATCAAAAGCCCCCTTAATGTCCAGGAAGGTACAAATAGCCGTTTACCTGTCATCCAGGGCCATCTCCACAACCCCAATGAGGTCATTCAGGGCTGAGATGGTTGATTTTCCTTTTTTATATGCGTGCTGATTTGATTGCAGAAGTCTCTGGGGAAGTATATCATTCCTAATGTGAAAATCCAACACCTTTTCCATGCCTTTTAAAAGGAATGAAGATAGACAGATTGGTCTATGGATCTTAGGCTGTTTAGTGGGTTTACCCGCCTTTGGAATAAAGATTACCTCAGTCCATCACCACTCCCTTCGAATATATTCCAGAATGGCTTCTACTAAAGATCCTCCTTAGGTTTATTTTAATCAAATCCAGATACTTCTGGATCATGACATGAGCTATGCCATCACCTCCTGGTGTTTTGTATGGCATAACGCTGTTCCTTGCCCAAACAATCCCCTTTCCGGTGAAGAGCCTGTTTAAGCAATTGCTAGCTCTACCTATTTGCTCGCAGTTTACTCGAGTTTCAAACTCCGGGCATTTAGTTCGACAGTCAGGGAATTGAGTGCTTAGCAGCAGCTCTAAAGTCTCCTCTGGTCTTATCGTGAATTTTCCTTCAGTGTTCTGCAGATATCCAAGGCCCACAGAGTACTCTCACATTAGAATCCTCTGTAGTCTGGCTGCTTTGGGGAGGTGTTCCATCCCTTCGCACATTTGTCTCCAGGATTTCCTTTTTGAGTCCCTCAAAGCCTTATTGTATTTTGTAAGCGCTTCGCAGTTATGGATATATACAAAATATCTAAAACTTGTATTTTTTTATTGTTCGTAGAAAGATTACTTCACAAAACTGTGAGACAACGCGCGCAAAGTTTCACTTCCTATACTAGCCATACAGTATAGTATTGAGCGTGATCAACGTTGATTCTAGATAAGATAAGTTAAATTTCCCGCCGAAAAATCTGAGGAATTTAATCGTTCCAAGTTCATAACAAGGAAAAATGAATAAAGAGAAACTATGTTTGAAATTCGTATGCATTCAATGTAAAAAACGAATTTAAAGCAGATTGACAGACAAGGAATAAGTCCGGAGCAGCTTCAATGTTTATTTGAAAATAAAATAAAAAAAAACAAAATTAACATTTGTTCAGAAAATTAAAGCCATCATTTTATATATAGTTATAAAATTAGGGATTCTAACTTTACGTTTATTATTTTCAAATACACAAAGCCTTAACTTACTTTAATTTACATTATATATATAATTAAAATTGTAAAAATGAAATATATAGTTATGATTAAATTGATTAATTTTGTTTTGGTAAAAATTTATCTACATGCCTATTCGGTTGCCCACGTATCATTGTTGATCAATAGCTCTGTATAATCGATAATTTTTATTCATACTTTGCGTGATTTTTATGGAAGTATGTAAAACTAAAGTTAAAATATAATAAATGAAATGTAATTCAATTTAATAAATCTCTATTTTTGATCCTTAAGGTTGCGGTTTAGTAGAAAGAGAAAGCTATATAGAAAAATGGAAATAATTGTTTAAAAAAAGGGCCATTCTTTTGGATTTAATAATATGAATATGTATTTACATTTTTTATCTACCAAGTATCAGTTTAAATAAAAAATAAATTTCGTGTATTACGTCTATTTACTAGTTCAAGTTAGAAAAGAAAATTATAAGATATAATGAAATAAATAGGTCATGTCTGTTAAGTTATTTGAATGCAGAATTTAGTGAAATCTTTTAAATTTTCATTGCACAAGTGTTTATTAGCTAAAATATAATTTGAAATTTGCTATAAATAGATCAATTTTCATTATTTTTCATAATTGATTTTCACACAAACTAGACATTAAAATAATTTTTAATTTATCGATGAAATTCCTGCTTATTTTAAGATTACTTTAATGTATAATACAATATTGTTCATTGATCACAACAGCAATCTAACTCGAATTAGTGATTGCCAATATTTATATAGCTATCTCTTTCGTCTAAACCGCACCCTTAAACTTACTAATACTGAAAATGGAAACTACGTTTCCGAAATATATTTTGTGAAAATAATAAAAAATATAGGAGTGGGAAAACAGTTTTATTAAAAATAAAGAACAATTACAAGAACTAAAACGTAGAAGATTTGTAATTGAATTCGTTCATGCGATAATGAGTGTATTGTTTCTATAGGGAAATCGAATCCTTCGCTAATTATTAATCCATGGGGTAGCAGCTGTTGACTTTCTTATATTGAAAAGTGAGTATCATGTTTGCGTGCATGTATGCGGGTGCGATATTTTAGGGTTCGGCAACAGAATAAGAGTAAGCAAACAGAGTGCGGATGTAATCCACACGGGTTTATAGAGATGAGCAATTAGACGAGGAGAAGTGCATTACGCGTTCGGGAGAGAGAGTCTCATGTGTGAGGGCGCCATCCGTCGATTACTCCTGCGGGCCTTCCGCCACTGCCAGATGGGACTAATTACCAACTTAAGCTGCACAACACCAAACCAACCGTGCCCGGCGTCCCGACGCACGCCGCCGCTGTCCCGCCACCCCCTTCCTTCCTTCCAGGCACATAGATCGTTGTTTCACTCATTATGTAATCCCAGAACCACCCCCCCCCCCATCCGTCCCCAGCCCCGGTTTCCCCGGCTAAAACATATCCATCAAATTGGATCACCTATACTAGCGCAGTCCTAGAATAACAAAGAGGATCCATTTCGCAATTGGGGCTCGCTCAATTATTCAAATTTTATCTTTCCGTACGCAATTAGAGCGTTTCGGTTGAACGCATCTGTGGCCGCTGGATTGCCTCGAGGAAAGGAGTTAATTAAAGGGCGTTTAAAATCTTATCAGATTTTTTTTATATAAATAACTCTAAAAAAACTCCTACATAAAAAAATATTCTATAAAATTAAAAAAAAAGTTGTTTTTTTCGATTTAATAATTTAAAATAACTTTTAGTAAATTTAATTTACTCAAAATCTATTTTAATTTCCCTACAAATCACTAAATTTCATTTTTTTATATTTTTAATAGAAACGTAACATTGCGTAAGTAGATGCAGCTCAGCATAACATCTTGATTTGCTTTTATATTGTAATTTATTTTATTGATATATGAAATTTTGTAAAATTAATTTCTATCGTTGTATTGCAAAAAAAAATAAATATAAGTTTAACATTTCTATTGATCTAAATTGTTTCCGGATTCATGTTTTAGTACTTGTTTCAACTCTATTACTAGCTATTACAGTAGAAAAAAGCCTCAATAATGGTATTAACTCCCAATGAATTAGCGTTCTTTGGGAGTTAATACTATTATTAAGACTTTTGCTACTGTTCGTCCGAATCTTTGTTAATTCCACAAAGAGGACATGCCTCACTTCAGCGAAGTTCAGTGCTACTCTCTTCGAATATGGATATTGTATGAATTAATATTTATCGCGAGTTAATTCTATTACTAAGACTTCTGTTCGTTCAAATCGTTGCTAATTCCACAAAGACGACATAGTTCTATTTTTCTAAGTACTATGCTCCTCTCTACGAAGATTAATGTTGTATGATTTTGCATTCATTGGGACTTAATACTATTGCTAAGTGTTTTTGCTACAGTTCCTCGAAATCTTTGCTATTGTCGAAAAGAGGACATGCTTCTATTTAACAAAATACAGTGCTCATCTCTTCGAAAAATAATGTTCCATTAATTTCTATTCATTGGGAATTAATACTATTGCTAAGATTTTTGCGTCCGAATCATGGCTAATATCCCAAAGTAGACATGCTTCTATTTAGCGTAGAATGCTCCTCTTTTAGAACATTAATGTAGTATGAATTAATGAAGTTCATGATGGATTAATACTATTACTAAGACTTTTTGATACTGTTCCCCCAAATCGTTGGTAATTCCATAAAGAGGCTATTCTTCTCTTTTACGAAGTACAGTGCTTCTCTCTTCGAACATTAATATTGTATGAATTAACATTCATGAGGTATTAATACTATTAATAAAAAAATTGCTACTGTTCGTCCGAATCGTTGAAAAATAAAGAAGACATACTTCTGTTTAGCGAAATACAGTGTTACTTTCTTAGAACATTAATGTAATATTTCCGAGTATTATTGTTAGACGATGCTTAGTCTACTTGACTCTCCTGCTTCCCAAAGCCCATTTGCCTGAGTTCTCTCCTCATTCCTCTTTAGAGAAGAATATCTTTTCTGCACCATGACAAGTCATCTTAGTTTAACTTACTCTTGAATTTTTCATTGCTTTACTTCAGCCTGGCGTTGATCTTGATTTGATGTATCCTCATCTCCGTTTTATCTTGGGATATAAATGCTAATTGTTTAGCTTGAGTAAGGAGTTCATTGAAGCTGAATATCAAGTTATTAAATCCAATAATTGCTAGGGATACTTCTTATTTGCCTCTTCAATTACAGGTGATGGATTTATGATCTTTGCTGCTAGTAAATACCACAAATACACAAATACTCGCTAAACTCCACTAAAACATATAGCTCCACAAGAATAGGAATAGCGAAGTATTCCATTATACGTATTTCGTAGCTTTGTTATGGTAGTTACTTTCTTACAAAGTTCGTCTGTTTCTTAAATACTTTGCTGATCGGTGTCCAAAACTCTTTGAGCCACTTTTAGTTCTTGTCTTCATTATGTCTGTGATATTCTATGTAATTCTTTCTTGCTGTTTCAGTACGTGCTGCTCCATATTTGGTGCAGCTGCTTGCTGGTCACGATATTAACCACATCTACCAAGAAGACGATCAACATGACACAACACAACAAACCGTGATTCACATTCAGGAGCCGAATTACAGTCGGCATTCGCATTAACTAAAAAAGAAGAGCACAGTATCTCTGCAGTTGCCATGACTCTGTGGAAGTAAGTAACGATGGTTGCGATAGTGGTAGCCAGGTCAAGGAAAAAAATGCAGTGTTTAGATTCGTCGTTAGATACAAGTAACTCGATTGAAAGTTGTATTAATCCTAATTTATCCTTTTAATTTTTAATAGTATACACAAAAGATTTGTTATTATTTTCCATTTCTCGCGAACGTGAATTGATATTTATGGGCTTAAGGCTTGCTCAATAAATATTGTTAGTTGATTTTACAAGGTAGTCACAACAAATTGCTATTCGTCCACTAAAGGAAAGGGTAACTTATCCTGTCTGTCAAAAAGCAGGAGAATCAATTAATTCAGATCAACTTTGAAGAATGAAATTGTTGATGAATTCACTTAAAAATCAATCAATAAATGACGCTCTGTGCGATTTATTAAATTTATTATAAAGATAATACATAGTCTAAAAATAGTTCTGAATCGTTGCTAATTCCACAAAGAGGACGTGAGTTGAGACATATTTAAGAGAGTACAATGTTCGTATCTTCGAAGGTTACTGTAGTATTATTTTTTATGTCAACTATCATCGACTTTATGCTTGCTTCCCAGAGTCCGTTGTCGTTATGAGAAAATTCTATACCGTGTTGAGTCATGTCATCAGTTTTCTTTGGTTCGGCAGATGACATGACTGAACACGGTGTAGAATTTTCTTATCATCCTCTCACGTCTATAGGAAATTTTAATTCCACTTGACAAACTATTTGTAGGTTATAGGTCAGATTAATTAATTTAATGTATCCATATCAAGGATCAACTATAGGTGTTATGAAAGAAACCAAAACAAAGAGGAAATGATAAATGCTAAATCGAGAAAAAATAGGCGGAAAGAACATTGGTCGATAGCTAATTGGCAGACTTTTGCAATATACATTGTAATATTTTATGTTATTGTAATACGTTTGTCAATAAAGATTATGTATTGTTTCTATAGGGAAATCGAATCCTTCGCTAATTAAAGATTATGTATATATAAAAACATAACAGACATACTAAAGTTATGATGATTGTTTTTAATTGTTGTTACGCCATTCTAGTTTATCTGGCAAATGAGTTGTAATTCAATCTCAAACATTCCTATGGAAAATGTTACGTTTAAAGTGTACGTTATTAATTAAATTCACATTCTATGAATACATATCTATTACAAAAGTTGCTTAGACTGTGATGGTAAAAATAACGTACACCTTCAATTTAACATTTTCTGTACAGAATAGCCCTGAATATTTTTATTATTTATATATAAAGAATCTTTATTGCCAGTACAATATACATATAAATGTGAAAGAAATTAACAATAAATATTATTATTTTATTTACCGACAATCGGCTATCTGCCAACAGTCTTTCTGCCTTTTATTATTTATTTTATTATTTTTATTGATTTGTATAACTATTCAATATGTTCTTTATTGTTAAACGGTACATTCGTGACTATTTAAATTCCACCAATATTTATTTCATTATTATTTTTGTTATTTGCATACTTTTAATATGTATATAAAGGATATTGGTAATGTGTCAGTGTAAAGCAGATTAAGCATAAAATCTCTGGACGCCATTGGGTGGATTAGCGAAAATAAATAAAAAGCGACGATCCTTTCCCGTCCCGTGCAGGGTGCAGCGACGGCATATGGGTCCTGAATACACGATTCTATTGATCCAAGTGTGTGTGTAAGTATGCAATATAGAAGGTATTATGAGAGGAATTACGGGTTTAAATCGTGGATCCGTTTAATAACGTTTATTCATGACGAGTTTCGCGCGATTAAACAAAGCTCGACGCTAAAGAGCTTAAGTTTTAAAGCCGACTGACCATTGAAGAGCGCCGGCGGTCGCCCGTCGTCCTGTTTTACTCTCGCATCGTTTGCGCCCCCGGTTCGCCGCTGCGGTCATTTTACAGGGTGAGAATGGTATGATATGAATTTATAACAAAGTTCAGTCGAAATGTTTGGGATTTCTGAGCTTGCCGTGCTTTTGAATAAAATTAATTTTACCATTGTATCTAACTATTTAAAATTATCTCCATTATATTAGGAACTGCAATTACATTAAACAAATAATTGCATTTATCTCGCAGCACACATACACACAGTAAAGAATAGAGAATAAATAAATTTACATTTCATTATTAAGTAACAAAAGTGTTTGATACAAACAGTCGTAGGTCTGCTTCGTTTTTGAAACGTTCGCAATAAATTGTTAACATAACATAAAAATCAGAACTTATCAAATTAATTTGAAAGGTGTGCAATATATCTGTACGTTTGCATACCTTATAGGACTCATATAACACCGATTGCTTCCCCCTTTAGGATATTCGAATTAGAGGTCAGCATAGACAGTCTTCATCTTCAGATTATCAGTGCCAAGTCTGAAAGATAGGAATCTTCTATTTTTACTATTTCTGGCCTTGTCATTCTTCATTTGGTTCGTCGTAAACAAGATTGAAATTCCAAAGATGTTATTGGTATCGTTAGACTTCCAGTTCCGCGTCAATAATATAGTCTTGTACGCTACGAGTGTAGCTGTTTGTGATTATAATGATTGCATCTTGTCGATGGGACGATGGAAAAGGTTGTTAGTTGTGTTATTTTGTGGTAATTCTGGGATGACAGCAAATACAATTGTGTAAATAAATATCCAATTTTGAATTAATTCGTCTTGTCGTTAACTGGAATCCGAATGGACGTTAATGATTATTTGATTCTGAAATTTAGTGAAACAATCAGAGATTATATACTTTAGGAAGAACGGTCATTTTTTATATATAAAGTAAATTACACGCGGAGAAAATAATTTGCGCGAGGCAATTTTGGCGTGGAATAACTTACGAGACTTAATGTGGTCATAATGAAATTTGCGGAGGTGCTTGAAAATGCATTAGCTTTTTTCCGAGGGAATGGGAGGGTTTAAATTATTTGCGGATGCCTTCCACGTCGGTGTCTTTCGCTATAAAGACGTAAAAGAGAAGGACGGTCCGTGTGTTTGCCTTTTTTTCTTCGTCGTCTTCTTCTTTTCATTTTCGAAAAGGCGCAAAGGCCAAGCGAAAAAAAAGGGGGCAATCCATCAGTTCGGAGAGAATTAAAAGAGTCTATCTGCGTTTTGGATCGTGGCTCGGATGGAACGCGATGAATGCACCGGCTGAGAATAATGAACGTATCCCGAGCCGAACTGCGAAGAGGAGAATGGGAAAAGGAAAAGACAGAAAGACAGGGTCTGACAACAAACACAAAATATGAATCCCAAACATCCACGAAACCGAAGAAGAAGCCTCTTTTCTGTATGTGTGTGTGTGCAGATAGCGCAGTGAGAAAACGGAGTGACGGCTGTAAATATAAACGGTGCGCTGTCATGTCCTTTGTTCTCGCGCAGCATATTAAGAGCGCGCTGCATGTATAGCTTGGTGTAGCTCGGTGTAGCTGATGTAGCTGATGTAGCGAACGGAATAATGCGTTAGAAGGAATGGGATCGGGCTCGCACATATAAATCTTATCCTCAACTTATTTTATAACGGTTGTCACAGGAAGACGTTTCCACTGGAAACAAATTTAAAACGAAACTTATAGCAATTACATGTTTGCCTTTATCTCCCAGCGCACACATACACACAGTGGAGAAGAGAGAATCCGACGCTGCGCTCCTTTCCAGCACGTTTCCACTCGCGCCAAGGAATTTCCTGCTGCTGATAAATATTAAATAAAAAAAGACGACCCTTCCACGTCTACTTCCACACTATTTCGAACTCTTGCTCTATCTCGCTTTTCGTTTTATCTCACAAATTTACATTTACATACAAATCAAACAGGAATCATCTATTTTATTTTATAATTAGCATCTGGATAGAATACATTCACATGCAAGCCACAACAAAAATTATCGGGAGATAATTATAATTAAAATCTTCACAAAATATCATCACGAATACAAAAGGTTACACTCAGTCACCTACTAAATCTAAAAATTATAAGTATTTGTGCTTTCTTACAAATTTCAAAATGTTACTTAATCAAATGTAGTCATTAAATCACAATCGTTTTCATAGCTTGTAAATATTTTATATAAGCCAAGAAAATAAAAATATCATGGAAGATCTGAATTACTCCAACACTCAAATAACATAAATGAGATAAGAGTACACAGGAAGTAAAACGTCCAAAGGCACACAAAATAATAATGGACACCTCCGTGCAGGGACGCTAAATGGAACCACCACACATGGCATTATGTTTTAATGTTGATTTCCAATGGAAGCCCACATAAAACAGTGGAAACAATTTCTTATCTGATCTATCCAAAACTAATATCCGAGAACTATGAAGGAGATGGAATTACGTGAAGTTTTTTAATATAGAAAAAATATAGACGTTGTATTAACTTTACTTCATAAGTTTTATTATACACTAATTGTACATTTCGAATCCATTATCAATAGTACAACTGAATTCTTAAACTTATAGACATCGGTATAAAGGGGACGAAAATGAAGGATTATGTGGGAAAACCTAAGAGCTAAAAGACATTGGCAAGTATATATATATTCAAAGATACAAAGGGAGGTGAGCGGAAAAACCGCTGGTGGTTACAATAAACCCATGATATTTTTAATGCAAATGATGCTTTCATTCTCACTGGCACCATAGATCAATATTATTAACCACTTCGGTTTCATATTTTGAATAGAAAATCGACAATAAATTAAATAAAAAATAACATTAAAATTAAATTATTAATTAAAATGAAATCATTATCAGTAACTATAATTAACGGAGTTAAATTCTCTTTTTCGAGAGATTTTAAAATATACTTTTTCAATTATCTCAAAATGTACTAAATACTCGAAGCTAGTCGAGAATTTAAAGTTATTAAATTTTAAACTATGTTTTTTATTTATTTTATTGGCAGATATTTAATATTTTATTCAGACTTATTATTATTATACGAACTATCAATGTTTAAATATTAATTAAATAATTACTTCCAATAAGCTCCCCTCAAAATACGGAAAATCATATATTTTTTCATGATTTTCAAAATAAAACAGATGTACGGTATATCTCCACATCGCTTTCCATTCTGCGGCTATCATAGTCTAATAATATTTTTTTAATCTCGTCGTTTTTCATTCCATGGCTACCAAAAATAGATATTACCACTCTTTAGTCTAACGATAACGTATGTATAAGCGCTACGAGCTATGTAGGCCCTGGCCTTTCTTCACCACGTCTCCACATGCTTGTCTATCAAGTGCCAGTTCTGTTCAGTATGGAAAGATGAGTCTCCTAAAATCTTTTTTAACCACCCCTTTTTATCCTTTTCTTGGTCTGTCTCGTCTTCTGTTTCCTATTGGTTCCTGCCTCAGTACCTTCTTTGTTGTTCGTTTCGAGGAGAGTCTTTGTACGTAGCCAAGCTATCTTATCCTCTAATGATTTCTCCTAGTTCGGCCTCTCCATACAGATTGTTCAATTCTTCATTCGACCTTCTTGTCCATTCTTCGCTTACTTTTCTTCCCCCATATATGTTTCTTAGCTGTTTTCATTCCCACCTCTCCAACTTTTGGTGCATTGTTTGGTTCATAGTCCAAGTTTCACATCCGTATGTTATGGTTGATCTGATTATTGTTTTGTATATTCCCAGCTTTGTTCTGCGCGAGATTGTTTTTGAGGTCATTATTGTAAAAACAACAACATTATTGTAAGAACAATAATGACCTCAAAAATAATCTCACGCAGAGCAAAACTTGGAATATACAAAACAATCTTACTGTGGATTTTGTCATTCTGTATTATATTTCACGTTTTCCGTTGTCATCTTTTATTATTACCACTCCTAGGTATACAAAATAATATAATTTTCAAAATTATATTCTATGTTTGTCCCAGTCTTTATTGTCAATTTTGTATTAATTTGATCATCTTCTTCCTTCGCCTTCATCATCATGCACTTTATTCACCGTCAGTCCCATTTTTTCTACAGCCTTTATTAAATTTCTTAAGGGTTTTTTTAATTCTCTCTCTGTCCTTGCCATAATTATTATGTCATCGGAGTAAGCTAAACATCGACGGTTTTCTGCATATATTATGCTTTGGCGGTTTATTGCACTCTTCTTTATTATTTGCTCTAGTGCAATATTGAAAAGAACTGTCGACATCGGATCTCCCTGTCTCAGAACATTTATTACCTCAAACGTTTCGGATGTTGATCCATGTATGTTTCATATTGAATCAATACGAAAGGAACTGCTATAAATATCAAAATATCAACAGACCAGATTTTCATATTGAAGCAAATCCATATTAACTGCTATAAATGTGAAATAACACTTCGTACACAGTTCATTGATTTTAAACAGGCTTATGATCGTATTGTCAGAAAAAAATACCAGAAAAGCTATTCTTGGGACACTAGAATTGTCAGTTCTTTATCACCAGAATGCCAGAAAAGCTATTCTGGTGATACTAAAAAGAACCGACAATTCTAGTGTCACCAGAATAGCTTTTTTGGCATTCTTTTCTGACAATACGATAATAAGCCTGTTTAAAATCAATGAACAGTGTACGAAATGTTATTTCAAATTTATAGCAGTTCCTTTGGATATGCTTCAATATGAAAATCTGATCTGTTACGTCTAAAACGTGCTTGGAACTCTCCTAATATCTTTTCTGTGTAGTAATTAAGCTTTTCTCGTATTGAGTATGAAGACGATTTTGTAAGTACCGTCACATAAAGCAATTCCTCTATAATTTTCGCACATTGATTCATCTCATCCCTTGTTAATTTGTCATATTTAGCTTTGGTCCAGTCTTTTGGCATCTGTTTGTCTTTCCATATTTATATGATCATGTGTGCTATTGTTTCGTGCAGTTTTCTTCCTCATACTTTCATCATTTCTGATACCACTCCATTTTCCCCAGGGCTCTTATTGTTTTTCAATTTCTTGATTATGCTGATTACTTCCTCTATTTCTGCTGGGTCGATCTCTATCCAATGCTCCTCCGTTTTGGCTTCATCTAGTTTTTTTTTCTGCCTGATCTTCATTTAAAAGCTCTTCAAAATGTTCCTTCCACCTTTCCACTATTTGTTTTCTTGTCTCCGACCAGATCTACATCTTTTTTTTCCTCAAACTTTCATCATTTCTGATACCACTCCATTTTCCCAGAGCTCTTATTGTTTTTCAATTTCTTGATTATGCTGATTACTTCCTCTATTTCTGCTAGGTCGATCTCTATCTATCCATTGCTCCTCCGTTGTGGCTTCATCTAGATTTTTTTCTCTGGCTGACCTTCATTTGAAAGCTCTTCAAAATGTTCCTTCAGATCTACATCCTAATTTTTGTAATACCTATTCCTGTTTTGAGACCCACTTCGCGTATTTTTTTATTTCTTGATAAAAGTTCCGCAATTCCTTAACTTTGAATTTTTCTTCTATAGCTCCAATCCGGTTTTCATTATTTGATCGTTTTTTTTTCTTCTGCATGTTTGTTTAGCTTATTTTCATGCTTCGCTATAGTGCTGTCTAATTTCTGGAGTATTTACTTATAACATTTTCTCCCTAGTTTCTTTTCTCTTTTTGACCTCTTGCACATACTTCTCGTCGAACCAAACTTTTGTTATACTTTTTGTCTCTTTATATTTAGGAATGCTGCCTGCTGTATTGCTCTCTCTCTATTGTTCTTCATTGTGTTTCAGTAGTATCATCTTCCTTGATGTATTTTAACTTTTCTTTTTCGATCAATCCATTGTAATTTTCAGCGATATCTATCGTTTTTCCTTCCATTCTTTTTTTGCAACAGATTTTTTCTTCGGATTTCCCTTCTACAAGCCCACATGTATATTTCCTTACATTTTCCCTTTCTGCAATTGTTATTGTTTCTAAAATCCTCTCTTTGAATATTCATGCTTCCGTATCACTTACAACAACTTTGTTTTTCTTCCCCTTGAGTCCCCTTTTTCCTTTCTACAAGAGATTTTTTCTTCAGAATTAGTTCTGGTACATTTTCTTCATTTTTTCACTTTTTGCAACTGATATTGTTTCAGAAATCCTTTCTTTGAACCCTCGTGCTTCCGTACTAGTGACAACATTTCTTTCCCTTCTTCTTTTTTTACAAAGGTTATTTCTTCGATATTTTCTCTTAGAAAAAATGGTAAGATGGAAATATGACGATAGTTCTCAAGATTAATTTTATTTCCAAATTTAAAAACTGGATATATTTTTTATTTTCATATTCCTTGAAAAAAAATGTTTTAACATGTAAATCAGTTTATTCTACTTTTAATCAATCCAGGTTTATTGTATCCAAAAATAACAAGTTTCTAACGGATACACTGTTAATGTTAGTTTTAATTTTGATGGAAACTTTAAGTCTTATTCAGACATTTCTTTCAGTTAGGTATGTGATCGGAAGGCATTGTTTTATTTGTATTATAGTTCATACATTTTCTTAAATAAATAAATAAATTCTTGTTTTTTTTTTCTCCTACTTAACTTAATATATTTTGGAGACAACAACTTCAGTAGTTGTACAAATATTATATATATAGATTAATAAAACAAGTAAGATATCCAAAAGTTTTCGACTCCGTATGGCACAGAGGTATTTTATATAAATGTCACACCCTAAACATTTAATCACTATACTTAGAAATTTAATTAATTAAACAGTTTTTAAAGATAATCTTAATCTATTGTTAATATATAGTTACTTAGTTGTTGAAAGAAAAAAAGAACATGACTTCATTTTATCTATTTATCATTTCAATAATAAAAAAAGGAAAGGGAATACAACTAAATCTGAGAATTATTCAAAGCAGAAACACGCCATTCCGAAAACACATGCAAATACCAGTCCACCCCTTTTTGATCGAAACTCGCAATTCCCGTCATGTAGGATATCACTGGAGCAACTATAAAATTCGCATGCATTTCCTTTATTGTTCACCCCTAAATCAAGTGAAACCATTATCCATTTGGTGATCATTATTTGGAGATTTAGACGATTCCCCGATCTGAATAAATTCGAGTGTGCATCTTTGGCGTCTCGCTGAGGGAGCCGGAAGCCGCCCCGGGCCCGGGGATTTCGCATTTCCTCCCCCGCTCTGATGTATTCTACTCGTTCCACCCCTCTCTCCCCCCCCCACGCTTTCCGCATCATTTCTCCGTTGACATTTCCTGCAAGGCCCGATAAAATAATTAAAAAGAGAAAGAGAGCGCAGGAAAAAGTGTCATTATTACATTCGGAATAAATGAAATTGTATTTTATACATGTGACACAGCCAGCAGGGGTGGAATGTAAAAGCGACTTTTAATATACCTGCGCGCTTTTATTTGTTTCTCTACGTGCATAGGGGGGTGATACAGGCGAGGAATTCTCTTATATAAAGGATTAGAACTTGACTCTGGGTATTTTTTTTTTCGGGTTGTTGTTGTAAATGATAATTCTGTGCGAGTCGGAAGCTGGGCGCAGTGGGAGCAAGTGTACGGGGATCCGGAGAGAGTTTTATATAAAGCCGGAGGGTCCCAGCGAACATAAATCACCGACTTGGGGGAGGCTTTCATAAAACTCGCTCCATTCACAATCCAAATTGAAATTGTTTTGTTTCCAATCTGTTCTGTCTCACCCTAATGACTGTGTTCCTTTAATACCAGCACCGATGTGTATATATATACACACACAATCCCACCCCCTAGGTCCTACCCATCCAGATATTACTTTATGCGATTTTTATGGATTGTTCCCTTTGTTACAAAGTCGCTTCTGGCGTACCTCCTTCATTACACCCGCGAAATTGCACGAAACTAACATCGTTTTACGACCCAACAATGCCAGTGATATTGTTGCTTTTGAAATCGGGATATATAAAATTAATTTTATCACAACTTAACCTTTTAATAATTAGATAAGTTACAACTAAAATTATATTATATAAAGTTTAATAACACATTTAAAACACCTTTAGTAAAATTTTAATTCCATTCTCGTGAAACCATTACAACAATGTGATCATTATTAGTACACTTCCATTGTAGCTAAACCAAATCGCTTTTTAATATTCTTTTTAACAAACTTTATTAAAATTAGTTAGGTTAAATCGATTTCAACAGCCTACTACTTCCAAATTAAGAATAAATAATCAACTGCATGCCCAAAATTGTCACTCAATAATCACTGTGGAAACTCGTGTAGTCAAATATTTGAATTTGTACATATATAGAATAGTTTACGTTGTAACGTTTTTACTTGGCCAATTTTAAATGAGCCATAGAAAATTTTCTATTAGGTACAGTCAAGATTGACTAATAATTAAATCAAAACTCCATACCAATCATATGGACAATGAAAAACTTTGTATACTCCATGCAAAAAAGTCTATATATATTGTGTGTATTCAGAACAGAACATATATAAAACGATAATAGATATACAGGGTCGCGAATAAGGGCCATTGAAAGTTTTCGGGGTCCCTGATCAAGGGATTTTTTAAAAAATATACATTGCACGGTTGAATGCGATCTCCTCATGGAAAAATTTTCTACTTTCTATCTATTAAATAGAACATCCCATATAGTAATATTATTTTGGATTTTCCGTTCAATTGCCTACATCTTCATATAGATTTATGTCCAGATAACTCTTACAGTTTTTGAGTTAAAAATTTATTTGTCAAATATTAACCTCAAAAAGACGTTTTGAAAAATATACAAAAGTAAATAATGAAAGCTACAAAATCAAATATGTAATTTATATCTATTAAGTGTCTATCGACCAGTATTTTTTCTCGCTTAGTTTAATATTGAGGTTTAATTAAATGCCTAAGGCATATAATGAGAGGATAGAGATCTGATATGTTCAGAATGATCATGCATTAGTATAGAAGGAAAAGGAATATTGGTAGAAAGAGAATTTTGTGGTTGTAGAATTTAAGGGACTGGTTTCAATGCAATTCCGTAGAACTTTTCTGTAAATAAGGTGAAAAACAGCAATGATGACATCCAACCTCTCGTAGAAGACGGAACCGGAAGAAGGTGAAGAAATAGTGTGGAATATTTAAATAATGACCACTTTTTTATTAAGTTATTGTAAATAAAAATGAATATTAGTGTAGATAATAGTTGTGCAATTATTAATATATTAAAGTAACAAACATTAAAACATGTTTTATAAATTTCGTGTTGATCTCGGTGTGGACGAGGTCATAAAACGGCCGTTTTGATTTCTGCCCGGGCGCCAATTAATTTTTTCCGTACGATAAAGTTTCCCATAAACCGGTAACATCGGTCCGACACGATCAACACGGGCCACCCATTTTTCAGTAATTTCCTATAACAACAGCAGGGGAGCACCAACGGGGGGCCGACGTTTCGTAATTAATGCGCAGGTTGCATGTGTAGCCGCCCCCTCATGAATATGCACTCAAGATTTCTCGGAATATCAAATCCTTAATGGACGACACTGGCTGTTTTGTGTTTAATACTATACATAGTATGCCATACTATAGCCTCATACTATATCGATTACGTGAAAGAAATTCATGAAATAATTAAAACATGTATAGAATAGATTAAGAGTACAATAAAGGTAACATACGAATTTAGCTCAAATAGAATTTATCTCTAGATGAATAACAAATTTTATAATTGAGATATTTTCCGGTATTTAGAGGAAATCTCAGGTAATTCCTATTTTAAAAAAGGGCTCTATATAAAATGTAAAAAAATTTGCATATTATTAGTGACTTATTTAAAGTATTTCAAGATATTGTATTTAAATACACCGAACTTTTTAATCACTAACTACTAACTAAATTACAGAAAAACTGTAATGCATAAAGCTCGAAAGAAACGCTTTTTTGCATTTTCAACCATTAACACCCAAACTGTCCACATTTTAGCATAATTGTCTCCAACATGTTTTTTTTTCTACTTCAACACAAATAATAACGTAACCCTACACCCTTTTTTTATTTTTGCAGTGTAAAACCTGAAAATAGAAGTAAAGGGATTGATTGCAGGTTATTACAATGTTTAAGCAAAGTTACGTGTGTCATATGTACGGTTTGTGAATTATTGTAGACAAAGTTTAGTAACATAAAAGGCATATTTTAAGTTTTCTGTACTAAAAACACCCCCGAAAGACCGAAATTGTGACCTCAGCATTATTCATAAATGTTGTGTATTTTCGTGTGAAGAATATTTCTTTTGCAAATCACATTGGGAAATTCCCATTCATTCACCAAAACTCCAACAAAAAAAACATCATGCTGGAAAAATAAATATTGATTTGATTTATTTTTCTGTCATAATTTGTTTTGTTGGAGTCGAAACTAAAAATCCAAATAGGGTTTTGTTAATTTTGGTAAGCACTTTCAGAAACTGAAATCAGAAGACATTGAAGTCTTACAAAAATAGTAATCCTATAAACAATTTTTGGTTGTAATAAAATGTATTCTAGAATAATTCTTAATGAATAGCATGGATTAACACTAATCTAACTGTATACCAATCATATCTATCGAGCGAGTTAGAAAGTGGATGTTAGATTCATACAATTTACACTAACTTCTCTAAAGCGCTCGATAGAGTTGATCACAATATTTTATTACATAAAAAAATAATTAAATTTGTACTTTCATTGGGTAAAACCGCATAATATTGTTATTGTTTAAATGAAATTGTAATTAATTTATATAATTGTCTTGTAATTGGGAATGTTCTCCTGTTGGACAATAAACGTTATTATTAATATTATTATTATTATTATTATTATTATTATAAATTAGATGCTATGGGAATTGGAGTAAGTGTACTAAATTAGCGTAGGAGTTACCCGAACACAGAGAGTGCGCATTGGCGGGTATATTTCGGAAAATATTTCGGTTACATCACGGGTACCGCAAGGTTCTCACTATGGACCTGTTTTTTTTTTGTTATTTATTAACGACATAGGGTATAAGATAATAGTAACTTCATTCTTTATGCTGATGATCTTAAACTATTCCGTAATATCAAGACTAAAGAAGATGCTCATTCAATACAATCTTTATAGTATTTCTAGGTGGTGCATTGTGAACAATTTGTCCCTACACATTGAGACATGTAATAAAATTTCTTTTAGTCGTGGACGAGTCATTCCATTTGATTACTTTCTAAATGCACTTCCCACTTCCAAAGTTAAAAATTTAAGCGTGCTGTTTACGTCAAATCTTAATTTTAATTAACATATTGAAATTATTTGCAATAAGCTCTTACAATATCTTGGGTTCTTTAATAGATTTAAAACAACACTATCAGAATAATATATATGACACTAGTAAGACCTCATTTGAAATATGCATCGATTATATACACTTCATACCAGTGTAAAGTAATTGAATCGGTTCAGGGACGATTTCTAAAATCAGTGCACTATAGAACTGACGGAGATAGTAGTTCGTTTCGCCACAGATCAATTTTGGTGGCTCTTAACTTAGAATCACTGCAGAACAGAAGGGATCTAAGCTTTACACCGCGGGGAATATTAAAATGCAGTCTTCCAACTAGTTCTAAACAATCATGAAAACCATTGAATTTTATGCATGGACTGGTCAATGGTTTTCATGATTGTTTACAACTGGTTGCAGAAGACCGCGGTGTAAATAGTATTCAGATTACCGTATCATTCTACTAATTATGGTAATTCTTCCCCCATTGTCCGGTTTATGCGATATGCTAATATGTTAGTCTCAATATATGATTTAAATTTATTTATAATTTCATATCAATGTTTTAAACGTTTTTTTTAACGTGTTAGTTTATTCGGCATAGAATAGTATATCTATGTTATTTTATTTTAATTCGTAGTTTCTTGTAATGGCATTCAAATGAAGTGATTGGTATTTATTATACTCTGTTAATATTGTTAGAGGTTATATTTAAATGTTTCTGCGGGTTAGCTTATGCGAATATATATGTTTTTATTTATATTGTTGATTATTTTTTGTTTATATTTCAAAAAAGGATATTCCGTTAATAAATAAATAAATTATCATCTAATATCTAATAAAAATTAATTTATATAGCGTAAAAAATTGGTCAACTCTTTATATATGGGATTATCATAAAGTAAGGGACATAATTTAAATGTTTGTATAATTTTAAGAAATTGAGCTAGCAGCAAAAATTAAATTGAATCTAGTTGCTTCAATAATAAGATTCTTTGGTTTTCTACATGTACACTACATGTAGAAAACCAAAGAGTTGATATGACAATTATTAATACAAGAGTCAAACAAAATCAACTCAAATTCGAGCGGAATTGTTAAATATTTTTTTTGTTTATTAAGGCGTTCTTTCGACTGGATTTCCTCTCACCCGCACTCAAAGGTTTTAAATGGGCCTTTCATCCCACTTCCACCAACAGTCAAGATAGGCGTGTGCCGGGCAACTAAAATGCCTCCTTTCTGGTGACGTATTTAGCTAAAAATTCATGAACACAAGTAAAACACACTACAGACTGTTATTCAATGCATTAGGGAGCATATTGGTGCAATTCAACGAGATATGTTAAATAATTTGGAAGTACGGTTAGTAATTTTACAACAAGAAAGTGGAGGTCATACCGAATATTTGCGGTAATGAATGTTGGATATAAGCAATCCCATTATTTAAGCAATTAAATTTTGTTTACTACTTGTTTTTAGTTTAATTTGTTAAAAATATATAATCCGTTGAAATATATCATTTACTTTATCATAACCCTGTATATGTAGATACAGTAATTTAGTTCTTCATCTGTTCCTAAAGATTATTTGAATTATATGAGCGTAATCATAAATTTCAACTGAAATTTATTGGTTATATAGGTTTTTTGTTGATTCTTATGTATACTTTAAAGTAAATTTAAAAGTATTATGAGTTTTAATGGAGATATCAATAAATAAATAAAGAAGCACCTGGCATATTTTACCTGGAGGAGGTCCGGTTCTGAAATACAGCCACCGTCCACTGGTAAATATATAAGGGCGTGTTAATAATAAAAATAGAGCTGTCAATCAAACGGGGCGGACTGGCGATTTTTTCCCTTTTCGTCCTTTTTTTTAGTTCACTCGTATTTTGATAAGACATCTGAAAGACACGAAACAAAGTGGTCGCATCAATTGCGGTGGGTCTGCGGGCCCGAAGAGCGAGAGCAGTTTCTGCGGACCGTCGAATTGCGGTCGCCATAAATCCTCTGTAATTAGATACAGTGTGCACCATATTTGGGGCCCATAAATCAGCGGCCCATCCGCGAGGAGATGCTATCGACACACACAAGTCTGCCACTAATTAAACTGGCACAACAATACCGCCCGTCTCCGCCATTTTACCAGTTTTACCATTTCAGCGGCCACCTTCGTTATATTCCTCTATGCAGGCAGCCGCGTTACTGCACACTGCGAGCGCCGCTAACTGCTGATCATTCCTGCTGTAAACACCTCCATTATTCCTCGAACGTGTCACCGAGATATTCATGTGGGATTTTGGAAATGTTTATATTTTCATCAAACACAGATTAATTAAACTTATGTTCCAAATACTGTTTACAGGATTCATACACATATTTTATATATCGAGCGAGATATCATCTTTATTGTAGAATTTACATTAAGTATGATACAATACAATTCATTTAATATAATATTCTTACTAAATGGTTATCGACAATTGATCTTTCAGCCATGTTAATACTATTTTTGCAAAACCATTAGAAAATATACGCATTTACAAATTCTGTTAAAATGTATAAAATAGTCGACGTAATCCTGATTTTTTTCAGTGACGAAAGGAATATAACTGTCTTTTGTTATTACAACGCACTGAGTGAAAAATAACTCTCCTTAAGTGTCAATCCTATTTATTGCACGAAAACCATTAGAAAATATACGTATTTGCAAATTCTGTCAAAATGTATAACATAGTCGACATAATCCTGATTTTTTTCAGTGAAGAAAGGAATATAACTGTCTTTTGTTATTACAACGCACTGAATGAAAAATAACTCTCACTAAGTGTCAATACTAGTTATTGCACGAAAACCATTAGAAAATATACGTATTTGCAAATTCTGTCAAAATGTATAAAATAGTCGACATAATTCTGAATTATAATTTAAATAAGAAGAAGAAGAACTTTTGACTTACGTAATGTAAGTCAAAAAGTTGCAGTAGCTAAAGAGAAAAATAATATACGGGTCTAACGAAGTATTAATCCATTGATAATGGTCACCTTGTGTCCGAAATGTGCATATGGAATTAAAAATAATAGTGTGAAGAAAGGTTATTAGTGCTTTTTTATCAATGACGAAGTTCAGTTTTAAGCTAAATGAATGGCGGTTGAACATTTTATTAAATCAATTAAGTAAATTATTTTTAAATTCTTTTTATTTCATTAAAGTACGGAATCCTTTAATCCACCAATATTATTCACTTATCCCAGAATCATCAATCGTCGATTTAAGGATTAAGCTTTTATTATTAATAATGCTACTTTTATACTTCCAAACTTTCTTGAATTGTCTTATATCTTC
Source organism: Philonthus spinipes (assembly GCA_963082785.1). Lineage (NCBI taxonomy): Eukaryota > Metazoa > Arthropoda > Insecta > Coleoptera > Staphylinidae > Philonthus > Philonthus spinipes. Next base: position 25,516,726 of record OY720303.1, read on the forward strand.
CATTCTACACATACGTCCAAACCATTTAAATTTATTTCTTCTCACTACATTCATTTGTAAGTCTCTTCCTGCTTTATTCCATATTTTATCCTCTGTACTTATTCCTTTTACAACTTTCAAGTATTTCATGTCTACAACTTATGAGTTGCTTTTTGTGGATTTGCTAAGTATCAAGTTTCGCTCCTATAAGTAAGTATGGAAATATAGACTATCTTGTTTATTGTTATTTTAGTGTTGCGTCCGTTTTCCTTTTAACCAAGTATATTATTAAATACGTCGTATATCTTCGTTGAACTGCATATTCTTGAAATGAATTAAATGCTTCGATTTCCTCATCTGTCTAAAGTCACATATGTATTACTGAAACTAATCTACCTACTGCAGGTTTATTTTCTTCGGTTGTACACTTCCGTCAGTAGAAAACTGATTAATATCTCTAACGAATGAAGAACGCGATCTTATTTTTTTAGGAAAACACTCAGCTTTAAAAGCATCGTCGTTATTTTAGTGTTGCTTCTGTTTTCCTTGTAACCAAATATATTCTTAAATAAGTATTATATCGTAATTGTACTACATATTCTTGTATGTAAATAAAATAAATGCTTTCATTTCCTTGCTTGTATAAAGTCACACCTAGGTACTGAAATTAATCTACTTATTTTTTTTTGTATCATATAATAGCCAGTGGTGGCTCGCAGGTTAACTTCATCTGAAGCTTCACAGTCAAGGTAACACACAATTCTATCGTACATCTTGTCTTGTAACAAGTTGTTAATACAAACGAGTCATACAATTTTCAATGCATGACTTAAGAAATCGTCTTGCCTTAAATCATAATTAATTTTAAATTGTGGTCATTGAGAATTATTTTTCCTTATATAACTTTGCTTTTCGTATTTGTGCTTTGTATACACTGTGTGGTAATTGCTCCTTTTTGTAGGTCGTGCTTCAAATAATGTCTATTAACTGTTTACTAATTGCTCTTTTTTATAGGCTATTTAATACGTTATGCTGCTATATTCTGTCAAAGGATACTAATAGGAATAATCAAACGTCAAAACAACCATTACTTCTGACAAAATTGTGCATAATCTAATTCGTCCTTACTTGCCAGACATTATTTATTTTAACCTGTTGTTGATCTTGATTAAAAGTCACAGAATTTGTAATTCGGATACAGAAAGTGGATTATCAACCAACAGGATATTCTTCCTGATTCCACCTTGTAGATAGCTATGAGGAGGATTAGGTTGCGATATTTTTTCATTCATTCATTCATTTTTTTAAATGCTGAATTGATTTAATTATTAATCAAACTTGTAAGTTGTTAATAATAATTTTAAAATGGACAAGGAAATATATAGCATTGTTAACATATGGTACAGGTAAGAAAATGTTCCCTGTATATATGTTTGCAGAGAGAAAGGAAATTTTGTAATATAAATTAATTAAATGAAATTGATAAGAATCAAAATTAGGATATTAGCACACGAGATGATTCCTTTTTATTGTTTTACGAGCGGCAGCGTTCTTTTTATCTGGTGCGATATTTGCATCTCCGGTGTGTAATTCCGGGTGCTAATGTAGCCATAAAAGTTACTGTAATTGCGGCAGCTTTGTTAAACGGCAGCTTAATGAATTTATAGGTATCATCGTAACGAGTAATCTGGCCGCAGCCGTTACATTAGCCCTGCCTATTAGACTTTCATATTCCCTTTCTTAATTACACCTGAACACCCTTTAGCCGGGTAGATTCGGGCGCCCCCTCCCCCCTTTAGCGCGCCGCCGGGCCGCAAAAAAAATTCACGCATCAATAATGGACGGGGCCTCTCCTTAATCTCCTCCTTTTATGTCCTGAGAGTCTTTTAAAGGAAAACTTATAAATTGTTGAAGTTTTAGTTCGGGCGGAGCGGAGCGGCGGAAAAGGCGAAAGGGGCGCCGCTTCCGAGAAGGGAGGCGGTTTTACTGGGGCGTAATTAATTGTGAAACGATTTTATTTTCTTGCCATCCTTAAGGTTTTACACGACTTAAGTGGTTAATTAATGAAAAAGTTTTAATTGAATTGAAAGAATGCTAATAATATTTCAAGAATTTTAGACAATATTCAATAAAAAATATTATTTCCATTTGATTTTATCCCCACAAACCAACTATTACTTCAAGTAAAATTACATTTTATTTAATAATATGTTGTCAATAACCACAAACTCACTAATTTTAAGACTATAATTAGCAATTGTATTAAAAAGCACAGATGCTACAATTATAGAATGTCAAGAAAATTCGGTACTAATTTGATTTGGGTGCGAACACCCAAAGTTCTACCCTGCTGATAATGCACAATTTGTACAAAAATGTTATAATAATTTATGTAACTAATAATGTAATTAAAGAACTTTTAATTACTGTATTTAGTAATAACTAATATATTCTTTTTACTAAAGACTTTGACGCCTAAAGTATCCGATATATGAATTTTTAAAGAACTTTTTACATTCTAAATATGAAAGACAGAAAATCGTCTTTTGTATTCATGTATTTATTGTATAAGTTAGAGAAGAATATAAATTGGACTTTTGTATTTGATTAATCTACAAATGCAAATTTACTAAGAGTCGAGAAGTTTGTGAATAAACACAGATGTGTAATAAGTAATAACTTACTCAGCGCGCACTGAGGGCATAGAGTCGCGCTAATATTTCAGATATAATTAGAATCTTTGTTTCGTAATTAGCAGTATTTACATGTGTAAAGGGCCGTAAACACTCTACTCCACGTCATAAACAATGGCCTCCCCATTAACCGAGCCCAGACACACAAACACACACACACATACTATGTATACTACAGACTATATAGTCGGTATAGTGTGTATAGATTCTCGCACTCGCTCCGACCATATCCTTGCTCATCTCTTTCCCTGAAGCCAGTCCATTATCCCTCTCAATATTCCATTAAATATTCCCGCTAATAACCATTATGGGTCTCTCGTTCTCCGCCCGTTCTGAAAAAGGAATAACAAAAGTGCGCTTTGTCGCGATGCACTTTGGAATTAGGACGGTTATTTACGGGCTTATTCCTACCGCCCGGTCGTATTTTAGTACCTTCGCCGTCCAATCCTCTATTTTCTCCGTGGGTTGTGTATTGTATGATGGCGGTGATGGCGTTCGCATTTAGTAATTAAGGCAGGGCGCTATCGAAAATATCAGGGAGGAACTTTGCCTAATTGCACCGCCATTTTAATTAGCTGTTCGTGATATACACTTCGGGTACGGGCTTAACACGCACGTTAACTAAATTTAATACGCGCTTGTGTTTAATTAATTTATGAAGTTTCGAACTCAAGAAGTCGCATTCCTATCATTGTTATTCTCGAACGCAACTTATTGATTTAGTTTTAATTGACTAGTTGATTTCTTAGTTGCAATTTGGATTAGTTCTAGCATATATAATGCAAGAAAAGTATAGCCATTTATTCAAAAGAACGACTATTATTTACAGTTAATTTTTTTTTTGAACCAACATGCATAATTATTACCAAAATAATTACAGCTGGAAATATTTTAATTCATAATGTGATGCACCATTTTAATCACTACTACTACAATATATTTATTGAAAAAAAAAAGAAATACAATAAATAAACTTAATACATTCTTTAACAAAAGAAAATAAAAATGTTTTCTTTTCATAAGGGCTATCGACCTAAAGTTTTTCTGTTCGGGCTTCGATGTGGATTGTTTCGATATCAAGGTGGGAAGGTAGGGTAAAAGGAGGATATGTGTTCGTAAAGGGTTATCGGCAGGTTTTTTGTATCCAGGATTTATGTTTGGGTTTTTAGGAATGCACATTTTTTTAAGATGTTCGTAATTCGACAAATCGTTCTGCGAGAAATCAAAATATATTTTTATATAAATATATGGATAATTTGGGTTTTTGATAGAGGAGTACATTTGAAGGATTATGAAGAGGATGTTGGGGGTCATTTTAATTATTTCTACGTATTAATATTTGCTGAATATTGTAGAAAAAAATATATTTAATCAATTATTAATGGATTGTGGCAAAGTATAAATCTACACCATTCAAATCGTGGTGTAGGGTTTTATTTATCTTTTCATTCTTTCATAAACTCTTTCCAGGTCTTACGGTCTTTTGACATTCTTGATCAAATAGATATATAGTTATAATCGTGTATTATTCTATAATCAATTCCAGGATCCATCAATAATATTCGCAAATCCAAAATTTTAAGATTGATGATTGATTCAAGCTACAACTATATTACGGCCATTACTGTTATCAGATTACATGACAGGATGAGGATCGACGGTTAGTACGATTGTTCTAAAAAAGGATACAAATTTCTTCGAACCGTATTGCCGAGTTATCAGCAGAAATGAAAAGACCAATTTCTGCTCGATCAACTCACAGAAGACTTCAAAGACTTCAGGAAGCTGGTTCGACAATGTGCAAAACCATGAATCCGTTCTTCTATCTTTAATTTCTTATTTTTTTCGATCCCAATATAATGGCGAAAAAATCAAATAAGATAACTCGTCACACATCCGGATCAATAAATTGTTTTAGAGCAGTAGTTTTCAATGGAGATGACGCAAGTATAATAAAAATATTTAGTGTTAGATCTTTCGGTGTTGCGAAAGTTCTACCACTTAGTTCATGACTAGCACTATCACTAGCAGTTAGAAGGATAAGAACTGCTAGTGATAGTGCTAGTGTTGCGAAAGTTCTACCACTTAGTTCTTGACTAGCACTATCACTAGCAGTTAGAAGGATAAGCACTGCTAGGGATAGTGCTAGTGTTGCGAAAGTTCTACCACTTAGTTCTTGACTAGCACTATCACTACCAGTTAGAAGGATAAGAACTGCTAGTGATAGTGCTAGTCAAGAAATAAGTGGTAGTACTTTCGCAACACCGAAATATCTAAGATTGATGGCATAAATAATTAAAAAAAAAACGATTGAATGCCATCCATTATATAAATCTGTTGTTGCGTCTGAAGGAACCAAATTAAAGAGACTACTTTGATCTTACATATACATACAATAAAATGCGTTTTTGATGCTATGATATTCCAATGAATTGCGGTGGATAAAACCGTTAAAAAAGAACAAACATTTATTGAAACAACCACAAACACACTTCTAGGATAATGCTACAATTTTAGATTAGATGATATTAAATGCAAATAACAAAAAATACATAACCTATTTCTATTAAAAGAAGATTTAAAGTAATTGCTAAATCCGTCATTAGAGTCAAGTCGACTTTTGTAGGTTGTAATGTATTTCATGTGAATAGTTTAGTTTTAATTTTAGATTTATCATTTAGAGAAACTCCTATTATTTATTTTTCTTTACTATTCAGGTTAGATCACTATGAACTTGTTACTTACATTTTTCACATTATTATCTATTCTTGAATCATTTGGGATAGAATTATAGTTTTTTTTTGTGATATTTCTATATGACTATTTGTTAATTCACACGCATATTATGGTGTATCTGTAGTATTTTTTGTAATATATTTATATTGTACCTTTGTAAATTTCCATAAACAAATATTATTATTGCCTGTAGTACCATACATATTCTTTATTAATTTTAATGTGAAAAAGTTTGAGACCCCCCGGTTTAGAAAAGATGGTGTTGAGCTCCTTGTAGATAGGCCTATCAAGTTTGAATATTTGAATATTTGTGGGATTTATTGAAACGCGAGATCAAATGCCATACAATCAATACAAAATAAGAAGTATTTGAAATTAATGGTTTTTCCAAAAACAGTAAAATTCCACAGGTGCTCCATACTTTTACTTCTTTTGTAGCATCTTCTTATTAATAATTGAATGTATTAATAGTTAAATAATATTCGTTTGTTTCACTACTCCTCTTTATTATATCCGACTAGTTTCGCACATAGTACATTTTTTAACCATCAATATTGTAAACATATTTCATTAGATGATTAATGAGAACCAAATTGAAGGTATATATTATTTAGATGATTGAAATTTAGAAGAAGAAAAAAAGGGTAAAACTATGGATGGATTATTTGTTTTCAAAAATAAATATTGTGAATTGTTTAAAGAAACCGGTCGACTACTGTTTTAAGTACGGAAAAGTAAAGCAAGGCAAGGAAAGAAGCGTTTATCTATGGGATTCCGTGATATAAATAAACATTTTTAGTGCGCCAGTTTAGATTTGAGTAAATTACATAATTCAGGGCAAACATGCGTGCGTATGTGGGCGTGTGTATATTTGTATGGGAAATGTTGTTTAATGTTTGATATAATATTAAAAGTGTTATTGTTCGTGGCCGTGATAAAGTGGATTCCTGTTAGAAGTGACAAGTTACAGGGGCCATATATTAACGTATTATTTGCGCTAGAAACTGGTAGCTTTATGGTATTAGATGTACAAGATATACAGCCCGGAGGTGGTGACGTGCAGCGGCATTGTAAAGCGATAAGAGCGAGCATATCTGGGGTGGGAAGATGTGACGTCCGAACGGTCCTTTGCTGTTCCTGCTACTTACCGCTGCTGGGCGTAAATAACGGACACGGGATCAGGATCAGGACGGGACGCCTGGATATGCGGACCCCGAATCCAGAAATCCAGATTCCGGTAACGAGGTGTCCCGGTGAGTTATGGGGACGTGGACTGCCCGGAGAGATAGACTCGTTTTCCACCCCCCCTATTCCTATTTCCCATTTCCCGGTCCCCCTTTTCGAATTTCGCCGTGTACACGTACACGTGGGACCATCCGCGCCTCGGGCCGCCCCCGATCGCCGCGATTTTCAAATGCGGAGGACGATTTATTGCCGATTTCACCTTCCCATTTCCACAGCTACAGGCACTGAAACCCATTTTCAATATATACGGCCTCCCTCGCACCTATTTAATTATATTCATTCCCAAAATAGCTAAATCAAAAACATACTACATACAATTTAAAAAGAAAAACATTTAATTATATAAAATAGAAAACATTTTGGACTTACCAACAATTTGTATTTTAGATTTAATCAAGATTATAACTATGCTGTCTGCAATTAATACCTGTTATATATTGATTTCTACCAAGGACCCCACTATCACAGAAATTCGCAATCGATATGAAGTTATTGGCTGAGATGGATTTTAAAACATCTAATAATAATATAAAACAAATAAATCGAAATTAAAGTGCGCCAAAGTGAGACGTTTTGTACTTTGACGTTTGTTTGATTTTGTGTATGATAAAAACAAATTAAAAAATACTGATAATAAAAAATAAACTTTTTTATTGACTGAAATGGTTTTAAGGTATCTAGTAACAATGTAAGAAAAAGAAATCGAATTTAAACTGCGCCAAAGTTAGCCGTTTTGCACTTTGAAGTTTGATCGAGTGTCTGCTAAAACGTGGATGACAAAAAAATAAAAATAAAAATATAATAAAAAAATAAACTTTTTTATTGTGTGAGATGGTTCTTGAGACATCTATTTACAATTTTAGACAAAGATATTTGTATATATATATATATATATATATATATATAATTAATAAAAAGTGGTAAAAAAACATAGTAATTATTTTCATCGAATTGGATATGGATTACCTCGTAGTAACGGTCGAAACCATCGTGATGTCAAAGAAATTGAATTTAAAGTGCACCAAAGTGAGCCGATGGATTTTGAAATTTTATCTATTTTATTTTGGACTTTGAAGTTTGATCGATAGTGTGTTGAAAACTGTGGATGACAAGAATCAAATTAAAAAATAGTTATAATAAAAAAATATTTTTTTATCGACGTAAGAAAAAAAAAAATAGAATTTAAAGTGTGCCAAAGGGAGCTGATGGACTTTAAAATTTGATCTATTTTATGTTGAATAATAATAGTGTTATTCAAAATGATTTTTAGGATTTCTCCTTTTAATAAAAATCTTATATATATAAATCTTTATTGGCAGATTATTTTTAACAAAGTAATAATAATAAATAAATACAATAAATAACTAACATAAAAATAAATTCTTCTGCCAATTGGCTATCGACCGTTGGTCTTTCCGCCTGTAAAAATCTTAAAAATCACTAATGTAACGAAATTGAAATTAAATTCAGTGGATGAACCACGAATTGTTCGGCGTGTCCACCATGGCGGAGGCGCCGGGCCGGAAATAAATCTGGCTGAAAAAACATGGATAATTTCACATCGGTAAATTCGCATATTTCTGCGAAAAGAACAATATCATTCATAATCGTGGTTCGCGATTTTGTTGTATAGAAGGCACTAAAATCACCTGTAGACAATTCGTCTCAGTAGCGATATATAGAGATGATTTAAGAAATTCCATCGTAATACCCCATTATTAAATAATATTCTAAAGAAATAAATTTTGAAACGCGAATATAAGTTGCCAGATATTTTCTTTTGCGTAGCTGCATAGTTCAGATTTTATACAATTTTTATTGAGTCTACAATAGGATTGAAATAATAATAATTTTCTACCACCACCATGAAATTTGAAAAAAATCAGATGAGATAATGTAAAAATAATAATATAAAAAAGTATTAATATGAAATTAAATAATAGTAATAATAATAATAATGCCTTTATTTATCACAGACAAAAATACAAAATGAAATGTCAAAAGTGTAGGCGAAGTTCAGTCAGCTTAAACTGTTACTAATCTTCCACTTAGCTACGAATAATGAAACTTAAATATAATCGCAACATGTGAGATAAGGTACAAACATATTTCGACATCAATAATCCCGAATTGATTTTGTAAATTCAAAGCTCATCACGTAGTAACAGAGAACTCAAGTGACATCTGAAGCTGTTAAAAATTTGATTACATTCATGATTAAAAATCATATCTTAAAATACATCAACTATAAAACAATTTTATCTTTCAGTAAGGCCAAGATACAAAGCACACAGCCCATAAAAATCGTGAACGGCTTTTATATAATAGTTATATTTAACACAAGAATTACTTAATATAAACTATTTTGAACGTTTCGGATTATTTAAAAAGAGCTATTAAAAAATACTACGCCCGCAACAAAGATTCTTAAAAAAATGTGTTATAGACAGAGTAGAGAAATATGCCTGAAATATACACAAAAAATCATGTTCAACCAATACCATAAAAAAGATTAAAAGGAATCGCCTATAGAATATAATGGAGGGTCAGCATAGTACTAATAATACAGTTATACAGTTCACTCTTTGGTACAGTTTTAATACGCATCAATTATAAAACTCGCTTAAACCACGATGATTAAAATAACGTGTATTTAGATATATTTAATAATAACATTTCTCGTACGGATTACTCCCGAATGACTGAAAATAATGGAAACTAATTGAAAGAAATATAATAAATATTAGTGTTGGGCAAAATCGATTATTTCAAAATGAGAAATTTTAAATAAATAAAGTCAATAAGATACAATTGAAGTTTTTTAATAAATAGTTACTAAGTTACTAATTGTAATAGAAAATCTTGCATTATTAAAATTGTCTTATACTTAATTTTGCAGTAACAAAAAAGATCAAAATAATAATAATAACAATTTTTATTTACAGTAACGCATCACCATTTACATATTTTCTAAATAGTAGAATCGTATTCCAGATTACATCGCACGAGTGCACAATATAGTATTTTTAAACAAATTGAATCGAGGTCATTACATATCCACCAAACATAACCTCACATTTGTAAAGCCTTTATGTTGATTTTGTATTACTATATGCCGAGAAAACCATCCTAATTGAACCGCCACTAATTTATCAAGCAATTTTGGAATTACTGATTGAATTGATATGCGTCTATAATTGACGACTTTGAAGATCGATTTTAAATAAAAGCACGTAAAATTCTTTCTTCACTACTTTATTTGTTACCAAATGTACATTTCTGACATTATCAATGATTGATACTGACTTTGTTCATTTCTAATAAATATAGTGAAGTAAAAGAAGTTTCTATTTCAATTTGGTATAGTTTTTATAGTAGGTATGTTATTAAATTTATAGTATTTATGGTATAATATTAAATTTTGGAGGAATGTTTAATTCAAAAGAAACACACATTCCTTTTAAAAAAGGTAATACCTTCCATATTAATCCATCAAAACTAATTTAAAAATACATAATACCCCAGCATATTTATGTTTATTACATATTTATACCGCTCTTATCCCCCGCGTTCGTAATATCTTTATATGACCCCACCGAACGAACAGGAGACATCCTTTAAATGTTCCCCGGCACGGAAGAGAAAAAAAGCGCTGGATTTAATTTATGTAGCAACCCATTAAGGTAGCGCACCGCTCGCCGTTGCAGCGGCTACCACTCCCGCTTCTTTAAATTCAAATTCCAATTAAGACGTGACGTTACCATTGCTCAACTCCTCTAACGGATAACTAATGCCCGGCTCGTGGTGGTTACAATTGCGCCAACGTGCACACAAATAAATTAACTGCATGACGTTTTGGAGTAAGTTGGAAAAAATGTTGTGTTCGTTTTTTTCTTTTTTGAGTTCCTTGTGTACAGCTGCACCGGCAAGGTTGGGTTTATTTATAAGATTTGATTAATTTGAAGGAACGTGACAACGGGCGTGAGGAAATATTTGTTGATTTATTTCGTTTTGGATACAAAATTCTTCGGATCATATTATTCTATTTTCGTTAGGCTCTGCAATCGAAAAGTCGATTTAGAATTGTTTTTTTAGAAAAAATAAATGTTCCTAAAATTTTGTTTTAACGCTAATAGGTTTTCTCTTTACAAGAAACAGTTTTCAACTTTCTACACTTATAAAAATACAAACTTAGAAAAAATAAATGTTCCTAAAATTTTGTTATAATGCTAATAGGTTTTCTCTTTACAAGAAACAGTTTTCCACTTTCTGCACTTATAAAAATACAAACTTTATGATATATATATATTAGAATTAAGTATTATTAATTAACATGTATTTTATTTCTATTCTATTATTTCTATAGAGTTTTTGCTATACTGTGTGTATGATAAACCACGCGCAGATGTTCGCAGTCAGTTGTATTTCGCCTCTTGATGAATTAACCTCCATGATGTGGAATCGTAATGGTCAACTCTCAGTTTCATGACTACTTCAAGAATATTATTACAATACACCAGTTAACCCTATCAAACTCATTTTCACGATGCCTATTCCACAAAAATATGGTTCTTGGAGCCAACATATTTTTGTCTTTTAGTCGTGATCCTAAGATTTGTGCAGCATCCTTCGATAGGTCCAAATCTCTCACAAGTCATTTAGTTCAGCTGGGATAAACTGTTGAGGTTGGTTTATATCAGGATTGAATTCGTCTTTATCGGTTTTTTCGTTTGAACTTTCATCTGATGATTCCAACAGCAATCAACAGATGAAAGTTGTGTGAAAACAGGTGGAGGAATGGTGATAAATCAGGATACTGAATAGTATGTTTATTTTTCGAATTGAAACCCTTGATATCACGGAGCAAAAGTAACAGTCATCTCCATGTTTTTTTCGTTCCCTCCATACCATAGGAATGCCAAAGGGTAAAAGCTCCGTGTACCTTTTGTACATTTTCTCAGTAATTCGACACTGAAAGCGCACTTTGTGTCGATCCCAAGGTTTGTCCTGATCACCAAACTTTACACCGAAGAAAGCTTTTTTTAAACAAAAAATCAAATAAAATTAAAAAATAAACTCGAAAAAATAAGGAGCACATACATAGAAAAAAAAACACATTTACCTCAATACCGTTAACCCGAGATGAGAGTCAACGCCCGAAGTGAGGACGAAGGGAAGAAGATCTGCACCAACCATTTTCAACTTCAAATGATATTGAAATATATAAGTATGTGTAAATAATGAATTAATTGTTAAAAAATACCAGACTTCAACACTATGATTTTATTTAAATTTCAATACATATTATAATATATTTTATATTTTTTCTTTAGAAATATTTCATTCGAGATTTTTTTAATTTCAATATACCATTTTATTAAGTAATCAAAGTAAATTCATTCATTTTTGTAATAACTTTCGAGTGTGTATCGCGTTTGTTAATAACGCAAATATATAAGTATATGTAAATACTTTTGTAAATGATAAATTAATTGTTAAAAAATACAAGACTTCAACACTACGATTTTTTTTTAATTTCAATACATATTATAATATATTTTATATTTTTTCTTCCGAAATATTTCATTCGAGATTTTTTTAAATTTCAATATACCTTTTCATTAAGTAATCAAAGTGAATACATTAATTTTTGTAATAACTTTAGAGTCTGTATCACGTTTGCTAATAACGCATGTCGGTCACGTATAGAATTTCAATAACTATTAAGATACAGCAAAACGGATGGAATTAATCAACCTGGTGGTAATTATAAACACACGCTTGTTTATGTCTGACACAAGAACTGATTGGTGCGTGTCAATTAGCCGGGAGACCGGGCGATAAAGAAAATGCTCTCTGTCACGGTGCGCATCCCAAACGGGATGCTGCGCTAAATATTTATAAGCGTAATTGATTCGTATAAATAAACACATTTTCAGCCCAATTAACGGCCCAATGACGGTGGCCGGTATTAAATTATTCGAACACGCACAAGAAAAAGTGTAAAAAAATATATTTAAAAAAGGATTACAGATCAATTTATCAATTTTCAAGATGAATGTCTCAAGTTCAATTAGTTGTAGGCATTTTTTTAAACGTTCAATAAATATTCAAATCTAAATGTATTAATATAATAACAGAAATTTAGTATTGATTCCTAAATACACTATTAGTAAATAAAAAAAATGTCAATCTCTTCGCCCTACGGGAAACCCTGAAAATAGGGGGAGGGGCGTATATATTAACTTTAATTAGGTTCTCATTAATCACTTGATGAAAGATTTTAACTAGTATTGTTTCTTAAATACACAATTCTCAATACGGGTGAAAGAGGATAAGATTAAGAAAGAAATACACAATTAGTAGGTAAAACAAACTTTTTTTTAGTTTCACAAAAAAATATTGTAGAGATACTGCTATAATTGTTATATTAATATTTAATTATTTTTAATATTGAATTTGAAATTAAATAAAAATGATTTGAAAATAATTAATACATTATTTCACACATTTCTTGGAACAAAAATTGTTGCATGGTATTATATGCAACAGCAGGTGTACATTATGTAAATCAATGTCTGGCAGGGTATTTGCCCGAGAAATAGTGGTTTTAGTGTGCATTTGTTTAAAGTACTTACGTAACGTAAGTCAAAAGTCACAGAGCTAAATGTGGAAATAATTTGTTAATCATTTTTATTTAATTTATTTAAATAACTGTGACCAAGTGAATAAATACTCTTTTCTATTTATAAAGGCACTTAGTTTGTTTCACATGTGTTTAAATTCAAATTCAATATTACAAAAATAAATATTTATATAACAATTGTAGCAGTATCTCTACAATATTTTTTGTGAAACTTTAAAAAAATACGTTGTTTTACTTACTAATAGTGTATTTAAGAATCAATATTAGTTAAAATATTTCATCAAGTGATCAATGAGAACCAAATTAAAGTTTTTTATATATTATGTTAAATTATACGCAATGTATTTTTTTAATAATAAATATTTATTAGTAGCATTTGTTTTATTGGTAGATTAATAACTCATTATTACGAGGACAATAATTAAATAATATAAAATTAAAACAAATATACAATGAAAATTGAAAATCTCTTCACCAATGAACACTCTAGAAATCCCAGAATTATCATTCATCAAGAATGATTTGTAGTTTCGCTCGAGACAGCGGGTGGCGAAGGCGCATTAATGAGTCAATCCGCGCCGATTCCGACAGTAACGCATTTCGACAGGTCCGCAGGATATTATGCAAATAGCTCCCGCAGCATTTTTGCGCTGTTTCCGGAGTATCCGTTACGATACGCGATCTTCATTGTAAATCATCACCCCGTGTATCCGTCTTGCTTATAAGTCGCAGGATGGCTGTCGGCTTTAGTTTAGTTCGCAACTTGCAAACAGCAGCTGATGCGGACACTTATAAACAACGGAGTGGTTGAGTTACGCTAAGAAATAAATAGAGTAAGCTCTAATATTTATTAAGTATAAATATAATATCATAGAAATTAAAGACGACGCAAGCGCCACCTTTTGCGTAATATAATATATTAATTAATTAATAAAAAAATAAGATTTTCTTTATATTCCCGATACCAACTGTCCATATCTCACCAAAACTTATTTTTTTGCTGCTGAAGCCATCAGACTGACGTATAATCAGATAAGCACGCAACTTTTTTTGCGATATCTATATTGTTCTTGATACTTAATTTACTCTTCAGCATAGAATATTTCGACCATAACGGTAACGCTTTATATGTGTTTGATTGATTTCAAAAATACGCCAAAACCACATTTTCAGAAAGTGACTTAATATGATTACTTCAGGATGATTTAATTGAAATTAAATGATCCTGAATTAATTCAAAAATGTTTCACCACGGGTTAAGTGAGAAATTAATTAAACATAATATGATTACTCCTATCCATAAATTTGTTACATACAACAAATTTATGGATTGGCATAGGAAAATAATATTAATAAATAATATAAATAAAATAATATTACAGAAAAAATACAAAATGAAATCTTATGAGTGTAGGTGAAATTCAATCAGTTTAAAGTATTACTGATCTTCCACTTAACCTACGAAAAATGAAACATTAATATAATTGCAACATGTGAGATAAGATACCTTTCCCTGAATTTTGTCGACAATAAACTTTTGGCTGTAGAATTTGCATCTTCTAAAATACTTTACGATGTGCATGGTCCACTATCTTAATCAGTATTTGTAAATATTTTTACTATTTAAAGTTTGCTTAAGCATATGCAACACGAAGTTCTACTGACATTTATATATATATATATGTCAAATGTAATGAATATCTTATTTATACAAACGAATAATGATCCAATAAAATTTATCCCTTTGCCGGAAATAGAATATTTGAGAGTTTTACACACTTCCACTGATTACCACACAATGTGCTTGTGTTCTTAAAATTCCATGTGTAAAACACTTTTTACACATTTATATAGTATACATAGAAAAATATATTAAATAAAAATGATTTGAAAATAATTAATAAATTATTTCCATATTTAGCTCTGTGACTTTTGACATTTATACATAGAAAAATTAAATTTAATTAGTTTTCTAATTATTTTATTTCATTCAAATATTATAATACAAATCTCATTCTCTCTCATTTTTTTATTTTACTTTTTTTCATGATGGTACGTGAATTTCATAAACAACACACGCATGCTAATCAACCCTCATAAATAACCGCATAATTTATGATAAAATAGTTGCTGATGTGTATTCATCCTTTTTTTGTTGTTGTTATTTTCGCCAAAGCCATCTGCTTAATTACGGCGTGTTTGTCTTAATTTATGTGCGCGATTGTCCACTGGATTCGCCTTAAATCAGCAAAGAGAGTCGTCAGATCGTCGGCGGAGATTTCTGCACGCTGAAATTTTAATACGGCGAGCCTCATTACTGTAATTAGTGCTCCGCCTGTAATTATCCGTCCAAGCTGAACCTTGAATGGGAAGTGTACACGTGTAATTGCATGTTTTGATGACGGTACCGATTTCATCGGGCGCAATTGATATTGTTTTTTTTTTTTTTCTAGCTCGCGATTGATTCTCGTTATGTGAACGATAAATCTCGCTCGTTCTTAATGCACAATGTTTCTTGTTTTTTTTTTCAAGAAACATTGTGCATTAAGAAACAGTAATTGAATGTGATTTTAAAGTAATGTGATAGTTTTTATTAATAATGACAATAATAATATTTTAATTAACGGGAACCTCTTTCTTTCAAACCATATACATCCTAAATCATCCTTTCCTCATAATACAATTTTACAAATTTTATTCATTGAACTATACTGGGTGTCTCAGACCATCCGTACTAGCCTTTTATTTCGAAAACGCTTGGTCGAATGTGACTGGGACAAAAATTATTTAGTCATAAATAATTTTTGTCATGAAAATTATGAAATTTCACTCATTATTTATTTTTCTGTTAAAATACATTGTTGATATATAATATTTGACACAATTACGGCGACTATTGCAACAACATTTAAAATATCCAGAAATAGTCGACTATTCCTTTCCACGTTATAAACTTCTAAATAGTAAATTAAATAAAAATGATTTGAAAATAATTAATAAATTATTTCCGCATTTTTGCTCTGTGACTTATGACTTACGTTAAACAAATGCACATTGAAACAACTACTTCCCGAGCAAATACTCCGCCGGACATTAAATTACATAATTTACACCTGCTGTTGCACATCAATAAAATATTGGTTGTATATTTGGTTTGAGTATAACGTGAAGTGATGCAACTTGAATAAAAACACTTGGTTAATTCCTTACTTCAAAAAATTGTGAAGTAAGGTATTAACCAAGTGTTTTTATTCAAATAAAGTATTGCATAATGCAACAAATTTTGATTCAAGAAAAATTTTCAATGCAATAACAACAGCTGCAGAAATGTGTTTCGGGATCTATCCCTCTTTTCTGTTTTTGCCAAAAGTAGTTTGTGCTTTGGGTTTGACATTTGTTATAAAATTAATAAAATTCGGTTCGAAGAAACATTCTTTCTTTCTTTCTTAATCTTATCCTCTTTTGCCCGTATTGGGTGTCGAGGTTTCGAAGAAACATTAGTATCAAAAAAGAAAAGGAAGTGTGTGGCGTCAAATTGAGAAATATTTCGTATAAAAAATACAAATTAGAGGTAAAAACTCCAAATGGAGTAAAAGCTGAAATTGTAAAGGATTAGGCTTGAAATTTGCGGAAAGAAAACAGGGATATACAATTAAGATTATGTAGAACTCAACGGCGAAAAGCATTCAAGAGCTATATTTAAAAAATTATAATAGACACATTAATCCATTTGAAGACTTAAATCTCAACGTTGCAAGAGACGCTCACAATGCTCTTTCGTCAAACGAATAAATAGAAATTGTGTGACGATTTAATAAAAAGACAAGAATTGGACGAAGAGAGGCAGAAAGCCCTATGGTCAATAGCTATTTTCTGAGGCTTAACTAGATGTTTATGATTGTAATGTTGTAAATATTGTGATGTAATTTAATGTATATCTCAGAAATAAAGATTTTTTATATATAGATTTTATGGACAAATATGACGAAGACGCGCCTTCAACTGATGTTTTCTCAAATTGCATCTGTTGATTAACATAAAAACCAGTAGTTTATTTTTAATACCAAATCCTTATTGGAAAAAAGAAGGTTATAAAAATTATCCCATTGTAAAAAAAATATTTATTCAAAATGGACAGAAATTGGAGCAGCAATTACACAGCTAATAAAAGCCGATGTACAAGAAGAGTTCATTAAAATTACAGGCTACAATAGCTCACATTATCTACGATAGACTTAGATCACCACAAAAACACATTAAATAAAATTCGGCCAGAAATTATATTATAGTTAATGTATCAGCCAAAACTTCAACGGAAAATGCACAAGAAATAAATGAAACTTCGATTCGCACTATAAGAAACTTAAAAGAACAAATAAAAACATCCGCCTTTAACGGATAATTTTAAACAAATATTTGAAGTACTTTGAAATTAGACTCTTGGTGAAACATGTTAGTCTATGTAAGAATATTTCAAAGAAAAAAAAACACAGTACTGTTTCACAATATAACACTTTATTCCTGATTAGTTTCAGTATCTTAGACCATATTAAAATGAGTGCTATAGTTACATATATACGATGTTTTGCTATAATCGTTTTTTCACTAATGATGTGGAAGAGATTCCCTAATTCTAAAATCCCTTATTTCTTAATTACGAAATTTCCATTGCGACAAAACAGCATACATATATCTGTAAATAAATGTAATTGTAGCTTTCCTTTGAAAATAGTCTAAGAAACCAAAACTGGTCAGGAATAAAGTGTTATATTGCAAAACAGTGCCAAGTGTTTTTATTTTATTTATTATCCTTACATTTTTTAATTTATTGTATATTTTGTTATATTTATATGCGTAATTAATCATTGTAGATCTGTGTAAAAGGAGATTCCGTCAATGAATAAATAAATAAAAATAAATAAATATTTCAAACTGAAAAAAAACGAACAAATTCCAAATAGACTAATTATTCGTACATATTGATCATATTGTTCATTATTATTAATAATAATATTTGTTGTTATATTATGAATGATTCAATAAATAATCTTTATAAATATAACACGACCTTTGCAAATAGCAACAATTTTTTTTTTTTCGCGAAGCATTGCTTTTTTTGCCAATTCCACTCGACATATGAAACGTTAATAATTCATTATTAATGTCTCCTATGAATTGTCAAGCCTTCTCGACAAATTAGCAAAAAATAATAGTAGTCTATTAGAAAAGGTCTTGTCATATTGCTATCGATTATTTTAGAGTATATGCAATGCAATGAAACATAGATTAAGAATGTTAATAGTGAGCTCTCAGTTTCGAGTCGAAGATTGCCTCAAGGCTCGTTACTTTATAACTGAAATGAAATGATTGACTACGTTAAATAAAATAAAATCCTTACTGTATTTTGTTTATCGGCATTTTTTTTCTACTTTTAATTAAACTTTATCATCTATTAATCAATCCCAACGTTAATGTAAACCATCCCGCCCTCATAAAACAACACATACAACAAAAAAGCGCAATTAATTTGATTTATCCCATCGCTCCGTAATTCCAGCCCGAAAATTACCTTTAAAATCATCCCGAAACGGCCCAACTTGGCAATAGAATATTAAACAAGACGGGGCCCTCTTACCTGTGTTATGTTTGTTAGATGGCGACCGGGGGTCATTCTGGATGCTTAAAAAGGCATCATTTCCCCCGTAAACCGACGTTTATGACGGCGACGAGTATTTGTTTTCTTGACAATAATAGCTGTACAGCCGGTGTCAACCGGGACGAGAAATATGGACATTTTTCTGGGCATAAATTTTCAGTAATTATGTCAGCGGGCGTGTGCGAGGGTTTTTCTGTATTCGTGGTTTAATATTGCTTGTTATTTATGGTGGTTCTGAGAGTTGATTAAGCCGGGGTTGGCGTACGGTGGTTTTCAATGGGGGTGTTTAAGATGAGATGTTATGTGGGCTGAAGAAATAAAGAGTTTTGAACCGTCTTGAATAATATAAATGTAATTCTATATAATTTGTTATGAATAAAAATGTCCAGTAATAATATGACAATACTTTGAAAATAAAAGAAAATATTTGAAAAAAGGCAGAAAGACCGATGGTCGATAGCCGTTTTCTAAGGACAACGTATAACATATTATAAGAATTATATTGTTAATTTATTGTATATAAAATTGTCTGCAGAAATAAAGATGTTATATATATATTTGAAAAATACTTATTATCGGGTTTTGCCATTTAAAAAAAAATAATTTTGAGAAAAAAAATTAAATTATTTTCAAATTTAACGAGCTCTCCTGTGATATTTGTTTACGATGCGAAGAGTAAAGAACTATCAAAAATAGTAATTAATGTAAATTATAACATAATATTAAATTAAATAAAAATAATCGATTGAAGATGCTGCTACTTGGTTAAACTCCATTATAAAATACTTTAAATAATAATAGAAAAAGGGGATTTATTCACTTGATCATAGATATTTAAATAAATTAAATAAAAAGAATTTGAAAATAATTAATAAATTATTTCCTCTTTAGCTACTGTGACAATTTGACTTATGTTATATAAGTATTATAACAAATGTCTATATAATGTGTATATATATATATTTCGACATTCTTGGAATTTGAGGAGGAATGACGATTTTGATGTGGATGATAGGGTTTTTATGTAAAGTTTATTGAGGAGGGATTGATTTTATTCGGATTTATCAAATTGCTTCTGTTTTCACGTAATTATATTGGAAATTCGAACAAAATTTGCGATGTAAAATTTGTGTTACAAAATCATAGTGTTGGGTAAAATCGAATAATTTTATTGTTACGAAATCGGGTTTAATCAGACTCTGAAATAACTAAAACAATGTCTATTTATTTATTTACTGTACACTGAACACATTTCATTACATCACACTGTCACTATTTATTTCTAACTAGTTGTTGAGCACTCGGACGTCCGCGATAAAACTGCCCGCCTCGCCGCTAGCGCGCGCTTATATAGCGTGCTTGTTTCTCGAATTTTCCAGAACTTTCCATGACGCCACGCTTTCCGTCGCGCGCTTGGTGGAACATTCAGAATGTTCTTTCCAGTAGCTTCTTTCACTTTCGTTACTTTATTAATCAAGTATTTTCAAATCAATTTTAAGTAGCTAAAGTTAACAAGTAACAAAATATTAGTTTTTTGCAGAAATTAGCTCTATGACTTGTTTCGATATTATTGAAATTTGATGGGAATAAGTAGTTAATTGTACCATGGAGAGTAGCGAATTCTGAAAGTCCAAATTGTAATATGTTTGACATTTATTTAATCAAACATTATGATAATAATGAATGCACGTTTAGCAACAAAAAATTGATAATACAAATAATGTGAAACTTATTCGAGAAATAACCACTTTATATGTGTACACTTTAATCATCCATTTAAATCCGTGTTCGTTGGTGTTGAAATAGCAATAGCAATAGGTACTTTTTAAATAATTGAAGCAGTCAAATGAGTCGCGTTCTATCGCGCTAGAATTTTAACGGGACGCATCTGAGATGAAATATTCAGGCAGATCGTGAGCGGAGATGAAAATTCGGGACCGGAGCATTTGTCATACAGGTGAATTTCGGTTTGTGTTTCGGTTCCGATAATGATCGTAACACGTCTAGCACAGTTCACTGTCACTGCCGGCATTTATGATTTATACGAACGCCGGCGACGATTTATTTCATTTAACAGCAATTCGTTACATTCCCAAATATTATGCGTCCTCACATAAATGTACACGAAATATAAATTGAATAAAAAAAGAGAGAAGCAGTGAAGGAAGGCATGAATACAAAATGAACGCGGTGGGTTAAATTTTAGAAAGCCTGGGAATGCATTACTGATGATGGATAACGCTAAAAATATATGTAATTATTTCCGCGAAATGCTAAAAATATTATTGTTATTTTATAAAGCCATCTGTTAGGTTGTTCGGAAAGTAATTTTTTCCTACAGAGGATTTAATTGATTTTTTAAATAATTTCATACTAAAGCCGCATTAGTTTTTTTAGCTATGGAAAAGATAAAAAAAGAAAAATATATCCGATATATATGGAAAATATATGTTAATTGAGCGCCAGCGTTAAATCAGGTTAGAAAATTTTTATCCAGAAATTTTGATATCGAAGATACGTACATTTTTAAATGTTTCAGTTTTTTAGTATACAATGAGGATTTTATTCAGTGCAGTTTATTTTTCTATTTTTTAGTATTCTGTGCAGTTTAACAAAATTCACGTAGGCGGATAGACTACTGGTCTAAATCCAATTAACAAGTATTAATTATATATTTGATTTTGTAAGTTTTATTGATATTTTTATATTTTTCTGTATATATCTATTAGGTAATAATGACAATTCATTGGAAACAAAAAATCATCACTTATGCCGACTTCGATTAAATTCTCCGATTAGCTAATCATTACTAACTTTAATCGGAGGATTTTGGTTGCTCAATAATTCAATTAATTTATTGGAGTTCACCGACTAGCAATATAGATTATGTGCAATTTTCTAGAGATTTTTATTTTTGTTTTGGAGAATTTTTAGTGATTTTCACATCCCTTGGTTAGAATCAACGGAAGCATGTGTTTGGCCTGCTTGAAAACAAACCTACGTAATAAAACATAATTCTTAAAATATTTGTTAAAAAAATATTAATATTCATTATTAATTTAACAATCTTAGTTGATACAACTTTCAATTAAATTCAATAAATAAAAAATTGACTCTTTCGTCAATCTGAACCGACGATTGAAATTAACGTCTTCTAATAAAGTAAAATAATCTACCCTAACATTAATTTGTTGAAGTTAACCAAAAATAATTAGATCGTTACTTCTAAATTATCAATTTCGTCAATTTCAAAATCCATGTCTGTTTGCGCTGTGACACTTCTATAATCTTATTATTCTATGATCCATGATTAAGTCTTGGTACAAGCTAATTTCAGATTTAACTATTTAATCATAATTAGTACTTGTAAAAAATCAAATATCTATTGAGGTGTTGTTTCAATAGATATTTTTTTAGTACTTACTTCGTAAGTCCATAAGTTGCAAAACAATTAAAAGAGGATAATTAATTCATTGATTATTTTCTTTTAATTTAAAAAAAGTACCATTATTAATATTCCAGGTAAACATTTTTTTTTCAATTTTATCAACCGCTTGTTATTAAATTTAACTCATATTAATTGTTTTTGTTTTAATGAGTTACATTTTAAAGTATTACATTCATTAAAACGAGCGCGCATAAAACTCACATGAATATTAAACGTGAAATAAATAAAATAATTACACCCGAGTCAATATCTCATTAATTCCTTCGCAATCTAAAATAAACAGAGATAATCTCCACAATAAAAATTTATGACGTGTTGGCCAGCGAGGCTCCTCTCGCAATTTAATTAGCACTGTGCGCGCCGGTAATTAGAAAATTTCAATTAATTGCACTTACACACATTTCCTGAGTTTCGGAATTAAATATATAAACACAATGAGAATTAAAGGGAATAATTGTCCCGAACGTAAATAAGTGTTTGTACGGCGCAACGGGCAATTAAACTTCAACTTGCATTAACATCTCATTACCTGATTCACACACACACACACACACATACATATATTCGCGAAATAATTCGCGAACGAGGATCGTAATTAACTGCGTTAAAATGTTAATTGATTTAAATATTTGCGTGCGGGGAGATCGTAAAGTAATTTTCTCTCGCAAATCCGCTTGGGAGGAGGTTTACGGCTGTAATTTGTGATTGAGGAAGGGCGATTTTGTTGTGGATGATAGGGTTTTTATGTAAAGTTTATTGAGGGGAGATTAATTTTATTCAGATTTATTTTTTTAAGAGATTTTAATTGAAATTCCAACAAAATGTTTCGATGTAAATTTGTGTTACAAAATCGTCTAATGTTTTGTTTGTTTAATAAAATTCAATCAATCCCTTTTTCCTACTACAAAAAATTAAAGGGATTGATTAAATTTTATTGATCTGAATTTGAATTTTTCTTTGTTTAATTTCATTGTAATTGTAATAACTGCAAATGTGTGAATCATCTTTGTTTCGCATTATTATTATATATTACATGTTGAAAGGTCACAGGTCGATAGCTAATTTGCAAATTTAGTACAAAATTCAATGCATGTAATATATACATATTTATGTTTTTGTATGCAATCTCTATTATTATTATATTTTTTTTTTTCTCGGATCAAAACTTTGTTGCATTATGCAATATTTTATTGATGTGCAACAGCAGGTGTACATTATGTAATTCAATGTCCGGCCTGGGTATTTGCCCGGGAAGTAGTTGTTTTAATATGCATTTGTTTAACGTACTTACGTAGCGTAAGTCAAAAGTCACAGAGCTAAATGTTAAAATTTAATTATTTTCCAATCATTTTTATGTAATATTATATATTATATTCCGATATCAAAAAAGTATCTCAATTTTCGTTATTTCAATAATTTATTCCAAATAAACGAATTTATTAAAATAAAACAACGCCACAAAAGTAACATATGAAAACGTGCGAAGCGTCGGACGGGCGCGCTTCTCACTTTTATTACCGAAAAATCGCCGGCGTGGACGTAAAAATGCCATGGAATTTTAATGGGTCGTCACTGTGTCAGCCCCGTAAATTATGTAACAGCAACAGCAGCCCGTTTGTGTGTATTTTTTTTTTTTTTCACCTGCAGACTTCAAATAAAATTTATCATTTATGCCCCGAATAAATCTGGAGCGCGTGATTTCCACGGAAATTCATCCTTGCGGGACCGCTGCGGCCATCTAGCGAACACAGCTCGAACTTCTAAGAGATTTATTAATTTTACACAGATTCAAAAGGTGAGTTATTGGGAAGAGAAAAAAAGGAAGGAGTTGATGCAGGTGATTAATTTTGATTAGGAAGCTGTTATGTTATATACATAAATTATTTATTAACTTAAAATAATATAATTAGGCAGAAAGACCGACGGCCGATAGCCATTTTCCGAGGTCTAACAATGTGATTGTATGTATATGTATTATAAAATTATATAATGTAATACTCAGAAATAAAGATTTTCAATATATATAATATAATTAGTAATAATAATGAAATTAAACAAAGAACATTTCTGGCAATAATAAAATTCGAATAATCCCTTTTTCCAACTGCAAAAATTACTTACACTGTAAGTTTTAGAAACAATTATTCCGCGAGTATACAC
Organism: Philonthus spinipes; assembly: GCA_963082785.1. Classification (NCBI taxonomy): domain Eukaryota; kingdom Metazoa; phylum Arthropoda; class Insecta; order Coleoptera; family Staphylinidae; genus Philonthus; species Philonthus spinipes. The sequence goes on from OY720303.1 coordinate 25,541,289, forward strand.
AATAGATATTTGTTTGTTGCATAGCAGTACTACTGCGAATTGCAACGGTTTGAGTCGATACTTTATTGATAATTTCCAGAAATTGTCCTTGTTTAATTTCATTGCAATTTAAATAATCTTTGTTTTTATTTTTAATTAATAATATAATATCAATATAATTAAATGGATTTGAACAGACACAAAGGCTTCTAGCTAACATTTTATTGTTGCTTTATTTGCTTTCAAAATCTAAACATTTATCTTTTAACTTTTCATTGAACTTAGGTTAAGCCCTTTATATATACATCATTATAAACTACATTTACAAGTTAAGAACATACATAAAAAATGCATTTTACAATAAGTAAATATAAAAGGAAATAATAGATACAAAGATAAAAATATAAACAATACATTACATGATATGGTAATTGAATATCATTCCAATTGTGGTTTTATATTTGTTATAAAATTGCCAAGTGGAATATTGAGATATATAGCGGTACAGTAGGTTAAAAATAATTGCAGGCTGAAATTAATCCATGAATTGTGGAATGTTTAGAGATATAAAACTAAGGATTTGTTCTTAAACTGGTGCCAGGTACAAATAAATAAGAAAAGTAATATGGATTTTCAACAATTAAATTTCTGAACAATCAACGATGATTTTTATTAATTAGTTTCCGACTTTTTTTCATATTAATATAAAATTTACTGAAATATATTATTTCATTTATATATTATTTATTATATAATATTTATTGTAGTTGTTTGATTATGTTAGAGTTTATCGCAAAAACAGTATATTCAACAGGCAGCTGAGAATGTAAAATTAGAAAGATTATGCTATTTGATAATAGATTTTCATCAAGTAAGAGCCCAAGTAACAAGTAAATTTCTCAGATTTATTGTTGCATGAAGTAACAAGATTTATTGTTACTTCATGCAACAATAAATCTGAGAAACTTAGTGAAAAATTCTATTTAATTATTTTTTAATAATTGCAGTCATGTAAGTAAACTATTTCCTATTTGATAATTAAAGAGGGCACTTGGTTGATTACACTACTACTTTTTCTTAAAATATTATTTTTTAATAAATAGTAGTGAAACAAACCCAGTGTTTTTTTATTTTATTATCAATGTTGTAATTATGTTTTATAACGCGATTAATAAAAACTATATATACACGTCTTTATTCAGACTATACAGGTAATACAAAACAATATAACATAAATAATTACAATACATGTAGGTGTTAGTCTGTCTGGGCTATCAATCAGCCGTATTTTTATAAATTTTAAAAAAGTTTTAACTTGCTTTGTCGAATCGTTCATACTTTCTAGTATACAATACAATTGTTATTATTAGTATGTATATGTAACATTTTAGTAATATATTTAACATATTATTGAACCGTTTGGGAATGCACTTCTCTTACTTATTAATTATTAATAGTTTATTGATCATTTCCAGAAATCTGAATATATACAAATACGTGAATTATTGTATAATATAAACAATTATAATGGGGAATTCTGTAAAATAAAGTTAATGTTATATTCAAGCTGAAAGACCACTGGTCGATAGCCAGTTTCAGAGTTGGAAATATATTGTGAACGTTAGTGTATTGTTAGATATTGTAATTGTATATTCCAATCTCAGAAATAAAGATGTTTATGTTTGTATGTTATATTCATTAATATGTAACATACATATATATTTATTTATTTATACTTATTTGCGGATATAACCTTTTTACAAAAGACATATGCTTTTGTAAAAACGTTATATCCGCATTTTAAGTGATTTTAAAAGTCTGTAGTATAAATAAATAATCTTCTTTATGTTGGTTGTAGAGACTTTAATTATTTAAATAAAAATGGTTAGCCTTTATTCCATTTATTTTTATTAAATTAAATATATTTCGGAAACTAATTGAAGTTTTAAACAATGAAAGTGAAAAGTCATTATTGGATTCGACATCGTATGTAATGCTAAGATAAAGGCTGTTGATTTGGATTATGAACTCGTGATGATAAACGTGTTTTTTATTAATAATGTTGAAGTTTTATTAAATATTTATTAAAACTTCAACTACTGCAGATGGAAACATAGTTTTTTCCATAGCAAGAGAAAGAACAAACATTTTTATTTAAATTATATAAATAACTGTACAATAAAAAATATCAAAGATCGTTTAGTATAATTACCCCAGGCGAATAAAACCGTTACATAACAACAATATTCTTCCCTCACTTAATATTTACCAATGTCTTACTTATATTAAATAAAAAATGAGGAAAGGTATCCATAAATCAATACCATCCATTATTACCCAACGAGGCAAAGAAATTTGCTAAACGAATAAAAATTCAAATTTTTGAAAATCAATGAGTTGTTTTTTTTGTTAAATAAGTAATGCGATATGGATTTTTAAGTTGCTCTTAAGTTGTATATTTTCATTCAGAATGCTGCATATTATTCATAAACTAAATACTAGTAATTAGATTAACAATAATTAACAAATGCGTATTTAATAAATTACTTACGAAATACAGAGCATTCCGCTTAAAAAAGTTGTGGTAGTAACGATCATTAATTTAGCTTTCCACATTCTGAGTAATATCCTAGTTAAAGTGACATCGCTGAATGATTAAGCTCTTCTTCAGTAAAATTGATTTCTCAATTAACTTGATTTGCAGAAATGCCCATATCTGGGAGTAACGATGAAAATGGAATGAAAAGCTATTCGGCTCTTCGTTTTTCCCGCAGGATGCGTGGGAATATTATTTTGTATTGCAAGTATAAATAATACACATCAAGTAATAGACAATCAATGTAGATCATGATAAATTAAAGACGACGCAAGCGCCAATTGAACGTTTCATTAAATGTGAATGAATGTAGAAATAATACGTTTTTATGATTCATATAAGAATGTAATATATATTATATGTATGTATTATATTATATAAGCAGCTTAAAAATAAGGTTTCTGGTAGTCTCATCCACATAAAAGGTGGTCAGAAAAGATGTGAATATATTCAGGTAGTGTGATTCGTTGATTAATTTTCGATAAAAAAATCTAAATAAAAAAAATATTGTATTCTTCCTCGTAATATCTCACGATAATATTGAAAATAAAAAATGTTTTTTTTTTATATTATATATATATATTATTATATTTTTTTATATTTTTATATATTATATTTAAGTCCAAATTTCACAGAGCTAAATGTAAAAATTATTTATTAATTATTTCCTTTTTAAACACTATTAAAATTACTTACACTCTAAACTTTTGTTAATTATTCATCAAAATAACTACTTGACTAGCAATTATCCTGCCGAGCAATGGGCGACAAAATATTTTAAGTATAAGGTAAATAATCATGTCATGTTATCATGTTCTAAATGATGATTTTGTTTATTTATTGGAAGATTCAAGGTTCTACATATTATGGAACTAAAAGCTGTGTTTATATTTAAATGCGGCGAGTGAACTAATGTGAATGTTATTAAATCAGGGGTTTAATTTCCTGTGAATATATATTCTAATTTATTTTTTTTTTATAAAAAAAAAAACAACTCAAAGTGAAAGATCATTATTGGATTCGATAATATATTTAAAATCGATGCTAAAATACAGGCTGTTGACTTGGATTGTGAACTCGTGATGATAAACGTGTTGTTTTTTTAAAAATTCAAAAATGTCATTCGCTTTCCAAATCCAGCTTTTTTTTAAATTGTTTACTTCAATAGAAAAGAGTAGTTGTTTTAATAAGCATTTGTATAAAGAACTTCCGTAACGTAAGTCAACATGTCACTGAGCTATATGTATAGAAATAATTTATTATTAAATAAAACGCTTTTTAACTTTGTGTAACTTGTTATTTATACAAACAAAACAAGTTATACAAACAAAGTCAAAAAGTGTTTTATTTAATAAACTCAAAATGTATAACCAAGTGAAAGCCTTAACAATCAACAAAATAATAATTTATTAATTATTTTGAAATCATTTTTATTTAGTTTATTGTTTATTTCCTTATTTTATATTCTTCTGGTTGGAAAATATGCGAAGCATGGTTTTGTTCAATGATTCTAAGTAAATTATTTCGCCGATTATCTGAAATAAGGAAAGAAGACATTTTTCTGAAACGCGGATGATTTTGTATTGCTTTATTTCGTAGCAAAATGTTTAATTTGAACGCTGCCAACTCATTTGATTCGAAACACATACTAATTTTTTAATTCATGCACGTCAACTCATAATTTTTGTTATTATTTATTAAGTACAAGATAAATTTATTCCCCGACACCAATTGGTAAAAGGGGACATCGATTATATATATATATATATATATATAAATTTATTGAAATTTCAATCACATAAAATAAAATCGTGTTATTCTAACAAAATTAACCAGATATTTATTCGAAGTTAGCTTAGATTAGAATGGCTACATCGATTCGCACTTAGAGAGAGAGAGTTAAAAAATAATTTTAATAATAAATTTTAATAAATATTTTTTAATTTTTTAAATCGAATATATTATAATTCTCCATTTTTATTTCTTGGATGTTGGAGGCGTTCACTTCGTATTACATTATCAATTTTGATGTAAAAAGCACATAACGTTTTAATTGAATAATAAAACACTATTTGATTTAAGGTTTCAAGGTGCTTTGAAACCCTAAGAGAAATAATATTTTATTTTTCAATTAATATGGAGTTTCAACAAATATAAAAACAAATAAACATAACTTTTTTATACCACTTTTATTTTACTAGTGAGTAGATTCAATTACAAGGTAATCATTATCAATGTAAGTTTTTATTTAATTTATTATAATTATTTATTACTAGAAACAAAAAATGTTACGAATTATAGATAATGTACATTTTTTTGCTTCAATTTTCTAATTAATTTCAGCACATGTTAATTCATACATCCACACAGCAACAAAAAATCCCCGAGATTATGCATTACGCACCCATAACTCAAACCGACGCCAAACGACACATAAATTAAATCCCCGCTAATTAATTCGTAATTAACTTCCCTCACCTTTTTTTTCTCTCTCTCCTCTCGATTTTTATTGGCCGTTTTAATTATGAGCAATTGATTTAAATGATAAGGCTGTAAATTTTATGGAGTGCTCGCCCGGCTCGGTTAGTTAGTCGATCTCTCGACGGAGGCGAAACGCGAGTTTAATATACTAACACCGGCGTAGTAAAGCGTACCAACATCAAATATCTAAGATTGATGATCCCTACTAAAAGGTGACTTGGAAGTTTCCCGGCTCCGCAAGGCGCGACAGCTGCTGCTAAAAATCCCCTTCCAGACAAAAATTACAGTCGGACTTAATTAAAGCCACCTCCTTTCTGCTTTACACTAGTTCTTACATTGATGTAAATGGATCACGGACGCTAACTGGTCTTTATGTACTAGTATATATATTTACTTAAATTATATTAAATGAAAAAAACGATGTTAATATTAATGTAAACACCTACCTATATTTGTATTGTAATTATTTATATATATACATAATCTTTATCGGCCTGTTTGTACTTGCATTATGTTTGTCAATAATACAGGTACAAACAGGCCGATATAAAATTGAGAAGATTGACAATGACAATATAAAGCATTAGTTGTCTAAAACATGTCTATTTATGTTAGAGTAATAATTATTACAAAAAAATGTTTCACCATGGGATAAGTGAGAATTTAATTCAAAATAACTTAAATCATTTTAAATTTTATTTCATTCATAATTGCTAACTATTTTTTTAAGAAAAATCTGTAACATTCATTATATCTGTGATTCTAGTTGGAGAGGTCCTCGAGAGCAGTAGCAACCAGCAGGAAGTCGTCCTGTGCTCTCCTCACGGGCGAGGATATCCCCAGTCCTCTAATCAATGTAATGCCCGCAATGATGATCCTCGCAGCGAGACGCTGGGGAAATAATGGCAATAACACAGCGGTAATGACCTGGCGTCATCTATTTTTATTAAGTTATATGGCCTAATGTACAGAGATTTTTCGGGTCTCTTCGGAGGGTGCATTAAGGCACGGACCCGGTGCCGTTACGAAAATGATTGTTTATTGTGGATTGCGGCCCGGTTTTATTCGAACGGACACCACTCCGTCAATGATTGCGTAGGAAGACGACGGTGCCATTTGCGGAATGGATATTGTACCATTAGGGGATGGGATACTGTGCGCAATGATAGTACTTCATTATGTCTTTATTTGATAGATCGATAAATGTGTCCTATATATAACTAAGTTGTTTGCTTTTAATAAAAAAAAAATCAGATATACTTGAAAGATGAAATTCCACTCTTTCGTAAACTTTTTTTAGATCTATTATTTTTCTTCTTTAATTTAAACTTTAATTGACTTCATCGATTAAATTTATGACTTTTTATACTCCATTTAGTCATTTAGTCCTACGAATGGAGGAAATAAAGGTGAAACATCATGAACTCAAACCCAATAGAATTTTGTCCACTCCCCAGAAAAACTAAGAAATAAGAATATTAAGAGACAAATAAATTTCGGATGGAGAATGGCATTCCCATCTTAGCCCTCAAATTTAAAGATAAGTTTTATTTAAGTTAGTAAATGGGTTTGTGAATTGCAGTGAATTGGTGGGAGCGTTGGATTTTAACATACCTCGGAGTATTCATTCCAGACAACGACCAATATTTCGCATTAGTTTTCACACCACAAAATATGGTATGTATAACCCTATTGATCGTATGATGAGGTATGCGAACGATTTGTCTACCAATTCAAACTTTATGCTCTTCACTTCTTCATTTGCAGTTTTCACAGCCCATTTACGCCGCATGGATATTTCCCATCTCATTCATACTACATAAATTTTTTATTTTTTATTTTTTTTTATCTATATTTTTTATTATCACTTGAAGATAGGAATAAGCCGGTTGCATTTTGTTTTCACAATGAACTGTTTGGGATTGATAAATAAATATTTTGATGCGTATTATTTTTATTTTGTATTTTGTCGTAATTTGTGATTGGTAATTTGCCTTTTTTTTATATACATATGTTTTATAATCTTTTTAGAGCGTCACACTTTTCTTATAAAATTTTTAATATGTAATTATAATTGTAATTTGGAAATGGAGATTCCGTTAATAAAGTAAATTGAAATTGAAATTGAAATTGAAATTGAAATTGAAGTTAGTTCCATCGAGATTAACCAGAATAACGTTTATAATAAATAACAAAAGAATCTTCCTTATTATGTAGAAGAAGACAGTCATAATAAGTCAAACAGATATGACCTTGCCGGCGAATCAACAGTCTATAAATTACTTTTCAATTTTAGGGAAGACTGTTTTGAAAAACGAACTTCCACTCTTTCGTATTTTTTTTTTTGTTGTTCTACGTCAGTCAACATTATCATCATTTTCTAGGCCTAAATCTTCTTTGATTATCAAAGCCTGTCTCATATTTTCTGAACAATGAAAGGATTCCATGTGGAAAAAATTGTAAAAAAATAAGCCTTAATAATTATTATTTATATAATATGATGTTTTCATTAATCGTATATTAGACAATGTAAAGTTTCTTGAATAACTTTCTCATTTATCACTTGGTGAAACATTTTGACAATAATTTTTGATTTATCCTTTAATATTAATGTAAAGTTTCTTTTAGATATAACAATGATATTCTAATTTTCATTATTACATTGTGCTAAATTCCCCTTTAGCACAATGTTGCAAAGGAAAAATTATCTAAAAGAAACTTTACATTTTCTAATGTACGATTAATGAAAATACTTTTTTACGTGTAATTAGATTTAGTTTATAATAATAATAATCTTTATTGCAATAAATAAATAGTACAACAACAATGCATGATCATATTAACAAAAATACTACCGCATACTGCATGTTTCCATTTTATATTGTAACAGCATCAAAAATGGCTGGAATTAATTTCGTAACAGAAAAATTCCTCTAAAGTATACGGTTCAATTTCCCGCAGTATACAGATAACATATTTTTTTTATATCTCACCAGTTTAATAATGATGCGTTAATGAAGTCGAAATTATTGTCACTAAATACAGAGTGATCAACAATGATTGCAGATTGAGAGGTTGGTAATCAAATACACATGTTGGTACAACTGATCATATAAAAAGAAAATCCCCCAGATTGCCATTAGCGTCCCCAAAATTTAAGCGAGATTTTTTTTGTATGTGTGAAAAGAGAAAATCCATATACGGACGGAGTGTCGGACTCCTCTCAGATTTTGTCCAGGAGACTACCGACTAAAAACCCCTTTCACTTTTCTGGCGTCGACTGCCAGGGTCATTGGCTGATCTCTTCATAAAATTAAGCTAGCTAACTGGCAATATTTTATTGGACACTGATATTTTGAAGTTAGCCGTGGAACATCACATTACATATATAAAAAGAAACCTAAATCACAATATTTACACTGGACATACACATACCGAACCTAAAATAAATAACATGTAAAACCTAACCCTAACCTAAAACTAAGGCGGGAAATTTAATTTGATAATAACTCTGGAAATATCAGTTATACAAAGTTAAAAAAGTTTTTTTTTTTCATTAATCAAACAACGATGTATTAAAAAGTAACAATTAGTAAATTAATTTCTAATGTATTTAATTTCAATGGATTTTTATCACTAATAAAATATTTTATGTTGTATTTTCCCCTTCCTACTTATTCATAAAGAAATAAAGGAAAGCCTTATTGAAAATAAATACATCAAAATTAAAATCCACCTCTCCTTTATGTTTACACATAAACCGAATCCCTAAACTAATAACACATAAACCTGAACTATTAGATCATCCCCGAATGGCCGTTTCGACATTTTTTATGGCCTTAATAAGAACCCCTCCGCCGTCTATATCTCTCTCGCCAGTGAAATTAAATGTGTAATTTTATGTTTGTTTTATGTGTGGGTTTTATTGCCGCCCTTTTAAATACTTTTCAGCAGTTGACATTCTTTTATATAACGCTTTATTTCCTATTTCGGACGCGCGGCTTTTTTTATCAGGAATTTTTCATTAAAAAAAACAGGGGGCAGGAACGAGAGGTTCCGCTCCCGGCGACGCTGCGCGACGTTCCAACTTTAAATAACTTCCAAGGCGCGCGCTCTCGTTTTAATTTAAGGCGAAATTTAATTATTATTTTCATTACTTACACGGCTTTGGAACGTTTCCTCCTACGGCGAAATAATGTATAAGAATAAATGTAAACTACGGAATATGCTTATAAATTCAGATGAAATATTTTTTTAATAATAATACATTTATTTACGGAATCACCTTTTTACAAAACATATGCTACAAAAAAAATATATTACAAATATATATACATATATATATATATATATATATATATATTATATATATATATATATATATATATATAATATTTTATTTCTGATATATAAATATAGAATAACAGTGAACAATACTAATATTTAAATTACGATACAATTAAATATTGATATTAACCAATATTGGACAGATCAAGGCCATACAAACATCTTTTAAAATGAAAAAATGAAGGCTGAAATAACATATTAGTTCCGTTGTTACCCATAATTATGTTATTATAATTATATATACATGATTTTGTTTCATTGGGCATATATTTGCTTGACATATATTCCATATCAATGCATTGCAATCATATTCAAGATATCAGTGAAATTTCATTAGTGTCAAATAACGAGGCAGCAAGACTGAAGTTTGACACTACATGGACCAGTAGAGGTAAGAATTTTATACAATGAAGATTTTATTCAATTCACCAGGATACCCTCTATTATATGTATTTATTTATAAAAAAATGCATCTGCAATTGCATAATAAATAATATATATTATGGATCTGAAATTATGTCAATTTTTGTTCCTTCATACTTTTTGGATTACTTTCATAAGATGTAAGAAATTACTTCATTTAATTAACGTCTTTTCAATCTGTCTACAGTTAATCTATTATTCTATATATGTTACCTCAAATCATCCAGAATTGTCACAACTAAAAGTTATCCGAAGTTTCATGAGGATTTGAAAATATAGTTTAAATATCCATTTGATTTCATGTAAAAAATAGAAACCATAATCCTTACAGCGACCGATGTATAAAATGCAACTTAAGATTCTTTCACATAAATATAAAACAATTAGGGTTGATTCATTCTAAATAGAAAAGAAGACCGCCACGATTCAAAACCGATTTTAAATTGTGACGGTCTTCTTCCAAACTTACAAACTTTACTCAGGATACTTATAAACAAACTGCATTTTAAAAGGAATATCTCCTAATTTGTCAAAGAAATCATTTTTAAACCATAATCTAACAAATAAATAGAAGATAAAGCAAGCGCCATCTATTGCCTAATTTCATGTGGCATCATCAACGATTTGGGTCTACAAGGTGGACGACCGAGAATCGCTGTTTCGTCCGCTAAAGGATGATGAACTTGTCCTGTTTATTAGAACAGGAAACGAAATTTATTTAATAATATTTTCAACCACCATTCATCTATCGTATGGATAACTAGTGATAGCCATTTCGGTTTTTCGGACCTGATCAGATTAGTGTAATCCACATGCAATGCCTTGATGAATGTAGATGAACGGATTTTGTGTTGTGATTAAATACCCGAATTATAATAAAAGAAAGATAACGCAAGCGCCATCTGTTGCCAAATTTCATATAGCATGGTCAATGATTTGGGTCATCAAGACTTTGCACGAAAAACCGAAATGGCCTTCACGTTTTCCTTTTCTATCATTATTAATAGCCAGCGAGGCTCTGTTTAAATCCGAATCGAAAAGATTTTTTTTCCGAAAATAATTAATTGTGATTGCACTTGGCAATCGTGTCCGTCTGTCAACGTCCTCTAGATCATTTCCACCGGAGATCTCAACGTGACGATACGTTTGATTGAGTTAATTTAACAACTCTAGATGAGGGATATAAAATCCCAAAATACATGTCTGCAGATGGCCTTATATTACGTAATGTTTTTTTTTTTTTTGCTTTAAATATTTTCGATTCAAAAATTGTTGCTTTATAGAATGTTATTATTATTTAACAGCAAATGTCTATTGTTGAACATTTGTTTTAAAGTACTTATGTAACATAAGTCAGAATATCACAGTAGCTAAAGATGAAATAATTTATAAATTATTTTAATATTGTATGAAATAAATATGAATAAATTATTAAAAATCAACCAATAAAACATAGATTAGATTGAATAACTTTAAATTCTCGACTAGTTTCGGGTTCTTTTTTTTTAATCGAAACTAGTTAAGGCTAAAGTATAAAATTTTTATGAAACAGTAACAAGTGTATTTCTTGATAACTTTACGTTAATTAGTGCAGTGTTTTTAATCAAGTGCCAGATGAAAATACTGGAAGTTATTACAACTACTTTTTATGAAGGTGTGGAGTTTGTATTATTTTTGTTTTTAGTTGGTTTAAAGGATAAAATAGAGATATTTTCATCCTACAAATGAATTCATTTATTTCAACACAACTGATTCAATCCTAACACTTCCACTTTTGATGCGGACTGGCTGCGAGGCAGATACACCCGTGATTATTGATCCTTGCGTTTTATTTTTGTTAATTTCCTATTCGATTTGCAAAAACCGTCCCCCCTTCGCAAAAAAAACAGCCTTTTTTCTTCCCCCCTCGAATCAGCATCCGGATTTTTTTTATTTATTTAAAACCCCCACGAGCAATTTTTTCCCCGGCACACACACTCGCACACACCCGTTGTTTATACCCGCATGTCTACCTCTTGTTCTTGTTTTCCCCCCGTTCGGCCGGTGGACAAACTGGACAGAGAGAAGAGAGAAGAACTCGTGGAACGTATATCAGATAGCCGTTCTGAATATTTCCAGTTGTGTTTTTTTGTGTGTTCGATTTTTCATTCCCAGCATCCGCTGTCAGCGTGTGACAGGCCGTAGATCAGATCTCACCTCGTCAACGACATCAGATAGTGCACGGGACACTCAAAACAAATCATTACGGTCCCTCTCCTTCTCCTCCGGGTCTCTCTCGCTCGCGCCCACCTTTTATTAACAGGTAGGCTTCCATGCTCCTATCATTATCTTAATGATTACAGCTACGTGTTACGAAAACTCTTCCCTCTATTTATATCCAACAATAAAAATAATAATAATAAATCGCCTCGGATTACACGTATTGTTCGAGAACAATGAAGGCTCGCGTGGAATCGGATGGCTGTAATCAGACACAAAAGTCATTTTCTGGCGCAAACACACACTGGGAGAGTAACACACTCGAATTATAATATCATCCATCAGGCCCATCATGACCTCTAACTGAATTCGAAGCTAATTAGTTTATACCCGAATACATTGAATTGGGAATATCAATAACATAAACGAAGTATATCCTCAATGACTTAAAGAAGAAATAATTAATTTTATTTATTCTATACTGACCTGTATAAAATATTTGTACTAACCTGATACATCTGATTTTTTACTTATTCTATACTGATACATATGTATAAAATATTTATACGAACCAAATACTAATTTTAGTTTAAAAATAAATAACCAACCAATTCAACCATATAAACCTATGTAAAATCTTTTTTGTTGATATGAACTAAAACATATTTAATTTACAATAACGCATATTTAAATAGAGCTTTAATGGTGTTCACGAAATAATACAAATACAAATAGAAGTAATCAGACAAATTAACCATTGTTATTTAAGTTTAGATATTATTATAAATCAAGATTTATTTTTATTAGGAATTGTTAGGTACACGCAATATTCTTGATAATGGCAATGTGCCGAAATTAGTAGAAAATAAAAAAAAATGCGTGTAAAACAAACGAAGTGAAATTTACTTAACAGTTCCTAATATTATTAAAATGTTTTACCAAGTGATTAATGACACTCAAATTGAAAATATTTTATTTTTATTTGTAACGTATATTTTATATAAACAAAGTTTTGTTTTATAAATATGTATTAATACGTGGTGTAGTTTGAGGGTGTGATTGTTGAAGGGGGATGAAATGAGACGTAATGGAATGTACCTGGTAACCTGTAGTAGTCAAGCTGGTTATTTGTGGGTGAATTTATTTGGCAGATTTTAAAGTAGTTCTGTTCGGGAAGTTATGAGCGGATAAACGGATGAAGGGATTATCCGGGACAAAGAGGAACGGTAAATAGGACGTCACGCCATACTTAGTTTTCGTGTATCCAGACAAACTAGTTAGGAGGTGTATGTATGTATTTATTTTTGAGCAGACAAAGCTACTAATCGGAAATGCTAATGAATGCGCGGATTAATTGATGGCCGTGTTTATTCTGTAAATGCTAATTCCAGCTTTATGTAAATACGTTTAATGAATACGTTTAGTGGAGTATCAATCCTTTCCTCGCACACACATAGAAGCACACACACACACACAAATATAACGCACCCCAGCGCGGCTCAATTTGAATAATGGAATAATTTTATCGTTATTTGTCCGTCCGTTATCTAAAAGTCAAATGCATAGAGTGGAAGAATCCGCAGCCCCGGGGGCGGGAAATTCGGGAAATTCAGAACGCCATTACACGTCTGATTTCAGCCCCTCGATCGTACCAATGACGTCATACACAGATTTGTGCCGGGATTTGCATGGCGAAAAAATGCACCCCTTTATTGGTTTTCTATAAACACGAATTGCTCGTGCGGCTTCCGGCCCAACAAATATTATCGTCTCGAACAAAGCGCGCGGGGAAAAGGATGGCCCTCTCCGGATTATGTTAATGCCTGCGTGTTCTCCTTGCTCCTGTTCCACCGTTTCCTTTTCCTTACACACACATACGAGGACATCCTTTATCCTGGAAACGTCCCGGACACGTCCTATCACCAGTTTAGGATACGGGGGGTTGAGGATGAGGAAAAAAATTAAACTGCGCTCGCCGCGTTTGGAATCTGGGTGGTCGTTCCGTCTTTCAACCGTCATGTATCCAACCAACCCTTGGGCTTCCAAGAATTTATTTAGGTAATGATCGAAGCGCGTATATCAAATTACTTTTAAATCTTAGATAAAATACCTCATTTATTCAATCATCACAATAGGAATAAAAATAATTTATCTTATTGACGAACATCATTATGCGGTTAAAAAAAATATCTTATGGCGAGGATCATTATTGTGGATTTCCCGCCTACGCCTTAATATCAGATGGAATGAAATCGTTTATTTCAAACAAATAAAAACACATTTACAGAGCACCTGCCTATTAAAAGGGCACACGTACACAATAATTCCACACCTTAAAAGAAAACGAAGTCGTAAAACTTTATTTAACGCCCCGCACCTGCATCAAATAATTACCCTCTCCCTCTAATATCGATTAAAAGATAACGCCACTTACATTTCCCGGAGGATACGCAAATCCTTCTTTCCATATCGATAATGAATAAATATTAGTAGTTGCAGATTTGCGAGCGCTAATGGATTCGCTAATGCGAGGCAGATGTAACGATAGCAGTCGCCCTCGTTTCCGTTTTCTTGTGGGCCCGTTTTGATAACTATTAACCATTACAAAAACGGAAATGTACGCGTGTGTTCCCTCCCCCTCGGCGAATATCGATTAAGTTATTAAGAATAATGTTTTGCCGAAATTATTATACTTCATCGCCCGCTGGTGCTCACCTAAGGGGGCCCTAATTTAATGTCCTCACGCCCTTAGCAGAAAAAAAAAATACGAATCATTTCTCATTCTCACCAATTCATAAAGTGAGATACAAAAGATATTGGAAATATATTATGTTTACTAGAATTATGAATTTTGAATAAAATCAACGATTATTTCAATATTTATTGCTTATTATTTGTGTATCACTTACCACTAAAAATAATCTTTAACATTAAAATAATCAGTAATTTTATTCAAGATTCATAATTCTAGTAAACATAATTTATTCTTTGGTAGTAACTAATTTATTAGTTGCTGTACACCTGTTAATTATATCTCAAAATAAATATAGTTTAATCCCTAGTAAAACTAAGAAATTATAAGAAGTTTAAGTGACAATAAATCTCCATATCCATCTTAGCTCTCAAAATGGCACATAAGTCAGTTCTACGGAGATTATCCTGATTAACTAATGGAAAATGAAACAAAAGGATATTGTGAAAGAAGATAGTCGTGAAAGGTAAAAAGATATGACGACCTATAAGTTTCCTTGCAATTTCAGGTTGATAAAACAATTAAAGGCAAACTTCCACGTTAAAGAAAGCCTACGAAAGGCCTTTTCCCACGTCGATCAACGCTTTTTTAATCAGACGTTCTACTGGCTTCCTTGATCAAATTTATGACTTCTACATATCTTACATATAGCGAATATAGCCTTTTACACAAATAAAGAGATATTAAGAAACAAATTAATTAGTACCAAAACAAAGATTAAGATATATAAAAGAATGTTAAGACTCATAATTACATACGTAACAGAAAAAAAAAATGACAAAAGAGCAACAAATACCTTGTTAGTGTTCGAAAGGAAACTAATGAGATATTAGTCTCTGTCACAACGCCTGAAAACGAAATACGACAGAGGTACAACAGAGAAAATGAGATTAAACTCGGAGAGGAAACGATTACCAACTATATAAAGTGATAAGACTGAAATGGCTAGGACAACCAAGAGTTCCCCGAAATCATGATCGAAGTAGGAACTAGAGGTCGATCTAAGAAATATTGGAATAACTAACTGGAGTAATTTTAATAAATGAAACACTTTTTTACTTTGTTTGTACAATTCGGATTATACAAACATATATCGTTTCAAAGCTTAACATCCATTGCGATAATTTATTCGTAATCCAGACGGGTTTCTTATTTGTTTTTCTTCTACTAAAACTCTAGATCTGGAATTATTGATGCCGTGACTTAAAAACAAATTAGAAGTATTTTTCATTGATTTATATAGTTTTTCCATGTCTATTTCATCTTTTGAAAGCTTGAACATTTATGACGATAATGACTTGAAAGCTTGAACATTTATGACGATAATGACTTGATAATCGGAACGGATTTCTAGTTCTTTTTCTACTAAAACTCTAGATCTGCAATTTGTTAATAGCGTGACTTAGAAACAATTAAAAAACATTCTAATCATCAATTTTGTTAGTCATTTTATACCCTCTTTTATGTCTGTCTCAATGTTTCAAACGACGATACTACTCTTGGTAATCGGAACAGGTTTCATGTTCGTCTCCTCCTAAAACTCTGGATCTTCTCTAATAATGAATTTCAAGATCCCTTTTTATCTTCAAAAACAAAAAAGACCTGCAGTTTATTCGTACTCTTAGTAATAGGAACAGGTTTCATGTTCGTCTTCTTCTAATACTCTGGATCTTCTCCAATAATGAATTTCATGGTACTTTGTAATCTTCAACAATAAAAATGACCTGCTGTTTATTGGTACTCTTGGTAATCGGAACAGATTTCATGTTCGTCTTCTTCTAAAGCTCTGGATCTTATCAAATAATGAATTTTAATATTTGTTTGTCTTCAACAACAAAAATGATCTGCAGTTTATTGGTACTCTTGGTAATCGAAACAAGTTTCATGTTCGTCTTCTCCTAAAACTGTGGATCTTCTTCAATAATGAATTTCAAGATTCGTTTTTATCTTCAACAACAAAAATGACCTGCAGTTTATTGATGATATGACTTACAATCAATTTTGAAGAATTCTAAAATTTAATTTAAATTTTCTTCATATCCATCTCATTGCAAGGCAGTGGGACGTGATTTCTTATTCTTATTCTTACCGCAATCTTTCAAACCTTTCAACTCATATGAATTTTAACCAACATGTGCAAACTGAAAAAGCCCGAAAGCCTAGATGGTTCCAGCTCTTGGTGGTCAGACCGAATTTTGTTGTTCTTATTCCCATCGTAAGCTTTCTAACCTTTACCAACATGCACAAGGTGGAAAAGCCCGAAAGCTTGAACGATTCCAGAAGAAGTGATCGAGTTCGTAAGTGCCTAGTGATCATTTCAACTGCTCTGAGTTGGTAATACTAAATATAAGTAGGGATCACTGGACGATTGTCTAATGTATTTTATTCCGCATCTTTAATGTATATAACAAAAGTTATGTGTGAGTTTAACAGTTATTATAAAAAACGTATTCTCTGTTTTTTTTTTTTTTTTAATTAATTGTGGAAGTACTTATTTTTAATATTTGAATATGATAATAATAATAAATCCAGACATTCTGTATAAATTAGTATTATTATTTATATGTTAGATGAATTTATGTAAATATATGTAATCCAATAGGTTTTTAAAGCGAATTTCAAAAATTTTAAATAAAATGTAAATGCGTCGCGAAACTATCCGCCCGTTATCTATAAATATTTATGCGATTAAAACGGCGGACGAACGAATTCCCAGAAGAAATGGAAATATAAATATCAGTTTTGTGCGGCGGCGCGCTCGCGCGGATGTTTGCATATTTATAAATATCACTAGGAATTTTTACCCTGATTGCGAAGTCAACAGCACCATAAATCCCATCCGTGATAGTTAATTTAATTTACGGCGAAATTTCGTGTCAAGACCGCCGTGATCCATATTTTTAGCCCATTGTTAAAAACGTCGAGGACTTAACTTATCAGGAGTGTAAATTATCGCATTTATATAACGTCACATTTGTAATGTTATTACTCGGAGAACTTATGTTCGCGTATAAATTTCGAAATTGAAAGAGAGAAAAAAGGAAAACGAAACAAAACGGGAACAACTAGCGCATACGCGCGCTTTGTTGGAATAATGTTGCATGTTGGTTGCGGTTAGTTTAAAATATGTACGGGTTTTGTGGATTAAGAGAATATATGGGAAATATTGCTATTTATATGTGGTAATGAATTTGCTTTAAGCTAAAATATCTTGAAGTGATAAATGAATACGTCGTATTTGAATATTTTTTCAGTTCATTTCATTTATTTACAGAAAATCCTTTTTACATTAAACTGTTTTGTTGACAACATTGAATTAATAATTAAATAGAGAAGATAGAAAATGTTATTAATAAAATTATAATAAACATTAAGATTATTCATATGAACATTATGAATAGTAAATTACATAAACCACGTAAAAAAATTATTTAATTTTTAAGTGAAATTGTCAACAAATTGATTCCACGTAGTAAACACAATTAATTGCTGTTAATCCACTAAAATAAACGCGTGGTAAATTTTCTGTTTATCAAAAGCAAAAAAACAATTCAAATTATTATTTGAGAAACGTGTTACATATTATATATACTCTTATACTTGAATAACCGTTGATTCGATACTATTTGACTAATAGTAAATAACAACACTTTCTTAAGTCTCAAAAAAATATTTATCACCTGCCTGATGATGAAACTATGTAGGAATGTACGTAAAAGATTTTTTTGTAAAATTGTGTATAATGAAGTTTCATCAAGTAAAAATCTCAATCATCGATTATTGGTAATTGTTAATCGTAAATAAAACTCTGTTTTTACATACATAAATATCTTTATTTCTGAGATTGGAATATACAATTACAATACAATATCCAACAATACACTAACGTTCACAATATATTTCCAACTCTGAAACTGGCTATCAACCAGTAGTCTTTCAGTCCTCTGTTTTTATTTTGTTGTGTATATAACTATTTGAATTATTTCTGTTTGATGAAATTTCATTGATTGCAACAGTAGGTGTACATTATGTAATTAAATGTCCGGAGGGTTATTTGCCCAGGAAGTAGTTGTTTCAATGTGCATTTGTTTAAAGTACTTAGTACTCAAAATGTCACAGAGCTAAATGTGGAAATAATTTATTAAATATTTTCAAATCATTTTTATTTAAATTATTAATATTTCCATTAAGGGATAAGACCACACAAGTGTTTTTTTTATTTTAGATGACTTTATGTTCTCAAAAAAAACTTAATAAATTATATAAACCAACTGAAGAACCGCACAGAAACGATAATAACTCGCGATAGCGTATGCAAAAGGTGGTTAATTCTTACGCGAAACCGCATAAACACTCCCCAAACGAGCACATTATGTGTAAAATATCATCGCGTGTCTGTTGGGCATTTAAATTATTGCGGGATTAAAGTATTGTTATGGTGATTTTGAGCCATGGCTGCACTAATTACATTTCACGTTTATCGTTATAAAAATAACACTGCGATGTGGTTTCCTACTGGGGTGGGGAATTTGTGATATTGTTTAACATATTAATGCGTCTGCTTCGGCCTTTTTTCTTCTCCTTCTTCTTCTCTCTCTCTCGGACGGTCGGGCTTCTGTTACTGAGCTTTCGCGTGCGTATCGGATTTTTATTGTTGTTGATAACGTAATGGATTAAATTAGTGTGGTTTGAATTACCGATTTAATTTGTTTAACAATTTTTATTAAAAAGAAAAAAAATGAGCAATTAAATAGAGATAATTATTATGTTTATGATAATGTTAAAAAATAATAAAAATATAAATAGAAAAGAGTATTTATTCACTTGGTCACAGTTATTTAAATAAATTAAATAAAAAAATAAATAAATAACTTAAATAAAAATGGTGATGTGTCCATCATGGCACTTTCCCCGGTGAATACGGTCAAATAAGTTTCTGATAGAAAATTTAATAGGGAAGCAAAATGATTAATAGAAAAAAGTGATTGTTATCTTTTAAAGTTAAACCCGAGTATTTAGAAGAATATTGTAATTAAGTGTGTTATTTCTTACCTTACAATAGGTTAAAATAATTCCTCCACACTCTTCTTCATTTTTGCAAACTGGAGGCGTTTGCGAATGATAAGTTGAATTTGACGGCACTTTGACGTTTTATTTGTCATTAAAATAATTATTTCAATAATTAAAATCTCTAAGGGAATTTATCAGATAAATGCTTATAAAATGAAAACCGGAGGTCCTACAATAAAAGTTTTATAACAGAAATTATTTATTTTCCAAGATCTAAAACTTTTATTTGAAACATTTTTCTATCCGAATTAAAAAATGAAAAATTGCTAAGAGTAAAGTTGCACTTAATGAGTTTTGATTCTAACCAAAAGCTTTTCAGATCATTCCACTGTTATATAAAGCTTAGATATAAAGTTTGGGCTTAATCCATTTAGCCGTTTAGGCGCTATCGCGGAAACACACAGACACACAGACACACACACAGACATTTTTCAAAACTCGATGGAATGAACTCAGGGGACCTCAAAACGTGCATATTTGTTGAAATTGGCGGTTCGAAAATTTTCACGATCACAATACTTTCCCTTGGACAGGGGTCCGGGGAAAGTAAAAAATGATTTGAAAATAATTAATAAATTATTTCCACATTTAGCTCTGTGACATTTTGACTTACTTCACGTAAGTACTTTAAACAAATGCACACTGAAACAAATACTTCTCGGGCAAATACCCCGCCCGACATTTATTTACATAATTCGAATAATATAATATATATATATATAGCAAATTTTCGAAATCCATGGCGAAAAATATAATTTTTGTAAAATTGGAAAATTTGGAAAATATACCAAATAGGAGAAGAGAGCCGAAAACCAAAGGCCTAGAGTTTTCGGTATTTCTCTTCAAAACAGAGGGAAATAGTAGGAGTGGAAGATTAAAAACTGCAGGCCTTTGGTTATTGGCTTTCCTCTCCTACTGGTTCTCCTCTGTTCTGTAGCCCATAGCCTCCTTGGTTTCCTTCCTTTCTCCAAGCAGGCTATATGCTACAGAACAGAGGAGAACCAGTAGGAGAGGAAAGCCATAATCAAAGGCCTGCAGTTTTTAATCTTCCACTCCTACTGTTTCCCTCTGTTTTGGAGCCCATAGTCTCCTTGGTACCCTTCCTTGGTTCATTCTTGCTAGATATCCGAGCCATCTTATCATTTATGCTATTACTACTCCAACAATTTCAGCGTCTCTATAGAGCTTCCTTAGTTACTGGTTTGTTCTCCTTGTTGATTTATCAAACAATTTTCTTGCCACAAAAAATCTCTCTTAAGATTGTGGGAATCCGAGAGCCACAAAAAACGTTCGCCGACACACTGACATCATTTCCACATCATTCCCAAATAATTATTCTTTCACTACACTTAATAGCACTTAGTCCAACATTTTCAGCGTCTCCACAGAGCTTTCTCAGTTCCCAGTTTCTTCTCCTTGTCGACTTATCAACTATTTTCTTGCCCCCAAAAATCTGCCTTACGATTGTGGGAATCCGAGAGCCACGAAAAAACGTCCGCCGGCAAAGTGACACCATTTCCACGTCATCCCCAAATGATTATTCACTACACTTAATAGCACTTGGTCCTATTTTCTCATATAACTGTTTTATATACCCTGAGCTTTTTTGCCCGAGATATAATATTACCGGATATTATGGCGCTCATTACGTATGCACTTTTTGTCCTGCATTTATCCTTTATCATTTATCCTCCGTATTACCTGGGGTTCTAATAATTACTACTTCTTGAGATGTGAATACTTCCACCTCCTCAGACCTGTATTCATCACTTTCTACCTTTATTCGTAGGCATATGTTATGCTTATATGTTTCGTTGTTCCAGGTCGTGTATTTGCTTTTCCCTTGGTTAATTTTAGCACTATTGTCTATACTGCTCCTATAATTTTTGGGGGTAACCTCTAGCATCTCTTCTTTGGATCTTCTTTGTCAAATCATCTGCGAAAGACATGCACTAGTGCCTATTACTACCTATTGTACCTTCTCTTTTTATGCCACTATTTCTTAAGATTTTTTCGAGTATTAGGTTGAATAGCGTTGATTGCAGGGGACTTCGTTGTCTGAATCCACCTTTCACTTTGAACTTTTTTGCAGTGTTGGTCAAAATCGAGTAATATTAGTAACCGACTATTTTTAAATGATCAATTTTAAATAAATAAAGCCAATAAGTAACAATACATTAATGTTGTTATTTTTTCAATATTCAATAAATAGGGAACAGTTACTGATATAATTAGGTGCGCAACTAAATTCCCGCTCTTTATCAAGGAGTGGCTCCAGTAGTAAGTGCTGGTCGATTGTGACATAGCCAAAACGTTATGAAAACCAAGCTTAGAATTGTGGTAAACAAACCGCTTTTCACATTAGTGATTTTATTGTTTGGTTATATACTTTTGGTTGTGTGAAAATGTCTGATTTTGTGCCAAATAATCGTCATTTGCTTTCCTTCTTTCATTCATAGAAAATGGCGGCTGAAGCACATTGAGAACTAATAGGTTCTTTTCATATATTTTGTGTCACACACATTTTTCCGTTTTACGAAAATTCAAATTTTTAAATATGTCGTGTTAAAGTAACTTTGTTTTATCAGTAAAATAAAGACTGAGAAATCCGGACAAATTTAAGAACACCAGATTAATAAAAGCAAATTGTCCCTGGTGTAACCCCTAAAAATAGCAAAAATGCATTTTTTTCAATATAATTTCTAAACGGTTAGAGATAGAATAAAAATTCAAATTAGAGAGTTGTAGAGCTTTCAAAATGCTACAACTTTGCCGTTGAATGTTTTGTTCTATCTCTAATAATACATTTTTTATGACCGAAAAACCCCCAAAAATAGCAAAAAAATGCCAAAATGCACTTTTTTCAATATAATTTCTAAACGGTTAGAGATAGAATAAAAATTCAAATTAGAGAGTTGTAGAGCTTTTAAAAAGCTACAACTTTTTCGTTGACAGTTTTGTTCTATCTCTAATAATACATTTTTTATGACCGAAAAACCCCCAAAAATAGCAAAAAAAAATGCCCAAAATGCACCTTTTCCAATATAATTTCTAAACGGTTAGAGATAGAATAAAAATTAAAATTAGAGAGTTGTAGAGCTTTCAAAAACCTACAACTTTGCCGTTGAATGTTTTGTTCTATCTCTAATAATAATTTTTTATGACCAAAAAAAAAAAAAACCAAAAATAGCAAAAAATGCCCAAAAATGCACTTTTTTCAATATAATTTCTAAACGGTTAGAGATAGAATAAAAGTTCAAATTAGAGAGTTGTACAGCTTTCAAAAAGCTACAACAGTTTTGTTTTTATCTATTATAATAATTTTTTTATGATCGAAAAAAACCCAAAAATAGCAAAAAATGCCAAAAGAATGCACTTTTTTCAATATAATTTCTAAACGGTTAGAGATAGAATAAAAATTCAAATTAGAGAGTTGTAGAGCTTTCAAAAAGCTACAACTTTGTCGTTGATAGTTTTGTTCTATCTCTAATAATAAATTTTTTATGACCGAAAAAACCCCAAAAATAGCAAAAAAATGCCCAAAATGCACTTTTTTCAATATAATTTCTAAACGGTTAGAGATAGAATAAAAATTCAAATTAGAGAGTTGTAGAGCTTTTAAAAAGCTACAACTTTGTCGTTGACAGTTTTGTTCTATCTCTAATAATATTTTTTTTATGACCTGAAATAGTATCAAGCAACGCTTCCCATTAATATAAAAATTGTAGATTATTAAGAAACTGTACCAATTCATACTTAACGAAAATATAATTTTCAGGTATAAAATACAAAAAAATGGTAGTGGTTCCCAATCTTATCCATACAGCAGTAACGTAATCACCGGCGACCATTTTAATTTTTTTTTTTTCGTCTAATCTTATTCCAGTAAAAGGAAATTCGATTTTCTAAAGGCTCATTTCATATCCGTGTTATTCTAAAGATTTTTGTCGCCTAAGCTTATTCGATCGAGTAAAAGGAATATTAGGTTTAAAATTCGATTTTTCTAAAAGTTCTTTTCATATACGTGTTATTCTGAAGATTTTTTTTTCTTCTAAGCTTATTTCAGTAAAAAGAATATTAGGTTTAAAATTCGATTTTTCTAAAGGTTCTTTTCATATACGTGTTATTATCAAGATTTTTTCTTCTAAGCTTATTTCTGTAAAAAGAATATTAGATTTAAAATTTGATTTTTCTAAAAGTTCTTTTCATATGCGTGTTATTCTGAATTTTATTTTTTTTTCGTCTAAACTTATTTGAGTAAAAGGAATATTAGATTCAGAATTCGATTTTTCTAAAGGTTTTTTTCATATCCGTGTTATTCTAAAGATTTACTAAAAAATATTAACTTAAGCTTAATAATTTTAGTACATCCTTAGAAAATATAAATAAATTAGACGTTTCCGCAAAAACTGTGTATATATAAGTTAAGTTTATAATATTGAAAGTAATCATGAAGCAAAAACATATGTATGCATTAACAAAAAACAGGGTGAAATAATTGACAACCAGAACTAACAAAATTTGACACGAGATGGACGTGTGCTATAATCGATGTTTACGCGATCGCGGTCGTTATAAACGAATGGAAATGTTGTTCCGCGGCGGGCGCGTAACATTGTTATAGTTACGTCAGTTTCGATTTTCCCGCCGAACAGCGCGAAAAACGTTAATCGGCGTGCCTTGGCGGAATTAGCGGAGGAACATGGCGTAATTACGGCAGTGCGTTATTAAATTAGGAATTTTAATTGTTTCCGAATGGCGTTTGCGCTACGTGTGTGATGTTCAATTTGGAGCGGGCTCACCGAAGGAAGGCGAGAGGGGCGGAGGGGGACGTTGTTTATGGCCCTCCTGAGATTATACCGTTACTCATTGATTAATCTGCGTTTCCACTCTGGATGAGTCTTGCGTAACTGTTTGGGATATTTATGGTGCCGAGGATGCGGATTTGTCGGCGTTGGATATACCGCCATATCAATATTTATTAGATTTCGATATTAAGATATAAGCTATAAAATTATAATAATCAATTATTATTTTCAACATGTTAACATTTACTTATTTTGATTCATTTTATTTTATGATTTTAAAATAATCAAAATAATTAACAGATTATTGTTATTTACAGGCAGCCGCAAAAATAATCACCCTTTCGGAATATTTCATAATTTTTGCAACTTTTATCAAATATCCGTTCTGCTTTGATATCTGTGAAGTAACAAAATACAAAAAAACAGGTCAACAGAAGTTCACCGGATTTAACAGCGCCTGACTGTTTTCTTTCAGGTTGAAATCGCTTCTGTACGATATAACGCGTTCACCAAAGAGATCCCGTAGCAGAGCCATTCTGTACCTTGCAGTGTGGGCTGTGGCTCCATCTTGTTGGAACCACAGTGTGGGCTGTGGCTCCATCTTGTTGGAACCACAATGGTTTTCTACAGCTGGCCTCAAAAAACCAGTAGGAGAGGAAAGCCAAAAAACAAAGGCCTTCAGTTTTTAATCTTCCACTCCTACTAGTTTCCCCTGTTTTGAAGCTCATAGCCTCCTTGGTACCTTTCCTTGGTTCATTCTTGCTAGATATCCGAGCCATCTTATCTTTTATGCTCTTACTACTCCAACAATTTCAGCATCTCTATAGAGCTTCCTTAGTTCCTCCATCTTGTTGGAAACCACAATGGTTTTCTACAGCTGGCCTCAAAAAATTTTCCAACATCGTTCGATATTCAGCACCATTAACCGTAATTGAAGCGCCATGTGGATTTTCAAAGAAATATGGACCAATGATCCTTTCAGACGATACACCGCACCAAACAATACACTTAAGTGGGTGAAATTATCGCTAATGAACTGTTCTTGGATTCCCCGTAGCCCATATCCTGCATATTTTGCTTGTTTACGAAACCATTCAATTGGAAATGGGCTTCATCGCTCGTTATCAAATTTGTAATGAAATCACGATTTTCTTCTGCCTTTTGTTGGAATGAAATGGCATAATCAAACCGTTGTTGGTAGTCTATCGGCTTCAATTCTTGCACAAGCTGAACTTTATACGGGTACATGTGCAATGTAGCCGAAATCCTCTAAAAGCACCTCCGGGATAACACCAAATGCGTTGAACGTCTTCTTGTAGATGTTTCTGGACTGTTTTGCACACTATCACGTTGGATATTTACTTCCGTGTGAACCGTACGTGGTCTTCCGGTATATGGAAGGTGTCTTACTGTACCATGTTGTCGAAAATTTGCAACCAGACGGTATATTGTTGGTGCTGAAGGTCCACTACGCACAAAAAAAAAAACAACCACGATAAACACGCTGCGTTGATTTACAAAAAATTCAACATTTTTTGATAGCTGTTCTGTTGTGTACTGTTCCATTACAAATTCCCAAAGTTTTCTTCACAAAATTCTGAAGTAAAAATAAAAAATATAAATAAATTTAAAAAGTTATTAAACATTCAAACCATATCGATAGTTTTGCGTCACGTTATACTTGAAAATCTGCGATAACTTCACCGCAAGAAAATCGAAAGAATTATTCCTCATTTTTTAGAAGTATAGAAACTTGAAAATAATTAATAAATTATTTCCTCTTTAGCTACTGTGACAATTATTTTCAAATTCTTTTTATTTGATTTATTTAAATAAATGTGATAAAGTGAATAAATCCCGTTTTTCTAGTATAGAAACTTGTTATAATGTAATAATATTTTTTATTTCTTTCTTCACTTTTTTATTTTTATCACTATATGTATATTTCAAGCACAACGTGCTCTTTATCAATAGCTTTTATGTAAAATTGACAAATAAATAAATAAACATGTAAACAAAATTTAACATCCAAATGTGATGTGTTTTTAAAAAATCAGATAAAGGTATTTTATTGAATTATTATTGTTGCATCTTCCGGTTGCAACAGCCTGAAAATAGCAATAATTTGTTGATTATTTTGATTATTTTAAAATCAAAGTCACTACAACTGTTCATTTGCGGGCTATTGAGCCGTGGTCTGTTGTAGTTTCATCCAAACGTTTCACTGACAACTGCGGTCGGTACTGTCAGTGGCTCCGTGGATGAAGGGCGTATGAACTTCCCGATCTTCTAAAGATGACGACCGCAATTGTCAGCGAAATGTTTGGACCACGGCCCAACAGCCGGGAAATCAACAATTCTAATCACACTGATCGTGAAAGCCTACACAGTTTGATAATCACAACAACGTTAAGGCGCTCTTCTAGAAGAGGATGAAAAGACAAATATATCTGTAGTATTAGCTATATATACCATGGTTTTATTATTAGTAAGGTTTTATTGGAACAAATTTGGGATTTCATGCACCAATTAGATTTTGAATTTGCTTCATCTACGGAATCCAAATATATCTGTAGTATTAGCTATATATATATAGAAATACCATGGTTTTATTATTAGTAAGGTTTTTTTTCGAACAAATTTGGGGTTTCATGCACCAATTAGATTTTGAATTTTATTTATTAGTTTTTTATAAATGAAATGTATATTAAATGAAATAAAAAGAATTTGAAAATAATTAATTAATAAATTATGTATATTCTAAAATAGAAATTCCATAAATAAATACCCTGGATGTAGGTGAGGCAATCCTTCCTGATACATAAAATACACTATTTTGTAAAAAAAAAAAACTTATTAATTCGGTGGAACAGGTTCTTCTTGATTAGCTTGTTCTTCCATTATAAAAAATGGTATAGGGACTAAGAAACAAAAATTCTAGGGTTATCAGATCGCAGATAACCCTAGAATTTTTGTTTCTTAGTCCCTATACCATTTTTTATGCCAATTTTCGCTGAACTAAACCAGCAATGTTCTCATTTTTTGTTTCTTATGTCCAATAAAATTTTTATATTAATTTTCGCCGAACTACACCATAAATGTTGTAATTTGATGGCAAAAACATTTACAAGCGACAATAAAGAATGTCTGGCGTATTCTATTCTATAACCGCAGCTGCTCGATTAGGTTTAGTTGTTCAGTGGTGAGTATTGCTAAGGGGTATTTCCTAAGTAGCATTATAAATCTTTCTGCCCTTCATTCAAGCCTTTCTTTCCAGCTTTTTCTTGAACTGTATATTTTCGAGTTTACGTAAAGTGAGTTTGTTATTGATAATAAGCACTTTGTGTTTCGAAATGTACATCTAACATAAAAATTAAAAGTGAAGTAAGGAATAACAGTTTTTCTTGAACCTGTAGTTTTTGGATATCGCTTGATCAACCTTTATTTTCTTCAGCTTCACCTTTTAATGGTGTATAATTTGCTTGTTTTCTGTCTTGAAACATATTTTTCTGCTCCTGTAGTTTAATCACAATTATGGTTGTTTTCTTCCTTTTTTTCTTCTCTTGATCTACCACTTCCTTTCAAACGGGTGAAAGACACTCAGCCAATAGTTTGAGGTACATTCGGAGAAAACTAAAGTGCATTGTTAATTTTGACGGGCGGTTTACAAATAGTAATTTAATTTACTAATTGTTAAGGCTTTCGTTGTTCGATTTATGTAAGCACTTTTTAACTTTGTATAACTGAAATTTATTTAGTGACTATAGTTTCGACGTCATTATCAAACTGACAGTGTTAGTTTAATAATAACACGTTAATATCGTCGAAACAATAACCACTAAATAAATTTCAGATATACAAAGAAAGTTAAAAAAGTGATTTTCATTAATAAAATAATAATTTATTATTTCCGTCGAATTGTCAGACGTTATTAGTCTTGCTGACAGAGTTACAATTACCTTTATAACATAAAAACATAACCTTTGTTATGATTAATTAATTTCTCACTTAACCCGCGGTGAAACATTTTTGCATTAATTCAGGATGATTTAATTGAAATTCTTCCCTGAAGATGACCAATCTTCGAAACTAGTTGGAGAAAATATAAATAAGTGAAACAAACCAAGTGTTTTAATTTCAATTAAATCATCCTGAATTAATAACATTTGTTTGATATATTAAAAATGTGGAATAAAATACATTAGGCCTGTTTAATTTTTTTTATGTTGTTGATAAATTTTGACGAAACTCATCGTGAAATCTCAATAGGAACCGAGGTGTGCGTACACATATAAAATTAAAATATCCATCTCCCGACGCGACGCGGCCGTCGACTTAATTTATGTGGGCCCGTGCATCCGCTGACGATTTATTGTACCGATTTTGAATGAAACACGTAAAATCACATTTTTCTCCGAAGTCCCCTCATAAATAATTCATGCACGTCCACATCAAACGGGTATTAAGATTATTTTAACGACGCCGAAAACAACGAGACATGACTAATTATAAAATTGCCATAAATTATCGCCCATATTAAAAAGAGGCACAGTGGAATGAATACAAAACATTTTGCTTACATAATAATCAACGCGGGGAATTGTTTTATTGCTTTTAAAACGAGGTGTTTATCAAAAATGTGATAACGATAATTAAATATTTGTGTGTTTTATTATTTTATGTTTTTTTTTAGAAATAGGAATTAATTACAGCTTTGTCATTCCATTTAATCAAATAATTTATCTTTTTAAAAATAAATTAAATAAGAAAGAGACTATGAATTTATAACACTTCCTATTAATTCCTCCTGAATTCCCTGAAGTTACAATTATGAACATGACAAATATTAATAATAATAATACATTTATTTATGGAATCAACTTTTTACAAAACATATGCTACAAAAATAAATATTATGAATATATATATATATATAAATATACATATACAGGATGGCGCAAGATTCCGATGAAGTCCAATATCTCAGTTATTTAGAAATTTACAAAAAGATATTACTGACATAATTTGTAGCTACTGTAAAACTTCACATTTTAAAATTGGTTTCATATATACAGGGTGTCCAATAATCACGTGACGTATCAAACATATGATTTTTTAAATGGAATGCTATATTTTTTATGTCGATTTTAGATTCTACGCTTAAAATTAATCATTTTTGACATAAGGTTTATTAGGTCAGTTTTTAATATTTTAAAAGTTATAAACAATTTAAGGTTGAAATCAATGGAAGATTGGTGCCTTATTTTTCAAAAATGAAAAACGATGTAAACTTTCTGTTAACGCAATTTAATTGAAAAAATGCTTAATAATATAAGAAATAATCGTTTGTTACCATAGAGCAAATGTTGTGTACAGGGTGAAACAATACGCAAAATGATTTTTTTCTTTTTTCACTTAAATGGAACACCCTATATTTTTTACACTATTTCGATAGAAAATTGATTGTTCTTTAATTTTTGTATAATAAACTATACCCCTATCTGTTACCATTTTTTAACAATTTCAATTCAAAGTACAAAATTATAAGTTTCGCTTATAATTTATAATTTAAGTAGACTATAATTAAAACAAATGCAATTCATAAACGTTTTCTGGTATTTAATAACATACTTACTCCCTAACCTAAAAGGATATTCAAATAACAATCGATATTTAAAGGCGCATGCAAAATATAAAGAAAATAGTTGCTCGACGATTATTTAGCGAGTTATAATGGTTACAGGGACATATTTTTTAAGAAAAAAATTGTAAAATGTTTGAATGCTATTGAATTAAAAAAAATATGTGAATGTGTGAAATAAATACATAAAAATGTTAACAGAATTAATGATATAAATATTTTATTATTTCACTTAGTATCTATTTTCGGTTTTTCAGTCAACATGAATTGTTTAAATAAATAAATTTAAGAAGCATATAGGAATATTTAAAATATTTTTCGAATAATAACCAAAAAATATAGTTGTTAGTTTTTAACAATTAAATTAATCATTTATTGAAGAAGTATGTTTAACTGCATCAGTGTTACAAAATATAACGTAAAATGTACTTTACTTACTAATTATAATATTAAGCGTTGAAAGTTGAAAGTTACTAAATAAATTAGTTGTTCTGGCGCGGCCTACTTTGGTTAAAAATTCTATACCAAATTATTTAATCAAATGCAATTTTGGAGAATAAATTGATGATAATAATAGGAATCGTAAAATCTGTTTAAAAATAAATTATTAATATTAACATACCTTAATTAAAAAAATAACTTCCAACCCATTCCTGGTGAATCGAAAACCAACTCACCTCCACCACTCACTAATTACCACTTGTTCATAAACAAAAATAAATCGCGTTTTTAATTATTAATAATTTCTAACGTTAAAAATTAAACCGGAATAGTGAACACTGCGCGTTTTCGGACGACTGAATCGAAATACAAGAGCGCAATTATCGCAAATCAAGAATAAAAAAACGATCGACGACTCACTCCGAGAACGCATTCCTGAGATAAGAAGATTCGTTGTACCTGGATCCTGGCGCACAGCCAAGAACATACCTATTTAAATTGTTGTATTTTCAATATTATCGTGTATTAAAATAATTACAGCTTAATATTTATTTACTTTTTTTTATTAAATTCTCATTTATCCCGTGGTAAAAAAATATGTATGAATTATGATGTATTTTAATTAATACACTTGATTATTCGTTTCACTAAATTATTTTATATTTGTGTTCGCGTAACTTTCACAACTAAATAAATTAGTTGTTCTTGCAAGGCCTACTTTGATTAAAAATTCTATACCAAATTTGTATTTGAGATCAAATATCTCAAAAACGGTAAACGGTAGCTATTTAATATGTTATATAAAAAATGAAGAGTGATTAATTTTCTATTAAAATAGCATAAAAAATATAGGGTGTCCCATTTAAGTAAAAAGAGAAAAAAAATCATATTGCGTATTGCTTCACCTTGTATATAAAAATTTGTTTTAAGAGAAAAAAAGAATATTTCTTTTATTATTAAGTATTTTTGCATTTGTATGGCGTTGACAGAATGTTTATTTCACTTTTCATTATTGAAATATTAGCCTCTAAACATCTATCGATTTCAACATTCATTTGTTTATAACTTTTAAACTATGAAAAATTGACCTATTAAATCTTATATAAAAAATGATTATTTTTAAACGTAGAATCGAAAATCTTCATAAAAAATACATCATTCCATTTAAAAAAACATATGTTTGATACGTTACGTGATTATTGGACACCTTGTATATATGAAACTAATTTTAAAATGTGAATTTTGACAGTAGCTACTAATAATGTAAGTAACATTTTTTTGTATATTTCTTTATAACTGAGATATTGGACTTCATCGTAATCTTGCGCCATCCTGTATATATCTATATAAATTGTCTCGAATCATCAATACTGGAATCACGTCTACATTTTCTTGGAGCTAACCAAACCTCCAATAAGGGTTTGGTTAGCCCCAATCGCAATTTGCACCACACGTTTGTGGAACCAAAAACTGGCATTCACCTCCATGGCACAAAAAGAATACAATTTAACATGATTTTAAGACAATTTTCCAAAATTGCAGCTGTCAAAAATGTAGCTCTTGCGATCATACAAATTTTATGGATTAACAAAGGAGTCGATTTACTCAATTTTCTCGTCGATAAGCTCAATGTGTTTGCGTCAGTTGACAAATCACGTGGAAACGTTTATTTTGGTCTCGGAGATAGTTCCAAAATTTGCCACCAGAGTTTCTCTTATGTTGTATCTCCAATTTTAATTTTTTGTATTGTATACTTTTTCCTCATTTATCACTTGATAAAACATATTTAATAACCGTTTGTTATAATGAAATCATTTGGTTTTGTTTTACTAAAATATTTGCTTAGATTGTGTATATATACAAATATCTTCATTCAGACAATATGACAACAAAAATGTAAAAAAATTATTTTAACAATTTAAATTTGTAATATTTGTACAATTGCGTGTGTTAAATAAAAAGTGAACTCAAAACCCATTTATTTGCGTTAGTAGTCTGTCATGGACTATCGACAATAGATCTTTCTGCCCTTGTTTCTCTATTTTTATAATTCAACTGTATATTATGTATTTTTAAAATTTATAAAATATACATAGCATAAACCGATTAAAAAAAGTTAAAGAAACACGAAAAAGCGTATGAATTCTCCCAGAAAGCTTCGACCTTCATCCAGCCATTCCGACCCGACCTGCAGCAAAGCGTGTAATTAAAATAAGTGTTATCTAGACTCTTACTTATTTTCCCTCCGAAAGGAAAAAATAAAACGCACACAACGCGAACGAAACGAAACAAGAAGAGCAACAAAAAAAAAACAAAAAAAAGAGAGAAGCGAATTGCATATTCTCCCTGTTGCAGTGTCGGAACAAAGGCCGATTAAGTCCGAGCGTTCGTAATTTCGAAGGTGCGATGCAATTAAGACGATAAGCTCGCAATTAGGTGGGCGATGGATCCTTTAAATAATACTCGCGCACAAACGCGCCGGGACTTAAAAATGTCTTTTTAATTACGAACGCGCGCAATCAGTGACAGAATCATAATTACAAAGATTAATTAAGACGCACATCTAATTATGTATCACAATAACGACGAGCTCTGTTCGGTCGGGTTTCGGGACATTGCTTGGGTAATTTAAACGTTGTTTTGGCTTGCGCTTCAAGTGTTGATGGGTTTCACTTAAGTCATATTTCTGTTTAGACAATTGTAGAGGAATTAAAATTGTGTTATGAATTATATCCAACATTGATTCAGTTGAAATAAAAAATATAATAGTCTAAAATCAAATCATAAATTATATAAATAAAAAAAACGTTCCTCACTCCACTTTATACTTTTAATCAATATAAAAGAGTATTCATTCGCTTGACCACAGTTATTTAAATAAATTAAATAAAAAAATCGGTTACTATACATCAATTCATTAGCTCATGCATAAATGACAGTTCAGCTAGCTAGTTTTAATTTGCAAATCACCATAAATATATACAGGGCAGAAAAACCTATGGTCGATAGCCCATGACAAACTACTAAAACAACTGTACATATTATTAAATAAATTTTGAAAAATTTT